>CM031999.1:2003818-4403818 GCA_018804465.1 Populus tomentosa | reverse complement strand
GCCTAGGCTTTTTTTTTTAGGCCTAGCCCGACTTTTTTTTCTTTTTTTAATCTAGTTTTTTTTAATTTCATCATTAAATATTGGTTTTTTGTTGACTTTTTTTTCTATTGGTTGTTTTTTCAATGTATTTAGTTGATACTCGATTTTGAGAGTGTTTATTTTTGTTTTCGTGTAATTAAATAAAAAGTAGTTTAAAAAAATAAATTTATTAAAGCTAGTGAAGTGCAAGACCTGAATCGTGAGTTTGATGGGTTAAACTAGATTAATTAGAAATTTGACTTAATAATTTATTTTAGTTTGTTTTTTATAGGGTTATTATGGTCTAAAACAAATATCCTAATATTGAGTTGATTCTTAATTTTGCAAGTGTCTATTTTTGTTATCATATAATTAAATAAAAAATATTTTAAAAAAAACAAAGTTATTACCTGAGTTATGCGTTCAACATTTTAATTTGAATTAATTAGAAATTGAGTTTCATAATATTTTATTTTGTTTTGCTTTTTATGGGTTATTACTATTTCAAACAAACATCTCAACATTAGATTATGCTAGATTTTACAAGTATTTATTTTTGTTATTATATAATCAAATAAAAAAAATAATTTAAAAACAATGTTACTAAACTTAATGGAGTACATGACCGAGTTATTGGTTTGTGAATTAAACCTTAAAATTGAGATCGATTCAATATCTTACAATCTTAATATTTTTTTTTAATAAAAGTTATTATCATGATATTTTTTTTAAGACAATACACATGTTTATAAGTAATCTAAATTATTTTGTAATATGTTAAGATGACTAGATGATGTCATGATAATTTTTATACTATTTAATTTGAAGATAAAGCTAGATAAAAAGTCAATAACAGCATAGTTCAGAATTAACCTGCTAACTAAATTTTTTAATATACCATCAAAGAGTTTTTCACCATCTAAATACTCTTTTTATATTAAAAATAAATTGATATGACTTGCAGCTACCCAGTTATCTAATTACTGCTAATTAACTACTACAGTGTACCAACTATGAATACATGGCATGTCATCTAACAAGGAAAACGACAGTATAGGTAAGAACGACCTGTAGCTTCAGCTAAAGACTCGTACTTCAAAACAAATTGAACCAGGCCCAAAACTAAGGCTACCAATTTTATCTATCACCTTCTCCCGCAACGTTTTATTAAAAAAAAAAAAAAAACTAATATGTTCAGTCTTTTAATTTATACCGAGACTCCATGTATTATATTAAAATAGTATAATGACAAATTTATCATTCATGAAAAAAATAAATCAATAAACTTGCCATTGAAAATAATATATTTTCTTTAATTTATCGTTATTAAATTGATTAAAAATAATATTATCTTTTCATAGTTTTATAAAATAATGAAATGAATAAATTATTTTTAAAAGCAAAATTTATCGAACTAAAATCTAGGAGTATTTTTTATTTTTATATTTTAAATTATAGTAGAATAACTAAATTATCCTTAAAAGTTTTTTTCAAAAAATAACTGGCGTTCAAGGGGTTTTTTCGTGTTTTCATCCTAGTTTTTTTTTTTTATTATTATTATTATTATTATTATTATTATAATCAAGTTAATTGAGAAAAAAAATTAATATTTTAATAGATATAAATATTATTTACAAAATAGTTAGCTCTTGCATTACACGTTATAGTGTGTAAGGTGTCCCTCACTGTTCGGGTGGCATGTAAAGAGGCATCCAGCGATCAAACAGTAGCTCGTAGGGCAATGTTTGAGTTGTTTTAGTATCTCCTTCCATCCTTAGACAACACGGTTGATTAACAAACTTCTAGTTTGGCATTAATAGTATTTTCTTTTTTTCTTTTTTTTTCTTCTCTCGCCTTTTAAAATTTCACGTCTTGCCTTTCAAAATTTCAAAGCAGTCTTTAAATTTATTTTTTATTTTATATTTGGTCTCTATTGTTTTTATTATTTCTTTTTTTATTTGAAATAATTTATAAAATTAGATTTTTTTTTTCAAATCCTCCAATTTTTTCATTTCTCAAATTTGGTTCTCATTTTTTTTATTGCTATTTTTTTATTTGAGATACTTTTTAAAATTAAGTTTTTCTATTTATTTCATCCTCCTTCAGTTTTTTTTTCTTATCAGATTTGATATGTATTTTATTTTTTTTACTTTGGTAATTTTTTTTTTCAATTTGATCCTTTATTATTAAACTGATTGAGAATTAAGCTTTTTTATTGAGCATAAATTTAGGATTTAACAGGTTACAAGTTTTAAAGATTAGCTCAAGTTTAAAATATTTGCTCAGATTTGCTTTTTTTTATTTTTAAGCTCGTGTTTTTTCAATCTTATCCTTCAACATTTATATAATTGGAGATTGGGTTCCGTTATTTATTTATTTTTGCTTTCTATAGAATTTTTATTTGATTTTGAAAACAACTTGAGTTATCTCATATCTTTTTATTTGTTATTCTTTGTTAAATTTAAATTTTTTTAAAAAAAGATTTTTTAATTAAATTAATTGATTAAATAAAATATGAGATGTGGCCAAATTAACTTTGAACATCTTATTTTATATTTAAAAAAAAAATTAACTTCACTCATAGCACAAACCACCTATCCTTCTATTTCCTCCTTAGCGTGCAAAACCGCCCAAGTTGTGGCCCGTTTATTAAGGTTTGCGCCAAGACAACAGGCTAGATTAGCTTCTTCTTTATCGTTTACTAGTTTTTTTCCTCTAGCTTAATAGGCATAAAAAAATCTCTAAACAACCACCAAGACTTGTTTAGATTTATAGGGTAAGGTGGCTATTTATGGGCTCTAAAGTTCAACATCCTGTTTGTTTGCTAGGAAGTTGATGGAAAGCCAAAAATGAAACATGAACTCTCAGACTCGTAGATGGTATTACAACGGGGTTTTGATGAAAATTGGAAAACTTTCCTTTGTCAAAGGAAAATCAAAGTCACACAGGGGGAGGTTACAGACGTCAAGACAGATTACAACAAACAAGCTCTGGAAGTATTTCAGTAGGCAAATGGCTTCCATATAGCGTACGAATCAAATTTGATCATGTAAAGAGAAGTAATCAATGCACAGCCTTTAGATGTCAATCCAACCAATTATTGTTAACAACATAGCCATGAGTCAATAGCAGAGTTTATAGAAGTAAAAAGATCCAAAAAAGAAATTCAAATGATTTCAACAATTGTAAAATCTCATACCAACAAATGCTTCATCAGAAAGAAAAGAAAAGAAAAAAGAAGAAAAAAAAAAAAAGTTGACCTCGTACAGAAAACCTCAAACATTATACCACTCTCCCAACTCTTTCTCTCTACATCAAAAAAAGAAAAAGGGAAAAAAATCAGCCAAAATGTATATCAAATCATCTGAAAAAAACTAGAGCTAAAATTGGAATTTCTCGGCGGGAGATTATTGTCAACTGGCTTACATGGTATCAAACTTCCAATACGAAATAAGAAGGTAGGGCCCCAAACACTTACCTCACAACTTCTTAATAATATATTAGAAGATTGAAAACCTTATGCCATTACTTGCTGCAAACAAGTTGTATTCTTCCATGGCAATCTCTTTTTTATTGCAAGCAGGATCATTTTCAATCTGATTTGTTGTGACCTTCGAAGAAAAATCTCCAATGATTCCATTTTTTGAAGGCACAGGATCTGACTTACATCCTGTTGAAAGAGCGACGGGACCACCAAAATGGAACAAGGAAAATCCACTATTACCGTTGGGCAACTTGGCAGAATTATCGACTTTCCCACTTTCCCCACTGGGTGGTGCTTCTGTTGAACGTGATTTAGCTGGAACCATCCTCTCCTTATTAGCTTCAGTTAAAGTTTCCTGCATCATACGTGTCTCTGTTCGTACCTCTGAGTTCAAGCCATATTCTTTGGCAACTGGCTGATAAACTGGAACTGGACCAGGATTGAACACCGGAGTTGCCAAATGCTGCACTGGACCATATTGCATACAAAAGCGTGAGTTTCCATTTAAACCATAGCCAAGAGAACCAGCATATAGATAGTGGTTAGGCTGGGGAAAGGGCATTAATCCATTGGCTGGAGCCGCCGGCCAAGAAACTGGTGTTTGATGATGGTAGTAGCCCATTGTTGAAGGAGCTTGAAAAACTGGAAACTGTAAATTATGGTTATGCACAGGTGGAAACACAACTTGACGATGCAAACCCACACTAACAGTAGGTGTTCCATTGTCAGGATTTTGGACAGTCGTTGTCAGTGGATTTCCCAAAATGTTCGATCTTAGACCATCTGGTTGAAGCTCAAAAGGTTTCTTGCTTCCAAACACCTCATCTCCATTTGTACTCGGTTTGTTGTCCAGCACCAGTTCATGAGAATTGGAGAAACCATTTCCACTGCATGTTGAAGTGTCTCTTTCTTCTGATTGTGGACTGGTGTCTTCTGAATCTGAAGTGGAAGACGATTCAGGATGTCCATTGTTTGAAGAAACTGTATTGCTATCTCCCTCACTAAGGCAAGATGAGCAGTTATCAGAACTCAAAGAGCTTCCAATGCTGGGATCAGAAGTCTCAGACGATGCACAGTTTTTTGCAGGACATGAACTGACTTCCTCATAAGAAGTTTCTGTTGAGTAGCAACCATTCGCTTCCACATGGCATCCACTCTGGCAGTCTTCAACTGTTGCAAGGCTGTGGTCCCTTGATTCCTTCAAGTTATTCTCATCATGATCAGTTTCAATGGAATTTCCTGTAACTTCACTGGAACACATATGACCAGATGACTTGAAGAGTTTGCTGTCTGGTACCACGGCTTCAACCTTAGTAGATGAGCTCATGGTAACATCAGAATCTGAGCTTCTTCTAGAGTACTTCTTTTGTGATTCTACGGGCTCCCAAACTTTCTTAGAATTGTTTCCCATGCTGGATTTGATTTTGATTCTTCCACAACCTTCACGCATGTAATTTACTGGACTATATTTGTTACCACGATAGAACTGCTTGGGCATATCCATCACTGCTTCTGACTTGCCAACAGATTTGCTCTCTTGATCCGATCTTAATGATGAAACATGTGGTTCAACCTTTACCCTGCATTCAATGTTCTGGTGACAGCTGCAAGAATGGAAGTCATATCTGTCATTCATCCTGTTGTGGGAACAATGGAAGTTCTCGTTGAACTTAAGGCCACAATTTCGACCATTGGACTTTGGACCATTAATCCTTGACAACCTATCCAATCCATTAACAAGCCTAGGAGTCTCAAAATTATCACTGTGGTGTCTTAACTCAGATCTATTAACCACGGCCCCACTTTCTGAAATAACTGCAAATCGACGTCTATCAGGCCACTTCAAAGATGAATCAAGTTGAACTTCTTTCCGAAATTTCAACCGTCGACGCGAATATTTGGATTGTTCGGTCAAAAAAGAGCCGGTCCCTTCTTTCAAATTTGCAACCTCCCCATCAGGACTATCATAGGAATCGTTTTCCATTATAAAAGTCTCACATTCATATGAAAACTGTTGATCTTGAATGTCAGGAGATCCAGGCCTTGACAGAGAAATATCGCCTGTTTCACTTACTGAATCCCTACAGCAGATAGCATTGTTCAGTTCTTCATCAACACTTGGTGTTGTTTCATCCTTCGAAACATCAGGAAATATGGAAATATCATTTGATTCAGGACACTTCTTTTCTTTATCCCTTTCTTTTCCTTTCAACCTCTCCTTCCTTCGAATCTTTTTCTCTCTTTCTTTTGTTCTTCTTCTCTCCTTGCGCTCTTCTTCTTCACGTTTTTCTGCTTCCTCTTCTTCAAGAAGCTTCATCTGCAGTGAAAATTTATATTATCAGAGATGCATCTCCTAAAAAAAGATGATATGTCCCAATCTTGATACTCAAATGAAAAATCACAAGTATTAGGACCTGCTTTTCCAATGTAATAATTTCTTTGCAAGCAACATGAACCCGATCTTCCAGTAGTTTTAGTGAAAGACAAACAAAGATGCTATGTGCATTTTGGCGAGCAGTTCCTTCTCTGAAAGCCTTCTCAACCTGAAACAATGCATTGAGTTTTAGAATCTCTGAAACTGAAATACAGACACAATTGCTTCACATTCACATAGCAGCAGAATCCAAAACATGGTACTAGTTCATCCTCAGGTTCTGACCAGAAGGTGGGAATGTGTGTTCAGATGTTGAGTTTCTCTAACAGCCAGTAAATTTCATTGTTTTAGGTGGACAGAAGGCACATTCGTATTTTATGACCAGTTGACAAAGGTACTCCTGAAAAATCTCTTTTTAAATACCAGCTAATAAATAACTAAGAAAATTTAGAGAGAAAATATAAAAGATACTTTTGGGCAGTGCCACATGGTCCTGTTACATTCTAAACCATAAAGGTTAACTTAGAAAAGAAATGTTTAAACAATATTCATTAGTATCACTGTACACTATTTGAATTCCTTGATTTGGTCCATTAGATGCCACACAGGGCTTCCTAGATGTGGTTAACCATAATCTAATTTAAGTTATAAGGAGACATTTAACCACACAGGAGACCTTAGAAATTTCCATAGGCCTGCTCTGTCAGTATAAGAGAGATGTGGTGCCCCTAGTAGGATCATCTGTTCTATAAATCTGTCAGGTTTCTACTTCTAAATCTGTTGTTTATCAACTTGAAAAAATATCTCAACCTGTCCTTCAGATTTACTGTACTTACAGCCCTCGTATTCATTCATAATTCACTCAAGTTTCATCACATCTAACATAATGAGCAAGTCTACAAGGTCCAGGCTCAATACTAATTTCATAGCTACTTTGGTTATTGGAGATCAACTTCAAGTCCAGTGACCCAGTAATAATAACCAATCCCTCCACCTATATATACATTATTTAGAAATTCTCCTTCCCAACACATTTTTAATACACCCCTTGTACAACCTTCCACATTTGCCCCCTACAATGATCGCATGGGAAAAGATAGTGCCAAACAAATTATCATTTTCTAAACTACTATGAGAAAGAACAGCAAGCATATTGCAAGTCTGTAAACATGCCTGTTCCTTAAAAATAACAGTTGCAGCATCTAGAAGAAATTCTCGAGCAAGTTCAGGGCTCTTCGCATGCTTTTGGGGACGGGAGCATTCTCCATCAAGTTCATTTCCGTCCTTATCCATAGAATCATCATCCTATAAGTGTACAAAAAATAACAGAAATTTAAGTATAATCCAGAAGGAAATTTATAAAAAATTTAATTCAACTCTGGAGATCCTGGTGGGAAAAGCTGGACTACCTCTTCTTCCTCAGCCTCTTCAGCATGCTCAAAAAACCTTCTGATACTTTCCCCCCTGGTAATTGTAACAAAACCATCACCTACTACGAGCCTGCAATGCACACATTGTTGACCCTTTAGGGCATGAGCTTTTACAGAAAGCTCGGTGCAGCGGCCATCAAATTTCCAAGCCCTCAGAGTGATAAAACATGCAGACAAACCACCAAGATCTAGACCAGTGACCTGAACACTTCCATTCATGCCTACATTTTCAAATTCTAGAATATCAGATTTTCCTTCTCCTGTTCCAACTGCCCATTCAAAGTGATGGTATGATACAACAGTATCAGAAAAGGTTTGGCGCCAATCAGCTTGGACAGAATCATCAGACACCTGAGGAAATAGCAAAGATCATTTGTCATGCCAGTCAGATCCCTAGTGAATTTCCAAAATCTGTTCCGCAAATCTGTTTCTTTTGAATCTTAGATCATTAACCACAAAATCGCACTGAAGACAAAAATGCACCTCATATTGGAAGGCAGTGTCTGCAACGCAAAACCAACTAGTGCAGCGAGGTTCTCGTCGCATGCGCTTCAGCTCCTTCAGCTCCTTAAATTCACGAATAACATTCCTTCTACAATCTCTACAAAATCTCTTGCTGTCAAACCTGGGGGATGGAGACATATTTGTTTAGAAAAATTGAACAAATCAACACAATAGCCTTGCATGAAAACATGCAGAATGAGAAATGCAATCTCATGGGCAAGGAGAAAGAAGCTAGAGCTAGATACACGAGGAACAGTCACAACAAATGTAAGTAAAATTTAAGAAGGAGAAAAAAAACAAAGGATCCACGCCAGTTGAAGAGAAAAGTTAAGTTTTAGGATCTAGTTAATTAAAACAATTAGAGCGATAAGCTGTGCGGCATTTCAGCAGAGAAGCACACAAACTATCAAGAAAACCACAAAGTTGTAGAGAAAAGAAAGAACAAAGAATCAATGATGAAGGACACTTAAACAAATCAATTTTTGCTTCAATCATTTACTTCTTGTTGAACAATTTCAAAAGATTCTCCAAGAGATATCTTAAACAAGTGAATGACAAAGTTTCTCAATTCTAATAGACCAAACTGAGTTTTTGATAGGTAAGAATGAGTAAAATCTGAGTTTTTTTTTTTTTCAAAGTGAACCCACCCATTTGCGTCATTGCTAATTCTAAGGATATCTTCAATCACTCATAAACCATGGGCATTAGTGAAGTTTGATGGCTTACAACCAAAGACCTCTGATTCTTAGGACAACAACATAGGCTACTGTAGATATTGCAGGTGCTTCTTCAGAGGAAAAACATATGAGAAAGAAATTACAAGCATAATGAGGCCAATATGTCCTGTGTATTCAACTGAGAAAATGCAAACATATCTTTCTTTGAAAGATAAAGAGGAACTTCCTCATCAATGAAGTCCATGTCATAAAACCAATCCAATTAATCACAAAAATGAGTTGTAAAGTTTATTTTTAGCCCATTTCAGATAAAAAGAAGGGCGGGCTACTCTTAAGTCCATCCCACAGCCACTATGCCATATCTTTGACAGCTATCTAGGGTTAACTGTCATCTTTAGTTCCCTTTAGGGTGCTGTACATTTACCAATCATTCAGCCTTGTAGATCTACACTTCTTAATGCTTTAATGCTGCAAAAAGAGCAACCATAAATTCATGGCTCAAAATTCTTATTCTCTGATGCCATGCTCAACAGAAAGTTCTACTTAGGAAAAATCTACACTTTCAAACTAGCAGTCAAGATATCTACAAGCCAGTACACTTTGTGAAATCTACAAGGCTCTCAAAGATAGTTGAATAACAAATTTGGCAATAGCTACAGAGTCCCCGAAGCAACAATGGATGGAGAAACTAACTAAAAGAGAGCATATTCAGTTAAGATGAATTCAGAAAATGGACCATTTCATCAACAGATACTTCCAGGTTCCCCACGATGAAGTTTTGAATAATTTCTTATTCTGGCAAAATTCATCACTTCCTTAGATGTTAACCACATCTTTTTCATCAAACTGAATGTACAATAACTCCGAGACAAAAACTATCAGTCATGCAAATGACTCCCCTCTATTCAGTTCAATATGAAACAGGTAAATGATCACTTCCTATCTGAATTGCCATCCAGATATTTTTGCTTGTTATTCCATCAGAGAGCCCGCTAGCATGGGAAGATATAAGCTCTAACTTTGCAAAACTTATAAACTGGAAGGCATCTGTGATTCTTACAAACACAGAGCACTCTTAGGAGATTCTAGACTATTCAAAGGCACGGTAGTTGAATAAAATTTTCATTCCTTCAAATTAGCTTTTGTTCTGTTCTTTTGCAGTTTCACCGACATGATCACCTCTGATCTCAGCTGTTATCTAAAAGCTCCAACCCCAAGAAAAGCAGAGCTGCCAACTACCTTTCAGTTCTCATAGTCTTCCACTGATTTCTAAATCAATGATGTATATAAAGAATAAGCAAATCGCAAACACACCTGCACATGAGCCTCTCTATGAAATCCTCTTCCTTCATCCTTAAAAGAGACAGCCGAGTCTCTTCTCCAAGTGCTGACCAGAAATCCACTAGTGTATCACAAGAAAGCCTGGCAGTATGCAGTGCACATGTCTCTCTTGTTCCATGTCCTCTACCATAACTTGCCATTCCTTGGCTAATCCAACCCCGACCTCCCCCACCACAGGCATCAGGATAGAGCAATTCCCTTTCCCGCTCCCTTGCTCGTGCACTGTCAAAGACCTGATTTAAGGAAAGAGTTCAGCCACTTAACTAGAAAAGGACGATGGAATTGCAAAATAAAAAATAAAAAATAGCACTCACATTTTGGAGTCCCTTCAGAGACTTTGAAAACAAGTAGCATGTCAGAAGTGTCAATGATCCATCACGTGTCGTCGTGAGACCACCCCAAGGATGGACAGATGGATCTTGAGTTTCTTCTTGGCACCCATTAGGTACATGTGATCCACAATCATTTAGATTTTTCGAGGCTTCCAGTCTGTTGCAAGGAATGTGCCCCCCTCCCCCTTCCTGCTGTAAAGACTTAACATACATGACAATCTGCATAAAACCTTCGAGCAATAGCCCATTGCATCTAGAACAGTACATGTTCTTACGAGCTTGCTCAAACAGGGTTTGCTTGTCTATCCTCAGTAGCTTCTGTCGAGCTTGTGGTGGCAGCTCACTCCAGAACTATGTCACAAGTACATGAAACTTCATCAATCACTAATCACAACTTGCAGCATGTAACAGTAGGCCAAAAACTGAAAGACAACATTTAAACAAAACCTAAAATATTCCAACACAAACTTAAAATTATCAAAAGAAACTTGTTAGTCCTATATAACAAAATGCAATCTCTATTTTAGAAATGCCATTGTCATCGTCGTTAGCATTGCCTCACTCGAAATCAATTCTCACTAGTATAAGCAATTGTAGGTGACATAAAATTTCTCTCTCTTTTAGAAATAAAAAACACAGAACTCCATAAGTGAATTCATGTACAAGGAGCTAAAATGGATCTAAAAAAAAATGAAAACCCGATGAAAAAAATAAATACAAAATCCCACATCAAAAACTAATAAAACAAAGCTCACTGAATGATTTGAACATCAAGATCCAATCAGAAACCAAATTAAAACTCAAAATTAGGTAAAAACAGTGATCAAATTCATTCCCAGATACAAAAACATACACTCTAATACATCAATCTAAATTAAATTAAAAAAGAAAGAAGAACAATCCAGTACCTTCTGGAGCTGGTTGAAGCTAACATCATCACGATGTTTAGACCAGAACCCATTAGCAGAAATTGAGTAAGAACCCCCAGATGATGTTGCATTACTAAATTGCTCATTTCTCTGTGCTAATCCTGGCATCCTATATTATACTTGTTATGTAATTAATTTTATTGAATTCAATCACAAGATTCTTATAATTAATTCTGTACTCCCATCCTCATCTTAGATTTATCATCATCACCACCACCATCAATCCTTCCATCTCTACCCCTCATTATTTTTATTTTTTCTATAATACAAATCATGAGAAAAAGGGATCCAAAACCCAAATCGATTCAATAATTCAATAAAAACAGGAAATAACAAACAAGAAAATCAAAACCCAAAAAAATAGAAAGAATAGAAATCAAGATCGTAGATAGAGGATTCGATTGAATTGGACCAAAAGAAGGAGAAGGAAGAGAGAAGGGTTTAATATATATGAGGAAGAGAGGATGCCGAGATTTGGTTGTTGTTGTTTTTATAATATACTATTTAAGGAGAGAAATGGAAGGGAAGCAAGGGGAGAAGATATGAGAGAACAAAGAAAGAGATTATTTTGGTAATGCACAGAAATAAATTATTTATTTTTATTAATTTAAAACAAAAAAATAAAAAAAAATTAATTTTTTTTAAATGAACTTTTAAAACTCAATGCGAAATAGGAATCACACTATTACTTTCTTCTTCTTCTTCTTCTTCTTTACAGGGTTTTAAATTTTTTTATAAGAAATAAAAATGTTTTTCTTCTTGTGTTGATACTTTTTTTCTTTGTTATTTTAATATAGTAACATTTTCTTAAAAATAAAACTCACAAACATGTCCATTTATAAGAGTTTAGTTTTCATGAGAATTGTCGCATACCGTGTGTTTGACAATTCGTGCAATAAATAATGATGCTAGACGTTATGTTTAATTAGTAACGTGGAATATAAAAGAAATTAATAGAGATATCAAATAAATTATGATAATTTTATGTTGAATTTCTATCTAAAAGATATATATATATATATATATATATATATATATATATATATATATATATATTGTTTCACTCTTTCTTGACTCAAACAACAACAAACATAATTAAAAAAAATATTTAGAGTGATTTTTTTTATTAATATTGGTATCCGGATCAATTTACATGTACCTCAATTAATCTTATAGACTCTTAAGTTAATAATCGTATAAGCTTCTAGTGGCTCTGAGATTTGTGGGACTCGAACTGATAATCTATAAAAAACAAACTTAAAACTTAACTAGTTAAACAATAATGATGATGTTATGTTTAATTAGGAATGTGGAATATAAAAGAAATTAATAGAGATATCAAATAAATTATGATAATTTTATGTTGAATTTCTATCTAAAAGATTATATATATATATTGTTTCACTCTTTCTTGACTCAAACAACAACAAACACAATTAAAAAAAAAATATTTAGAGTGATTTTGTTATTAATATTGGTGTCCGAATCAATTTACATGTACCTCGACTAATCATGCAGGTTCTGAAGTTAATGATCGTGTAAGCTTCTAGTGGCTCTGAGGTTTGTAGGACTCGAACTGACAATCTATAAAAAACAAATTTAGAATTTAACCAGTTAAAATACACCTCGCGTGATTTTGTTTAGAGTAATTTGGGTTGGACATGAAAGTGCATTGAAGTTCTATTTTTTTTTTTAAAATAATAATTAAATATTATGTTGAATAAATTGTGGATGTGTAATTATTAGGTTAGAAATAGTTGTTATTTTTTAAAGTATTTTTTATTTATAAATATATTAAAATAATAATTTATTTTATTTTACAATTTTATTTTTAATATAAATATATCAAAACCATAACAAAAAATAAAACATTACTTAACCTCAAAAACAAACTATAAAGTCACGTTTCAAAACCAGACTGAATGTTTAAGTTGAAAATTTTAACCGGACACAAACTGGTAATTAGTAAATTTATAATATACAGCTCATGCAGTTATCAGGTGGTAACATGGTGTCTCTAGAACGCATAGTGAGTGTTTCTTTTTGTGTTATGATTTATTTTTCAAGTGTTTTTTAATTATTTTTTATTTAAAATATATATTTTTTTTAAAAAATAATTTTAATGAGTTAAAACAAAATTAAAAATATATTTTAATTCAAAAATAACTTACACCAGAGTACCAAATACACCTTTAATGAAAAACATACAAAAAAAATATTGGTTGATTCTATTTGTTTTTTTTTGTTTTAAAGGTGTTTTTGAAAAAAAATAATTTTTCTATTTTTTTTTGGTTTCAATTAATATTTTTTATATATTTTAAAATTATTTTAATGTTTGACGTTAAAAATAATTTTTTAAAAAATAAAAAAAATAATATTTTAATGTATTTTTAAATTAAAAAATATTTTAAAAAACAATAACAACCACACTTTAATAAAATAAAATTAAAAGATTCTTGTGGCTGTATTCAAGTTAGCTGGGGACAAATTAAAGAATTTAGATCAACTTAAATTAATGTAAAATGTAGATGTCTTTTGAAAGTTTTATTCCCTAACTCAATTATTAGTGAAATTAATTATGCACATATAATTTGTAAATTACTATGGATAAATTTCTAGAAATTAGAATGGTCTCGAGCATGAAAAAGAAAATTCAATGCATTTAATTACTTCCATATTATATATATGTATATATAGATTATTCTCACCGATTCAGGTGTTCAGAAAAATAATTTTTCATCTAAAACAAATAAAAATCTTGACCCTAATTTTAAAATAACCGAGGGATTTTAAGTTAGATTTGAACTAATCCATTTTAATTTCAAACTCTCATATATAAGGTAAGTGACTCTTAATCCATTTTAAAATAACCGACGGATTTTAAGTTAGTTTTGAAAAGCCATTTCATGTTCAATTTTTTTGAAAAAACAATCAATTTTTACATAAAAAAGAATATATTTTTTTAAGAAAATAATCAAGCATAAAAAAAATAATCAATCTCAAATCTCTTTACTATTTTATTTTTTTTAAATATCTTGTTGGGTAGACATGGCACCAACTTTTAAAAAAAAATGGAAGAAAAGGCTTTTTAGCACATAACACCAACCCCTTCAATTCAATTAAATAAGGGTAAAATACCCACCCAAGATAATCATATAGCTACAAAATTTAATATATGAAATAAATACAAACAATTATACAATTTACCAAACATGGTTTTCACTGTTTTGTAACTTAAAAATAAATAAATAAATATTGATAAATAACACCTGTCCAAAAAATGAGAGAATAAGGAGAAGATATTCCCGTTTCTTCTTAGGTCTTGCCACGTAAGAAAAGTATTTTTTTTTACCAGAGTTTGTAACTTCAGTCCACGGTTCAAACAAAGATTTGCTAGAATTCAAAATTAAAATTGATTTTTTTTATTTTTTTAATATATTGATGTTAAAAATAAATTTGTTTAAAAATATATATATTATTTTAATATATTTTTAAACTAAAAGTATTTGAAAAGTAATTGCTTGAAAAGGGGGAAATTTTGATTCATGAACTAAAACAGTGACGACAGAATGTTTTGGTTTTTTAAAGAGAAAAAAGTAAATGACGACAATGTCCTCGACTGTAAGAGGTTGGGGGGGGCTTAAGCTCATTAGACTACGTGTCGTACGTGGGGATTGGGAGCACGTTTTCGCTATTTTGTCCTTTTCGGCTGCCACCAGCTTGGAGTCTTTACAGGAGAACTTGAGCTGAAGAAAATAATTGGTCGTGTACAATCATACAATTACACGTGTCAAAAATTGTTTGACAGCTATGAATTTAAATACGATCTATACCTATGAATTGTTTTTTTATATATATAAATCATTTTTCCCTTTCAAAAATTAAACAGCTAATTTTTTATTGGCATTTAAAATTAAGATATATATAAAAAAGAAATTATTGGCAATAGTGTTGCCGTGCTTGCTTCCTTTCTCTTGGTTAGATGGGGAGCGTGGTGTTGTCATTTTGTTGAAATATAGAGACCCTCTATTGGTTGGATTTTCTAGCCTCCTGGAGGGCCCTACCACCAGGTAATAAAAGTCTTGCTGAGGCCACCTGACCTGCTAGTTATGAATAAAGACAGTACAAGAGTTCAAATCTAGGAATGAGAGCATCAAGATTTTTATGATTTTTTTTAGGGGTGAGAAAAAAACTAATAAACTGATTAAACTGAGAAAACTAAAAAAAAAAATAATTGAAAAAATCGAACTGAAAAAAAAAATAGAATTAACCGATTAAAAAATCACAAAAAAATTCCGGTTCGGTTCAGTTTCGGTTTCTAAAATCTGAAATCGATTGAACCGAACCGAACCGAACCGGTTCAATCAACCAGCACTTAAAAAAATAAACAAGTATAAATATAAACATTTCTTAACCCTAGCCGCCCCCCCCCCCTCTCTGTTCGATTAACAAACTTGATTCCATGAAACTAAGGCTCCGTTTGTTTGCAGGAAAGTTGTTTCCTTTTGGAAAGTGAATTCCGGGGAAAATGAATTCCTGGAAAGTGAATTCCGGGAAAGTATTTTCCGATATTTGGTAGTGTTATGGAAAATGAATTGGAAAACACTTTCCAGTGTTTGGTTGTGTTATGGAAAATGAACTGGAAAATAATTTATTAATGAATTAAATTTTTTTTCAAGTTTATCTAATATATATAAAATATTTAATATAAAATATTTAATCACTTACAATTGTCATAACCCAATTTTGATCTTTTTATTTTTATTATTTAAAAAAAAAATGATGAAAAATAAAAATAAAATAAATGAAGGATGAATTAAAATTTGGGTTAAGGGCAACATGATTGGAAGTTTAAAGATTTAATTAAACTCTTGACTAGTTTAATTAATTAAATCAAGGGTTTAATTGGAGAATTGATTTAATTAAATTTTAGATTATTTTAATTAATGAAATCAAGAATTTAATTGAGTTTGAAGACTTAATTAAACTTTGATTTAATCAAAAACCCATTATTTAAATAAAATAAACAACTCTTTGCATTTTAATTCACTGCTACAGTAGCAGCGAATTATAATTCAATGCTACAGCAGTGAATTATAAGTCGCTGCTACAGTAGCATTGCATTTTAATTCGCTGCTACTGTAGCAGTGAATTAAAATGCGATGCTACTGTAGCTGTTAATTAAAATTCACTGGCAGCGTCCGCTAAGGAAAGTGTTTTCCTTTCTTTATCAGAAGGAAAACACTTTCCTACGGGGAAAGAGAAAGTTTAAGTTGACTGGAATTGGAAGGAATTGGTTTTCCTTTGACTTATTTTCCTGATAGTCACCAAACATGGGAAAGTGAGGAAAATGAATTCCGGGAATTCATTTTCCTTGAAACAAACAAAGCATAAATGCATCTTTTTGAGTCTCCCCCCCATAAGTCTGCTTCGTAAGTCTCCTATGGAGTAGCTTAAATATTTCCCCTGGATTACACTTACACTCAAAGCTCGAGCTTGATTCCGGTGGAGAAACAAAAAGTTTCTACTTTTGAAGATACCCCCCCACCCTCTCCCTTCTCTGCATCTCTCTCACTTTACCCTCTGCCTTTGATTTTTCTCCTCTCTCTTATGGATTTGGTTCCTTTGGGTTTTAATTTTCTTGTTGAGTCTGTGCCACAAATGGAATTGAAATAATAGATCCATTCCTTTTCTTTTGTTTTTCAGATCCGTGGATTTCTACAACCCCCTGCCATTTAATTAATTATGCCATTTGATTAATTACAATGAAATGGATGAACTTTCCCTCGAATAATCAACGCTATGTGCAGCTGGACGTTGTTGCGGTCAATGTTGTAGAAGAAGCAGAGAGGACCATTCGGTTTGAACCGGTTTGGAAGGGAAAAAACCGAACCGAACCGAAATTAATCGGTTTGAACCGGTTTTCGGTTCGGTTCGGTTCAAAAAATAAAAAATTCGGTTTGGTTGTTTATTTTGGTTTAAGACCGGACCGAACCGGAAATGCTCAGCCCTAATTTTTTCTAGTATTGGCATAAAAGATATATGTTTAATTGAATTTTTAAATACATTTGTGAATTTTTTTTTATTTGCTTTTCAAATTATTTTTTATTTTAAAAATTTTAATTTTAATTTTTTATATTTTTCTATGATTTTGATGTTTTAATATAAAAAGTTTTAAAAAAATATTTTAACATATTTTTAATTTAAAAATATTATATGTTGGCCCTACTTTTTTTTTTTAATATTAACAGTAACTGTTATCATGATTCTTGGTTTGTTTTTATATTTTAAAATGATATGATTTGTTTTAAAATTTATTTATTTTTATGTTTTAAAAATATTTTTTTAAAAAATATTTTTTATTTATTTATTTATTTTAGATTAAATTGATTGTTTGTGACTTTATATCTGTTTTTATATCGTTTTAATATATTATTGTTAAAAATAAATTTTTAAAAATAAAAAATATTATTTTAATATATTTTTAAATAAAATATATTTTTAAAAATAATTATTATCATACTAACAAATAAAAAAATTAGAGTTATTATCAGCAGACAATCCATTTAAGCCATGTCCGGAGACGTGGAGAAAATAATCGTTATCTGATTTATTTTAGATTAATCCTTCGATCCGCTGATATATTTCCTCTTCCTTCAATAATTGACAAAGAACTGAATACGTTTGATTTATCTTTAATATTAATTGATTTATCATGTATTTATTTATTTATTTATTTATTTATTGAATTCAAGCTACAATTCAAATGAACGGATGATAGACTTTGGCTGACACAAGTTTTATATTGTACAAGGATGAACGGATGATAGACTTTGGCTACAATTCAAATTATTTTTTTCTTTGCTTTGATTTTTTACATATATTTTTAAATTATTTTAATATATTAATGTGGGAAATAAATTTTTTAAAAAATAATATATTTTTTATTTTTTATTTTATTAGGGTACAGATTAATTTACATAAATCTCAACAAATCTCATAATAATAAAAAGTCTTAAAATAAAACATATCATCCAACATCATATCAATTATGTCAATGACGCTATTATTAACAAGAATCTAACCATCAAATCAAAGATAATGTGGCATGATGTTAGTGATGAAGATGATCTTTCCACTCGTATAAATATCAACATGACACCATTTGTGAAAACCAAAAAAAAAAGAAACTTTCCAGCTCGTAGAAATCTCTTTCTTGAAACTTCTCCTCTTTCACATCATGCAACCAGTGCTTGATAATGACATACATGTACTTGCTCCGTCCCAGTAACAATGGTGACAACTCCAATTTTCTCAGAGTTTAAGGACGACAATAATCCTTAAATCCCTCGGAGTATTGATATTACCTGCCAGTACTTTCACTGCTTGAAATTACTTTTATGATGGTAATTATTTAAATAATATTTTTAAAATAATATTTTTATTATTTTAAAAAATTATTTTTGATATTAACATATTAAAATAATTAAAAAATATTAAAAATTTTAATTTAAAATAAAAAAAATTAATTTTTTTAAAAAATATTTTTAAAATACAAAAATAATCCTCCTCCACTTACCTCGTAGTCACCCACACGACGCGTGACCTGTAACAAGTTTTCAAGGTCCTGTAGGATGGCAGCGTGATGGTCAAACAACAAACTCCATACATTCAATCACGTATATTTATATTTATGATTTTACTATTCTTATTTCTTACTATTGTAAAATAAAATTTTATTTTAATGGGTATGGAATGTTTTTCTATTCTAATTATAATTATTTTTACTCGTATTTTTTTTCTTGTTTTAGACTATAAACTGTAGGTTTTATATTTTATCCCAAGAGATTTTATCAAAAAAAAAAAAATCAATGATGAAATCCTAAAAATCTAAGTAGTGTAAGAAGAAGGCTCCCAAATTAGATAATCAGTTAATTAATTGGTCCTAATAATTTCATATATTTTATTTACCCAGTATGGCTGTTAACTTATACTTTATAGTTAGTAGGTTAATGTGGCTTATGGCTAATATCCATAAAAGATATTTTTTTTTGTGAAAATAAGGACTTTTTGATATTTGGATATATATTTTTTTAGAAAGAGAAAATACAATAATATTATAAAAAGAAATGCTCTGAAAATATATATGCAGCGAATAATGAATATTGTAAACCTCTATCTTAAAGTACTCATGTTGTATTTATAACCCATGAAATTTGTTTTATTGTGGATAAGAGGGGTTAAAGTGTAATTTTATCTTTTTGATATTTTGAGTTATATTGTAAAGTGTATTCCATTCATGTAATCAAACTAAAAGCAAGAGACATGATAGACTTGCACCTAATAATGTTGGTGAAATATAAACTTGTTTAATTAAATCTATTTGTTAAAAAATAATTTCCCTGATATTTTATATAAAACCTATAAAATTGATGGTGTTAAACCCAATTATTTCTTAGATTTGGTGCATTGTTAAACTCAATTATGGTTTTTACTTATCAATTCTAAATTTTATTTTTATTATCTTTTAATATTTGGATGTTAAAGCATGAGAGAGAAGGTTATCAAAAAAAAATAAAAAAGAGAGAGAGAGAAATGATTTGGCCTACTATATTTTGAAAAAAATATATATTTATATTAATAGGTATATTTTTGAGAAGAGAGTTCAATAAAAGTGGTTCTATATACAACCATACCAGAAAAAATTGGGACTGTGAATTTTTATTATTATTTTATTTTGATATTTTAACTAATTAAATAGTGTTTTAGGATTGAAAATATGTTTATTGAGATTTTTAAATGAAAAAATTGAAATTTTAAATTTTAAAGTTGAAAAAAACTGAAAGACTAATTATTCAATCAATAAAAGTGACTAGAAAATATACCACCAGACAACACGTCATGAGTCAGTCAATGAGGGTTTTTTTTTTAATATATTAAAAAATAACTTGAAATTTTATTTGTAACATGGCGCAGCGTGGGGTACGTTGACAGGTTAATTCTAAATTTTAAACGCTATTTAAATTGTGTGTGTGTGTGATGTGGGTTTGCGCATCAATATCAACTGTACATAAAAAATCATATCATTATCAAATACTCGAATGAATGATTTTTAAGGTATTATTTATATTTATAATAATATTATTTTTTAAAATATTTTTTATTTAAAAATATATAAAAATAATATTTTTAAAAAATTATTTTTAATACCAATACATAATAAAAAATCTAATAACACAATTTTTTTTTTATTTAAAGTGCAGGATTTAAGATATCTCTAGTAAATACAATTTGTTTTCCTGTTGGGCTAGCGCTCCACATCTGAATTCATAATCCACGTACTGTGATTGGTAGAAAAAAGAGTTCCAACCAATCCTCTTCGAGTCCTAGAGCAATGAAAAGTTAAGCTCTAGATAATTAAAGATTAAATAATTGAAATAACATGAATTCACAAGAAAGCGTTTGTAGTCCAACGGTTAGGATAATTGCCTTCCAAGCAATAGACCCGGGTTCGACTCCCGGCAGACGCATTTTTTCTGCAGCCTTCTAATTTTTTTCAAAACCTTAATTTTTAGCCTACGTAACGCCTTTTCTTTCAAGAAAAGAAGAAGAAGAAGAATTGTCGTGCTTCTAGTTCCTATATAAAAAAAACTGATCCAGCTATCCTCACCGATATTCAATAATAAAGTTGACCCTAAAAAAAAAAAAAAAGTTGACCCTATCTGGGCCATACATAACACCCATCACACTCGGCCATAAGTTTGCACCACAGGAGGATAAATTTGTCGCCGGTACCCGCTAATGTTCTCCGATCAAACATTTCACAGCTTAATTACGGTGAAAATAACCTTCAAATTACGTACGATGACTAGCTTCAGGACAAAGGAAGGTTAGATGAGGCTGAACATGAATTATTTCCCTCTCGCTGCAGTTCAAGATCTGCACATGGAAAGCTGTCTTGAAAACCCTACACAGTGAAATTCGTTTTGTTGAAATCATAAAATGAAGTGCAGATCAAGCTAGCTTGTCCTCTTTCCTTTTCATTTAGCTCCAGCCTAGCAACATGCAATTCTGAGCTTCACCAAGCATAACGCCGTCAATCAAGCCTACAGTCCTGAGTCCACTCTTGGTGGCAGTATTACCACTATCTATTTCATTCCCGGTATGCAAACATATCACATGCTCTAGTAACTTACAAAATCATTATTTTTTAATTTACCTTTTATTTAAAAATACATAAAAATAACATGTTTTAAACAAAAAAAATTCAAAATTTAAAAGAAGACAATTTCAAACATGTTCTTCTAAAGCGGTCACCACCAACAAGAACAAACAAAAAAAAAAACAGCCATTTCAGGTTCATGGCAACAAGGTACTAAAATTACAACCATCACAGGGGGGATTATGTACTGGAAAAAGGAGGGCATGGCATTCCATGGCAGAAATGAACCTCGTAATAAGAATTTATCTTTTTCCTGTGTAGGGTGATCAAGACAGCTTTTCCTGCAAAGTCTGCATCTTTAAGCATGCAAAGACATCAGCACCTTTATTTTCTTCCACGAAACCTGGAACTTCTCTAATTCACAGCTAATTGATGTGTAATTCTCTCAATAAATCCGTGCACCATATAAGGTTAGCTGCATTTAGAACAAAAAAATAAGAAGGATACGCAGATTGACTGCCAGCAGGTCAAATTACTGTTAACGGTTCGGATAAACACCCGACATCACCAGTGCACTACTCTCAAGCTTTAACTACATCCAAAAAAACTAAAACATATCATGCACTCAAACTTTCCATGTTCTTTAAGAATCAATATCCTGTTTCCTCAAAAGTCGAAACCTGCACCATGTTTTTCCCAACAGCTCTTTAATAAAAAGATTTTCCTAAGCCACCAGCACCAAAAAACATGAATTCTAACATCTTATACATGGTTTTCATTTCCTCTCAAATCCAGGAAATGTCTCACTCTATACTCGACAGCATTGCATGCTTAAGAATTCAGTAACGCATCATATTTGACTGCATTTAACTGGCAATAACATTACTTGACAGAACTTTGTGTGCATGTCATACAGCCGCTACCGTATATCAAATTAAAAAACTATTTGGTAATGTGATTACATGTGAGGTTTATTTATAGTCATATATATTTTTATTTGATAAAAAAAAATGATTTTTATTAGTAAAAACCACTAAAATTTAAAATGAAATGGAGATTTTAAAAATAATGCTTCTCCCAAAAAAAGAAAGTTGTAACATGACTCCATTGTTTAGTATGAGTAAATTAAAATTCACTGGTACTGTTCACTAAATTTAAATTAGTTTTTTTTGAATTATTATTTTGAAAAACCAGAAAAAGTTTATTTTTTTTTGCTGAAAAACTAGTATAATTAAGTAATTTCACTCGTACTATTCATGTGAACGTGAACAATATAGTTTTTTATTTTTTAAAAAATTTAGTTAAAGATGAATTAAATTTACTCGTACTGTAATATCAATTTTATTCTTGATAATATTTTACCTAATTTTATTGCATACCCAAAAAATCATACGTAATGAAATTGTAATTTTTTTTTTAAATTGAGTTTTAGTTGAAAAACTAATATTTAATATTATTTAATAACACTACATAAATTAAAAGAATATAGCATGATGACATAACATTTGTGAAATTTAATCATAATTTCAATTATGTTTTTGCCATGTCTAATCCAGTTAAAAAATATTCAATTTTTATTTTTATTTTAATTATATTTTATTCAAAAATTTTTAAAAAAAATCACTTGATAACATAACAAAAAATTCAATTTTTATTGCTGCGTGTTTAAAAAACCATAAAAAATATAATTCGTATATGATGACATTACATATAGTTTAATAAAATAATAAAAAATATTTAATATCAATATAATTTATTTTATAATATAATAATTGTTTAATTTATAATATTTAAATTAAAAATATTTTTAATTATTTTATAACCTCAATTTAAAAAGTATTTTTTAACCAGACACATTAAACTACTTTTTATTCAATTTTAATTTCAACAACAATTTTAACCAAACATATATTTTTTCAAACCAACCTCAACTAAAAAAAATACTTTTTATAAAATAATTTTTTTAAAACCACAACCACAACAGCAACCACAATACCAAACACACCCTAAAAACACCCTAAAAAAGGAATATGACTGCAGAAAACCATGCTCCACAACCATGGTATTGAGCTTTCATCTTCATGAAGCGCATTATCCATAATAAACGGAAGATTTCCAGCATAGCAGCATGAAGGACACATTCTGTATCTAAATGTGCATGACCCTACCTATCATCACTGGGCACTGTCCTATCCCAAAAACTAGCTGAGAAACCAAACAAGCTAAACAACTTGCTCTACCTGCGGTGATCAAACTCGAGATACACTCAACAAAACATATAAGAAAAATGTCCACTTCAAGCTACCGAGTTTCCACATCCATCATAGACCACTAAAAACCTTCCAATTATCATGCAACAACCAAATCCCAATTACCAGAACATTCATTGCAGCTCATCAGGTATAAAATAAATAACATTATAGATTACATCGGATTAGCTAAAATATACTATCACAATTGTGAAGAACATCTGTGAATGCAAGCAAACAAAGGAACTAATGTGCCCACATTTGAATCCACTTTTCCATGAAAACAACAGCACGAGATTTGAAGCAGTTAAAAGGTTTGTTACTTTGACAGAATACAAACACTGTAATTGTAACAAGCTTGCTCAATAGAGCATTTTGATCATTAGAAAACACGAGTGACATGACATGCAATTTAATAAGATTACAACTGTATGGACTGAATTATCAAGGAAAGTCTTTAAAAACCAAAACAATCCCCAGGCATTCAGTAATTCAGATTTCATTGCTGAAAGATAAATTGATGAGATTCTACACTTCAAAGAAGCTATGAAAAAAACTCATACGCCAAAACCAAAAACTGCCCGTATCTTGTTTAAAATAAGATCCCGCCATCCTCTTTCAGTATTCTCCACCACAGTTGCATTCCCATATCTGCATCAAGAACAGTGGTGACCAAAAACGAAAGAAAAAAGAATCATGAAACCAAAGAACAAGAAAACCAATAAAACTTGAATAAAATCATTAGAATGACAAAATTTAACTACTTCAAAACACAAAAACAAACCTGTCTTCCTCGGGTATATCAGTATGCATCACCTTCACTATAGTAACCCTGGGTTCGGGCTCATCAAAAGTAATTCTTACCTGCAATCACCATCCAAATTCATTCAGCTAACCTATCTTCCACTCAACTATCCATACCATCCTACTAGTTATCAATCTTCAACAATTCACAAAACAATCCTACTCACAGCAAAACAACCCCTGACTATGCAAAAATTGGTAGGACAAACTACAAACAATCAATTCAATTCAGCAATTTCGCCTACTCATCACCAGTCCAAGCCAACAATTTAAGAGCATTCAATAGCATAAACAGTTCAAATTTCATTCATTCAAGCAACCAACATGTCAATAGTTCACGGCTTAACTCACCTTCGAAACAATCCCATCAGGCCAGTTCCCAAACCTCCACTGCTGCACAATCAATTTCCCCTCTTGCAACTCCACATTCCTCCCCGTCACCGACCCATCAAAAATACTAAACTCCCCTCCAACCTCTTTACTAATCCTCGCATTACTCTGAGTAAACCCCTTCCACCTATTCTCATCCATCAATATCTCAAACAAATCTTTCGCTCTACAACTAAACTTCTCCGTCAAATTAATACTCTTAAACCCCTCTTTCTTCACCTCTTTCTTCACCTCCTTCTTCACCTCCTCCACCACCGGAGCCACACTCCCCGCATTCTTCACCGACGCCCCAGCCACCGGCTGCCCCCTTTTCTCTACCTTCTTACTCTCCAATTCCTCCTTCGCCGGCCCACCTTTCGCCATACTCTGCACATAAACTCTAACCTTCTCCTCCACCACCGGCTTCCCTTTCGAAAACATAGCATCCTTCAAAGTCTTCCCAATTGGGCCTTCATCTTTCACCGTAACACGAATCTCAGGATCTTCATCAGCGTTCTCGTCGGAAATATAAGGAATTTCAACAGATCCATCTACCTTCAACAAACTATTCCCTTCACTATCTTTCGCCTCGCCTTGCCACGAAAGAACCACGTTCAATTCATAACCCGGGATTATCTTCCCCTTCCGGACATTAACGTAAGCTTCTCCCTCGACTTTTTCAACCTTGTTGATTTTGATAAAGAGGTTTCCTTCCCCGTCGAGGACTTTGAGGTTGTTGAGGAGTTTGGAGAGAAGATTTCTTGACCATTCTAAACAGTCTGTCTCAGCCCAGTGCCAGTTGTGTACGTTGGCTCCGTCTGGCCTGTCTTCTACGATCCAACGTTTGTCTCCTTCTCCGTACTTGGCCATTGACGATTCTTTAAAAAAAGATCGTTTCTGGTGTGGGAAATCTGGGTGGGAATGATGGAGAGGGCGATGTGGTTTCTTGAGGGTTATTTAATTGTTTATTTATTTATTTAGAAAGGTCTAGAATTTTTTAGGAAAAAAAAGAGGAAGAAGAAGAAAGGGGGTGATTGCGGAAAGGTCTAGAATGCTGTTGTGTTTCGTTAGGGTTTTTTTGTTTGTAGCGGCTAGCCACCCACTTGGTCTCTCGCCCGTTGGGCCTCTGGGCTTTTTCGGGGAAGATTTGTCGTAGTGAAGATAAATTTATATTTTAGAATAATTTTGTTTTGTTAACTGAATTTGTTGTGCTACGGAAAATAGTTTTCTTTTAATTTAATACTTAGAAGTGTTTTTATTGTTTTTTTGTTTTTTTTTAAAAAAAAAGGAGGGAGAGGGAGGGTTTTTTCAAACTTTAAATTTCACACACATTAGTTGTTAATATTTATTTTTATTACAAAATTGATTACAGCTTTCCCTCTTTGCAAAGTAGATTAGGGGTAGATCTTTATAGAAAGGAGAGTTTAATTTTTTTCACATCATATACACAATACTTGTATAGAATGGTAATACAAATTCAATTATTAAAAAATATATTTATTAGAAAGAATAGCTATGAAAATAGGACTAGTTTTACTCTTTAAAAAGATATGAGGATATTTGAATAAGAACAAAAAAATATATATCATATACACAATATTGTTTATTATTTTTAATTTATATTTTTAAAAAGAAAAAATCAATTAATTTTCTAACTATTATATAATTTTTAATTTGTCCTCTTTTCTGAATGAAATTACTAAAAGGTTAACAATATCTCCGATCACATTCTCTCTATATTTTGTAATAGACTAAATTCAGTACCTAAACTATTTTTTTATATATATAATAATATTTAATTATCGCAATCTTTTTTTTGAAAAAATCATACAACTCTAGACCGAATTATATAGAATAATCTGACTTGAAAAAAATTAACAAATTTTTTTTTAAAAAATAATTATAATAACTTGTTAGGCATTCAAAAATTTCAATCCACTATGCCATCAAGAATTTCAAAATAAAATTTTAGTTAGAATAACCTAAGATTAAAAAATTTAATCTTCAATACCACTATGGCATCAAGAATTTCAATTAAAAAAAAATTAAATTACTAATTTGAGTCAAACTTGGAATTAGAAAATAAAATTAAAAAAAAAAAGAATTACGAGGACTCACGTAGCTATTCAATTGTATGATAAAGTTGGAGAAATTATTGTGCTTGAGAGAGATAGGAAGCAATCTGGCGAATTCTAGAGAGTTCCAAATGACAAAGTTGTTTACGCTTGAACACTGTCGATGAATCATCCACCATGTCTGTGTCTTGATCGAGAAGAATGCAGATATAATTGTGGTTTTTTTTTAATATTTTTTTTATTTTAAAATATATTAAAATAATATATTTTTGTTTTTAAAAATTATTTTTAATATCAATATATTAAAATGATTTAAAAACATCAAAAACATATTAATTTAAGGTAAAAAATAAAAAAAATTAAATTTTTTTAAAAATACTTTTGAAACACAATACTAAACAAAATTTTAATAATTAAAAAATTAGAGTTTATACAAATATTAACTCGTATAAGGAAGATTTAAGGTTTTTTTTTTATATATAAGATTGAAAAAACCACAACATTAAAGGTGTTAGGGATTCTGAATATTAATGATTTAACAAAAAAAAAAAATTCATTTTTAGGGAAGACGATTCATGTTGAAGTTGAATCTCATACCTGACTTTTGCCACCTTCTAAAAGAGAATACAATTCTAAGAGAAAAGAGAAGAGAAACCGAGCCAACAAGGAAGAGAAAAGAGATTGATTATAAAGATAAGATTTTGTTTTTATCTATGGTTGGTTTTCTGATCTTGAATGTGTTTTGCTGAGTGATTTAACTTTATTTTTTTGTTAATTTTTTTTTTTAAAAATTTAAAAATTATTATTATATATATATATATATATATATAGTGTCGTTTTGAGGTATCGGCATTAAAAATAATTTTTTTAAAATAAAAAATATATTATTTTAATGTATTTTTAAATAAAAAATATTTTTAAAACAATTATTACTATATTTATTAAAGAAAAAAATCAAAATATATAAAAAATTTCTTATTAATTAATTGATTTGTAATTTGAGTGGCTAAATGATATTATATAAGATAAAATTTTATTTGATTATTAAAATTTATATTCTGTGCTGATTAGTATGTAAAGGTTAATATTTAAAATTAAAGAGAGAAAGTGTTAACAAATTCAAATATCAAGAGGAACAGAGTAATTTCTTCTTATCATATAAATTCAAATATTAATTGTGTTCTTTTATTTTCCAAATAGTTTAGCATTGAAGTTAAATATGTTCTTTTATTAAAATTTATTTTTTTAAAATTAATTATTTTAAGTATTTTTTTAATTATTTTAATGTATTGATGTGAAAAATAAATTTTATATACTAAAAAAAATTATTTTAATATATTTTTAAATAAAAAATATTTTTAAAAATAATATTTATCATACTCCGAGACCATTTCAAAATGTATCTTAATACTATGAAGCAATAGATATTCTAAGTGCATGTATTACCACGTGTAATCTCTCTTTATAATCTTTATATGGTTATAAAAATCCAGTAATTTGTCTAACAAATTAAAATTATAAAAACTAAAACAACTAGCTAATTTGATGTTCTTTCCTCTATGGACTCACGCTCAGCTGCATTATGGATTGGAAAAATGCAACCGGGTGGTTCTTTCTCCTTTTTTTTTTTGGGCCCCTGAAGTATTTTTTGTTCCAATCTCTAAACTTTTTTTTATCATTTCGTCCTCCCACACTATGTTTTCAGGAATCTAGCGCTCCAAACTTATTTTGTTAAGCATACTATTGGGTTTTGATGTTGTTGAAAAACGTCACAGTATTGAACCTATGCTCAATCTTTAAGAATAAAATGAAATTTTAGCAATATAGAAGAATTGACAGATTAGGGACCAGATTGTCATTGAAAACAAGAGTCCATTTTCATCATTTAATTTTTTTTGTTTCTTTTTTGGTCAATGTTTTTTATGCTTTGACATTTTAATCCTAAACTTCATTTTATTTATATTTCAGTTCATAAGTTTGAGATAAAACATTTAATTATCAAAAATTAAAGAACAGAAAAGAAAACCACTTGTTAGTTTTAGTGTTAATAAGTTTTGATTGATGAAAGGAGTGTCGTTAATATGTTTTTTTATCCTTTATTTGTTTAGAAAAAATAGATAAAGGTTTGGAATTTTTTTTATTTAAGATAATTTTTTATGCTATTTTGAGCTTATAAAATGATTTATTAAGGTTTTTAAGATATTTTTAAGATATTTTTATGTAATTAAAGAGGTTGAAAATAGATATTTTAGATAAAGGAAGTTAATGCCTGAATTTTTAATAAGATGGGCGAATGATCTCGTCGTTCACTTATTTTCAGAAGAAAAATAGAAGCAGCAATGTCAATCTTTTCTCTTATGGGCCAAATACGCTTGCCCATTGAGGCTCGAGTTCTTGACTTTTTTTATTAAGGCATTTGTTTTTTTCCATCAATTTTAATTAAAATTAGTTAGAAAAAATAATTAAAAATATACTCATGGTATTGTTTTGTTAAATATCATTCAATTATTACAATGTTTTTAAATAATACTATAACATTCCTTTTATGGTATTAGCAAATATTTTTTTTAACAAGCATTCATGATCTTTTTTTGTTTAAATTTGATTCCTCATCATTATTACAAATATTTATTTTAATTTTTATATAATTAAATAAAAAAATATATTTTAAAAAAATCTTCTCAGAGCAACACACAAGAAGTATATTATTTTTATGTTTTTTTTTTTAAAAATTTAGCAAATTGTTTGAAAATTTAATTAAAACCATATTTCTTTTAATTATTTTTTGTATTTTCATATCATTTTAATATATTATTTTAAAAAAATAAAAAAAATATCATTTTAATATATCTTTAAATAAAAACTATAAGACATAATCTCAAACAAATGTAATATAATGAAATTCAATAGCGTCGTTATAAACCGCCAATAAAAGTCTAAGAGCTTAAGCATCGATCAATCAAACTATTCAATGAAGAGAACTCAGCGATTCAAGCGAGTCTCAAAACCGAAGAAACCGATTCCAGAGAGCGAACCCGACGAAGACTCGGCTGCAAATCGGTCAACTCAGCTTCTGAAATCCATAAGCACTAGAATCAAACCCAAAAGGCCCAAAATTCTTTCACTTCCACCCCCAACGTCACTGACTTTTGATCAACTGACAATCTTGCCCCGTGAATTCTTTCAAATTGATGCTCTTGACCTAGCTCCTCGTCTACTTGGGAAGTTCTTGAAGAGAGACAACGTTGTTTTGCAGATTACTGAGGTAATGTAGCTCAAAATTAAGAATTTTGAATTCCTGGGTTTTCTTTTTAATGTTTTTTTTTTAGCCTAGCCGAGATGAAAAAAATGAGCAAATGTGCATGTAATAAAGGAATGATCTTTGACAGGTAGAAGCTTATAGACCGAATGACTCAGCTTGTCATGGTAGATTTGGGATTACAGCACGAACTGCTCCAGTTGTAAGATACACAGCACTTTTTATTTATTTATTTATTTTGAACATAGTTTTGGTTTGGTTGTATTAATTGATTGTTGTGTTTCATTTGTTTGATTGGATATAGTTTGGACCGGGAGGGCACGCTTATGTTTATCTTTGCTATGGTTTGCACACAATGCTCAATGTTGTTGCGGACAAAGAAGGAATTGGTGCTGCTGTGTTGATTCGTTCTTGCGCTCCGATTAGTGGTAATTTTGATGTAGCTTTAACGAGTAGTGGCATTTGAATTGTTTTTTGTGAATGCGCTCTGAGTTGTAAATTAGTTCTCTTCTCCTTGCTCTGTATTACTGGCTTCCAGGTTCTAGCCCTTGGTCTCAGTGCAGGCATTTCGCTTTAATGAAGCCCTCCACACCCTGGAATATGATATTGGGCACCCATTACTTAATTTAGCACATATTGAATCTGATATAGAGGAACTGTACAGGCACTATTTTGGTATTTTGGATGGTTTACTGGTAGTTAATGTGGTTATAACTGAAAACTTTGTGGAAGCAATTATACAGCTCAAGAGTGTATCACTTGAATGAATTTCACAAAGGTAAAATTATAACAGCTTAGGTCCAGATAAAAAAAAATCACACCAATAACTATCTGCATAGCTCAGATTAGAGAAACTATGTTTGCAACTGCTACGATGATTCAAACTAATCGCTACTTCCCCTTTTGTTCTTGATGAATTGTAGCTACTCTTCATATGAAACAGTAGAAAAAGCTTGTATTGCATCTCTCCTAATTCAGTTTGACATGGCAGGGATGGATACCATTCAGGAGCGGCGCGGTCAGAAAACAGAGAAGCCTGCTCTCCTTAATGGACCTGGCAAGGTCAGTTCTATTTTATCGGCCACCTTTCACGCTTAACATGCATTTGACTGGACAGCAACTAAACAAACTTGTGGAATTGTCATGATTCAATAATAAATTGTGTGATGAATGCTGTGTGTTTCTACATGTATGGCGGTAACTTATAACTTTTTATTGCTCTTTGATGTCTTTGATTAACAAAAGAATTTGAACATAACTAAGATTAACTGTCTTGAATTATGGAAAGGGTCATCATCCAGCTATGATCTCAGTGAACTGGGGCACCTATGTTGAACTATTTTTCTTAGCTGCTCTTCTGAATTCCATAAATGGTAATAAAATCATGTTCCATGTTTCAGGAATTATAATGGTGCAATGGCACCGCCAGAGTAATTTTAATTACCACCACAACTAAGTGTTCTTAAGAAAATTTTGCAAGTAGTTATAAACTTGCTAGCATGTATGAAAGTTAATGTTGATTAAAATGTTGGCATCATCCTTCAGCTAGCTTTCTAATGATATATGCTGGGTTAGTTTTATTATAGAATATCATAAGCAGTCGATTGCTGTGCATAACATGTTGGAAAGTACTCAAGATTTAAGGCAAATGGAGCATTCTTTCTTCTGTTCGGTAGATCTTCTCATTTGCTGAATCATTTATGTGCCATCTAGATTGGTCAAGCACTGGGGATCTCCACGGAATGGTCTAACCATCCCCTTCACTCTCCTGGTAAATTTTCTAGTTGCCCTCAATCCGAATCTCATGAAATTCACATGTAACTGAAATGAATATATGAACATGACTCAGGTGGTTTAGAACTCTTGGATGGCCCAGAACCTGAAAAGATACTAGTTGGTCCACGTGTCGGCATTGATTATGCTTTACCTGAACATGTAAGTGCACCGTGGAGATTTGCCATTGCTGGTACTGCCTGGATAAGTGCTCCAAAAAACACTCTCAGACCGCCCTAGTATTGAAGCTGCAATGTGCTATGTGAAGCTGGGAGCAAGGGATAACCCTTTTGCCTTAAATTGATAAAGTATCTCACCCCTGCAATGTACACGTAATTTTGAAGGAAAATGAGACGGCATTTTTTTTTTCTTTCATTAAAAATGGTATGAGTTTCTCCGTTTCTGAATTGCACATAATGACCACGCAGAAAAGCACATGTTCATCAAGTCTTTGAACCTATTCAAGGGGCCAAGGCTGTCCGAGTCTCCGAAAGCCTCGTTTGTTGTTTCTCATGGACTCTCTAATCCCAAATATTATTACAACTTAACCCTTGTAGTTTAGCAAAATAATTAATGACTCCTCATGGTTTCAGAAACTATTATTAAATCCCTCTTTTTTTAATGTTCATTTACAGCTTAATCTTTTGTCCATTTTATATCCTTTTTTTTCATTTTATTATGATTTTTTTTTTGTTTTAAAAAATAGAAAATGTAAAAAATAAGTAGATATGATAGAAAGTTTGACATATAATTTTTTTTCTATAAACAAAATACCATTAAATTAAGCATTTATCAACAGTAGTCTAATAACTATTTAATTATTTTTTATACTATAATGATTAATTAATTTGTTTTGATAAACTATAAGGATTAAATTATAATCAAATCTTTCTAAAATATTCAAGTCTACTTGACATCTTCTGCTAGAAAATGCTAAGAGAAGACCCTAAACAAGACTGTCATTAATTTGTACAACGAATAAAACACCAATCCACTCTTTGGCATGCGAGGAGGTGCTCCCTTGTCTCTGTAAAGTCGCCCTTATCTTTCTCCAAGACTTCAACTGGCTATTTGCTGTCACCTCATTCTAATTCTCCAACAACACAAGCCATCTATGTGGGTATGCGGAGAGCCTTTTTCTAGATAGTAATAATCAAATAAGGACAAATCTTTACAATGATTATTGTTTAAACAACAGCCTGACCATTCTTTGCCAGCAAGAAGCATATTGAGATACTGTGGCATGTTTTCATTCCCTTGTGATAAGAACACAGTTTTCTTTGCAAGGACGGCTTCCCAGGAACACAAGGAATTATGATATGTTTATTGCAGCTAACACAAAGTGCAGCCATCCCAACCCAAATAACCAGTAAGTATCAAATGTAAGGGTTGAAAAAACAAGCAGATGCTAAATCAAATCATATATCAAAATGCTTAACATTTAGGCAATACATAGCTATGATACAGATGCACAAGCTCAGCATAAACAGCTTGCAACAATAAGAAGAAAAGTGTCAACAAATAATTGGGCTATAATATCCAAAATGTTTGGAGTGATTTCAAGAACTCCTTCGTGATATAAAAATACCTTTGACATGATCGCAAACTTTCACGCAAACCCTTGGAAAGGAGCACAAACCATCTGATAAGAAAAAAGATAATATCAGACTCCTGGAAAGACGCGAAAACAAAATTATTTGATTAAAGGATTGAGCAGATATTTTCATACAATACCTAAAATCAAGCAGTGGAATATAAAGGTTAATCCTGGCGTCCGCAAGACACTGCATGACTCTTCACTCATTGTGCAGCAAATAATTGAACTCTGTTCATGCCTCGTGTAAATGGATTAAACTCAGTTGTATTAATAACTTTGCTATGATCCAGGATGCAACCGACTATAAAATTCTGCAAAGTCAAGCCGAAAGAAGAGGAATTTCAAATCAACATGTTGCTGCACAGGCAACTGAGACAAGAAACCTTCGAGCAACACAGTATATTCCTTTGATATTGCTTCCAGTTCCTGCCCCATATTTTGAAGAAATTCACCAGCACGTTCTTCTAGAGCTTTCCTGCCATCATTAAGCCATGATCCAGGCTCTGAAGATTTGTCTCTTGTCTGCCTCCGTGATCTGTTCTTGTCTTGAGAGGATAAAGAGGATGCCCTAGTTCTGCAGATGATTGGAATAATGAGTGGGTGGACACATTCATCGAAGGAAAAAAAAACTACTCAAATATTGGCATTGACATTATGTATTGATAATGCTAGCATTCATTGACAAAACAAAATCATTAAAAAACATAGCAGATTTTTACCTTGTTTGTAACTCAGAAATTCCTTCATACAACCGATCAGCATGACTTCTGAAACGTAATATAAGGTCAAACAAGACAAAGAGTGACTTGCAAAGGGATTGGGATCGTTCACCAAGAAGAGATTTCTCTACTATTGAATGGAGGTACTTATCATGTGCAGCAAGTAGATCATCAAGATCCCTCGCTACTTCCATCTCATTTGAGAAGTTAGACCATGAAACCTCCAGAACTTCAAACATGATATAATACTGCAAGTTTGTTACAAAATGATTCATCTGATTCCAAAGGACCTGACATCGTCTCAGTGTTGAAAGTAAGCGCAACTTGACTGCATGCTGCAGCTTGGTGAAAGAATGAGAAGCAATACAATTAGGTTTCATTGTCTTCCACGCACCAATAAGAGCATGCTCTACTCGCCTCAGCTTCCACAGGAAATTAAAAATTCTTAAATATCTTGCCATAATAGATTCTGTAAACACTGTGTCTAAAGGTACTCTGGCATCATATTCCAATGAGAATACATCCCAGCCCCTATCTCCAGTTCCATGTGGCATCATCTTCACCCTCAACCTGTCTAATATGTCGCGATCATCATATTGAGCATTAGATGAACGAATTGCACTTTCCAGCAACCCTGCCAACTGGAATGAACTAATTGTATTAGCAGGCTCAGAAAGTTCCTGCCCAACAATATCCATTAAATACTGAACAAAATCACCTTGTCCCAGAAGTAAATAGCGCTTGATTGCAAGGCAATGTTCCTTGAACTTATACCTCGTGTACATAACATCCAACAGATGCTTATCGATTCTCTTTGCTGCTTCAACAACCAGAGTTTCAAGTGCATCAGTTTCACCATATCCAAGACTCCCTCTTCTAGTCGTGGTCCCAGCAGCAGCTGCAGCCTCCGTTGTGGCATCAGCCCAACCACGATCATCACAACAGACACGAAGAAAATTTATTGACTTCCCAGTCCTTAAAATGCGCTGAGCAAGGGGTTGTGAAATGAATGAAGGAAGCATCCCCGCATGAAGCCTGTAACCTTCCCTCCAGAGTGCCTCAGCTTTCACTGGCTGACCCACAACAAAAAACTCAGCAAAAATATCCTCCAACTGCCCTTCCAAAACCCAACTCCTAACCATTTCAAAAAGTGGTGAACATACACATCGCAGTAAGCTCCTCATGAACTCATTCACCAATGGATCTCCATGCTGGGCATGCAAATGTATAGCCCCAGCCATCGCCCCACCCCTCACAACTCTGCATTTATCAACCAAAACAGCCATCAACCTCATTTTCACTATTGGCTCAGCAAACCAAACCAACAACCTCCTCAATGACAAATAATTACCCGAACTAGCCGTCTCTGAAACCAATGGAATTGGATTCATCGCCTGCGCTTCAAGCACAGCCAACAACTTATAATAATCCAAGAGCTCATTCTGTAAGGCAGCACAAAATGCCTGCCCTACAGTTCCCACTTCTTCAGCGGGAAACCGATCCATACTTTCTGAAATATACCCCCTAACTTTCCTAAACAACCATCCCAACTCACACAACTTCCTAACCATAACCCTCGTAGCTCTCGGAACCTTAATTGAATCCAACAAAACATACCCATCAACATTTGCATCAAACTTCACATACTTCCCATCAATCCCTTGACAAGCATATAACACATCTCTCACTAAAACCTCTTCGGACACCTCGTTTTCCTCTTTAATCAAATTAACAAACTCTCTAAAAGCGATTTCCCGCAAATTCTCAGGATCTTTAGTAACGAACAAAACCCCATTATCATAATCCTTTTCCCCTCTCTTAAGATTATGCGAAACCCGTGATTCACTACTCAAATCAAGCTCATTTAACCCCAGGTTAGATAACAAAGGCGATGGATTTGGCGCATTCTGTGCAATTTTTTTATCTTCAGAAATGATTTTGAGCAAATAAAGAACTGCCCATTTGTTATTAATACTTCCCGACCCCGTTTTGGATGCAAATTTGTTGTATAATTCAGAAAAAGTGAGAGCTTGAGAGGATTTACCTTGAGTAGCGAGACCACGCTTGATTGATTCAGAGATTGCGGCGGCATCAGGCGCAATTGAAGGGGTTAACCTGCTGGAGAGAATGCGGATTGCGTAGCGAAGAGAATTTAGGAAATCAGGAGAGTTAGGGTTAGTGTTAGAAGTTGGAGGTTTAGGGTTTTGTGGGTTTTGAGAGAGTAAGCGATTGACTAGTTCTTTGACTAGATCTAAGATTGTCTGCTGGTCTTCTTCCATTTCTGGAATTTGTTTTTTGAAAATGAGGGAGGATGAGAGAGAGTGGGGGTTTTGAGGGCGAGAGAGGTTTTTTCTTGTTTTTTTTTTTTTTTAATCGGCGGGGAAATGTAGAGTTTTTATATTTTTCAAATTGGAGTCCGTAATGTAGTTTTTGAAAATAATAATAATAAAAAAACTATAAAATTCAAAATGTTTTTTTCTTTTTTAATATTTTGAATTTCTGTATTTAAAATAATTTTTTTATGTTTTCATTTCATTTTAATATATTAATATTAAAAATAATTTTTTAAAAAATATTTTATTATTTTTAATTTAAATTAATAATATATATTTTTTAAAAACTAATTTATTTAATTGATCGAAATTATAACATTAACTATTAAATTTATTTATTTTTCAAAATAAACTTTTGATATCTGAATATTTTAATAAAAAATAAAACAAACCCGTGGCTGTGAAGCTCGGGCATCGGCCCAGTTAAAAGGTAATTTATTTTTTATTTTTAGATACTAGAATTTAACATGGTATCTCTCACACACGCGGTATGCTTCCTTTAAAAGTCTTTTCTTACAAAAACACTAGGCATCAGCCAGAAAGAAAGATCTCGGTGATGGCGGCGGCACTGACTCGAGCCAAGTGTTTTCCTCACTAAAAACACCGTATTTAATTCAACATCAAATGGGCATGGCCTTCTTTTCTCCCTTTAACACCTGTACTTACAGTTGTAGCTGTAGCATGGTCTCCTTCTGTATCATTGATGGTGCCTTAGTTTGATCCAGTCACATGCCTGGTAGGAATCCTCGGCCTTCTATCGTCGAGTTTATTATGCTAGTATGAGGTTGAAAAAGCACGAGATCGTGTTACTTTTTGTTCGAACAAATGGAATTGGTAGGAATCATATTATTTGTACCCTTCATATCTTGACGGATAATGTGTGTTTCTCGCATGTTGTGTGAACTTTGGATTATTTAGTTTGAAAATCAATTTGCAAGTTGAGTTGGTGAAGAGTAAAAATATAACCAAGATATGAAATTAGTGGATGATATGGTGGCAATAAGGTATCTAACCTAATCATAAAATGAACCTAAAGATTGAGAATATTGGGTTGTGTATTGAATATTGGGTTGTGTATTAAATATTGCTACATGATGGATGGATATCTTCTACATGAAGCTAGAAAGCTTTTTGATGTGATGCTGAGTGAGTGTGGTAAACCTTGCATCAGTGTTTAGGGGGCATGCTTCAGATTTGATGACTTACTCGACTTACTCTACAATTTCTTTATCATCTTTCTTGACGTTGTAAACACTTATTCTTGGAAGTCGAAGCAGATAGTAGTTTGTTGCTGAATTTAAATACGCCTAAGAAATTGTAGCTCACTCTGTGTTTCTCCCTAAATAATTCGAAAATATCTCTTCACTAGTGAATATCCCAAAGTTTATTGTCTAAATAAAAATGACAATTTGAGATAATTCTTTCTTTACCCAAAACAGGACTTCTTTAGCAAGAAATGCATCGTTTTCACATGACCAAGTAGCCCCATCTCATTGTTAGCATAATTACTCCAATGAGCATTTGGGTCCCTACATCATCTGGTCAATCTTGATGATATAGGTGGTATCATTTATCTTAATTCCAAAATAAGGAGTGTCCCCTTTTTTTCTCAGCTTCTTGTGCATTGTGACAGCATATTTAAGACAGTTCCTGGAAATTGGATGGAAAAAAAAAGTATTAGCAACAACTGTTAATTGGAATCTGTTAGCACAATTCATTTTCTGATCTTTGGGCTATTGTAGAAGTGCCGTGTTTAAATGTTTGTATGAGTTAGTCTTTGTAAGTAGCAGTAGTTATCATCACAACCTACAGTTACTTATCTCATCCCATTACATAAATAGTGTCTAAACAAACGATAGTGATAGTGTGTAAACCCTGCTATTAGAAACAACAAAACTATAGAATCAGCACCCTCTTATTAACAACATGTTCATTTTATTTCCGCAGAGTTGGCAACACAGGTGGATGAATCTACCGTCAAACTTAATCCAAGAGTGGTGGGGAATGCCTTTGCGGAGCAATACTACAATACCTTATCCAAGTCTCCAGAGCTGCTTCATAACTTCTACAATGATTCAAGCCTGATCGGCAGGCCAGGCTTGGATGGTTCAGTGTCTTCAGCTTCAACTTTAGAAGTAAGTTTTGTGTAACGAAAATTTTATAGTTTACCTATGTAGCTTGTTTGTTGACTTCAATAACTCCTCGGCATGCAATAACAGCACTATTCATGTAAACTCAGTCACACTGAAGCCATTTGTTTTGCTTTGATTGTTTTCCATTAATCCCTCGATACTCATTTTGTTCTCTTAAATTGTTCTCAAGCTCTCCAATCAACCTCGCAGCGCCGCCGATGCTATTTCCAGGTCCTCTCTCTATGCTTTTTTTTTTTTTGTTATGAGTTTGTTTTCAGGTTAGCAAATTAGAGAAAAGAAAGAGGATTCAATTTGGCTTCTGATCTCAAAATATCTTCAATGAATTTAAATTTCTAGGAGCTAATTGAAGTTATTACCTCCTCTGCTTTTTTTGAAATTCTGGCTGAAACCGAAGTGATTTATGTATTGCAATGCAGGAGTGAAATAGTTAAAAAACAGAGAGTCTCTACCGATTGCTTCAGGTGCATTTTTAATTCCTATATCTTTAGAAATATTTCAGGTTAGATAGAACCAATGCTTCTCTCTGACCTTTTTTTTTCTTACCTAAAAAAACAAATTCACTTATCCAGTTAAGGAACAACTTGCCCAAGAGGTTAAAAGCCATGACGTTTTAATCATCGTTGGTGAAACTGGAAGCGCAAAAACAACTCGTAAGTTCTTTAATTTTGCAGTACTATTATTTGTTGATGTGAGTCTAGATCTCTTATCAATTGAATTTATTTATTTTTGATTTGTAGAGTTGCCTCAGTTTCTATTTAATGCTGGGTTCTGTCCCAATGGAAAAGTTATTGGGATAACACAACCTAGGCGTGTGGCGGCTGTCACGGTTGCTGAAAGAGTTGCAAAGGAATGTGGTGTTGAGTTGGGTCTAAAGGTTGGATATTCCATTAGATTTGATGATAAGACTTCCAGCTCAACAAGGATCAAGTACATGACCGATGTTGCTGAGACGTCAGTGACTATACCTAGAATCAAATATGTTATAGATCCTGGATTCATAAAAGCATGTTCTTACGATCCGGTCAAAGGGATGGAATCATTGATAATTATTCCAACATCAAAAGCCCAGGCTCTTCAAAGGAGATAGGCATGCTGAATTATGCTTGGGTGAAACAGAGACTAATACACAGGCTATTCAGTTTGAGTTTAGTGATCAGCTTTCAACGAGATTTAATTCGGTTCTAGTTACTAGACTCCTCTTAAATTTGTATGATTCACTTTCTGTCAACAAATTGTTACCTGTAATCCAGCCTGCCTATACATAAGCTTGTTTATAACATCCGAGTGATTTTCTTTCATGGTTATTTTGACTATGAAACTACACATGCTCTGTTATAACCATCTCTTTGGATTTTTTATTTTGGTCCTATGCTATTGGATGCATCCCCCCTCCCTCTCTATAAGTGCGTGTGCCATCCTTTACATGAATTTGCATGTTTGGAAGCTTAGAATTGGTTGAATGCATTAATTATCTAAACGGTTAGAAATAGATGTTTGTTTTCTTTTGTTTATTTAGTTTTCATTGAACATTATGTCACACACACGCACACTGTCTCCATCAAATGGTGTTTTTGATCAAATAATAATCAAGATTGACAAACATTTTGTTACTGCAGTGGATGAGCAGGCTGTGAAGGACCAGGGAAGTGCTTTCGACTCTACCCAGAGAGTGAATTTGAGAAGCTTGAGGATTCAACAAAGCCAGAGATCAAACGGTGCAGCCTCTCTAATGTTATTTTGCAGCTCAAGGCTCTAGGCGTTGATGATATTATAGGATTTGATTTCCTGGAAAAACCATCAAGGTGAATCTTCAGATATTTTTTCACAGTTCCATTGATTTGGGGCACCATTCTCGTTCTGCATTTGTGTTGCTAGTAGCAGATGATTGTAGATTAGTTACCATCATTAAAATTTTAACCTAGACGGAAATTCCCCACATGTTTTTCTGCTTGACTATGGCCATGTCTTTCTTTCCATAAAGATTTAGTTTAGCCACTTTCTCATGCCATCCCCTTCAGCCTCTTCTTAGGGGCTTCTTCTGGTGTATGTTGCATCTTCAAGTCTCCTTCAGTTGAACCTGAATTCAGCCCATATTTACTGGTAGAGCCTGAGGTCAAGTTACCTATTGATTTGTATTGTATAGTATAAATAACCATTTGAGAATATACCAAACATTTTTAAGATGTTAAAAACTTAACAAATTGATTGTTTTGCTGGTTCAGATGCTGAATGTTGGATGTTATAATTGGGTTAATCCAGGCTGGCTGGCCATCTATTTGTGTATAGTGAGGGTAAGAGATAATATTCTTGTTTGGTTCATGCCCCGTGGTAGATGACCTTATTTATTGATGTTTACCTGGCTTGTAATTACTGAAGCTGTCTGGTTGACTAGAGTTGTTTCCTCTGTACTGTCTCAAGGGACCTGCATTTTTTAAACAGATCAGTAATCCTTTGTTGCTGAATGTAACAGGGCAGCTATTCAAAAATCGTTGGAGGAGCTGTTTCTGCTGGGTGCTTTGACAGATGACCGTAAGTTGTCGGATCCTGTTGGGCATCAAATGGCTCGGTTTCCCTTAGACCACGTTTATTCCAAAGCTCTCATCCTTGCCAGTCAGTTCAACTGCTTGGAAGAAATGTTGATAGCTGTTTCAATGCTCTCTGTGGAATTTATTTTTTATAATCCTCGTGAGAAGTCAGAAGAGGTATGTGCTTATCAATTGCTTGTTATATGCTTCTAAGATGAATAGCGACTGGACAAAGTTCCTCACCTGTACCAAGTCAAATGCTAAGTTATTTCACCATGGCATCCAACAATAACTTTGTTCGTGTCATTGTCTGGCATGTTAGGAAATTACTATTATTGTGACAAATACTCCTCTTCCACTTTGTACAGGTGGAACAACTTATCACCCACTTGGTACAAAGTGGAAGCACATGTTGTGGCATAATTGGTACCATATTTTATAGCTTTCTTGTCGCATAAATATTGACAAATGTGCTGGAGGAGCTTATCATTGAAGCCTATAAATAAAGGTACCATTTAGAGAGCAAAATAAGAGAGAGAGTGCAGAGAAAGATGTGAGAAATACAGGAAAGAGTGGGCTGCCAAGAGCAGCAAGCAGTGGTTGTCATTGCAGCATTGCAAAGAGAGAAAAGAGTGAGGTTGAGAGTTGAACCGAAAGTGGTGGTGGTGAATTAACAAAAGAGATTACCTGATGAAAAAGCATCTAAAGGTAATCACTGTGGTCGATGGAGATGAAGAAGAAGTCGCACACATTTGCCCAATTATGTGTGCTGAATTGTTAAGTGAGATGAACTCAACATGGACTTTTCACACAGTCTCTGCTCTGAGCTTCATCTGCGAACTCTTTTTCTCTTTAGACTTGTCATCTCATTACAGTACCAATAAATTATGAATAAGAAAAATATAAATAAACATGATGAGAATATAAATATGATATAAGTTAATTAAGAGTAGTAAAGGAAATGAAAAGCACAAACAAGAGATTAATGAAAATAAAACATGAAATAAAACTTGAATATTACAAAGAGAGAAAGCTAGAAAATGATCTTAATCTGAAAACCAAGATGCCTAAATGAATGACAAATGCTTTCTTTTATAGGCTAAAATTCAGAATTATTCATTTGGTAATTGATTATTGATGTAGTGGCCAACTATTGATTTAGTGGACTTAGTGGACAGCAGCACTCAAGCATTTTGGTTGGATGAATGACATTGATGCAGTCAGAATTTGGCAAAGTGTTCTTTATGAAAGTTTTTGGCAATCATCTCCTTTTTCCACCCTCAATATTTTAGAGCATTTGGATCACTACAGGTCGAGATATGGCTAAAATACTGAGTAGTGCTTCTGGTGGATATAGTGGATAGCCCTCAAGCTCTTGTCTGGATGAAATGTCATTGCTAACATCAGAATTTGAGCAGGTGGTTCTTATGAAAGTTGTTGGAAATTGTCTTATCTTTTCACCCATCAAATTTGTTGTAATTTTACTTATAATTGGAGTTCTAGAAAGCAAAATGACGTTAAATTTAGTTCTAAATTCAAAAAACCGAGCCAAATCGAAAAAAAATCGAGTCAAACCGGTTTTTGTTCTCAAATAACTGAAATTGTTCGGTTTGAGCTAGTTTGGTTTTGGTTTTTTTTTAAATTTGGTTTAATTACTTTTTTATATATATATAAAAATGAAATCAAACTAAAAATAATTACTTTTATTTTTGTCTCAAACCCACGAACTCCTTGTTATTTATACGCATTAACCACATACAGAAGCTTTTAACCAAATAATTAAAAAAATAAAAAATTAATTTAGTTAGCTGTTCATATGGTAAACTAACCCAACCCATGTTTTTTAGTCGTTTCTGAACGCAAGCGACATGGGAAAAGGAGCTGGTGGCATGGATTAAGCACACGAATCCAACTAATGACTTCAAATCAATATGGACCGACATTTTGTCTCAGGTTTGAATCTTGGCCAGGTTCAATTAAGGTCTAAGAACCACGAAATGGTCTGATATTTCTCTAGTCTGACTTTGTCAAGATCAGGGGATTGTTCCATTCTCACGTTGTAGTTAGACCAAGTCGGTTTCAATAAGCTAGCTTGGAGATCAATACCCCTTCGATTCGGAGAGTGAAGCCGGCATAAAGAAAATGATCAAAATAATAAGCCACATATATATATATATATATATATATATATATAATTAATTTTAAAACTTGTGAAATTAGTTAATGTATATGCTAAATTAAAACTTGTGAAATTAGTTAATGTGTGTGCAAGCTTACTCAGACATCCATTTTAATATATATATATATATATATATATATATATATATATATATTCCAGCTTCATATGTCATATTAACTTACTCAAGTTTGGCTCGAGTATATAGTAAGAAGAAGCCTTATAATACATGGCAGGCGCTAGTTCTGCCTGAAATTGGCTAACAACCCAAGTTCGGAGGACTTCCGCCAGAAATTGGCCGACCATATGAGAAGAAGATGCTTTAGCATTGGCAAAATAAAATCATGCCAGGCTAGCCAGCAATTTTGGAATCTGGTGTTTGGAGTGTACCGAGCTGAGAATGCATAAAGGTGAAATTTATACTTATAAAACTCAATTCAGGGTTAACCTGATCTTAAAAGCTGGGCGATGAATAAAAAGTTAACTCAAGAAAATTTAATATTTGATTTTAAAAAAATCAACATTATTTTGGTTAAAAAACTTTTATTAACTTATTTATATATGCTGTTTGTTTTTTTATTTCAAAATTGGTTTTAAAAAATATCATATTAAATTTTTTGTTTTAAATTATTATTTTTTTGTGTTTTTAAATTGTTTTAATGTGCAATATCAAAAATAAATTTAAAAAAATTAAAAAATATTATTTTAATATATTTTTAAACAAAAAAATACTTACAAAACAAAATCACAATCACAATACTGAACTAAACTAGCTCTTAGAGGATTTAGTTGGAAATAATTTATTAACTTTAACATGTTATCACAGGAGGCTCCGGAGGATAAATTAGCTGACGAATGCATGGTATGGTTTGGCTGTGGATAAGCATTACAATTATGTATAGCAATTATATATATAGAAAACAATTATGAGTGCTTGCACGTAGTTTTCAGTGCCATAGCTTATGAATAGTATATATTACCTAATTTTTATTTTTTTTTAACAACCATATTGGATCATCACGAGTATCTATAATTTGTATGTGAAATGATAATATAAGTCAGCAGTTGAAATATAAGTCGGCAATATGTTGAATAATGGACCTACCTGAGCATCTTCTGTAGATAATAGCAATGGTTGGTGAACGTTGGACCAATGTTGTCAATGTGAAAGTTCTCTGTTTTTCTTTATGTTAAAAGATATTTTTTATTATAATTTTACACACCATTGACTAATATTCTAAAATATAATTTATATTATTATATAACATATCCTCTCAAATAAAAATATTTTAAACCTAAAATTTTCACAAGCCTACTTTATATTATTAAATAAATAAAAATGATGAGATTTAAATTTATAATCGCTTGGTCATTAAAATTTTAATATCAAGCCATCTCAATTTAATAATTTAAATTATTAAATAAAATTTTAAAATATAATTATTAATTTAAGATGACAAATCTTCTTTTTCACTTGGAAGGGTCAATGCATATAGGATTTCAATATCCCAATGCATAGAAAGTCAAATGCAAAGGAAGACTCAAACATGAGAGTCGAGACAACAACAGTTACAGTCTTGTTACAGTGAACACGCAATCTTTCTAACAAAGTCGACATAAAAGTTGCCTCGGGGAAGGAAAAAAGTAAGAAAAACAATTTTGCTGAAAAAAAAGTTTCATAATAATCACTAATAGTTTGTTCCTCATACATTCATGAATGGTAGGCCATTGCGCTCATCAAATAGTGATTTTCCTTTTCACAGGGGCGTGTAGTATCTTTAGATTAATTTTCCTACGTTGAAATTTCTCACCAATTAGATCTTAAGTGTAACAATCATACTCAGATAAGTACTAAATGATTAGTTTAAGATAAGATAAGATAAGATGTATTTAGACTATTTTTTTTTAATGCAAAAAAATTATTTAAACCTCTAAATATTATTTTACAATATCATTAAATTTTATCCAGTTGATCAATTTTATAACATTTCAATGTGATTTATTTCCTAACTGAAATTTTAAATTAATCTATATGAAAATTTTTTTAATATAATTTAACAAACATGATAAATCAAAAAACAACCGAGATGTTTTAAAAAAACATAGTTTAACTTAAGAAAAATTTAAAATTATATATTTTTTTGTTAAATATTATGATGTTTATAGATTGGATTGACTCGGGTTTTGCAGTTTAACCCATCAATCACATAACTTGGATCATGAACTCCATTAGATTTAATATTATTTTTTTTAACTTTTTTTTTTAACTATATATTAACAAAAATAGATGCTTGGAAAATTAAACATCAACCACATGCTAGAATTTTTGTTTCATACCTCTATAACCGTATAGAAAAATAAAAATCAAAACAAATTATAAAATTTAATTTCAAATCAATCCAAGTTAACCTGTGATTTGAGTCATGCCTTATAAAATTATTTTTATTTAATTAATAAAAATAAACGCTCACAAAATTAAGTATCAACCAAATATTGAGATATTTGTTAGAGACTGCAATAACTATATAAAAAGCAAACCAAAATAAATTATGAAGATTAATTTAAAATAAATTAAATGTTAAATGAAAATTTTATAAAATAAAAAAGCCAATAAAAAAATTCAATAAAAATCCAAATTTTAAAAAAATAAATTCAACAATTTATTAATCTTGAAAACTCTAGAAAACAATCCAAAAATACAAAACCAAACCAGAAAATAAAAAATTCTCTCAATCCTGATCTATTTTTTAGACAAAATAAACATTTGAAAACACCTTAATTAGAATTTATTTATCAAATGAAATTTATTGATACGAAAATTATTTTTTTTTATTGTTAGAATGTGATTAATTGATAATTTTTGTTTTTTTACTATTATCCCATGATTTTTTCTCTTCTTTCTTATATTTAAGAATTAAAAAATAAATATAATAAATTTTTTGATCAAAACTAAAATCTTAAATCCGGAAGTGAAAAGGTAGAGAAAGGAATATAGGTCGACAAAAAAAAAATAAAATTTCATGGGAAATTGAGATTGACCATAAGATTTCTTCTTATTTTATATTTTAGCCCCTTTGTTAAATTTTCTCTTTCCTTGACAAATTGATCAAGAAATTGAACATGAAAGGCTGCGGTTAAAAAAAATCTAGGATGAAAATTGAAAAAAAAACTATGATCGCCGTCAACTTCAAGTGAAATACATAGGCTTTTTAGTATATTTGTAATATATTCAAAACTTCCTGAATTCAAACTAAAATGATAAATAAAAACATATTGTTATTAAACCTGATTTGAAAGTTAACCATCAATTAAAAAAACAAAATTTTAAAATTAATATATATATATATATATATTTATTAAAAAATTAACTATATTTTTTTGAATCGGTCAAATCAGATTAATTTTAAATGCAACTATTGGAGATAGTAACGGTGTTGTATGCAAGAAGGAAGTTGGAGCATAGTGGAGAGGACATAACGAGGCTGTTCCTATCGCGGAGACTAACTCCAACCGATCTCAAGATCAATGTAACATAAGAAATTTCAAAGCTTGCGTGCGCGTAGAATCGTTGGTCAACTACCAATGACTTTTACCACAGTGTTAAATATTAAAAATGACTACAAATCAGTCCTCAGGCTTGTGGGCTTTAACAAATCGGTTACTAAACTTAAAAATCTTTCTAAACATTCAAGGATATAATGGACTTAATTAGAGATATAAACTTAAATAGGAGAAATATCTCATTATATAGAGGTAGATTAAACCATTAAAAATCTTATTATGAAGGTGGATTGGGGAACACTTCGAGGTCAAGCTAGATGAAGGGGCTAACTCCATATTTCAGGTGTTTAAGGTTAAAATTGGAACAAATTTTGGATTGTTTCTACGGTAATTTGAATTAAAAAACGAGGCATTTAAAAATCAAGCTATAATTATGTTTGAAATGTTCAAGTGTTGAGCTAATTTTGAATTTGAAGTATTTAGCATTTTAGAGATTGAGATGTTTAAACTTAAGCTAAAATCAAATTCAACTGACTTGAGGTAGATTCAGGATGAATCTTAGATGATAAATAAGATGAGTTGATCAAAGTTATATTAGGTTAATTCTTTTTTTATTTTTTATTATACCTAATTGATAAATCACCCAGGTCATAGATTAACCCATCAAATTTTAAAATATTATGTTATACTACCTAAAGATTTTACAGGTGTATTTAGGAAGGCAATGCAAATCGCGTTTTCAAAAATTTTGAATTTTTTTTTGTTTAAAATTAATTTTTTTATGTTTTCAGATCATTTTAATATGCTGATGTTAAAAATAATTTTTTTTATTTTAATACATTTATAAGCAAAAAAACATTTTGAATTATCACCATTGCCACAATCCAAAAAAAGATGGGTGTTTGATTTGTCAGCAACTATATAATATGGGGACTGATATGCGCTTATCCATATTACGAAACCAATATATATTGAAGGAGCTCAATTATTATTTATTTTTTCTTGAGAAAGAACTTATTAGCTGAATTATCTTCAGAACTCATTATAAATAGACAAAACCAAGCCAGACCGAGACCATTTACGGTCTAACACCGATGCAAACAAGACTCCTCCTTCTCTTCTCGTTTTCCAAATCCGGGTAATGCGGAGTCCTCGTGTGTCAAGTTTTTTTTTTTTGTTGTTCTCTTTAAATTTTTTTTTTTTTTTTGCTTTCCTTCCCAATTCATTGTCTCGATGTTTTGTCTGAATTTGATTGTACATGTAAAGACACAACAAAGAGCTTGGAAATTCTCAACTGGGTATCTCTTGTTTTGGTCTATCTTTTGTTGTATTTGTTTTGTTTTTGTTTTTGCTTTTGGGTTAATTTTTGGAAATTCAATATGAGGTTTGTTTGTTTCATTGTTCCTCGTGTTTGATTGGGTGGCTCTGATTAAGATTAAGTCGGCTGGGAATATATATATTTTTTTTTCTGGTGATATATAGATTGAATGTGTATGTTTAATATGGAAAATAGGTTTCTTTCCTTTCATATTTTTATTTTTCTCATTTTGTGATTGGTCCGATGGGTATTTTCAATATTAAAGGTAATTTTATTGTCCGAATCTTGATTTGATAAAAGTGGTTGATTGGTCCAAGTTTTGAAATGGGTTTTGTTTTTATTTGCTATTCTCGTTTCATATTTTGATTGTTTGCGTGTAAAATGGGCATTTTTTGGCAGAATTCAGGCTCATTTTTGACGTCCTTTTCTTTGGTCACCTAACTTTTGATTGCTCTGATGGATACATGGCGGGGAAGGTTGTTTCTTGCAAAACCCTGATTCATTTTTTAGCATTTTCACGTATATTGCTTAAAATAGAGATTCAGTCACATTGATGATGGTGGATGAATTTCTGTATAAGCATTATGTCTTCGGCAATTCGAAACTTTCTTCTAACTGCATATAGTTCATCAAGTCAGGTTATTCTGCACTGTTCTCTGTCAGTTATTTAGCTTGTAACATGTTTTTTTTATACTGTTATGTTTCTTCATTCCCTTTTCTTCTGGCTACCAAAGATGTCTTATGGTTGATAGCATAACGGGGCAACAAGTTTGAAAAGCCCTGTTTTCTAAATGGTGTTTCATGTCTTATTTATGCTTTTATTGCATGTTTTTTGTTTTTTTATGAGAAGAAACGTCTTTTGCTTTCTCAAATCATATGCGATTTTGAAGGGGTGGGCTGAGAATAAAATTATATGTTAAGCTGAAATCTACTGGAAAACCAATTAACAAACTTCAATAGAAAACTCATGAATTTGCACACACTGAATTTAGTTCTTGGCCAGTGGTCTCCATGTACAATAGGCTACTGTACATTCCCTCAAAACCCTAAACCCGCCAAGATTCCTTCTAGCATGTTTAAGTTGAAAACAAATAACACAGTAACTTCTTTCTAATAAAGTGTTATGTTCAGTTGTTGCGTTGGAAGTGGTCAAATTTAGACAATATACATTTGGTATGTTGTGCATGAGATAGAGCTTCCCTATTAATAGATATATATTTTATTTCTTTTACAGGCCAATGGAGCGTGAATCCTTCTGAGTTGAAAGTGTTGCATTTTTTAGTTATTGGAAAACATTATCCAGTTCGGAATAGCAATGGCTCCTGGGGGCAGTGCTTTTAAAGAAGTTCTTGAATTAGTTGCAGAATGTGACATTGCAACGTCAAAATCAGAAAATAACATTGCACCTACAAAAGGTACAGTTATTCTGAGTGGAAAGCACGGGGTTTATTCAAACAATGGTGTCCATGAACTCCTTGAGTGTCCTGTCTGTACAAATTTAATGTATCCTCCAATTCACCAGGTTTGTTCTTAATTATCATGGATTTTTCTCCTTTAATCTGGTCGCTTCCTTAAAGCAACATGCAAACTCCATGCTCTTTTAAGTAGTTTCTGACCTATCACATGTCACCTGAGACTGCTTCCCAAAAAAATATATTTGAAGGAGATTAATTCAGGATCTCAACATGTGGAATAGCTGAAACTTATATCAAGTTGTCAAGGTTATAGATTAATTGTAGATTGCCATAATAAGGCATTTATCATGTCAATGACTGGCACGTACTCATTTTAGTGAACCTGGGGAGGTGGAATGATGCTTAAAGGAAATTTGGAAGTTAATCAATTATGTTATCCTGTTTATGGGTTATTACTGACATAAAGTATATTTCATAAAATTACAGATTTGTGGATATGGTCATTATTTGTGTTGTAATGTAATATTATTAGCACAAGTTGTAAATACTATATACAGGCATTATGAAAATGCTAGAATGGATGTTACCTCTGGAGCCATATACGCTCTTGATTACCAATCCTGATTGAATCTTTACTGCAAATATTCCAAAGATATGTGAGCTTCTGTTCGAAGACTCTTTGCTGTTGTGTCTTCTTGCAAAAGTGTGAAAGTCTACCAATTTGTTTTACATGTCCTATTTAGGTCATGAACGTAAAAAAAACAGCTATGCGCATCAAGGGCTTTGGAGAAGAATAACTTGTGGGTGAGAGTGTTGCTTGCATTAGGGGGGTGGAAAAGGAATTGAGAAGGGATTTTGAATCTGTATGGGGAAAAGAGTGACATCAATGATGCCAGCTGTAGACTCGCGCGCGCTCGTGTGGGGGGGGGGGGGGGGGGCGGGGGAATCATTCTCTTGCATTTGGTTCATTGAATATTTTAGGACAAAAATGCCTCTTGAGTGGTTTACTGGATAACTTGTTGCTGCTTATTAGGTCAATTAGGTTTGGAGATTCAATTCATTGTTTCAAATCAGTAACTTAAAGTTGTTAGAGTAATATAAAATCATATCTTGGTATCTTACCTAAAAACTTAAGTTATTAGGTTGAGATGGTTCGGGCCTTGTTAACCAAGCGGTCACGAGTTTGAATCTCACCACCCCTAGTCTATTTGATAGAAATTAAGTACAAAGTAATTTGGGTATGTGCAAGTTTTAAGTCTAAAAGTTTTCACCTGAAGGGATGTGTTGAAGAGTGATCTAAATCATATTTTGAAACCTTATCTAAAAGTTTAAACTATTGGGTTGAGGTGGTTTTTTTAACAAAAGTCTTTTCCTTTTCATTTGTGTTTTATATCTTCTAAACTTGCTTAATATTATAACTAATTTTCTTAACCCCCCATCCTTGTGTGACTTGGTTTTTACAGTGCCCAAATGGACACACTCTATGTTCAGCCTGCAAGCTTAGAGTACATAACTGTTGCCCTACTTGCCGCTATGATCTTGGAAATATACGGTGCTTGGCTTTGGAGAAAGTTGCAGAATCATTGGAGCTGCCCTGCAAACACCAGAGTTTAGGATGTCTTGATGTTTTCCCATACTACAGCAAGCTCAAGCATGAGCAACACTGTCGATTTCGTCCATTTAGCTGCCCTTATGCTGGGTCTGAGTGCTCTGTCACTGGTGACATCCCTGCCCTTGCTGCCCATCTCAAGGACGATCACAAGGTTGATATGCATGATGGGTGTACCTTCAATCATCGTTATGTCAAATCAAATCCACATGAAGTTGAAAATGCCACATGGATGCTTACTGTAAGTTCCTAATACGTTGCATAATAAAGTTGGATTGCTTTAACTTTTTTTGTGGGTTCTTCATCTGTATGTGTGTCATTGCATGCATTTGTGCATTATGCTAGACTTATTTTCATACGTGTAAGATGTTGCCATACTTCTTAATTTTCCTTTCTCTTCTGGGGGTTGAGATTAGATGCTGACTCAATCTTTAATAGAAAAATGCCTTAAAGGAAACGGGAAAAAAAAATATGAAAGAGACTTTGATATAATTCATGCATGCTTCCTGCTGGGTTGTTTTGGAGCAGTTGTTTATTCTTTCTTCTCATGGGTTCTTGTGTTTATCTGGCTGTGGATGCATTTAGAAGTGTAAATGCACTGTTTTACATGCTGCTTTGACATGGTTGCATCATAATCTTCTGTTACAATAAACTTTTCTTGGAAAGCTGTTCTCAAAATCATTAATCATGCTTTGTTTACTTGTTAGTTGTGTTGCTGGCAGTGCTAATCACTCCGTGTCTGAATTTTGTGATCCTCTGCAGGTATTTAACTGTTTTGGAAGACAGTTCTGCTTGCATTTCGAGGCTTTCCAACTGGGCATGGCACCTGTCTATATGGCCTTCTTAAGGTTTATGGGTGATGATAATGAAGCAAAGAAATTCAGTTACAGCTTAGAAGTTGGTGGCAATGGCCGAAAACTGGTATGGCAAGGAATTCCCAGGAGCATCCGTGATAGTCACAGGAAAGTTCGCGATAGCCAGGATGGGCTTATTATTCAAAGGAATTTGGCTCTCTACTTCTCTGGTGGGGATAGGAAAGAGCTGAAGTTGAGGGTTACTGGTCGTGTATGGAAAGAAGAATGAGATTGAAAGCTGATGCTAAGGTTATTGTACAGTTAACAAAATTTAGGAGGACACCATGGTTTCTCAATGCGCCGAAGATGAAGCTTTGGTTATTCGGATTGGTGTTTTCAGTTGTCTTGGTGTTTATGATCGAGATTGTTCTTCGGCATCCATTTTGTCAGCGTGCTTGTGTGGAGCAGATTTCTGCAGACAGTGTAAGAACTGGATATTTGGTGTTAAATCTGCTGGCTGAGGGATCTGTGCAGCTCAAGCATTTGTAGTCAACACATTTTGGATACCACTGAATGTACTGAATTCTATTTTGCTATGTTGTTGTACCTCATGCCCACATTGAGGTGAGGAGAAAGAAAAGATCAACTCTCTCTCCTTGCATGCCTTACTAATATCAATTGATACTGTACCTGCAAACTGCAAGGTTTACCACCTCTCTTTTTAATCTTTAGCATTCATAGTTTGAACTCCTTGTGCCTTTTTAAGTGTCACTCCATCAAATTAATAACCTGTTTGTTTTTGAAGAATTTTGTTTTATAAATTAATATTTTTATAGTATTATTAAATTGTTTTGATGTGTTGATATCAAAAATAAATTTAAAAAATGAAAAAAATATTATTTTGATATATTTTTAAAATATAGAAGTCATTTTGACAAGAAAGTATTTGGCTTCTTGAAACTAGCTTAAATCAATAGATTAGGAAGTTATAAAGCTAAAGTTAAACATTCCTGCTTACCGAAGCACTTATCTTTCTATTAAATATAATTTATTCAAGTTTTCATGAATTCATTCAAATTTATTTTATTTAATGTAATTGAATTGCATTTTTTCTTCATTTGGTGAAATAGATTTAGGATATTCATCAATCATTAATGGATTCAAACCATTGCATCTTAATCTTAAGTACAATTAAAAACTTGGTTCCAGGAGGGAGTTAATTCCTTTGAAGGCGTGAATCAGCACTGAACTTTTCTAGGGCAGAAAAAAATAATAAGATAACGGTCGAATCTGTTGATAACAAAATCTCAGGTGTTGAAAGAAGGATGGAAGAACAACTATTTTATGCAGCCAAAAAGAAAAGAGAATACTCTTGCAATCTTTTCTGCTCCAGCTTGTTCGAGGCAGAATTTGTTGTTACAATCATATTATAAAAAGAAACAAAGGTGGCCAAATTAAGTCAAGTCCTTGACCCATGACCTTAACCAAGGGGAATTTGTGAACATGGCAGTAGCAGGTATCCACCATGCAAGCATAATGCATGGTATTAAACCCTAGTTGATCCCGTAATCTATAGCATAACCCGAATTGGGTTTTAATTTGAATTGATTTTGACAATGAGTTGTTGAAATATAAGTGACTAAGTGGGTTGACTCGTAATTCAATGGATTCCTAGTAAAATTATATTCCAAACCTGACAAATCAAAACAAAAAAAAATTAAAAAACCCTAAAATTATTTTGTTTTGGAAAAAAAATATGATTGATCTTGTAATGTAATTATCCGAAGTGACCATCTCAATTTAAAAGTTTAAATTATTTAGTGAGATCTCAATATATAATTTATATTATTTTCTAACACATCATTTTAAATAAAAAGCTTTTAGACTTAACTTGCATACTTACATTGTATTGTGTTTAATTTTTATCAAATAAATAAAGATAGTAAGAGAATTCGTGACTGTTTGATCACTAAAGCTCTGATATCATGTCAAAGAATCATCTCAACTTAAAAGGTTAAGTTATTAAGTAAGGTTTCAAGATATGATTTATAGTATTTTTTAATTCATAATTTTTTTATCACTATCAAAAAAATTAATAAATACAAATAAAAACACCAATAAAATATTTTTATTGATAAATTAATATAAATTTTACCAACAAAATATTCTCAAGTTGTATCAATCTATAAATCTAAGAATTCTGGAAGTCTACAAGGTAAATCCCAGTCAGATTTGACAATTATGCAAGGAAGTCTACAAATGTATGGACCATGACCCGTTGATGTGAGGTCTCCCAAGAAGAAGATGATTGATGATCATCATTTGTTATGAAGAAAAAAAGAATCATGATCAGTTGAAGATGGACCGTATGAATAGCATTAAATTAAAAATTAAGAAAGAAAGAGTGCATGGGAAAGGACGTGCAGATGTATGCAAAACGTGAAGGCACGTCTGTACGTAGAAGTAGGTTAGTTCTAGCGGATGAACTATTTCCTAAACCGAATTTCCCGCGACACAAAAGGGAAACTTGTGCCTCTCAGTCCCAAAAACAGAACAACATCAACAACAATCAATCTCTTTTTGTCTCTTTTGTTTCCACATTTTTCTTCATCTTTAGATCTCTTTCCCTCTATCTCTCTGTCTGTCAATTTCTGCTTCTTTTCTTGACAGCCTCTATCGAGTCATCTTTGATCTCCGCCTTGTAGGTATGTGTGTTTCAATGATGACCATTTTACCATTTCCTTTTGATTTTAACGTTGAGAAACATGTAGATTAACAGTTCAAACACGTATTAAATTCTGACAACATCATTAGTGTAGCCCACTGTGCAGAAATTGATATAATGTTATGGAGCTGGCATTGTTTTTGATGAAATATTTCAATAGGGATGAAAATAGGTGTAATTTATTCTAAAAGATAGTTCTTAATTATGGGTTTTGACTCGCTAACAAGGACCTTTTATTGTATGTTTTTGGTGTGTTCATGATAACATGTTTTTATACGGTTTGGTTTTTCTGGGATTGCAGGATATTGTTTTTTATTAGATTAATCCAATAGTTGATATGTTCTGTTGCGGTGGTAATGAGGAGGAACCACATGGCCCGCCGGTTAATCAATACACAGCCCCACCTAAAGGAGCGAATATATATGGCGGCGGCGGTAGTTCATTCTATTCTTTGTTTCCAATTTTGGTTTTAAATTTTCTTGAATTCTTGGCCTCGATTATTGAGATATAATAGCATGCCAGATTTTTGGCAATTCCTTTTCTGAAGAACGAGTATAGTTTAATGCCAAATAGAATAGCAGCCAAGCAGAACAAGCCGTCAATGTTTTCTCGAGAATTACCTGGGTTTCTTCTTTCTTGAGTTTCTGACGCAATAATTCTTACTGTGTATTGTAGGCAGCGGGAGAGGAGAGCCAAGAGGTGCCAATCAGGCCAGAAGTGGAGCTCCACAGAAGGTCTTACCCATTGAAATCCCATCAATACCATTGGATGTGTTAAATAGGATGACAGGAAACTTTGGTACCAAGGCTTTGACTGGAGAAGGTTCTTACGGGCGAGTTTTTTATGCCAAGTTAAAAGATGGCATGCCTGCTGCAATTAAGAAGCTAGACACCAGCAGTTCACAAGAACCAGATTCTGATTTTGAAGCACAGGTTCGATATCGGGAAAGTTTCTTTCTAGTAAAATACAATGTGCTGGTCACAAAATCTTGATTCAGTGTTTGCATCTGGGGTCATGCAGTTGTCTGTCGTTTCAAGACTTAAACATGAGCACTTTGTGGAGTTGACGGGGTATTGTTTGGAGGCAAACAACCGAATCTTGGTTTATCAGTTTGCAGTGATGGGTTCTTTACATGATGTATTACATGGTAATTCCAGTTATGATGTTTCTTAGGTTGTATTTTCTTCTTGCAATTTGATTCATATTTAGTTAAATTTATGGTGCAGGGAGGAAGGGCGTAGAAGGGGCTGCACCAGGTCCAGTTCTGAATTGGAACCAGAGAGTTAAAATTGCTTATGGTGCTGCAAAAGGCCTCGAGTATCTGCACGAAAAGGTTCAGCCTTCTATAGTTCATCGCGATGTTAGATCAAGCAATGTCCTCCTCTTCGATGACTTCCTGTCCAAAATTGCCGATTTCAACCTGTCCAATGCCAATTCTGACACTGCTGCTCGACTGCACTCGACTAGGGTCTTGGGAACATTTGGCTACCATGCTCCAGAGTAAGCCTCATAACTTCTCTAATCCTAGCCTGTTGTCTGAAATTGCAGTCTTGGCTTACTAATCATCAACATACACCCTCTCATCTACTAACAAAGCAATGACTGTCTAAATGTAGTGAAGTGTCCTAAACCAAAATGGGCATCGTTTCTGCTATATCTATTGATTTCAAGATGCTAAGAGCTTGCTTAAACTTCTTTAGCTTGCCTAGTAGGTAGTAGTAACTCTTAATTCTGCAATAATATTCTTACGATCTTCCTTGATGTCTTGCATTGCACTATCTAAGATTTTTTTTGCACCCTCATTTCTAATCCATGGTTTGTTTTCAGGTATGCCATGACCGGGCAGATAACTCAGAAAAGTGATGTTTACAGTTTCGGAGTTGTTCTTCTAGAATTGCTGACAGGAAGAAAGCCAGTAGACCATACAATGCCCAAAGGGCAACAGAGTCTTGTTACCTGGGTATGTTTCAGTTTATAAGCACGCCTCCTTTCCCTTTGCTTTCATTTGTGCCTATACCTAGCAGAAATGTAATTGCTGCAGGCAACGCCAAGACTGAGTGAGGATAAAGTGAAGCAATGTGTGGATCCCAAGCTAAACAATGATTACCCTCCAAAGGCAGTTGCCAAGGTTCTTACTACTGCCCCTGGTTGCTTTTCCTCAACAGTTTATTTATCAAGCATGCAGTCCAGATTTGTAGCTAGGCTCTAGCTGCGATTGTGATGGGAAAAAGAATAGGTTAAAGAGCATGTTGGGAATAGGCAACTGCAATTGATCTTCTTCTCTTCTTCTTCTTTTTTTCCCCTCGTGTTTTGTGCTCATTTATGTGTGTTTTTTTAATCGGTATATCAGTTAGCAGCAGTTGCAGCACTTTGTGTTCAGTATGAAGCGGACTTTAGGCCAAACATGACAATTGTTGTCAAGGCTCTTCAGCCACTTCTCAACTCAAAACCAGCAGGGCCAGAGTCTCAGGCATAAGTCACAGATAACTCCAGGACCAGGCTTCCGTGATATGTAAACCTCTTCTCAATCCTTCCAAAATGGCTTTGATATTGACGTTGTCAAGTTGAAATAATGTTTAGTTTTACTTGGACAAAGAAGGAAGATTTCCATCATGTATCAGTAGTGTTCGACTATTTTTTGCTGTGGAATTTCACGGGAAGAACTTCTTTTGATTTTGGAAGGATCTAAAATTGTAATAGAAACTCTGAATAGATGGCTCGGTGTCGAGGCTGGCTGCTGCCCTCCATCAATTATTACCATTCTCATTTGAACTTGGACTGCTGCCATTCATCAAAACTCTGCCTTTTCGTTTCCTTTCTTTGTCGCGTGCTTGCACCATATCAAGACCCAGAAAGCTAAAATGGCAACATTGGGTTAAAAAAATGAACACATCAACGTCGCCTGAGTGATTCGAACTCTCGCCGGGAAACCCCCTGACCACGCGGCCAAAGCGACGAGAATTGAGGGTGGTTTGGCGCTTTACTACATGGGAAACAAATGATAGTAATAATAAAAATAATAGCCAAAGCTTTACCTCTTTATTTGCCAGGTTCTTTCCAGAGAGTAAATGGAGTCCATAGAGTAGTGACTCAAGAGTTCCACTGTACATATTTCATATGGGAATTGAAGACAAGAACAGAAGACTATAACGTTATGCACAGTGCAGATATCATACGAATTTCTGGATCATTTCTCTCACTTCTTCGATCACAAGCCAAGCCTTGTGCCCTCCGATCACCTCTGCTTTCATCTCTCCGTCTTTCCATAACTGCAGTACAATGACGATCCAATGGTGCTGTCATTATATATCCATCGATATTTTACCTAATTAACAACAACCCTTTTTTGTAAATTATAGAATAGACAATAAAAATAATTAAAAGAGTGAATCTAACCTGAATGGTAGGCATTTTCTGGGAAGGAGGACCCCAAAGAATAAAAATAAAATTAGACAATGGCGAAGTCAAGAAACTAACTGAGACAAGAGTATAAATTGAACATACAGATATATTTCCACGCTTCACTAAAGCCTGAGGCACCTTGTTGACATCCGCGCAATAAAATTTGATTCTATTTTCCAACCAATAAAAAACAAAGAATCAATCAACTAAAATAGCAAAATTTTATCAATAACCTGTGAATTGGAGAGGGGCAACGAGAGAAAATTTGTATTTCCTAATTAGCAAATTATCATAAAATTGGATAGTAAGTAAAGACATGTTATACGATGGAAATTAGAATTTTAATGGAATATTTTTGTAAATGGAGAGTGGTCCTTTAATGGGCCATAGCTCCAATTTTTTATGTTGGAATTTAACCATGTTTTTAATTAATTTTTATTATTATTTTAATATATTAATATTATAAATAAAAATATTAAAAAATATTATTTAATATATTTTTAAATAAAAAACATTTTGAAAAACACATAAATCTAATATGATAAAGATTATTTTTCAAAATATATTTCATTTAAAAATATATTAAAATAATTTTATTTTTTAAAATTTATTTTTAATCTTTATCCATCGCAATCTAAAACAACTAAAAACTAATAATTTAAAACTAATTTTCTTAAAAAAAAAATTAAAACACGGTAACCGGCCGCTATATGCCGTGAAATATGTGGTGTCATAAAAGTGGCTGCCTAGGATATTTCGGAATAGTCAGAGATATTTATGAATTGAAATCATGCTAAACCAAAGCTGGAAATAAATAAATAAATAATATTTCACAGGAGATGGAGGAAGAGAGGGTACTTGGTATCATATTCAGCAGCCAATTTCTCCAACTTTGGCTTCAAATAAATGCATTTCCGGCACCAAGAAGCCATCCTAACCAAAATAATTTTCTTAAAAAAATCCTTTGCTGGGACATAAAAGGAGATGTATAGTATTCAGTGTAAGCAACGATGTTTTGGCAAAATAGAAAGAGTGACAATACCAGTCAATGATAATGGGCTGGGAAAGCTCGTGAGCCTGAAGGAGAATCTTATCAAGATGGTGAGAATCATCGATGGGTTCCATCTCTACGGAGGTTGGCCTGGTCATATCTGGCCAAGACGCTGCTACTTTAAGATCTCTCTTTGAATTCTTTTTACACAAGTCTTTGTTTCTGCCATCAGACCAAGAACACCCAAAAGAAGTTCTTTGCGATAACAATAAACTGCTACCACCACCACCACTCCATAACTGTTGTTGTTGGTCTTTATTGTGGTACTGCACTTCTCTGTATAAAACGTGAGGATTCGCTGCTAAAACTGACATTCTTTTCCCTCCCCCTCTCCCTCTCCCTCTCTCTATATAGCGCTCTCTTTCTTTCAAGAAAGAAATTCAAGGAAGAAAATGAGATATTTAAAATGCTGGTTGGGGAGAATTACTGAAGAAAATCATGTTTTTTAAGGTGTGCTGTTTTCTTGAGGTTTTGAGATAGAATGGATTTTCTTTCTTTTTAAGTGTTTCTGGTTTTTCGAAAATGGAGGACAAAAAATGGTTGCAACTTGTAAAGAAGCTTATCTTCTTGAAATTGAGCTGGGGATGGGAAAGAAGCTAAGGATGTGGGGGCCACAGATGGGGAGCCATCGTTGAATGTTGTTGCAATTTGGATTGGATTTAGGCCCTTTTTTATTGTACAAGCCCCAAATCTATTCTTATTTTTTTGTCTCAAAATTAAGCATTTTCTTAATTAGATTTTTAATATGTTATTTCTGAAATCCTTAGTGGGGTTCCTTCATCTATATTCACAAAATGTTTTCTGTCTAGAATAATTATTTAATGAAGATGAAGAGCTACCGTCTCGAAGAGAAGTCAGGTAAATATCCATTTATTTTGGTCTGACCCAGATACTGGTTCATTGGATCTTGAGGGCCTCAGGCCTTCTATTTTCCTTTTCCTTTTTCTAGTACATGCATGGAGAGCCCACCTGTCTCAGAAAAAGGTTGATGCAGAAGTGCGCTTCCTCCATGAACTCACATTTCTGGCTTCGAATTATCAACTAAGATTCATTTCTCTTTTGATCAACAAAGCACAAACTATCCCGGTTTATTACTAGGCCAACTTCCGTAGAGATGGAACCCATCAATGATCGATCCGTCAACAAATTTGTGGTCCTTACGAGAACAAAATTGATGATCGAGGCAAATAACACCTCCGACGCCTTGTCTGGGCAGGCAACAGAAAATCTTGGTCTGATTTGGATCCAGGGAAATGCCAACTTGTAAAGAGAAACATGGATGGTACAGGGGAAAATAAGCAAATTACTTCTTGTATTTCTTTTCCACTTGTGATGCCGAAACATGATCATATGTCTGAGACAAAAAGACATCTACATGAAGACACTCTATGATTACTTGTCTATCACCATAACTAATTTTCTTGTTCACTTGTTCATGACACCCTACTTCAACTACTATATACATTGTCATGATCACTGAGTGAGAACCTGATTCGTAATAAGTTTTTCATGTATCAAGCAAAGGCATTGTCCGGTCAAGGATACTGCTTATCATTACCTTCTTCCTCTTCTTACTGCCACCAAATCTTGGACGACGGCTGTTGTACATCCTTTGCATGTTGAAGTGGTGCTTACATAAAGAATACCCTTCAAACCTCCGTTTGCTGCATCTCCATCCTGCCCCATTCACCTTAGTGCACCTCGTCATCAAACTCTCCTCTATTGCTTGATCACTGTTTATCTCAACCTCATTGTAGTCTCCCTCTTCTCCATAGATAGCCTCAGTTCCTGAGCTAGCCCACATTTTGGCAATCTTCCTGTTTCGCTTCTGTTTGTCCACTGTTCTAGATTCTTGGGTGCTTATAAATCTTTCCAAGCTAATCCTTCTTTTCTTTAAGGGGAACACTTTCTCTTCCTCACACCAGCTTCCTGTAATACATGACCAAATAACCAAATCAATGTTATAATAACAGCTATATGCACATAGTTTTATCACCAATGTCACATAAGTATGTCTATAGTATAATATTATGGTAGAGTTGGGTATGATATTATGTAGTTATGGACAGTTATGCATACCATAACTAGGTAAGGACGAGGAAACTGAAGTTGCAGCTGATATGTCTGCGCTAGTGCTGCTGCTACTGCTGTGCCTGTTGTTATCCATAGTTGTGCTGGGTACAGGGAAAAAAAAAAAACACAACTGTTACAGCTGATAATTAATTAACAAAATGCATATAATTTATAATGTTTCTTGAAAATCTTCACGTTTTAATTATTACCAGATAAATAAGATGAAGAAAGCTAACAAATAAATAAATAAAAAGCAGTCTTTACTTCCAACGAATATTACACGATATGGGATTATAAATTTAAGCAAGAAAAAAATCATGGGGTTTAATTAAACTGCTTGGTGATTAATTAGATACAGGAAAGAATGCTATTTTTTTTTGGTGTTGTTTTGAGGATAGTAAAGAAACCTCTGATGGGTATTTGCAGCAACGAGCCTCTTCTCTTCACTGGTTCTTTCTTCTGCTAAGATTTCTGGGTTCTGCAGAAGCATCCAGCTAAAGACATTAGACAAGCGAGGTATGTCCAAGCTTATACAACATAAGTTTTCGAGCTTAAAGAATCAAAAGAAAAGGAATGAAAAGTATTTGCATATGATGAACCTGGTTAGAGCAAATGGAGGCGTTGATTGTGCTCCTCATCACAGGTGGTGGGTCAAAGGACCGTTGATTTTTGGGTAGATAGAGCTGGGCATTATGAGAAACACAAGAATGGGGACTTAACTTATTGGTATCATCGACAAATGGTGGGCTGATACGGTAGCGGTCATGCGGTTCTTGTGAATTTAGAAAAGATGCTCTTCTGATAATACCATTCAAAAGAGGATCATCAGTTGGCGCTTGGTCTACTGTTGATGAGACTCGATCTGGTGGTGGTGGTGGTGGTGGTGGTGGTGGAGGTGGTGTAGAATAAGCATGATAATGAGGGTCATCCCTCCATTGTTTCTTGATCCTCATTTCATTGACTCGTGTAATCGCTTGATTTTTGCAGGTTGGGATTTCTTGGAAAAGAACAAAAACCCTACCTGATCACCCACGCATCTCCTTGGAAATAACCTCTGTGTTTTTCTGTGCTTCGTTATTGTACAAGGCTTTTTAATGCTTGGGTGCTTAATCGCACAGGCAGAGAGCCACACCTAGCACGCGGTTCCTTGGGTACGGTGGATTTTGTGGAAAAAGAAACGAGCCACGCTGTTGCCTGGTGCGTGCTCATGACTGTCCAATTATTGGGGAGTTTGATGATGTACGGATGCAAGTGTGTGCGTGGATGAATGGACCACGGAAAGGCACTGAAGCCAAAGCAGTCTAGTAGCTACATGGTGGCTATATGAGCGGCAGCCTAGGGTGTTATGGAGCCTGGACCAAATGCCAAATCTTGGGCGTAAAGTTTTGATGTCCAATCATGACTCGAGCCGCTCCATAACGGAAACCTCCCAGGGCAACCGATTTTGTTTGCAAATAAACTTACGATTTTTTTTTTATTCTTATTAATCTGATTGTCTCGGTGATGGATACATCAATTAATTTTATAAATTTTAAAATTAATAATTATATTAATTTTTATTAATTTTTAAAAAATTCAAACTTATAATTATTAAAAAATAAATTTAAAATTTAATGAGTTAAGTTACTTTTAAAATTTAAAATTATTAGTCGATGAACTACACCGCCACTCGGGTTCAAGGGTTCGTTCAGTTATGGGTGGTCTGGAGCCTATTTGAAAGTATAATTGCGATTGTTTTTTAAAATATCTTTTATACTAAAATACATTAAAATGATATTTTTTATTTTTTAAAAAATTATTTTTGAGATCAATATATTAAAACGATCCAAAATATTAAAAAATAATAATTTTTTATCAATTTATTTTTTTTATGGGAACAAGATCATTCAAGCCAGGTTCATAATACTTTGTAGAATCAGTATATATCAATATGCGATTGGTCTTATTTATCAAAATATTTTAAGCATTAGATGTAATGCATGTGCTGTAGAGTTTCTTTTGATGTGTGTGGTTATGGAAGATGTAATATTCTTTATCAAAAGTTTGACAGATCATAATTTATCCCTTATTTTAATGAACAGAGAAAAAATATAATAAAAAAATAGAAGCCTCAATATGCCCCTGAAGCAATTTAGGGAAATCAGATTTTCAAGCTTCGTAATTAAGGAATATATAATTATAAGAAGTAGATTTGATAATTGAAAAAGCAGTTTATTCTCTGCTTTTTATTTTATGTGCTCTAAACTTTGAATATTGGGTTAAAATATAGTGAAATATATTCTCCAGGACGTACCAAACCTATAATGAGACTGTATTATTAAGATCCCTTAGAGGAAAAATTCCATTCCGATTGACATGCAAAATGATACAATAACCTCTATTATTGAACTAAAAAAAAGTAGTAAAATTGGATTGGAATAAATAGTAATTATTCAATACCCAATAGTTACTAATGTATTTTCTCAAAGGAGAAAAAAAATGATGAATGCAAAATTCAATGTATATGTTTAGTAAAATAGATTGAGAATATTTCTATGCGCTTATAAATATTAAAAAGAATTTTAGCACTAACCGAAAAATAAATTGTGAAGATAAAAAACAAATATAAATTAAAATATTCAATCAAAAGTTAAATTCTAATTAAATAAAGTCTATGCAAGCAATGCTAATGTTACAATGAGTTTCATTTAAAACAAAATATTTGTTGTGTTTGGTCATATTTGATAGGAGTTTTAAAGCTAACTTTATATGATCTTGTTAACCTAATGAGTTAAAACATAACATAATCAACCTAGCAAAAACTTGATTTGACTTAAGAAGTTCAAGATAATATGTCACAACATTGTTTTTAAAATATTGAGATAATGACGTCTTGGATTAACCCGTTAAATACATGACACGATTGGATCTAATAAATTTATTTTTTAAAAAACTATTTTTTATTTAATTATACGATAATAAAATTAGCATACATAAGAAAGCAATTGAATATTAAAAAAAAAAATCATGCAGGGTTATATAAAATATTAATGTAATAAAAAGCTATGAATGTAGTAAAAAAAACACAAAAAACTAGATGGCATTCAAAGAAAAATTTCAAATAAAATTTTAATTAATATATTAAATTAAAATAAAAAACTAAGTAAAGGGCAAAATATACCAGGTATGAGGGCCCACGTGCACAAGCACCCTTAAACTATAAAGGAGGAGGCAAGGCCTTTGCGCCAGGCCTTCCTTCCTTTTTATTTTTAGAAAAAAACATGAAAAAAAAAGAGGAGTGTTTTTTTTTTTGAAATATAAATATTCATCAAGAATTTATAAATTTATAATATTTGCAATGTTTCAAGAAAAAATTATAAATATATCAAATCCATCGAGGAGAAATGTATTTTTTAATCATAAAAAAGTAAGTATTGATTGATACACGATGCAATATTAAAAAATTAAAAAAGTTTGAGTTTTTAAATAGAAAATAGCAAAGAGAAAATTGAAAAGGTTTTAATGTGAGGGAGATTCTTTAGCAAAATAAAAGTAAAAATGAGTAGGTGACTACATATTGGTTTCAAGAATTATATAGTTCAAGCCCATGACCATACATTCAAGAGCTTTGCACTCTACCAACTGAGCTAGGTGAGTTTCTTGTTGTTGATATGAAGGATCAAATTAACTAAACATTATCAATAGATTTCTTTTAAGTAGACAACACATTATCTCTAGTTCAATTCTAGTCACTTGAAAATTATGCTTTTGATTACAACTGGCTCAAAAACTTATTTTAAACTTATTTTCACTTGAAATAACATTTAAAAAATAACATAAAGACCTTATTAAACTCGTTCATGACCTTAAAATAACATTTAATCGATAAATAAAAATACAACCTGAATTCAAATAACTTCCCGAGCACATATCTACCATCTTAGGAAAGTTAAATGCTAAAGAACACTATAATGGAACTTCTCTTTATATATCAAAAGTAAATTTTAGAAAACTAAAGGGATTGGAAATGTATAAATTTGAAAGTAGAAGGACCAAAGTTAATTTTCATGTCAATTTGAAATTGCCACCGTGTTTTTCACTTTGGTCCTATCTCTTTGAATATTGTTCTTTCTTAATAAATTGGAATCAATTGATCACCAACTTGACCACAAAAAGATCCAATCAAATAGAAAAAAAAATGTGATGGCTAAAATGAAAAAAAAAAAAATGAAAAGTGGCATTGCTCTGATCCGGAGGGAAACATGAGAGGCTAGACAGTAAACTTGTATACAGTAAAAATGCCACACCTCTTAGTTTTTAATTTTTTTTGTTAATTTTGAACAATCATATATATATTTTGTCTCCTTGTTTTCAAAGTTGCTATCCATAAATTAGGTTGTTAGATCACGTTGAAAGATACTCATTGATGAACTTGATATTTATAATACTAGATACGACCACGCTAGCTTGCTCACAATTAAGCCCAGGTAGATTTGGATCTAAAGTCACGATGGACCCCAAAACTCACTCGAATACTTATGACCTAGACTAAGATTGTACTACCATAAGTTTAAAGTTAGGTTTAGGGTTACCCTTGAGGTCCAATACATCTGTAGAGCAAGTGTCATCGATTTGGGTCCTTGGAGGCCTTGATGGCTCAATGAGTCCAAAGCATGCCATCTTCAAATTGGACCTGGAGATGACTTTAGGGTTTAACATACTAACATTTTCGAGTTAGTACACCTGAATGCATTAACTCTTATTAAAATTTAATTTATTCACCACCAACTAAGAAGAAAAAATATACATACATTGAATATGAACATGTTTCTCATACATATATTACTCTAAGGATTGGTCCAATAATAATCATCAATCGATCACAATCTATAAACCCAGAATGGATATAGCTTTTACATTAATCCTTTATAATTTTTAAGCTCTTATCCTCAAAGAGTCCAAAACCATAAATAGCAAGTGAATAACAACTTTTGCCATTGGAAGGACACATCAAGGTCATGGAAACAACCTTAAGCCTTGAAGGTAAGGATCTTCCTTCTTTCATTTTCAATCCCAAATGTTGTCATATAACCTATATATTCTCACATACGCATACAATCTCCTAAAGCTTTTCTCTTCTATAAAAACCAACTTAAACCATTTCATCAGTCCTCATATATCATGCTGATGTCTTCTTGCACTAATTAAGAAATCATCAGGATGAAAAGAAATTCAGCTTCCTAGTTCCAAGTGGCAACGTTAAGAAAGAAAAAACAAAAGTTTCCAAGTGGCCAAAGTAAGTTATTTTATTTGATCAAGTAATTCTCTGACAGGTGACTTAATAAGGTCAAAATGGTATCTATTGTTAGATTCGCACCAGGAAATTAACATGTTCCGATCACTTTAATAAATTGGTCGCGTGACTAACTTGCATAGATTACTACTTAATGTTTTCTTAAAAAGATGAAGTTGTTTTTGCTTTGTATTCTTTCGAGCTGATCACTGGGCCCGAAAATGCTTCATGGACTCTCTTCTAGCTGGCCTCTTGACTCCTTCATTTGCTTAGATTGATTTTCAAGGAATATAATATAACATTATCCAAAATTCGAACACCAATTCTTACGAAGTATACCTTAAAAATCGGTTAGAATCTCCTCTACAGTTTAATATTGACCTTGTCTGCTGTTTTGCTTTTGGCACCTCTTGTTCTGAAAGGGCTTCATGCTCTGCTACAAGACTAATATATATTTGCATGGATTTATTACCTGTCTATATGCTGGATTAGGAGGGAGAAGAAAAGTCGTATTAACAAGTCGGAGATCAAGAATGTGATTAGTTCGAGATTGAGAGAGGGATCGAGGATATGATTTGTTGAGGTACAGCTAGGTAGCTCCAGCATGCGATAAAACTCAGTTCAGGACGATAATGATCCCAAATTCATGCTTGTAACTCACTCCTGGCTGTATTACATTCACATCATGGCATCCCTGTCAACACTCATGCACGCGCAACGCAAAAGAATGATAACTCTCGAGGAAACAACGTTTTCTACCATCGATCTCCAAACCGTCTGTGGAGCCATATCCATCTACAAACAAGACAACAAGCAGTTAATTTCCTTTAACTTTCCTTTCACTGTTTGATTTTGATGCTCTTGAGGCACACTTCTGTTTTTGGTCTATCCCTCCATGAGATGGCCGAAAAGACGAAGATCCCTACGTGGTTCAATCACGTGGACTCGTGGAGAGACTAGCTGAAGAAGCAGAGAGGTGACAAGGAATTTATCTTCATATATATATATATATATATATATATAGAATTGCTACATTCAGCTCAACATTCCATGTGCAATATCTGTCTAGAACTGTAAGTGAGAGAAACTTGGTCTCTTACATCACAAATCGATCGTCTATCTAGAAAAACAATATGGTATAGACATAATTGGAACTGTTTCATCCAATGTCTTTATATATAATGCCAAGATATATAACATTACGAATTTAAGAAAGCGAAAATTGTGCCAATCATACTCTCAATATATGTCATTAAGATTTTCGATTTCAAGACCCTTTTTAAAAAAACAATAATAGTAGTTGAGTTGTAATTACATATACACACATGTTAAAATATAGTTGCGGTTGTTTGTTAAAGTATTTTTCACTCAAAAATATATTAAAATAATATATTTTTTTATAAATTATTTTTTATTTCAGCATATCAAAATAATCTAAAAATATAAAAAAATATTAATTTAAAATTTTTTAAAAAACAAACAAGGTATTAGAGCTATAATTAGCTATGATGATCTATTCCTCTCCATGTATTTTAATTCTTAGTGCATAGATATATTCAAAAGTTACTATTCAAAGACCTTAGCGATTACTTTTTAAAATATTTTTTATTTAAAATAAATTAAAATAATATTTTTAAAAATTTTATTTTTGACATCAATACTTTAAAACAATTTAAAAACATCAAAATAAATTCAAATTTTTATAAAAATATTCTTGTACTGCAAAAACAAACATAATATAATTCAAAAAAATCATACCATGATCTATAGCATGAGATGGCAGTAAAGAATAATGCACAATTTATAAAAGAGTAGTTAAAATTTATTAATTGTTTTGTCTTCTCATTCCTACTTATAATCATGTCTTTATATCTTCATCTTAAGTAAATTTAGAATATGATGAAGGGTAGAAAAACAAAAAAGAGTATTTATTATATTTTGACTTTTGAATGAACATTTAATTTACGACTGCTAAAAAGGACTTATTTAGGGAGTGGGAGAATAGTAAAGTTTATTGTTTAGTACGAGGCATGCATAGGATTGCCTTAAATTTGGCGAAACCTGAGGCACAATACTCCATGAGTCGGATCACATCGGCCTCCTTAACTTTTTTCTTACTAATTAATTAAAGAGCATGTATTATACTAAACATATCCCATGTGAAATCTTTATTTGGTTTCATGATTAACATTTTATCATTGTTTATTTGTATCGGTAGGGCCTTGAAGGGCTTTTTTTTTTTTTTTTTTTTAAATTGTGGTTTAAAATTCAGAAAAAAAACTATATTAAACGAGAAAAAACAATCCTAAATATGGACCGTGAAGAATCTAATTGTCCCTATTCATTAGGTTTCTGGTAAGTACATATTTTAATTCTTGGATTTGGCGTTAAACATGTTCTTAATTATAATCAGATCTTGTACGAACAGCTTTGCTTAGCCAACAAGATTTCCAAGAGACACATGTGTGAACAGCAAAGGGCATCATGTTATGATCTTTGTAACTTGTCGTCCATAGCCCAACTATTATTCTTGAAGAAAAGTCCCATTATCGAGAGAACTCATGGAGGATCAAAATGAGAGATTGTAGGTGCAGTTTGTCTTCTTCCATGGCCAAAGGGTGCGAAAATAGTCGGTGGACAAAAATGGTTGGATGATATTTTAAATAGGAGGACTTAGCCCCCTCGTGTATTGGCACTTTGTGTTTAGTCTCCTCTTGTTTCGAGATGGTCGGGTTAATATCTTAATTCCACCAAACAATCATTGAAGTTTCTGAAAATTAGATGCATCGAATCACATTCATTTAAATAATTTTCCTATTTCTAGATGAAATGTTTGATATTACGGTTTCAATCCACTTTTCTAAATAATTTGTATATTGTTTTTTTATTGAAAAATATTAAATTCATTATTTTTTATATATTTCTTGATTTATTTTTAATTAAAAAATACCATATAATGTATCAACAAAGACACATTAATAAGTGTGCTTAACCTCGTGAGTGATTTATGAGATTATAAATAGTTTTTATAACAAATTATATATATCATTAAAGTAATTTGTGAAGGAATTTGAAGGTCTTAAAGATAGTTTTGAGTACGGCTAGGTCTCCATCTATCCTCGATGCTAAACCCCCAAACATTTGAAATGCACATTAATTTCACTTATGATTTTACTTGAACGTCCTTAACTTCTATGACCCAATTTTGTTTTAATATATAAATCAAAACATAAAAAATAAATTATTTTCTTGAACTTGCATAGAAAAAAGTCCTCTAGGGTTTTTTGTTTTGAATAATTCGAGTGAATTTGCTGGAATCCAAATACACCCCCGCATTGAATTTCAACGAGTGGTTGAGTTTTGAATAATGGAGTTCTTCTTCTTCTTCTTCTTCTTCTTGGCCTTTATAAAACCAGGATGGGCCTCTTATTAGGCATCCTTGCACACTCAATACATACCATAATCCAACTCATATTGAAATGAAAGGTTCCATGAAGTCAAATTCCTTCTACGAGCTTGCTAGCACCAATGCACCTGTGTGTTCTTAGCTCGCCGTCAGCTCTGCTAGTTTTCTGCTGTATTTTCAACCACTCAGCCAAGCATCGGTATCAGCAAGACAGCAACTGCTATAAGCCATGCCTGCAAGGGGATATAACATTCGTCCATCTTGAAAATCAACTTTTGTTATAATCTTGAAGAAAACTAACTCGCAAAACATCCTGTGGTGTGTCTTCTAGGTAACGGGAAATTTTCATTTTATTTTATTTTAAAAGGTTGTTTGGGAATGTGGTTAAAATCATGTTTTTTTAATTTTATTTTTTTATATATTTTTAAATTGTTTTAATATATTGATCTTAAAAATAATTTTTTAAAAAATAAAATAAATAATATTTTAATATATTTCTAAGTAAAACATTTTAAATCAGTTAAAAATAACATTTTAAATCACAATTAATAATACAATTAATAATAGAATTCCTTACATGCTTTAAATATTGTTGTGGCTTGTAGTTTATATAGATCAGTGCCTCCTGTAAGATGTAGTTAGTGCATAGATGCCTTTTTGGTTAATAGCTGTCTTTCCAAACGCGTTAGCAGAATCGAAATTCAAAAGCCTTATGTTTTATGTTATTTTAAAAAAATTATTTTTGATGTTAATATATTAGAAAAATATAAAATTTAATTTAAAAAAAAAAATTTAAAACTTTTCAAAACACGGTTTGATTGCATCTTAATCATAAAAATATTTCTGTGTTTGTTCAAGTCCAAATCCCTCATCATTGATTTTGCCAGGCAATTACCCATAAGTTAACCCAAAATAAAGAATAACTATGATTTAATATATTTATTTTTATGTTTTAAAAATGCTTTTAAAAAAATTTAAATTTATTTATTTATTTTAAATTAATTTTTTTGTATTTTTAAATAGTTTTAATGTGCTAATATCAAAAATAATTTTTTAAAAATAAAAAAAATATTATTTTAATATTTTTCTAAGTCAAAAACACTTTAAAAAACAACAGTAAAATACACACTTCCAAACAAAAACAAATTGAAGCTAGTGCTAATTAGACATTACATTGCGAATGGATGTGTTCACATATAAATTCATCTATGTATAATACATTTATTTTTTTTAATTAACGTGAGTATCCGAGCTAGTTTGCACGCTTCTCGACTGATTTCACAAACCTTGAAGTTAACGACTTTATAAGTTTCCAGTGGCCATCATATAAACAACCACAGGGCTCGAACATAAAACTATAGAGGAAACAAACCTTTTAATTCTAAATTTTTATCATTAGACTATCTTCTAGATCGTCTGTATAATATATTTATTAGCGTAATATATGAGTGAGTTACCATACTAATTATCCACAAATCTTGTCATTAATCCAGAGTGTTGCATTCTCAAAATAAAAGTCTAGTTCCCAAGTTATCAAGGGCAAAGACTTAATTATATATATATATATATATATATATATATATATATATATATATATATATATAATGTAGCTGAGTAATAATATTGAACATTATAAAAAATACTCGACCTAGCCATTGAGTAATATCATGCCCATGCATGCTCCTAACTTTCTTCTCCGCTGGCAAGGGCAAGAAAAGGAACAAAGAAACGTCGAACTCTTTCAAAAAGAAAAGACAGCAAGCACCGACAGAATAGTGGTAGCCCCACTTTCAACGAGGCTGACGCGTTTGGACCTCGAATTAATGCTGATGCATAAAGTCCAGCCACTCCACGCTGATATATGGAAGGATTTTCTCCCCATCTTATAAAATAATAAGATGGCACTATACTAATTCAAAATTGGCAGACTCCCTTGTTGATCTCTGCTTATATATATATATATATATATATATATAAGGGAGTCTATATATATATCTCGACTATACAGCCTAGTCAATTAAGTCAACATTAGAAATTGTCACAACCTGTTGAAAGAAAACTCACTAATGAAGTGGTTTTCAATTTCAATTTTAACGCCGTCTCTTTGTCATTAAAAAATCGATAAATATTAATAAAAATATCAATAACAAAAAAATATCAATATATAATCATGATTTTTACTGATAAAATATTTTTTTTATTATTTCTTTTAGTATACACTAACAAAAAATTTTTACTGATGAGATGAATATCGAGAGAACTACAATTAAAAATAAAGAAATGAAAAAAAAAGAAAAATGATGTGGTATTATTACATATAAAATTACCGAAAAAATATACTCGTAGGTGAATCCATCACTAATATTTAAGTTATAACCCGATAAATGACCTCCCCTCTTTCCCTCCTATGTTTCTTCTTCTTCTTCTTCTTTTTTATTCCGTAGAAAATATCACACATCACCCCTGTATTTTATCACAAATTGAGATCTCATTGTAACAAATTTGACCGCTCCAATTCTTAGTCTATCAGCATCTTTGTTATGGTTCAATTTATTTTAAAATTCGCCATATCATATAAGCAAAACTATCCATGTTTTTTTTGTAATTCATTTTAAAAATGTTATTTTTTTAGCATTTTGATGTAGTATATGTAGTTTGTTTGTGTGTTTATTTTTTATAATTTTTTCCAATAGAAATTTGTTGTATGAGTGTATAATCTGTACATGTTGGGGTTTGTTTGAGAATTTAAAATACTATACTTGTTTGTTATTTGATGAAATTGAATTTGATTCTGTAACTTAATTGTTTTATAATGAAATAAATTTTGACTTATTTAATGAATACGTTTTATATTTTATCAATTTTATTGTTAATTTAAAATTTTTGATAAATTTTAAGGGATTTAAATGTTTGTAAAAAATTAATAATGATTTGAGTGTATTATTAAAATAGACTGAATAAGTTTGAGTTAAACTAATGATAGCTAATTAGATGGGTATTGATAGTTTATTTATTTCATACTATTAACTAATACATCTCAGTTAATTGGTTGAGATCCCAGTAAGTTGTATTCAAAATAGTATTTTTTAAATTAGAAATAAAAGTTTAGTTGTTTTTTTATCTTAGTTTTATTTTTTTCCTATTTTGTTTATTTTAACTTGTTTCTTAAAATATTAAATAAAATACAAATAAAATTGTCGAAAAGTTTCAAAGAGTTGAGAAAAATATTACAAGACTTTACCACTAACAAATACATACGAAATTATTGGTAAACTAAACCTCTCGAAAAGTTTCAGGTAATTCGAGAAAAAATATAGGAATGGCTACTAATAATATGTAAATCACCGACAAGTTAATTCCGTTGATAATATAAACTCAATCATCAATGGAATTATAAATAGTTATTTTTATCGTTGATATACTATATTTACCGATAAAATTACCGAGATATAATGATACCAATAAAAGTTTTTTGTTTAACTCATTTTTTCTATATATAAACATATCGATAATTATATTATTGATGAAAAAATCAATAAAATATAAATTATCCATAATAAATTTTCGAATAACAATCTATAATTTGTGATTTTTTCTGAAAATAATAGGATTAATATTTAAATACAGAAGGATTATTCCAGCGATGTTACACAAAATTCTGGTTGTGCTCGAACCATCTCATTCTTTTCAGCCTTAAAAATTGAAGAGTAGAGATTGAAAGGTAGTTGCGTCATGGGTGTGTGTATATTCACCTATTTCGAGCTTCTTCTTACTTGATTTATATGGATTTTTGCACATCCACTGTAAGTAAAGAAAGAGATTGCTGTGAATAAAATTAATTAAATAAAAAAACATTACATAATCATCTAAATTATAGATTGAAAGACTGTGATATGGTCCCGCTTGGAAAGATATTAGACTAACTACCTGTCAACTATTCAATACAGAAATATTTATGTACATTGATTAAATGAATTAAATTCACTAACAACATGTTTAGAACTAAGTTATACTAAAAATTAAATTAAATTCTGATTTGAATTCATTTGTTGACCTATTATAACTTTTATGTTTAAAATAAAATTTTAAACTATATAATCAAATTTAATTATTCTGATTGGAATACCTGTTTAAATAAATTCAATTAATAATCCTAACTATTTTACCTATAAAATTCATCATCGGTGGAATAAAACAGATATAGTTAGATCTTTGCTCGGAAAAGGCTAATACCTAGAACCCGCTACATATACATAAATATATTCTCCTTTGAATTTCTTATGAAACTCATCATGTTCAATCATGTGTTTGAATTGTATTTAAAAATAATCTTGAAAATACATAAAAAAAATTGATGCTTGAAAATAATTTTAATATGAATGGATAAAAACCATAAAAAAACATTAAATAGCAAAAAAGGACCGTTTGAGGTCGGTGAGTAAGCATAAAAAAAGAGTTGACATCCTAGGATAACAATTCATTGAACAAGGTCTCAAGTGCGTATATAATGCAAGCATATCTAACCATGGAGCAAGTCCAAAAGGATTTGCTACCGTTTTCAAAGGAGACCAAACTTTTTTTTTTTTTTTTTTAATTTTTATTATTTATTTAATACTTTTGGTCTTTTAATACTGCTCGATTTATTGGAGTCAAACAAATGGCCAGGTATGAATGCAAGAAGTCAAATAAACACCTTGAGCTTACAATGATCATGATTGTTAGAATCCCGTGCTGTGGCCTTTGAAAATTGAAGCAAATATCATGCTGTCATCCACATTTCTCTCGACACTAACTATTAATATTATCCTTCCTTTTCACAAGCAATCAACTCTCGTCTTGGAAGGTTTTTTTTTAGTAATTAAGTGTTGATTTTAATATTAAAAAATATTTTTTTTAAAAAATAAAAAACATTTTAAAAAACAATAATTATTAACATAAAGAAAACAACTGCAGGCCCAAAACGACAACGTCATGAAAATACATCAATTGGCAAGCACCAACACAAATTACAGATGGATTTTCCTCTTTGCCGATTTTATATTGTTTTTGATGGGTCCTGCCAATCACATAACGCCACAGCCACACATTCACTCACCGACAACTCCCTAATGCATTATCGAGATGGTGTTGCTTCAATCTTGGCCGTAGATCTTGAATCTCACATCAGGATCGTTGACACGTACGGTCTTTAGTGTACTTTAGGAAACGGAGACTGTCGCTAACGGTCCCACACGATTGAAGTGTGTTTGAAGTGAACTGGTAAGTACTAAGTAGTGGAAAAACAACTGAATGATGTGAAGTGGAATTTTTAAGGGTATCCCCAATTTAGCAAGTGGGTCTCATATTACATCTTCTGCCACTTCCTTTATACGTTGCTGCTACATTCTTAGGAGTTTTATAAAATTTCTTACAATGTTTATTTTTTAATATTTATTCAATCTAGCTAGTTTTTTTTTTTAATTTAATGATAAGGGATATTTTTATTAATTTATATATTAATCAAAACTAAATCTATTTTAATTATGTATCTCATATCAAATTGATGAATTTAATTTTTTTTATATAGATATTGATTTTAAAATTCAAACACAAAATGTCAAAAGAAATCGAACATCGTTAGCTAACCCACTTGAATTTGAATTATTTTTTCTACAAATTCATGAAATTATAGAAGTTTGTAATATTATAAGCATAGATATGAAATAAATGCAATTAGTTAAATATACAAAAATAATCATATAGGCGTAGAATTTTTTAGAAAAGGATTGATCTGGAAACAAGCATGCCGGCCCTCGTCCATTAAATAGTTTCTCACAGGATTGTGAAATGTCTTGTGTAGTATTTATTGCTGGGGTGTAATGGTTTATTTTTAAAATATTTTTTATTTAAAAATAAATTAAGATAATAAATTTTTTAATTTATTTTTAATATTAATGTATTAAAATAATTTAAAAATATATTTTTAATTTCTTTTAGAAACATTAAAACGCAATTCCAAATTTTCCATTGATGAGAACCACAAGCTACAAAAAAAATTCAAACATATCATCATCATCATGAGATGTGATAGTGACAATTTAATTTTTTTTTTAAAATATATAAAACTGACCTCCCCTGGCAAAAAGATAAATTTAAGGTAAAACACAAGATACAACTAAAGTATGGCAAAAAACGTGGCGAGGATGGAGGGACGAGTGGCGGCAAGTGTCATCTTCACCACCTAAAATACTCTACCTATCATGTCACATGACAAGCAGTGAAAAAGCAGTGGCATGTGATGCTAATATTCCTTGAAACCATGTCTATGGCAGTCAAAATATTTCCTTAATCCTATCTCTTGGCAATTTTAACAACGATCGTGTCTTCTTCTTGTCAAACTACACGCGATAGAAGCCTCTCTCCACTTCCATCTCTCTCTCTCTAACAGTAACAGCCTTCACTTTAGACTTCTTAAACTACACAGCTCTCTCTTTCTCTCTAAACCAGTATCTGTACCATTTCCATTTCCTTCTTATTTCTTAGAGAGAAACAGCATAAGAAGAAGATAAGAGTGTTCAATCTTTTCTTTCCATGGCTGATACAACAGCCAGCAAGCACCTTTCATCTACTAATGGAGGAAACATCATTACAGATATAAAGAACCTATCTTCTCTTCTTAAAACAAGGACAACTGTGACTTTCGCTTATGGGTTCATGCTTGCTTTTGTTGCTTTCACCATTTTCTTGGCATTTAGTCCTTCTCCTAACTCATCTTCTCCTTGGTTCACAAATATTTTCAGTAGCAGTGCTAGCACCAGTACTGCTTCTCCTGATTCTTCTATTTTCTCTTACTTATTACCCAACAACACACCTCCAACAACCACCACCCCTCAAAAGCAAGGCCATGATTCCTCTTCATTGCCTTCACAAAACACCACCAGAATTAATAACACCTTGTCTCAGTCACCCAATACAAAGGCAGAAGCTAAAGTCCCTCCAAGTGTAAAAAACCTCACTCAAAGCACAGTTTTGCAACCACACCAGACCGCAAATTCTACAATCGTCATTAAAGAGCCGAACTTTGTTAATAATCAAACGCAAACTGCACCGAGTTCTAATGAAGGTCAAGTTTTAAAGCCAAATCAAACCACAGTTGCAGTCCCAAGTACAACCCAATTAGCAGCAAATCAAAGTGAAAATACCCCCACAAAGTCGGGCCCTTTCGTGAAGAAAAATTCTGGGGATCAAGAGAAAGGAGATGCAGTCAAGAGTGTGGCATCGAATTTCACTGCTTCACATTTGAAGAAACAAAGTAATGTGACAAAACAGAGCAATGAGACTGATTCAGGAATGGATGTGAAGCAGGGGATTGATGATTTGGTGAATTGCGATTTTTTTGATGGAAAATGGATTAAAGATGATTCATATCCACTTTACAAACCTGGGTCTTGTTCATTGATTGATGAGCAGTTTAATTGTATACTTAATGGCAGACCTGACAAAGACTACCAGAAATATAAATGGAAGCCTAAAGGGTGCACTTTACCAAGGTACGTTATAAAATGGTTTTTTGAAGTTTCCTGTTATTTTTATCAGGGAAAGTTTTCTGATTTGGGTTTTGGATCTTAGAAAATCACACTGATCTATGAATTTATAGTTTGGGCTCTCTTTGTATTGAGATTAGTGATCTTTTAATTGTTGATCCATTTAGTTTTAGTCTGTTAGTAATCTACTGATCAGATCAAATTCTGCTTCCTGATCTAGAGATTTTCTCCTCCTGTTCATTTAATGCGTAGGAAAAAAAAATTGTATTTTAGCCTACGGATTAATTGAAATTGACCAATCAACTAAATTTGTGGCCTCTTCTTCTTCTTCTTCTTCTTCTTACCTTAGTTTTGTTAATCTGAATTGTTTTGCTTAGGTTGAATCCTGGTCATATGCTGGACATGCTGAGAGGAAAACGGCTTGTTTTCGTCGGTGATTCCCTGAACAGGAATATGTGGGAATCTCTGGTTTGTATTCTAAAAAGCTCAGTGAAAGATCAAAGCAAGGTTTTTGAAGTGAATGGAAGGCTCCATTTTCGAGGGGAAGCTTCATACTCTTTTGTATTCAAAGTAGGTTATCAAATTCCATCCACTCAATCTTCGCAACTATAATTCTCGTGATTTTGTTAAGCATATTCCTAACTTAGTGAAATTTCTCGTTGAATGATTGGTAGGATTATAACTGCACAGTTGAGTTCTTTGTATCGCCTTTCTTAGTTCAAGAATGGGAATTGCCTGAAAAGGATGGATCAAAGAAGGAGACACTTCGGCTTGATTTGGTGGGACGGTCTTCTAGTCAATATAAAGGTGCAGATGTCATCGTCTTCAATACCGGACACTGGTGGACGCATGATAAAACTTCCAAAGGGTGAGTTCGTAATCACCTCGATTGTTTTTCCAGTGACTGCTGTCTTGAAAATCCGAAAATATCTGGAGGGATACTAAACTACCAACTGGTATTTGCAGGAAAGATTATTACCAAGAAGGGAGTCATGTGTATGATGAGTTGAATGTTCTGGAGGCCTTTCGAAAAGCTTTGACAACATGGGCCAGATGGGTTGATGCAAATGTAAATCATCTGAAATCTCTGGTGCTCTTTAGAGGATATTCTGCTTCCCATTTCAGGTAAAAAATGAATCAAATAATATATTATTTGTTAGTGGTAGATTTCTTTGCACTCTTCTCCCTTGGTATTTGATTTGATTTGATTCCACTTCTCACTTTTGAGGGAGTGATGGTGAAGCAATTTTTGTTATCTTGCTCAAGCTAAGACTTTAAAATAAGGAACTATAGGTTGATCTTGGAATTATGACAGGAATGAACTGTTTCTTGATCTCTTTATATTTGTTAATACTTCAGTACTTTTACAGCTTTCGAGCAATTATTTAAAACTTATCGCATCTGTCTTTATGCAGTGGTGGACAATGGAATTCTGGTGGGCAATGTGACAGCGAGGTTGAGCCCATAAAAAATGTCACATACCTTAGGGAGTATCCACCAAAGATGCTGGTTCTTGAGAAAGTGCTGAGAAATATGAAAACGCATGTCAGATACCTAAATGTCACGCAAATGACCGATTTCCGGAAGGATGGTCACCCTTCAGTGTACAGGAAGCAGAACTTGTCTCCGGAGGAAAGGAAATCACCATTGCTTTTCCAAGACTGCAGCCATTGGTGTCTTCCCGGCGTGCCGGATGCGTGGAATGAGATTCTCTATGCGGAGCTTTTAGTATACGAGAAAAAGAAGCAGCAAACGCAGAAGAGGCAATAGGTAAAGCAAGGAAAGGCCACGCAAGTTTTGAGGGTGCAAAAAAAAAGGTAATATGGGGTTTAAACTACACGTACATGAAGTATAGTTTTCCTTTTCCTTCAATTTTGGGTTATAGAAACAAAGAAACACGGGGAAGATCCAGGAAATAGTGTTGTTTTCTCCATAAATTATGAGAGAAACAAGGCAAGAGACGAGTGTATGTGCTTCTGATAATATAAATCTACTTGTTTATATATTTACATACATGGAAGAGGAGAAAGATGAGAGAAGAGATTGAAACTGAAGTTTACACTCCTGTTTCCATAACTATTATTCCATTAACCTCAAATTAAGGCTTTGAGGGTTGTAAATTTTCAAGTTAATTACCAAGTTTCTTTTCAATAAAGAAATAAGTGGGCTGTAATTATTGTTCCTCATCCTTTCACCATTGCATTGCATTGCTAAGCTTAATCTACGACCATTTAATATATTTTTGTTAAGCATGTGATTTGTTTTGATGATCATGTTCAACAAGCTTTCTGTCATTTTCACTTGTAATTTAGTCGTGGTCACTGTTTTTGGTCCGTGAAGCTGAAAATTCCAACAATGAAGACGACCTACTGTTTGTTAGGTAATTGCTACTTTTGACGACTTTTGTATTACGCACTGCGCTCTCTCTCTCCCTCTCTCTCGCATGCCACCATGTTTTCCTATTTTATATTTTCACATGATTAACGAAGGGCAGCCTAGGCTTAAGCACATGAGATGTGAATATTCCATTGAATAGCATATTTCTAGGAGAGTGCTTTAAGAACATGCTGTGCCTTTACATTTTATTACAAGCTCATTTCCCCTATTTTGCAAGTAACTAGCTATATAAATAAATAGGCATTTTTATTTATTTATTTTTTATTTGATATAACGCATATCTTTTAATGCAATAATTAATGAACTCATATTTTTCGTGATTCTTTTCCTTTTCTTTGGAGTTTTGGTTGCGAAAGAAGTTTTATGCTGGAAGGCAATTTTGCATGAACAAGTTTTTGTTTTTTTTTTTTATTATTTTATTAATATAGGTGTTTAGGTTAGTTTGCGTGCATTTCGACTAATTTTACAGACTCTAAAATTAATAACCATATAACCATATAGTTTGTAAAACTTGAATTAATAATATTTAAGAAGTAAATTAGAAGCCTAACTACTTAAGTTATACTTCTCATGTTTTTTTTGTTTTGTTTTTATTTTTATGCTATCATAGATTTATTATGGTATAATTCAAGGTTTTTTATTTTTGTTTTTATGCTATCATAGATCCGTTATGGGATATAATATAAATGCGTCGTTTTCAATCCGAAAACTCTTTCTAGGTTTAGCTTCTTATGAATTTCCCTTTTATGTTGTATTGAAATTCCTTCAAGTATCCCATTTATGTTTATGTTTTTGTTATATCTAGAGCAGTGGAATTTGAACCTTGATATTATAAATGATCTCAGAATTTTATTCTTCAGTTTCCAATTACTGTTTACTAGACAAATGTCATTGGTTATAAGAGAAATATCCCAAAATAATGCCTCGGAGCTCTTGTGCAAGTGATCAAACACAATATTATAAACTCATAGCTACCTCACATTCCAATTGAACCCTTTCATTTGTAATGAATTTTAAGTGCATCATTATTTTTTTAAAAAAAATAAAAATTAAGGGGGTATAAAATTACTACTTCGCCTTCATTACAAAAACCATTACACAAATTGATGGGGGTAGAAAGGGTTTTTTACCGGATCTAATGTGTGTTATTAGGTTGGTTTTGTGCATAAGGGTTTTTTACCGGATCTAATGTGTGTTATTAGGTTGGTTTTGTGCATCTTTTTGATCTTTCTTATCACAATAGAATTACTAAATAATCTTCAAAAGCAATATTTAATTAACTACAATACAAGGTTGTTTTTATATTCTTTTTAAAAAGTCATCTACTCAAATTAGAAGGGAAATTTCTCTCTCCAAAAGATGATATCAAACAAATGTTCAAGATAGAGAAAAGGTCCCTTACAACAATTGCCACATAAATATTAACTGAAAAGAAAATTATCTGTATTGAATTAAAAATAAAAACAATTGAGGATATGGATATAGTGTTGGTGTAGTTAATTTGTAAATGAATAATAAAAAAAAGATGTTTATTCCATGTTGGAAAGAAATACTTCCTTCTAATTTTAAAAGTGTGGGTTTTTATTATATAGTAAATTAAGCTATGGTAGGCGGACTCTTCTACTTGATTTCCTAATGCTATTATATAGATATATTTATAATATTAAAAGATAATATATGAAACTTGAAATTTAATATATCAGTGAGATTAATTCATCATTGAATTAATTTTTATAATTAATTTTGATATTTGTGATTGTTGAGATAAAATTAAATAGCAGCTATTCAATTTAATTTAAAGTATAACTATTTCATGGATAATTATACTATTTCATGAAAATCATACTGTTTCATGAATAATTATATTATTTCATCATTATATTTCAAGTTTATAAAAATATGTTATTACATAGAAAAGAAAACACAATACAAAAACATATATTCTTAGTTGTATTTTGAAGGTGTTATAACTGCGTGAGATAAATAAATACCTTAAAAATAGTATTTTCATGCCTCTAAGCCAATTTCATATTTTTTTTTAATAGTAAATATTTATAGCATGTAGGAGATGTCAGAGTACCTCAGCTTGAAGGTTTTCACCATGGCTTTCTGGCGAATCAGCCTCCTCATTCTCCTTTTCTTCTTCTTCTCCAGAACATAATGAAGGTGAAGATAGACTTAGATCTTTAGAAATCTGAGACAGAGCCTCCGATAGTGATAGATCACTAGCGCCATTTAATGCACTGCTGCTGCATACATCTGTATCCCTCCTCCTCTTCTTCGTATATTTGGATGGCTCGTCAAGACCTTGGCGCCAATCACCATCCAGACCCGAAATCCCTTCCCATGGTAGAGAACTGTCACACGCAAAGTCCAGACCGTTTCCATTGCCCCCCCATTCAGATGTTGATGCCTCATCTTGATTCTTAGAGAACAAGTTGGCTGCTGCCTCAACTTGATTCCTAGATACCAAGTTGTGCCGAATGCTCTTATTGGAACCATAACTGGTTTTTTTGGCACTATAACTGGTTTTTTTGGATAGTACTATAACTGGTTTGCGGATCATTTCCTGAAACAGATTCAACTATTTGTTTGGAGAGTTACAATAAAAAGGAAATACAGAAAGATACGAGATCAAGGAGTTATTGATATCGCGTTAAGTTCTAACAAAACTAGCCGATTGTTTTTATATTTGGAATTTGAGAATGTCAAAACTACACAGAACGTGGAAAAAAAGGGTTTCTTAATGCCAAGTACGACTCACTAGTCGTCCACCTTGAAAGAAACGCTTAAGGTTGCAGAGGCTAAAAATACGAAAGAAAAGAAGGAGAAACAGAGAGCAAAAGCGTTTTGATTATAAACTTTCTTATTATCTGCTTATTATATATTTACATGAGATGCATGCACGCAGCTGCCATGTGCTTAGAAAATAAATATACTTGATAGTGTTAAGATAAGTAATATAAAATAAAAGTATGATTGAGCTAATATTTTATAATGAAAAAAAAAGTTGTGTTGGTGATCAAAAATATAGAAATTGAACAAAATAATTTGTAGTAATTCACAGTGTTTTGTGAGGCAAGATACAGTGTTTTCGCCACATAATTTAGCTTTTCTGTTAATAAAAAGAAAAAAAATTACAAAGCTAAATTCTTTACCAACTTAATATTTTTTTAAAAAAAAACCAACAAAGATAATTTTGAAAGTAAAAAAACCATAAGAAAAAATGTTGTAGCAATTGACAATGTTTTGTAAGAAAAACTACAGTGTTTTCCCTAGTAAAATAAAATAAAAAACCATTTAGAGAAATATTGTAGTAATCCACAGTGTTTTATGAGAAAAACTACAACGCTTTCCCCATATGATTTAGTTTTATCGTAATTATAATTCTTAACCTACTCAATATTCAAAAAAAAATCGATAAAGATAATTTTGAAAAAAAATCATAAAAAAATCATATAGAAAAACACTGCAACAATTGTCAATATTTTAAAGAAAAAAAATTATAAAGCTAAATTTTTTATCAGCTCAATATTAAAAAAATCAAATCGACAGAGATAATTATAGAAAACAAATAACAAAAAAAAACACCAAAAAAAAAGGGGAAAAATTATGTTGAAAACACTGTAGCGATTTACAATGTTTTGTGATGAAAGCTACAATGCTTCCTCACATGATTTAGCCTTATTTATAATGACTTGTAATTGTAATTCTCAACCAACTTAATATTTAAAAAATAAAATTGATAAAGATAATTTTAAAAAAATAATAAGAAAAAAAAACCATGTAGAGAGACACTGTAGCAATCCACAATGTTTTGTGAGGAAAGTTACAATGCTTTCCCCACATGATTAAACTTTATTACAAAGTTAAATTCTAACCAACTTAATATTAAAAAAATAAAATCAACGAAGATAATTTTGAAAAAAAAATTTACAAAAAAAAAACACAAAAAAAACTGGAAAAAAACCATGCGAGGAAAAGCTATATCAATCCATAGTTTTTTTTGAGGAAAAACTTGTATTTACTTATAATTGCAATTCTTAATCAGCTCAATATTTAAAAAATAAAATTAATAAAGATAATTTTAGAGAAAAACATAACAAAACATAAAAAAACCATGTGGAAAAAAACACTCTAGTAATCCACAGTAATTTGCTAGGAAAGTTACAGTGCTTTCCTCACATATTTTAACTGTAATTTTTAATAAGTTTAATATTAAAAAACAAAATAAAAAAAAGATGATTTCGAAGAAAATCATAAAAAAAAAAAATCATTGGAGAAACACTATAGCAATCAACTATGTTTTAAAAAAAATTACAAAACTAAATTCTCAATCCGCCCAATATAAAAAAAATAAAATAGAAAAACTATATTAGAAAACACCGTAGCAATTTAAAGTATTTAAAAAAAAATTACAAAGCAAAATTTTTAACCAGCTCAATATATAAAAAGTAAAATCAACAAAGATAATTAAAAAAAATAAATGAAAAGGAAAAGAAATAAGAGGAAAGTTGAAAAAAAAAAGGTAATTCGAAAAAATACAAAGAAAAAATAAATGAAAAAAAAAGAGGGGGAGTTGGAAAAAAAAATGAAAAAGTACAAAAAAAAAAAAAGAAAAAAAAAAGAGTATTTTACTTCATTCCAGCTGGATGACTGACCGAGAACCTTAGGAAAGATTCCCATTCCAGCTGGATGACTGACCTAACCATAGGAAAACAGAAAGGCATAACTGATTGCAGACGTAAAAGGCTGAAACTAATTATCCTTTTTCTTCCAACAACTTTCTATCCTCCTCCATATTCTTTAACACACCCATTTACACTTGTGGCTGGTTCACCGAGGATAGGTGGTCCTAAGACCACTTCATTTCGAAATCTATACGGGACTGCCACAAATCTTGTTCTATATTGACCTGAGAAATTTTTTTTTTTTTTTTTTCAATAAACTTCTCAAGATTCCAATAACAACTCTTTATTTAGGTGCACTAAACAAGATCCAACAACCCTAAAATAATACTCAATTATTCATCTACAATAAATAAGCATAAACTCTAGATAAAAGGGAAATTCAAAAAGAAAACAAATCTTTAAAAAACTAGAAGAGCAATGCTAGAAATTAGGTGAAGAAAAGTGTAAAATTTTATCAAAATAATTCAGAATTAACCAACCCCAAACATTTTTTTCAATTTTTTTTATAGAGAATTTTAGACATCAAAAGCTGATGAACTTCTTTCACTAACAGCTTTAATTACCAACATAAAATTATTATTAAATCTACACATTTTTTGATTTAAATAATGTGATTTTCAAGCTTGAAAATTTGTTTAGGTATTGTTGAAAGAATTTTTCCTTTTTTCTTTCTTTGAGGACAAACCAATGTGCTACAATAAATAATTTTTCATAAATCAAATTCAAGTCTAAAATATTTTTTTGTTGCTCAAAATATTATTTTACAATAAATTTAAACTCACATCTAAATTGAAGCAAGTTAACGCGCGCGTGTGAGTTTAAGCTTAAAACACATTTTGTTTAGGACATCTTGATTGTAAAAGCTTGGATGTCCTTTGAGTTTAATTTTAATTTTTAAACTTTTTATTTTATAAATATCAAGAAAATTCTGCTTTTTTTTTTCCCTACTTGGAATATAAATTTTTTAAAGGGGTTTGGGTTTTACCTAAACATATCAACTATAAATTTTTTAAAATAAATATTTTTTATTTACTTATAATTTATTTAAATTATATTAATGTTTAATATCAAATAACTTATGTTGTAGAGTTGTCATTTGCAATAAATAGCCCAATACAAAGGAAAAGGACAAGCTTTGTTAAAGTGGATTGTGCATTACTGCATTACCAGCTTAGGGTCTCTCCAATGGGGACACCTTCTCTCCATTTGCTTCCTCCATCCACTAGAATAGCTCTGCCAGTTTGTGACAGCCCATGCATCCACAAGCTAACCTAAAATGGCAGGCCTGTGTTTTTTTGGCGCCAAAAAGTTTAACCTTCCAATGCCATAAGGTAGTTAGGCACCCAAAAACAATTTCTTTCCTTCTCTTATGCATTTTAGCGAGCACTATGTATGCAAAACTTCTGGCTCGTTGACAAGGACATGGGATAAATTAACTGTTAGTTCAACAAGATTCATGCAAATTGCGGCTGTCATTTAAATCCAACTGCAATAATTTAGCTAATTTTTCATATGATACATATTACATTTTTCATTTTTCTTCCCACTAGCAATCTAGCCTTAGGAGTGATGCTATCCAAGAACTTTTAAATTACCTGAATTTTTCTGAAATTCAGCCAAGTTTTGAAAATTTTCAGACTATAAAATTACGATAATTCTCAAAGTAAAATTTAAAAAACTCGACTAAGCGAAGAAAATTTCAAGGTACCAGAAATTCTTTTTTTCTTTTAATTTTTTTAATTCAATAATATATTAAATTGTCTAAAACCTGAATTGTATAAAGTTCATTATATAAAAAATAGATTTAAAATAATTTTTTGAATTTTTCGATATATAATTTGAAGAAAACCTAGTAAATCAAAAATAAAATTCAGAGAGGAGAATTTGAAAAATAAAAAAACATCTAAGTAGACAACATTAGTCAACTGGAGTTTGGAGCTCTGTCTTGCGATATCTTCGTGGAGCAGGCCGTGACTTGGTGGACCAAAAGCAGGATGGGCTCCTCAAAATTAACCATTTAATCCAGTCCAGTAGGAAAACAGACTAACCCATTATTATAGGTGGCCCACGTCTCTTCTTCTTCTTCTTTTTTAAAAAACAAAAATGCAAGTTAAACAACAGTGGAGTACTAGTTTCAGCTGCTCAATTTTTATTCTGTAGCGATGATCCTGAAATCTAGTTTCAGCTATTAGAACCAGATGATCCTAACATTAAGTGACCAAATAATTTGAAGATTTACCCTCTCAAGACAGGAATAAGGGAAGTAAGACAGACTTAAAACTTGTCCATTTCTGCTGGTCTAGTGTCTTGGGAAAAAAAAACAGACAATAAAAGAAAAAATCAGAGAGTTTTAGTTAAAGCTCAATTTTCAAAATATAAGCATTATGCTATTTACTCAATCGTGTGAACTCACTGCAACATTTTTTCTGCAGAAGAGGTATTGATCTCCTCGGTCTTTTCTCTGTTGACAGATTTTATCCTTAATCTTCTCTTAGTTTATGAACCTAGAAACATCATTTAATTCCTAGAATATATAAATATATAGGTATCGAAGGCCACCTGCTGTAAAGTGTCAGGATCATTATTATCCAAACGAGAACGAGATGAATATGGTCGTCATGCTCAGTCTTCAGCAAATATATTCTGCTATATGCGGTTGTTTTTTAAGTTTTCACCACTCATTTTCCAAGGCCTGCTGCATTACCTCCTTCCATTTCTTTGCAGCTTCTCTTCAAAAACTCCTTTTTCCTTCTTAAAAATTCCCCATCCTTCTTTAAGGTCTCATCATCTCTCTCTCTAAAAATCAGCCCGTTTTCAAAATCTCATTTTCATCAACATTTCTGTCTGATGAGAGCATTTCATCCTCGTTATTCTAGGATGACAATGACTGTATCAAAACTGGAACCATTATTTTAATCATCCATCTTTGGCTTAAACCAAAAATTTAGATTAGCCCAAGTGTTTGGAATTTTGGCAAATGTCATAATATACAACCTAAATGAATAATTTCTGTGATCAATCATCTGCATGGAATGACCTCCAGATCATTCAATTTTTTTGCGCAAAATCAAGCATTTGAAAAAAAAAAAAAAAGGTGTGCGAGTTTGTCTAGCATGTGCACCAAATTCGATGCATTCACTTGCCTAATAGAATGTAAAATCCGGAAGGATACTCAACTGACACTTTATTCGAGACAAATAAAAAGCCCCATCCCGTTGTGAAGCATAAATAAGAATTGGAAACACGGCCTTATCTGTTAAAGGATGTAATCTGTTAAAGGATGTAACCTCGAAGTGAAGGTTTTCAATGCATTTCCGTATCAATTCAACCTCCTCTTGCTCCTTGCCTTGATTTGTTTTCCACCAGGACTATGTGAAAAAGCTGTTGATGATGTACTGAGAGCTGCATAAACAACAGACAAAGATCGCGGAAAAATCACTTGCAGAAGTAGTATCTCCAACGCCGCAGCTGACTACAGATGTCTTCTACTGCTGCTTCTTCTTGAGTTATCAAAAAGATGGTCCCATCCAAATCCCAGTCTTGCAGGCTCCAGCACTTTGGAAGTTATGGCATCATCTTTTGACTGCTACTAGTATGCATGTGACGGAGCTCGACATTGGAATCCTGGGCAGTACCTGGGGAGGGCTGATAATTGCTGCGTCTGGAATTCTTGAAGAAGAATTCCATCACTATTTCTATCAAACCTCTTGCTTAGGAGAATTCAAGAAGAATGATTGAAGCATGGGACAAAATGTAACATGGTATTAGCTATTTATATGTTTTGTGTACTTAAAATACCAAGACAGTGGTACTAAAGAAGTTGAATGGTGACATTGTAAAAAACAAAAGCTTGTAACCAAGGCAATCACTAACATTTATAAACTCGTAGACTTTTCATGAATAAGATAATGACAATTACACAAAATACAATGGCAACCCAATGTGACAATTAGAAAAGAAAATGCATCAATCAACTGTATAGTTGATGGATTGGTTCTGCAGTAGACTACCTTTACATTTTAAATAATCACAGCTTATTCAACATAATAAAAGACACGATACAATTAATGATGGAAAGCTAAGCAAAAAGAACTTAAGAGCTTGAAGGTGTCAAGTCACAGAAACTATCCGGCGGATCTGCCATATGCCATCTAACACTGAAGCTGTGAACCACAGCAACATGAAAATTCCAACCCACTACATAGATTTTGCAATCACAAGCATTTTCTATCTGTTCTAATGTCTTTCCCAGATAGTCCCCAGCTATCCTCTTGCTATCCTCAATTGCCACACTTTTAGTAAAGACATTGAAAGTTTAGTGCATAAGCAAATTCACTGTCTGCTGCTTCGTCTTGTCAGCCATCTCTTGTTCATATTCATATGGCACACCATATTTTGCAGATTTTGTCCACCTCTTTAATACGTATTTGTGGGGTATATGAAAGATATTTCTTGCATTCAGTACCTTCAAGGCGTGGAAACACAAAATGCCAAAAGATTCAAACTTCTTGCAACTGCAAGCAACTCCAGAGTCCAAACAATTGAATTCCACAACGCTCTCCTTGTGGCCTTCCTCTGTCAGCTTGTATGTGGTAATCGTCTCATTACTGGCGGTTTCTTCTATTGTCACTGATAAACATTTCAGAAACTCTTCCTGAAATGTTTTGAACAATGTGCGCGTGTATATATCGGCTGCTTGTCTCTCAACTGCACTACTAGTTAAAATTGTCACCTGGGCAGTTCCATTGCATTGAAAATCTTCGTCTAGCTCTTCCAAGCGTCTTCTCTTCACCACTTCCAGATATTGTCGGGCGAACTCTAATAGACCCGTGTTCTCATTCTTAGGAATTTGGAAAACACTTTTGATGTTCTCACCATGTTGTAGACCTGCACAGAAGGTTTTCTTGATAAGCACACAAGCCCATCTTTCTCTTGACTTGTACAGACGACTAAGCCATGGGTTTTCAGAAAGATCAAATCGCTCCAGTAACGACTCCCACCTCGACTCAAATTCCTCCTCTGTTTGGCAATCAGAGATGCATTTGTTGAAGAGAATCTCAAAACCAGGTTGCATATACAATGCGGAAAGCTGCTTTAATGCATTTTGGCGGATATACCAGATACCAATTCGATGTTCTGCATCAGGCAACACCGCCTTTACTGCATCAACCATCAGCTCATTCTCGTCGGTAAAAATTGTTTTCGGTTGATGCCTGTCCATAGCTTCCATAAAAGTCTCTAACAGCCAAACAAATGAGTCAGTGCTCTCATTCAGCAAGAAAGCACATCCAAATAGGACCTGCTGCCGATGATGATTCAGTCCCCAAAGAGGAGCACAGATGATGTTATGTTCCTCAATCCTAAATGTTTTGTCCAGAATAAGAACATCACCAAAGTAGTCATAGTCTACCTTAGACCTGCCATCCCTCCAGAAGAAATTTGTTGTGAACCCGTTAGAGTCAAGTTGAACTGCATAGAAGAAGGATAGATCCTCCACTTGCAAACGCCTGAAATAATTTAATAAGCATTGAGCAGCTTCAGGTTGCAAACTATTTATTCTTTTACCAGGAACACAAACAGTGCAGCCCATATTGGACGACTGTACGCCCTTGTTCCCTACATCTTTGGCCATCTCAGCTTCATTATCGGTGCAAATCATTAAAGGAGCTCGGAGTTGGTTTTGGTGTGTGATCCTATCACAAGCCTTCGATCTTCCAGGGGATGATTGTGCTCAAGAGAAACATGGGAGATCACCCATTTCCCATTTTCCACCTTGCAATGGATCTTGGCATTGCAACCTGTTCGTGTCTCTTTCCTCTTATACTTGGTCATTTTTGAGAGTTCCTTCTTTTGTCGAAACCCTTCTCTTGAACAGAAAAGGTACCGTTTGCTAATAGCGTTGTTTGTCAACCGTTGCACCTTCGCTTTTCTTACGTTGAAACCAATTTCATCGGCATAGCTTTTGTAAAATTCATAAGCCTCCTCCTCAGAAGAGAAGACCATCCCGAGTTCTGGCACTTGAGAATTACTTTTCCATGTTTCTCCATTCGCTTCAGAAGCCCACGTATACGGTATCTCACTGTTATTTTCATTGCTATCCGATAGCGGCACATCATCCTCACCGCTCTCTGACGGCAATGATTGAATGTCAGAACTGATTGGGTTCTCGTTTGAATTATCCACCATCTAATTAGACAAATAAATAAATAAAATAAAACAAAACCTCGATCATATGTTGGCAAACAACCTGTGTAAATCTTCAAACCACTAATGTCTCAATTGGCACACACGAAGGAAAAAAAGAAAGAAAGAAAGAATAAATGGCCTATATGTGCACTGCTCGGATCAAAATCCCTTCAGTTGGAGTTAACATAATTCAAATCAAATTTTTTCTACTATGAGAAAAGAAGGATACTTTTATATGATGAATTTAGTACTCAGATGTGAAGTCAGGTAGGATTTGTATCTAGTATTTACAATACTAGATGTAATGTCAGGGAGAGATGCTTGTTACCTCAACTTGAAGTTCGTCAACGCCTTTCCTAATGAATTCAGCCCCCTCTTTCTCCCAGTGATCATTTACTCCAGAAGAAGCAGACGAGGATAAACTCAGAGCTGCAGAAACAGCAGACAGAGCCTCTGATAGATCACCAGCACTATTTACTCCACTGCCAGCACCGCTGTTTGTGTCCATCCTCTGTCTCTTCTTCTTCGTCTGTCTCTTCTTCTTAGAGGACTTGTAAAAAACATGTCCCCATTCACTATCCAGCCTCCAAGCTGAAGGCCGCAAAGTATGCTGCAGGTCCTCTTGATTGCTTGTGTATATGTGGTGCCAGGAGTCAACATATGAAGGATGAGAGGTATCAGTAGGGCTGGTTGAAAGGTCAGGTCCAGAATTAAGATCACGTGTTTCATCCATCGATGAAAAGGCGTTGCAAAGCTCTCTAAAATCGGGTTCTATCAAAACCCTGCAGAAATTAGCTATGTTTTTATGGTAGAAATAATGTCAGAGCAGAAGCTACGCAGAAGATAACACACCAAAGAAGAGGGAGGTGTACCAATATGAGACCAATTTGGTGGTCCTTTTTTTAAAAAAATAAAAATAATAATAACATTCAGTGGTCTCGAGGGGGCCTGATTTTAAAACATGGTGTTCTTGTAAGTGTCCATGCAAGGAAATACATTTTATAACTTGGAATATTTGGACCGGTAAATGCTGATGTTGTCGGATCAGGAAAGAAAAATTGGGGGAAGCCAACTCCACGTTAACGTTGACTTGCAAAAGTTGAATTAACACTTCGGTTATTTGGAATTATGTTGCAAACAATATTTTATAAAAGATTAATTTTTTATATATTTTAAATTGTTTTAATATGTCAGTGTTAAAAATAATTTAAAAAAATAAAAAATTTTAATAAATTATTTTAAAAAATAATTATTACCACTCCGCAAGGATTCATAAATACAGAGAAAGGTGGAATTCTGATGCGGAGTTGATAAAGACCGAGCGACTAGACTGTTTAAATTGCGAAAACTCTTCATTCGTTCAATGGCACTTGAAACCACTCCCTTTTCACGCATTTTAGCAAGCATTTCGAGTGCAAAAGCTTGAATTGACGTTCCCTTTTATTGCTCACTCTTAAATTTGAAATAAAATCCAACATGGGCATAGCATGGTTCCTTCTATAAAGGACTTTCGCCACAAATGTAGCGAGATGGACTAGGCTTCTACCTTTACTGATGTTGCAATGTTGGGCTGGTCTGGGCAGCAGCTCAGAGTTTTTAAATTTCTACACTCTTTTTGCAGAACAGCCCATATTATTTGGACTTCAATACAGTGTTCTTACCAACAGTTTGCTTTTTGAGGCTTGTTGTCGGAGACTCAGATAAACATCAATGAACTATATACTCCATAAGGTTGTCTTTCTTCTTCAGATTATGTGGGCTTGATGAGGGAATTGTATTTATAAAATATATGATTCGCAATGGACGCATATAATTATAATTATGATGACATTATTTTTTATTTTCATTTGAAACTTGTTTTTTACAATTATGATAAGTTCTTGCATAAAAAAATGCTGCTAATAACAAATTTGTTTTGATCCAAAAAAATAAATTAATAAAAAAAATGGGACTTTTACCTCTATAAATAATCTTTTCACTTCTTAATTTAAATTATTGATATTATTTTAAATATGCAATTTAATTATCTTATAATTTTATTAAAAAAACAAAATTGTTAATAAAAAACAGGTATTTTTCTGTCAATAAAATAAAAATATATAAATTAGTAATGGGAAATTCAACTCAATAATATATTTTCTCTTTTAAAATTTGAATATTTCAAATTCTTATAAATATTTATTTTAATCAGTATATAATTAAATAAAAATTAATTTTGAAAATTACCACATTGCCATGGCCAGGGTAAATGAGTATACTGTTTCTAGTTCCAGAATTAACTTTTGGTCCCCGTTTTACAACTGCTAAATTCTAACGGCAAGGGCAGCTCTAATTTGTTGTCTTGTAATTTTTGGTCCTCCATTAGCGTACCTACCGAGCACCAACCAATCAGCGGAAGCCACTGCTTGTCACCTCAGATCGAGGCGAGGGCCCTTGTGAGTATATAAGCAAGTGTTTGTTTTTTGCTGCACTGAATATGCACATTTTCCATTACTTGTTAAGGCATTTTTTTTCCTTATTAAAAAAAAAAAAACTAAAATTAAAGGGTGGTGCTCAACACTGTAAAACCCAGTGCATGCATATATTCACAATGCATTGTAAACTGGAGAACTGTTTTTTCTTTAATTTTTTTATCTTGATCCCTAAACTTTGTTTTTCATCGATTAAGTCCTTCAACTGCAAAATTGAAAAATAAAAGGACCAAGATGGAAAATATGCTGAAAATAGGTGTTGAGCTTGAAGTTGGCATGAAAATTTCAATTTTTGATCCTCCATTTTCCAGTAATCAATTATAGACAATTCAACTTATAGATGGCTAATGCAGCCAATTATTTTTTGTCAAAGCAAAATGAAACCACCAAGCAACTAGTGTGTTTCTTAGCATGGTCTGTGTTTTTGAATATTCAGACATTCTTTGGTTCAATTTCACGAGTCTGGACTTTGTGAGTAATTTGTTGACGTCAACTCCTTAAGAGAACAAGGACTTTCAAGAAATTGTTTGTGACTTGGCACCTGAAAAATGACTCTTCAAAATATACATAGGATTACAGCTGAACAAACATTTTAGTAGAGCTTCATGAGAAGCTAATTAAAACATCAACCAACATTTAGAAGGGATTATGGGTTGTCAAAGACCATATTTTCTATACTAAAAAACATAGGATGCATCACATCTCCTTCAATATTTATATGAACACTAAAAAATATGACTTTTATCTCTTTTTTTTTCTTTTTCTTTTTTGTTATTTTTCCTCAATTTTATCATTCAATGATTTTAAATCTTTTTTATATTTTTTTATAAGAATATTATAGTCTCAAAACAAATATTCTGATATTTAGTTTGTACTCAATTTTATAAGTATTTAATGTTATTATCGTATAATTAAGTAAAAAAAAGTTTTAAAAATACAAAGATGTTAAACTCAATGAAGTCTATCACTTGAATCACTGATTTAATAAGTTAAGCCGTGGAGTCTAAATCAATTCAATAAATTACTGTATCATATTAAAAAGAAAAAATCATCTTGATATTTTTAAAAATCAAGCTATATTCTTACTAATTATTTAGATAATTCTATAAATCATCTAAATTATATCAGGACAGTTTTCATATGATTTAATTTTAAATAGATAAAGATTTGAGTGTAAATGTTTAAAACTCAAAACTAAAAAAACAGTAACCAAAACATTTATTCGAGGCACAACATACCCTGTAAACTAGTGCTCTCTACTTAATTTAAATTTCAGAATAGACCACGATTAAATTGAATAGTTTGTCATAATTTGTAAAAAAAAAGTTTTTTAAAAAAATCAACGAAATACAGACGATTTTGTTTCTTTGAACAAGGCAATGGCTTGCCCCAACTAACACGATCATTCACAGTGAGCAAAGTCATCATGCATCAACGAATGAAATGATTTGAAGACAAGACATTCAAGCATCCTTAGCGTGGCAAACATAAATTTGGTCATTATCCTCAGACTGTTGCTTGCCAACAACCTCAATAATTTCTGATGTTTTCAAATTTCTTTGCAAACACCATGTGAAGGCCGCCTCCATTTCAAACTCATCCCAGACAATCTGATCTTTTGCTCTCTTTACTAGGCAAGAGGCGGAGGAGTAATAAATGATGAAATATACATATCAACCATTAAATCATAGGAGCATTGTAGAACAAGTAAAAGAGAGATAATCCAAAGAGAATGAGAAGTAATAAATAATCCTCCAAACTGTATTCAGTACAAAAATCCATTAAGATCATGTTTGTTTTCTAGAAATTAGTTTCTGGAAAATTATTTTCTAAACTTTTTAGTGTTTGTTTACCATTAAAAAAGTTGGTCAATGAAAAACAGTTTTCAGTCAATGAAAAATACTTTCTAGTCAACGGAAAATACTTTTCAGTCAAAGAAAAATTTGACTTAGTTTTCAGAAAAGTATTTTCCCTTTTAGTTGTGTTTGTTTTCCGGAAAGTGGTTTCCGGAAAATCACTTTCCAAACGTTCTTGTATTTGTTTGTCATTAGAAAAGTTGGTCAACGAAAAACACTTTCCAGTAAAAGGAAAATTTGGCTTGGTTTTCAGGAAAGTGTTTTCCTGAAAAGTTTTGGCGGAAAACACTTTTTGAAAGCTGTGAAAAATTTAGAAATGTCATTATTTGCTGATTATATCAAATTTGACCCTCAAACTTTTGATTGCTATATATATTTTGTTTTGAATATTTATTTTTCAATTTCATCTCTTAAAATTTTATTTTTATATTAACTTTGGTTCTTATTTTTATAATTGCTATTTGCTTTTTCCTTATCATTTTTTTATTGAAATTTTTTATCTATCAAATTTGATCCCCATTCTTTTGATTTTTTACTTATTTTTTTGAAATAATTTATGAAATATTGATTATTATTATTTTAATTTCTTCATCTTTCATTTTTTTTTAATTTTTTAGATTTGATCTTTATTATTTTGATTATTATTTTTTTTATTTGAGATAATTTATGAAATTATATTTTTTTTCAATTTCATTCTCATTTAACTTTTTTAATTTGTAAGATTTATTCCTTATTATTTTAATAAACTTGAGAAAAATAAAATATTAATAAATTATTTTACAGCTCATTTCCCATAACATAACCAAACATTGAAAAATATTTTTCAATTTATTTTCCATTGCACTACCAAAAATTAAAAAAATACTTTTTTAGAATTTACTTTTCCAGAATTCACTTTTTTCAGAATTTACTTTTAAAAAGAAAATTATTTTCTAGCAAACAAATTACATTAGGTGGTAAATTAACTTTTCCCACAAAATTGAGGCTTAGATTTTATCCAAATCTCTTCTACAACCTCATGAGATCATCAGTCAAAGTGTATCAGCCACTCTTTCAAACTTTCCCTACCCCATGAAACTACTTAATTTTTTCAAAATCTCTGCTACTTCCTTTCGTAACCTCCAGTTCTCTTCTGTGATTGTCTCACAGGATCTCTTTAAAACCCTACATTCTGCTTCTCTCCGCCTCCATTTTAACCTGTATAACCTTCAAAACAAAACCTAAATCACAAATTCATTCTAAATTATTTTTTTTTTTAAAAGATCGTCTCAACATATAATACTGTCAAAGAAAAGCACCTTATTCCCTTTGTCAAACCGTACACTTCACTTGCTCTCTCAGCATCAATAGCTTCTGTCTGCTTCAATTTTGTCCTGTATATCATTCAAAACAAAACCTAAATCACAAATTCATTCTAAAAATAATTTGATCTCTGGGATTCTAAGGATCTCTTGCTGTGCCTGCCCTTATTTTTCAAGTAAGCAAAGAAACTCTAGAATGCATGATAATCAGTAGTCATCTCCAACTAGCAAAGTTCAATCTATTGTTTTTCCTGTTAGAAATAGATTACAATGTTCTCCTTTACGTAAAATTGCTGTTAAACAGGCTTAAAACGTTTTGCATCTGCTATAATTGGGGTCTGATTTAATTCAAACCTGTTTAGAATCTAGTTTAAGCTATGTACCAAGGACTAGATCCTATTGTTCTTTGTCCTCCTGTAAATGAAATCAATTCATTTAGTTTTTCACATTTTGGAATAGAAGCTGCCTTTTATTTATTTATTTACTCCTATTTATTTTGGGTTTGATATCAGGACACAAAATAAAAGGGATGAAACTACCTTTCTCTTTTCATCCGAAACCAATCATCCACTGTGACAGGATCAAGTTTCAACTGTCCAGCTAAAGCCAAACGCAGCTGCAGAAGTTAAATGCACTTAATTAGAAAGAAATTGAAAAGAAAAATAAACATGTATGCTAGCAACAAGTAGTTATGAACATAACCATAAAGATCCATCTGTTTCTTTAAGGTTTTGAGATTTTCTTGATTGGATGTTTTATTTTCTAAACCTCTTTGGGACTCTTAGTTTTTTTCTTACTGTGCTGGGGGTGAAGGGATTGTGTATTTTGAAGATCTCTTGAAGTGTATGAGATTGCTTCTTAGAAAGCCCGAGTTTCCTCCTGATCAACTGGTTCTCTTTGTAATCACTTGTTTTTGCAGTGTCGACTTCCGAGTCTCTAATGCCCCTATCGCCATCATCTTTAGTAGTAATCCCAGAATCCACTTGAAGTGACGGTGAGAACAAACTAATCTCAGGCTGTTTTCCCAATCCATCGCTCGAACATGTTTCGGAAAAGGACATTTAGTGTAAGGAAACACTATCGAGTCAGAACAAAGTGATAATGAATTGAACATAAACTAAATCATACCCCTGCTCATGTCTATCATTTCACGATGATCTGCCTTCTTTGCTCTTAGAACATCTTCTATCTGTTCTAATGTCTTTCCCAGATAGTCCCCAGCTATCTTCTTGCTATCCTCAATTGCCACACTTTTAGTAAAGACATTCAAAGTTTTGTGCATAAGCAAATTCACTGTCTGCTGCTTCGTCTCGTCAGCCATCTCCTGTTCATATTCATATGGCACACCACATTTTGCAGATTTTGTCCACCTCTTTAATACGTATTTGTGGGGTATATGAAAGATATTTCTTGCATTCAGTACCTTCAAGGCGTGGACACATAAAATGCCAAAAGATTCAAACTTCTTGCAACTGCAAGCAACTCCAGAGTCCAAACAATTGAATTCCACAACGCTCTCCTTGTGGCCTTCCTCTGTCAGCTTGTATGTGGTAATTGTCTCGTTACTGGCGGTTTCTTCTATTGACACTGATAAACATTTCAGAAACTCTTCCTGAAATGTTTTGAACAATGTGCGCGTGTATATATCGGCTGCTTGTCTCTCAATTGCACTACTAGTTAAAATTGTCACCTGGGCAGTTCCATTGCATTGAAAATCTTCGTCTAGCTCTTCCAAGCGTCTTCTCTTCACCTCTTCCAGATATTGCTGGGCGAACTCTAATAGACCCTTGTTCTCATTCTTAGGAATTTGGAAAACACTTTTGATGTTCTTACCATGTTGTAGACCTGCACAGAAGGTTTTCTTGATAAGCACACAAGCCCATCTTTCTCTTGACTTGTACAGACGACTAAGCCATGGGTTTTCAGAAAGATCAAATCGCTCCAGTAACGACTCCCACCTCGACTCAAATTCCTCCTCTGTTTGGCAATCAGAGATGCATTTGTTGAAGAGAATCTCAAAACCAGGTTGCATATACAATGCGGAAAGGTGCTTTAATGCATTTTGGCGGATATACCAGATACCAATTCGATGTTCTGCATCAGGCAACACCGCCTTTACTGCATCAACCATCAGCTCATTCTCGTCGGTAAAAATTGTTTTCGGTTGATGCCTGTCCATAGCTTCCATAAAAGTCTCTAACAGCCAAACAAATGAGTCAGTGCTTTCATTCAGCAAGAAAGCACATCCAAATAGGACCTGCTGCCGATGATGATTCAGTCCCCAAAGAGGAGCACAGATGATGTTATGTTCCTCAATCCTAAATGTTTTGTCCAGAATAAGAACATCACCAAAGTAGTCATAGTCTACCTTAGACCTGCCATCCCTCCAGAAGAAATTTGTTGTGAACCCGTTAGAGTCCAGTTGAACTGCATAGAAGAAGGATAGATCCTCCACTTGCAAACGCCTGAAATAATTTAATAAGCATTGAGCAGCTTCAGGTTGCAAACTATTTATTCTTTTATCAGGAACACAAACAGTGCAGCCCATATTGGACGACTGTACGCCCTTGTTCCCTACATCTTTGGCCATCTCAGCTTCATTATCGGTGCAAATCATTAAAGGAGCCTCGGAGTTGGTTTTGGTGTGTGATCCTATCACACGCCTTCGATCTTCCAGGGGATGATTGTGCTCAAGAGAAACTTGGGAGATCACCCATTTCCCATTTTCCACCGTGCAATGGATCTTGGCATTGCAACCTGTTCGTGTCTCTTTCCTCTTATACTTGGTCATTTTTGTGAGTTTCTTCTTTAGTCGAAACCCTTCTCTAGAACAGAAAAAGTACCGTTTTCTAATAGCTTTGTTTGTCAACCGTTGCACCTTCCCTTTTCTTACGTTGAAACCAATTTCATCGGCATAGCTTTTGTAAAATTCATAAGCCTCCTCCTCAGAAGAGAAGACCATCCCGAGTTCTGGCACTTGAGAATTACTTTTCCATGTTTCTCCATTCGCTTCAGAAGCCCACGTAGACGGTATCTCACTGTTATTTTCATTGCTATCTGATAGCGGCACATCATCCTCACTGCTCTCTGACGGTAATGATTGAATGTCAAAACTGATTGGGTTCTCGTTTGAATTATCCACCATCTGATTAGACAAATAAATAAAATAAAATAAAACAAAACCTCGATCATATGTTGGCAAACAGCCTGTGTAAATCTCAAACCACTAATGTCTCAATTGGCACACATGAAGGAAAAAAAGATAGAAAGAATAAATGGCCTATATTTGCACTGCTCGGACCAAAATCCCTTCAGTTGGAGTTAACATAAGTCAAATCAAATTTTTTCTACTACGAGAAAAGAAAGATACTTTTATATGATGAATTTAGTACTCAGATGTGAGGTCAAGTAGGATTTGCATCTAGTATTTACAATACTAGCCGTAATTAACAACATCGTTGTCATGTTAGGGAGAGATGCTTGTTACCTCATCTGGAAGTTCTTCAACGCCTTTCCTAATGAATTCAGCCCCCTCTTTCTCCCATTGATCTTTTACTCCAGAAGAAGCAGACGAGGATAAACTCAGAGCTGCAGAAACAGCAGACAGAGCCTCTGATAGATCACTAGCACTATTTACTCCACTGCCAACACCGCTGTTTGTGTCCATCCTCTGTCTCTTCTTCTTAGAGGACTTGTCAAAAACATGTCCCCATTCACTATCCAGCCTCGAAGTTGAAGGCCGCAAAGTATGCTGAAGGTCCTCTTGATTGCTTGTGAGTATATGGTACCAGAAGTTAACATCTGAAGGTTGAGAGGGATCAGTAGGGCTGGTTGAAAGGTCAGGTCCAGAATTAAGATCGAGTGTTTCAGCCATCGATGAAAAGGCGTTGTAAAGCTCTCTAAAATCGGGTTCTATCAAAACCCTGCAGAAATTAGCTGTTTTTATAGTAGAAATAAAGTCAGAGCAGAAGCTACGCAGAAGATAACACCAAAGAAAAGGGAGGTGTACCAATATGACACCAATTTGGTGGTCTTTTTTTTAAGAAAAAAAAATAACATTCAGTGGTCTCGAGTGGACCTGATTTTAAAAGATGGTGTTCTTGCAAGTGTAAATGCAAGGAAATACATTTTATAACTTGGAATATTTGGATCGGTAAAAACTGATGTTGTCGGATCAGGAAAGAAAAGCTGGGGGAAGCCAACTCGACGTTGACGTTGATTTGCAAAAGTTGAATTGACATTTTTTAACACTTCGGTGGTGTTATTTGGAATTATGTTCCAAACAGTATTTTATAAAAAAATTAATTTTTTATATATTTTAAGTTATTTTGATATATATTGGTATTAAAAACTTTTTTAAAAGAATATATTTTTTAAAAAAAATTCCAAAAAACAAATTTTTAAAAAAATACCCCACGAATATAAATATAAAGAAAAGTGGAATTCTGATGCGGAGTTGATAAAGGCTGAGCGTCTAAACTGTTTAAATTGTTAAAACTCTTGATTCAATGGCCCATGTGAGGAGGTACCCTACAGGGTACTCGAAGCTTTGCAATTTATGATAAGTTTTTGCAAACTACTAATAAAAAATTTGTTTTGATCCAAAAAAATAAATTAATAAAAAATTGAGACTTTTACCTCTAGAAATAATTTTTTTTTCAGTTCTTAATTTAAATTATTGATATTATTTTAAATATTCAATTTAATTATCTTATAATTTTATTAAAAAAACAACAATGTTAATAAAAGATATTTTATATCAAGAAAATAAAAATATATAAATAAGTAATGGAAAATTCAACTTAAAAACATATTTTCTCTTTAAAAATTTGAATATTTCAAATTCTTATAAATATTTATTTTAATCACTATATAATTAAATACAAATTATTTTTGAAAATTACCCCATTGTCATGCCCAGGGTAAATGAGTATACTGTTTTACAACTGCTAAATTCTAACGGCAAGGGCAGCTCTAATTTGTTGCCTTGTAATTTTTGGTCCTCCATTAATGTACCTACTGAACACCAACCAGTCAGTGGAAGCAACTGTCTGCCACCTCAGATTGGAGTGTGCTTGAGAAGGTAATATAAACCATATTTTTAAAAATTTTAAATTTTATTTTATTTAAAATATTTTTTTTATATTTTCAAATTATTTTGATGTACTCATATCAAAAATAATTTTAAAAAAATAAAAAAAATTATTTTAATATATTTATAAGTGAAAAGCACTTTAAATTGTTACTGCTATCACAATCCTAAACACACCATCTTGAAAGTATATAAACAAGTGTTTGTTTTGCACTAATTATGCATATTTTTCATTGTTTGTTGTCGCACCAGACATCGCGGCGGCCTTAAAAATTATTTTATTGGAAAGAACGGATTTTTGGCATCCTATTCTTTGATAGGAAACAGTCTTGTTTAAGGAGTCGTCACCTAGTATTATGGTCACTAGAAACCCTAACTGGTCAACATAGATTCTATGGTTCGAGACTGATTACGTAAAATAAAAGATATTATCACCCCTTAAACATTCTGCCTAAGACAGACTGCATTGCTGGTTTTGTCTTAAATTGCTAAATGTTTATTAGTTTAGTCTATGATAATTTTTTTACAATATTCCTGACTCTGGCGCCAGTGAATATTCAACTACGAATATTTCTAACTCTGGCGTTGGTAAATATTACATAGCAATAAAATAAATTTTATTCCTTACTCTAATAACAGTGAATAAATAAATAAACGCATGCACATATTTTTTTTATTTTTCTAGCTAAATAAAATAAAATATAACGAATAAAAGTAATATAAATTTAAACCGATATTTTTATTCCTGATTCTAACATCAGTGAATAAATCAATAAATTTATATTATTTTTATTTATGCATACACATTTTTTATCTTTTATTTTTCTGTCTTTTATTTTTATTTTTTTAATTTTTTGGACCGGGCCTAGTATAATTTTTTGGGGCTGGGCCCAGCTCAGCCCCACATGGCTGGGCTGGGCCCGACTGGGCTGAACAGCACGCGTGCGCTAATGCACGCTTGTTGCTGCACTGTGCAAGTGAATTAAAATTCACTTGCACAGTGTACACTTAATTGAAAGGGATAAGTCGCTTACCTGGTCTGCGAGGCGATGGAGACGGTGGTGAAGCTCTGGCTGGCCGACTACCTCCTCTCCTCTCCTCTCCACTGCTCCTTCTTCTGCTTTCTTTTGTTCCTGTGCTCGTGGTCTGCTTTCCTCTTCTAGCAGATTTTGAGATGACGAAGGAGACAACAATGGAGATGCCGGTTTACTGTGGATGCCGATTGTTGTCTTTATTTTTTGTTTTTGCAGGGATAAAACGATGGCAGGGACAATCAATCCTTGTCTGTGTGTATGCTACCCTTTTTCTCCCCTGATCTGTGTGTTATTTCTTTCTGTATTTCTGCGTGCCTCTCTATTTTTTCCTCTATTTCCCCTTTCCCTGTGTTTTCATTCTTCTCTGTCCCCTGCATTCGAGAAAATGGTGATGTTAACGTTGGTCCTCTGGGTTTTTTTTATTGTGTTTGTCTCTGTTTTTGCTCTGTTTTTCGGTTCAATTTCTCCGTCCTTAACTCTGTTTTTCTGGGTTCATTTTTGCCCCCTCTAGTCTGGGTTTTCTTCTCCCTTTTATAGACTTCCCAGTCACTTCCCTTAACCAGTCCTGTCTTTGCAGGACTTTTACCTTCCCCGACGAGATCGTGGGCGAGAGACGTGGTCCACGATGACTTCGTTGCAGATCTTCAGCCTGTGGAATCGGGATGGAGAAGACGAACACGGTTGTTCCACCAGCAACGGTGATGTTTTGGCAGCAATGGATTCCACTAGCAACGACGACATTTCAAGCAGCAATGGATATTGTCATTTTGATCCCTGAACTTTGGAAATTCAGCAATTGGACCCCTAACCAATTAAAAATTTCTTTTAATTTTGCCCCTTTTGGATTAATTTCAGTTAAATCCCTAGATTGGTACACTGTTTACAAAACACTCCTTAATTCCTGGATTATTCAATTCGGTCCTTAATTAATTCTTTTAATTTTGCCCTTTTGGATTAATTTCAATTAAATCCCTAAATTATAACACTGTTTACAAAAAAGTCCTTAATTTTAGGATTGTTCAATTTGGCTTTTAATTAGATCTTTAACTTTTAATTCTTTCAAAATTGATCAACTAACTCTTAAATTACATCCACAAACTTAAAATTTTATTGTCTTAATCCTATTATTAACTATATTTAATTTTTATTGTTTGTTCAAAAATTAGATTATGATACTTGTTAACCCTTTCAATTCCAATTATCACTTATTAAGGTATTTTTTTTACTTATTCAAAAAGAAAAACTAAAATTAAAGGGTGATGTTCAACAACGGAAAACATTTTATATATATATATATATATATATATATATATATATATATATATATATATATATATATATATATATTTACAATGCATTGTATACTGGAGAAGAGCTTCTTTTTTTTTATCTTGATCCCCAAACTTTTTTTTTATCGATTCAATCCTTTAATTGCAAAATTGATAACCAATTGTTTTCTATTTGTTGATCAGTGGTAAAATTGAAAAAAAAAAAACAAAAGAAAGAGGACCAAGATGGAAAATGAGTTGAATATAGGTGTTGAGTTTGAAGTTGGCGTGAAAATTTCAATTTGCTCCTCAATTTTCCAAAATTATAACTTTCAATCCCTTAATTTTTTTATCAAAATAAATTTTGATATAAAAGCTCATTTTTATTAATTTTTAATCCTTAGTTTATGAAAGGAGAGAGAGAGAGAGAGCATCGCTAGATTTTAATATAGAGAGAGAGAGCCATTGTTTTTATAAATTCTAACAACCAAAATGATTAAACTTGGTGTCCACAAGTTCCATTTGATTAAATAAGTTTGATGGTGGATGTTTAGAACCTTAATATTGCAAAAAAAAAAAAAAAATAGATCCATGTTGAGAAAAAAAAAATCTAACCCGACTTCATTTCCTGCTTTTGGACTTTTTTTTTGTTTTTTTGGTTGATAAACTAGTTTCTATATGTTCTAAAGGTGTTTATAAAGTTTTTGTTTCTAAAAAAAAAAATAGGTTTGAAAATGGGTTTTTAGGGCAAAACATTATTTGCTTCGATTCTTCGGGCATCACATTTGTGGTCAAAATCTAAACAAATAAATGAAACTTTTCCTCCTTTAGCAAATGGTGTCGCCTAAATTTTCTTTTCAAGAAAAATATGGGAGGATGACAAGTCCTCTACTCTTTAAAAAAGATTTTTAAAAATTATGTCGGACCTAGGTAAGTGAGAGTTTTTTCTTAAAAGCTTAAAAGTGTTAGGCCACCAGGCCAACGCACCTTGGATATTTTTTAAGTTTTTTTTGAAAAAAAAAAAACAATTTTGTTAATCAATATCTAGGCACTAAATAAATTTAAGAAAATATAATTATTAGACTCGAATCAATATATGATCTCGTTCGCAAGTTTGATAGGTTTAGCCATAACTTCAAAGATATAAAGCCTGTAATGAATTGCGTAAAGTCCCAATCAAAAAATAATAAATTAAAGAAAAACTTTTGTGAATTGTGATGGAAGTTTCGAGAATATTAGTGTAAAACTTTGGATGAAATACAATACACATACACACACACTGATGATCAGAGATTTAACTGGAACAACCTATGAGATATTAAATGAGTGGTATTGTTGTAAACAAAAGTATAAGTTTTCTTCCCTTTTTATAGCTAAGGCCAACAAGTTAGGCTTGAAAATTTCTTCAATTATTCTCCTTTCTTTTTCTCTTCACAAAAAATAATTTCCATAAAGGTTAATTAGTGAGGTTATAACCAAAATCAAATCTTAATTAGTTAGTTTAGTGAGAGTTTGGAAGTAGAGAAGATAGAGGAAAATTATTAATTAAAGAGGGAGAAGAAATTCTTGGGATTGATTGTAATGCATTAAATTGGGCCAATTGATTATGGTAAGATATTTTTTCAGTTAAATTTATATTTTTACATGCTTTTATGAGGGAATTGAGAAATTCCCAATTCTAATAATTTTAGATTTTTTGCTATATTTTATTTGAAGTTTTGTTTAAGATGATTTCTGATTGTATAAGTGTGAAATAATATGTTATTATTAAATTAAAGAAAAAATTGAAACAAATTGTTGATATTGAAACTCAATTAGTGGCCACCCATATATAGGAATTTGAGGGGTTTGGGGAACTTGATTTACTTGTGTGAGTTGTTATAATTGGTTTGCTTGAATGTATTTTGAAGAAAATTGAAAACCGATGATAGTAATGATAATGCTAAAGTGGTTGACCATGATGAGAATTTTAGGAGGATTAAGAATTTGATCAAAATGTGTAGATTTTGATGTTTTAAATGTTTTTGTAGATACTTAAGTTAGTTTTTTTTATATATGTGATATGATCTCTAGAGGTGGATTAATTGTTATTAAAATTCAGAATGACAAAAGTATGGAATATTGATGGAATTGTGTTGATTTTGGTATTTAATGATGCTTTGAGTGCGGCAAACATGTTGCAAATATGGTAATTCGGTATTGTTATGAGTCGATTATTATTGTTATGTTTTGTAGAAGTGAAAGTGTGGAAAAACGAGTTGTTATGATAGTTTGAATTTGAAAAAATTAGAGGTGTTATAATACCCTAAAAAATAAAAATTTAGGGTTGTTCTGACATCTCTAGCATGGAGAAAATGAGAGCTATTAGGCCCTAGATTTGCTCTATAAAAATCACCAGTTCAAGTCTCACAAACCTTAGGGCCACTAAAAACTTACATGGTAGTTAATTTCAAGGCTCATGAAATTAATCATAAACTGACCTGAATATTCATGTTAATTAAAAAAAAAGAGAGAAAATGAGAGCTATTATATCGGTATGAAAGTACATGAAAATTGGTTGCTAGGACAACCGTAAATACAAATAATTATGGATTGATTTTGTGTATAATTAAAATGTTTGAAATGGACTAAATTTGTACAATTGCGTTTGGAAGCACTTGGGTTTAATTAAATCTATATGAATGTGTATATGTTTTTGGCAAAACAAAAATATTGATTTGTTTTCATTAGAATTGTAAGAGGGAAATCTAATATGGGGCTTGGCTTATCAAAAACACATATAACAGGAATTATAGGTAAGGCCACTCATTGCCTCTTTCCTCTTTGATTATTTAAAATGTTCTTGTAATATTAGATTACAAATAAATTTATGCATTTTATGTACAATTGAATTCATTAAAGTTATGCCTTTAGAAGGGGAAATTAAATTCATTTAAGTTATATATTCCAGGTAGAAATAATGTTAGAGCAGAAGCTACGCAGAAGATAACACCAAAGAAAAGGGAGGTGGACCAATATGAGACCAATTTGGTGGTCTTTTTTTTTTAAGAAAAAAAAATGAACATTCAGTGGTCTCGAGTGGACCTGATTTTAGAAGATGGTGGTCTTGAAAGTGCCCATACAAGGAAATACATTTTATAACTTGGAATATTTGGACCGGTAAATGCTGATGTTGTCGGATCAGGAAAGAAAAATTGGGGAAGCCACCTCCACGTTAATGTTGACTTGCAAAAGTAGAATTAACACTTTTAACACTTCGGTGACGGTATTGTTTGGAATTATATTCCAAACAGTACTTTATAAGAAATTTTTTATATATATTTTTTAATTTTTTTAATATATTGATATTAAAAATTATTTTTTAAAAAATATATTTTAAAAAACAATGTTAATAAAGGCTTGGCCACTAAACTGTTTAAATTGTAAAAACTCTTGATTTAATGGCCCATGTGAGGAGGTACAGGGTACTTTCGAAGCTTTGCTTTGAACATAAGCAAGATGGAGTTTGGTAATCCAGTCCTTCCGGCACTAAAAGCCCGTAACCCTCGCCCGCATCCTTCCTCCTACTACTCCAACATATTATCCAGCTCCTAGGATGCTTGAAACCACTCCCTTTTTCACGCATTTTAGCAAGCAGTTCGAGTGCAAAAGCTTTAATTGACGTTCCCTTTTATTGCTCACTCTTAAATTTGAAATAAAATCCAACATGGGCATAGCATGGTTCCTTCTATAAAGGATTTTCGCCACAAATGTAGCCAATTAGGCCTGGTTTGGAGAATTGGAGTTAGCCTGATTCATCTGGAGTCTTAAAATTCCCACACGCTTTTTGCAGAACAGCCCATATTATTTGGACTTCAATACAGTGTTCTTAACAACAGTTTGCTTTTTGAGGCTTGTTGTCGGAGACACAGATAAACATCAATGAACTATATACTCCATAAGGTTGTCTTTCTTCTTCAGATTATGTGGGCTTGATGAGGGAATTGTATTTATAAAATATATGATTCGCAATGGACGCATATAATTATAATTATGATGACATTATTTTTTATTTTCATTTGAAACTTGTTTTTTACAATTATGATAAGTTCTTCCATAAAAAAATGCTGCTAATAAAAAAATTGTTTTGATCTAAAAAAATAATTAATAAAAAAAATTGGACTTTTACCTCTAGAAATAATCTTTTCACTTCTTAATTTAAATTATTGATATTATTTTAAATATGCAATTTAATTATCTTATAATTTTATTAAAAAAACAAAATTGTTAATAAAAAACAGGTATTTTTCTGTCAAGAAAATAAAAATATATAAATTAGTAATGGGAAATTCAACTCAATAATATATTTTCTCTTTTAAAATTTGAATATTTCAAATTCTTATAAATATTTATTTTAATCAGTATATAATTAAATAAAAATTAATTTTGAAAATTACCACATTGCCATGGCCAGGGTAAATGAGTATACTGTTTCTAGTTCCAGAATTAACTTTTGGTCCCCGTTTTACAACTGCTAAATTCTAACGGCAAGGGCAGCTCTAATTTGTTGTCTTGTAATTTTTGGTCCTCCATTAGCGTACCTACCGAGCACCAACCAATCAGCGGAAGCCACTGCTTGTCACCTCAGATCGAGGCGAGGACCCTTGTGAGTATATAAGCAAGTGTTTGTTTTTTGCTGCACTGAATATGCACATTTTCCATTACTTGTTAAGGCATTTTTTTTCCTTATTAAAAAAAAAAAAACTAAAATTAAAGGGTGGTGCTCAACAGTGTAAAACCCAGTGCATGCATATATTCACAATGCATTGTAAACTGGAGAAATGTTTTTTCTTTAATTTTTTTATCTTGATCCCTAAACTTTTTTTTTCATCGATTAAGTCCTTCAACTGCAAAATTGAAAAATAAAAGGACCAAGATGGGAAATATGCTGAAAATAGGTATTGAGCTTGAAGTTGGCATGAAAATTTCAATTTTTGATCCTCCATTTTCCAGTAATCAATTATAGACAATTCAACTTATAGATGGCTAATGCAGCCAATTATTTATTGTCAAAGCAAAATGAAACCACCAAGCAACTAGTGTGTTTCTTAGCATGGTCTGTGTTTTTGAATATTCAGACATTCTTTGGTTCAATTTCACGAGTCTGGACTTTGTGAGTAATTTGTTGACGTCAACTCCTTAAGAGAACAAGGACTTTCAAGAAATTGTTTGTGAAAAAAATGACTCTTCAAAATATACATAGGAATACAGCTGAACAAACATTTTAGTAGAGCTTCATGAGAAGCTAATTAAAACATCAACCAACATTTAGAAGGGATTGTGGGTTGTCAAGAACATATTTTCTATACTAAAAAACATAGGATGCATCAAATCTCCTATATTTATATGAACACTAAAAAATATGACTTTTCTCTCTTTTTTTTTCTTAATTTTATCGTTCAATGATTTTGAATCTTTTTTATATATTTTTAATTTTTAATATGGATATTATAGTTTCAAACAAATATCCAGATATTTAGTTTGTATTAAATATTACAAGTATCTAATGTTATTGTTGTATAATAAAGTAAAAAAAAGTTTTGAAAATATAAAGATCTTAAACCCAATGAAATCTATTAAATTAGATTAAGCCGCGGGATTTAAATCAATCCAATATATCACTATATCATATTAAAAAAGAATTATCTTAATATTTTTAAAAATCAAAATATATTTTTTACTAGTTATTAAAATAATTTTTATATAATTTAATTTTAAATTTGAGCTAGGTTAAGATTTGAGTTCGAATGTTTCAAGTTAAATAATTAAACTAAATTTAATATATCAAAATAATTTAAAACACACAAAAATAAAACTAAAATAAACTAAAAAAACTGTAACCAAAACATGTATTCGAGGCACAACATTCCCTGTAAACTAGTGCTCTCTACTTAATTTAAATTTCAGAATAAACCACGATTAAATTAAATAGTTTGTTTTCACTAAATGGGAGAAGCATAAATAATTTTTAATTTAAAAAAAAAAAATCAACGAAATACAGACGATTTCGTTTCTTTGAACAAGCAATGGCTTGCCCCAACTAACACGATCATTCACAGTGAGCGAAGTCATCATGCATCAACGAATGAAATGATTTGAAGGCATGACATTCAAGCATCCTTAGCGTGGCAAACATAAATTTGGTCATTATCCTCAGACTGTTGCTTGCCAACAACCTCAATAATTTCTGGTGTTTTCAAATTTCTTTGCAAACACCGTGTGAAGGCCGCCTCCATTTCAAACCCATGCCAGACAATCTGATCCTGCTCTCTTTACTAGGCAAGAGGCGGAGGAATAATAAATGCTGAAATATACATATCAACCATTAAATCATAGGAGCACTGCAGAACAAGTAAAAGAGAGATAATCCAAAGAGAATGAGAAGTAATAAATAATCCTCCAAACTGTATTCAATACAAAAATCCATTAAATACATCAGGTGGTAAATTATCTTTTCCCACAAAATTGAGGCTTAGATTTTATCGAAATCTCTTCTACAACCTCATGAGATCATCAGTCAAAGTGTATCAGCCACTCTTTCAAACTTTCCCTACCCCATATTACTAAATGAAACTAATTATGATGGGAACAAAGAAAATCACCAAAGCCAAGCTATTTACACACGGGGAAGGGGGGCAAAACTCTTTTCCAGTCGTTCATTTTGTGTTCTTTTTTTTCAAAAAATTAGTCATAGTGAGTCATGAAGCAGCATGGTGAGGTTGGACCTGGCCATGTGACAAGGGAAATAACCGAGGCTTGGCAGGTAGTGACAATGGTTTAGAGTTGGTGGTGCTAGTGGTGGTGGTGGTGGTGGTGGATGGGTTGGTGGTGGTGGTGGTGGTGGTGGTGCCAGATGAGGAAGTGGTGGTGGTGGCCACGCGCTCACATGAAGGACACATGGTCAGAGTGGTGGCAGGAAGCTGCATGTAGAAAGGTTGGGAAGTTTTCAAAGCTCTTAATTCTTGCAGTTCCTTTTGTAACCTCCTGTTCTCTTCTGTCAATGTCTCACAGCATCTCTTTAAATACTCACAATCTACTTCTGTCTGCTTCAATTTTGTCCTGTATATCATTCAAAACAAAACCTAAATCACAAATTCATTCTAAAAATATATTTTTCTAAAACAAAATCGTTTCTCAAGTCTCAACAGATAATACTGTCAAAGAAAAGCACCTTGCCCTTCGATTCTGAAACCACACTTCCACCTGGCGAGGACGAAGATTCAACTGCTTTGCTAAAGCTAGCTTTTGCTTCTGCATGATTATAAGAAAGAGAAACTTCATTCAGTGCTAAACTCTAAATAAACAAGCTCCACAAGATTAGTAAACCCATGAGATATTTGTAATTTAGTTAGAAATAAAATCAAGGAATCATTTGATATTCTTCAAGATATGATGACTTACAGGATTGAGGGTATTGTGCTCTTTGAAGCTCTCTTCAAGAAAAGCTGATTGTTCTTTAGAGAGCCTTAGTTTCTTCCTTGTCAAACCGTTCTCTTCATCATCACTTGCTCTTGAACTTGCTCTCTCAGCATCAATAGCCTCTAAATCTCTCTTACGGTCTCTCCCACTTCTAATCCCAAAATCCATTTGAAAGGACGACGCTGCACTATTTGGCGACGAAATCGCCGCTCCTTCATCAGCATCATCCATGGACAACCTGTTCACGTCAAACCCTCTCCCTGGTGCATCGGTTGAACCAGGTTCAGACACCACTGCAAAAATTCAAAACCAAACCAAGAATCAACAAGTGATTAAAAAAAAAAACATAACTCAAATCTTAAAAACTGTTACAGAGCTGATAAAAAAATATTTCAGTCCAAAGTGACGTTACAGTTATCTGTCAGCCATGGAAAGCGAATCCTGGAAGGAGCCTGATGTCCACGAGGAACAGGAGAGAAAGGCAAAAGATCAAGTTGAAGTGGTGGATCTGATGATACCCTTCTTTCATCGTCTTGATAGTTACTTTCATGGCTACCTAGTTTGTCTTGTGACCTTGTTGTTGCAGGAAAACCACTCCCTAAGCCCATGCAAAACCCAAGATCTTTGCTTGATAACTTTGGTGTTTTGTCAAGAAACTTGAACGGCTTTGATGTATCACCTAGACTCAAGGCCAGCTCCATATTTTGGAACACTAAAGATGAGCTTCAACGGTTTTTTAAGAGAGAGAAAAACCCCTATGTATTATTGTGTTTCTGAAATGAAAACAAACACACAGAATTACAGATCTCCCTCTCCAGACCGTGTGCCTTTATATTTATTTTCCCTGCGGGTGTAAGGATTGACCGACAAATCCAGGTTGACAAACACACGTGAATCTATAAAGAAAACAACGGTCCATACACGAGACACAAATACATACATACATATATATATACACAGAGAGAGAGAGAGAGAGAGAGAGAGAGATTTATAAAAATAAAAAATAGAAAACAATCAAGCTTAACTATATGGTTGATTATTTTAAGGAGGAATGAAATGGAAAAATGAAGTATATTTGACTTTATTGAGAAACAATAATAAATGATTGGTAGTATTTAATTTGATATATAAATCGTTGGCATTTGAAAAGAAAATGTTGTGGGGCAATTTTTATCAGGCACAAGGCAACCTAACTCTTAACTTTCCCTGTTTTCTTCTTCTGTGCACAAGTACGCACATCTACATGCTACACATCATACTTATTTATTTATTAAGTCTGAGATGGAGATAATCTTGATCAAGCTTAGCTCAAGTGGTATGGCCACCTCTTTCCCTTCTTCTCTTTCCTTTTTTGTTGCGAATAATAATTATTGTTTAGGACATGAGATATGTGATGATGTTAGGAAACACTGTAGAGACTATAAAAGGGAAGTATTACGTTTAAATAATTCGATTATTACCTCCTAATCTTTCAAATTATTGTGCTCTCGCCGATAAAGGGCCACGACACACACAATAATACGAGGAAATAATTCAAGGAGTAATCCAAGGGTTGTGATCATGCAGCCATGTTGAACTGTTGCATTATTGTTATTATTATCATCATGAACATCATCATTATCATCACAATATAATTACGTGTTGTTACCAAACACAATTATAGAAAAGAAAGCACTGTTGTTTCGTTTGTTTTCAAATGATAATAACCCATCAATGAGTGAGTTTCTCGTCACTTTTGCAGTTTCCAAGTTACTAAGAACACTACCTACCAGTAATTTCTCTTTAGGTTTAGGGCAACTGAGATGAGATGACTTGAGGGTGAGGCTACAGCCTGCTAACTCACCAACCCGAACAGTGCATCTATTACCAACACTTGTCAGCTAACAATTGGGCAAGAAAACCCAAAAAGAAAAGAAATTAAACCCTCTTTTTAGATAAGTATTAGCGTGATGTGGGAGCTGAGAGGGACACACATCGGGAAGATATCGTCAGATTAGCACGAGATTTGACCATAAACTGCCCCTTCTTTTCACGCCCTCAAGCAGACAAAGAGACCCCAATCTTTTACTTCTCCGAGAAAAGTTTGGGTTCATAATTTTAAAAGGACCAATGTTCTTTTGTGTCTTTCAAGTGGCTAAACCAGGCATTAGATTATTCGTGTGATAAAAAGGGCCAGGCCACCTAAGATATATATATATTTATATATACATATAGGCATCCAATGAGTCAGTCCATCACAGTACGGTCGTCTCTCCAATGGGTTTTGATTTTTCTTGAGAAATAAATATACGGGGAAGAAGAAGGGAAGAGGATTGGGGGTGGTCCCCTGCGCGTGGTTTGGCTTTTCCACAAGGTCGCCATTAAAATGCACATCCAAGAGGATGTGACCAGGTCAGATATGTCATGCTTTTGGGATCATTGCAATAATTGAAGTCATGCAGGCTTTAATGATAAGTTGGAGAGAGAGAGATATGATAGAATTATTAGGTGGGGCCATTGAGGGAACCATGGGAGGGGTAAAATGATCCCCCCCTTGTAGAGTCATATCGAATACCAACCCCCAACTACTAGAACGGCAACTAATTTTGTTTTCGTATTTTATAAATATTTTTAAAAAATATTCTGAATTTTTTTAATTATTATTTTTTGATATTTTAAGATTATTTTGTTACGTGGAAGTTAAAAATAAATTTTTAAAATAAAATAACATAACAAATGAGCCTTGGCCAGTCTAACGTCTATCTCTCGCTAATCTAATTCAAGATGAACCATTTTGACAATGATAAGGTTTCTACAAGGCTGGAGAAAGCCATCGGCCTGGATGTATTTGCCCTCGTGATTTATAAAATTTAGTTGATTTAATTATTTCTAGGACATGACTCGGACAGCAAAGACTTGCAACATGTGGCATGCATTACATGGTACTATTACTATAGCGTTAAAAAGACTTGCAACTAACACTACCTTACGTCATTTGTGTAGCCTTTGGACTTTTGCATGCTTTTATGTGATGTTTGAAATCAATTTTATATTGTAATTGGATTTAATTGTGGTTTTTTTTATTTAAATTTATTTAATAAATAAATTTAATTTATTTATTTTTTATATATTCGTCTCATCACTTTCATCTTAGTCCTTCAGAGTCTTTAAAAAAAAATACATCAAAGCTTATATTCATGATCAATTAACATTTTTTGAGTTCATGAATACATTACCACACAAACTAAATTGCTAATTATTATTGAAGGGGAAATTTTTTATGCAAACCAATGAATGTTACGCGTTTAAAAAGAGATAGAAAGATTGATTGCAAGAGGTTACTTCCAGCAACTCGTGAGAAAAAGGATAAAATCAGAGCAAGAAATAAAAGAAGTCTACATACTTGATGAGTTGGGCGAGATAAGATAATCCCTGAATTATTTCATATATTATATTTCTGTCTTTTTAATTTTTCAAATAAAAGTAGTGATTCTTCTTCATATCTCCAATGACACCAAACATATCTCCGTAAAAAAATCTTTATATCTCCACATAAAATCTCGAAGTCTAAAAACATATCTCTATTAAAAATCTCTACTATTCTTGAGATGACTTGTCTACAGGTCTTTGTCGCTGGTTGTATCTAGGTCCTCACGATCGCTTAATTCCAGGTCCTTATGACCGCTTGACTTTAGATCTATGTGATCACTTGTCTTCTGACCCCATTATTGCTTATCTCCAAGTCCCAATAACTATTTGTCTCTAAAATGATCAAAGGATAAAACAATGAGAAATCACATGGTTAATTCCAAATTCACTATAGTCCACCTACCTTCTTTTTTCTTACTATGTTGTCCTTTTAGTTTTTATATTTTAATTTTGATCTAAAAGTTTATTTTCTTAACATTTGAGTCTCTATCTTTAAAAAGTGAGAGGGAAAGTCACCTAAAATAGTAAATAAGAGAGAAAATTGATGAATGATAACTTTTTAGCAATGAAACACATCGTTCTTTATATCAATAAGTTTTATTTAACAAGAATAGTTTGTTAATAATTGTTTTTTATAAACATACATGAAAAAAATAGATCGGAATCCTTTTAGATTTTTATTGATTTGGTTGATTTTTATTTTTTTGAGTGATCTTAGGTTGTTTAAGGTTAATAGGTGTTTTATGATTTTTAAGGTGTGTTTAGATAAAAAAAATCAAAAAATAAATTTTATGGTCAACCCAACCACCATAGTAGTGGTTAGATTCAAGGCGGTTGGCGACATGTCACTTGCAATTATAGGCAACCTATCGCCCGTTGAATAAGAAAAAAAAGGATATAATAGCATGTTGTCTGTTCTAAAGAAAAAAAAAAAGAAAGAAAAAAAAGAAGGCATGAGCTTAGGATTTTAGGCATTGGAGCGCTTGAGCTTTTTATTTAATATCAGACTTGTGGACCTAGCCCATCAACTCCTAGCCTCTTTTTATCCTTTTTCTTTATTCGTTTCCAATGAATTAGCTTTGACTTTTAAATAGTGATTGATTTTTATATTTATTTTATGTTACAAGATATTATGAAGAAGTTAGTTGATTTAATTGATTTTGTTTCCTCTTATATTTTATATGAATTAACTATGTCTGTATAAAGTTCTTATGAAAACAAAAATCATTTGTTATTAGCAACAATATTTAGCTAATGTATTAGCTAACATGAATGAAAACATTTAAAATAAAAAATAAAGTCCATTGAAAACATTTGCAGGCGGAACTATTATTTATACTATAAATATTACCTTTCCACTTTAACATTTAATTAGTATTACTAACTCTTTCCAATTTAATATTTTATATACATTTTTTTAATTTATTTTATAAAGCATAAATAATATATTTTTGTTCCTCATTTTTTTAAAAAACAATATGTTAAGAATTGGGTTTTATAATTTATTTTGATTCTTTTTTTTTTTAAGTTATTACAGTATCAAGCAATCATTTTGATACTGGGTTGATTATTGATTTCTCAAGTATCTATTTTTTATAATATAATTAAATAAAAAGATTTAAGAAAAAAAATCAAAATCATTAAACATATTGAAATCCATGATTCAGATCAATCCAATATGTCACCATCTTATTTAAAAAAAAAAAACAAATTTCATCTTGAATTTTTTAAAAAAAGTTAAACCATATTTTCAACAGTCCTCCAAGTTACTTTTAGACCCACTAAGTTAACTAATTCATATTGAGAAAACTCTCACACAGTTATATTTGAAGCCTGAGCTAGGTAAAGAGTTGGATCACGAGGTTTATGTTTGAAATTTTATTTAAGAATATGGTTAATGAGCGCATTTAAGGCCACATTAGAAGTCAAGTCCACTCACTTTTTAGGTTAAAACTTGATTAAAATTTAATCTCCAACATAAGCTCTTGAATATAGAATATTAACATATTTTAAATAAATTATAGATGAATAAGAAACTGATCTCAAAAAATCCTTGGTCAATATATTTTGATAAAACTCAAAACAGTCTAAAAAACTCTCTCTCTCTCTCTCTCTCTCTCTCTCTCTCTCTCACACACACACACACACACACATATAAAGAAACAAAACTTTATTGATATTTATAAAGTAGAAAGTTGAGAAGTTAAAATTCAGTCTAAAGAGCACCAAAACTTTTAAAGGAAAAGGTCCTAAGCAAAGTGAGATTTGATCTTAAAATCACACATGCATACATGTTTGTACCAGTCTATCTCATGCTCAAGCTTCACGCTAAGCTTGAACTTGAGTTTGAGTTTATTATAAAATTATTTTTTGGCTAACCTATTATTATAATTTTGGGCTTGGTGTTGGGTTTTAAATTCTTTAGCATGTGAAGAATTATTTTTGTCAACACATGTTTTGTTCAACTTAGCCTATGAATATAAGAACTCCAGCAGTCTTTTCCATATGCATTTTCTACAAACATGAATAGTTTTTCTCTCCTTAAAAACTTTATATTTATTGCCAAAACATTCTAATTTAATTATGGATTTATAATGGTTAATCAAAGTTGATAAATTAGTTCTAATTGTTACCAAAATCAATTCTTTAACTTTTTAGCTTCTACAAATTCACTATAAAAAAATTGTTAATAAAGAGTTTCACACAAGGTTTTTTTTTATATTTCACATACGTACTTTTTTTCACCTCATTTTTAATGGCTTTGTCATTTTAAAATTTTATTACTCTCACAAATCTTGAACTTATGTTCACTTTATTGAGATATTATTGAGGCCATTTACTTTGGTTCAAAGATATTGTTTAAAAGTGTGAATCTAAACTATATATTTTTTTTTTGAAATCTTGAGAAACCTATTACAAAAATCCTAGTTGCTTCAAGTGAAAAGCAATAACGTTTTAAAAATAAAGGATTCATCCTTCATAATTAAAAAAAATATTGCATTACTTTAAAGTGCTTCAAAGAGTAGGTATCATTATTTGTTTTAATTTAAACATAGATATTTTATATTATTAACATCCATGTTAGGACTTTGATTTGATATTAATTGCAAGTTTGAATATATGCTTAGTATGTATGTTAGAATTTTATTTTTATATTTGTATCAAAGCATATTTGACATGAGATTTTTTTTATATTTTGCACATTTATAGATTTAAACTTATATGAATGCTGATGTTTTCTGATACAACTTTTTTATTTAATATGCCTCAATATATTATAACAAACTAAGCAATCTACATATATATTGCTTAGTTTGTTATAATAATTAAAAAAATAGTTTGAAGGTTAGCCTCTAAATCAAGTTTAATATTATCAAAGAGTTTATCATTGTTTGAACTTTCTTTTTTAACATATTAAAAAATTTGGCCTCCTGAATCTAAACTAAAATATGGAATTAAGAACATCTAATAGCATTGTTAATTGTAGATTCTCCTTGCACATATTCTAGGAACACGAGGGGAGCTGATAGTGAAGCTTAATGGGCATCTAGCATCATGATATTAAATAGAATCTTTAAACTCGAATCATTTTATCCTCCCAATCATGTATGGCAACGAGGTAGAAAAATGCAGAGGTCGCCATCAATTTTATTGCTGTGTTGTATATAACTTGCTAGCTAGATCGACAGGCTAAAAAATCATATCCAACAATGGAATTAAGTAGCAACACAATCGATCATGCTCCCCCACCAAACCCTAGTTACAAGCACTATTGGATTCCAAGAAAATAGTTTCTTGAAACATTATTTGTCGAATGAGTTGGATATTATATATGAAGAAGGAAGTCAATGACCAACTTTTGAATTATATCAAGGAATATAATCATTTCTTGCGAAGATTATGCAAATTTTGGTAAGCCACACGTACCCTCTCTACCACAAGATTTTTCCTTGAAAGTGGCCATAATCTTGGGGAGGCCGTTCTCTTGGTTTAATTTTCATATTTTTCAAGTATGTCTGCATATAATAACAATTCTTTACTCTCCCACGGGACGTGATCGAGGAAATTTCTCAAACTTATCGCCCCTAATCGAGCACTTTGCTGTAATATTTAATTGAACCCTAGCTAGTAGCCACGAGGACGTGAGACTTGTTTAAGGGAAATGTCTCTCTCGTGGGCATGGATGCTTTAACCTTTACAACATATCTATAGTCACCGATTGCTCACCTTAGCTCCATGTGTATTGGACTGCAAAGTCTCCCTTGGGTCGGTCAAATAGCCATTGTCACTTCGACATGAATCTTATTGAGCATCATTCAGTACTCTGGATTCCGCTGTGGAGGTCAAACAAACTTTTTTTTTTTATTATTATTATTAATATAAATATCCGGGTCAGTTTGTGCGTACCTCGATTTATACTACGAACCTGAAGATAACGACTACATAAGCCTCTAATGACCATCATATTAGCAATCACAGAATTCAAACCTAAAACTATAAAAAAATAAATTTTTTAATCTCAAATGAGCTGCTTGGTGTTCAAACAAACTTATAATTATTACCGTTGCCGCATCAAAACAAAATAAATTTGTGACAATCAATTGGGAAAGTACAACATGAATTATATTTGATCAAATTAATTATATACATGGTTCTCCTGCATACAGTTTTTTCACTTTTTTTTTTAGATTAATGTGGATGTTTGGACCAGTTTGCGCGTATCTCGACTAATCTCACGGACCCTGAAGTTAACGACCATGTAAGCTTCCAGTGACCATCATGTTTTTTTTTTTTTTTCACCTTCTTCTTCTTGAAAGAGTTGGTTTTATTTTCCTCCCATGGTTTTTCTCTCGAGAGGTTTCAATTTTATCTATGTTTAAACTAAGAATCAATTTACTTCATCCTTTAAAAATATTTATCTAAACAAATACAACAAAGTATTTTCAGTCCCTAAACTTTTTAAAATTTGATTAAATAGATACCTATTAAAATAATGGATGAAATTAAATCTTCCAGCCACTTCCAATTGAAAATACAGATGGTGCCATGGACGCACTCATTTAGTTTTTCTAGTCCTTTTTTAGAATATCTATCAAAATGAAAATCAAACGAAAATAAAGAGTATTAACCATAGATGTAAGGTTCTAGTCTTTTTTTAGTTTTTCTAATTTATTTACTTTTCATGCACATCATATATATTAAAAAATGATAACTCTAATTTTTTTTTCCTTATACTTTAAAATAATAAATGACGTATATTATATTATTTGGATTTTTGTAAAATATTTAATCTTAATAATTATTCTAAAAGAGTTATAAATTATGCACATGATACTATTTGGCTATTTTGATCTTATTAAATTATTTAAAAAATAGTTGCATTTAATTAAATTTTAAAAATTTAGGAATAATGTTTTTCTATTTTATTAGTTTGAGTAATAATTTTCTAATAAAATAATTAATGGATTGTGACTAGACTAAAAAACCGTGCTACGTTGTGGGGCGATTGCATTAGAGACCATCGCCACTCGAATATGGACATTACCCACAGCCAAAAAAATTTGTTGAATTGGTTTAAATTCAACTGCAAAAGGATGCTGGACGACATCGAAAGAAGTTGTATTGTTTGCTAGAGCAATGCATTGTAAAAGCAAACTGAACAAAACATAATGAAGTGAGTATTTGTCTATATTGAATCAATCAATTCTATTTAATTAAAGAAAAAAATATTTTGAGAAAATAAATCTAAACAAGAACAAAACATAAAAAAGACCCTAGATAACCCAATCAAATAATAAAAAAAAAAAAACAAAGGATGTGAAAAGCATATAAAAAAAAACAATGAGCTTAATCTCCAATAAGATAAAAATTCAAGGGTAAAGTCTAAAAAGAAAATAGCTTAAAATAATGATGAAAAGAAAAGGGCAACCACTAGCGAACATCCTTAAGCTAGGATAATTTTCCAAATTAAAATTCATGAAATTTCAAAATAAAGTTAACTAAGAATCTCAAATTCAAATTAACTCAAAGGTTAAAGATAAAATCAAGTGTAAAAAAAAACAAACTAAAAAAATTAGCAAAGAAAAATAATAATCAAAAGAATAAGGATAAAATCTAATAAGAAAAAAATGATCGAGGGTGAAATCTCCAAAAAAAAGTTACATTATAAAAATTATCTCAGATGAAATAAATAGCAATTAAAAAAAGGAGACTAAATAATACAAATTTAAAAAATCAAACAAGGAAATTGAAACAAATTTCAATTTTCATAAGTTATTTCAAATGAAAGAAATATTAACAAAAAAAACCAAGGACTAAATAAAAAATAAAAAGAAGTAAAAAAAAATCAAATGAGGAAGAAATTGAAGTAAATTTTGATTTTCATAAGTTATTGGGAATAAAAAAAAATATCAACCAAAAAACCAAGAAAAAAAATCAAAAAGAAAAGCTAAGGGGCTAATTTAAGAAATTGCAGGGCAAGGCACAAGAATCGAGGGGAAAAGAGGAAAAATATATATATTAAAGCCAAACCGTAGCTCCGTTTTTTACACAAGCCACCTCAACATGAAAAAGACACCAAGACAAATCTAATGATGCCCTGTAATAGCATTTTTACTTATTGAAATCAACCGCATGCACCGTGCAAAGATGACGGTGATACATTGACATGTGTGCCAATAATTTTTTTAAATCCCTTTAATTTATTAAAAGAAAAGGTTAACCATCACTTTACCTAATAACAAAAAAAAAGAAGAAGCAATAATACAATAACAAAAATACTCTAAAATCTAAGGCATAAAAAACTAAAACCCAAGGGCAATGAAGTATTTTTACTATACAAATACATATGATAAGATGCAAACACCCCTCCTAGCTAGCCAAAGTTTTTTTTGTTTATAAGACTAGATTGGTAACTTTACATTGTACTTTATAAGTAAAAATACAAATCTACCCCTAAAAGATACCAAAAGATACATTAAACTTAAGAGTATTTATGATTATTTACAGTGCGATTTTAAAGGTAAATGCCCATCTTACTTTAGATCAATTTAAAAATATCAAAATGCTTCTATTAAAAAGACAATCTATGCCCTCATCCTCTAAGGAAAGTGTGTATATATATAGATTGTCTTTATTTATATATATATATATATATATATATATATATATATATATATATATATATATATATATATATATAAAAGAGATGAGGAATTAATTGTTATCATCCATGGTGTATTGTGTCATGGTGCATTGTGTTTTGGGGAACAATGAATTCCTCATTTCTTTTAGTTTTTATTTATAATTGAAACATTAATAGACAAGGATGAAGCTAGGAATTTTAGTTTGGGAGGACCAAGTTAGAGAAAAAACATTTTAAGGGGGGCAAAATTTATAATTATTATTTTTAAGACTAAAAATCTAATTTATTGAAGGAGGAGGGCTGAATTTTTTTTTTTTCTTACAGGGACCCATGCCCCTGCCAGTCTCCTTCAAGGCTTCAATTGAAATTAATTTTTTAAAAAATTACTTATATTACATTTAATCATCATCATCATTAGTTTTTGTTGGGTGTCAACATTTATTACACCAATATGTGTAACAACTAACATGTACATCATGCTTGCTAACTTACGTGAGAACGTAATGACAGGGAATGAAAGTCACGTGAGTAAAGTGTGAGCGGAGTAATGATGAAGAATGGGTTGTGGTGAGACAAACTAATGACAAGAAAGAGAGAGAGAGAGAGGGGGGGGGGGGGGGGGGGGGGGAGGAGGAGGAGGAGGAGAGAGGACCCATCATGGTGGATAACGGAGGGTGTTGGGAGGTCCAAATTTGATGGGGACACAGTGCGTCGTCTTAAGGAGACAATCTTCACAGCAGCAATCATTCGCACATCGGATCTTATCAGGGTTTTCGTTTCGTTTCGTTTTGTTTTTATTATTATCGGTAGACTCCTGTCCATGTTGTGGGGTCCTTCATTTTGAATAGCAGCTCAAGCTGAAATTATTGTGAAGTGATTGTAATTGTGCGTGGGGTTCTTCTTCTCCGCCTTGGGTTTTGAGTTTTTTCTTTTCTTTTCTTTTTCATAGTAACAAAAGATATTTTTTAAAAGATTATATAATTTAAAAAATATTTAGAAAAAGTTAAAAAAAAACTTACAATTCACAATTTAAAAACACTATACAATTCATCTCCTCAATATAATTAAAAAATAAACACACTTTACATAAAAGTAACAATTAAAAAATTATAATTAACCACAATAAAAATTTATATAATATTTTATTAAATTTAAACTAAATTCATGATTTATTTATAATATTAAACCATATGATCTAACTACATCTAAACATCACCTCCACTTCGTGGATGAGTTTGCATCACTCAACTGGTTTAACTTGAAAACAGACCTATAACACTTGTATATGAGTTAAAACTAAAATTTTTTTAGCTCGTAGACGGGTCTATAACACTTATGGGAACACCTAGATCACTCATGAACATACCTACCTCCCAAACTACATGTCCTCATTCATGACAAGAAATTTTACTTTTGGCTAAGGGCTCCTCTGAGATGTTAAGTCTGCCTAGCATTTTAAAGTCTACCACAACATAAATCGAGCGTATTGTTGGCAAGAGCACGTTTTATCTCATCAATCCCTTTTACAAATTATTCTGGTCTAATGAAACAAGTTCAAAAAGTTAACATGGGTTGTTATTTTTTTTCTTTTATTTTTTTATTTTATCGTTAGACATTTTTTTTAAAAAAAAAAATTGACTTTTAAAAAGTTAACATGGGTCATTATTTTTTTTCTTATATTTTTTTATTTTATCATTAAACATTATTTTTTAAAAAAAAAATTAACTTTGTGATTTTCTTTAAATTTTTTATCATGTTATTTTGGTTTTGTAACCTAGATCATGAGTTTTGTAGATTAACCATGATTGGTTTATCCCTTATTACCCATGTTACATATCTATCATGTTAACTCAAATTGACTCAAGTGTTTTTTTGTTTTTTTTAATCTAATTTTATATTTTTATATTTTTTTCATGTTATCATGATCTTTTTTTTTTATAGAGATTTTATTTATTTACTGTCGTTACCCTTTTTGTCATTATATAAGTAAAATATAACTAAATTTTCAAACCCAGTTGAGCTTGAAACTCATGTTGCTTGTTTTTCTTATTTCTTTTAAAAGAGTTTGCGTATCACTATCTTTTTTTTTTTTTAACCTTTTTATTGTAATTTTGGTTTTTATTTTAACTAATACTTTTTTGAAATAATTTTTTAATTTATATTTCAATTATTATCCCTCCTTTATGATTTTTCATTTTATTTATTTAGCCTTTTTTTTAATAAAGGTTTTTTTAAAATAATTTTGTATGTATTTAATTTTCAGAAATATTATTCTTATTCATTTATAATTTTTTATGTTTTAAATTGATGAAATTTATTTTTAAAAATAAAAAATATTTACTTTTAGGTAATATTTCTTATATATATAGCCTCACATAATATTATTGTTCTCTTTTATTTTATTCAACTAGTTTCATTTGTGTGTTTGTGTTTATTTTCATTTGATTGAATAAAAAATTAATTTTAATAAATAAATTTAGTAAATACAACTGGATAAATGTTTAATGTTACGAGATCAAATATCTTGATTTACATCTATTTCTTGATTTTTTTCAATTTTGCTTTTAGTTATCATTAATGATTTTATTTATTTATTTATTTATTTATAGAGATGATTATTAATTTATTAAATTAGATGTTTGCATAAGCTTTTTAATGTACACTTAGAATTCTTTTATGTAAAAAAAATATGTTCAAAAGTCTAGATATCAATTTTTTAAAGAAAATTATGACATGCGACAGAATATAGGTCAAATAGCTAATGACACCTAAAAGACAAAACCTAAGTGTTTTTTTTTTTTTAAATAATAATATACAAAACTTTAGTGCAATCACCTACCTAACAAAGATGTAAATCTTCACTCCCATCACCATCAATCATAACAAATGGAGTGCCAATTATACTACTTTTATAACTACTATCACGCATGACTTACCAGGATAAATAGAGAGCTTTAGTCTTTAAATGAAGAAAAAAAAAGGCAAAGTAGAGGAAACTTGAAACCTTAATAAAAGCTTGTTCTATCACCGCTCTCTCAGCTCACCATATCCTTTACTATTGCTCCTTTCTCTACAAGTGATATCCTTGCTGCTATGCACTAATAATTTATATTCAGCCAATATCACCGCAATCATTCTAATATTTTCAAGCCCAAGCTTCAATATTCAACCAAGACATCAAAAATAGCTTTTTTTTTTAAAAAAAAAAATTCATTATAAACAAACAGGGATCTCTACCAACTAGAGGGTAATACCCAAAACATACAACATATAACAACTTGATCAAACCCACACCTAACATAATTTTCACGCTATTGCCATAAACACCCTTAATATACCATGAAATTTCAACATCTAACATTGCCTTCTCCCACCACTCTTAACCCCACACACCGCTCACAATCACTATTAACATAATGCATAAAGTCACATCACCACAATTTGTTAGGATAAATGTTAAACATGCTACCACCAAGAAAAATTACTTGTTTATCCACAAACTCACCCCTACTAATATAGATTTTACAGACAACTAACCACCACCTATCAAAATAATATTTGTAAGACTTGAGAAAAATATGAAAATAAAACAACTTATCATAATTTGTTTTCTCTTAATATAAAAAAAAACTATATAATATTTGGTGATGAACCAAGATTTATTAATATTTTTTCGAGTAACTTTTTGTTAGCCCAAGCCCATTTTAATGATAATCTAGACCCTAAAGAGGTCTGAAAACAGGTTTAGATCCAGGCTCATAATATGGGCCCAATGTTAGGCATGCATCTTAAAGCATTTTTTGCTCCGGTCATGGGTTTAGGCCTAGCACCAAGCCCACATCTTGGCGCTCTTAGACCCTGTTGCGCTGCCTAAGCCTAGTGTGGGGCATTGTCTAACCTAGGCTTTTTAACTTGTATCTAAAGTGCCAATGGACTATGTTTATCTCATCTTTAGGGAGTTTGGTACTCTTTTACTTATTACATACAATGCCATTTACTTCGCAAGTTTGTAGTTTACTTATATCTCTAGGTATATAAGAGTCTCTTATGACGTATTATATTTTCATTTTATTAATACACATGTAAGAAATATTTGTCTCCTGTTAATATATGTGTCAATGATATTTGTTCCTCGTTAATATTTGTGTGAGTTACATATCTATCTCATTAATGTATATGTAAGAGATATTTGTCTCTCGTTAATGTTGCAAGGATGAAATGACTTTTCATCCCTTTCATTCAAGCAAAAGGACAAGATTCAAAAGTTCTCATTAATATTTGTGCAAGGTATATATCTTTATCACTAATGCATATGTAAAAGATATTTGTTTCTCATTAATGTTATAAAGGTAAAATGACTTTTTATCTATTTTATTCAAGCAAAAAGACAAGATTCAGGAGATATAAATATCCCTTGAACCACTCAAGTAAAGTGATTATAATTTTTTCATTCTTAACATATACATATAAAACTATTTCATTAATTAGAGCATTTTTTTCATACAAAAATAAAAACAAACAACCTTGTGTTTTTGAATTTAATGTTTTTTTACACTCTTTCTATAAAAGATATTGACTTAAGAATCCGAGACTCTCCAAATCACCTAAAGAGAATTGTTTTATAGGTACTAGGTTTTCTACACCATGCTACCACCTTCTTCAGTTATAGAGAATGAATAAAATAGCAAGAACAAATGATTAAACTTGTTATCCAATCATTAAAAACCTTATTCCTAAATATATTAAAATTTTTAACATCATTTGGTAATGAATTCAAGAGGTTTGTGGTTTAATTATCATCCACGTCTTTTTAAAAAAGATTTCAAGTTCAAATATCATTTTTTACAATTAAGAGCAAAAAACAATTGATAATGAGAAATATTATGGTTAATTTCTTTCAGCAGTTAGCATAAAAAATAAGGATTTCATTGACACGCATCATGTCCACATTACATTGCATTGCATGGGCCTGGATTGGATGCATGATCCTTTATTTATGAAGTCTGTAATGAGATTTAATTTTAGTCTTTAAATAACTCAAGTGAAACGATAGTCATTATAAAAATTTAATGAACTGGGACTTCTAATGTGGGTGAATATTTTTGAAAAATTACACTGTTAGCATAAATTTTAAGGGAATGATAAATATTAAAAAAGTATTATAAAAATAGTATAGTATAACATTACCATCATTAAAAATAAATCACACTTTTAAATAAAATAACAATTTTAATCAAATCAATCAGCCAATCTTTGATAGGAGCAACTCTTTCACCATTGAACTCAAAAATCTGATCCAATTATGCTGTCAACTCATTGTAGCAGATAAACTTTGTCGGGTCCAGAGACCTCCCAACAGCAGTCCCCTGCTTGTGAACCTAAACAAAACAAAAGGAGTCTTAATCACTGCATTAAAATGGGTAACAATCTACACACATCTTGTTGTTGAACCACCCTCAGGCTTACCCTGGACATCTTTTGAATGAAGAGTAAAGGCTTGAAAGACGTTCCTCTCATCTAAACATGTTTTGGAAGCTTTAATTGCTCCAAAAATCGATCACAACCCAACAATTATAGATGATTTGATGCAACATTGATTTGATGTTGTGGTTTATCTGCGGAGTGCCTATGAATAGGGGCTGGTTTCGGTGCCTTTTTTTTGACGAATTGATTAAAAAAAAAAAAAAACCTACAGAAAATGCAACAACTTGGCTTACAGAGTGAAAGCACTTAAGGAAATTGGTACCAAAGTCACAGATGGTTCTTTCAGTGTTATCACTCCACCAACACCAAATCCTTTCAGGCATAATAGAACATTAGAGGGAAATGGAACACAACTTCTATTAAAAATAATACGGTTTAATAGACTTGTTATATAACCGCTATTATTATTAATGATTATTTAATATACTTGTTATTTCTAGTAACAATTTATTAATAAAGCCACAATAATTATATAAAAATATGTTATTTCATTAAAACCTTTTTATTTTATATTATAAGGTGTTTAAAAGTGTAGTAATGATTATTTTTTAAAATATTTTTTATTACTATATTAAAATAATATTTTAATTATTTTTAAAATTAATTTTCATACCAACACATTAAATCAATTTAATAATATATAAAAAAATATTTTTAAATATAAAAACGAAATGTATTTATATCCTCTAAAGTTTTGTCAAACATTAGTTTGGTAAAAGACCCGCATGATTCCGTAACTTTGACCGATGAAACAACGTTATTAATGTTCGTAATATTTGCAGATTCTGACTGAGAGAAGGGCGGAAGATTTGGGAGGACCTGCCATGTTAGGGCGGAGATACCAAGGAATAAAAAGGCATAAAAAGGGGTCCCTTAATTGCCGGTGATGGCCCTAGTGGCGATGGAAGTATAGGAGTAGGAGCCATTGAAACATCTATAATGTCAGGGCAGTCAAGTTTTGCAATGATGATTTCTCTGCTCCTCCTTTGTCAGCCTTGTATTTGTGAGGGGTTGCGTAGTCTTTCGTTCCTTTTCATGCAATTCGGAATGACCCTTTCTTCTTTCTGATTTCATACGGGGGGGGGGGGGGGGGGGGGGGGGGGCTCTTTATGAAAATGGAAAAAGGGGCTAAAAAATAGTTGACTTTAATTACCATGAGGTTAGTCTCAATTTAACTCTTTCAGTAAATGAATACCTAAATCTTTAATTAAAAATAATATTCTTTAACCTGAGTAATTAATCTGATATTAACAGCTTCGATAACCGAAAAATAAAATAAAATTGGTGTTTATACTTTATTAAAATTTCTATTCTGGGTTAAATTACTTCATTTTTTCTATTTGAATTTTAACATTCTTCAAAAATACTTATTAAGTCTTTGAGCTAATTTTTTTATTTTACTTAGTTTTTAGAAAAATATATTTTTTTATTTTAAACGAAAAATACTTTTATGAAATTATAAAAAATTTAAAAATATCATGTTATTTGTTGATTAGATCAAATTTGATCCTCAAATTTTTGATTGCTATATATTTTGTTTTGAATTTTTTTTTCAATTTCATCCCTTAGAATTTTATTTTTATATCAACTCCTTATTTTTATAATTATTATTTATTTTTTTCTTAATATTTTTTAATTAAATTTTTTTATCATTCAAATTTGATTTTTATTCTCTTGATTGTTATTTATTTTTTAAAATAATTTATAAAATTATAATTTTTTTAATTTCATCATTTTTCAACTTTTTTATCTGTTAGATTTAATCTCTATTATTTTTATTGTTAATTATTTTATTTGAGATAATTTATGAAATTAGATTTTTTAAATTTTATTCTCATTAAAATTTTTAATTTGTAATATTTGTTTTTTATTATTTTAATAAATTTTAAAAAATATTAATAATTTATTTTTCATGATATAACTAAATACTGAAAAGTATTTTTTAATTTATTTTTTATGATATTACCAAACATCAAAGAAAAAATTTACTTTTCATAAAAATAAATTAATTTTTTTTTTGTCATAGCTTATTCTATATTTGGTTATTTTCGATTTAGTAGTCCAAATAAGGTTTAGGATGGATTCCGCTTGTCTATTTAAGGTTATTATTACACCGATGTCTCTCCTGAAGTTTTGGTATTGAATCAATTTTTTTTTCAATCCCCAATCTTTTTGTATAAAGAATAGTTTTTAAATACTTTGAATAGATAAATTTCCATTAAAAATTCCAAATGATATCATGTATATTGTTTATATTAAAAATATTAATATGAAAATTGTCGAATATACACAAACTCACAATTATGTACCAAGATAGAGTTTAAACGATGTAGCTTATTAAAAGAAAAATGATTTGATTTGTTTCTTTGAGTCAAATGCATCATGAGTGTTAATATTAACTCATTTATCAAATTATTATTACTTTATTAATTGATAATTATGTATTTAGATTAGATAATTATATAAAATTATTCATAAGGTATTACAGAGATTATAAATTTATTGATACATAAGTTTTAAAGATCCTACAAACTTGATTCAATTATAGAGCAATTATTATTGTTGATTTGTGGAATTTGTTACTGTTGTGTTGATTTACCTTGCATTCTTTTTAAAATAGAGAAGTTTAAGGTAATTTTTAGTAGTCACTCATTCACTCTATTATGTTCTTTATTTTAAGGATTTTGCAACGTATAAACTCTTTATATACTTTTTCATCATTTATGCTATTGTCATTTGCTTGAAACTGCTCAAGCCCATTTCTTAAATATGTTGTTACTTGTTTGAGGTGACCTGTACAAGTCTAAACTTTATCAAATTTGATCTGTAATTAAGTTTGTCTTCTTCTTTTAGTTCAAATTTCATAATTTTTTGGTTAATTCTAGTTTATAACATATCTTATCAGAGTTTTAATAGTCATGAATTTAAATCTCATTACATTTATTATTCTCTTATTAATATTTAAAAAATTCAATATAAAATAATTATGAATTTATATAAATTCCAAAATAAATAAATTTTACTTAATAGGTACACCACAAGCAATATTAAACCGTTTTAGAAGAACATAAAACCCTGGTGCAAGGGTGTAGCAATAATTAAAAAAAAAAAACAGGAAATAGAATTATAAAATTTACAGTTAAGATATCTTTGACTAAAGTTTGAATCGATCAACCATTTATAATTAGAAGAGTATATCTCAACAATTAAAGGTCAAAAGAAACTAAAGCATCATCATGGAGTAGCGGCACAATAAGACTAAGATCATAGCAGACTTTGCCTAAACCTAAGCTAAAAAAGCATCTGGTTAAGCAAATGATTGTTATTTTATGATATTACCAAGATGAGAGCCAAAAAGACACCTTAGCATGCAACCCTGGAAATGGAAGGATCTTTGCTCGCTTTCAGACATCATTATTAAGACTTTGTCATGCTTTCTTTCATCATTATAATCATCAAAATTATAACATCATTATCCCATGTCCCTTTCCTCATCCTGGGATGCTGTATTGTGCTGGGAAAGGAGCGGACAACATGCCCTAAAAATCGCATTTTACACGAACGTTGATAAGTGTAATGATACACTTACAATAATTGTTACATTTCTTTTTTATTCTCTTGGGGACTCAACGAATAGGAGGACCATTTTGCTGATGACAATTTAAGAGTATGATGACAAAGAGGGTGAGACTTCATGATTATAATTTGGTTAATTTTAAAAGTTCAGAAGAGTCCAAAACTTCTCATTATTATCAATCACATGTTTAATGTATGATATAAAAAAAAAAGAATAGGAAGATTAAAACCGAAGATATTAAAAACCAAAATCAATCTAAGAATATATTAAAATACAGGTTGAGTGAGTTAATCTAAATCAATATATATCAATTTAAAATAATATTATTTAAAATTTTTTATTTTAAAAAATATTAAAATAATATCATTTTAAAAAAAAATAAAAATCAATGAAGTTTTGATGGGCTGACCTAATCATAGATTGATCCACTTGTTAATGGGTTATTGACGTTAAGAAAAACCAAGTTTAATTACACTGATAAATGTTTGTGCACAAACTGCCGTATTGGCAAAAAATAAAGGGTAGCAGAGCATCAGGAAGAACAATAGCTAGTGCAATGGAGTCATTATTCTAATCCATTTTAGAATAAATAGAACTTGGAAGTCCACCAATCTTCAAGTTCATGATTATATATTTTGGAAGGCCAATTTATGACAAAATCTCCAATTATTTCCAACTTCACTCTTATAAACTTCTCTTGTTCATCCAAAGATTGTGGAGGTGATCTTTTCTATAAATTGCTAGATGATTTGTGTATTTTATTTTTGGTGGAAACTCACCAGATCCACTTGCAAGCTAAAGTGCCTACACAGCCATCCAAATCTGTCAATGAATTGCTCTTAGACAATTGCAGGTCTTCGTCCTCATCAATTATGGGAGCTATGAGCATACCTTGGTCATACCAGGGTTGGATGGACATAATCATAATGATGGTAAATTAAAAACTGAATTCATTATGGAGAATATAAACGAGGCATGCAGCTACCCAACCTACAGAATGATGAGTTTTACCATTCATCACAGGATATGGAACAGCAGGATCAATGGCTTGAAACCTGCTACTCTCTCTCGTGTGCTCAATCATAGCCTTCGCATTTCCCAATCATGTTTTCTTCCATTTTTCCCTTTTTAATTTCCCTCAGGCTTTACCGTCTTTTGTACTTCCACCACCACCATCATGGCATGATCCTAATATATATCTAAATGTATCATCAAGCACATCATGTTCATTTTTTATCTCGTAGCCATCATGTTGACGATCAGGTTCAACCAGATGCAGAGATGCTCCTGTCTTGTTACCAACACTGGTTGGACCACGTAATGTAAGTTTTCTTCATCTCATCTCCACGAAGAACCATGGGTTTGTGACAAGGTAGCCCTTTATGATCATAAACGGTTTTGTTTGGCCGGAAAACTGTACTCTGGGTTTAAGCTTTGAGCTCTACCTCTCACGTGTGCAGCATTTGCTAGGGTTTTGTTGGACTAGGTAGATGAAAGCTGGATCTTAATTCTGGCATGATCAGATCACTGGCTTTTGGTAAATCAGCTGGTATCACCCAAGCCGAACGTGTTTTAAACACAATGATTACTGATTTACTGATGCCATTTCTTTAACAATCTAAATCATTTGCCCTAGAAATCCTAAATCGTATAAATATCGAAGAAGCGCTTGCCACTGACCAAAAGCACCCAGCAGGTATGATCACTATATGACACTATCTCATTACTTCCATGTCTGTTTTTTTGTTACATCCCTTATCAAAGTGTTTTTTGAGTTAAAATATAATTAACTTAATGTTATTTTAGATATTTTTGGATAATTTTATTGTGTTAACATAAAAAAACTAGAAAAAAATATTATTTTAATATATTTTAAATTAAAAAAATATTCTTAAAATGACTTTACAATACAATTGCATATATATATATATATATATATATATATATATATATATATATTAATGTGGGTATTTGAGTCAGCTTGCATGTATCTTGATTAATCTAACGAGTCCTAAAATTAACAACCATGTAAACCTCTAATAACTCTAAGATTTATCAATTCAAGTTTTATAAATCTAAGATTTATAAAACTTGAATTGATAATCTCTCAAAAATAAATATAGAACTTGAAACAGTCATGCTATTATAAATTTCAACTTACATGTTGGACTCCATGGTTAAAAAAATATATGCAAGGCCATCCCCATTGAAGGATATCAGATCCACCAAGAACATGATAATTCTGGGGGGAAAACGAAGCCCAGCAGGCGCAAGCACAACGGTGATTAAGGCCACACCCACTAGTCATAAGCAATAAGGATTATTAGAACATGACATGGACTGAGCAGTGCTAGGAGTCAGAAAATCTTATCATAAATGGACTCCACTAAGTTATGGGCCTTTGCTATTTGGTTTTCCATACTCATGTCACCTTTTCCTTTTCCTTCCCAGCTTCTTCACCAGTTATGCAGCAGCAAACGCTTCGACGATCGAGAACTTCATAAACGAAATAGGAAAACCATTTTTATGTAGTCGGAAGCATTATATTCAGAAGAGAGCAGACTATAGCTTTATTGCAATCCTCTCCAAGTCTTCAACCATGTAAGGGGGAACAAGCATCCATCATCGGGCAGCCGCAGTCAGAGCAGCATCTGGCTACTGCCAGAATCAATCAATTACTAAGCACTTCATTAGTGTTCTATGATGGCAGGGAATGCTTGGAGAGCACAAACATAACGTCCAAAGATTGAATAAGCTAGATAATCTCCATGGTATCGCGTATTTACATCCAACCAGTGAAAAACTGACAGCGACACAATTAGTCGCAGTTCGCGGAACAAATTGAAATGAAATAAACTTGTCAAACCAACAAAGTAAAAAAAAAAAGGGGGTGATGATAACATTCTCTAAATTTATTTTTTATGCTGTAGTATAATCACAGCCACATTGTACAAAAAGACGCAACCGCACTGTACGCGGGCCATATTAAAATCACATGCATGCTTCCAAAAGCAAGGACTTTAAAGATGTGAGATGTGTTTCTTGTCGGGTCGCAGAACACCAGCAGAAGTTAAACAAGAGAACCCAAAGCTGTTACCGTATTCTTGACTTTTCAAGAAATGCAGTTCAAGACGTTTTATTATTCCAAGGAAAATCATATATTTTTTTTTTATAAACTTAATTTAGAATGATAATTGCAATACCATTTACCAATTTCTTCTGTGCTAATTGAATAGCTGGAAGCAGAAGAGGGATGACAGGGGCTTGTCACTTGAGTGACAGGCTGGATGGAAGAGCAGAAACCCATGTAGTTTCTGTAGAAAATCGAAACCTTGACCACTTTGCTACAAACAGCCATACAAAACATCGCATTCCGTGATTTCCCTATATTAGTCAGAAAGAACCTTGTCGCTGGGAGGAACAATAACTAGATAACCTCGTACTATGGCAACAAAAATAATATTGGAAAATCTAACAGTTTTCCATCAATAAGAACCTTTATGTACAATGGGAGGTGATAAATCAGCGTACTTGCTCCGTTACAAATTTACCTTTCCATAGATATTGGAAGCACAAGCTTTTAAAATGAGAACAGCAATATCTCATACAAAGTACAAGGAGCAGCAAAGCATTGAAAGATTTATAATCACCTTATGAAAAGTCCAAAACTGTGGCAGAAGGCGAAAACTTTATGAAGTGAAAGCACTATAATCAGGTAGCACTTACATATGGGTTTCAATGTTGCATCTAGGGCTACTTCCCGGAGGATGAGAATAATTAGATGGATTCTATCTTCCTAAACCAATCTCCGCCTTCTAGGTGCACGAGAGTCCCCACTGTCCACATCAGAGACTCTCGAAGCATTATTTCTTCTTCTGGAAGAAGAAGTCGACAGGGAGACCAGAGAATCAATTTCTGCAGCAGTGTCCATTTGACTCTCCGAGTTTATAACAGCAGCAATGCTTGAGAAAGAATCCCTATCATCAACAGGCTGGGGCTGCTCGTGATTCCTCCCTATGGTATGGGTTCGGAAATATGTTTCAACTAACCCTTCAGTTGAATTCAAAGAAGGAGAAAAAGCAGTGTGGGATGAAGATCTTTGAGAGTGTGGGTGTGATCTTCGAGGTGGCTGCACATTTGCCCGACGAGCAGATCCTGTCTCCGTGCTGGCTGTGCCAGAATGTATTAAATCTACTATGTCATGAAGCCGACGTGCATGCCCTCCCACAGGGCTACTTGGGCTGGTCTGAGTTAAATCCACTATCTCATCAGGAGGTCCAATAGGATTCTGCTCAGCTCGCATTCCCCTATATGTCATAATCCTATTCAGAAGGGATTGGGTCCTATCAGCAGCTCCACGGGAACCATTTGAGTCCTGTGGCAGAGACAAATCCTGAGCGAAATCAAGTCGACTTCCAAGTCGCCGAAGCATCTCCTCCACTGGGAAGCTGTAAAGATGCCTTGAAGCAGTTTGTCTCAAACTCTCAACCCGCCGTGCATGAGGCCTAATAGGGATCTCCAGATTCGTATCCTCTACTGGCTCGCGGGTGGTACATCCACGGCCGTAAATAGGGGTCACATTTTTCATGGTCACCTCTCCCTTGCAAACTGGGCATTCTTTTGCATCTGAATGAACATGCAACCACTGGTAGAGACATGGCCAACAAAACAAGTGACCACAGCAAGTAACAACAGGGTCTGTTGCCAAATCCAAACAAATATTGCAATCAAAGAAGCTCCCATCAATGTCACTGGTCTTCTCAACATCATCCTTTTTCTCTGACACCTCATCTTCCAAAAAAACATTGTTATTTTCGCACAATTTAGGTGCTTCATTTGTTCTTTCTTCAGCAGCAACACTTCCCTCACCAGCCTGTAATGTGCCCACATGGCCAGGATTACCCATCAGTTGATTCAGTTCCACCGAAAGGCTTTGACTTTGTAGTGGAAGTTGAAATTGTCTCCATCTCCTGTGTTGTCGAGCCCTAAATCTGACAGCTTCCCTAATTCTCACAATAGGGTCATCAACCCAATCATCCAAATTCACTGCATCATTAGGTGCTTCTAATTCTGATTCAGCCTCAGGACCAGGACCGAGATTCAAATCAAGATTCATAGTATCAGATGTCTCCTCATCCATCCCAAATTCAACAATTCCAGATCAAAAACCCTAAAATTAACAAACACACTACAGAGTCAGATTAAAATATCAACTCTCTCACAAAATAAGCAAACCAAGTTAACTATATCACCAATTCCACAAACCCAGATAAAAATCCCTCCCTTCACAGTACCAACAATCAAACCCACAAATTTCAAGAAGCATATCATAAAATCCACAATTCACCACAAATTATACAAACCCAGATAAGAAGTCCCATGAATTAATCAAAAACCCAAAACTAAAAACCCCAAATTAAAAGAAAAAATCCCAATTTACTTGCACCAAGGAAGCCCTGGGTAAAGGTCACCGAGACTGCAACTTTGAACTAATGGATTTTACAGTCATCAAATAGGGAAAAGAAAAAACAAAATTACAAATAATTTAAGCTAAAACGGAGCAAATTATGAAGAGAAATGTGAAAAGAAGAAGATTGAAAGACCTGATGATACTTAAACAGACGATCTTGATAAATTAGATAAAGATTCTTTCGAGACTCGGTGCTGAGTTAGCTCCGAGTAGACTCGACATACGTGGTCGTGATCCCTCTTCTTGATTAGCAAAATCTCGTCTAAACACCGAGAGAGAGGTGAGCGTGTGAGATGTGAATGAGTTGAAGTCTTTAACAGAGGGGGGGCAGAGGGATTGTATGTGATAATGTTTAGATGGAAATCGGGTGTAATCGGACGGTGGAGAGAAATGTGGGGCCAGCTAAGCAGCAAAATGAGGAATGTGGGTGGGGTAGCAGATGGATCAGATGGAGTATGGATGTGGGATTGTTGGCAATGAGGAATTGAAGGTACAGATTGATGTTAAATGCATTATTATGAAACCGGGCCGGGGAGTTGATCTCGAAATGAGTAATTTAGAGGGGTAACAGGGTTTTAAATGATGAAAACTCGGGTTTTTAATTGATTTGATTAAACCTGAACAACTTGTTTAATCAACTTGAAACCTAGATGGTATTGAATAATCTGAGTTTTATATATATATATATATATATATATATATATATTTATATCTTTTATAGTCTTTATCTATATAAATTGTTTTTTAATTTTTTGATTTGTGATAATTATATATAACTACATCCACATGAATTATTTTTTAATTTTTTGATGTGAGATAATCACACAACACTTTATATATTTTTTATAATCCATATCTACATGAATTGTTTATTAAATATAGCATACTTAATATTTGTTTTGTATAGTTTATATTCATATTGATTGTTTTTAAATTTTCAATGTGGAATAATTATATTATATTTTATATTTTTTATAGTTTATATTTATATGTATTATTTTAAAAAAAATTTATATAAAATATTAAAATTTTAAATATAATTTTTTAAATTTATTTTTACTAGGTTAGATTTAATAACTATGGTTAAATGATGTCTTATTTATTGAGGTTAGGCTACAATTATACGCTGTTTTTAATGAGGATAAAAATGCTTTGCATGGGGAGATTGTGTGTGTGTGAATTTCGTGTGGAATTTAGAGGAGAGAGAGAGAGGATGCTCTGAACGTGTGAATTTCGTGTGGGGTTTAGAGGGGACTGATGTTTGTGAGATTCACAAGTAGTATTAATATAATCTACGGTAAAGTTGAGGCCACATCGCTGCATAGATGTCATGATATTCGTTTGATTTATGAGTGATCTGACGGTCAAGATAACCGTGGGCACATTGCTGGGCCAACAACGGGAATGTGATGATAAAAAGTTTATTTGAAGGTGTGGTATAAGTTATTATTAAAGTGTTTTTTAATTGAAAAAAATATTAAAAAAATATTTTTTTTATTTTTTAAAATTTATTTTTTATATTAGTACATCAACAATTCAAAAACATCAAATAAAAATTAATTTAAAGCTACAAAATAAAATCTCAAAAGTTTTTAAAAACATGATTGAATCGTAATGTTAAATAAAATCAAAAGATGACTCTGATGAACTTTTTTAAGATTAAGAATTAAGATACCCAGTTCAGTTAATGACCAGGTTTATAAATTTAGCGAGCCAATCTGGTTCAATTTTTTTTTTTTCAATTTTGGTTCAAAACAATTTCGTTTTGGATATTTTTTTAGAAAACAAAAACACAAAACAACATGGTTTTGTCAAAAAAAAAAAAAAGTTGACCGAGTCTTTTCTAGGATTTTTACTAGATTATTTGAATTTTAGGTTAACCCATGCAGTCACTTAGGTTTTTCTTATTTCATTGCAAGCTTAAATTAAAAATAAAAAACTTGGCCTAAGCCATAAACTAGTTCTCATTAACTCAAAATTCAAAGATGAAACTAGAAAAAAAAACACAATTCAAATTAGATTAAAATATCAAATTCATGACTTGAATCATAAGACTGAGATAATATTATAGAAAGCAAACTGATAAAAATGACCAAACTCGTAACTCAGGTTATGAGACTTGGATAACTTTATTAAAAACAAATTATGAAGCATAATTTTAAATTAATCAAATGTTGAATGTTGATTTTTTTTTAAAAAAACAATAATTTACAAAAATAATAAAAAAAATAACTTGAGTCAACTCAAGTTAATTTGCTAAGCTTGTAACTCGGGTTATTAGATCATGATAATCTTATAAAAAGTAAATAAAAACAAGTCATGAAGTCTAATCACTAATCAATAAAATATTAAAAGATAAAATTAAAAAATAAATCAATAAAAAAAACTCGAGACAATTGAGTTAACCATCCAAACCTGTTACTTGGTTTATGAGGTTTACATAATCTTATAGAAAACAAATCAAAATAATTAATAAAATTCAAACTCCAACAAATCAAATGTTAAACAATATTTGAATTGGATTTTTTTTTTCAAAAAAAAACTAAATAATAATTTGTAAGATGATGTTTAGGAAAAACACTATCCTTTTTAGTATTTTGTTAATTAATTTTAGGATTGAAGTTAAGAAGTTTTTATGTTAGCAAGACTTAACAGGGATGCTAAAAAAGACAGATGCCGCTTGATTGCCAATGTGTGAGATATCAATTTATTCGTTGTCAAATTGGTGTCCACATCCTTGATAAGGATAATTACATGGTGTATAGATATATTGTCGAATAACGTTATCCAGAAAAAACACTATATATTTACTGTAGCCATAAATTTATTACACTCCCAGCTATATTGTAAACTTAAGAGTATTTATACTTAGATGATACTATAGAACTATAGAAAATGTTGTTTTTTTTAAATTTAGTAAAAAATTATTAAATTGGTGTGATTTTTTTTAATATTGTACAAAAGTGAGGTGATGATAATTTTTTTATTATTTCAGGTTGGGTTGAATTTTCTTATTAAATTTGTTTTTGCGTTTCAAAAATAGTATTAAAAAATTTTATTTTTTATTTTTTTTTCTTTACATCAAGTTAATATATTTTTTTGATTTTTTTGTATTATTTTAATATGACAATATAAAAAATAAATTAAAAAAAATTATCTCAATATTTGTTCTTTGACATAAAGTGTTTGCATTGTGGACAACATTGTAGCGCCATAGGGATCGTTGTTTTTTTCATGTTTAGTAAAAAATTTCTCCTAGATCGGCTGGGTAACCAGATCCAATCATATTAGGTCTAACTTAACCACCATACTCAAAGCCATATCTAAAAGCATTGGTTTTGGCTTTGCAACTAGACTCAATGTTGTTGGGTCCTGTTACCTAACAAGACCTACTAGCGTTGGTCACATTGTTTCATTTAGAATCCAGGGCTGCAATTGGCTTGGAGAAAACAGGTTGACCCGTTGGGTCAAATTAGAACTCGGGTGACCTGATAAAAACATTGTAAAGACCTTTTTTTTTCAAATGAATTTTTTCTCTTGCTCAGGGACCCTTCTTTTTTTATATTTTTCAATTGGTTACTAACTTATTTCAAAGTTTACTATATAAATACTAAAAGAATGTTTTATTTTTTTCAATGTGAGATCTGAAGCCTTTTAGTCTATATATTCTATCTTCACAAGAAAAAAAGTTATGTTTCTTCAATTTGTGATAATAAACCTTTTTGAATTAAAGACTTCAACTTAAAAAAATATGATAGTATCTTTCCAATGTTTTATAAAAAAAACATTTTGAAATAACCTTTTAAACTTAATTATTTATAACATATATAACCTATATCCACATAGATTGTTTCATAATTTTTTAATATAAAATATTAAAATATCAAATATGTTTAAAAAAATTTTCTAGGTAACTCGGGGTATTGGCCAGGTCTGTTTCATTCAAAATCCGGGCCTACAATTCACCCAAAGTAAACTGGTCGATCCAGGTAAAATAAATTGATGAGATTTTTTTTATATTGTACAAAAGTTGAGTGATGATATTTTTTTTCATTTGAGGTTGAATTCATAGTTTTTAAATCCGGCCCGGTCCAAGGCTCGGGTTTTGGGTTTTGACCAATTCACCGGATCGCCCAAGTTAATTCTTTTTTTAAAAAAATCAAAACGATATTTTTTAGTTAAAAAACAAAAGTCAACATGTTGCAACTGCGTTTTTTAACCGGGTCTTACTAGGTCAACTGGATCGTCCCGTCACCCTGGGTTTTTCCTTTTTTCTATTTTTTATTAAACTCGGCCCGGTTCCAACCCCAGATTGGCCGGATCCCGGTTCGACTCGCCAGGCCGGATTCTAAAACTACGGTTGAGTTGATTGAATTTTTTTTTTCTTAGCAATGGAGTAGGACCCAATAGCATTGGCTCCTACTGTCACCAGAACCCAATAGCGTTGGGCTTTACTGCCTAGCAGGATCCAGTAGAGTTGGGCTCTCATGCCAGCATGACCTAATATTATTAGATTGCTGCCAAACCTAAAAAACTTAATATATTCTCTATACTTTTCATTACAGTTAAAAAAAATTGTTATTGATCCGTTGCAGAGCGCATGCAATATACTAGTTTAAATTATTTAATGTTAGTTAAATCTAAATATTACATTTAAATTAAATGAATATAATTTGATGCATGATAAAAATGATAAGAATTTAACTATATATTATCTTTTTTCTTCATCTAATTTAAATTATTGAATTCAAAATTACTAATAAAATTTGGAACATGAGAAACCTACTAACTAATTAATGCAAGACATTCTCAAGATATTAGTCCAGGAATCTAGAAGGTCCTCGTCAACCTTTTCCATTCAAAAAGTTATATTTCAGTCAAAATATAAAAAATTATATAACATGTAATTGTAATTAGATCTTTCTCCCCCTTGTTATACTGTAAGTCGCATCAATTTTTTTGAAAAAGCTTAAAAAAATATAAAGACATTTCTAAAATATTCTCTAATAAAAAATTATGAATAAAAACATTCAATGTAAATTAGATGACATTCTTTTTAAATACTAAATGATATTTTTTATAATGTATTTAGACAACATCATATTAGATCAACCCAAATCAATCATGGTTAAACCACCAAACTCACAACTTGGTTTATTACAAGGGAATAACCCCATAGAAAGCAAGCAAACAAAAAATGTTGAAGCTCATTTTCCAATCACACTAATTTAAAAGGATGAAATTTAAAAAATAATAAAAAAGCACAAAAAAGACATTAGTAAACCTGAGTTAACTTGCCGAACACACAACCCCACTCGTGAGATTAGGATAGCCTCGTGGAAAGAAACTTGAAAAAAGAATCATGAAGCTCAAATCGAAAATCAACCCAATTCTGAAGAGCAAAATAAAAAAAATCAATAAAAAAATGATTAAAAAAAAAAAACCAAGTCAACAAGAGTAATCCATTAAACCCATGATCTAGGTTATGAGATCGGGATCATCCCGTATAAAGGTAAGGGAAAAAAGTATGAAGCCTATATAAACACTAAAATCCCAATAAGTCTAACCCATGACCTAAGCTCTCTATGATCAAATAATAAAATTTATTGGGTTTAGGCCAAAATTAAATTAAAAAACCAAGTTTAAATACATTTCATGATTCTTACTTTAATATCCTTCTAACTAAGGGTATTTTAAGTAATTTTCATATCAAATTTCCTAAAATGTCCTTTAAATGAAGGACATTTGAGATAAATTGCATATGGTCTATATATAAATAGATAATAAAGCCATCAGATCTAGAGTACAAAGAAAAAAAAGAACACGGAAGAGGAGAGGACAAACACAAAAGAGAAGAAGAAAAAAAAAAGAGTAAAAACCTAAATACTTGGAAGTTCTCCTATATAACTTCAAATCTACCACAAAAGCAAAGGAAACTAAGGATTGATCTCCTTTCCTTCATTCAAATACAATCAAGGAAGTAAAGGATCAAAATCCTTTCCTTAATCAAATCAAATTAATATCTTACATGATTAAAGCTTTTGAGCTTGTGTTAATATTTTTCATCAAATTAAATAAAAACAAACGGATCTAAAAAAAGTCCAATAACCCACCATATAAAAAATTTAACTAATTTACCATTATGGCTTCTACCTTTTACTAAAAAAATTCACACACACATACAAACACACTTTCTCTACCAAATCAATCACTCTTTTCTTTTTTAAAATCTCTATCTTCTTGAGCTAAGAAATCCAAAGTAAAAAAAATTATATCCCCCTTCATGCTAGATCAAAATCTATTTCCCTACATATTTAACTCATAAAATTTGACAAAAGCAGCACAACATTTTGTTTTTTATTTATTGTATGGTACTATCCAGCACACAAATTCAACTCAATCAAGTAATTATAATATTAGTATAGAGATTTTCTTCAATTTTAGGGGCATTATGAGATGAATAAAAGGAACCCTCTCATTAATTTCCTCATTATCATTGTGTTTGGAGAAGAAAATTCTTGTGGGAAATCTCAAGAAAATAAATAGAGCCTTTTTCTTGATTGATTGAATTCAAGCTTGTAAAAAACATTTTAGTTTCAGTTTAGTTGAGTCCTGGAAGATATAAAACTCTTCATTTACATGTTTATTTTGAACCTAATTTTTGATATATTTCTTTATTGCATATTGTTTTCATTCTTTAAATAAAAGTTTTGACATCTTAAATATAATGGATCTTGTCTCAAGTACTAAAGCATTGCTTCAAACTTTAAGAGATGTTGAATTTAGTCTTTTTTTTGCACGTATGAAATATGTTTGCACACAATATGAGATTAACATACCATATATGAATACTTCATATAAGGCTACAAATTGTTCATGTTAAAAACAAGGATTGCTAGCAGTTTACCAACACTATCATTGTGGTATATTTAACTCAGCAATAGTTTTTTAGTTGGAACAATTAAATTATAGATTAAGTGATGAGACAATGAAGCTCTTTGCACTCAACTCTTCTTTAGAACCTAAAAACAACTTTAAATAATTTAAAGTTGATGTTATTTGCAAGCAAAGAAATTTTATCCTGAAAATTTCAAGAAATGAGATGTATTATTTAAGATCTTATCTAGAACATTATCAAATTTATGTGATTCATCATGAGAGATTTCATAATACGTCTACCATTTTTGAATCATGTCGAGGATTAGTCAAAATAAATAAGTTGTAGTACTATCATTTGATTGACATGTTTATTCATCTTGTTTTGACTTTGCTTATTTCCACTACCACTATGGAGCAAATATTTTCAGCTATGAAGCATGTTAAAAATGTGTTTCGTATTAAAATGAAAAAAAATAGTTTTTAGTAGATTATATGATGATTTACATTGAATAAAAACTTGCTAAAGATATCGATTCAGATTCAATTGTAGTTGAATCCTATTCAATAAAATAAGGAAGGGTACAACTTTGATAATGTAGTTTATTTTTACTTTCTTTTCAGTTTTATGTACTTTAAACTTTATTTTTTCATACTTTATATTATGTATTTAGATTAAAATTTTATTGTTAACTTGATAAATTTATGTAAAAGAGTTAATGATTGATCTTGAAAAAGTAAATTATATGTATTTGCTTAATAGCCTAGGGTGAAAACAATTCTTAGCTTCGCTCTTGCCATACCAACTTAACCAAACCCAAAACTCTACATCTTTTCTTCATCGTGAACTTGCCATTGCCAGTTGGCATTAAAATCACATACCTATAAATCTTCTCTGCATCGAATACCCCAGCTCATCCTCCTAACCTACACACACCTAACCCCTAAAAACCAATTGTCATGCCACCTTTACTATCAAAACAACACCTTTACATATAATGCCCATCTCCCACATCTCTTCATTAACAATAATAAACCATTTTAGTAAAAGGACTTCTACAGTTCTTGCTCAGGGTTTGGATCTCATTAATAAAATCTTGGAAAATCAAGTTCATTCGTTCATTATAAATAACAATGACTAGATCTTTCAAATTCTAGAACCTATTTGAAATAGAAAATGTTAGTACATCACTTTACGTGAAGCTATTGTATTAGAAAGTTGATGACTTGATACAGAAGCACATTCATTTTGTTACTTCCCTTTAAACACTAGGTGATGATACATCTATCAGTTCAAATTCCTTTTTACTGCTTCTTTTGCAAGCTTTGGAGGTATGGCTTATTGTTGATGTCAAGATCAATTATTTAGAAATATTGTTCCACATTCAACATAACCAATGCTCCAACAACATCTATAATGAAACCAATACACAAAACCTAAAAATTACAGTTCAAATCAACCCAATTAACTTGAAAATTACGACCTAAGTCACTTGAAATCCATCCAAAACCAACTTGAAAATTAGAGCACCATTAATGAAAGTGGTTTCTTATAAACCACTTTCCAAACTTTTCTATGTTTATTTACCATTAGAAAAGTTGATTAATAAAGAACATTTTTCAATTAAAGGAAAATTTGGTTTGATTTTCAAAAAAATATTTTTCTTTTATTTTTAGTGGAATACACTTTCTAGAAGTTGAAAAAAAATAAAAATACCATATTATTTGTTGATTATAACAAATTTGATCCTCAATGTTTTGATTGTTATATATATTTTTTAAAATACTTTTTTTTTTCAATTTCATCGCTTAAAAATTGATTTAATTTGATTTTTATATCAAATTTAGTCCTATATTTTTTATTTTTATTGGTTATTATCTTATCATTTTCTTAATTGATTTTTTTTTATCTATTAGACCTGATCTTTATTATTTTAAAATTTATTTATTTTATTTGAAATAATTATGAAATTAAAATTTTCTTTTCAATTTCATCATCTTGCAATTTTTTTTATTTGTTAGATTGAGTCCCCATTCTTTTGATTTTTTATTTGTTTTATTTAAAATAATTTATGAAATTAATTTTTTTTTCAATTTCATCATGCTTCAACCTTTTCATCTGTCATATTTGATTTCTATTCTTTTAATAAACTTAAAAAAAAATTAATAAGAGATTTTCTAGCTTATTTTTCATGAAATAGTTAAATATTAAAAAATATTTTTCAATTCATGTTTCATGATATTGCCAAAAAAAATTCTACTTTTCAAAAGTAAACTTCTTTTCAGTAAATAAATGGGGCAAAAGACCAAGCACAAATACTTGGAAGTTCTCCCAAAGAAACTCAAGTCTATCAAGGAAGCAAAAGAAGCAACGAATCAAAACCCTTTCTTTCATAAAATCAAATCAAGTTAAGATCTCACACAGTTAAAGCTTCCGAACAGGTGTGAATACTTTATATCAAATCGAGTCAAGTTAAAATATCATAGAATTAAAGCTTTATGGCTCATGTGAATATCTTTCCATCTAACGAAAGATCTAGATTTGATCGTTAATTAGAGGATTCATGCATATGAAGATCAATTCAATATGTATCTTTTTTTATAATTTGATTCATAATTTTAAAATTTTAACCATTTTAGTATATTTTAATACATGAAATCTTGTGTGCACAACCCAATGTTGGAGGATGAAACTCGAAAACAAAATTAATATTAAAAAATAAACTAAAAAAAGATGCAAGGCAACCTAAGCTAACATTTTAAACTAGTGACTTAGGTTATTAGTCCTAGATTACCTTATAGAAAGTAAATTGTAAAAATATCATAAAACCCAATTCAATCAATCTAATGTTGAGGGATGAAATTAAAAAAAAATTAAATTAAAAAAATCTAAAACAAAATAAATAGAAATCATAAGAATAAGGACCAAATTTGATATAAAAATAAAATGACAACACACCTTGGTATTTCTTAGAGAATTTTCAAGGAAATCGAGGACATTAGAGAGAAAAGATAGAGAAAAACAAAAATGGACTTGCACGCGCCATTAACCTACAAACACATTGTACCACCAATAAGGTCTTGCTGATATGCATCCAAAGCCATCAAGATAGGTGGCTTTCTTACACTTAAGGACATCACATGGGCAACTTAAGCTCGTCAATGTCCTTTGTAGGCTAGGGTGTGCAATGCATGCTCTAATCTATTTGTCATTGTCTAATCTAATCTATTGACCTTAGTTCCTATAATTGTTTTCAATTTCACATTTGCTCACTAAAGCTTTAATAGTTTTAGATCAATAAAATTAAAGTCTATTTTGCAAAAACAAGTATCAATTATGTATTGTACTTTTTTCTCAACATTGCAAGATCCTTATAACTAGGTAACAAAAAAACTCTATGAAGTCCAATCCCAAAAAAGTTTAATGATAAAGGATCAAACTGAGAAAACAAATTGAGTGATAATAAAATAGGGCTGATATCTTTCATTGCTCGTGTAATTCAATCCCTAATTCTTCTAAGAAAAAAAGAGCTCAATATTTGTATGTTATTCAAATTTGGTCCCCAATGCTTCAATTGCTTTAAATCAATAAAATTTTATTTAGTTTTGGCAAACTGAGCATCAACTGAACGCAATTTTTTTCTCAAAATTATGGAACCCTACCAAAAGATAATTGAAGCAAACAATCAAGTTAAATCCCATTTCAACCCAATTTAAAATGATAAAATTAAAAAAATAAAAAACTTGAGCAACAAAAAAATATGGCACTATTACAAACCATAGTAAATTTGTGTATGTGTGAACAATGATTTCATAAAATGTTTTAGTTTTCAATTAAAAACAAGTTATTAAATATAAATTTGAAATTTTAAAGTATTTTATCATCAAAGCATTTTAACCATAGTTTTAAGACCTGGCCCGGTGGTCGGCCCAGTCCAAGGCCCGAGTTCCGGGTTTTGACGGGGTCACCAGATTGGTCTGGTTAATTTTTTTTAAAAAAATCAAAATGATGTTGTTTTAGTAAAAAAATAAAAAAAATAAAAGTCAATGGGTTTGCTGCCGGGTCTTGCCGTGTCAACCCACCGAGTCAGCCGGGTCACACCGGGTTTTTCCTTCCTTTATTTTTTCTTTAACCCGACCCGATTCCAGCCCCGAGTCGGGCCGGGTTTCAAAACTATGATTTTAACTACCATTACTATGGATGTTTTAACAAGTGCTACAAAAATATCTATTAATGTTTTCCCATAATGGTTCAAACTCATGGTGTTTTTACTTTCCTCTCAACATTCCTTTCAAAATTCTAGAAAAAATTGTTAACCCTAGTCTCTACATCTCTTTCGAGTCACCAAATTAGCAAGTTTTTTTATTTAAATAAATTTTTTATCATATTACATATCAATGTGTAAAATACAACTCACAAATGCTCTAAATACAACTCTAGTGATTAACTGTAAATTAAGATATCATCAAAATAAATCACAACAAAAATATCTATGAATGACCTTAATACTTGATGCATGGATTTCATAAAGGCGCTAAGATCATTTGATAGCCTAAACAACATACTAACCACTTACACAACTTATACTGCATTTTAAAGGTTGTCTTCCATTCATTTCTTGATTTTATTTATATATGATGATAGTTGCTTTAGAGATCAGTCTTGAAAAATACTTTAGAACTCGATAATTTATCCAACATGTCATTTAGTCGTGGTATTGGATACATATGCTTCATTATGATCCAATTAATGGCTTGGTTATCCACACATATTCATCATAAATTGTTCTTTTTTAGAACCAAAAGGGTTGGAATTGCACTTATCTTTGCAACTCTTCATTCTTATTTTTAGTCTATATTCTAACATGTTTGGCAATCTAGAAGTCATAATCAAGTCAATTTGGTGTTATATATCTCTCGTTTGAGATAATCCCGAGGACAATTATTTAATATCAAATCTATAAATTCTATTAGCAAACCCTACACTTTTTCAAGACTATCATCAAGAACATCCTTCTCCCAATATTACTATTACTAGGTATTAGGGCAATGCTATCCATTCACCTCTTAACTCCTTTATAAACTACATAGTGAAATTATCATCTTTATACAAAGAAAAACAAAAGTTAGCATTTAAATCGATGCTCTTATAACTTTTAAGGGTTAAATTGCATAGAAATAATGTTTAATAACCAAATAAAAAAACTTTAAGAGACCAAAATGAAAAAAAGGTCATCAACTTTTTAATGAATAGTGAACCTCGTATAGCAATGTTGATCACCGTACAAAAACCCTTTTGTTTTGGTATTTCTTTGTTAAATGTTAATAGTGATTATTAATATTAATTTGTGAATAACAACTTTCATTTATCCAAAACGCAAATCATAACATTATTTCCCTTCTTTCTAGATATCATGATCTCTTGCGGCAAAATAAATCACGCGGAGGTAGTTTCAAGAACACAATTACCTGCGGTGATATAGCTCTTTGTTTTGATTTCTACTTACTTTCATATACCAAGTTAATTAATATCTGTCTCAATCCATCAAATACATCTTTTTTTTATTATTATTATTATATGACTTTAGGATACACCAATGATACATAAACGAAATATTTGACCATTCAAAGAGCAATTATAAAGCTAACCCCACCAAATATTTGACAACTCAAGAAGTTCCAATGACAAATTTCTTGTTTTTCCCTAACTTTCCTGCAACTTGCCACCCTAATTTAAAACAAACACATAATTTCTTTCTTTTATTAAAAGCACATCTGCCTCATATAATAATGACTGTTTTATCTTTCCAAAACAATTAGCTCCTCGATGTAGTGATCGCATAACCTAACTTCCGTTCACCTTTTTGCAGTCTGACCTGATCTCTCCACTACTCCCAGTTAATGGGCTAATGTTACCCATATTAATAATTGACTGAACAAAACTCTGGAAGAAGGCAGTTTGGTTGCTGCTGAAGTTATTGACCAAAGTGATCGTGGCAGAGCCAGATGTGGAAAATAACTCTTGGTCTGATTGGAGAAGACCTTGATTGTTTTGTAGGTTGGTGAAGTAATTATTGTCGAAGGTATCTGAGGTTGTAGGATCAAGGTTGGCCAAAGCAGTTCCGCTGCCGTTTTGTGGACATATTTGTTGCAGAGTAGTCAAGTATGTCGTGTTTAATGTTGGGTCAGGGTTGCCCGTGTTGCTAAAATTGTACAGCCTGTTGCTAAATGTTCTACATTGTGCACGTCCGAATGTGTGTGCTCCTGGAAATTAAAAAATAAAATAAAAATATATTAGTGTTGGATTTCCAGAATTCTGGATGCAGTTTTGAGATTTTTGAGGTATAATTACCTGATAATGCGACAAGGTCATTGGTGTTTAGACCTACTGCAGAGAACTTTGCAGTGATGTTGCTTAGGCCTTCAAAAGGAGAAGGGATTGATGTATTGGCTCCAGCCTGATTTGCTGTTAGACTATCCCTTCTTCCCAACAGAACACTCCATGAAGGACCTCCTGACTACAAGAATCATTGAAAGCAGAGTATGTCATGGCTTCGTGTTTTTCCGGCCTTTCATAGAATATTTCACTTGTGAAAACGTCGGAGCATACACAGATCACACTGACTTGCCAAACCAAGCAAAATGAAGAGTTCCGAGAACAGGTTCAGTTTATGGACTAAGTAATTACCTGAGAAACAGATGATTCAGTAGCAAGTGCAAGAATGTCAGCGCAGGAGACAACACCAGGGCAAGAACTCTCCACGGCAGTCTTGATGCTGTCAACAACACCGAAACCCCGAATGGAGTTGACATTGGGAGCGGCAAGTTTTTCGCTGAGTATGCTTGAACTGCTGTCTAGTAGAATTGAAGCATCACATCCCTGTCCACAAAATCAAATTTATTCATCAACATAATGTCAAGTGTCAATTAAAAACCACTTCAAAGAAATTAAATGATGATTTTCAGTTTACATTGACGAAGCAATCATGAAAATGGAGGCGAATAAGGCTGGCGCCAATCCGAGAATCAGATTGAAAAGCCTGCTGAACAACGTTGCTAACGATGCTAGACACATTGGGGCATGTATTAGCATAAAAAGTTGCACTTAATTGAGCTCTCGACTGGGGCAGCATCATTCCTAGCAAGACGATCGCCACTGAAAAGAAACTGGTAGAAGGAGGAGGAGACATTGTTTTTCTTCTTGAACAGAGCAAGAAGCAATTAAACAAAAGGCTTTTCTCTGTCTCTTGTTTTGTGCATCAGTGACTACTATGGCTAGCCAATATATAGAAAACTGTCGCATTCGTTATACGTAGCTCGTATTCGGCAAGGAAAAGTCTCTGTTTTGTTAATAGTAAGATTAACCTTTAAGAAAACGAGTAGTCAGCTTAAAATGTCTTCTCAATTTGAATATATCTACATTTCTCCCTCTAATATTATTGTAAAGGTGATTCGTCAAGTATCAAGAACAAGAAGAAAAGGTCTTTATCTTCGTAGAAATATAATAAATTCGCTTTTTAAAAAGTAGCATCAAAATAAAAAAAACCCGAACCTTTTTATATCTAAGAATAATGAAAGTTTTACGCGTAAAAACTAGAGTTCTTTAACCTTAATGTTACTGTCCTAAACTATGGAAAATTAGGTAGAGAAAACTTAGATAATTTTTGAAATATCTATTTATATAAAATTAGAAAACCAATTTAATCAAAAGAATTCAAAGTTAAGTAAAAAAAATAATTAGCATTACAAAAACAACCTGTTCTAAGTCTAATTTAAAGATTTTTTGGATTTCTTCTGATTACAACGAGTTGACTCGCTATAAAACTTGGCTTGTAGCACCTTCTTGCAAAAATCAAGGCTAATCCAACTATTTAATTTAAAGTTATGGGTTTTTTTTTTTTTCAAACTCGTGTTTAATATACCCAGGCTTCTTCGCGAGCTCTGGTTTATCTTCTTGTTCATAAGCGCATCCACACCATTCTCCGCGTCAAAGCTTGAGGTGTTTGAAAGCAAGAAAGCAAGGAGATCAAGTAAAAAGTAATATATTAATACATGTAACAGCTAGCTATGATTAATCAAAATCTTCACCGGAAGCAATTAACTCATAAAACACGGGAACCATTGCAGGCTACGCGTTTGGATTAGTGGTTGGATTTGAGCCGTTTGGAAGTGTTTAAAATGTTTTTAATTTATAAATATATTGAAATAATTTTTTTTATTTTTAAAAAACTATTTTTAATATTAATATATTAAAATAATCTAAAATGTTTTTAAAATAGTGTGAATTGTCATGAAAGTTGACAGTGTTATGTCTTTATTAATCAGTTTTTGACTGCTCTCACTAACCCAATTTTGGTATCGTTAGGCGTGCCCCTGTCTGGTTACCGCCTTCAAAACCGTCCCTTTCAGTTTCACACTTTCACCTGGTGAAACGCCTCTCCTCGTCATCTGTCCATCTACTCCATAGCGTGAGCTTAGCATCGTCCGTCAACATCCCTCACTTTAAATGTTTTTAGTTGGAGAGTTCCATCGTTATTTAAAAAAAAAATACTAAAAATATTAATTTAAAATAAAAGATAAAAATATTTAAATTTTTTTAAAATATTTTTAAAATATAAAAACAAACATGTTTTTTATATGGGCGTGCTTGGAATTGAAGAAATGATAGATAAAAAGGAAAGGGGTTTGGTGTATTTTCTTTCTGCAAAGGAATAATGACTCAATTCTTTTTCACTTATAATTTTCAATATCCTCTCATTTCTTTGTAATAATTAATGCTTTCGATTGAATAGATTGATTCTTTTTTCTATTTTTTCCTCTCTCTTATTGGTTAAACAATTACTTCATTCATCATTTTTCTTCATATCATTTCATTTTACTTAATTCATCATTCTCCCTCTTCATCCTCTTGACAAATAAAGTCTTTAAATTGTTTCATCGGATAAAAAAATCATGGAACATAAATAAATAAAACAAAACATTGCACGCAACATATGTATTGTCAAATATTTTACTTTTAGGCTTTTAGCTAGCCACGACACCCTGTTCCATGAAGACTTTTAGCTACTAAGAGCCAAGGCTCATGTCCCCATTCAAGGTGAATGTTCAATAATTGTTCTATACAATTTGAGATTCTCTTCCATGGAATCTTGCCAACCTGGATTTTTAGCATAATTTTCCACGTAATAAATTCACTGTAGTATCCTGATTTGGGGCTGAAATTGCTTTTGTCCCCCTGTGGAAGAGGAGTTAATTACTGAGAGGATACTGAGCAACATAATTATTTTTTGTTTGTTTTTTCCCCCTCAAAAACTACGTCGTACTTTAAAATTTTAATTATCTCTCATCAATTATTATTAATTATTTTTCTCTACTTGTACTGATATTTAACATTTTAATTTATAAATATAATTAGACATCTTTAAAAATCAACTTTTATACCTTTGAAAATTGCTTTTGAAACCATTATGTTTATAACAATTAATTACTATTTTTTTAATCTCATACAAATCCAGGAGCTAGAAAATCTCATCAGAGAGTGGTGGTTTGCTCTTAATTCAGTAATGTTGGCGGCGTAAACTTTTGTGTTTGGCATTATATTTCAAAGTATTTTTAAAAAAATTAATTATTTTAATTTTGATATGTTTTTAATTTAGTAATTTTTAAAAATTATTTTTTTTTGATATTTTAAAATTATTTTGATATACTGATATCAAAAATAATTTTAAAAAATAAAAAATATTATTTTAATATATTTTAAAATAAAAAAACACTTTAAAAACAATCATTCAAACACCATTTAAGAATTAACTTTTCTTCGATAATACTCCACCGCAATCAAAGGGGGAAGGTTCGGTAGTTCTTGCACACATATCTCAGTGAAGAATTCTTAGATCAAAACAAAAATATAGTAAAGATGATGTGTTCTTGATATGGATAGGCGATCACTATTTGATTTGGCATCGATCGCTTGTCATGGTGGCCAGTAACGAGACAAATCAAAGCTGATGGTAAGTTGACTATAGGATCGGCGAAAGAAACATCAAAGATTATATCTTACTTTTTTACCAAAATTAAAAGAAAAAAAGGGATGTTTTACAGACATTGTCGGTGATCAAGAATATATTTTAAAAATTTCCTTGGATGTTGAACTCTTGCAATCACAGTACAAGTCGTTTGTAAACACACGCCGAGAATAATATTAATTTATTATTGAAATCAGGAGAATGATTAAGCATATGATTCCGAAGGGTGATGGGACAAATATGGGTGAAAAATATAAATCAAAAGGGATTTATATAGTTTCGAATTATTCTCTTCTTTTAATTGTTTAGCATGTAGGTGCTTCATTTTCCCCTTGTTTTTCTCTATGATATTATGCCCTCAATATTCTTTTCTTTCTTTCTTTCTTTCTTCTGCTTTGATATATCATTTAGCATGATGAGTTGATAACAAATTTGGTGGCCGAACTTGCTCACTTAGAGTTAGTGGGATTAAGAGAAGGGCTCACTTCCCATCATTTAACACCCTAACTATTAAAGATGGAAATATACATATAAACCGAAAAAAGAAAAACTTTTATTTTTGTTTTTTACTCCCTTCTGGAGTCATGTACATGCTCTATTTTCTTGATTTTTTTTAATTATTTTTTTTAGATATCTTATATGTATGTATCCCTTTCAATTAATGAAATTATGACCATATGTTTGATGTTTGTGGATTAAGTGTTTTGTGGAGGGCACACGAGCGTGTTTCTAAAAACAGCACACTGCCTAGAATTCTGGAGCTAAATGCATGGTCGTCCCCTGTAACATTTAACAGTTTTGCCAATTAATTTAATTTGTCGGTGTAAGATTGCCACTTTGTAGTTAAATTTTTTACCTACTAAATCCTCGAAGGAAACAGTCCATCAACATAGCATTTGTCAGTAATTTTACGTTTTATCGGTATAAAATAAAATAAAATACTAATAGTTTTACAGACAAAATAAGCATAAAAAAAAAAATTTCTTGCTAGAAATATTCCGTTAGTGATCATGACATATGCAGTAAATATTTTTCAATTTTCAGTAAAATACCGATAGATCGTATCTGTCTGTATAGGTGTCGGTGATTGTGGCATTTCCAGTAAATATTTTTCAACCCTTGGTAAAATATCGAAAGACTATTTCCGTCTATAGAGATATCGGTGATTGTGATATTTTTAGTAAATAATTTTCAACTCTCTATAAAATATCGATAGAAAAAGTCCATCTGGAAATCCATTGGTGATGTTTTAAAAATTGTTTTTCTTTTAAATTATTTAGAATAAATAATATAAAATTAATAATAAAAAAACCAATTATGCAAATAAAATTGTATTAAACATCATAAATATAAAATAAAGTGAAATAATATTCATCCAAATATTCATTACAAATTTAGTGTTTTCAAAAAAAAAAATTAAACTAGAACAATGACGGAGTTAGAAGAGGAGAAGGAGGCTAGTTGTTCCTTGGACCAAATGGCCAAAAAAGGAGCGCACATGGATCATCTATCTGTGATCTAATGTCCATGATCATTTGATGGAGTTATTCATAATCCACTGAGAGTCGCTCGTATTTTTGCTACAAGGCCTCGAACTCCTTAGATTGGGTACTCGATACTGATTGGAAGCTCCCAACAACTGAGACATTACGGGCCACCCGCAAGTTCTCTACCGTAGAGTTGGAGAGCCTGCACACCTGATTTTTATCAAGTCTATTAGACAATTCTACCTCTATCCATAAATCCGAATCAAAATCTGGATGGATCAAAGGATCGTCCTCATATCTCTCTCTCAACCAACTATTATAAACCTCCTGAAAATTAAAAAAAAAATCATTATATTCAATTAAAGAAAATAATAACTTACGAAATAAAACGGTTTACCAAACATACCACGATGTGTTGAGCATGGTTATTAATGAACTTTTGCACCCTCTTTTGGCGATCTTCACTCCACACATACATCTTTATAAATAGCTCTATTGGGCTTGGCTCACGTCCAAGAAATATAGCCTATAAAAAAAAAATTAAATTAATTAACAATATATTTTATTTAAATTAATCTTAATATCCGTTTTGAATAACCAAAATGAAGCAAATGTTCATTCATCTACTTCTTCATCTTTGGTCTAAATTTAATGAAGGTTGGGATTTTTTTATAATTCTTGTTGTGCTTGATTCCAGGCATCATGCTTCCTTTTGACTTGTGTGTTTCCGCTTACTTACAGCTTGCGAGAGTAGAAAAACCTCTTGGGTGTGGGAGACACAATTGTCGGTAAGTATAAGTGAAAAGTGTGAGGTGAAGGCTGGGTGTAGTGGGACTAAGTTTCCGTGAGAGCTACTCTTTGCTTCTTTTTGACTTGTGTGTTTTCCTCAACCACGTGAGAGCTATTCTTCGCTATGAATATTCACAATAATATCTTCTGGGTCACTTTAAATTCAATCTTATTAATGATCCTTTTGTTCTCTGCAATTCTTCGTTATTGCTTCACACTCCCTTCGGCTCTTAAATTGAAGAAAGTGTTGACAAATTTGTAGCATTTAGATGATTTAAATTGTTCATTATTATTTTTTTTTTTTTGGGTCTAGCTGCTGTGGTCAATCATGTGACTTGTTCCGCCCCCGTCCCGGGTTCGACCCTCTATGTGTACGCCTGTCACCCCCGCGGTGCCTTACATGCTCACTGGGCTTGCAGGATGTTCAATGAGCCCGGGGATTAGTTGTGGTGCGTGCAAGCTGGTCCGGACACCCCGGGTTACAAAAAAAAAAATTGTTCATTACTTGATGGCTTGGGAAGGGTATAAATTGGACTGCACAAAACGATCCCAATAAACATTATTGAGGAAACGATAAAACCCTTATTTGGTGAAAACCGAAATTAAAGCATGATGTCGAGGACTAATTAAATTTTATGAACCTAATGATTGGGATTTTAGACATTGGAAATAAGGAGGAGAAAAAAACAAGTTTCTTTTATGCAAGTCGAACTCAACGTTGGAGCTTCTAATAAAATATAAGAAATAAACAAAAGGTGGTGGCCGATGGTGATGCGAATATAGATTTGGAAACGGGTAGTGTCTATCCAAGGAAGTCCTTGTCTACATTCAAAACAAGGGAAAAGTGTGCACGAGCAATGCTTGAATGACAATAAAAGTCTAGGCCTGCCAACTTAATCTTTGTTTTTTTCAATCAATCTTGCCAAATTAACTTTAACGAAGCATCATGGTAAGTTAATAGACCAAAATCAAGCCTTAGAGTAAGCATGGAATGATGAGATGTTAAAAATTAATGTAAATAATATCTTGAGATTTTATCTAATAATTTAAATATTTTTTTTGGTTAAAAACAAGCCCAAAAATGATTTTAGGTTGTGTATTGCATGAAAGTAGATTTAAGCAAGTTTCTTAAAAATCCGCTAAGAAAAGAAATATTTGTTTATGCGTTTCAAAAGTGTTTTTGAAAAAATTGAATATTTTTTATTGTTTTATTTGCTTCAAATTAATATTTTTTTAGTAGTTTTTAGATTATTTTGAAGTGCTGATATCAAAAATTATTTTAAAAAAAATAAAAAAAATTATTTTGATATATTTATAAATAAAAAACATTTTAAAAAACAATCATAACCACATTTTCAAATAGAAAATAAGCAAGTTCTCTCTAGTTTTCTTCTAGCTTACACATTATGGGTTGTATCCCAACCTATCCATGCATATTCTTGGTTATGAGCCCAAATTTAATTGTATAACAAAACTCTCCTTATGATTCCACTAAATAAAAATTAAAAAAATTTAATTATCAAATCATATTTTATATATATATATATATACACTTTATACTACTAGAAATTAAATTATAATTTATTTAATAAATATTTTTTATAAAGTTAAATGAAAAATTAAAAAGAAAATAACTTATAATTATTTAATGAATATTTTCTTTGAAATCTATATAAAAATTAAAATACTTAATATATTAGAAACATATAGTGTCCATATTATGAGAGAAAAAAATATTATTATGGAAAACTTATTGAATAATTAAAACGTATATAATATAGTGAAATAAAAAAGAATAAATGTTTTATATATTGTTTCAAATATGCTACATAAAAAAATATAAGGGTGAAAATGCTTCACTATTACATACCCTCTTGTTCACCATCAACTAAATATATCTTGTTTTTTTTTTTTTTTCATATTGTTCTATGTCTCGTCTTTTTTGTATTGTTCTATCTTATCTCTTTCATTTTGAGATAGAAATCGGAAGTATTCTTTAAGATTGTTTTAGAAGATGATGTATTGTCTTGGATATAACATGGTAATTCCGTTTGTTTTTGGTTGAAACATATCGGACATGAAATATTTCAAACTAGACTATAGCGATACCTGTAATTTTAATTCATGTTAGAAGATCTAATTTTAATAAATTTTTGCAGGTAACCACACTAGGGAAAAAAGAATTATTTTGGTCCTAGACATCAAAATGACATAACTTTTATGTTATTTCGTTTTTTTTATTCAATACAAAACGATGCTATTTCAATTTTTTTTTTTAAAAAAAAGATGTTCTTTTAGCTAAAAGAAATTTTTAATTTTAAAAAGGTATTCCAAGTTTGCCTCATTTCCCAAGTTAGTCCTTGTTTTTTATTTTAAAAATTTTCCTGGCCAATTTAGTTCCTAATAGAATTTAAAATGGTCGCTCAATATTGGCATGTTTTTCAATTTAATCCTTGGATATTCAATTTTTATTTTTTAGCCATTTTCATTCATGATTGCATTGAAAATAATCCCTCATTATTGGCACTTTTTCAATTTGATCCTTAGCTTTTTAATTTTCAATAATTTAGCTAGTTTCAACTGTTTTCTCAATGTTTCTCCATAATTTCATCTCTAATTGTGTATATATATATATATTTTTAAAAGTTTTCTTGATTGAAATATTTGGGATGACTAGTTAGTTACATATTGAAATGCAATTATGGCTTTAAAATTGTTGTGGATATAGCTATAAGTAGACTAGGTGCATGCATTTCATTGTGGAACTTGACTATTTTTTGTGTAAAAAAATAATATTCAGTTGTTGAAATGGGGTCAAAAAAAGATAAAAACCCAGTCATGAAAAACCTTTAATTATGTTAATTAGAATTGAGCTAACTCGGGATATTTTACTAAACTGCGGCTTAAATCATATGATTGTAATAACTCCAAAAAAAAAAATTATAAAGCTCTTTTATAAAAAAAAAAAAAAAAACTCTATGTTAATTTTTCAAACTTATAACCCGATTTATTAGACCTGAAACATCCAATCTAAAAAAGTCATGAAGTCCAATTCCTAGTCATTGAAATATTGAAGGATGGAATTGAAAAAAAAAATCATTTATACAAAGTAATTTTAAAAAATAGAAATTAAAAGAATGAGTATCAAAATTAAAATAATATACATAATTGAAGGGTAAAATTGAAAAATAATAGTAAAAGGATGAAAGAAAGTTAAAACGAATAAGAATCAAAATTGACATAAAAAAATAAAATAATATTGTAATTAAAGGATAGAATTGAAATGAACAATAACTTTTACAAAAGGAGTAAGAAAAAAAAATTACAAATCAAAATAATGAGAACTAAATTAGAAAACATAATACCATCAATTTGAACTAAATGACAAAATTGAGAACCAGTATCTTTTACAAAAGGATCAAGGAAAAAAATTAAAAATTTAAAGAACAAGAACCACATTGGAGAATTTAATAATTGATAAATTGAAATTGAATGATGAAAAATAAAAATAAATAAAACTTCTACATAAGGCCAAAACTAAAAATTAGAAAAAAAAAAATAAGGACTGAAGTTGAAATACAACAAATTACAATTTTGGGGGGAGGAAAGAGAGAAGGGAAAAAAAAAAAAGCTCACTAAAGCCAAATCAGACCACCAATAACACACGCCACACTAAATAGAAGATGACACGACAATGTTTCCAACAACACAGTGCAAAGGCATTTTCAAATGTCCAAGAACATCGCACGCGTTGCTTGAAAGGAACGAGCGCGTTCCACATGTCTTGGGTGTACAACACGTGCACCCATTTTTTTTCTTTTTATTTATTTAGCCAAAAATAAAAATGCTCTTGATCAGACTTTACAATTAAAAAAAACCATAGTGAAAAACCAAAAACACCATTTAACCTCAAGCTTAAATATTTTGACTTTAAGGGTATTTTCATCGTTTTACTGTATGTTTTAATTATTTATTATTTATTTATATTTGTGCAAATACAAAATTACTCTTTAGCTTAAATTATAATAATTAAAAAACTATTGAGAAGATATAAAAATACCCATTTTATGCCAAGTTTAATTTTCTTGTTTTCAAAGTTATTTTGATTGTTTCATTGTGCACTCAATATAAAAAGAAAAAACTTTATTTGACCTTGGTCAATTTAAAAATGATAAATATAACATATGAAAATATTTTAATACCCCTAAAAATCAATATAAAGTTTTTTTTGGGTGGAGGGTCAAAAAAACTGTAAAGACCCTGAAAATAAATAAATAAATATAGTGATGGAATAACAAATAATTATGGGGGTAGTGTTCGATAATTAAATCTAGGTTCTGGTATAGTTGACGATCCAAACAGACCGACATGGGGTACCCAATTGGAAGAAAAACACCTGAAATTTTTCTGAAAAGGTAATATGGTAATTATGGGATTTATTACACCATATAAGAAGGCCACTTGGCTTCCTAAGAAAGCCAAGAGCAGCTGGTCACCAATTTAAGAGAGGGGAAGAAAAAAAATCGAAACTTATTGCAAAATCTTTATAAATTACACAAAATCTTTTGATTAAAAGAATAAGAAAGGAGTGTTAGAAGATTTAGGGAGGTTGTTTACATAAAAAAATAAAAATAAAATTGAGGGAGTTTAAAGCTTGGTAGGAGGAGGAGGAGAATTGGGGGAAATTGAGAGAGAAGGGAAGGAGGGGAGAAATCAAGAAGTTCTTCTCATTTTTCTTATTCAATCCTTCATATTATAAGGTAATAACCTTTGTTTTGGAACAATTAATATTAATTGTGCATGCTTAGTAGTTTAACGTGATTTTTAGTTGGAGAGAATTAGGGATCTGAGGAATTTCTTGTTTAAATTGTTAAATTGATGATATAATTATGTTGATGAGTATAATTAAATGTTGGGACAAGGTACTATTGAAGAAATTAAAGAGAAATGTTTTTCATTAGCCTGTTTGGAAATGCTTTTCAAAAGCATTTTAAAAAAAATTTAAAATTATTTTATTTTTTTTACTTTAAATTAATATATTTTTAATGTTTTTAAATCATTTTGATGTGCTGATTTTAAAAATGATTTTTAAAAAATAAAAAAAATATTATTGGCATGTTTTTTTAAGTAAAAAACACTTTGAAAAGTAGCAGCAACTACACTCTCAAACACCGTCTAAATATTGGTGCCGACCTGGGGTTGCCATCTAAGGAGGGGATAATTTCTTCAAATTGTTTTGTTACTAATTCTATTATATTGGTGCGGACAAAAATGTAGTGGTGTTGAAGTGTGTTTGCAATTATTTTTCATACTGAAATATATTAAAATAATATTTTTAAAATTTTTTAAAAATTATTTTTAAAATTAGTGCATCAAAACGGTCCAAAACATATTAAAAAATTATTTTTTAATAAAAATAAAATAAAATTTTTATAAATAAAATTTGCACGGCGGCTTTCCATAGTGTTGCTATTATATTAAACTTTATGTTTTACAAGACCTACACAAGGTTTTTGTCTTTTTTTGCTAGGAATGAGAATATAAAAATGATATCAAATTACTATTCCAACTTCTTCTTTTTTTATCAAGAAGCTATGCTAACTTGTTATAGCTAGTTATGATTTCATTAACGTATTCAAGATTTCTAGTTTGAGCTCACGTACTTTATTCATATTTTTTATATGTTAATTGTTTCTAAATTCGAAAAACATAAGATAAAAAAGAAAATGTAATCTTAATTGAGAAAAAACAAGATAGTTAATATGATTGAGAGATGTGTGCTTAATATTAAGAATTTTTTTTTTTAATTATTAATGTGGGTGTCTGGACCAGCTTGCGTGCACCCCGACTAATCTCACGAGCCCTGAAATTAACGAATATATAAACTTCCAGTGACTATCATATTAGCAACTACAAAGCTCGAAAATTTTTAGGTGTCAATTGGTACTTACAAATGTCATTTAAAAAAAAAAAAAGAGCAAGCTAAAATTTAACTTATATTAAACACTCAATTTCTTTTACCAGAGGATTAAAAAAGCTTCAATTATGGTGATTATATTCGTGATATTTTATAGGACTATATAATATACAAGTCCATGGTTCAATTTAGCTAATTTAATTTGTGATTAGTGGACTGACTTTTATTTGGTGTTATTGGAACATGATCATGAAGTGATACTAATTATAATTAATTTTTAAGCCTCTCAAGCTGGAACAGTTGAGCTGCTCGCACTTTATTAAAGGCAAATTGTTGTTTATTGAGAGTTGGTGAATCTTTTTAACAAACTTTGAATACTTAGGCTCGTTGACCATGCTTCGAAATCACCAATATATCTAATATTATTTATTAATGCCTATATTATTGTCATCTTATATATATTTTACAATATTTTTCCAGACCAGTCGAGGAAGATGAGTTGAGCTCATCATCCAGCTCCAGAAATGATGTCCTCCAACTTTTCTGTAGACAAACAAGCTAAAAGCGTGGAAGAAATGATTGCAATCCAACTTTTCTTTTCTTTTCTGCTTCCTTATTTTAGCTTTAAAAAAGAAGAAACAAGATTTAACTTGATTTGAAGTTGGACAAATTAAGAATTGCTTCTTTTTTTTTTATTATTATTATTAATATGTGTGGCTGGTTAGTATACGTGCATTTCAACTAATTTTACAAGTTTTGAAATTAATAATAATATAAATTTTTAATAATTTTATAATTTATAAGATTTAAATTGATAATATCTAAAAAAACAACTTTAAAAATTTTAAAATCACTTATAAAATAGTGTTGTTACGCGGTGGATGTCTTACATGCACCTACTTATTTTAACGTAGTACAACGAATATAAGAGAAAAAAACTAAATGTCAGCTTGTATGTTAACTAAACCTCAAACCCCTTGTAAAAATACTATTTACTGAGACTCGGTAATATTATTTACTGAAATAGTATAATGACAGGTGAGCATATTCTATAACTACCAATCAGGGGCAGTTTGGTTTTTGTATAAGGACCATTAATTATTATTATATAGTTTATTGATAAGAAAGTCTTTTTTTTATTTTGATAGTACAGTAGATATAATGAAGTGGATTAAAAACTAATTTGATATTTTAATAAATATAAAAAAAATAATTAAAACATAAAATGTAGTTAAGCGTATGTAGGCTTTTTTCCTTCTTCCAATACTGTTTTCTTCCATTTCCTTGAAAATCATGTTGACCTTTTTAAAATTTCAAAGTTGTCCCTGATGTTTTAATATTTCAATTTTTTTTCTCTATTATATTGAATTTTGATTTTTGTTTTTGGTTCTTTTAAACAAATGTAATTTGTTTTCAACTATATCCTTTAATTCTAATTTGTTTTGATATTTCAGCATTTGATTAGATTGGAATTTAGTTTTTATTTTTTTTCTAGATGGGGTTTTTTTGGTCTAATGATCAAGGTTATAAATTTAAAAAGTTAATATGGGTTCATATTTATTTTTATTTATTTTTATGTATTTTCTTTTCATCTCTCATCATTCAACAATGGTTGTTTTTTTAAGTTAGGTTAGCTCAACCTTTATCGTCTGGGTAACAAGTTTGTTACACTAACCAAAGTTGTATTGGGCTAGTTTTTTGTCCTTTTTGTTTTACCCAATTTTATTGTTTTGTATTTTATAGAATAAGAATTGAGCTATATTATTTTTTTATTTTGATAAAATGTTTTTTCACAAGTTATTGTGATCTTTTTTAATAAATTTGATTCATTTGTTGTGATTGCATATTTTTTCTATCATCTAATTAAAATAGAACCAACTTATTTGACCCTATCAAGTTGATGACTTAGTCATGAATTTTTCTTCCTGCTTTAAATATATTTGTGACACCTAAATATCATTTTTAAGCTAAAGAAACCAACCCTGCAACGCAGCGCGAGTCCATAACTAGTTTGAAAACAAAATGAATAAGATGTAATAGATTGTTTTGGCCTTTATCGCATATGTGCAACACCATTAATGATCTTTAATTATCTTTTAGTAAGTCAGTCGTCAATACTTTATGAGTATTTGTCAAAAAAAATCAAATTGACTAATAAGTCAAAAAAAAAAAACTTTAGTTAAATCTTGGCTTCTTCATGACTGTTTAATGAATTATTATTTTTTAAGTTGGGTTTAGGCTAATAATCCATGTTCTTTTGTAAAACAAGTCTTTTATGCAAAATAGAGGACCCTCTAATGTCTAAGTTAGCAAGGCATATAAGAAAAATAATATATAAAAGAAGGAAAATAAAAGTGTATGAGAATGAGTGTTGTGGTCTTTGTGTGTAGATTTATTGTGTTATTCAGTTCCTTTTAATACCTAGTGGTCTTTGGTACTTGTATATCTTGCATCACCTATATTTTTATTGTTGTTCATAAGGTCACAGACCTATTCACACGAATAATAATAAAGAATATTTAATTCATCATAAATGATGACACGACCAAAATATTAATGTCTTCTCTCAAGTGTAGGAATGTCAAAGTAATAAATAACCTGGCAAGAACGGGATCAAACCATATAGAGGTTGACTATAATAATAATAAGTTAAAGAGGACTTTGAGATGTTTGATTAATGTGAGGATTAAACAATGATAAAAACAAATATCAAGGTTAAATGATCCACTAATGGTATTTCAAACAAGTATAATATAAACTCTTTTTATTACTCAACTAGAAACCACACATAAAGGAGGTTCCAATGGGATGATTTGTCATTAATAGCTCATTATAAATTGTTAACATGATCATATTAATTATCTTATTTAAGTAACACCAAACTTTTAAATATTATCAGGAATTCATGATGCTAACTTATGTTAACAACAAATCAAGTTCTTTTCTTAACACATGTGTAGGTTATACTATACAGTTTGGCTATGAAAGTGCCAAGCATTTGTTGTACCAAGCGTTATACAACACAAATATAGATTAACCATTTAACAAGCAAGGTATTAAGAATTAATAAGATAAAAATGATAAGACATGTTAATAGCAAGTTGTTTAAGATATAAGCATTGAAGTTCATAATGAGTTTATATTATACTTATTCTTATACCATTAGTGTAACCTTTTCACCTTGACATAATAAACATAGCTAAACATAATGAAGAAGAGAAATATATATAAACAAGATAAGAATATAAATAAGATACAAGTTAACTAAGTAAAGGAAAGAAAATAGAAAGCATAAACATGATATTAATGAAAGCAAAACTTAAGTATTACTAAAATATAAAGAGAGAAATAAAAAGAATGATCTTGATCTAAACAACCAAGATGCCTAAATGCATGGCAAATGCTTCTTTTTACAGGCCAAAATTTGAAACTATTGATTTGATGATTAATTATTGAGTGAGTGGCCACATCTTGACTTGGTGACAATCCTTATCTTTTTGTCTCAACAAAACATCATTGATAACATTTGAATTTGAACCTTTACTCATGAAAGTTCTAGGAAATTATCTCAGTTTTCTAGGAAAAAAAAATTAAGGTCATTTGGACTTCTAGAACTCGAGATATGGTTGAACACCGAACAGTGTCTGTGCTGCAGGACAGATTCGAACTTCTCCATTGTTGCTATAATTTGAACTTGAAAATGGCTTTTTAAATCTTAGATTCCACGTGAAAGTTTTAGGCATGTGTCTTAGGTTTCCATCCATATAAAGCAGACTTAAATCCAAGATCTACAGCTCCAGATATGACCCCATTACCAATAGTTTTCCAGTTTGAACTGAACCGGCATCTCTTTTCTAAGTTTGGCCCTCTCTTTGTCCTTTCAATTTCAGTACTTAAACTTATCAATCAATCCTTTCATTTATATAATAGGCCTGTATTTAAGATGAACATTTACCATTAATTAAAGGTATCTTATATTATTAAATATGTTATTATAAAACATTAGTTAAGGAGTTATTGATACTTTAAATGTAAAATGATGATATAAAACCTTAATAAAAATACACTTTTAAGTACTAATCAAAAGACTACATAATTAGCTTGTTAGGATGAGTTATTCATATAGGCGTTATTCTTGTTAACTTATGAGACAATGCTTTTAGGTATGCATCGTACTAATAATTAAAAGAGTTCAAGTATGAGTGGTGCTGACATTTTTAGGAGTTAAGGTGTGCACCGTATTAATAACTTTGTAAGATGAAAATTAAAGTATGTTTGTCAGTTCAGGTTAGTCACCTTTTCCCTCTCTTTCTCTTTTCTTTTTTTTTTTTCTTTTCTTCACTTTTCTAGGTCGATGCAGTTGGGCAAGGTTTTTAAGCCTAGTTAGGCTGTTATTTCTCTTTCTCCTACTTTACTTTATTGAGCTTGGTTGGGCTAACTTAGAGACTGAATTGAAGAGCTATTAAATAATCATAGACTAAAATAAACAAAAAGGGGAAAAACATTGTTTGGAACATGTAATACATTTACCTCCACGTAAGCAAACCCTTTATCTTTAAGTGACGCATGCAACAGCTTTCAACCTTTGGTAGTATTCTTTCTTTCTTGGTTTTGTTGGCTTAGTCTTGTGAGGAAATTCTTCCTAGCCAGTGTAACTTCATTGGCCTATGCTTCTTTTCCTTTTTTTTCCCCCTTTGTTTTCCTTATTTTCCATACCTTATTTCCTTATTCTCTTTCATTTCTTTGTTTTTTCTTCTGCCTAGTTGGGCTTTTTTGTTGGGCCCAACTGGACCATTTTTTTCTTCCTCATATTCTTCCATTCTTTAGGTTTTATTGGGATTTTTTCTCTCTCTAGTATTTTTCTTTTCCCTTCTTTTTGAGTGATCCTTTTGTTTTCTTTTTTTTTTCTTTTTTTTATGAGCCTAATTAGGCTTTTCTTCTTTTCCTTTTCCTTCTCTCTCTTTTTCCTTTCTCATTAGGTTCGGTTAGGCCAAATATTGTTGGGCTAAATTAGGTCCCTTTCCTCTTTCCTCTTATTTTTTGTTTTTTATCCTTTCCTCTCTCTCATGCGTCCTCTCCCCCCTCTTCTTTTTTTTAGACTCGGTTAGGCCTAAATTAGTTTATCCGCACCACAATTGAAAAATTATACACTTAAAATATAATGCAATTTGAAAGTAGTGATGACAATTTTACTTGGAGGCCAACTTTAATTTATTCGAATAGAGGTAGGCATAGATGAACTTTTTCCTTCATTCAATGAATCTCCATACCCAAATTTAAAAATATAAATAATTTATTATGTATCAAATTTTTAAAAACATATCTAAATTTATTTTTATAGTTTTTTATAAGATTACTTTGACTAACTTTGTTTAAGAACATATCTTGAATTAAGGCCCTCTCTAATGAAATATTAAAAGTTGCATCCAATATAAATAAAAGTAGATGTAAAAATTAAGAAGCCTTCATGGAAGCAAAGGATCCATAAATCTTCGTTGCCATCCTAGAAATATAATTTTTCTTAAAAAAAAAAAAACACAAAGTATTGTTCCAAAAGATAGTGCTTTTTATAAGGAGGGAATAGTGAATTCCCATCCTCTTTTATCATATGATACTAGTTGTTTGACTCACATTTCATTGCGGGTAAGATATTTTTTTTGTTCAATATGTAGGTTTTTCCAATGTGTTTTTTGACATAAAAAATCTTAATCATAAATTGAAAAGTTGATAATTGTATTTAATTAAATAAATTGAGAATCATATGTGCTAATAACTACAAAAAAAAAGTGGTTGTTGACAATAACTAAATATTAAATTGGAAAAATTAAGAAACAAATATAATTCAAGATATTTGATCTCCCAATATAGGTCATGTTCCCAATTGTATTTAATAATTTTTAAATTAATCAAATGATAATAAAAATAGACATATACATAAAAATGATTGAATAAAATCAGATGGGAACAATATTATATAAGGTTACACATATTAGAAAAAGCAATTATTAATTTATGTGAAAATCAGGTAAAAACTATATTATATTTAACCAAAAACCAAATTAGGAATTTGAGAGATAGATATTTATGTAAATATTTAATCTCGAAACACAAGTCATAGACTCTATTGTATTTAATAACTTTGTTTCTTAAAACTAATGTTTTATTTAACGAAAAGATAATTAAAAAAAAAAACTCTTAGCATAGCATTGTTCCATCCCAAAAAATATATAAAAAATAAGTATAGCTACATAGATAAAATGATTGTTAAAATTTTATTTGCAAACTAAGTAAAAATTAAATCGTATTACATTAAAAAAAAATCATAAAATTTGTTAAAAAAATAAAATAAAAATCAATAAAAGCCTAGCATTAAAATTAAAAAAAAAGGACAAAAAATAAAATGAAAAAAAGGCCCGAGCCCGCATGGTTTGGTTGACTAATTATTTTTATTTTGTAAATGATGGATGACTTGTTGTCTGTCTGAAATGGTTTTGAAAAAAATAAAATATATAGGTGACATGTCATCTACTTCTTCTTCAATTCCATCCATAGTGATAGCTAGTAAATCAAGGTTGATTTTTTTTTTTTTAACTTAAAGATCTATTTTTAAACTATTATGACCCAAAAATCATATATGGCCTCAAATAAACAAAAAACTTGCCTAAAAACCCAAAGTAACTATAAATCAAAAAGCTTCCCGAGCTCAAGTCTATCATTTTTAGGCAAGAAAAAGAACAAAGAATACTTAATTGAAACTCTTTTGATTAAAAGACACTCGTTGACACTAAAATTAATTTTTTTCATGGTTTAAATCGTTGTCAACCAAGATTCTCTCTCCTCCATCAAAATACGACCACTCTCTCATTTCTCAAACTATGGACTTAAAACTAAAAAAAATAAAGTTTTAGACTAAAATTGTATTTTAAAAAATTTAAGGGATTGAATATTTATAACTTGAAAAGCATGAGAACCAAAGTGGACTTTTTACGCTATTTTTTAAACAATAATTAACTTTATCCCTTCTTTTAATTTGATCATTTTTCTTTCAATATTGCATTGCTCAACAGAATGAAAGCAATTGGGTTTTAATTTAGCACCAAAAGGATGCAATCGGTTAAAAAAAAAATTGATGACCGTAAAGAAGGAAAAAAAAAATAACATGGTAAGTCTATGGTAAATTATAAGAGCATGCATAGTGTCTTGGTTCTGCATTGAAAAAATTGTAACTAACACTAACATAAATTATTTGCAATTAATAAAAGGTACTGGGCCCATTTGATCCAGGAAAAGAGCCCGAATATAAAAACAATACAAGCCCAGCCCCATAAAATTTGACCCAGTCAAATAAGGTGCAGTCCCCATAACTACTGCTTAGTGCACGTGAATCTGGTCCCCGTAGCCTCTCTCTTTTCGGAGCTCTTCCCCATCTGCCTTTTGTCAATGGGAGTTCAACTATTACGTTTATGTCCTTCTTTTTCTTATGGTCCACTCAAGAAAGCAAGTGGTTGTGCAGCATGTCTTCTTCATGATCATAAGAAGATAAGAACGATTAATCATGAGGACCACATTACATGCAGTAATTATCAATTCAAAGGGCTATAAATGAGGGTTTCTGATCTTTCTTCTAGTCTCTTTGAGGTGGAGAAGACTAGTGAGAGAGTTTCATGGTTGAATAGAAGGCTCGCTCTTTCATTGGCGAAGGGAGGACATGATTGTGCTCTGGTTCTTATATGAATATGTACGATTAACAATTTGGCAGCAGAAACATACAGAGATGAACATGCTTGGTAAAGGCCAAGTTTATAGAATGGGCTTGTAGGCACAGTAGCTGCAAGTGAATGAGCAGATCAATCCACTTAACCACAACCATTTCAAAGCACAAAATGGCTAACCTGCTGCTAACAATCCTTAATCTGAACTGGTACGCACTTCTGCTTTATGCATTTATTAAAAAGCTACCATTATGCGTTGTGGATGCCAAGGATACACATCAGTGCCAGATATCTAAAAAGAAGAAAGCAGAGATGGAACTAGAATTTTAGGAAGGGTACGTGTGTGTCAGTGTGTGTGAGTAGAATTTGTCTGTCTTCTTATTATTGTGATATCTCTTTCGCCATATGTAAAGTTCTGTTTCTGGATTTAGAGCTGTAGTCTTAGTTTGGAGGTGCTTGGATGGAATTCTCTGTGATATTGAAAAGCTGTAGCTTTTGTTATTATTTGATACCCTATTTACCAGCAAAAATTGGTCTGAATATTGTACAGAAAGATTGTGGAATGGAGGCTTGGATTTGCTGAAATTCATTATTGATTCGGGTGAAAGATGGATCCGCGTGGTGGTTTGATTATCGGAATGAGCTGCAAAGCTAATGTTGGCCCAGAATTCGCACGTTTTCAAGTACTTGTGCACTGTTGACTTTGCTGCCTTGTCCTAAATTGGGTGACCTCGTGGAACTCGTTTTAGACTTTAGTTTTTGATTTTGTCATGTATTACACTATTGTTCACATAAAAATGAAATTTACTAGTTATTACACTGAATATTATGTTTATGTAAACCAGATATCAACACAAGTTAAGAAATTTTATAGTAAGTGGAGTAATTAGTGATATTTTATTAATTATTTTATGAGTTGATTTAAAAAATAAATAAATAGAACTTATTATTTATAAAAAAAAATAACAAGAATATATCTATTTAGAATTTCTCTCTACTAATTATATCTATTATTTTCATTTAAATGGATCTAGTGTATAACTAATATGATATTATTATTTATTCCATAATCACTATAAAATTTCTCCACAAATGACATCTGGGATATAAAATTATTTATTTGAATTTTAAGAGATTGACATGATAAATAAGGACATAGTTTTTTTTTTTATTGAATTTAAATTTTAAAACCAACAATCAAGAGAATTTGTTCAATTACTCTTGATTTTGTATTAAGTCTGAATTTGTTCAATGTAAAAAACTACAATCATTAACTACTCTTGATTTTATCTTGAACCCTTTGATATTAAGTCTAATTATTTTAGTTGTTGAAATCATGATAATCAAAAACTTCCTCTCTTTTGTGTTGTTTTTTATTGATTTTAAAGATTAAAAATAAATAAAATAATCTCTTGGACTAATATAAAATTGCCGTGAATTTGGGATTAGAAAAAAAAAACACAATAAAAAGAAAAACAGTAATTAAAAAATTGCTTCACTATTTATATAAAACCTATAAAACCACAACTTTTTTAGTATTATATATAATATATAATACAGTACTTTTAATTAATACTATATATATATTAGTTTAACAAATTGAACTTAAATTAAACATTTGCAATCTATAAAATATCCTACATATATTTCTACGGTAATCATGCCATTCGAATGGTTGAATTAGACTCAATAAATGCTACTCATCGGTCAGTCGAAACAGCTTGTCATGGGAGATTGGATTAATTTTTTTCTAAATTAGCTTAATAAATTAAAAAATTTGATGAATTGATATTGGTTAAAAAATAATTAGTGAAATAGCATAGATTAGCCATGTCATGTTTTTAAAGCGCATCATGGTCAAATTTTAATCTTCTACCTCAATCGATTGATTTGTTGTATTTAATTGTATTAAGTAATAGACCGTTTCATATAACAACCATAATTTTATGAAATTTATGAAAAAAATTATTTTTCAAGTTAAAATATATATTTTTTTGTTCAATTTATCAACTCAAAAATAAACTCTAATTAAAATCTTAAAAAATTATTATTCATATAATAATTGATGATTTTAAATAGTCAGATATGAGCAATAGCGTAGGCTTGTACAAGGTTCAGGTGGACTATAGTCTAGATAACAAAGAAATGTTTTGTCCAATAAATAAATAAAAGGAGTACACGTTTGAACAATTAAATCTTTATAAGTTGTGAGGCTTTCTAGACACAAAATTATACAAAGATAAGAAGTATAGACAAAAGTAAGGACACAGTAATATAATTGCAACATGTGGAAAATAATTGTTTTTATACGTAATTAATTGTAAAATATATTTTGTTTCATTGATGGTGTTTATAGTAGCAATTATTTTTTAAAGTATTTTTATTTAAAAATATATTAAAATATTTTTTTTAAAAAAAATCAATTTTGATATCAGCACATTAAAACGATTTGAAAACACTAAAAAATTAATTTGAAGCAAAAATCAAATTTATTTTTTTAAAAAAAATATTTTTGAAACCCAAAAATAAACTAACTATATATCACTAAAGAGAGTTGAAGCATGAAAAATTTGGGTTAAAAATAATAATAATTGCGATCAATTGTATTCCACATATGAATGCTTCGTATAAAAAGGCTACAGGTTGTTCATATCAATAACAATGTTCAGTGACTGTTAACCAACGTTATCATTATGATATATTTAACTCAACAATAGATTTTTAATTGGAAGAATTAAATTTTAGATTCAGTAATGGGATAATGAAACATGTTAAAATTATGCTTCGCAATAAAATAAAAGAAGAGTTCTTAGCAGATTCTTTGATGATTTACATTGAATGAGAAATTGTTGAAGATATTGATTCGGATTCGATCATAGATGAATTATATTCTACAAAATATTGAAGGGTGCAACTTTGATAGTATGATTTATTTTTATTTTGAATTTTAAATGCTTTAAATTTTATGTTGTATATATTTTGTGTTATGTATTTGAATTAAAATTTTACTGTTAATCTAGCAAATTTATATATTTGAGTAAATAATTAATTTTAAAAAATAATTTATATATATTTATATCATAGCCCAGGACAGGAAAAATTTCTAGCTCCGCCCTTGGATATGAGTCTGTTATAATTAAATAATAAATTTTAAATATAAAAAATCTCATTGAATCCTGTTTAATTTTGATAATTTTAAGATTTTTTTTGTTATTTTTTGAATTAATTGATTAATTTTATTTTCCATTACAAATCAGTTAATTGATTAGATTAAAAATAGCACATTTTGATCCTGTCATCAAAAATACTAAACGGTTAAACTATACTATTTTGTTAATTTTTTTGAATTTTCGTAAATTTATAAAATTGTTTAATTTATTGTGCTAATTATAAATTTATCCGACGAGATTCATCAAATTCTCAATGCTATTTGTCTTCTGTTCATGAAAATACAGTCTGTCAACCTCCTTACACGAATAGCAGTAGCTACTGGCCCTGCGACCTCACCAGCTAAGCAAGCAGACCGTAACGAGAGTTGCATTGCTTGGTTGCTGTATGTGCACGGTATTTCAGGTGCTTTTTGCCCTTTTCAAGTTGAAGTTAATAGTGTCACTTTTTTGTGTGTTGGCCACTTGCGTTTTCTTCTCTTTCTCTTAATTAAGAATGACTTGAAGGTCCTTCCTTTGGAAAAATAATCATAACAACAATTATTAATGAATACTTGAAAATGTTGAATTAGAGCTCTATGCAATTAAAAATTTGAATTTCCATTCTTAAGATTTAAAATTCTATTTCGATCCTCCAAAAAAAATAATTAAATCTAATCTCAAAATGTATTTTAGTTGGATCCTCTACATAGTATCCCACTTCTCCTAACTCTATTTTAAATAAAATTTATAATTTTATTATTTCATGCTAAAAAATTCTCTCAGCCTAGTAATTTTAACTATATTAAGAAAAGATTCAACTTAAAAAGTATATTTATATGTATCCATTAATTTTTAATATGGACACAAGAATATTTAGGTAATCTTAACTTAGCGGTCTTCATAATTTCATACACCCTAATATTTTTTTTTTCAAGCAATCTATAACATGCAATACCCTTCAAGGTTTTTAGTATAGTATTAACGAGTCAGTTTTTTTTATTCAATATTTTGATGCTTTGAAAGAGTTTAAAATTTAATATATTTGGACTGAGTCATATGCTTAGCTCAAGTTAACGTGAATCTAGCTAATTTTTAAATCCAATATACTTTTGGTTCAGTCATGTATTGAGCATAAAATTTTGTTAGTTTGACAAACTACTAAACCCATTATACATAGGTTTAGTCATGTATTGTGCCCAAACCAACATGAGTGCGGCAAGTTGCCAGACTCAACATAGTTGGGTTCAATTATACATTGAGCTCAAAGTATCGCGAGTTTATCAAGCTATCAAACTCAATATATTTAGGTTTACCCACAAGCTGAGCCCAAGGCATCATGTGTATGGCAAGGTGTCAGACTCAATACACTTGGGTTTAACCGCGTGTTGAGCCTAAAGTATTGTGGATCTGATAAGTTTCCAAACCCAATATACTTGGGTTTAGCTATGAACTAAACCCAAGGTGTTGTGTGTATGAGTTTAACCACGAATTGAGCCCAAGACATTATGTGTATGATAAGTGTCAAACCAAATATATTTGGGTTTAGCTACATGTTGAGTCTAAGACGTTGTGTGGATATGGCAAGGTTCCAGACCAATATACTTGGGTTCAGCCTTGAGCTAAGCCTAAGGCATCGTGTTTATGGAAATGTGTCAAACTAAATAAACTTAGGTTCAACCACATGTTGAGCCTAAAGCGTCATAGATTTGATAAAGTGTCAAACCTAGTATATTTTGGTTCAGCCATGAGCTGAGCCTAAGGCATCGTGATTTTGACAAGTTATTAGACCTAATATACTTGGATTCAACCATGTGCTGAACCCAAGACACCATAAGTCTGACAAGGTGTCGTACCTAATATACTTGGGTTCAGCCATATGCCAGACCTAATTGGTTAGAATTCTATCTTAAGACTTTTAACACAAACTATTCATGTCAATAATAATCATCTTTCTACATTTGTAGGTATATAAAAGGTCTTCCATTGGTCTATATTTTCATCTCATTAATAATTTGTAAGAGATATTTGTCTCTTATTAATTATGTGTCAGAGATTTTCATTAATTAATGCTATTAGGACCAGATGACTCTCCAATCTCTCCATTCCATCAAAACAATAAGTTCAGAGAATATAAATATTTCATGAATCATCCAAGTAAATGGTTCACTTTTTCTACTCTCCAATCATCCATACCTTAATCTTTAGAGAATTTATCGTACAAAAACAAGAATAAACACTTTTGTTCTTAGAATTTATAACTTTTTCTCTCGTTTATTACAATCCTTATTTAAAGTTATTAAAGTTATTATAGAAGGGTCTTTAAATCTCATAAAAAAGACTGTTTTACAGGTATTAGAACTTCTACCATCAATTATGTACTTTCTAAGTTATGAAAAAAAGAATATTAAAATGAACATTTGATTAATCATTATCCAAATACTAAAAAAACCTTGTTCCTTGGGATATATAATTTTGAAACATCATCAAGTATTATTAGAGAAACTATATCCATCCACACTATCACATTTGATGAGAAACTAAACGTACATGACTCGTAACAATATAATTAGTTAATTTTTCTTAGTCTTGAAACCTAATATTAAATCTCTATATATTTATATTTGTTTGTGACTTAATTCTTTTCTTGTTTTAATGTGTTTTCTAAAATATCCTTCAATTCTAGTCAAATTTCTCATATCATTTATTACAAATAAAATCAAACATAAATTTAAGAAAGACAATTTGGGTATTTTAGAAAGAATTAATAATACACTCTGATTGGCTTAAAATTTTCAAAACAAAATTTACTAACATACAAAATCATAAAAACACAGGAACTATAATTTAATAAGTTTCGAGGAACGTCTAAACAATGTTGAAGTTTCTTTATATGCATACCAATTTATTAATTCATTAATTTCACCATATATCCTTTTTCTATTTAGCTCAATGTTTCATTTACAATATTGTGACAACGTTTTTTTTTTTTTTTTTAAAAAAAAGATTTCTTCACCTGGGCAGCGCCCTATCTAAGCTTGCCAGAAGCTGAACTGAGAGCAAAGAATTAGAAAGAATCTTGGTCGTTGTTAATAAGAGCCTCCTGTGTGTACGAGTGTGGGGGGCCCTCTCTTCTAAAAAGTATAAACGATAAAACTACTTACTACCCACTCCCATCATTTTGTGTTCTTTCATTCCACCCTGGCAATCCTCGTCACTGCCCTGTCCTCTTCTTCCCTCTCACTGGCTACCTCTTCGACAGGTTTCCCACACGTGCTCCCTGTATTCACACGTGCGAACATCACCTCCATATACACAAAGATACTACTATTCCTATTCCTAACCTTTCTGTGGTGCAACGAATAAAAGTTGGAGAGAGAAGGTGAGGAAATATACAAGGAGAGAAAGAGAAAGACAAGGAGAGAGTCTTGTTGTTGTTGTGGTGTTATTAAAGCATAGCATAATAATTAATAATTAACAATTTTCATTTCTTGGTCTTATATTTGTTGTTGTTGTAGTAGTAATATTTTTGGGTAGCTTTGCACTCTCTTTCTCTAAGTTTTATATGTGAAATCTGACCTTCAAAGATCACTACTTTCTACTTCTATGAGCTACAATTTTTCTCTTTGGGCCTTTCTATACTTCTTCAGTAATCAAATCTTTCTTTTCTTGCACCGATGAGGATTAGAAACAGAAAGGTTCCTTTGCCTCTTTCATCTCTTTCCCCTATACCTCTCTCAGATCCCCAGTTTAGCCGGTCTCCGGTGGTGCAACTTCAATTACACAACAGCCCACATCAGAGTCTCCTTCAAGAACCTCAAAAAGATGAATACTTTGATCTTCACCTGCCTTCTGATCGCCTAAATCAACCGATCGGAGGTGGAAGCAAAGGTCATGATGATTGCTCCCATGGTGCTGGGCCACAAGAAGAGAAGAAGGTAAGCAGTACTGACTGTTAATTTGGTTAGTTAAAAGAAACAAAAAATCACTACAACCCTTTTATCTAAGTTTTATTGAGTGATTATACATGAGGGTGCACTTGGGTTCAATGTCACTTAAATAGTCAATTTTGTTGGATCTACTTTTTTGTATGGACAATTTGCACCCATCAAGGTTACATTATGATTTAGTACATCAATATTTCTTGAGATTTTATTGTAGGTTTTGTTGGAAGAGGGAGATGGGATTAAAGGAGGAGAACTAAGAGAGAAGAGTAATGATACCAGGTAAGAAAGTGGTGAAAAAAAAGTTAAATCCATGTTCTTCTATTCTTTCATGAAATCTTGTAGTGAAAAAGGTGAAAAGAGGGAGACCTATGGATTAATTTTTTGGCTACGGAAAAGAAAATAAAAATACTGTAAGTGGAAATACTGTTTGCAAGTGTTTTTATATGAACTTGAACTTTGGCTAGCCACCATACCTTCTCCCATCTAATCTAGTCCATTTACCCTCTCCATTTTGGCTAACCAATACGCCCATGAGGTGCACGCTAGTATGGGTCCACGCTGCTGGTCCCCAAAATAGATACACATCTTCCTCTATTTAATTTGCACTCATTTTATTTACTGGTTTCTCCTTGTTTTTCTTATCGCTGTAAATTATGTGGATTTGGGTTTCTGGGTTTGGTTTATTTTTAGGAGGGGAAGTTTCTTGAGTGAAGGAGTACACGTTACAGTTCTTCAACAGTCTAGTTCTTCCCATCAAGGTAAAGATTATATGTGTTCGAAAACCATTTCAGAAGTAGACAGAAAATTATTGTCAGTGTTTATGTTGTTGTATTTGGTTGCACTATAGGAGTTGGGAGATGGGGTGAGGGAGAGAAGGCATTTCCACTAAAGAAGAGAAGAGGGAGCTTTGAAAGGAGATCGAATGAAGAAACGATAATGGATAGAAACAAGAAAATGAAAACCAAAATGAAGACAAAGATGAACACGAAATGTGTGCAACAGAATGGTGATAATGAAGAAGATGAGAAGGAAACAAAAGAAGGTGCTGGTTCCAATGTAAAAGCAAAGCCTAGGGGTGGTGCACTGTTGGAGGGATCACGGTGCAGTCGTGTTAATGGTCGAGGATGGAGGTGTTGTCAGCAAACCCTTGTGGGATACTCTCTTTGCGAACATCATTTGGGTAAAGGAAGGCTAAGAAGTATGAATAGTGTTCGAAGCCGATCCATTGCCAGTACTGTACCAAAGAAGGACGCGTCTGAGGAAGTATCGAGCCATTCATTACCGTCGCAGAAGAAAGAAGAGACTAAAGGGGCTTCTTTAGATGATAAAGTTAGTGTTGCATATGATGAAGATGATAAGGAGAAGCCATTGGTGATCTCAAAGAGGAAGATGAAGCTTGGTGTGGTGAAAGCTCGATCAATGAGCAGCTTGTTGGGCCAAGCAAACAATGCAGCTGGAGTGGCTGAGAATAACGACTAGGGAAACTCTCTAGATGGTGTTGGGTGATCTGCCTAGCTAGTGCAAGTATAACAAGTTCTTTTCTGCTTGAGAGTCTTATTGAAGAACGAAAGGAAGCTGGATAGATCCTTGATCAAGTGTTATCTTTCTCTCGAACTGCTTTATAATTAATCTCTTCTTTTCTTTCTGTTTCTGAACTAATTAATCTTAATGTTTTGCTTAATGCTTTTGTATTATGACTGGTGGGTTTGATATATGTTACTTAAGTGAATCATATGGATTTTACTTTCAGTTTAATTCAGATTTTTCTGGAAAAAATGTGTATTTTACTTGTATATATTTACGGGGAGTTTTGTAGTGCAGTCAAAACGCTGTTTGTGCAATATTTGAAATTTGTTTTTTGACTTCGAATTAAATTTTTTAGTGTTTATAAATCGTTTTGAAGTGTTAATCTGAAAAATAAATTTTAAAAAATAATTTTAAAAAAACATATTAGAGAAAACGTGGTTGTGGACTTTGACTGTGCATGTGTTGACCAAGAAAACGTGATTGTGGAAACTATATATGACAGCAATTAATTATTGGTTGAGGCTTTCTTCATTAAATGGTGAAATTACACTATTAAAAATAAAGAAGTTTCATTGGATTGATTTTGATTTATTTGTTGTAAGGATCTCAATGACATTTTGACAAGTTTGTTTGAAGATTTATTGAAAATCAATGGTCGACTACAAATATTTATAGATTTGCTTTCAGAAAACCCAGGTAGCAAAAAAAACCTGATTTAATTAAAATAATTTTTTTATAATATAAAAGGTAGAAGAATAATAATTCGATAGTTTGATGGTGTCCTCGGCTAGCTTGAGCATATAGGAAGACTTGGATTGATGAAATCCTCACCTTGCTGGACGTACGTAAATTGAGGATTTTATTCAGACGCTAGAATTTACATATTCTGACGTGGCCTCTCATGAACCTAGTTCTTCGGGACGATTTTTACTCGTAACAATCTTGTTCTTTATTGTAATAATTTATTTTTCGTAATTAACTATGAGAGAAAAGTCAATGCAAGCAGACACTATATATATTGTATGTGCAGATCAGCCAAACCCATACTATACAGACATTTTCAAGCTAGCTAGGATCAATTTTAGCAGCAAGGAGCCATTCTCCGACACTACTGCTCTCTAGGGTGGAGAGTAGTCTTCGAATCTTGCCTGAGCCATTGAGAACATGGATAAGATGGGTCTTCGTATCTAGCTGGAGATTGGGTGGGTGAGGACTCGTACGTATAATAGGGCCTTGTACTGCGCGCGCCCTTGTGTTCTTTTATTTTCCAAATTAAACGTTTCCATACCAAAATTAAGTACAGATTAACAGATAAATACTCATTCCAAACATTATAGTTATACTTCAACTCAACTAATTAAATTATAGGTTTGAATTTTAAAAATTATCGATTTAAATTTTATAAATTTTAGAGTTATTGAAAATTTATATAATCATTAACTTCAAAACCTATAAAATTAGTTGAGATGCGCAAACTAACCCGAACATCCATGTTAATAATAAAAAAACACATCATATATGGTAAATTTAAATTCATCCTCTTGAATAATATTTTTCCTTTCTATTTCAATTCTTGAACCAGAAGATGTTTAGATGTACATACCTTTAATTTGTTATATTTCATTTGGTTAGCTATCATTTGGTTAGCTATTAAATTTTATATACAAGTCATCAAATTGTGGAGGGTTAGTTTTTTTTATTATTTTATTACATTATCAGTGTGCTTATCTTAACAATGTTGAATATTATTTTTTAAAAAAACGTTTTTTTTAACAAATTTTTTAAGGTTTTTGATATTTTATGAGGATGAGGAAACATGCTCAACTAAATGATTAAATTATAATGAAAAGAGTATGGATCCAAGCATTTTATAGTTTAAGGGTTGAAAATAGAAATTTAAATTATTTAGAGAATATTGTCAATCAAAACTGATATTAAGAGGTATCTGCGCATATTTTTACAAAACTAAACAATTAATCCACAGCTTCAGCAATTTTATGTTTAACCCCTGTATTCTTTAATGTATTTATAATTTATTTATTTTTTCTCAATTCATGTTATTCTCCAATTTATTTATTTTTCTAAAAAAAATAGAATAAATAAAAGAGACGTAAGTGGTTTCAAATATTTGACTAGAGAAAACGTATTTCCAAAAGAAAAAAAAAACTGAGAACAGTCAGCGCAGATCAAGAGAGTATTTAATTATTTCTTATCCCATAAAGAATAATTAATCAATTGCCTGAATGTGTCATCGGGCGGCCTATTGTCGTAGCTAAATTCGGGCTTGCTAACTTTCCTTTTCTGAAGGGTTTGTTTGGCTAACGGGCTCCCATTGACAGCTAGAAGCGAGGGGCAAGGAAGGAAAGCATCCGCACATTAAGTGCAGATCCAAACACAGAGGTCAACGTTGCGCTTGGAATATGTCCAAAGGAAACGCATCATTTTATTACCAAAAAAACAATTTAATTATATGAGCACGAAAGTGGCGGATGACATAAAACGACATCTCCTAAAGTCTCATTAATTAACAATTTAAGCTTTTAAGTTATATGAATTGAGTGATTCTTTGGTAGTTTTATAATGTTTAATTAATATAATTTTTTTCCTAAATTCTCATTTACTTATTCAATTTTGCCTGCGATATCCTAGTTGTTTCCGATTTTGAATAAGCACGAGAGGATAGAGACTCAAGTCCGAATTCCCATGGACCCGCTGGCCACAACCCATTAATTCATATTTCCACCCTGGCGTTGTGCCTCGCAGTGCCCCAGAGTCCCAGCTCCCGGTAGCCGGTGGCCCTCAAGCTCGGTGCCAATCTCAGCCACACGTGCTGGGCCTTCAATTCCCCTACCTAAGCTGCACGTTATTCTATAAGCATATAAATTGTTTGATAGTGTGGTGCAACAAATAAAAGTTGGAGAGAAAGAGATGGAAAGAGAGATTTAGACATCTTTATCCGTTGAAGGTGAAAATTCTTCGAGGGGTTTGGGAAACTCTTTCACCTGTTTGTATATCCTTCGCTGTCAATCGACTCGAGTATGGCCCAGAAAGATGCTAGGAATAGAGCATCTTTTCCATGAAAATGAAGCTAAGTTTTTTTTTTTTTTTTCCCGTCTACATTATTTAAGAGCAATTCCAAGCCTGTGGACCTTTAAGTTCCACTGTTTGACAATAAGGTCTTCGAATTTGTGCCACTTTTTTTTCCCCTCCCCCTCTTCTCTCAAGCTTTATTGTGTCCTCAGGGTTATCAAGCTCGTCGAAGTCCTTTTCCTTTTCAATGCAGAGGAGCATATGCATGTTCTTTTGACTACAAACCGAAATGATCCCTTCTGAAGAATTTTACATTATGGCGAGCTGGAAAAAACTAGGAAATTCGTCTATACATGAAACCACTGCAAACTTATGGATGGAGTGGATTGATTGGAAAATAAGTCCAACATGCAAACTCTGACATCCAAAGTTTTTGAAATCCCATATATATAAAATATAATGATCCATTCCTTTCTTCAGTTTATGTTTTTGTGCCTTTCATCACTCACTTGTTAGAAGAAGCCCCACGTACAGAGTACTTGCCCGAATGGAAGCATCGCAAATCGCAGTACTGAATATGCCAAAATGGGGTTGGTAATCGGTAGTACTCACGGGCACCTCACCTGCAGTCTCAGTTTGAATCATAAAAGCTAGGCAAATTCGGAATATATGCATGTGCGGGCTGGGACTTGTTCACGATTTTAGAATTTTTTAGGCAAGAACTCGATCCCTCCCCAGTGGAAATAACTTCTTAAACCAAAGAGTGACCACAATAGTTTCATGGGGATGGCTAGTAAAAACGTGTGTTTTTACTATTGAATTGTGTTGAAGAATCCAACTTATTACCAGAAAGACGTATTGATTCCTGGTTTCTCTCACTAACCTCGAACTCATGACTAATTAGTATATATGTTTTGGAACTCAATCCCCTCAAGCTAGAAAGGAGGGCATGACTTCTAGACTCTAGTCCTTCTGGGATTTATTGTGTTCTTTTACACTTGCCTGTTCAGTATTGAATTCCAGCTGGCCTATAAAAAAAGTATAGATTCCAAACAGCTAGTTAATACAGTACGTGTGTGTGTGTTTATATATATATATATATATATATATATATATATATATATATATATATATATATATATCGAGAGAGAGAGAGAGAGAGAGAGCGGATAGAGCTATAGATGTGCACTCAAGATATTTTTCAGGACTTTCGATGAGTTTCAAAGGCCAAAGTTAGATGATGTTGTTAATTAACTGAGGGAATCCTAACGCCTTAGGGGCGGCGGCGGGTGCATTCCAGACCTTCCTCGTGCCAAGTGCAAGTGCAGCCTGGAATATTATGCAGACAACACAAGTACACATCACCTAGTATGTCACCTCGCAAAGACTTAAGTGTACAAAGTCTTTGTGTGTATGTGTGTGCTCAACATACGAACTCTGCATTTTTTTCTTATTTTATTTAACCAGTGCTTAGTATTCACGATACATATTTCGAGTATAGTATTACGGAACATGTTATTTTAATGTTGTCAGAAGGCAAACCCTTTGTTGACGAAATAATGTCCAGTACTGCTCTTCAGTAAGAACTCATGTAATAGGCTAAGGGAATTTTCCAAAGTAGTGTTTACGAAATGCGAGTCCCACGACGATTTTTCTATTTTTGTTTTGGTCTAATGAGATGCGTAATGGATTTTGGGATACAAAATGAAGACAACAGAAGAATACATATGGCTGATGAGACAGCTTTAAGCATAAAGGTCCACTTGGGGCTAAAGTTGAATCAATCATCAAATGATTATGATTTTAATCATGATTAACGGACCATGTCAGTTTCAGTTGTGTTTCTACATTCTGTGATGTCCAGGCTGGCTCCATGCTCACCTCAATTCTCAGGCACCCCCAGTTTGTAAAGTTCTGTACGTTCTGCTAGCTGGTAGCTTAATTAACAGCACATACACCCAGTTAATGCAAATAACTAGTAAATTAAGATGGTTTTCTCTGTATAAAAAAAGGAACATGCAAGCTTAAGAAACTCACTAACTCCTGTCCTTGCCTTTCGGCTGATACATGTAGAAGCATGCGTCTGTCTAATTATATCATGAGTTTGTTGATATCAGGCTAATATTATCTGACTACACGACATTGATTTTAGATATCTTAGTGGGTAAAGATGCCCACAATAGCTAGCTAGCTAGCTAGCTGCTGGGACCCCTGGCTTTACAATTGGTGACACCACCCCACTGGGTTGGCCGGTTCACCCCACGCCAAGTAATTAAGACAGTTTCTTGGCAACTCAATATTGTTCAAGAAACAACTAATTTAGATTAAATACTCCCTCTCTCTCTCTCTCTCTCTCTCTCTCTCACACACACACACACACACACACACACACATATATATGCAAGAGAGTGGCTGTGTACCGACACCTTGTTTTAGAGCAATGTTTGTCTTCATTTGATTGCATCTCGCTGGTCTGCCTTATCTTAAGAGCTGAAAGTTAATTATAGTTAATTATTTATGCAGATCTTACTACGTAATTTTACAATCTTAACCTTTATCTGGCTTAAGTTGCATCTACCTAGCCAGCTGGCTGAGAGGATTAGTCTATCAACTTGTGGAAATGGCTTTCTCTATCTTGGAGGTCAACATCGATCAAAAATCTGTCACATTTAATGCTCGAGGCACACAAAACTTTGGAAATTTTAGTTAATATCGATACTCAAACCGGTTATATATATGTTGGTTTTTTTTCAAGACACAATTGTTTTTTTATAAATTATTTGGTGTTAGATTGGTAAATTATTAACTTAACCCTAAAATAAAAAGAAATTAATGCCTATCACTCGTGGAACTTTTGATCTTTTTAAGTTTTTTTTTTTAAAATAGTATAATTATTTTGATGTCTTTAAAGATAAAATCAACCTAACTCTTTAACAAGGGTTTTTCTTATCATTTTATATTTTTTTTATTATAAATTTGAATGTTGCTTGAGTTTTTATATATATACATAATTGACCGATATTAAATATAATTTACAAAAAAACTGATTGCACGCAGCAATATTAGCAACTATATATAATTTACCTGGCGATATCATCTGAAATTTTGAATTTCAACTATAAACACTTCAAATGCGTTCTGGTATATATATAACTCACCTTTTGAATTGTAACTAAAAAAGAAAAAAGAAAAACTCACCTTTGGAATTAAAAAGGTTTTCTCTTCCTCTCCTCTCCTCTCATTCAAATGAAATGATGCTTAATTACACACACAAACACTAAATCGTGATTAATTGCTTGATTTACATGTAGCAAAAGTATATCCACACAACATCCATGAAATTTCAAGCACTGTTAAAATATCAAGAAAACTAGCTAAGAAATCTCTCTTTTTCTCTTTTTTCTTACCGGAAATAAGGAGGTCACAGGCCCCCCAGGACACACATTATTGGGGATGAAACCCCGAGGCCTACAAATATCATCCGATTTAAAAAACAGTAGCTTAGACGTGTGATAGGGATGGATTAGTGCGTGGTGCATATCATTTGTGCTACGGTGGTGCTCTTTCCGACTGCTACTGTTGATAGGCTGGACTCCAGGGCTATCATTTGCTGTGAAGATTTTATAATATTCCGGTGAATATAGTTCACAAAAATAAACCATGCTGGACATTTTCAACCATCAATTTAGAAAGTGTTGCATGCACACATTATATGCCATGCAGCCCCACCGCCCCCACACCACCCAGCTTCTGGTCTCTAGACTACAGAGACACCAGTATATATCCACAAATATGTCCACAGCGACTCAGTGCAAAGCACTCTCCGGTCTTGGGCAACCGTGCTTCCATTTACATTCGTTTCCACTATTAAGAGAGAGATTTCAACAAGTGCCCAAGTCTATAATTGTCAAGACCATTGCTTTACAATTGTAGTCAAGGCTACAATGACTCTGTTGACCTGTGTAGCAAAACTGGATACGTGGAGATTCCTGTCTGGCCGGCCTTTGTAGACAATTAGGAAATTTTACATGTTTCACCAATCATTATTCGAGCTAGAGGTTGTCCTTAGATTCTTAGCCCCCGCTTAAATTTTATTTTTCTAACTTAAAAAAAATGTAAAGACATTAGGAAGTTAAAAATTCAACATGAAGTAATTTTAAAATGTTGAGATTGCAATATATGAGATAATATATATTTTTATATATAAAAAAAATATAAGATGACGATAAAACAAATATATATATATATATATATATATATGTGGATTAAAATAATATCTTCATAAATCAAATAAAAAAAAATTAAAACAAAGTTCTATTAGAAAAGGCCTTCAAAACTCATGATTTATGTTATGAGATCATAATAAACTCGTAGAAAAGAAATTAAAGACAATCATAAAAACAATCTTTAAAAAGAAAAATAAGAAAAACTAATATACAATGATAAGATCATAAAAAAAAATGAGAGAAAATGAAAAAAAATATGAATGACATTAACCTTTCAAACTTATGACTTAAATCATTAGATCAGAAGCACTACAAAAAAAAAAAATGAAGCTCAATCCTCATAATCAAATATTAAAGGATGAAACCTGGAAAAAAACATCATTTACAAAAAAAGATCTAAGAAATTGTAATTAAAAAAATGAAGGTGAAAATCAAAATAAAAAAATAAATTGGAGGACAAGCTAAAATTTTCAATTATAGGGCTTGAAAAACTAATATAGAATGATAAGTAATTTTTTATTTTTAAAATAAAAAATAACTTTAACAAAAGGAAAAACAAATCAAAAGAATGAGTGTCAAATTGAAAAAAAAAAAAAAACAACATAAACTTTGATTGAATGATGAAATTGAAAACCAATAAAACTTTAACAAAAAGCCATGGGGAAAAAAAATTAAAAATCAAATGAATAAGGACAAAAATAAAAAAAAAATCAAACAAATGAGAATTGAAATTGAAATACCAAATTTTAAAGGATAATTATGCATTTTTCCTAGTAGGAGAGAAAAAAAAAGAAAACAAAAAGGATATAGCTACCTGCGACAATCCTTCCATTATTCATCGTCACAAGTCATACTAGAAGAAAGATGACATGGTGGAGCTTCCAAGGACACAACAGGATGTCAAGTTTGACCACTAAGTGATATCTTATATGTCGTTCAAAGAACACGAACGCCACCTACACGCACCAACATCTTTTCATAATAAAAAAATAAAAATTCAATGTAAAAATACCAAAACACCGCTTATTTTCTAGAAATCACAAATAAACTTATGTGAAATGACAAAAACACCCTTAAATGTATACCTTTTTTTGTCTTTTCTAAGAGCAAATTTATATTTTAACTATAGCCTAAGAAGGCAACAATAAAAAAAAAAAAAAAATCCTTGGTTAACATCTCTATTAAAACAAAAATTTACCTTAGGAGTAAAGAAGTATTTTTATTGTTTAAAGTTTATAAAAAGTTAAAAATAATCTTTGGTCAACAGTTCTAAATTTTGTCGACTTCAAGGATAAAAATATAATTGTACAATACAAAAAATTTGAAAAATACTAACATACCCACCAATTAATCTTTTAATAACCAACAAACTTCTAAAACAGACCAAATTATCCTCAGCATAAAGGCTCCTATTTTTTCCACCTAAGAAAAAAAATGATAATTTTATTATAGTAATTCATGGTAAATTATGTCTAAAGCGACAATTAAACACCCGCACCATATAAAATTTCTATTATTTTTCATTAAATTCTCCATCTATATGGAACCACAATATCATAAAGCTATGAAATAAATTGAAATAGATCAATTTTTTTTTTCTATGGTGATTGTGGAGCAAGAACAAAATTACATAAAGCAAATATGAATTATTTATTTTATCACAACATGAGTGTTCTAATTAAATTAGATATTCAAGAAAAAAAACTAAAGAGCATAATAACATATATACACATATATACATACATACATAAAGAACACTAAGTATATATTTAAAGAAACATGATTAAGAAATTAAAGTTCAATACCAGCATGTATATTGATGTATTTGATTAAACAAACCAAAGTTGAATACTTTTTAATTGAAGCATTTTAGAATTGGTCAGGCTATGTTATTGTTAGAAATGAATATTTTGTTTTTAAGATTTTATTACTTTTTATCTGGAGGCAAATAATGTTTGCAATATGTCTCTAAAGATTCTAATAATACTATATTATTTAGGTCCCGTTTATTTCAAGAAAAATGATCTCATGAAAATTACTTTTCAAACTTTTCTGTATTTATTTGTCATTAGAAAAGTTGTTCAACAAAAAATACTTTCTAGTCAAAGAAAAATTTGGCTTGGTTTTTTAAGAAAGTGTTTTTCTTTTATTTTGGGTGGAAAATACTTTCTAGAAATTGTGAAAAATTTAAAAATATCATGTTATTTGATGATTATATTAAATTTGATCATCAAACTTTTGATTGCTATAAATATATTTTTTTAATATTTTTTTTTAATTTTATCTCATAGAATTTGATTTAATTTGATTTTTATATCAACTTTAGTCCTTATTTTTATGATTGTTATTTGTTTTTCTCTTATTATTTTTTTAATTGAAATTTTTAATCTATCAGATTTGATCATTATTCTTGTAATTGATATTTATTTTATTTTAAATAATTTATAAAATTGTATTTTTTTTTAATTTCATCATCTTTCAACTTTTTTATCTATTAGATTTGATCTCTATTATTTTGATTTTTATTTATTTTATTTGAGATAATTTATGAAATTAGATTTTTTTTCAATTTTATTTTCATTCAATTTTTTAATTTGTAAGATTTGTTCCTAATCATTTTAATAAATTTAAAAAAAAAATTACAACTTATTTTCTAGCTCATTTTCCATGACATAGTCAAATATTGAAAAGTATTTTCCAACTTATTTTCCATGATACTAATAAACATCGAAAAATAATTCACTTTTCATAAATTTATTTTTCAATAAAACCACTTTACAAAAAAAAACTATTTTCCAATAAATAAACGAGGCTTTAGATGTATTTCTCTATTAACCAAAGATAATATAACTCGAGTATCTTTTAATATGATTAAACCTAAGCTATATATTTTGGAGGAAAATATAGCTCAACACGAAGGAGATAATTTGTTATTCTTGATTTGTTTGAAGGTAGCACCATCTTTTTATTTTTTTAATAATAGTTTAATTATTATATTGCCCTTGAAGAGTAAACAATCAGAACTTTTGATACAATGATAATTTCAATTTTGTCATGAATAGTTGAATTATGCAGGTACCCTACTTATGCAAATTTGTTAGCATTGGCTTCAGGGGCTTAATTCTCTGTCTTTTTAGGATTGTGTGCTGACCAATTCAAAAAATTATACAAACCATTCAATTTCATTTTTCTTTTGATTCAATCATTTTTCTATTAATTGGAATTGTTTTATTTGCATTGATTTTTCTAATTGTATTTTATTTTCAATTTCATCCCTAGATGTTTGATTTTGTTTTTTTTTTTTTTTGTATATATCAAATTTGGTCCTAAATATTTTACTTGCTTTTTTTTTCAATTATTTTCTTGATTTATTTGTTTTTTTTCTTCAATTCTATCCTTGAGCATTTCTTTTCATTGAATTTGTATGTCAAGTTTGGTGTCAATTCTTTTAATTGTTATTTTTTTATTTTCTTAATTGATTTGTTTTTTAAATTCCATCCTTAAACATTTAATTTCATTTAAATTTTCCCTTCACATTTAATATCAGTTGGTTTTTATGTTGAATTTAGTCCTAATTCTTTTAATTGTTATTTATTTTATTTTGCATTATTTTTTTATTGACTTTTTTTCCTCAATTTCATCTCTCAATATAGGTTTGGTTAAAAATCTTGCTTCTTTATTTTTTAAGGTTTGCCTTTAATGGAGACACCTTGATCTCATGACTCGGGTCATAGATCTTAAAGATTAGCCCGGATCGATTGTGATCTTTTTTTAAAGCGTATTTTTTCAAATATTTTTGTTGCTGGTATTTGTGTTTGCTTTGCTATTTATGAGGTCATTCCAATTTCATGTTCTAGGTCATGTATTTGATTCGTTCACCCGGGTTGGTTGTTGGGTTCACTCGAGGTTTTTTTTTTTATATATATAAGTTTCCATCATATTGGCGCATATGCTCATTCCTTACATTTTTATGATGTGTTTAGCTTTTTGTAATATTTTTTATGGTGTGGGTTTATTCAATCATTTTTGTTTGTATTTATAATTTAAAATATGAGTTTTTTAGGATAGATTTATCTTTTATTTATTTAAATAAAAATATTTACTAAAAATAATTAGGTAATATCTCACCTTTACAGTTTCTTTATTGGTTATTGTTAACAATTTTTTTTATTTACATAAATGGTTATTGATTTATTTAGTTAGATGATTGCATAGGCTTTTAAAATGACAATTTTAATTTTTCTTGTAAAAAAATATATTGGAGCAGTCTACATACCTGGATTTTTTTTAAAAAAAATATTATAACTTGCATGTCAAATTCATGATTTTAATATTTTTTTAGTTTTTCCATTTTTTTTCTTTACACTTTTTTTTTGGAAAAAATATTATTTTTTTACTCTTTACACTTGACCTATTTGTACTATTCTTTTTGTTCATTTTTTTTTATTCTTTTTTAATTTGTTTTTCTAATGTTTTTCTTTACCCTTTTTATTTTTGGAAATTTATTCTACACAGACTACGAAAATGGTGTTTCAATTGCAATACTATTCTATTTTCCAGCTACATTAAAAATTAACTTGAAATCTTATATATTTATATTAATGCATGTAATCTTTATCATATTTTATTATATATAAGTGTTGACTTTGTGTTTAACGGTTACATCTTTTACTTAGTGTAAAAAAACATGTTAATAATATCTAGACATTAATTTTTTTGTATTGGAAAAAACATTATTTGACCGGTAGATAAACAAGTTGAATAAACACATTAAAATTTGTTTTTTGTATTTATTTACACAAATAATTATCATAGGCTTTCTTATTTATAATTAGACTGATTAAACACATTAAAATTTGTTTTTTGTATTTATTGACACAAATAATTATTATAGACTTTCTTATTTATAATTAGAATTTAAAAAAAAAACTTAAATTTAAAAAACTTGCATATTTATTTTCTGTTTTTTACACAAAAAAAAATTTATCCAAACCAGAGCATAACAAAAATCTCAATACTAGTGTTGCTCTCTATTTTGTAAACATCTGGGATGAGATCTAAGGTTCAATACATACAAATATCTTCTTATGATCACGACAAAGTTGAAGTGATGTTTTCTCAATATATATTGTGTACAGAGACTATGCATCCTATTTAAAATTCAGAACACATGTTACCAAAAGTAATTCAAGTTTGAAATAGTTCTTTGGTTATTAAAAAAAAAAACAATTTGTGATCAACTAATATAACAACGAATTTCAATAATAATAATAATAATAATAATAAATGTACCATAATGGGTATTTTTACTAAGATTATTATTGTGAAAGCCCTGTCCTTGTTAATTAGAGTGATAAATCCTTATTCTTGCCTATTCTTTTTTATTTATTGTTTTGCCACCAATTTATTAAACATCAATTTGAGCTCCAAAGTAGAGAAAAAGGAGTCCAGTGAGCAAGCTGCCATCACAGCTGCAAAAGCAAAAGACTATATACAGAAACCAAACCAAACACAGTCAATCCCTTGTTCTTGCCTCTTTCTCGATATTGATCACAATAGGACAAGATCTGGAATAGCTAGCTATACTTGATGCATGAGGACAGAAACAAGGAATGCTTTCAGTTTTTTTCCATGAACAATTTCCACTTATTACTGGGTGTGTTTGCAATTTACTGGGTGTGTTTGAAATTGAATATTATTTTTTAAAGTATTTTTTATTTTAAAATAATTTTTATTTTTTAAAATAATTTTTATATTAGTATATCCAAACAATTTAAAAATTATTTTTTAAGAAACACACTCAAAACTAAACTCGAAGAAACACCCTGTGATGCAGCCAAATCTCAACTGCTGTTTACCATGGTCAAAAGCTACACAGTAACCATAGTATTAAACAAGAACACTCTCATGTGGGTGGTTCCCCCTTATGATACCATATAACTGTTCGCTAAAGTTTGCATTTACGGCAGATTATATACCTTAAACCCGAAATAAATACCCATATTTTAGCTATTTATAATTTAGTATAAACCTTTTCTGGCTCGTTACATCTCTATTTTTATAAAGATCATACCATAATCATTAAAATGGAGGTGGTGCTATAAGAAATACACTTTATCAAACATCGTTTTGTTCTTTCGTTAAGAGCCTCTAAACAGAGAAGGAAAAACTGCAGTACTCAACATGACCTCGACTCTCGACTTTAATTTCATAAACATGCAATTCTACTTGCTACTCTCTGATACTGCAATGCCATTATTTGCTAGGCCCAGCAAACTGCTAATCGATCGAGCTTTGACCATGCCAAGCTTCACCTTCTTCTTTGCAATCATTAGAGGCTTCGTGTCATCTCCATCTACATCAGCTGGAACACCATCAAGTTTAGTATCTGATAATAAACGTTTCGTTTTTTTTTCCTCCGATGAGGACGAGCTCGATAATGGCTTGGACTCGGCCTTCTTGGGTGCAGTGCGAGCCATGGTTCGGCTTCGAACGCTATTCATGCTTCTCAGCCTTCCTTTGCCCAAGTGATGCTCACAAAGTGAGTATCCCACAAGAGTTTGCTGGCAACACCTCCATCCTCTCCCATTTACACGACTGCACCTCGATCCTTCCATAAGTGCACCACCTCTAGCTTTCCTTTTCACACTAGTATTATTAGTAGCACCACCAAGGCCCTCTTTGACGATTTCATTACTTTCTTCTTTTTTGTTATTTCCTTTCTGCAGCACGCATTTCTTGTTCATCTTTGTCTTCATTTTCTTAGCTTTCTCCATTATTATTTCTTCATCATCTGATGGTCTTTCGAACCTTCCTCTTCTCTTTAATGGATATGCTTTCTCTCCCTCACCCCATCTCTCAACTCCTATAGTGCAATCAAACAATTACAAATATCAAAATGTATCTGACTTTCATGGTGGTGAGTCTGTGGGGGCATAGCTAGTATTGTTGTTTTGAAACATGATAAGAATTTTACCTTGACGGGAACAACTTGATGGTGTAAGATTCATAGTTTCTATTTCTGCACCCATGAAACTTCCCTTCCTAAAACAAATAACCAGACCAAGAAGATCCACAAACACACACATGAAATTCACAAAGCCCAAGGAAACAAATACTAGGTAGCAAGTAAGAAGATGAGAAGAATGCAAGAATGTAGAGCGAAATGTGTAGGACCATCATCCCATGATAACATGCACCGCATGGGCATATTAGCTAGCCAAAATAGAGAAAAAAGAGAGCACCTAGATTAGATTAGAGTAGATGGTGAGGTATGGTTGCTAGCCAAAGCTGATAAATAATAAAATAAAAACACTTGAACAGTACCATCCACTAATTAGTAATTACAGTATTTTTCCTGGTAAAATTCATACTAGGGCCTCTATTTTCAACCTCTTCTAGTACAAGATTTTATGAAATAAGAGACGAACATGGATTTTTTACTTTATGTCTTCAATTCTTTCTCACCTGGTATCATTACTCCTCTCTCCATCTCTCCATCTCTCATCTTTCTCCAACATAATCTACACAATAAAATCACAAAAAAAAAAGAGGATACAATCAACCATACTTGCTGTCTAATGTGATCTTATGGGGGTGCAAAATTAACCATAAAAGGTGAATCCAACGAAATGCCTTTTTCATGTAACACTGAACACAAATGCACTCCTCGACTAAACCACCAACCAAATAAACTCAAAAACAAGATATATTAAAAGGGGGGTATAGTGTTTTTTTTCTCACCAACCAAAATTAACAATCACTGCTTACCTTCTTTTCTTGTTGTGCCCCAGCACTAACTGCAGAGCAATCTTGGCCACCTCCGATCGGTTGATTTGGTTGATCAGATGGCTGGGAATCATAGCAAGCAAGCCTGTGAGGTTGTTGAGGGAGATTTTGAGGTGGGTTTTTGTGTATTTGAAGTTGCACCACAGGAGACTGGAACTGGGGATCTGAGAGAGGTACAGGAGATAGAGAGGATAGAGGTAAGGGAACCTGTCTTTTCCTGATCCTCATAGGTGCAATATAAGATTTTGCTATCTCTCTCTGTGTCTTAAAAAGATTTGATCAGACAAAGAAACCAAACTAACCCACAACCAAGAAGTGATCTTTAAAGTGAGGGTCAGAGGAATTTTACAAATATGTAGAGAGAGAGAGTTAATAAACAGGGTGCAAACACCCCAACACTACTTCCTGTACCAAAAACAAATACAAAAACTCCAAGAAGAAGAAAAAAGAAAAAAAAAATATAAATGCTTTATTAATAATAATAACAACACACAACTCTCTCTCTCTCTCTCTCTCTCTCTCTCTACTTTTTTATTTTGTTGCGCAACAGAGAGCAAGGGATTTGGGAGGGTAGTAGTGATCCTCATGGTTAGAGGGGGTGTGCAGGTGGGGTGGCACGTGCGAGTGACTGGCCAAAAGGGTAGCAGGTAAGAGGGGAATCACGGAGGAGGAGGGGACAGGGTACGGACGAGACTGCCAGAGTGAAAGCGAGGGACAGAGAATACAAAATGATGGGAGCGGGTTGTCTGTTTTTCTAATCATTTATTTATTTGTTTGTACTCTTTTGCTACTATATATTACTTGTACACTCCTATATTTCTTATCAATCTAATAATATTTCATTTTCACTTTCTTGTACTAACATTTCTCCATATCGGTGTCATAATTTTTAAAAAATTTATTTACATTCCCCTTAATATTACGTAGCTAGACTGATGTTGAATTTGAGATTTGAAAACAAAATAAGAAAGGATGGAAGAAAAACCTGAAAATAAACTACCCTTTCATTAATAGTTATGGTAATTATTTATTATATGATGAAAAAAAGAAAGAAAAAAGACTCAACATATTTAATATCATATATCATTAAATGATTTAATGATATAACAGATTGATAAGTTGGGTTTTCACTGCTATATTAGTGTATCAATCAATGTGATCATTTTTACAATGTTAACATTTTAAACCAAGATATCAACTTATTTTAGTTGCGTGAATTTAGAAGCCGACACTACATGATATAATCAAAAATATAGATCTAGTGATGTGCCCTACAATAATACTGCAGCATCTTTCTTTTCATTTTTTTTTTTTTTTTGAAGTAGGTTATCATGAACCAGCTTTTACGCTCCATACAAAATTATTTTTCCCCGAACAAAACTTTTAATAACAAGGCATGCCCTGTAATTCGTGACCATTAATATTAGTGGATAGAGAGATTCAAACTACACATCACATAAAGAGCATCCCTCTTGACCCCATGTTTTTTATCAACTCACTTATCCATAGATGATTGATGCTGTAGTATCCTTCAAACTCGTATATTTTATACAAAGTTATTTCTTTCCAACAAGGTTTTCAATAACAAGACATGTCCTCTTATTCGTTGTTTGGCAATATGGTTATAGTTGTTTTTTTAAATAAATTTTCATGTTAAAATATAATTTTTTTAAAATTATTTTTAATAGCAGCACTTCAAAATAATTTAAAAACACTAAAAACATATTAATTTAAAATTGATAAAAAAAATTAAAATTTTTTAATTTTTTTTTAAAATATTTTTAAAATATCAAAACAAACACCATAAAATCATAAAAGGAGCATACCTTTTGACCTATGCTCTTTATCAACTCACCCCTTCATAAATGGTTTATGCTACAGCATCCTTCAAACCCGTTTCATGTAGCTATGGCCTAATTTTTATTAGCTATTTACGGATGAAGAATGAATTGTAACTTTAGATAAATTATAGAGTTAGACATTGAGAAATTTTAAAATACAGGAGCTAAAGTGAAGCGTAGGAGGATCTACATAGACTAAAATATGGTTCATTCTTTCTTTACTTCTCTCTTTTGAAGAGAAGAGGTAACGGGTCCCATACAGCTCTCTATCCCTTGAGAGGAGCCAAGATGCTCTTTCTTTTGCATATGTGTGGATTAATTTTGCATTATTATTAGAGTGGGAGTTTGTGAATTGTGACAACGAGTATATTACAATTACAATTACAATTTCACAAGCTAATTATTGTTGTTTAAAAAATACTTTAGATACAAATTCATTGTCACGTTTCATTGTAAGAGTATAGTAGTGTCTTTGCCCTTCTTAGAAAAACAAATGTCTTGGTTTTGGGGCATTGAAAACTTTTCTCGAAGGCCATTGATTATTATAAGATTGATCAGGGATTTTTGTGTTTTTATTTTATTTTTTATAGCATAATAAAATAATCTAATTGCTCTTCAAATTAAAATTTATAAAACTAGAAATAATGGTAGTAATATATTTTTATTATTTTGAATACAATAAAATGTTACCTTTGTAATCAGAAAAATTAAACCATGTATTCAGGACCTTTCAATGTTTTCACATTGGTTTTTGGTAGTTACATAGTTCATCAAGGGTGTTTTGATCTTTTAGCATGATTTAATTAATAATTAAATTGAAAAGGTTGCTAGCACGTGCAGCACAAGCACCAACTCGTGGGAAAGTATGTACATACACTTTGGGCATTGCATGCATCATCACTAGGTGGCAAAAACCACTTTTTTTCTATGTTATTGGAAGCATTGTCATATTATTTTTCTCGTAATACGACGCATGTCAAAGGTGATGACACATCATGTCACCATTAGACACTTGTTTCTCTCTCTTTCTCTCTTTTTTCTTTTAAAAATTATAATTTGACCATCTTTATTGTTGGTATTTTAACTTTAGTCCTTACTCTTTTGATTTTTAATTTTTTTTCTTGGTCTCTTTATATAATTTTTTTTTAATTTCATCATTCAATTGTAATTTGTCATCTATTGTTTTTTTCAACTTAGTCCTTATTTTTTTTATTTCTATTTTTTCCTTGATCTTTTTGTAAGAGTTTTATTGGTTTTAGTTTTATCCTTCAATCCAAATTTATAATGTATTATCTTTTTCAATTTGGTCTTTATTTTTTTGATTGTTTAGTTCTTTTGTTAAATTTATTTTTCTTTTTAATTTCACCCTTCATTCAAAAATTTACTTGTATTTTTATTTCAATTTTGATCCTCACTTTTTTAATTGTTTTGGTCCTTTAGTTAAATTTATTTTTATTTTCACAACAAAAAATAACTTTTATGGATTCATAAATTATGATTGTACATGGCAGGAGTTGAGAAAATGATGAGTATATATCATAACTTGTAATAAATCATCTAGTCAATATTAATTTTTTTTTATTTGACGCCAAATTCATCAAATTTATTTTCTTAAGGCTCATTTGATTTAGGCTATTTTTCCCCCTTCTTAAAAACATGTTTCTACTCTTCAAAATTAATTTCCGAATTTTGTAACTTAAGTGGTATTTTCGTTATAAAGTTGACTAAAGGATGTATATTGAAAAAATACATTAGAATATAAGGATTTAAAAGTATTTAAAGACCAATTGGGAAAATAGTTTAATATATATAAACAAATTCATGCATTGATCCACTAAACTTGTATAAACAATTGTGAAATGGCCCTCAAAATAATCTCAATCCCTTTTAAATTAAAATGAGGAGAGATTATTAGTATAAGATAATTGAAAAAAAAAGGTTTAATAGTTTAATCTATTTTTATATAATTGATTAAATCTCTAATATGTTTCTACGTTTTTAATATATATATATATATATATATATATATATATATATATATTTTGTATAATATTAATTTTTTTAATATATTTCTATCTTAAAATCTTTCATCTAAACTAACATAATTATATTTTTCATCTTAAAATTGACTTTGAGCTAGAAAATGATATAATTTTAAACTTTTGAAAAGAATTATTTTTTTAAAAAAAATTCTAGATTTTAATGTCCGAGTAATTTTGTAAAATATTATTTCTTAAAAAAATGAGCAATTTTATATAATATCATTATATTAAGCAATTATATTTTTGAAATGAAAAATATAATTATTTTAATCTACATGAAAAAAAAAACTTAATATAAAGATATATTAAAGAATCTAATACTATAAAACAACACAACATATATAATTAAAATATATTTATTTTTAAAAAAATATATATAAAAATATGTTGAGATATTTACCATAAAAATATAAATCTAAAATGTCAATATTAAATAAAATACTTAAAGGCGAGAAGTTTTTATTGTAGCCTCACGCTTTGTATACCCAAATATAAAGTATTATAGATTGTGACAGTGTTTTTTTTTTTTTTTCAAACTTTTTTTCTCAATCCTAACCTTGTAGAACCAAATTAATGATGAATTTCTTATAATTTGTTGTTACGAGGTACAATTAAAACAAAGAAGATCAAAATATTAAACACATCAAAATAATATGACTGAACTAGAATTCCCACAAAAAGTTCTATTTTTGCCATCTATTTTTCTGCTCTTCTATTAGTGTCCTGATAAGTTTTGAAAGTTTTGTTTTGATTCAAAACATTTTTTTTCAATAGAAAGTGAGAGATTCTCTGAAAAATAATAAAGAAAAGATAAAGTTATTGGTTAATTATATTTTAACTATAAAAAAAATTATTTTTAATGTTAACGAGTTTCATTCAACAAAAAGAGTTTCATTAAGATGCTTTTATTTTTATATTGTTGGAAAAAATGAGATTGGGCTTAAGAGAGAATTTTGTTTTTTGTTTGATTTTTTATTTTTATATGATTTTTGGAGTGTTTTGAGTTGATTTATTGGTTTATTGACATTATAAGGATGCTTTTAGATATTTCTAAGTGAAAATGAGTTTTAAAATGATTTTTCATTATATACCCAACCTAATTTTTTAACCTCCTCTCCAATAGTTAGAAACTGAGTTGGTAAACAATCCATTTTCTGCCTTAACAAACAACATGTCACCTGCCTTTATTTCTTTTAAAAATAAAGATAAAAGATCATGTTATTTGCCTTTTCAATTGAAAAAAAAAAAAAAGGCCAAACAAGTTGGGCCTTGAAAGAACAGTCTTCTAATTCTTTTTTAACTTTGTATATACAAGCGCCCTTGACTAATTGACATTTAATTTTAAATTAAATTAATTAATATGGATGAATAAAAAAAAAACTTGTGTTAATTTTTTTTAATTAAACAACATTTAGTTTTTGCTTGGTTTTCTTACTTACATTTTTTTTTTCTAATATCAATAGATGTTCTTCTGTGAATCCCTTAAAAAAAAAAAAAAAAAAAAAAAGGTGGATTCTTCATCAGTAACATTATACTACTCTTTTTATATTAGAATCCCCCTTCCGGTTTTTCCTGGGCCTTATATAAGTCATTATGAGGGGCTCGGCCTAAGAGATATATCGTCTTCTCGGACGAAAAGAAGGGTCATGGATCTAATTGCGTCAGTATCTTTGGTTTTTTTTTTTTTATTTTATTTTTATCTAAGAAAAAACGATTGAATAAAATCATAGAAAAAAAAAATATCATGTTTAAGCAGGGACTTTAGTCACCAGAAGCAGAAGGTTTTCCTTTTCCTTCTTCTCCATTTGGTGTTCCGTCTCCAGCAAAAAAATAATAATTAAAATAGCCTTCTCTGTCCATCTCATTATTGTTTGGAAGTCACAATCATCTCTACTTTTATTTTCAGGGATTTTTTGAAAATGTGGTAGAATTTATTATTTAAAATGTTTTTTTTATTTGAAAATATATTAAGTTATTTTTAATTTATTTTTCAAAATTTATTTTTGTTATCAACATATCAAAACAATCTAAAAAAAAAAATCCTGAAAAATAACAAAAGAAAGAACAAAAAAATACAAAAAGAAATTCACATACAAAATCAAATCACAAGAACAGATAGAGAGTAATCTTTTTATTTTTTATTTTTCTCTTGGGAGTGTGGCCAAGTCCGCAATCATTCCTTCCCATTCAAAGACACAAGAAATACGTATTTAATATGGACAATTCACAGCAAGTCACATGGCAATAGATATAACAAAGCTATAATTGTGTTCTTCAATGGAGGAAAATGACACGTCGAAAAACCCCACAAGGCATTTGATGGAACGTAAATAAAATTCTGTGGCTTGTTCTTAGGCTTCTGTGAAGAGCGATCTAGCTCTCTACATCATTATCATCAAGGTGCATCGAAGCCAAGAACGGAATGGAAGAAGAGAAAGAGAAAGAAAGTCTATGGTTGGGATCATAATTTGGTTTGAATTCCGATTGGATGGTGTTTTGAGTTGTAGATCTTGATTTCCATTGGAGCATAATTTATTTATGTTTGTCTGTGTTTAGGTATTGAGAGAGTGAAGGGAAAACTAGTTCTTTATTCATTCATTCGTTTGTTTGGTTCTTAGGAAAGTGAAGGAAAATAATGATTTTTGTTTTGTTTCCAAAGATGAGTTCGTGGTCTTTTTTATTTTATTTTTTTCAATGAATGCATCGTTTTATCTTTTTATTTATATTCTCAGTTAATCATTCACGTGACGCAATCAACGCCATTTATTTGAGTCAACTGGTAAACTCAGTCAGCATCTTATTCCGGCGCTAACAAAGATAGACATATATAGGGTTCAAAATATTCCAAAATTGCAAATAGAAAGGTTATTGCGGGCCAAAATATAATAGAAGCAGAGTATATGATAAAAAACTTAAATATCTAGAGATTTCTAGCCTTTACGTAATAAGGCAAAACCCGGCAATTTGGAGGACAGGGTTTGACAGCTAGGAAGGAGAAAAGCTTCAACCACGATGCATCTCAAAATTCATGTTAGCCCACCACCTCGGCCTATATTTATTCCACGTCTGACCTAGACAGGCCCAGCTCATTGAATATTGAGAAAAACAGGTGATTCTAAGGAGAGCATATTTATTTTTGTATTTTATAATTTTTTTTTTAAATATTAATTTTATTTATTTATTTTAAATTAATAATTTTTATGTTTTCAGATTATTTTGATATACTAATATTAAAAAAAATTAAAAAACTTATTTCAATGTATTTTTTTAAAATATTTTAAAAAACAACTATTATTATAATACTAAACGGGTTATTTGTCATACTCATCCCTTATATATATATATATATATATATATATATATATATATATATATATATGCTGAGAAATCTTATGCTGCTCGAAATATCCAATAACTTAATTTGAATATTATAAAATTTCTAGCTTATACTTATTCTACGTTACTTTTTTTTGTGAAGAATTTCCAGCTAATTAAAAGCAAGTCTACGTACGTACGAAAGAAACATACATTATGAAAAATTTACCTTATGTTTGGATCTTATATATAGAGGTGCATGTCATAATCAATTAGTCATTGGCCAATGTACAGGGACTGGATAGTATGAATTTATAAACAACAGAAAATGCTACAATTTATAATGATAAAATTTAATTAGTAGCTAACAATGATGTTGATAATCTCTTGCAAGTAGAAGTTCTAACAGTTAAAACTTGGAATTTTAATTAAAATGTCTCATATTCAAGTATTAGAAGGGATGTAGTAAGGATTTAGATGTTAGAGAGAATTAACTTATTGTATAGTTTGAGACTAGAAGACCTCTTAAAGAAGAAAAAACATTGATAATCAGAGATAAATTAGGAGAATAGTTTGAGCAATTCTATAGATGATAACATTTTATAATTATTTTGGATTAAAAGGGAATGTTCCTTGTCAAGAAAGCAACATTGGAAGCAAAAGCCATTGCTGCTCGTGTAGAAAGCAATTGCATTATATTTCAATATTTCTGATGATCTTCACCCCTTAAATATCAGAAGAGAAAGACGAAGTGTCTTCAAATTCTCATTGATTTTGACTTTATATTATGAAATCATGCCACTCATGGAGATATATATATATATATATATATAAGGAATCGTTTCGGGCAAGATAAATTTGGGTTATGGTCTAATCATGGTGACCTAATCTCATTATAACACACACACACATGAATTGTACTATAAATAATTAGTGCATGCACTGTTACAATTTGGAGCAATAAGCACATCATTTGTCGGCTGTAATTCAACAAAGTTGATACTCCATTTTGCCTTTTGTTCTCGTTGGATTCCATTAATTACTGCAGTTCCTATGGTGAATCGCATTTGGGGGCAAGTTGATAAGATTAGATTCTCTTTAAGGAAGATTGTGTTGGATGATTATGTATCAACTTAAGCACAGAAATCAAATTAAAGGAATTTTTTTTTCTACCTAGAATAGTGATATAGGAAGTTAGGTTATGAACTAACCTAAGAATACGTACACTTTATATAGTTTTACTTCATTTTTCCCCTTCTTATTGTATTTGTGTTCATTTTGCAGGGGAAAAAGGTTAATGTGACCGGCTTCTCCACTGACTGTTCTGCCTGCAGTGATCATTGGTCAATTATGCTTAGGCAGAATAAAAGGCAGTCGTCAGACTGCTGATAGAATTCCTAGTGGCATTTGCACAAGTCGTTAAAGTCCTTCATTTTAAAAGACAACTGTGCTGTAGTGGTACTTGCACCAGCTGTTTTCAAAGCTTTACTTGTCAAGTTCTAGATGAAGGAACAATAATCATACAAAATAATCATACTGCTGTCAATTTATGACCAGGTAATTGTTCGCAGTGTCCTGATTTTGCGAATCCAACAAAATACTAAAAAACTGTGACAGGAAATTCGCTAGCATGCAGCTGCTTCTGATTATTATTCAATGCAGTCACGAGGGGATCAAAATAACGTAGGGCATAGCTGCAGAAATGGAAAATGTGGATTGAAGACTTGGGAGCTAGCACATTAACGCAAAATAGAAACGTTTGCAGCGGGGACCAGCCTCATGCTTGTGCAAGTCAATTTTTGAATGTAAAGAGCGACTATTCCTTTGGCCAAAACATCAATGTGACTTGAGAATTTCCTTTCGCCTTTTTAATTCCTTGACAGATGAAATTATGGGGAGGAGAAATTCATTTATATTTAGCAGGCAGTGTCTCATTTTAGTTATGAAAATGGCCATGGCAATGCCGAGGATTTAATCGTGTGATTGTTAAATAATATTTAGGTAGTCTTATTTATTAAAGATATAATAATATTTTCAATTCAATTTATATATATTTTATTTGTATTTAGATTAAGATTAAGCACTTATAATATACAGATTATTTAGAATTGTAGTCTTTTTTTTTTTTGTTTAATCTTAATTATTTAAACAATAATCATATATAAACGAGAATAGTAGGCTATCAATCTTGAGGTTAATGTGGGAAAAAAGGTCAGTAATCTCACTCCTGATAAGTTGCTAATGGATAGCTTAATGGAGCCATAATCCTCTCAAGATGCTTCCAGCAGAGTTTGTCCTACTTGTTCAGTAAAGCCATCCATAATCTTCTTCCCATAAACCCCAGCAAAAGGTTGCCCCTACGGTTTAATGTTTACACACTGGACTCATTCAAGAGAATTGCCATACCTGATGCGTAGCCACTCACTTGGCTGATAGGTTAGTGAACACCGGATATCCAACTACAGATGTCAGGTTCCCATTTCGGATGATTAGGCAGCAGATTTGTTGGTAAGAAAAGCTGAACTAGTATGTATATATATTATATATAAAAGAGTTTTTTCAAAGGAAGAAATATTTTATTATTTTCCTATAGGAGGCTATTTATACAAAAGATAATTATATGTATTCTTTCCTATAGTTATGGAAAGGAGAATAATTCTCCTTTATTACAAAATATACAACTCATTCCAACAAGTTGTAATCTCCTGAAATTAATCATGGATCATTTCATGTAATCCTCAAGTTTGGATCATAGATATAAATCATTCCCAACTTGTTAATTGAGGTGTTAAAATATTTCTTGAGATTATTTTGAAGAGTATATCTGCTAACTAATACTTTGATTGAACGAACAAAAACCTTATAATCTTTCTATTAGATTTTCTTTGATGAAGTGACAGTTAACCTTCACATGCATAGTGCAATCATCTTAGACTGAATCATGTGCTATCTCAATTGCAATTTTGTTGTCACAATCTAAATTCATTAGTTTTCTGTTCTTGTTTCTCAAGTCTTCCAAAACATCCTTTTATCCATAATAATTCACATACACCATAAGCCATATCTTAAAATTTTGTCTAAGCACTCGATCTCACGACAGCATATTGCTTTTTGCTCCTCCATGTCAATAGCCTCTCTCCAACAAATATAAATAGTTAGAGGTAGATCTTTTACCTGTCTCATCTACTGTCCATTCAGCATCTATATATTTTTTAACTTTACACATTATATTTTTATAAATAACAAATATCTACTATTTAAGTATATCAATATCACATAAATAATTTTTACGTATTTTTTATCTGGCGCATGCATGAATTGACTTACTATATTCAAAATATAGTCATGTATATGCCAAATAAATTAATCTGCCAACTAAATGTTGATAACAATCCTTGTTTGTTAGAATATAATCTTGATACTTTCCTAGTTTGTGATTCATCTAAGCTAGTTTACAGGCCACCATTCTTGTTTTTGTTAGAAGATTCCAATTAAAACTTATTTTACAATAAGATTCCTTTTTTGGATCTTGTAACCTCAATTCGTAAGAGGTACTTCAGTTAACCTAGTACCTTTATTTCAAATTCGCTCGACAAATATCCTGCAATGTCTTAATCTCACGTGAATTATCTCTTGTTGCATATATAACATATCATCCACATATACTATCATTATTGTTGTTCTTCCTGCCTTGTGTTTGATGAACGAAGTGTATTTAGTGTTGCTTTGTTTATAGACAAATGCCTTTATTAACTTGAAAAATCTTCTCCATCATTCTGGGTATTTTCTTCACAACCTTTCTCTTGACTTTCTAACACTATAACCATGAGCTTGTCTCATCAGAATGTCTTAAAAAACATAAAAAAGGCCAAAATATAACAATAAATGCTAGGATTATGGTAATTCAACTTTTTTAAAATAAATTATAAGAAAAGAATGAGACAGCTAGATCAATATCCAAAATAAATTGCCATTGACAATGTAGTTAATATATTGAGGTGATGATTATAAATGACCATGCACTACTCAAAGAATACAAAGAAAGAACACTTGCCTTACAATAATACCTATATGGGATATATAAAAACCAATTATTGTCAAAGGTGTTTATGTCTGCTCTTGTCTCAAATTTCACGTTTCAGATGCATGCTTTAACTTTATTTAATGAAATTTAAATTTAAATTATTCAGTGAAGTTATAAGATATGATTTTTATTATTTTTTAATATGTTTTTTTAAGTAAAAATTATTTGAATCATTACTTTATACCTAATTTTTATCTAATAAAATAAAAATAATGAAATTCACTACTTGAAGAATAATGCTAAAAAATCATATCAACCTAAAGTATTATTATTATTATTATTCTTAAGATATGGCTCCTTATGCAACATTTTGTCGTGTGCTTGGTCAAAGACTAGATCGAGTCCACTAAGAGACATTTATGCAATTGCAGCATGCAGTTGTTTCACACCAGCAGCCATGCCTACTATTGGTGGAGTCTCGTTGTCAATTTCCCGAATCATAGTGACAAGTGCATTGTAGTAGGTCGAGAGGGAAAATCAATTCTGACTTGCCAATAAGAATTGACGATTTGATTAGTTCAAAAATTTTGATTTTATCCGAACTGCCATAGCCAAGACTGCACCCCATACATCCTTGGCAGTAGGAAGAACAATATATCGATTCGCTAACTTAGGAATCATAGAGTCAATAAACCGACTCTTAATCATGTCATTCCTCATGGCCTAGTTCTGTTCTTGAATGTAAGATCTTTGAGTGCTGGTTGTGCCTTTGCTCCAATGACATAACCGACCTTTCCCTTGGCACCGATACATTATTTCATGGCTGAAGCCTAAATCTGATAGTAATTATCATTGAGAATCATCCCATTAGTTAAGAAACGGGCAGTGTCAGCTTGAGTCTAGTTCGTATAATGATATGGATGACCTGTTGTGGCTGAGAAACTGCTACAGGTTGAGTGATGGTTTTGTCTTTCATTAGAGCACAAAGTCTGTTGTTGGTGTTGCTCGTTGATCAGTTGCAAGCTGCTACTGTTGGATATTAGTTAGGAAATTTAAAGATTTGAGTGTGCAACAAATTCTTGGTGAGAGTTTGGATTCGAGAAACAAGTTTTTTGATTCGGGATTCTTTTGAGATTCATGTTCTTTAGAATTGAACAATATTCTAGTAACATAGTCTATTGGAGGCTATTTATATCAAAGATATCGGTACTGTTTAGGAAAAACAGAAGATTACAATCTCCTATAATTATGAGATTTCCTATAGTTATGGAATGGAGAATAATTCTCCATAATTACAAGATATACAGCTAATTAATTCCAATAGAACTGTTAGAACCCAATTCGTTTGATGATTCACTAGTTTAGAAAAATGGAGCAACCCACATTATAGGCTTAATCAGTTGGTGTAGCTGCGCTGCTGCTGAGATTTCTGTTGGATTCCTGAATCAAGTTAGACTGGATATTTGCTACATCAGAGTTTTAAATGAGCATCAAAGTTACAGGAGCGACAATGATTGCGGCAGTGGCTTGGAACATAACATTTACAAGTATTGCGACAATTGAAGTGATCCTCTAACGTTGAGATTCGGAATAGCTAAGAATCTGCCAATTCTGATGCGCAGACTATAGCAGGAAAAAAATAATCGAACATTTTGTGTTAGCTAAATTGAACCTCGCATCCGATCAATTTCATGTAGTGATTAGGTAAAATCAATGCCTCGAGTAAATTAATCCTAAATCATATCGGGACGTACGTACAATCATTGATGAAACCGAAAGATGTTTCCTTTTACAATTATTTCCCTCGTCGTCATATGGCAGCCAATGTAGGCTAATGCACACGCTGGCTAACCTTACAGACAGAGTGCTAACCTGTCACCACTGCAAAAGCCAAATGTAATTATAGTATAAAACGTTATATACAATCACTTTTTAGTTGGCAGTTTTCATCATTCCAAGGTAGCTTTGTATAATTACTACCTATAAAATCTTAATCATGCCGCCCATGGCCTGATTGTGTTAATTATCTTACGTTCGACTTTGTTCCCTGTCGTTTTCTTATCCAAGTCAGTTTCCGAAATAAACAAAGTAAAATCACCACCAACTATGCCGTGTCATTTCAAAGAAGTATAGAATTGACAGATGGAAGTTCCTTTCAGGATTTGTTCTTCGTCAACGAACCTACATCTCCTCAGAAAGGCAAGAAGACACAGGAGAATAACTCTGCAAAGACAACTAGTTACTGTAGTTCATCGCCATCTTCATTCTTTGGAGGCTCAAAAAAAGAAAAAGAAAAAGAAAAATGAAGTTCCATGGATTTCTTAACATCACACACCTTGTTTTATTTGTTAAATTACTTCAAGGAAAATGATTTTGCATCTCTGCTGGCAATCAATGTTTAAAACCTTTGTTTGCTGACAGATTTTTCACAAATAATATGTAGCAAATTTGTCAACCTTTTTCACTGTAGTAGCTGGCTGCACATGGGTTTAGTTGGCTGCCAATGCCTCTCCATTAATGGGATGAGTTGGCTGCACATGGGTTGCTGGCTGCCAATGCTTCTCCATTCATGAGTTGAGCTGGCTGCACATGGGTGCTTTTCCATTCACCTATAAAGAGGTGAAGAGCAACGTGCAGAAGATGGTGTGTGTCAAGTGCAGAGAAGAAAATAATGCAACTGTGAGAGTGAGAGTGACCGAAGTGCAGATTTGAGAGAAACACCGAGTGTAAAAGTGAAACACTGGGTTTTGGGATAGTATTGGGGTTGAGTTTGAGTGTTTGTATTATTCCTCCAGTAATATACAATTTGCTGCCTCCGTGAACGTACCCGGTTTTGGGGAACCACGTAAATCTGCTTGTCTTTGTGTTTTTTTGTGTTTGCTTTCGGTCCAGTATGCACAACAAATTAGTATCAGAGCATTAGGGAAGCTTAAACATAGAAAAACACGTTTTTTTAGCTCTCTGTTTGGAGTTGCAGAATTTTCGAAGTCCTCATATCTTGCTTTTGACCACCTGCGGAGATTCCTCTCGTTGATACGAGTCCGGCGATATAAAGATCATCGAAATCGGAGTTGAAACGAGCCCTGTAGAGCTCGCCGAAGTTTCGCCGGAAATCTGCCGGAAAAACCAGACAGTGCCAGAATTCTAGCCTGAGAAAACAGCCATGTCATCTGACATGTCAGCGCTGAGTCATCATCCACATCATCAATAGGGGTCCACACAGCCATGTCATCAGCCACGTTACCTGACAAAGACAGAATATTCCCTTGGCAGTGACAGAATATTCCCTTGGCAGTGACAGAATATTCTTTATCAGAAACAGAATATTCCTTTCCTGAGTCAACTCGGTCAGATTGGTTTTTTTGGCCAACTCAGTGATTTTGTAGCCCTTTTTGGCCGAGTCAAGCTTGTTCCTAGCATTTTCAACCATTTCGGACACAACCGTGGTGTCCGTTTTGTGAAACAGCACACCGAAGTTACTGTTTTGGCTCTTTTGAGCATAAAAGTGTGTGTTTTAACAATTTTGGGAGTCCATTTGTAATCCAAAGGCGTCCTAATGGCTGATATTCCAGAAGAAAAATCAGCGGGGAATGCTAGTATACCTCTACAATACATCCCGGTATCGAGTACCAAATTTGAGGTGGAGAAGTTTGACGGGAAAGGCAATTTTGGCATGTGGAAATGTGAAGTTATGGATATGCTTGTCCAAATGAATTTGGATTTCACTCTAGAAGATAAACCGGAGGATTTGGATGAGAAAAGCTGGGAGAGGATAAATCGGTTAGCCTGCAGTTCCATCCGACTTTGTCTTGTTAAGGATCAGAAGTATGCCTTTTCAGAACAAAACTCTGCAAAGGAATTATGGCAAGCACTTGAGGACAAGTTTATGAAGAAGAGTATAGAGAATCGTCTCTACTTGAAGAAAAGGATCTTCCGTTTTCAACACAAGAAAGGTACTTCCATGAATGAGCATTTGAATGATTTCAATAAAATGATAGCTGATTTGAAGAATTTAGATGTGGAAATTGATGATGAAGATAAAGCTCTGCTGTTATTAAATTCACTGCCTGACACATATGAACATCTCGTCACCACTTTACTGTATGGTAAAGAAAAGATTAAATTCATTGATGTGTCTAATGCTTTGGTGACCAATGAGTACCGGAAGAAGGACCAGATTGTTCACAAGGAGTTAACGTCAGAAGCATTGACAGTTAGAGGCAGAACAAACCCTAGAAGATTTCGAGGGCGAGGGAGATCTCGCTCAAAATCTAGAGGAGAATCATCAAACAGGCGATATCTTGCAAAAGATGAATGTGCCTTTTGTCACAAAAAGGGGCACTGGAAGAAAGATTGTCCAATCAAGGGCAATAAGAAAAAAGATGAACCAACTGTGAACGTTGTACGAGATGAAGATGAACGAGACTCTACATTCATGGTCTCATCACCAGAAAAACATTGTGGTGAATGGATTCTTGATTCTACATGTTCCTATCACATGTCCCCTAACAAGCACTTATTCTCGAGACTTGAGGAGTTCGATGGAGGAGTTGTGTTGATGGGTAATGATGATGTTTCTGAGGTCAAAGGGATTGGGACTATCCATCGAAGATGCATAATGGGGTAGTCAAGACACTAACAGAGGTACGGTATGTACCTGACTTGAAGAAAAATCTCTTCTCACTTGGAGTCCTAGAATCCAGTGGTTATAAGATTATCATGCATGGTGGAGTCCTCAAAGCAATCCGTGGTGCATTAGTTGTCTTAAGAGGCACGAGGATGGGAAACTTATATTTCCTGGATGGATCTACCGTTACTGGTACAGCAGCTGTTTCCAAAAGCTTAAAAGATGCTGAAGCAGATAATTCCAGACTTTGGCACATGCGCTTAAGGCATGCTGGTGAAAAGGCTTTGCAAGGACTAGTCAAGCAAGGTCTATTAAAAGGCGTCAAGACTGGGAAGCATGGGTTCTGTGAGCATTGTGTTCTTGGAAAACAAACAAGAGTCAAGTTTGGCACTGCGGTACACAACACAAAAGGGATTCTAGATTATGTTCACATAAATGTATGGGGACCTTCAAAGAATGAATCTCTTGGAGGTAATCGTTGGTTTGTTACTTTTATTGATGATTTCTCAAGACGAGTATGGGTGTACATGATGAAACACAAGGATGAGGTCCTTGATATCTTTCTGAAATGGAAGAAAATGGTGGAGACTCAAACGGGAAGGAGAGTTAAGACTCTTCAATCAGATAATGATGGTGAGTACACTTCAGATCCTTTCTTTGAAGTTTGTCAAGATGAAGGGATTAAGCGACATTTTACTGTGCGCAAAACACCACAACAAAATGGAGTAGCAGAAAGCATGAATCACACACTGGTGGAGAAAGTCCGATGTATGCTATCACATTCGGGACTAAGCAAAGTGTTCTGGGGCGAGGCATTGAGCTATGCCCATCATATTGTTAATCGGTTACCTTCAGCAGCATTAAATGGAAGAACCCCCTTGGAGGTATGGTCAGGCTCTCCTGCAAATAATTATGACTCTATGCGTATATTTGGTTGCTCAGCATATTATCATGTTACTGAGTCCAAGCTAGATCTTAGAGCCAAGAAAGCTATATTTTTGGGCTTTAGTGGAGGAGTAAGAGGTTACAGACTCTGGTGTTCTGAATCAAAGAAAGTGATTTTGAGTAGAGATGTCACTTTTGATGAGTCTGGCATGTTACGGCAGGAGAAATCACAGGAGAAGGAAAAACAGTCTGGTGATGCACAACAGGTGGAGTTGGAGACTTCAGTCATCCCTATAAAGACTGTTCAGACAATCCTTACTGAAGGAGATTCAGATGAAAGTTCAGATGAAGAGGATGCAACAATTCCAGCAACCACACAACAAGAATCCATTGCAACGAGTAAACCGAAAAGAGTTATCAAGAAACTTGCTCGGTATTGTAGCATGGTAGCTTATGCACTTCCAGTGATTGATGATGGAATCCCCTACATCTACAAAGAAGCAGTACAGAGTGTAGAAAGTGCAAAATGGAAAGAGGCAATGGATGAAGAGATGAAATCTCTCCACAAGAATCAGACTTGGGATTTGGTACAACTCCCTAAAGGAAAGAAGACAATTGGTTGCAAGTGGGTATATGCCAAGAAGGAAGGTAATCCTGGAAAAGACAACATCCGATTCAAAGCAAGATTGGTAGCAAAAGGCTATGCTCAGAAGGAGGGGATAGATTATAATGAGGTATTCTCTCCAGTTGTTAAGCATTCATCAATTCGTATTTTGCTAACCTTAGTTGCACAATTTGATTTGGAGTTAGCCCAACTTGATGTGAAAACTGCCTTCCTGCATGGAGATTTGGAAGAGGAAATTTACATGTCTCAGCCAGATGGTTTCAAAGTCACTGGGAAAGAGAATTGGGCTTGTAAACTGAAGAAGTCATTGTATGGCTTGAAACAATCTCCTCGCCAGTGGTATAAGCGATTTGATAAGTTCATGACAGAACATGGATACACACGGAGTCAGTTTGACAATTGTGTATATTTTCGCAGACTTCTTGATGGTTCTTTCATCTATTTGCTCTTATATGTAGATGATATGTTGATTGCATCAAAGAGCAAGGTGGAGATTGATAGACTGAAAGCTCAACTGAGAACTGAGTTTGAAATGAAAGACCTTGGAGAAGCTAAGAAGATTCTTGGCATGGAGATTCAGAGAGACAGAAGAAAAGGCACAGTCTGTTTGACACAGACCCAATACTTGAAGAAACTTCTACAGAGATTTAGGGTAGATGGTAAGACCAAGCTGGTAAGCACATCTTTAACTCCTCATTTTAAGCTAAGTGCTTCAATGTCTCCATGCACAGAGGAAGAGCGCAAACATATGGCTCAAATTCCGTATGCAAATGCAGTTGGTGCATTAATGTATGCAATGGTTTGTACGAGACCAGATATTTCACATGCTGTCAGTATGGTGAGCAGGTATATGCATGATCCGGGAAAGGGTCACTGACAGGCAGTTAAGTGGATTCTACGGTACATTCATGGCACAACTGATATTGGTTTGAAGTTTGAGAGGGATGATAGACTCAAACAAAATTTAGTTGGTTATGTGGATTCGGATTATGCTGGTGACTTAGACAAGCGTCGTTCCACAACAGGCTATGTGTTTACACTTGCTAAAGGGCCTGTAAGTTAGAGGTCAACTTTACAATCAACAGTAGCTTTGTCAACAACTGAGACAGAGTACATGGCAGTAACAGAAGCTTTCAAAGAGGCTATTTGGTTACATGGGTTGATTGAAGATTTGGGAATTGTTCAAGAGCACGTGGATGTCCATTGTGATAGTCAAAGTGCTATTTGTCTTGCAAAGAATCAGGTTCATCATTCCCGCACCAAGCACATTGATGTTCGATTTCATTTTGTTCAAGAAATTATGGATGAAGGGGATATTCTGCTACAGAAGATTGGTACCGCAGATAATCCAGCTGACATGCTCACAAAATGTGTCTCAGGGGTCAAGTTCCAACATTGTTTGGACTTGGTTAACATCTCTCGGTGTTAAGCACCTTCAGGGTGCAGCGCCATATGGCGTATTGGAGGCAGCATTGATTGATCACGAGGATTGGATGGAAAAATCTTGCCAAGGTGGAGATTTGTAGCAAATTTGTCAACCTTTTTCACTGTAGTAGATGGCTGCACATGGGTTTAGTTGGCTGCCAATGCCTCTCCATTAATGGGATGAGTTGGCTGCACATAGGTTGCTGGCTGCCAATGCTTCTCCATTCATGAGTTGAGCTGGCTGCATATGGGTGCTTCTCCATTCACCTATAAAGAGGTGAAGAGCAACGTGCAGAAGATGGTGTGTGTCAAGTGCAGAGAAGAAAATAATGCAACTGTGAGAGTGAGAGTGACCGAAGTGCAGATTTGAGAGAAACACCGAGTGTAACAGTGAAACATTGGGTTTTGGGATTGTATTGGGGTTGAGTTTGAGTGTTTGTATTATTCCTCCAGTAATATACAATTTGCTGCCTCCGTGGACGTACCCGGTTTTGGGAAATCACGTAAATCTGCTTGTCTTTGTGTTTTTTTGTGTTTGCTTTCGGTCCAGTATGCACAACATAATATACTGGCTTTAACATTATCCGACAGATCATAAGTACAAGCTCTTGATTGAAAGCCACTCCGACCCCACATTGATTTTCATAGGCCTCCATTCTTGAAACTTTTAGAACATTTCTCATATCTTGAACGATAGAAGCAAGGAAGAAGCTTCCAGCAACATGAATACCTTGAACTTTTCTGCAAGATAAAGGGCAGAAAAATCATATGTTTTCTTTTCATTTGCATACTGTGTGTAAACAGGCACGTATGATGCTTTATAGATAGTTGAGCTATGGACTTCTATTTAGTTTGAAGGTGGCCAATGGTACAGGATAAATAGTAAAGGTTTGATAATCTTGTAAAAAAAAGTGTCTTACTGTAACAGGAAAAGAAAAACAGGGTAACAAAAAAACATGCTTTTGTTATCAGAGAAATTACCATATTTGATTTAGGACAGATCTTTAATGCCTGCCCTGCTCTCGTATCCAGTAGCTATTATCTTTTCCCCAGTTTGGCCTAAGAATGATTCATTATACCAGTTACTCGGACCTCTATAAAGGTGATTCGTCACTGGCATGTTAGGGTAACGGTGTTGTTGGACTCCTTGTGGCATTGCCACATTGTCTGACTTGATCTTTGCTTCAACTTTAGGAACATCTTTTATATAACTGGCTTCCATATTTGTAGAATATGGGTGGTGACCAGCACTAGGATAAGACTTGAGCAAATCTATTGAAAAATGCATCTCACTGAAATGATAACTTGCGACTGTCATGTCTTCAGAAACTTGGGTTGATGGATCCTGATGTCGAGATCGGTCGTGTACTTGGAGGAATGTTAGGCAAGTATGGTTCTAAATGAGTCAAACCAAATCGTTCGGTCCCTTTAGTTCATTACTCTGGCTTCCATAATCTATCTTTCGGTCGGCGTCCATGATCTGCCTTGTTAAAGTATCAAGCAGCGGCACAGGTTCTGCTTTTTTATTGGAAATGACACAAGCAATATGCGTATCAAACTCGCAAAAGCTACATCTATACAACCAACCCTTAGAACTTGGATTCTTGCATAGATCGCAACTGAAGTCATATGGAAGTGAAAATTCTATTTTCAGAGCGTGAGGATGGGAATAGGTGATACCCGAGATAGGCAGTACTGAGCATAAGATATGACAGTAAATGTTAGACTCGGTAACATTGTAGCAGAAACCAGTGATGTGATCTCCACAAGCCTCACACTTGAAGTTGCTATTGTCCAATGGAGGTGAAACCAAAAGGGTTAGATAGTGATCTGGATGTGCAGGGTGTCGGGTTTTTCTTGGCATATTGGAACATACGCGGTGAAGAAAAAAGGAGCAGATTTTGCAGTTATAGCAGTCCTTTCCAGGCAATATTCGGAGGCTGCATCCATCACAGGTAATGTTTCCGGTGGAAGGCGCTGTGGGACGCCCCAAAGGATGTTGATGACTAAAATGGTGAAGGGTATGTTCCTCTGCAACTTCCATCCTCGTCTTCACTAATAAATCTTCAATTCTTCTCTCAGCCCTCAGAATTTTTGCTCTCCTTTTGTTAGGTGGTCTTAGGACTGTAGAGAGTAGTTTGAAAAGCTTCAACCAATTGAATGCTTATGGGACAGACTTTATCTTGGGGGATCCGCTAATACTCCAAAAAACTGTTGATTGTCAATGATTATCTTCCATATTGAATTAATTGACAAGAAGGATCTGAGTAAAGAAAGCAACAGAATAGTGACAGAAAGATGACCGTCTGGAAATTCCCTACATACCGAAGAGAAAAAAACCAAAATTTTCCATTTTCAGCCGGCACATTCACAGCATTAGCTGACAACATTAGACAATCCAGTGCTTGGTGGGTGAAGAAAACAGAGTATATAACAAGGGCTTACAATTTTCAGCTAGCAGACCCTAGGAGCTTCCTAACTATCAAATTTCTCAAGGAGTTCGTGCCTCATTTTTATCATTAGAATACTTTGCTTGATTCTCCGCTACGCTGTGAGATGTAACTTTGTTTTTTCAATGCAAAAAAAGTGAACACTTTGTTAACGGTGCTTTTACCGTATTAGAAAATTTTTAACTCCAAACTAAAAATTATATATGTGTTCTATAAAATAAATTGAGAAATTAATGCGTTAATAAATAATAATAGGTTTGTTGATTCAATTCAAATATTGAAAAAATATATTCTCTTTGTTTAAGTTTGACATTAAATTTTTAAAATTTTAAATGGTTTAAATTAATAAAATAAAATTTTATTTTAAACAAATTGACCATTAATTCAATATTAAAACTTAATTTTAACATCGCAATAGCTCCTTATAAAATCTACTGAAATAAAACAAATCTAATTCCAAGTTAACTTAAAAGGAAATGATTAAATTGGAAATAAAAAAAATCAATTGAGAAAAAAAAACTAAAGAAAAAGAAAATATTATGGATAATTATTGCAACACACAATAGATTGTGTCCTTTTTTTATGTTGTATTTATATCATTTTTTTCACATAATTTCAAATATCATTTTATAGAATGAACATTAATTTTGTGAAACCAAATTAAAATAGTTAAATGGAAAGCAAAAACAAGGATAGAAATGAAAAAAAAATAAATTAAAGTGGTTCTCAATTCATATAAACAATGTTTTCACCATGAATTTTTTAATGTTTTTTATAATTATTCACCGTGTAATTTTTTTTTTAATTGTGTTATGTTTAGTACATTTCCCTTAGCTGATTTTCTTATTCCGTAATCAGCTTATTAATGTTCTAAATTGTTTAGCAAAACTAATGATATATTTGCAGAATAATATATCAAATAAAAATTATTTGCAGAATTTCAGATCAGAATAATGCAAGAAATAAAATTATTATCAATGATTATATTATTTGTTATTAAAGTTAAATTGTTCATCAATTGATACAAACAATCTAAGTGTATTTATTTTAATCTATTAAAATTTCAACAACACTTTAAAAAAATACACTTCCAATCAAGGCTTATGAACTCGAAACATTACAAAAAAAAAATTCTTTAAAATAAGAGAACCTAAAACTATAGGAAGTTGAGCATAAGAGCAAAGCAAAGAAAGGAGAGTCATATATATATATATAATGAACTCTTTCCACCTCTATTTATACCCAAGGGCAGAGATGCAAAATTAAATCTTTTACAATTCATTGAATTTACAGAATCAATAAATTTAAAATGATTCAATGAAACTGATCAGAATCAATTTTGCTTTCATCCATAATTTTGATAAATTAATATTACTCTATATCATAACCAATTTTCCAACAATTCTTATATAAATGAAAAGTGTTTGACCAAAAATATATGGAATTTTATAGAGAAAATTAATTAGTAGGTTATATATATATATATATATATATATATATATATAGAGAGAGAGAGAGAGAGAGAGAGAGAGATAGACACTGTACACTATGTGACTAACAACTCTTTGTTTATTATTATTTTTCTTATTCAATACCTCGTTACTTAAGATTTTCGAGCTTAAGAATTGGAAAATGCTAAGGAGATTGAAGGACACTATGTGACTATATAAATAATACTGTGTCTATGGCTTTATTTTTAAAAGCAGAATTCAATATTTTCAACAAGTTTTTTAAGTTAATTTGATTTTGAGTTTTTAATCTTATTAAAATGTATTTTATGGTTAATCAAGGTTTTCAATGTTCAAGTGTTGCTTTTATGTTTTTTTAGTAAAAGGTGGTTGAAATTGAACTTTGGTTTTTTAATCATTGGTGCAACTTCTGTTGACTAGAGAAAGTTGCAGATGATGATATTATTTTAAATAAATTTATTTAAGTAATATTCAAATAATTATTTGATTACATCAATATTTTTAAATAATATTACTATTTTTTTAACAATTTATTTTTGAATAAATACATATGAATCTAATATGTATAATTTCAAAAGATATTTACTCATGAATATTAAATGCAAATAAAATATTTATTTTTTTATTGTGAATTTTTATATGATAATTTTTAAATTTTATTATTCTTATATTTTGTAATGCATTCACGCCACAATTATAAATTCATGATATTTTTAATTAAAACTTGATTTTAATATTATGGTAATTTTTTACTTATAAAATATTTCTAATAAAAAAGATATATTTTTTTATAAAACAAAAAACAGATGAATAAGGGAATGAAATTTTGAGTTTAAAGATATATTTTTTTCTCTATATTTCAAATCATTACAATTTTCTGTATATTTATTTCAATTGCCTTTAGTTTTTGTTCAATTAACCACACCACTAATAAAAAAATATATATGTTTTTATGAAAAAAAAATACAATAATAAGAAAAGGAGGATATGGGCTAAAATCACATTTTCTTACATAATATTTAATCTTATGAATATCAATTTTAATTATTATTTAACTAAAAAAAATTAATGATATCGAACGTGTCTACAACGTCGATTTTTATTTTATTTTTGTTAAGTTTTATCTAAAAGGAAAAGTCCAAAATGGTACAAATAAACTGCCTTTCTAATTATGTAGAGAAAGCTTCATTGTTATTCCGACCGAACCTTTGGGCTTTGTCTTCTCCTCCACCGATACTCACTCTCCTCAGCACAAATGGAGGCACCTATGGATTTCCTGATGCATCGATTAATCAGCTACCCATTCCTACCTTCTTCTATTTTGTGACAGACCACGCCTCCTTCTCCCTCTGGGATTCTTTGAATTTTGAGTCTTTTGAATGAATTTTGTTTTTGACTCTGTTTCAGATAGCCTTCGAATGATAGCAAGAAGTAAGAAAAATGGATCTTCAGCAGTTGATCGATGCCTTTGTTAAGCTCCGATCTAAATGGAATTTCTCTCTATTTGGTTTTCCTTAGCCGTCAGTGAAAAAGTCAAGTTGCTGGTCAAAAAGGTGAGCAATTGAATACTCGTAGGACTAGACTTTTATTGGCTTTTCCAATTTCTTGCCATCTTCAGCGACTTTACCTTTATTGAACTGAATTTGGTCTACCTAACTCTCAAGTCTCCTCTGTACCTGCTCTAAGAGAGAGTGAAATGGAGGTTGAACATTTTAGCCACTCAGTTCATCCATTGATCTTGATTAATCAAGTGCTAGAATATAGTGGTGAACTAGTTATTTGCTCTGGATGCGACGAACCAATCTGGGGTCCTTGCTACAGTTGCACCTCCTGCTACTTCTTTCTTCATAAGAAATGTGCCGAGCTGCCCCGTGAGATCAAGCGGCACATTCATTTTAAACACCCTCTTCATCTACTGGCAAAGCCACCGTCACATTATATCTTGGGATGCAGTTGTGATTTGTGCAATAAAACTTGCGAGAGTTTCGTTTACCATTGTTCTGTCTGCAGATTTGATCTTCATATCAAATGTGCTTTTCAACAGTGTTTTTTTGAAGATGATGGTCAGGCACATCAATTTGCCCACATAGATCATTCATTGATTTCGAATGAAGAGCAAGAATTTCATGTTGAAGGAGTTATGTGCTCTGGGTGCGATGAACCAATATCGGGTCCTAGCTATCGATGCACTTCTTGCAACTTCTTTCTTCACAAAAAGTGTACTGAGCTACCCCAGGAGATCAAGCGGTGCTTGCACCCTCAACACCCTCTTCATCTATTAGCAAATCCACCAGCTCATCATACCAGGAAATGGATGTGTGATTTGTGCAACAAAACCTGCAAGAGTTTTGTTTACCGTTGTTCTTTCTGTGATTTTTACCTTGATATCAAATGTGCTCTTCCACCGTGCCTTTTGGAAGTTGGAGGTCAGGAACATCAATTTATTTGTCTACCAAAGTCGCTTCCGTTGAAGATCGTCTCTTTCACATGCAATGCCTGTGGCACTGATGGAGATGACTCCCCTTTCGTGTGCACCATGTGTCAGCTCATAGTCCACAAAACTTGCATTTCGTTTCCTCGCTCCATTAAATTGCGTATTCACCAGCATCCTCGAATAATCCACACCTATCACCTTGAACAATGTGACTCTAGAAACAAGTACTGTGGAATTTGTCGTGATGGAGTTGACACAAATTATGGAGTTTATTATTGCCAAGATTGCGACTTTGTTGCACATGTGATTTGTGGTATACAATATCATCTATCTAACACAGAGAGCGATGGAGATGAGAGAAGTATAACTATGAATGATGAATTCAAGGAATCTAGCTTTGATGTTGTCCGTGAGATCAAGCATGGAGACGAAAGAATAATTGCAGAGATCAAACATTTCAGTCATCAACATAACCTAATCCTCATTGACGAGTTTAACAATGATCCAAAGTGTGACGGGTGCATGTTACCAATTTTTACTCCATTTTATAGTTGCATTGAGTGTAATTTCTCTCTAGACAAAGCCTGCATAGGATTGCCTAGGAAAAAATATTGGCAGTATGACAGACACCCTCTGATACTCATCTTGAACACATGGGAGGAAGATCCATTCCAGTGTGCTATTTGTGAGCAATATTGTTATGGATTCAGCTACAACTGCGATAGATGCCATCGCTTCCTCGACGTGCGATGCTTCAAATTAACAAAAGATTCCATTGAACATGGTAGTCATGAGCATCCCCTTTATCTTGCCGTGGAGAGCGAGAATCGTCATTGCAGTGGCTGTAGTGTTAGTGGAGAGTCTCAAACATTCAGGTGCGTTGTTTGTGACTTCAACCTGGATTTTAAATGTGCTACTCTGCCAGATAAAGCGAGACACAGGTATGATGAACATCCTCTCTTCCTCACCTATATTGATCCAAATGACTACCAATATGTCTGTCAAATTTGTGAAAAAGAAAGAGACCCAAAGCTCTGGTTCTACCGTTGTGAAGAATGTGACTTTGATGCTCATCGAGAATGCGTTCTTGGGAAAAATCCATTTATCAAGCTAGGGGGCAGTTACACATACGACCTCCACCCTCACCCTCTGGCTTTGGTTGAAAAAACAGACGATTACCCTGCGTGCCATGCTTGTGGTGAGCCTTGCGATGACTTGGCCCTTGAATGTACTGATTATCAGTGTAATTTTATCATCCATACACAGGGAAAGGGGGCAATGCATTAATCCGTTTTTCGAGTAATTTGATTGCAGTTTTTTCATATTTTTCTCAAATGTTATGGTTAATGACATGACAGATTTTGCTGTCCATTTCTTTAGTTGTTTTTTTTTACTAGATTTAATGTAATAATATATGCTCTTCTATTAAGGTAGTCAAGGTAATTTGTCGTTTCTTTGTGCCTATGTATTTCTATCATTTTTTCCGAGCTATCATTTCTTTACCTTGAACAATAAAATTTAGCAAGAAGCTCTTCATTGCTTTAACCATTTGATTATTTGCTTCTACAGATCTTTAGTAATTTGTCGTTGTTGATTTTTGCTGTTTGATTTTGTTTAGTTGCTCCTTTAGGACGATATAATTTTGAAGGAAGAAAAAATAATAATAATAATAATAATAATATTTGATAATTGAGGAAAAGATATAATACGAAACTTCAAAGATTTTAAAAATATTATACAAGTCTTTTTTCTTCGGAAATTGGCCAGCCAGATTAAAATGAATGCTTGGATTTTTTTTTTAAACGCTGAAAGTATATTGGGCTATATGGAGGAGATAACCTACCATGCTGATATGTAATCTAGCTTTGGTATAGTTTCTTTTGAATGGATATTGATTTGATTAAATTTAGATAATTTAACAAGATAATTCATGATCTAGCTAATCAGACTAAATCTAGGTGAAACCTAGCTAGATCAACTTCAAGGAATTTGTTCATTGATACGATAAATTTAGATAATTTTTATTTATTGATACGATAAATTACTTTTCAAATAGAAAAACTAACTAATTACTTTGTTAAAAATATAGGGACTAAATAAATAATTTACCTCATTGGAACATGTCTAATATAATTCCGTTGCCGTTATGACAATCGCCTCCAAATGGAGAAGATTTTCTTTTATAGTACAATAAAATGGGGCTCTTAGTAGGGTTACCCGATTAGATCATCCACTTGTCATTTCTGGTTTTTTTTTTATCAATAAATAAAAATTGACATGTTATCAAAACTTCTGACAAAAAAAAAAAGGTTTTTAAAAGTTATCAAAACTTCTTTTTTACACTATTAACCTAAAATTTATGAATTAAGTCATTCTTGTAACGAGATCGAGTTAAGGAAAGGTAGGGTTGGGTCATGCTATATAAAGGGTTCTTGGGGTCAAGTCGTGACCAGAGTAATTAAAGGTTAGGCCTCGATTGAGAATGTGTTTGGGAATGTAGTTGTAGTTGTTTTTTAAAGTATTTTTCATTCGAAAATGTATTAAAATAATATATATTTTTTTATTTTAAAAAATTTATTTTTGACATCAGTGCATCAAAATGATCTAAAAAAGCTATAAAAAAATTATTAATTTGAAGTAATGAAAAAAATCAAAAATTTTATTTTTTTTCAAAAACATTTTTAAAATACAAAAATAAACAGGATCTAAATCCAAGACTTGTTGAACTCAGGTTAGGACCAGGTTTGGAGCCCTAAGATGGGGGTTGTGACTATGACACCGTTTGGCATTGCGGTCCAAACGGTGTTTTGCCAAAATTCAAAATTTTTTTTTTTTGCTTAAATTGAGTTTGGTTTGTACTTTTTGGATCGTTTTGATGTACTGATGTTAAAAATAATTTTTAAAAAATAAAAAAACATCATTGGCATGTATTTCGGCACGAAAAGCTATTTGAAAAGCAACCGCTACCACACTGCCAAACACACTCTATATCTAGGGCACATGGGTGTCAGCCCGAGACTTGATCTAAGACGTGAAGATCAGGCTGGGACTAAATAAGGTACATGATGGGTGGCTAGGATCGAGTCTTGTACATCTTGAATTTGGATAGATCAAGTCCCAAACATCCAAGAGTCGGCCAGGATCAAGTTTGAAGGCCAAGGTAAGGGTTCCTAAGATGGGTCAGCTAAGTTTAGCGTCGAGCCTAGACCAAATCTATGGTGTTGAAGATCTTGCTAAGAGCTTATTTGTTTTTGTGTTGTAAAAATATTTTAAAATTACTATTTTAATGTATTTTTAAATAAAAAATATTTTAAAAAATAATCATCATCATAGTACTAAACGAGCTCAAAGACTGGATATGATACACAATGAGTCAACTAGGATTGAGTCTTGTGCATTAGGAATCAAGCAATAACAAGTCTACAGCATCAAAAGTCGGGTTGGAACTAGATTTGGATTGGTTTGGAACATCGAAGAGTCAGGATGACGTTGTGTTTAAGGCACCTAATGTTAGGACCAGATGTTTGAAATCAAGTAGAGATTAGATTTAAAACATCCCGGGTTAAGATCAATACAATTAAGGATTGAGTCGAGACAAAATAATAGATAAGCTTTGTTAAGAACATTTGTTCTTCCGATTCGAATATACGATGAGACTAAGTTCTTTTTCTTAAAGAAAAAAAAACCTAATCATTCAAACAACTCTTTGTTTTAAAAAAATTAAAATTAAAAACAAAAACAAAGGCAAAAGAAAAGGAAGATAATATTAAATTAAAAAAAACATTAAATTAAAATAATATCAAACGGATCCTTAATTTTTCTTAATTGGTTTGTATTTCACCAAAAAAGAAGATACTTATGTTATTTCATTTATTAGAGAATAAGTACCGTACTCTATAACATAGTTATTAAAACAAAAGCTAAATGGTGCTATGAAATCACTATAGATTAAAAGATTTTTCACTGTGAATTGTAATAGTAGTTTCACTTTTAGTTTCTCATTTTATCTTTTTGCGAGAAGGTTCTTTGGCTTTCTTTTTCTTCTTTAGCTAATGGGTGGTGCTTACACTATTAATGAGGCATGTTTGACAAACTTAAGTAACATAGGTTTGATATGTTACTAGACGCAATTAAATTTAGGTCAGATATGGATATCAGACCCAAACACCTTGGTCTGACATCACACATGGTTGCCAGACCCAAGGCTCTTGGATGTGACAACCCATGCTACATCCAAACAAACAACAATAAAGAGAGGACAATAGTGCATTATAGTTGTCATGAGAGAGAAAAGATAACAAAATAAAAAAAACTCAAACAATCAATCACCAATGGCAATCCAATCATAATGTTTATACGCGTCGCTCTATATGGAAGAGGGCACAATTGTGCATCCACTTATTGGGAGCATGTCTATATAATGGATAGACAAATTTGGTTATCAGAAAGTGTCGCACATGTCTTTTTAATGACGCAGGTACCACCCACTTATTGGGAGCATGTGAAATACGTTCCAACAACTTTTTAATTAAAAAATACAAAATACAACATGAAAATACTACTAAATGCCCTCATGATCCTTTTTATTACACAAAATATCTATGTAAAAATACCAAAATACCTACAAAGACAAAGTTTCTTTTTGGTTTTTCTAAAGCTAAAAATGCTATTTGCTTATACTTGAAAATTAAAAAAACTTGATTGTCAGGTAGAAGAAAGTTAAAGAAATGTTTATTTATTTGTGAAAAGATGAAAAATTAAAAGTAAAGCTATTATTATAATTTACAATGAAATATATTTTAATATACTTTTCCATTCTTTTTAGTTTTTGTTATAATAAATGCTATTGGCATTGATCAATAGATCTAACAATTAAATGTCTTTAAGGATATACAAAACATGACCTCATAGTGAACAAGTTACTTGCTCCGGTTCCGAGGAACCAATTGAAGAACCGAAGCTCACAATTATTAATGAATACGTTGTTCGAAAACGAAATCCAGTTCAAAAAATAATAAAATTTCCCATTGTTCCTCCTTTTCGTTTCTAAATATGCTATTTTTTTCATCAATAAACATGACTTATTTAAGACCAATATATATAAAAAAAGGCAATCTCATAACAATATTTATATATATAATAATTAAAATCTTGGGCTTATATGATAGTAGTAAAGAATAAAAGACCCTTGCATAAAATTAAAAATAAAATAAAATAGAAGACCCTTTGCAAAATATAATTGAGAAGGTTTTAGGAATGAAAAATTGCATATCTTTTACAAAAAAAAAATAAAAAATGAAAGGAATAAATTTACAGAAACAACAGTTGGCAAGCAATAGTTAAAATCTGAGACCCCCAAATCAACAGACTGATAAACCTAAAACCCTAACAAAGTGGGAAAATGGTACTTTCAATTCAATCACTTTGTTTCAATTCCTTCGCAAGATTTCGACTTTCCTCTCTCCTCCCTTCTCTATATCAGGTTCCTTCTCTTCCTTTTTCTTTTCTTTAGCTCTATTTTCAATTTTTAAGCTTGTAGCATTATGTGCTATACACAATATGCTCATGATCTTGCTAAATATCAAGGAATTCTTAAGTTCTTGCTTTCTTTCACCAATTGAAGATTTTCTTTGAACTAGGTTTTTGTTACCTCATTTGGTTTTCTGCTTTATCTACTTTATTATAATTTCATTTTTTTTTTATTTGTTGGTGACAATTTTTTTTTTTTTTGGGCAGAATGGAAGAAGTGCAACCACTTTTACTGGAAAGAATGATCATAGTCTTTCTTCTGTAGGTAATCAGTCACTTCTTTGCTATTTTCAGTTTCTGTAAATTCACTTGCAGAATTGTATGCAAGAGCGCGATACTATTTGATTGGTGCTGAGTGAGGGATTTGAGGTTTGATTAGTCAGTTTAAGAATGATTTTTTATTGCTTGGTGAAGTTTCAGATTTTGAACCTGATGAACTCCATGATGATGGGGAAGCAAAACAGAAAGATAATGCACTTCGTTTGGCTCTCACACAGCTAGCTGGTGAATTTGGTAGAGAGTCTATGTTGTCATTGCAGCGGTTTTTCAACTCACGAAGGGCTCCTGTAATATCAACAGGCTCGTTGAAGCTTGATCTTGCACTTGGCATTGGTGGATTACCGAAGGTGATTTGGTTACTGTTAGTTTAAATTAGGTTTTCAGTTTTGTCTACCATGTTTGTTCCACTTTATATTCTTTGGATTGCTATTAAGGTCTATTCATCTATTCCTTTGATGTGTCATTTGCTTTTGGGACCATGGTGATGGATTGCTAAGGAACTAAATTATGGCATGCTTATCAATGCTGAGCCTTTGTGATTGTTGGGATAGCAACTACAGTTGTGAAGATAACGTGAAGCTTCAAATCTAGCATTTGTATATTAATTGATTTGCGATGAATGTCTACCTGGTCTGATCATAGACATTTTAGTTGAGCCATGAATTTTGAAAAATCCTCAAGACAACTTTGGTTAGAAATCTGCCTTGCACTCTGCAGGGAAGAATGGTTGAAATCTATGGGAAAGAAGCTTCTGGTAAGACAACTCTTGCACTTCATATTATCAAGGAAGCTCAAAAACATGGAGGTGTGTGCTACTAGATTTGTCATGCTTTCTGTTTTACATTTTATGAAAGTTAGCATGCATAACCCTAACAAGGATATCAGGTTATATTTTTAATTGATTAGTTGCAGTTTGAAAATCAGACCCCTTACATGGATTGCAAAACCTTAGATTAATTTTATTGGAGCACTGCATAATAAAATCCTTGCTAAATATTCATAGGTTTTGGCACTCTGATATGATGACTTGAGGTTTCATTTGCCAATTTCAGTTATTAATCCTTGTTATGAAAAATAACTGTCCTGATATCGAGTCATTTTTTCTCTCTATTTCATCCACTTCTTCCCTGTTACTGGTTAGTTAATGATCACTAGATTCATCACCTATGTTCCACTAGGCTTAGCCTTTCATCTGTATTTTGTCATGATCTGTGCGCATTTTCCATTTTCAGGAAGGCTCTTTAGGAACACATAGAGTAACCTTTTTCCTTGTCTTTTGTTACCAGCAGCTCAGGAAACCGCAGAACTACTCTATATTTTGGTTTTATACAGGATGGAAAGCATTTTTATCACTAGATTCCACTTTTTTTTTCTTGCAACTGTGCAAGGAAATGCACACTTGATAACTTGGGTATAGGTTTATACTGGTTTCTAGTTCGTGTTGTAGGTTTTTCATAATATGCTTTTAACTTTAACTATGAAGGTTTTCATGTTTCTGTAGAGTGTTTTTGTCATTTTCTGTCAACTTTGTTGTTTTTGACACTGAACTTGTTAGTTTTGTCAGAAAGATTAGTTGATGCTACAGTATGCCAAATCACTTGAATTTTACAGTCAATGTACATTCTTTTTTTCTTCCTTTTCTAAAACTTTTGCTGAAAAATTCTCACCGTTATACCGTTGTTCCTGAAACTTTTCTTGTTTGCCAAGTAAATAACTTTAGAGTTTCTCTGTGTGTGATAAATGATTATACACCCACACCTAAACCCAAACCAGGTACATTAATAGATAGATAGATAGATATATTTTATCTCTGCATGCAAAATGCACCCACACACCCACACTCACACCCACACCCACACCCACACCCACACCCACACCCAAAGACATGGATAGATGGACAGAGAGATGTTTATAATTGTAGAAAGGGAATAAGACATTGATGGATAGATGTATGCACTTAAGTGATCTTATCCTGTACGTTTAGTTACCACCATCTCCTATATCTTAATTTAGTCAAGAAAGAAGCAAATAATTTTCTTCATTATCTTTGGTTGTGACAGAGGATGGCCAAATAAAAAAGGCTAAACTGCTTAGTACTAAAACATTATTGTGTATATTAGCCATCATATGCCAGAAGCTAGCAAAATTCTTAGTGCTAAAAAATTCATCTTTATACACTAGAAGCTAGCAACAGTAAGATATATTTGAAGATTTTCTATTTCTAATGATCAGTTATCTACTTATTATTATTTTGATCTTGTTATGTTCTTTTACTTGTATTTGGCCTTTCGAGATGCTTTTGCTGCCCATGTGGTTAAAATAATTATATCCTATTTAAATCTGAGCCTTATAATGTCTTTTTGTCAGGATATTGTGCATATCTTGATGTAGAGAATGCAATGGACCCTTTACTTCCAGAATCAATGGGCATAAACACAGAAAATCTTCTTATTTCACATCCAGATTGTGCTGAAAATTTGCTCAGTGTAGTCGATACTCTGACTAAAAGTGGTTCTGTAGATGTTATCGTGGTGGATAGTGTAAGTAATTAATTCTCAAGCAGACACTCCCACACACACATCTTTGTGTCCATGACCTTGCCCTGTTATCAATAGTTATTGTAACCTTTTGTTGTAGCTTTTTGATCCCTTATAAATTGCACTTGTGGATCTCTATGATTGTCCTTTTCTTTTTTTATCTCAGTCATCTTTCTTGATACCGTTACAGGTTGCTGCGCTTGTCCCCCAACGTGAGATTAATACTGTGGTAGGAGGCACCTTTGAAGATATACAATCACGATTAATGACCCAAGCACTACGAAAGATCAATTATTCATTATGCCAATCACAAACTCTCATTATTTTTCTTAATCAGGTGGAGTTCTAGACTTCCCGCTAAAACATTTCAAATATTCTGTACGGATGCTGTAAACAGTAACTTATGGGGAAAATAATATTCACCAATTGTTATTGTTGTCTTTATCCAGGTTAGAAAAAGTTTAAAATCAGGGCGTGCAGAAGAGGTCACTTGTGGCGGAAATGCCTTGAAATTCTATTCAGCTGTGCGTTTGAGAATGATCAGAACAAGACTGCTTAAGACTGAGGACAGGGTATATTCTTTAGCGCCATTGCTAACATGTGACCTGAATAAATTCCAGTGTCATGTTCCTCAGAGATATGTTCTTTGCATAAGCACCTAATTGTGGTTATTTATTTAATATTTGCTTGAAAATCTGGTGGAGTTTCGAAGCTTTGTATACAAGTGATAAATTTGTAGATGGACAAATAAGATATTGTTGGCTTATAATGGTCTAGGATTCTGCATGAATTTCCATACTTTCCGTCATGTTTGTCCATTATCTTGTTTACCTTGATTGATCTGTGTTCCCTGCTTTAAATTTCATTCTTCTTTTCCTTTCCAATTTACCTTCTATCATACTTTTCCTCATTCTCAAGCTTTTGTGTTAGTTAACAATAAAAAATTTTATTGTTAGTTTCCTTGAACTGATTGATCAAGTCTTTCACGTTCTTGTTGCTGTTTTGCTCTGTTAAATAATGCTATGTTTTTCAGATAACCGGTCTTGGGGTGTGTGCACAAGTGGTGAAAAATAAATTGGCTCCTGCTATGACGAAAGCTGAACTTGAGATACAGTTTGGGAGAGGCTTTTGCTCAGAATCTGAGGTCTTAGAATTAGCTTGCGAGCACAGTCTCATCAAGAAAGAAGGAAGCAGCTATGTCATTGGCAGAAGGGTATTTCGCAATGAACGTGTAGCTGAACAGTACTTAATGGAAAATGAAGGGGTTAATGATCAAATAGTTGCAAAATTAAGGGAAAAAATATTTCAGAGGAAGATGGAACCGTGAGAGACAAATGATTTGCTCAAAGGAATCAGGTAAAACCGAAACAGAAGTGGCTCCAAATCGGCTTCTAGCTGCATAAACTGGGAAACTAGCCACATAAGAATTTGAATAATCAGTGGCACTGGAGCTTTATTTGTGAGACCGGAAGGTGTTAAAATTAACCGTGCATTGACAGAAGATCTTTTCCAGTTGGGGCACATGAGATGGTAAACGATAGGAAAACCATTTCTCCGATACGAGGTTGACAGTTTATTCAGGGAAGATTACGCAAGCCTAGCTTTCCCTCAAAGTCTGTCTTGTTCATCAATGCTTGTACCTCTCTGGCTTTCATGTGCTGTATTAAGAGAATTAGTCAAGTAATTGCAACGAACTCGATTGCAATTTAATTTAAGATCAATCATTCTTCCATTGCAAAGCTGTATTATTATTAGTTATAAACATTAATGTAATTTTCTCAGACATGCTTCACGATTCATCAGTCTTGGCTTGCTCTCTTTAATATAAATCTGCATCTAGCATTAATGTTGCAGGCCAATTCTGTACGCCACTGTATAACAAAATTCTTTTAATTAATCATTTCTTGTGTTAATGGAACACCAGATTTTTCGAGTCTTCAAATTGATTTCTCTTATTTAGATCCCGTTTGATTGTTGGAAAATAATTTTTGTTAGTTTGTTGAAAAATAATTCTTGTTTTTTAAAAATAAATTCTGAGAAAGTAAATTTTTAAAAAATGAATTATTTTCTTATATTTGATAGTATAATGAAAAATAAATAGGAAAACAGTTTTCAGTGTTTGGTTATGTCATGGAAAATAAGCTGGAAAATAACTTATTAATGTTTTTTTTTCCTCAAATTTATTAAAATAATAAGGAACAAATCTTACAAATTAAAAAGTTGAATGAGAATGAAATTAAAAAAAAAATTTCATAAATTATCTCAAATAAAATAAATAATAATAAAAATCAAATCTAAAAAATAAAAAAAAATGAAAGATGAAGAAATTAAAATAATAATAATTAACATTTCATAAATTATTTCAAATAAAATAAGTAACAATCAAAAGAATAAGGATCAAATTTGATAGATAAAATTTTTTAATAAAAAAATGATAAGGGAAAAGTAAATAACAATTATAAAAATGAGGACCAAAGTTAATATAAAAATTAAATTTTAAGAGATGAAACTGAAAAATAAATATTTAAAACAAAATATATATAGCAATCAAAAGTTTGAGGATCAAATTTGATATAATCAGCAAAAAATATGGTATTTCTAATTTTTTCACAACTTCCGGAAAGTGTTTTCGGTCCAAATTTTTCAGGAAAACACTTTCCTGGAAACCAAGCTAATTTTTCCTTTAACTGGAAAGTGTTTTCCGTTTATCAACTTTTCTAATGACGAACAAACACAGAAAAGTTTGAAAAGTGATTTTATAGAAACCACTTTCTAGTAAACAAACATAATCTTAGAGCAGTTTTGATTTCTCTTATTTAGTGAGCGTATTAAGTGGGGGTTTGGTATTGTGGCTGCGGGTGAGGTTCACCCACAACCACAGCTATTCATGTTTGGTAAGGTAAGAAAAACAATTTTTTTTTCTGTGGAACCTACTTGTAACTGTGGTGTGCCACAGGTTTATAAGAAGCAGCTAGGAGCTAGTTCTTGTAAACGCTCATGGATTTTATTCCCTTTATGGCTCCACTGTTCATGGGTTTTATTCCTTCTGGTTCAAAGCTATTGAACTGGGTCCGACCCAACACAATTAAAAATATATATTTTTAATTGTGTTTTATTAAAAAAAAAAACTAGCCTTAAATATTATTTAATGACACTATATAAATTAGACAAAGATTACTTGATGATGTAGCATTTGCAAAATTTGATTGCAATCCCAATTTTATTTCTAATTATATTTTACCTGATATTGTTGCGCTCTTAAAAAATTTGTGAAAAATATAGTTCTTGTCGGATGTATTTCATACATGATGAAATTATAAATAGTTTAATAAAATAAAAAAATTATTTTATATAAAGTATTATTTATTTCATGATATAATAGTAATAGTTAAATCTATAATATTTAAATTAAAAACCATCAATATTAATATATATTTTTTAAAATTATTTTATAACCTCAATTTCAAAAACATTCTTAACCAAACATATTAAACTACTTTTTGGCCAACCTCAATTTTAACCAAACATATATTTTTCCAAACCTACCTCAACTAAAAATATTTTTTATAAAACAATTTTTTTCAAACTACAACCACAACAAGAACCACAATACTAAATACACCCGATTGAGATAGAAATAAATTATTTTTTAAAGTGTTTTTTTACTCAAATGTGTTTTTCTTATAAATACTTTAAAATAATATTATTTTATTTATTTATTTATTTTTTTTTAAAAAAAATACAGCCCAAGTCTATCATGATCTGTGCTTGTCATCTAAGTAAAAAACATTACCTTAGCCGCCATGGGCCATGTTACCCAAATGAAAAACATTACCTTAGCCGCCATGGGCCATGTTTCCGAGTTCAACAGGCTAAATTCAGTGATTGCTTGACTTAAAAAGATATTTTCTGAGCCGAAGTTTTGATCGTTTTTCCACACAATTTTATGGCATGGATCGAAACTGCCAAGGCAGTATCGTTCTCGATCATCTGCTCATCGCAACTTGAAGTGAATATACATTCTTTAATTGATAAAATCATATTATTATTTAGAATATATATACACGTAAAAGCATATAATATTTATTTAAAAATGGAGAAATTCATACAAACATATGCAAGGGATGGTCATGCCTTGAAGGCAATTTGCTTACTGTATTAGACACATGCCATGTTCTTACTACACAAAAATCACTAGCAATTTATGGATGTGGGGCAACGCTTTTTTTTTTTTTTAAATTTATAATCATATTAAAGAAACGCACCTACATGCAAGGGAACGATTTACTCTATATATACAACTAGAAGAGGCAATATGACACCATTGAGGGATTTTGGAAGGGATAATTCTTAGGTGGATGTTGTCAAGACGTAATGAAACGTCTAATCTAAAATTACAAAAAGAGGATTGTATGAGGACTAAAAAAAAGCAAATAATAAAAGAAAAAAAAAAACTTTTTCTAAATAAAAACAAACCAGCACTACCATACTCTTGTTGGTTTATGACATTTTCCTTCAATTTTTTGTCCTCCGAGTCAAGTTGGCATCCCTAATGTGGATAGGAATCATCTCATTTGGCAGCACAAAATAATCCAAGTGAAAAAAAGTTTCCAGTAAGCAAACTCTAATTAGGGTATGTTTGTGCGGGGCTAGCCACATTTTTCAATTAATTTGAATTTATTTTTTATTTCATGTTAAATTTTTTAATATTTTTAAATTATTTTGATGTGCTAACTTAAACAATAAAAAAATAAATAATAATATTTTGATATATATATATTTTTAAATATTTTAAAAAACAACATCTAGCATGTTTTGTAGTCAAGAAAATTGTCAAGTGTACACATGAATTTTAACTTGAACGTTTAGTAATTGCCCTAAGAAATGCTCTTAAATGGTGCAGATATGTGAAACAACTTGTAGTCGGTTTGAAGAATTTAGGCCGTACAGGATGCGAGTAATATGTCTGGTTTTTAGAGGAAACTGACGGCCAGAAAAGGATAATTAATAGTTCTCAAGACATTTCAAATCTATGTATAGATAAGGTTCCAGTCGAAAAGCTGCTTAGATGTGCATTAATGGTTCAAGTTAGCATTTGCAATTTGTAGAAAATATCCATCGATCCACAGTAGTTAATATACAGTTCAATGAATTTGGCACTATGGATTGGAGAATTCTTATATATCAATTAATAGGAGTTTGTTGATGGTATTGTGGGGCTCCCTTTCCTCTATAAAAAGGAAGGCAAGAAAGGGAGTTTGGCAAACATAGTTGCAATCTCTCTTTCATGGTTTATTCCTTAAGCATGGCTAGATCAAATTTAGCTTGCAGAAGCCCTTCCATGGTTTCCATAATGCTACTCTTTGGGCTCCTCCTAGCTAGCCTAGATACAACAGGTATACTCATAATCATGTTATTTTTACGCTATCTGACAGTTTTACTAAAGCTATCAACTTAGCATCTATGGTTAGCTAAATAATCACAGTATTTTTTATACAGGTGCCCAGATAGGTGTTTGCTATGGAATGAATGGTAACTTACCACCGGCACAAGAAGTCATAGAGCTCTACAGCCAGAGGGGCATTCGCAGAATGCGACTCTATGATCCAAACCAAGATGCTCTACGAGCCCTTTCAGGCACCAACATCGAGCTCATGCTAGGTCTTCCAAACGCGGATCTTCAAAGGATTGCTTCCAGTCAGACCAACGCAAATGCATGGGTGCAAAGAAATGTAAGGAGTTTTGGCAACGTCAGGTTTCGATACATTGCGGTAGGAAATGAGGTGAGGCCATTCGATTCATATGCACAGTTTCTAGTTCCTGCCATGAAAAACATTCGCAACGCGCTCTATTCAGCTGGACTAGGAAATATCAAAGTTTCAACCGCTATTGATAATGGGGTCATAGAAGATGATTCCTCCCCTCCTTCAAAAGGCTCTTTCAGGGGAGACCACAGACCATTTCTGGATCCGATCATTCGCTTTTTACTGAACAACCAAGCTCCATTACTGGTTAACTTGTATCCATACTTAAGTTACACCGGTAACTCAGAAGACATTCGTCTTGATTATGCTCTTTTCACAGCTCCATCGTCACTAGTCTCTGACCCACCACTGAATTACCAAAACCTCTTCGATGCCATTCTTGACACTGTTTACGCTGCTTTGGAGAAATCTGGAGGGGGTTCTTTGGATATCGTAGTATCAGAGAGTGGTTGGCCAACGGCTGGAGGGACAGGAACATCGGTTGATAATGCAAGAATTTATAACAACAACTTAGTTCAACATGTGAAGAGAGGAACCCCAAAGAGGCCTGGAAAGCCTATAGAAACGTATATTTTTTCCATGTTTGATGAGACTTACAAAAACCCTGAACTTGAGAAACATTGGGGGATCTTTCTTCCAAATAAACAGCCCAAATATAACATCAATCTCCGCTAAAGAGTGCCAAAATGTTTTCTCTGCAGAATAATGGTGGTGTAGGATACTCTCCAATTTGTATGGAGAATATTAAATAAGAAGCCTGTAATCCACTGAAAATGTCAGGGAAAAAAACAACTATGTCTAGCTAAATGTAATCAATAAGATGCTCACAAGGTTACTGTATGTTTACGAAGCATTGTTTCATGAATTCTGCAGGCATATACTTAAGGTCCTAATTAATGATCATAATTATTCCTGTCCATCAGGGCATGTGAAAGGGGTGAATCAAAGTTAATATTTAAAGCACTCATTAATATTTAAAGTTAATTATTTCATCAACATTTTAGCAATTACATTGCCGACATTTAGATCAAAGTTAATATTTAAAGTTAATTATTTCATCAACATTTTAGCAATTACATTGCCGACATTTTCCATCTATCTGAAAGGGGTGAGTCAAAGTTTAAGATATATATTTCCTCCTCTGAAAAACAAAATTCAAGAGATTTGAGCGGATAACTTCAGAATAAATGAACCTTAATACAATCAAAACGTTTAGATTTTAATTTGTAAGTGAGAAATGACCTTGACGTAAGCAGCAGGCATGCACTGAAGTTATAACATGCAACCTGAAACAATCTAGCAGTTCCTGTCGCAGAATCAGGATCATACCAATAGCACAATATATATGCTCACTTCCCAGCAATTTATGTTGAAATACATGCATAGAAGGTTGGAACATCAAGAATCCTCTTAATGGATACACTTTGTCAAAGACTCTTTGCAACATTATGGTTATCTTTTGGTGATTAATTAAAATATATCATGTTCAGAGAAATTAATTTATCTGCGATATAACAGGAAAGATAATTAAATTATGAAATAAAGATATCCAAGCTTGAAATAAAAACGAACTATTTTTTTTTATATCCACAAAAAAATTCGGACTTAATCACATTCAAGAAAATTGGTTTTTTAAAAATAATTAAATTAATATAAGGATGTATCATGAAGATCATTCCAAAAAGAACTTTGATTGATATGAAGCAATCCTTTGGGTTTTGTTTTTTTAAATTTTTTTAAAGACTACTACTATTCGTGGGGCTTTCATTTTCTTTTTTGGGTTTCTTTGAAGAAACTAATGGGCCTGCGGAATAATCATCATTAAGGAAAAAATCACAGACCAAGCGGTACTCTCGTTTTCTTTTTTAAAACTATATATTTTTTTTTTATGGTGGCCTCCGACTTCTCTCGTTTTAATTTTAAGAAAACACTACGCCATTTTTTGTTCCTCTTGTAATAAAACCTGCTCACCATCACCCACCGCTACAACCACCACCATGGAGGCGGCGATGACAGCAGGCGACTGGGACTTCTCATCAGAAGAAGTAAAAGAACTGATGACGTAAATGATGAAGAAACTTTCTACACTTGTACTTCTTTGGCAAAATTATAGTTCACGTATTTAATTAACTAACTGATCAAATTCACATTTTCATTTCAAAACTTGGTTGATTGTTGATTTGAATTATGGTTTTGATAGATAGATATTGAATCTATTTTTGTGGGAGTGAAATCTCAAGGCAAAATGGAAGAAAGACATTGGAATGGCAGAAGTGTTGGGAACTGAATGTAAGTAACGCAGAGATCCAAGGGCCCAATTGCATAACTCCAGGGGTGAAATTAAAAACATTCTCAAGGATAAAGACAATTTTGGGCTTGAGTGTAAGGTTTCAGAATTTCAAGGCAAATTGAAAAATAGCTAATTTAACCTCAGAACCCGAAAGAGACGCTATTCAATAACTGTTCATTTACTTCTTCCTCTTGATCTACGGAAAACAGCCCAAGAAGCCACCAAAATGGCTTCGGTTAGACCCAATCTTCTCACCAAATCAAATCAAATCCGATCCAAATCGTAGACTAGATTGTCTATCACAAATCCCACTAGTTGGTTCAATTCCTTCACCCTCATGATTATCATGCGACGCGAGGAAGATCCATCCTCAACAGTCCAACAATGGCAGGACTGCTGGTGTTTTCTTCTCATCAAAAGCGGAAAAAACTTGAGCTGTAGCTATCTTCATCCACAAGATCACCATCCTAGGAGATAAGCGACGGATTTTGTAGGAAAGACAAAGGAAGGCCACTGTCATAGCAGGGAGAAAAACAAAATCATGAGGTAAACCAAAATAAAAATCCTAGAAAAAATAAAAAAGAAGAAGCAGCTCATTCTTGACCAGCCTTTGAACCTTCTCCACCACAATATCATTTGTTGCCACAACACTAGGAGTTCCCACCGTGACCAACACCTCAGCAAACACCAGAAGCTTCTCTAACCGACGCCTCAACAACCTGACGCCCCAACCCCGAGCTCCTCTGCATTTGATGTCACTTTGGTTAGATGAAAGTTAAGACTCCATTCTAAACTGACAGGGATTATATGATCTATCTTTGTATTGGGAGGGAACATGAGCTCTTTTAATCATTTTTTTCCCATATATATATAATGACCAAGTTCTTTCTTAAAAAAAAAAATCGTCATGGCATATCTAAAGAACACTTGCTTTTTTTCTTTTTCTTTTTTTTTTTAAATAAAAGACTACAAAAAATTAAAAAAAAAATGCTTTTTGCATATTTTAGAATTTTGTTTCAGTGTTATCGCAAATTTTTTTTAAAAAAACCTCAAAAATATTTTTTATGCCTTATAACCAGTTTAATTATTAATTTCATTAGAACTTGAACGAAATTAAAAGGCTCATCAAGCCTATATATCCAAAATTTTAAAATAATAAAACTCTTAACCCTATCTTTGTAAATAAAAAAAATAATTTTACCCATGTGTAAGGTCAATGTATTTATAGTACCCACCGTCTTGAAAAATAAAAACAAATGACATAGTTTCTTTATATATATATATATATATATATATATATATATATATATATATATATATATATAAAATTCAAATTTCTATGATGTTAGTGAAAATCTAAAAACAATCAACGATACGACATTAGTTTAACTTTTAAATTTATTTAAAAATTGATTTTATCATATATTTTATTCAATACTTAGCCTAAGCTTCAATAAGTTTAAATATCTTTTATCCCTTATAAATTCCTTCACAATATAAAATAAATTATATTGTAAAATTCATAAATGAATCAAATATTTCTTTTTAGCATTGCTGTATGAATTGTGTATAAATGAAATTATTTTTATTAAGAAGAGTCTGGAACATTTATATTTACTAACATTAAAGTTGGGTATATTTTTAATAATCAGATTTAAGAATATTCAAACTAAAATTGAAAATTATTTTAAATTTTATTATTTATAAACATTAAAGTTATGAATATTATTGACAGATCATTAATATCATAATATAATAAATTCTTAATAATTTAAAATAAAATCAACGATGTAATATATTTCAAGTAAAACATTTAGAAGGTGATGATATTTTTTTCTTTTGTATAATTAGTCAAGTGTTATAGAATTTCTGTTAATCAATTATAATTTTTATTGATTAAAATACTAATAGAAGATTCCTTAAACCAAACTTATCCTTTCTAAAAATAAAATGATAAATATTTATTAGATTTTTTTTAAAAAAAATTAAAGATTGTCATGTCTACGACATCACCATTGAAAGATTTTAGAAGGGATAAATCTTTTGTGCTGTAGAGAGGTAGATGTTCTCAATACGTAAATGAAACGTCTAATCTTAAATTACACAGAGAGGATTGTAGGAGGGCTAAAAAAAAGAAAAAAAAAAACTTTTTAACAAACAAAACAAACCGGCACTACCATAATCTTGTTCGTTTATGACATTTTCCAATTTTTTTTTTTCACACACTGAAGTTGACATCCGCAAATTTGGAAGATATTAGATGGTATGGCCTCTTGTATGGACAGCAATCACCTCATTTTGCACCACAAAATGATCCAAGTTAAAAAATATTCCAGTCAAGCCCCTTATAAGTTAGGTTTCCCTAAATGCACTAATTAACCCACTAGGAGAGGGCTGTTGAAAATTCATGGAGGCTTTCCATGTGACCCTGTTCCTGGTGTGGTCAAACAAGGATGGAAAATTGGTTTGGAAATGACAGCTATGATACAGGGGGTATGAAACACGAATTGATGCGAACAAACTAAATCTCCTATTTGGAACTAGAATATGAATTCTAGTCTCTTTTTTTGTGGTAAAAACTCGGCTAGAATCACAGAATTTTTACATGCTTCTATCGCTGATAATCCAGCAAGAATAAACCTTCAAATGAGCCAAGCAGCAGAGAATATACAAGAATTTCTTTCGTCTGTCTTAAGGCTTAGAACACAACGGTATCGATTTTAGAAGCTCCAAATGATTCCAAACCTAACACCATCTATAGTGTTGTGCTGTCTAGCATAAAACAATCACACTAAGTCAAGAATGCCGTGTTGCGCAGGGATGAAAATTTTCGAGTTTACACATGAATTTTAACCTGAACGTTTTTTAATTACCTAGGAAATACTCTTATATGATGCAGATATGTGAAACAACTTGTGGTTGTGAAAAATTTAGGCCGTAGAGGATGCGACCTGTCTGCCACAAAAGGATAATTAATAGCTCTTAAGACTTTTCAAAGCTAGGTATAAGGTCCCAGAAGAAAAGCTGTTAGATGTGCATTGAATGGTTCAAGCAATAGCATTTGCAATTTGTGGAAAATATACATTCCACAGTAGTTTACAGCATAATGAATTTGGCATTAAGGATGGGAAAATTCTTAGCAAGACCAAGTCTAGGTGTATACATTTTCTCTATAAAAAGGAAGGTAAGAAAGGGAGTTTGGCAAACACAGTTGCAATCTCTCTTTCATAGTTTATTGTGATTTCCTTAAGCATGGCTAGATCAAATTTAGCTTGCAGAAGCCCTTCCATGGCTTCCATAATGCTACTCTTTGGGCTCCTACTAGCTAGCCTAGATACAACAGGTATACTCATAATCATGTTAATTTTATGCTAACTGACAGTTTTGCTAAAGCTATCAACTTAACATCTATGGTTAGCTAAAATAATCACAGTATTTTGTATGCAGCTGCACAGATAGGTGTTTGCTATGGAATGCTTGGTAACTTGCCACCACCATCAGAAGTCATAGCTCTCTACAACCAGAGGGGCATTCGCAGAATGCGACTCTATGATCCAAACCAAGATGCTCTACGAGCCCTTCAAGGCACCAACATTGAGCTCATGCTAGGTCTTCCAAATCCGGATCTTCAAAGGATTGCTTCCAGTCAAGCCAACGCAAATGCATGGGTGCAAAGCAATGTAAAACAATTTGGCAATGTCAAGTTTCGATACATTGCGGTAGGAAATGAGGTCAAGCCCTCAGATTCATCTGCACAGTTTCTAGTTCCTGCCATGCAAAACATTCGCAACGCACTCAATTCAGCTGGACTAGGAAGTATCAAAGTTTCAACCGCTATTGATAATGGGGTCATAGCAGATGGTTCCTTCCCTCCCTCAAAAGGCTCTTTCAAGGGAGACTATAGACCACTTCTCGATCCGATCATTCGCTTTTTAGTGAACAACCAAGCTCCATTACTGGTTAACTTGTATCCATACTTCAGTTACTCAGGTAACACAAAAGACATTCGTCTTGATTATGCTCTTTTCACAGCTCCATCGTCACTAGTCTCTGACCCACCACTGAGTTACCAAAACCTCTTCGATGCCATTCTTGACACTGTTTACGCTGCTTTGGAGAAATCTGGAGGGGGTTCTTTGGAAATCGTGGTATCAGAGAGTGGTTGGCCAACGGCTGGAGGGACAGGAACATCGGTTGATAATGCAAGAACTTACAACAACAACTTAGTTCAACATGTGAAGAGAGGAAGCCCAAAGAGGCCTGGAAAGCCTATAGAAACTTATATTTTTGCCATGTTTGATGAGAGTAACAAAAACCCTGAACTTGAGAAACATTGGGGGCTCTTTTCTCCAAATAAACAGCCAAAATATAACATCAATCTCAACTAAAGAGTGCCAAAAAGTTTTCTCTATAGAATAATGGTGGTGGAGGATACTCTCCAATTTGTATGGAGAATATTAAATAAGAAGGCTGTAATCCTCTGAAAAAGGCAGGGAAAAGAAAAACTATGTCTAGTTAAATGTAATCAATAAGATGCTCACAAGGGGACTGTATGCTTACGAAGTATCATGCAATATTAGGATTGTTTCTTGAATTCTGCAGGCATACACTCAGGGTCCTAATTAACGATCATAATTATTCCTGTCCATCAGGGCATGTGAAAGGGGTGAATCAAAGTTTAAGATATAGATCAAAGTTAATATTTAAAGTACTCATTCATATTTAAAGTTATTTCATCAACATTTAAGCAATTACATTGCCGACAATTTCCATCAATCTGAAGGGGATGAATCAAAGTTTAAGATATATATTTCCTCCTCTGAAAAACAAAATTCAAGAGATTTGAGCGGATAACTTCAGAACAAATGAACCTTAATACAATCAAAACGTTTAGATTTTAATTTGTAAGTGAGAAATGACCTTGACATAAGCAGCAGGCAGGCACTGAAGTTATAACATGCAAGCTGAAACAATCTAGCAGTTCCTGTCGCAGAATCAGGATCATACCAATAGCACCATAGATATGCTCTGTTTCCAACAATTTACTTTACACTTTATCTTGATATACACTTTGTCAAGGAATCTTTGCAACATTATGTTTATCTTTCGGTGATTACAATATTTAAAGTTCAGAGAAATTAATTTATCTGTGATTTATTGGGAAAGATGTTTTATTGGGAAATTAATTATAAAATAACCAATGTGACTGAAGATATCCAAACTTGAAATAAAAACAAAATATTTTTGTATAACGAAAAACAATTCGGACTTAATCACATTCAAGAATATTAGTTTTTTAATTAAATTAATATAAGGATGTGTCATGAAGATCATTCGAAAAAGAACTAAATTTTTATTGATATGAAGCAATCCCGAGGGTTATATAATTTTTTTTAAAAGGGCTACTACTGTTCGTGGGCTTTCGTCTATTTTTGGGTTTCTTTAACGAAACAAATGGACCTGCGGAATAATAATCATCAAGGAAAAAATCACGGACCAAACGGTTATAATTTCTCTCCTCGTTTTAATTTTAAGAAAACACCGCGCGCTTTTTTGTTCCTCTTGTAATAAAACCTGCTCGCCATCAACCACCGCCACAACCACCACCATGGAGGCAGCGGCGACAACTGGCGAATAGGGGCACTAGCTTACATTTTGGTTTCTAAGATAGATTTGTAGCAAATTTTCTTTCTTTAGCGTTATGTTTTTTTAAAAGAAGGCGACCATTTGGAGAGTAGATTTGAAATGTGGATTTAAATGATATTTTATTTTATTTAGATTTATGGTTTATTTGTGTTATTGAAGCTTGTAATATATTCGACGCAACATATATATAGAGACAAGAAAAAAAAATCAGGATTTCACAAAACTTAAAATTATAGTTAAATTGTATAAAGAATTATGATTTAATAAACTTTGAATGTTAATAATTCTTAATAACATTAACCGTAGAGATTAAATAATAAGCTAAGCAAAACTACTAATAATTCTTAATTTGATTCTCAAAAAGATAGTTTGCCTTCATAATTTGATCATAGTCTGGATGTTGGACTTGAAAGGAGTATTTATTAGTTTATAATTAGGAAGAAAAAATAAATCTCTCAATAATTATCACATATAGAACCAGGACACAACAGGTGACCTTCGTATAACTGGGTCATCTTGAACCCTTCTCCACCTGGAAGAAGCTCCATCATCCAGCCTAATTACAACTTCATTATCCTCTTATATGAGATATTCATGTATTTTTTAATTATAGCACACTTATCAACTCAGTTAAGGAACGCCAGGGAATCATCAAAGATTGGTTGAGAATGATCAGATATGTAAAATTAAAAGATTTGGCAGTGTATTTTTCATTGATGAATACTCTATTGACGAAGAAAATTCAATCTGAAGAGGAAAATTCAAAATTAAATGTTTAAGTGATCAATTAGAATTTTTTAAGGTTTAATTGAATTTATTGAGGGCTTAATTGCAAGAAAAATTATTTTTTTAGTCAATTTAGGCTTTAATTGAAAGAAGTTAAAGTCTGAGATTGAATTGAAATTTTTAAGAGTTAATTTGGTCAAATCAAGAGTTTAATTGCATAACTATAGAAGTTTGATGGAAAATTAGAAACGTGATTGAAAAAAATACAAAACTAAGGATCAAATTGAAAAAAAACGTGTGAATGTAAGGGCTGAAATTAACCAAATCGAAGGTCAAATTGAAGAAATTAGAAGTTGTTTGGTCAATTGAGGGTTAAAATGCACAAATTCAGAATCAATTATCAAAATGAAAAAGACGGTCAACTTAAAGGCTGACAGTTGAGTTTGTCGGTGGTGAAATTGCAAGAAATTAAAAGTTTAAAGGCAATCAGGGAAGCAATTAAAAGAAATTAGAAGAACAAAGACTTAATTAAAATTTGCAAATCCCAAATTAAAATCCATAATCTCACCTAAACGACGCGTCTTTCAAACTTAAAGAAGAGAAGGTGAGTGACACAGTGTTTAGTCGACTAGACCTCTGTTTTCAACTGTTTTGACTAACTGGGCTGGTAACTTCAAACAAATAAATATGGACTTTCAAATCTTCAAATTGAGCAAGGTTGTATTAAAATAAAATGCATGCATTCCCTCTAACAAGTTAAGGTGGTCACAAGGGATGATGATGTCATAATGCTCCGACTAAGCCTAAAAAATAATAAACAACTCAATCATCCAAGGGTGAAACTCAATTGTGTAAAAAATCAGCTTTCTTTTCGTGTTTTTATACCAAAGGCTTCTCATGGGTTCTTATTAAGGGTTCACAACCATTCCTTTAAGATAAAGGGTCATGAATGGATTCAAAATCCTTCCTAAAACCCTATAAATACCCCCTTAAAATCAAAAGAAAAGGGGCTGAAAAAAAAATTATAGTTATCCTAGATACCTTTCTAATAAAAAAAAAAAGGCCCTTGTGGCCTTATTTAGTTTTTTTTTTTTTTGTTTTATATTTATGTTTACAAGCATAACAAAGATATTCAAAATGCTTAACAAATGATGTTGCATTCACCACTTTATTGCTGTGTTTTCTATTTAGTGCTGTTATTTCTAAAGTTTTTTGATGTTTTGATACTTGTTTATTATTGTTTTAATTTGTTTTTGATATATAATATTGTTTTAGTTTTTTTGTTTTTTTTTTACCTAGCTTATGCATATTAATCCAAAGGTGTTTAACTTGGCTTTTCTATACATGTACATGCACAAAATGGGTTCAAAAAGCCAATTTTGAATCCATATTGCATGAGTATATAGGTTGTGTTAAGTTATTTTTGTTTTGGATTTGATATCTCAAGCTTGATTTTAGTATTTTGATGTTTTTAGCTGGTGTTTTTTTTATTCAAATATGTTTATGTATGTTAGTATAAGCTTATGGGATAAATAAAACATGTTTTTAGAAGCCAAAAATATCAATTTTGAAGGTTTGATAATGACTACATTTTGGGCATGTTTGTTGGGTTTGTTAGCTGCGCAATGTTCTTCGTGCTCTTGTAAAAAACATTGCCTTAGTTAAATGATTTGAACCAATATTTGTCCATTTCTTTGTCCAAAATTATTCATTGGACTTGATTAGTCAATAATTTATGGTTCATTCGCATCAACAACATAATTTAATAAGTTTAAATTCTAACATTTGGTTTCGATACCGAAACCTATTTTTAGCCAAATCATGTTAATTTGTTGGAAATCGAAGTAAATTGATAACATGTTCTAGCTGTTGAATTAATTTTGATCAAACCATGATAAAAATCTACTTTAATTCCTCTATCAATGGTGTCATACCAATAGCATTTAAATAAAATACTTTATTTTGCACGCTATGATACTGCAATTCAATCACCTCTTCTAATTTTTCATAATAGTCAATTTCAAATTCATTTGAAGTCGATCCTTTAACACAAAGCCTATTGTTACATGTCTTTCTACCATGTTCATATTCTTCTGTATGAAATAAGTGTCCATTGATAATATACCCGTTGTAGCACTTCACTTTTTTTTTAGGACTTAGACTTAGTAAAGACAAAATAACACTATCATCCTTTCTAATTTATAAACCTGGTACATGAAGTACAACCATGAACATTTAATAAGAAATATATAATTAAAATAAGTATCCTGATAAATAATAATAATTAAATAGTACATACACATGTTATGAACCATGTGAAAAATTAATTATCTTGTAATTGAAAGATTTATGATTCAGTCAGCTATGAGTATTGGGACAGTAAATATTGACAAGGTTGCCTATGAGGTATTCAATAACATGTATGTTTATGATATTATATGAAATAAATTGTTCATTAATAATAGAGTTTAAGTAGTATACTTGTTGAATAAAAAGTCTCAGTTCATCGCAGTTAAATAACACATAATTATGTGTTTGTCTGAATTTTGTCTTTTCTATTGTGTTAGTTGTTATTATAAATTATTTTTATATATAAAATAGATAAAAATAAATTTTTATAAATAAAAAATATATTATTTTAATTTTTATAAAATTAAAATTTAAAACACAATTATATTTTAAAATTTATTTAACTAACTAAAAAAATTTCTTGAAAAAATAGAAGCTACTATAGTCTCTTGCTTATCAACTTTCAAAATAAATATTGTGAAATTATATAAAATATTTACAAGTTTAAATTTTAATAAGAACTTTTTTATATTTAAGAAAATAATACAAATTTTATTTTATTTTACCCAAGATGATATCAATATTTTTAAAACTAATAATTTAACATCAAGGAAAATTTTAAAATATCAAAGATATTTTGACCCTTTTTTTGTAATACCTTCAAATTGAAATTTTTTTTCTTATAATTTCATAAACTCTAGGGAGTTCCGTTACTGTATTTACCCCTTCCAAAATCTAATGGATACTTCCATTGTATAATTAAAATATTTTAACATAAAAAAGTTATTAAGGAGGTTTTTCTCTTCTCTTAAAATTTTTTAATTTTCACCTTAAATCTAACCTTTAAAGAATTATTATTTTTTCAATACATCAATTAATATGGATGCTAATATATATAGTAGGAGTATCAAGCTTTGAGACGTAATCTCAGAAGAAGTCTTCAGAAACAATTATTTTTAATAGTGTACGTAAGTGGTGGGCGGGTCATATGCATGTGTGTTGATCTTACGCTATTGAATTTTTTCCCCATAAATTTTGTTTGATGTGTAATATTCATCGAAAATAGATTAATTAATTATGCGTTTGCTAGATAAAGCCAAGTTATTCTGTAGTAGATTAATCGTTAAATTAGTTCTCAATTAGAACTTGTCAACTCTTTTCCTTCCTCGCAAATTATTTGTTCTATAACGCTTGTGTGACCAAGAGGACGAATATCCTTCTTTGTTGCAATTAATTAAGAGGGAAACACTTTCCTTTGCCCTTAATTTCTCAGAGGCACAGCACAGGAATTGCTTTTTATGACCGTACTTGTATTTGGTTGAATTTTTTCTACAACAAGAACCAAATTCCATGATAAACCGGCCACATTCGGGTAATCTACTCATTGTAAAATAATTTTTTATATTTTCTCTCTCTTTTTGTCTAGTCAATATAAGAAAATTTTCACTACGAGTTAAAACAACTTGATTAAACATGGAAGCATCCAATCCAACATTTAAGTAGTTTTTTTTTATTCAATTAATTGAAGGATCCTATAAACTTTAATTCCAATATAAATATGATGGAATCGCTCAAACTATTCCTAGGGAATGTATAATCTATATATATAAAACAGTCTGCATTTTCTCCTCCTCCTTTATAAGCAAAAACAGTAGAACATAATTTCATGACAATCCAACGAGTACAAGGACACCATTTCCTGGACTTACCTGCCTTCATTTTATTGTAATTCAGATTTGATAGCCATGATAATTCCACATGATGATGACTAAAACAGGGTTAATTGGATTTAATTAATTACCTAGTGATATGAGCAATGAAGGATTCCATCTCCATACGAGAAACTCCACCTTCAGCCACGGATCCTCGCACGGACTCCCCCATTTCTGCTGCTCTCTTTCTCATCTCATCACCTTCTGTTGATGCCATTAGCCTATTCACAGCACTTCCAACAATCTTTGATGTTACAATCTCATCTCGTCGCGCCCAATCCTTAACAACAATTCCAATCTTGAGGACTTCTGTTATTAGAACTGTGTTTCTTGGTTGATCCGAGTGCATAGGCCAGGCTACAATTGGCACTCCCATGCTAATGCTTTCCATGCAAGAATTCCATCCACAATGACTCATAAACCCTCCTGTTGCCGGGTGAGCTAAAATCTCTAGTTGGGGTGCCCAGTCTCTCACCACTAGTCCTATCCCATCCACTGAATTCTCATACCCTTTTGGCAGTTCAGCTCTTCTCTCTTCTCCATTGAAAACATCTCCTTTATCACCATCTCTTAGAACCCATATGAACTTTTTCTTGCTTTCTCTCAACCCAATTGCCAGCTCCTTGATTTGTTCATCATCGAAGGTGGTCGTCGTTCCAAAGGACACGTAAATTACCGTGTTTTTTGCTTGTTTATCAAGCCACTCCAAGCAAAAATGCTGTTTTTTTGAGCTTTCTGGTATTGTCACAGGATTGAAAGGCCCTAGTGCCCAATGCTTAATGCCTTCCTTAACTGTATCTTTCTCAAGAAAATCCAAATAAGCAGATTCTACCAATTTGCAAGTGTTGTAAACACGGCCAGTGTTAAACTTTTGGTACTTACTATAATGACAATCAACGAAATCCGCAAACTCATCGGTAAAACACCCTTCTAGAGAAGGAGTATTCCGTGGAAACAACTCATTTTCCTCTATGACCTTCCCTTCTCGTTCCCTTTCATACAAGGAAATAGCAAAAGCAGACACACTATGGAAAGTGTAAGACTCGGCATTCGAGAGGAAACGAGCTTCTTCAATCACAGACCCCATTAAAGAGTCATGAATTACAATAACCTTTCTTGCTTTGCAAGAAAGTGCACGTAAAAGCATAGAAACAGGCTCGGTAAGTTGAGATGAGGCGTTGAAGACTGGTTGTAAGTGAGAAGGGAATTTGATTTTGGCTTTTGGATTGGGCGGGGGGGAATGAAAAGGAGGGATTTCGATATCATGGAAATGGATATTTGCAGCGGCGTTTGGGTCCCAACCGTGTACGCGCTGCTTGGCCTGACGATTGTGGGTGGTGGCGCCAACGTAGTGGACCGGGATGTTGTGGGATAGGATGAGCCTAGAGAGTTGGAGGAGCTGGTTAAGATGGCCTTGTGCTGGAAGGGGCACCATGACCACAACAACTTGTGCTTGTTTTGTGAGGTCATTTATGCCGTGGCTTGGTGGGTCTTGTTGGTTAGCCATAGGGTGGAAGATGTTTGAAATGGCTGTGGGCATAGATTTTATGTGTTTCGTATGATGCTGTTGTGTTAGGGGATGGGCTTTTATATAGAGACTAAGGTGGTTGGGATAATGAGTAGAATATGAAATTGATAATGCTGTGCTTGTCGTCAATAGAAGTTGTCAGATTATTTGAGATTGACAATCAAGGGAGAAACGTGCTTTTGTGTATGAAAAACAAAAGTAGCAATAGCCTTAAATGCAATTGGATAATATATAGGAGAAAAACTGCATATATTCATTGTTTAGAAAACGTTGTTCGTATACGTCTCCAATCTCTAATTAATTAATGTGCTATATTGGTAAGGTTATACTTGTAATTAGAGAGGTATTAAGTACCTTGTAAGCCTAGCTAGATGATGGATTCTTGCCAGGATAGAGCCATAAATGAAAACTGTGTTTACTTCAGGTATGTGGCCAATTTCTGGTTAACAACAACACTCTGGACAAAGTCTCATCTCACGGTCATTCACCTTTTCTTGTTTTTCATTTTTTTTTACCTCTAGAAAGTTACCTATTTCATTAAATTAATCAGTCGCAATGCCCATCTACCGGCATCTATCTATACAATGCTTGCAAAACAAGAAGACTGGACCAAAGACCAAGTAAACTAACAAACAAATGAAGTGGCATTTGCTCTACAATGTTCTTGATGATGTTGTCTCTTTGGAAAACAACACTATGCCTATATGTACTTGTTTTGAATAACGAGAAAGCTGCAGGCCTTGTCTAATAATCCGTTCATGTAGCTATTAGAGCCGGATTGATGCAACCATTGAATGAGAGTGTGAATTGATGCTCCTCATCTTATGCCACGACACCATTTTTCTAATTCCTAACTTTGATCTTTCTTCACTGTCGATTAGTTTCCCAGTCGTCATCAACTCGATGACTACTCAGTACTACAAGGCACTAAACACTGTTTAATCAGAGATGACGGGGATAACCCATTTTCATGGTTAAAAACTCAAACACACACAAAGTATTTTCAACTTTCCTTCTCCAATTCATTATAAATTATGCATGCATCTCTCTCTCTCTCTCTCTCACACACACACACACACATATGGAATCATTCTCATATTAGAATCATTTTCATATCTTAACAATTTGCTCCTCAAATGTATGTTCTAACATTCAGCTTACGAATGAGGTAATATTCTTTAAATAAAATCTTCTCAAATCTAAATACCAAGTAATTTTATAAACTTCACAAAAATCTTCAAGTACTTAAGAGACGTGGTGAATATATTAGTGACATATTCTTCACTTTTATAATAAATATTCTCAATCATTTTATCTTTTTTGAGATCTCTTAAAAATTAAAACTTTACATTAATATGCTTTCATCTACCATGTAGAATTAAATTTTTAAAGAGTTTAATTACTGATTTATTGTCACAATTAGAAATTATTGTATGCCCTTGTCTCTTGAAATTAAGTTCCTTAAAAATTTTCTTCATCCATATAGCTTAGAATGCACATGAATTTTGCATAAAAAAATCAATTTTTGTAGTAGATAAAGTGACAAATGACTACTTCTTTGAAGACTATAGAATAGCGCTTCAACCAAGCATAAAAACCTAACCTAAAGTGTTTCTTTTAATGTCTTAATCTCCTATATTATCACTATAAATAAAATTAATCAAGTTTGATTTTTCTCCCTTCTTATAGAACAAACATAAGCTCATAGTACCTTTTATGTACCAAAATATCCTTTTAATAGTTAGAAGATGTATCTTTATTGGTTTCTCAATGTACATATTGATAAGATTTACTGAGTATATTATGTCTATTGTTATATGCATCAAACTTCCTACAATTTTCTTGTAAAAAATGTTATCATCCTTCTTTCATCCATAATCTTTATTTAGTTTCAAACCAAACTCATTTAGGGTACTTCTCAAATTATAATTTTTTATTTGAAGCTTATTTAAAACTTCTTAAACATATTTCTTTTGAGAAATAAAAATTCTAGTAGTAAATTAAACCACTTCAAAGCCAAAAAAAGTAATGTAACCTTTTAAGATTAGACATATCTTGGTTGAGGAACATATTAAAGTTTTTCAAAAATTCCATAAGAAAATATTATTAGATAGTCATTAAGTGATTGCTTTATAAAAGAACCTAGCATACTATAAAAGAAGCAAACACATTGACAGTCGATACCATTTCATCCAAGAACATGTGAAAAATAAAGAAATTGAGTTGGTATCTTGCATAACTTATGATCAACTTACTGACATATTCATAAAGTTATTCAAGTATGATGTTTTTACAAGAATATAGAACATGTTCGGAATGATGAAGTCAAGTGGATGTTAAAAGTATAAACTTTACTTTCTAAGTGTGTAATCATTGCTCAAAAGTCATCAAAATACACTAGCAAATTAGAAAGGCAATCACTAATATTAAAGAATGCAGTAGCCATTAACGAAGGAGGTGGAGTAAATTAGAAATTGAAAATTGAAAATGTATGTAATGGTCGTAACACATCCATAAATATCATTAAATCATTCCTTATTTTCTCAAAATTGTCAAAATGGAATATATGAAGTTCTCAAAAAGTGTTTAGTGTAATAGATTTTTATTGTTTAGGCCAATAAGTTTTACTTGCAAATTATTACTTACGTCTTGAGTTATAGACGTGATTGATTGAAATATCATGGCATGCTAACCAAAATAATTTTCAACATTATGGGAGTTGACACATAAATCTTATATGCACTGCTTTATTAGACATGTTATCTATAATATAAACATATTGATTTTGTTATAAATGTTAGTAAAAGGAAACCTTGGCTATCTGATTTGAAATTTCTATTACAAGATACTAATGTTAAAATCTTATTAGGAGTTAGGATGGACTTTTAACCCAAGCCTATGCAGTTGGACTAACTTTGAATTATTTTTTTCAAGGGGTGGATGACATTTACAAAAACATAATAATAAGTTGCCTACTGGCCCAGTTTCAAGCAACTAAAGTATCATTAGAAATTTGTGTAAAAACCCAGCTTTTCAAGCCTAAAACAATAGTAAATTATTATTTTTTATACTTGACACACATCATGTCGGTAATCGGCGAATATGTTCCCTCACATCATCAATATACAATCCATACATCAACAACAATCAATATTTCATTTAAAAGTGAATCTTACATAAACTCATAATATTATATTTGCATGATTAGAAGTTCACATTTAAAATATACATGCATAGACATGAGTTTGTATTCTATCATACAAATAGTCATCACGAATTTAAACTAAAAGGATCTAATAATAGTTATACATTCAGTACATTGATTCATACAAAATACATCACGATTTAGAATGCAATTACATGATTCCTTACAAAAATAGGATCCCTTGTATTGGGTTTTCTAGGCACCTTATTGGTGTGACATCCCTACTACAGTACAAAACATTTATAGGAATGCAATTACTTAATAATAATAATAATAAAAATAAGAAAACGATATGGCAGTTTAATGAAGCATTAACATTATCTCATGTGTGAAGCGTGACATTTGTAATTCCTTCATGTTCTAAGTATACACAACTTACAGTATATATATATGCACCAATTCTTACAATCAGCCATAATCTTAAATTTGGTCATTCTTTTTAGGCATCATTTGTCGAGGTTAATTGTTCACTCACCCCGGCTATCCCCTTCGAATGCTATCAGCTAAAGCTAATCAATTGTTTGTCCTGATCATCCTTTCGGATGCCATTAGCCAAAAATAATTATTTATTTGTCCCGGTTATCTATTCAGATGCCATTAGCCAAAGTTAATCAATTGTTTGTCCTGGTCATCCTTTCGGATGCAAGTAGCCAAAGCTAATCATTTGTTTGTCCCGGTTATCCTTTCCGATGCCATTAGCCGAAGCTAATCAATTGTTTGTCCTGGTCATCCTTTTGCATGCAATTAGCCAAAGCTAATCATTCGTTTGTCCCGGTCATCCATTCTGATGCCATTAGTTGAAGTTAATCAATTGTTTATCTCGGTCATCCCTGTGGATACCATTAGCCGAAGTTAATCAATTGTTTGCCCTGTCATCCCTTTAAATGCAATTAGTCAAAGCTAATCATTCGTTTATCCCGATCATCCATTCGAATGCCATTAGCCGAAGCCAATCAATCGTTTGTCTTAGTCATCCCTTTGGATGCAATTAGCCCAAGCTAATCATTCGTTTGTCTCGGTCATCCATTCGCCGAAGCTAATCAATTGTTAACATTTAAGCATTTGATAGTCTGGCATCTGAATTAACACAATAATGTAATATTCATGATAAAGTATTTTTATTATTCAGCATTATTAAAAAGAAAGGTGAAAGTCACCTACCTGCAGTAGAAGCTCTACTCGTACTCTCCTGTTGCTGCTGTTGCACCACACCGGTGGTCCCTTTTGTAGTCATAGACTCATCTCATAAATTTTCCTCTTCAATGATATGTTTTATAATAATTATATCAGTAGCTAATAGATATTTCTTTCGATCATTTATTTCTTTATATCTTATGTTTTTATCATTACACTCATTAATGTTGTCATCATTTATCCAACCATAGTTATCATTCCTTCAAGCCCATATTATAGAGAATCTATATTCATTCATTACTCATATGTTACTTTCTATGCATGTTCATTTCCTTATAATAACATTCATACATATATCATGTATATTTTCAGAGTTAGTATCTCAATGTGCAAGTGTTTGTATGACTCAATTATTTTATATTATTACATATAGTATTCACGTGAAAGTCTACTGTTACTGTCTAACATTGAACTGTTACTGTCTAGACATTAAACTGTTACTGCCCAACTATTACTGTCTGAACACTCATCAGATTTTTAACTATATCTAGAGTTATAGAACTCTGTTTCAAGCGAGATTAGTCTCGTTGGAAAGCTAATACACGAGGCTACAAGTTCTTTGAAGATGGAGAATCTAGTTCTGCCTCTAAGACAATCAAAATTGCTCATCAACAAACACTACCCTACAGGGGCTGTCAAGACCCAATCTCGGTTGATGACCTATAGTTGGGGTTCTACAGCTCCATATTGAGCAAGACCAATTTTCTTAGTTAGCTAACATCCAAAACTACAATTACTAAGAAGAAACTTGATCCTAAGTCTCCCATCCTCCTACTGGAATTCTCTCCAAAAGTCAGGAGATGAATCTGTCCAGATTCATCAACCTTTCCATTTACACACAACATCCACAATTTAACTTTTTCTATTTTATCTCAACCCCTAGACATATCACATATCGTGTAAGAGTGTCAAAGAAAAATATCTTTATAAGAGCCAACTTATCTTATTTATTTCAATCTTTCCTCTTAACGTCAAAATAAAACATTCTTATCGATTTTACAAACTTTTCGAACAATATTCTTCTAAACACAATCCTTGACAATAGTTTCAATCAACCATAAATAACAAATGAATAATATTATAAACAATCCATATTGTCAAGTTATAATGCATTATTATGAGTATAACATATCCAAATATCAACTTCATCAAATGGTGAAATTTCTAGAAATATGGGTTTAACCGAACTGGCCTCAAACTTGCAAACCTACTGTGTAAGAACCACAACTTCTATACTAAATGTTGTTTTCTAATCTCCACTGTTCAGAATCTAGATAGAATCAGGAAAAACAACATATCCAAATTATAACCTAATCCAATGGTGGTCGAAGGAGAAAACATATAACAAAGAAAACTGTCTAAAAGTGTATTTTTTCATATATTTTCCTTCCTCGATATCTCTCAAACGGGGACCAATATAGAAAATCCCTCTAGTGAAAATGTACACAACATAGATGAGAACAACATAACCAAATATCGTTATGATCCAACAATGGAAGGTGGAGTTATAGCTATCAGATGTTCTGCTATCAATATGTCTTCTCTCTAGTCTTTCTCTAAACTCTCTCTTGCTCTTGCCAGTCACTCCAAGAGAGAAAATAGAATGATATTTATAGTCTTGTTAATTGCACATTTATCCCCACCTCTTTTTTCATTTTTACATAAACTCTCAACCTTCTGTTATTTAAATATTGACCTCTCTTGATCTTATGTATTCATTTTGTCCTCACAAATGTTTTTCTTTTCAATAATTTAGTACTATATTCACTTTTCATTTCATTAATTTCACTATTTTTATCTTGATTTTGGTTTTTTAATTTAATTTAACCTATTTTTCATCTTTTAATAACCTAAAAAAATTATAACAGGGGGTTTACAATTTGGGTTATAGTATTTTTGCCAAAAAAACACTCCATTTTCAAAAAAAAACACTCCATTTTCAACCTATATTTTTATCCAAAACACCTATAAAATACTCTATGCACCTTGACAAACTCATTCATACCCTCAAATAACCTTAAAATACCTAAAAATCTAAAATTAACCCAAAATAAATAAATAAATAATTTTCAAGCTCAAATCTACCATCTCAGATTATGGTAAGGCCAAAGAACACCTAGGTAGAATTTTTCTTATTAAATGAAATTTGTTAACATCAAAATTGATTTTTTTCATAGTTGGAATTGATGTCAAAATTCGTAATTATGAAAATGTAGGGACATTATTGGTAAAGTGATAATTATGGTGATATGATAGTTATAATAATAATATCATGTATATAAAAGATCAAATTATAAAAATAAAAATCTTTTTCTTTTTATTTGTTGTCTTTAAAAAACTATTTTAGTTTTTTAAAATTGCTTAGAAAAGAGTCGTAGTAATTCAACAAGCAGAAAACGGGGAAAGTATCTTTTTCATTTCTTTTTGCCAACTTCATTTGAAACATAGATAGACGTTTTCTTTACTTCCACTTTCCTTCTCTTTCCCCTTCACCATGGACAGAGCTTCCACAGGGAAACTCAAACTGGGGCGGAAGTGTTTCTTTCACCATGGACAGAGCTTATCATGTCGATAGAGTAAATCCCAATCAGAAACAGACACTTCTTCAAATGATCAAAGGTCAATGAGCAATCACAATTAACACAAAAGGAAATGAATTGAAAAGTGGGTTTACCATTTGAATATTAATACACATCAGAATTACATTAAAATTGTTGTCATTGCTGAGCATAAATTAAAATTGATTGCTATTTCTTTTCTCTTTTTTTCCTTTCTTTCCTATCCCTGAATTAACGGTACTGTCGACTGCTGAATTAAATAAAAAAGAACGAGAGGACTTGTGCATCCCCTGTATGTCTCAACAGTTTCTTAATTACATCCTAGATGGAGGCTTACAGATCAAATCAAACGGGTTTTTCTTCCCGGTATTTTTCACTGTATTATTCAAGGACCGCAAAGGTTCTTCAAATCTTCCTCGCTGGCATACCATGATGGTATAATCTTTGACACGTGGGGATAAAGATCCTTGTAGGAATTTCTGATTGTTCCTTCAGCAACTCCAGTTGCTAGTGAAATATCTGCATCCAAGCCTACTATCAGTTGAAAGCATATCTTTGAATTGAAACTCAAGGCAGCTAATATACCGAAACATAAGTGAGCAGATGTCTAACGGTGTTTAAAATCAACAATACTGAAAGATTTGTCGAAATAAAACTGATAGAATAGGGTTATTTCAGAAATATCTGATTCTATCCACCAATGAATCATTTGATAAAAAGAGTTCAAAACGATCAAAACCTCGAAGAGGCTTCTTGTCATCTGAAAGCTGAGTAATTATATAGATGACTGCTGCTGCGATTGATATAGGGCTCCTCCTGCAAGCATTAGAAGGGATTATAAAGAGTGGCTATATTTGTTGACCAACTCAGATTGATCCAAAAGGTTAATAAAACAAAGATGTAAAGAGTGTTTTCTTTGCCTGGTCTTTGAACTATTTCTTCTTATTCTAAAGTTTATGGATCTTGCAACAATTATTAACCAGAAGTGATGAATGAGCAACAAAAATGAGCAGAACAGAGAAAACCATAACTTTTCTAGTAAAAGTAGAGGTAATGTGAGAAACTTGTAAATACCTTATATCAAACTGTTCTGACGTTTTAACAGCTTCTGTGGCAGCTTTAACTGTATGATTAGACATTCCAAGATTGGAGCAGAAACGCCTCTGCAGATCAAGTTGAGGCTGATGTTAATAACAATGGTGCTAATAATACAGATAAAACCCATATTCACATCTGAACATCAAGGACACTCCCTGTAAATAAACAATAAAACCAACACAGTAAGTTTAATGGGAAAAAAACACACCATAAAATCCCCAGCATGTATAGTTCCCATCTCCACAGACTGACCAGTCTCCAAACCCAGTTGTTTCACTATGTATTCTTTTGCTCGGCCAATTTCCTTCTTTGTGGCTCCATTGGCGACAGAGCAAATTTCTAGTTGAAATTCAGAGGTTCAGGGAAGTTCAAACACTAGGGGAAAGATTAAATCAGGAGAAATCCATATGTTAAAAGAATGCTAGACAATACCCTTTACAGTTCGGGGCTTGTCTTCTTGTCGACAAGCAATGTAGAGGCAAGCAGCCAATAAAGCATCTTGATTCCTTCCTCTACTGGACTTTTGATCTTCCACCTTCTTGTAGATCTCATTGGCCCGATCCTTCAATATTATGAAAAATGCATCACCATAGCAGCACAAAAGAAAAACAAAATAAACATTAGGGAAGTTCTCATGAACAACCAAACAAGAAAAGCATCAAAATTGAACATTTCAAAACATATTTATGGTTTTCCAATAAACATGATGCCTTCACAACCCACTCCCTTCATCTTTTTACCCTCCTCCTCGTAAGAGCAAAAGATGGGGAAGCACTTTTGATGTTTGTGATTGATCTATTCATTGTTAGTTTAGATACCTACATAAGAATTATGTCAAATAATTTCTCAATAAGCTTGCAATAAAAGTACATAACAATATACTATCTCATCTCCCCTAACTCACTTCTCTCCCCCCACAAATGAATGAGTCTCCTTTTGCTTCGATGAGATGAGTGAACAGTTATCAAAATCTTTGAATTTCATGCTTGCTTTGAGTAGATTAGGCTTTTTCAATTAAACTGTAAAGACAAATATTCTGCAGCTCTATTCACAATCAATACATAAAAAAATTTCATTCACAGGTGATGCATTGCGAATAAAATTTCTTTTGTATCTCCTATGCCATAATTTCATTATTTTACAAGAGATTAATCATATTTACAAAAACCTGTCACTTTATCCCAATCAAGCCATAGAATTTATAGATTATTCTCATTTATCATAACTTCATATGAATGTGCTTATACATTTATGAACGCTGGGGAAGGTCAAATCTGATTGGAAAGATATACATGGCTAGTTGCCTGATAATACACTAAATAACAAGACAACATTATTACATGATAGTAAAGGGTTTATTTCCATATTCATGCAAGGATGTTTTCAGAAAAGACACTGTTGAAACCATCAGTTTTAATATCAATATATAAATATCAAGTGTGAATACCTTGATAGTTGCAACAAGGCCCAACCTGAAACATAAATATCACACATTAGCAACGACTTTGCAAAAGTGTATTTTTTCATAAACATCATTGCGCATAAAATGTATGTACATAATAGAGAGTGAGAATTCAGTAACACAATGCTATCACTTTACAAAGACTATAACTTTGTTGCATGAAGCATACACGGCCTTAAAAGGCACCAACATAATCAAGCTGGAAACCCAAGTCAACTTCTACTAATAACTCATAATTCGAATCCAGAGATGCCTATCAAGATGCAAGATAATCTTGTTCCTTCTGACTTGAAACTTTATCAATTATATTAATATTCATTCTGCCTTGCATCAAAAAATTCCTTCTTGGGGATGAATTCGCATCTCTTATCACTATTAAGTACCTAAAGGTCCAGTTCCATCAAGCAACCACAGCATCAAACCATCAACTTATCTCCTTAACATCACAGCCAATTAAACTCCTGCTACAACATCAAAATCACACCAAATGTGGAATCTAAATTCAGTTCCCTCCTCATCTAAAATCAACCCACAAACACAACACCAATACAAACAACCAACAAAGGTCCAAATCAAATCACACAAACCAAAACCACCAAACAATCAGTGAAGTCATGAACTTACATCAATTGTCAAAATCAAATGGATTCACAACTCCAATTCCAGTCAACCTCAAATCAATTAAAAAGTTCGAACTGCCGTATAAAAAAAGTAGAACTTTCTTGAGGAACAAAAAACACCCTTGCATTATAAGGCATAAACAAAATCAAATTGGAACAGCTATTTCCACAACCATTTCAACAAACTCGCAACTGGTGGCATATTCCACTAATTCAACTGAAGCTGAGCTTTAATCCTAATTCCTTTCTTTCAAAAGATGCAAGATGAAATTTTTCCATTGGACTGCCTTTAGTAGAAACAACCAAATCATTCAAAAATTTCAGCACTACTAGTCAATATCCATCTATGATCAAATCAAAATAGGTCATTTATTGTTGAATTTGTATTTGTACCATCACTACTCTGGCCCTCCAGTTCCAATTTCATCAACCTAACAGCAGACTCAAAGCATCAACTAATTCCATTAACAGTGCAAACAATCAAAACCCACCAAATTCAACATCCAAGAGTTTATATTCCCTTACCCATCTAAATCAAAAATCTAAACAACCCATCAACAAAATTCATAAAATTTAGCTCATTAACCTCAACCATTAACATCCAAACACCTCCACAACTTCACAATAAATCAAGTAAAGCAAAACCCGCAAAAACATAAGAAAAAATAAAAGAAAAGGTTACCTATCAGACATCGTAGCAATAGTTTTAAAAGCCGTAATCAACCCACGATCAGGATTGGATCCACGATTCTGCCACCTACCAAGAGAACTGGACAAGAACTCTCCTGAAGCACCATTAGGTTTAGCAATAACAGTAGAAAGACCACCATCTGTTAATAAAGGATTAGTTGGTCCACCAACACGAACTGGATCGTTGTCTCCTGATTCATTCGCAAAAGTTCTCCACTCTGATGTTTCATCGATCGAGTGAGATTCTAAGACAAGACCACATTCTGAACATACTGTGTCTCCTGCTGAATGGTCGAAAACTACCTCTGTGTGCCTCTTACAATCTGAACAGAAAGCGTCCCCCATTTCTTGTTTGTTCTTAGGTTTTGAGCCGTGAGAGGAAGGGTGAGAGAGAAGGGAAAACGAGAGGAGAAAGGGATTGCTGTGAGTTGAGAGGTCTATGACTTTGGGGTTTGTTTGGTAGACATATTTATTAGATGTCTCTTGCTTAGCTCTAGAAACAAGAGGCCCAGAGGGTTTGTTTTTGCTTTTACCATGGTCTCTTGTTTTTGTTTTTTAGTTCAGTTGACACATGGTCTTACATTAATATAATATTATTTTGATAGTTAAAGAATTTTATTTTTTTTAAGTTCAAATTTGGGTAAATATATAGAAGAATTTATTAGTTTTTTTCTAAATATATTTGACCATGCTTGCAATACCAAATTATTTTTGGTATAATTTTATTAGTTTCTTGTGCTAGAGTATAATTTATTTTGGACTAATTAGAAAAAAAAATATTAGCACATGTAGTCCTATATTAATATAAAAGAAAAAATGGTAAAAAATTTATTTACCCTAGTTTTATAATCTTCAAGATAATTTAAAAAATAGCAAATCATGAGTCACTTGTTTTTTGATAAATGCAGAGAAAAAAATAAAATAAATTGACCTTAACATATTAAAATTTTATTTTATTTTCTAAATTTCAAGGTAAGAAATATGAATTCTTTTTATTTAGAAAGGTTTTAGATTGATTAAGATTTTTTTTATACAAAAATGTGTATAAAGTTAAGAAAATTTAAATGATATTTGTATAAATGATATAATATAATGAATATGATAGGTTTTATGATATTGTAAGACAGGTAAACTGATATTTAATAGTTGTTTAATGGTTAGAAAGTATTAGGTTAATAATTAGGTATAAAAGTGAGAAATTATGAGTTTAAGTATTTAACATAGGCTTTTGTTCAACCTAGAAACTATATGAATAGATGCACTTTTTTAATCAAATTTTATATTTAGAAAAATCTTGTTTTATCTAGTTCTAACACCATAAATGGTGTATTAATTTGATTTTTATAGAAATAATTATGTTGAAAATAGTAAAGGATATACAAATTATTTAGTAGTAATGTCCTAGAATGATATTGAAGCTTACTATAAATTCTATAAAATGAATTATTAGGTGAATCATATATGAATGGAAAGGTAATTGAGACTAGTTTACAACCTAAAAAGCAAAATTGAATTCTAAATTTTATAGGAGTTATGTGGTTAGTTTATTAGGTAGTGTCCAACTGACAAATTTATATGATTAAAAATGTGTTTAGGATAGAGATGTGATTTGTTTTTTTACAAGAACCATAAAAAAAGAAACAAAAACTTGTTTTTAGTGATAGTTTTTTGTGCATTAAATGAGTTGTACATTTAAAAAAAAAAAACAATCATACCTCACTACACCTCAATCTCAAACACTCTTTAAGTGTTTGAAGAGCTTAAACAAGTTATATACCTGTAAATAGGTTGTTTGAGCTAATATTTTAGAATTTGATTGTTTAATCAATAAAAATAAGTAAATTTTCGCACACTCTATTATTTTTAAATATAATATATTTTTCTTAATTATGTATTTTTTTATTTACTATATAAGAAGATCAAGTACTTGTTATGTGCAAATTGATTTGCTTACATGGATGTTTGTGAATGAACAATATAGAGTTTTTATAAGAAAGTTTTATAAACTAATTTATGAAAACAAGTGTTTCAAAATTGATTTGACTTACTTTTAGAAAAGAATATTTGAGAAAAATTGGTATGAACTATGAAATATATTTTGACTTGCTTTTTTAATTTAATTTGTTTTCAAACCCAATAAGTTTTATTTAGGCTCACACTAATAAATTTAATTTATTTGGTTATAAAGAGTTTTTGTCATGGGTTAGACTTGTAGAAATCTTAGTATCTAAAGTGATCATATATGAAAATGCATATATTTAGTATTTAGTTAACTTTAAAAATTTAATTTTTATTATATAAGATTGAATGTTCGATGATACGAGCAACTTAAAATTTCATCTAATAAGAGAATTTAGTTTTCAAATTATTTTTTTAATTTTTTATGCAGTATTTTTATATTGACTTTTAGATTTTGTCTTGTTATTCAGTTCAATTTATCTTCTTGTGATATGCGACTCATTACTTCCATATGTAAATTTAAAATCAAAGCCAAAACATATAGTCTAAGCATGAAATTGTTTGCAATTAGCGGTCCACTTAATTGCCAAATCATATGGAAAAAACTTACGTGTGGTTGAAAATATGTTTTATTTGAGAAATTAAATACTTTAATTTTATCGTTACAAAAAATAAAAAATAAAGTAGCATTATTATTCTTCAAGTATAAAATAAACTTACAAGTTTCATAAATAAGAATAAAGATGTTTATGAGGATGTTTATGGTGTGCCTTTAAATGGGCTGAACTGATCTACTACCTCCATGATTCTGACATGACTGTGAATTGGGTGCATAATTTCGGAAGGGATGTCGGTAAAACTAGCCAGCTCACCCGCCTACGACGGATTAGTTGACTTGTGCCTTATTGCGAGTCAGTTGACCGGCAATGCACTTACTGTCGTCTAGGATGCTAGGAAAGATTATCTTGGACCAAAATTGGGATATCGAAAAGTAATCAAAATAAAATTTTAGATTAAAATTAAAATTTTAAAAAATTAAAGGAATAAAAAAAATCTAAGCACCAAAATTCTAAAAAGTCCGCCTCGTAAACAGTAAAGAAAAGAAAAAAGACTGCATTTTTGCTTTCAGTGTCAAACTCGATCCCCCTAAAGGTTTAATTATTTTAAATAATAAAATTATATTATACTTTACAAAATCAAATATCAACTTCATATCTAAAAGTTTTAAGGGTTTTTCTTATAAGCACTATTTTAAAAATAATATTAACCAAATAACATAGATAAAAAAAGAATTAATAATTTTATCAACATTTATTTTTAAAATATAATAAAAAAATTTATAAAACAAGTTATTAAATCCAATAAAATTCATGATATAATTAGATGATTAAGGTTGATTTAATATATTGTTGTCTTAATTTTTTTTAAAATATTATCATCTTGAAGTTTTTTTAAAAATTAAATTATGTTTTTATTAATTATCTAAATTATCTTTAAATTTATAAAATCAATTAATTTAAGTCTTGTAGATTTCATATGATTTATTTAAAAACATGAGTTAGATAAAAAAATTTAAATAAAAAATTTTAAAATTAACCCACTGCATTATGGCACAATGAAAAAAACTCTTCGTGCTTTTTATATATTTTAAAATAAATTAATCTAATCGCGGCTAACAGACTAGTTAATTATTATAGCCTCACAGCAGTCTTCACTCTAAAAAAAAAAAACAAATTAAAGAAAAGCCAATGGTTGATTTTTTATCTATAAGCCAGGAACCAACAACAGTAATGAAGAGTATTATTAAGGCCCAATTGCACTCAAGCCTGGGTGTTTACATCTCTTACAAGGTTGGGCTTAGTTTCCCCCCCGACACCAACCTAACGGATGGATGGATATAACGAGCTTCCATCTGAAGCTGCAGCAGCCTATTCCTCTGTTATTTGGCAGGAAACAATCATCTTCCAGCCCAAAATTATCCGCGAAAAAAGTTCTGGTTCAACGAAGTTCTTCTGATATTCTTTCTTTCATCATATATGATCTTACTAATCAATGATCGCCAATATCAGACATGAACATTTATGAAATTTGATTCAAAGTATAGCTTTAATATTTAATATTTTAATATTTTTATCTATAATTTGATTCAAAGTATACAATCATGTAATATTTTATCATCTGCATATCCATATATATGTTCCTTCCAGAACACCAAACTACAATTATGCTGCCAAATGTAAGGCTGTGAATCCAAAAAACTCTCTTCATTCGATTAGGGTTCTTGAAATAAGTGACGACCACCATGACTATAAGCTCATATATATGGATACATGTTGCTGAGAAATTGTTTGGGTGCATGAGATCATGGCATGGCTCTCATTCTCTACCAGGCCCACCAAAAGAAGCACGAAACTAAAGTGTCCAGTTCTTCCCATTTAAGCAAAAACATTGGAGGCAATGTTCGGCAATGCATGGTTATATATCAAGGGGTTATTTTTAGCTAATTGTAAGAGAAGTAGGAAAATACGTTCTTTTTTTTAGAATCAGTTTTCACCTGCTATTTTTTTTTTTTTTCTGATGATAAGATATTTATCAAATACTTGTACTCTTAAAAAACAGATAAGAAATTGTTTAATTTATAAGGACAATAAAACCAAACAATTACAAAATGATTAATTCTATTATTTTTTTTTATTCGGTGATGATAATAGGGTATTCAAATAATCTGATCAAGGATCGAAATAGCTACTATTATCTGCTAATGATAGTGATCATACTATCTTTTTAAAAACTCTTTGACAAAAATCATTAAAAAGCTTTTTTATTTTTATTTTTTATTTGGTAATAATCATGACTGAAGCTTGGACTTCCAAGGATTTTAAGGTTGTGGTTGGAATTGTAGAGAGGCATTGTGAACGGCTAACAGGACAAGGGCAAAGCAAGTAGCAAGTCATGGCAATTCCATGAGACAAGCCAAGGATTTTTGTGGTTTTGAAAAATATCAAATTGATAATTATCAAGGTGTTTTAAGATGATTTTGATATAAAAATATTGAAATAATTAAAATTCATCTAAAATAATATCAATTTAATGCTTTTTAATATAAAGAATCCTTTTAAAAAAATTAATTTTAACCAATTTACTAAACATACGAGAAATCCACTACCAAGCACTCCAAAGCTTGGAGGTGTAGGGATATCTTTTATTGATTGAACAAGTTTGCAAGAGAGGTAGTCATAGGATTGCTATTGGGTCTTCTCACATGGAGGATGTGGGTTGGCATGAGCTATAGAAATTTACAATCCTCGTTGTAAAGAGAGGAGATTTTTCACTTATTTTTTAGTTGAAGAAAACAATGTTTGAATTGATCGTCAATGGAGGTTTTTTTCTTTCTTAAAATAAAAAAGCCTTAAGCTGAATACATGCTATCAAGAGAATGGAATTAAATTGTAATTTAGCTCTTGTATTTTATTTTTAAGTTGAAGAGAAGAGTTTTTGAATTGATCATCAAGGGAGGTTTTTCTTCGTAAAAGAAAAAAGCTTAACATGAACAGAGTGCTAGAGGACAATGAAAAAAGCTTAAAAGGTTTTTTTTTTCTCTCTTAAAAAAACAGGGGCTTAACATAAATAGTGCTACAAGAGTAAATTATAATTTAGAGCATGTTTGAAAATATAATTATGTTTATTTTTAATTATTTAAAAATGTATCAAAATAATATATATATTTTTTATTTTTTAAAAATAATTTTTAATATTAATTTATCAAAATGATCTAAAAACACCAAAAAAATATTAATTTAAAGTAAAGAAAAATATTTTAAAAAATTAATTTTATTTCAATATCACTTTTGAACCTTAAAACATACTTTAGTCCTTGTGTGTTTTTGTTTTTTTTATATATAATGATTTTGTAGGTTTGTCCTTGTGTTTTTTTAAAAAACTATAGTTAGTTAGTCCCTTGATTGTTAATTCTTTTTAAATGTCTAATTTTCTTTAATATATTTCTCATTTCGTTTATAGTGGTTAAAATTGAAAATCTTGATCTGAAGAAAAACAAAGGAAAAACAGCAATTGAATTGCCATAAAAAACTAAAAGGATTAAGTTACAAATACATATAAAATAAAAGGATTGGATATTAGTTTTTTTAATTAATAATTGATTAGTTTGCTAAAAACACAGATTAAATAATAGTTTAGTTTAGTGGAATTATGCTTATGCCAAAGGAAATTGCAAAATGACAAATTAACACGTATTTTTTTATGGTTAAAAGTATTATCAATTCGTACGTTAAAATTAAACCCATCTCCCTAATCTTATTCAAGGCGTGCTTGGGATTTTAAAATTTGACTTCACGCCCTCTTAGGCATAGTTTGACATAAACTCTTACATTGATTATCGTATTAATTTATGGTGATATTGAAGAATGAAAGTTCAATACGATCAATTATTCTAAAGAATTGAATGAAAAATAAGAGTTAAAATATTAAAATTAATAAACACTATACCTTGATTCTTGTAATAAAGTTTGGAAACATCCCAAGAAAAAGTGTAGAGATTATCTAGGAAGTGTAGAGTAGTAACCATGCAAATCACCGCTTGCAAACTGCGATACGTGGCCTCCAATAAAGGTCCCAAAGCCTTGATTAGCGCCTAATTTGCTTGCCTTGTGTAGCTTACCCTTTTTATTGGATCCAAGATGTTTTTTTTTTTTTTTAACTTGCATTTATCCAGTGGATTCTCAAAGTTTATGATATTATTTGTTTTTATATTTTAAAAATATTTTTAAAAAAATTTAAATTTTTTTTATTGTTTCTTTATTTTAATTTAATATTTTTTTTTATGTTTTTAGATCATTTTGATGTGTTGATATAAAAAATAATTTTTTTAAAAATAAAAAATATATTATTTTGATATATTTATAAATAAAAAATACTTTAAAAAACAATCACAATCACACTTTTAATCACACTTTTAAACAGGCTGGTATCCATATTTGTCTACTATGAGCTTGTCCAAATATTGGTTTATCTTCATTTCCTCAAATATTATTCGCATGAAAAATAAAATAAAAGCAAAGGAAAAAAGTATGATTTAGTTGATTGATGTTCTGATTTTTCTTATGTATATTTAATTTTTTCCTAATCAATGCATTAATTATACATATATATAACAGCTAATTTAAATGACATAAAGATATGTTCGGTGAAGATTCAAATATAAAACTACATAAAAAATCACTTTCCCCGAAAGAGAACTGATGTTTTAGGTGGTTGACCGAGTCGTTAAAAAACATTATAACAAGTTTTATTTGACAGATAAAACGGCATCATGTTGTACCTTCAAATTAAACTATTACTCGAAAAAACGATAACAAATACCATACACATGGAATAAACAAGAAAATGATCTCAATGGGCTCTGAAGATATTTATTTTTATTTTTAAAATAAACAAAATAACGAAAACAAACGTACATCTATTCAATTCGTTGACTCGCAGGCCAAAAAATCAAACAAGTTAATTAACCAATCACAGTATGAATTATGCAGATTAGGATTTTGCCCCCCCCCCCCCCCTTTTTTTTAATTTCAATAACTAGTGGGTTTGAACCAAGATTATTTTTTCCCGAATGATTGCAACGATGCACCACTCGAATCATTTGGTGCATGGACCCATAAAACCTCAAAGTTTAGAGCCAAAAAACCAAACAACGAAATATATTTCCTAATTATCAAGATGAATTCTTACGGAACATATCCCACTATATATGAGTGATGCCATCCAAATTAGCTAGCTAGCTGATATATATATCATGATCATTAATTTGCCAGGATAAACGTTTACTCGATCTGTACAAGAGGGCTCAGCTAAGAATTTTCTGAATCTCTTAAAACCCAATTAAGATAAAAGAATTAGAATGTGGCGACTAACTATATATACGAGCGAAAATTTATTTTAAAAAACAATTATAAATACACTTCTAAATAAAAATAGATTGGTTAGCATCAAGAAACAAATTTTTGTTTTTTTTTCTATTAAGACAAAAACTCTAGCGGCCGGGAAAGGGTGTGGCATAATTCAACCAAGACAAGAACCATATTAGATGATGACGATGGTGATATAACCACTAATTTAATAAATCACATCAACTTTGAGAGATGTGTTCTGTAAGAACTTAGTTCGGTATCTTCAAAATTATTTTCCCAAAGAAAATTCATGTTTTAGATGGTTGACATTATGGAGAGTGTTACGTACTTGACCACCGGTTTGTCTTCCACGAAAAAATTGACACAGCTGGCGCCAGCCATCTCACCATGCAGCTTCCAAACTCTTGCGAGAAAATAACTACAATAAATTAATACAGCCTCCTCATAATTATAAAAATGCTAAAGAGTGATCTTAATATGATATATCATATGCATGGAAGAAAGAAGAGTACGTTATCCAAAAGCCATTGAATTTAATTTTATATTTTCATTTTAGAACATTCTAAAAAAATATGTTAGTTTTTGTGTTTAAAAAGTGTTTTAAAAAATTTTGATTTTTTTATTTTAAATTAATTTTTTTATAATTTTGGATAGTTTTGATGTGTTGAAATGAAAAATAAATTTTTAAAAATAAAAATTAAATATTTTTTTAAAAATAATCACAATTATATTTCCAAAAATATATAACAAGTTCTATTTTTCTATATATATATATATATATATATATATATATATATATATATATATATATATATATAAACAGGGGAAACGTCTATTCATTGACATGTGGGTTGTAGCCTTTGGGTCTTGTTACGTTCCTTTTCCTTTTTGGTGAAGGTTTTAGCTAAAACAGGCTATACGTTCTTAATTTGTGCTTTATATTTCATTTGAGGTGTGGCGTGGATGTAAGCGAGTTTTACTATTTTTGAATTGAATTGGAAAAAAAAAAAAAAGAGGTTGAAATGTCTTCCTCACTAATGTATTTGGACTAGCTATATCACACGTGCTTCGCCGCAGTTCGTATAAAAAAAATCCAAGAAAAAAAAATTATGTATATGAAGTGTAGTTGCATCCTTAAAAAAGATGTCAAATGAAGAGAAAAAAATAAAAGAAAAAAAAATCTGGCATGTGCATGAAATGGTAAAATATTGAAGGATTAAATGAAAATAAATCAATCATAAAAATTAAAACCCTGTGCTTTTTTGAAAAAATAAAATTCTAGAGATATAAATTATGATGTGAGTTTTAAGTTATGTCATTACTTGATTTTTTTTTTTTGAAAAATTCAAAAAAGAACAAAAAAAAACAATTAAAAAATCCAAGAAAATATATTTTTGATATATTTGTGTTGTTTTCGGCATATTCAATGTATTTTCAAAAAATTTAAAAAATAAAAAATTTATTTTCAACACATTCATTTTAAAATTATTGATTTATTTTTCTCATTAAGTTGGTGTTGATGTTATCATTTAAAACAATCTAAAACAAAAAAAAGATTTGAACAAGGCTATCAAAAGTGTTTTTTCAACCATATATAAACAGCAATAGAAATTGATGTAGTGGTGGAGTGTTGAGCATTCAACATGTGCTAATGGATTTCCAACGAATATCAAACTAAGGCTGTATATGGAGTTCCAATGAATATCAAACTAATCCTTACAGCCTCTTTGGAAGTTTCTTTTGAATAACACTCAAAAGAATTTTATTAGCTATAAAAGAAGTGTATTGTGGGAGAAAATGGTGGAGTGCAAGTGAAAAAAAAGGGAATAAGCATATAAATTTATGATAGTTCGAAAGCCAACCAATTGAAGGTTAGTTGTGACTTGTGTGCTCCAAGATAATTTTTTTTTATTAATAATAAATGCATTAAATGTTTTTTGAATGGAATATATAAATGCAGCAAATGAATGGAATGTACCAAAAAGAAAAGGATTTGGTGATCAAAATGTGTGGATGGATGAAATGATATGATGATATGATGAGTAATATGAAATGGCAGGATCAAGTTTACATGGTAAAGCATAACTTAATAATACATTAATAGTTTTAATAAAAAGCAAAACCATAACCACTGGTATCTAAATATCTGAAATTAATCAAAAACTTTTGAGAATTATTTTAAATATTCATCAATTTTAATTCAAAGTATTTTTCACAAAAACACACGAGTTGTGAAAAACTCTTTTATTTTCTAGAATAAATAAATCCTGTCAGAGTATCTACATGAATTATTTTCATAGGAATTCATTTGAGTATACAAGTGCATAATGAATTTGAAAAGCCAGATTTATTCATACAAATTAATCTTCGCTCTAAGCCATAAATTGACTACCGGTTATAAATTCATCAAAACCTCTAAACTACATTCAGACCACACAATGTAGATTATCTTAAGTAGGGTATATTATGAATATCAATATCTTTTCTAGCTACAATTAGCTCCTTACTCTTCAAATCTATTATAAAACTAATATACTTGAGTTTTGTAATGATCTTAAACCAAATAACTACATGATGATTTTCTTTACCCCAGCACTGCATGCCCATGTGCACTCCTGATCAACATGTGTGGATGGATGAAATGATTTAATGAGTAATATGAAATGGCAAGAATAAGTTCACATAGTAAAGCATAATTGAATAATACATTAATAGGTTTAATAATAAGTATAGCCATAGCCTACCTGATGGTCAACAATTAGGCAATTGAAGCTGTTGACTTGTCCGTTCCGTTTCGAAACCCAGACACGGCATGCTCGAGCTCGGATTAATGGGTAAAAGTCATACTTTTTTTAAATTATGCAAGGGAATCGGCATTCTGGACACAGGTTTTGGACCATTCTGGTCAAGCTCTTGACGCAGCCGGGGATCAAGCATTCCCCAAGCTTCAAACCTTCGAAACCCCGCAGAAAGATTGCGAAATAGTCAAGTGACCCAAAAGTTAATAAAAATGAGCCGCTGTCATAAAGTTATTGTAAATTCTTTCTTAGAATTTAAATGATATTTTTGAGCTAGGTTACATGCAATTAATAAAATTAAATTAATTAAAGAATTGGTTGGACGGCATGATTTTCAATGTTATAACTTGAAGTGCTTGTGTACATATTCAAATGTTAAAACTTAAAAATTTAAAAGCTCCATCTTTTGAATTAGGATCCGTTTGATATACCTGTGGTTATAATAATAATAATAATAATAATAATAATAAATTTCATTAAAATGTCTTTATATTACAGAATATTCAAGAGCTTAAAAATTCATTACACAAATTCTTATTTGAAAATAGTTTTGAAATGACAACCAATAGGTCAACACTTTTTTCTATTGACATTTAATACAAAAGCCTTGAAGCTCCAAACAAGCAGACAGCATGATTCTGCTGAATATTAAATGTGTTTGCCTGGCTTTTTAGTTGGTTTATTTTCAAATAAATAGCAAGGAAAAAAATATTATATTTTTCTCTGAATATTGAAGCCAGAAATTACGTCAATAACTGCTAAACTACCAAGAATTAAGTCACACGTGCTTCCTAGAAAGGTATCCCCTTATCTTTGTGAATTGAAAAACACCCAGAAAGCCACTTTATACCTATCATGAGCCATCACATGTGTCGTCATTCAAAGAAGGTAGAATGACTTATCGCTGGTGCGTTCCACAAATATACCATCAACTTTTCCTATTTTATTATTTGTTTATTAATCAAAGTATCAAACACCCCATGGCCACACGATAATTATAAAAAAATAAATTTTTTTTTTGTAAAAATACCAACATGCCCCTAAAGCCCAACCTAGGACTTTTTTATTCTAAGAGCAATAGAGTAGTTATGTTGTTCATGTAAATATGAAATTATGAAAAGCCCCCGTATCAAAGTTATTGTTTTTTTACTTTTAAAGGTAATCATGTAATTTAACTGTTTTAAAAATTATGAAATGTAAAAAAAAAAACCTTTAAATAAAAGTGTTTGTTTTTTTTTTTTTTTTTTACTTTTAAGAGTAATCAAGTAATTTCAACAAGTAAAATGAAAAATTAATATAAGAAAAAATTATTTTACTCTTGAAAAATAATGTTGTGTTAGTTTTTTAACAGCAATTTTATTGATTTGTTATTATAATTCATGGTAAATCAAAGCTAATATACATTGTTGTTTCTCGAAACACGAGGGTATTTTGTTTTGTTGTGTAGAGAAAGATAATTTTTTATTTGACTAGAACGAAAAAGAAAACTTGTATTTTTTTTTTGGTTAAGGATACTACCAGCATATATTTTTGTTTTATTAAGGAAGTTAATTAGTTAATTTATTAATTATAGATTTTTTTCTCATTTTTAACTAAATGCAAGAACTTTTTTTAAAAAAAACTAAACATGAATAAAAATGAAAGTTCAATGGTTAATAAATAAAATCAGATCATGTTCTAGGGGTGGATTTAATTAAGCCTCAGAAATATAATCTTGTCCGTTGAGTTTTTCTTGACGGGGCTTGATTAGCTGTATTATTTTTTAAGGATTAGGCAAAGGTAGTGCATATTATTTTCATGGATGAGCTGCCAACAGCGAAGTTCTCTTTGGCTGTCTACTTTGGGTTATGTTTTGATTGATCTTCGTTTAATTAATTTACTTTGCTAATGATTTTCGTTTAATAATGTTCATTTTTCATTCAATTTACTATTAATTCTTGATCTGACATGTATTAGACACGTGTCCACTTTTTCTGACATGCTTTCTAGGACTAGTAAGTAGTGAATTGGATGAAAGGACCATCTTAAGAAATTGTTAAGATTACAGGGATCAGTTTTCCAACTACCCTCTAAAACATCAAAATAAAAATAAAAAATTAATTTTTTTAAAAAATAACATTTCTACTGCAAAAACAAATAAGGAAAAAAGTGTCTGAGAAAATGATTCAATTGAAGTTTTCAAAAATTTTGAACTTCATTTTTGTTTGAAAGTTTTTTATGTGTTTTTTTAATATTTTGATCATTGATTTTAAAATTAATTTTTTAATAGAAATTTTATATATATATATATATATATATATATTTAAAAATATCTAAAATATATTATCTTTTATGTATTCAAAAAGAAAATAAAAACAACCGCTCGTAATATTCCAAATTAAATACCATCTAAATATTGGAATCCAATTCCACTTAATAGAGACAGGCAAAGCCAACCAGAGAAACAAGGGAAAAGGGTTGGCTGACAACATGCTTCTTGACAACAATCTTTTTTTTTTTTTCCAGAAATCTGATGATCTATAATTAATGGAACAATCTCACGTAAGATATTAATATAAATTGAAGTGTAACATCAAAAAAAAACATATCAGTGCCAACCTAGCTGTCAATTTTATTTATTTATATTTTTTTTTATGATTAGTTAACAAAAAACAGTTAATAAAAATGCTAAGTGATATTGTTGACTATCAAATTTTTTTAGATTTATTAACAGAATTTCTTTTTAGTATTTATATTCATAAATCATCAGCACAAATTTTTTTGATGGGCTCACGGATAGGATGGCAATACTCCATCAAAAAAACTCTCGTAAGTAATTTGTGGTCTATCAGTAAGTTTATTGGTAACAATTTTATTGATGGATTTACTGACAGCAAAAATGCATAAAAAAAGTTACATGCTTCATTCGGTTGATATTTCTATCGATGAATATAACATATCACCGATAAAAAAATTGTATTTAATTCCATCAATAATATTTTTTATCTGCCAATATTCTCGTTAGTGAATTTGACATATAACCATCAAAACAGATCGTTTATAATTCTGTCAATGAGTAAACAGTGACAGTGACACTTGTAGTAATTATTTTTCAACTTTTTAAAATATATTGATAGACTTAGTCTGCCAGTAACCCTGTCAGTAATAATTTAATTTTTTAAAATCTATTAAACAAAAATAAAAAATAATTAAATTAAATTAATATAAAAATCAAATATTTATTATAAATATAAACATTTATAAGTTTAAATACAATTAATTTAGAATAGAGGCACTAAAGGAGGATGAGGAGGCAAGTCTTTGTTGGGATCATGAGGTGAATAAAAGGGAGCACACGTACCATCTATATATATGTGATCTAATCTTCATTACTAATCGGGGGGGGGGGGGGGTGGTAGAGATGAGGGTTGTTCGTCAGATAATAAATTAAATATTACAGACAAATTTACCGACATATTGAAATAAATTTATCGGTAATTTTATCTATAAAAATAACACGTTATCGTATTTTTTAGCTTTTTTTCATTCATTCTTTTCTTACTGTAATTTCTTCTGTATATATCGAGAGAATATTTTCATTGGTGTTTATTGATAAATACTACGAGAGCATATTGATATAGAAAAATTCACCGCAATCTATAAACGAAAAAATTCTGTCGATATTTCTGTTTGTATTTGTTAATTTTCTAGTTGTGGTTGATTTGTTGTTGAAGGATCAATTAAATTCATTTTTTTGTTCCACATGTATTAAATATATGTTTCTTTTGGGTTAATTAATAGCATTTGTGATTTTAATATTTACATTTCTAAACTAATAATATCTTATATAAAATACATATTTTGTGTCTTTGATGTTTTGTTTTTGCTTCAACTTACCTTTCAAATTAATTTTTGCTTGCTAAAATATTAAATTAATAATTTTTACATGTTTATCAATAGTTTTTATGCACTATAATAAAAATAAAAAAAAGTAAAAATAATTTAATATATTTTTAATTAAAAAACTCGGTGCATTAACAATGAAATATATATTTAGAAGGATAAACCAACCACACACTTGAATGACAAAACTTCATCAAATTTGGGGTTCACAATCACACCATAAATGTTGTATGATGACATTTTGTAGATGAATCACTACTGAAATGAGTAAGGACGGCTCTTTGATTTGCTCTTCACACGGAATTTGACTGCCGAAAACAAAATATATACCTTATGCAGTTCTTCGATTTTTTCGAAAGTTCAATATTATAGCCTCCTTTTTAGACACCTTCGTTCCTCATTGGCTCCTCTCTCTCTCTCTCTCTCTCTCTCTCTCATATAAACGCAAATAACACGTCCCTAGAAACATCCTTTAGCATAACTAGACAAAGCCCTCTCTCTCTCTGTCTTTCAAATTTAGCAACGTAAACACCCCCAGAAACACCTTCACAGCATAACCATTACGACAACGTAGAAACCAACTTGTGTTCTCTCTCTCTCTCTCTCTCTCTACAAATAATTGAACTGCTCTCTTTTCTCCGTTCAAAACTGGGTTTTAGTTCAGTCCTTTACAACCCAGAAAAGGAAGAACCTCTGGAAAAAAAACTAAATAAGTAAATAAAGTACTGGGGTTTGCTGAGAAACTTTGCTCACTCAAAAAAAATCTTTCTTTCTCTTGTTTTAGTCGTTGGGTTTTTTTATAAACCCCCAAAAGGTAGAAGCCTTACATTTTAGAATACATAGGTGGCAATGGTGCACTCCTATAGATATCATCAGTTAAAAAAAGGTGATCGTCAACATGTTGAAGAAGAGGAGGTGCTGTTGTCATCTTTGATGCGTGCAGCAAGCTCGGGTTATTTCAATAGGACAAGGCCCAAGCTTTTCTCTCTTGTCATTCTTTCTATTCTCTCTTGCTGTCTTATTTTATCTCCTCCCTTGTTTTGCTCTTTCTCTACTTCCTCTCTTTCGTGTAAGCTCCTCTCTCTCATGGGTTTTGGCTATTTTTTGTCTGCTTCTTTTTTTTTTTTCTTTTCCTCTTCTTTGCATTTGCTGATGTTTGTCTGGTTTTTGCAGATTCTTTTGATGTAGAAAGTGATGGGTTTGCTACTAATGTAAATGCAAAAGCTTATTCGTGCTCTTCGATTTCTAATGGTTAGTACTCTCCTTTTTCTTTTCTTTTTTGCGGTGTTCTATTCTTTTTGCCTTTCTTCTTCTATTTCTTTTTGTAAAAGTTTGATTGAATCAAACAGTATTAGGTATTAACAGCCTTGAAGTTTGTTGCTTTCTGATATTAATTTAGAATTTCCTTGGGCTACGTAATTACGTAACCAAGAAAGTTAGGGAGAATTAATGATGGAACTGATTTTTTCTTTTTTCTTCTTTTGGAGTTTTAAGTGGTCACTCAATCAAGGTGAGTGAATGATCTAGTTTCTGTAACAAAAAAAGTAGACACAAAGTTACTGGGTTAAAGTCTCTTTCTTACTTTGTTTTTATTTTGTGAAGTTTGCTCAAATGTGAGGCTCGTATAGTAATATGAATTGATGTTTTAATGTTAATTTCCCCAAATTTTTTACACATTTTTTTGTGGTAAATTCAGGAACCATATGTTGTGACCGAAGCAGTATGCGTTCTGATGTCTGTGTTATGAAAGGGGATGTAAGAACACATTCTGCCTCTTCTTCGATCTTCCTCTTCACCTCAAGAAATACCAATTCTGTGATGAACAAGGTTTCGAGTTTAGTTGATAAAGACGAGGAACTCCATCATGAAAAGATCAAACCATACACCCGAAAATGGGAAACGAGTGTGATGGACTCAATTGATGAATTAGGCCTTATTGCAAAGACGGAGAAGTTTAGAATTAACCATCATTGCGATGTCATGCATGATGTACCGGCAGTGATCTTTTCGACTGGAGGCTACACCGGTAATGTTTATCATGAATTCAATGATGGGATTTTGCCTTTGTACATTACATCACAGCATTTCAAGAAGAAGGTTGTGTTTGTTATTCTCGATTATCATAATTGGTGGATCATGAAGTATGGAAACATTCTTTCACTTCTTTCGGATTATCCTGCCATTGATTTTAGCGGAGACAAGAAAACCCATTGCTTTCCTGAAGCTATTGCTGGTCTTAGAATCCATGATGAGCTCACAGTGGATCCTTCACTGATGCAGGAGAATAAAAGCGTTGTTGATTTCCGCAATTTTCTAGACCGAGCTTACTGGCCTCGAATTAAAAGTATGATTAAAGAAGAAGAACGAGGAGCTCAGAAGAAACTTGAACTGAAAGCTCAATCATCAAAAAAAAACCAAAAGCAAGTGCATGAAGCCACCTTGAAGAAACCTAAACTGGTAATTTTATCTCGAAATGGGTCTAGAGCTATAACTAATGAGAATTTATTGGTGAAGATGGCTGAAGAAATCGGATTTCGAGTTGAAGTGATGAGGCCTGAACCAACGACAGAACTGGCCAGGATATATCGCGCACTTAATTCAAGTGAAGTTATGATTGGTGTCCATGGTGCTGCCATGACTCATTTTCTGTTTATGAAGCCTGGCTCTGTTTTTATCCAAGTTATTCCTCTAGGAACAGAATGGGCAGCCGATGCTTATTATGGTAAGCCTGCAAGGAAGCTTGGTTTAAAGTATATTGGCTACCAAATTCTTCCAAGAGAGAGTTCATTGTATGACAAATACGATAAGAATGATCCTGTTCTTCGAGATCCCAGAAGCGTGTCTGACAAGGGATGGCAATACACAAAGTCGATCTATCTTGATAACCAAAATGTGAGGCTCAATCTTGGAAGATTTCAGAGGAGGTTACTTCGTGCTTACCGTTACTCTTTCGCAAAAGTGAATAGTAGATATCATCTCCAATCACAGTAATATTTAGTGACTGCATGAAGAAATATTAAGTGATTCATCTTTGTGCATCAGAAGGCACAAAAGGGCTACTAAGCGTGTATATGTTTGTATAGACTATAGATTTCTTGCATAATTCCTCAGTACGTATAATAAGCACACAGTACCAATAAAGCTTATGTGTAAATCACAAAATGTTTGGAGTATTTTAACTGGGATAATATTTCTTCTTTAGTTCAGTTTCAGTGTCTCTAGATTGGTTTTCTCAGCTTCTGCTACTTCATGCCTTTTTCTTCTCTTTTCCCAGTCCGGTAAAGACATGAAGCTTAATTTTGACGCCTGCGCGCTGCGTTCGACCATGTGCAGTAGGTTTATCATCACCACTACAATACGTTCTTTCTGAGCAAAGTAAGCTGAAAAATAAATAAAATTCAAATGGTGAAGATTAATTCGTATTGCAATTGACAATGATTTGGTTAAATTTCCATAGAACTTGAGATTTCCAAGTGTGACTCGTATTTACTCAATGATAACATGTGATCACATGATAAGGTTCTCCATTATTTCATCAATCTTAGCTCAGAAGGAACAACACCCATATTCGGGTTACTGCAGAAACAAGTATCTATTATTCAACTGTTTGACTATGAGAGCTGAGAAGGATAGTGGCTTATCTAATTAGTTAGTAAATCTTGTGTGTGTGTGTGTGTGTGTGTGTGTGCAGGGGAGTATTGTACAATAGTTAGTGTAAAGTTTACAATACACAATTAAACTATACACATGATATATAAATACCACAATTAAACTATACACATGATATATAAATACCCTATAAAATAGCACTTCCTATAATTGATTAAAAGGAGCAATGAAAAGTGACTTGGCAAGAATATCTACAAATTGATTCTTTGAGGAAATAAAATGAATCTGAATGTTTTTCTTGGCAACCTTATCGTGTATAAAATAATAACCTTATCGTATATAAAATGATAATCAACCTGTATATATTTAGTACGAGCATGAAAAATATGATTGGTGGACAAATAAGTGGTAATTAAATTATCACACCAAAACATAAGTAAAAAATTATGAGTAATTTGCAGATCTATCAATAAATATTAAAGCCATAGGACCTCAGAAGCCTCGTTACCTAAAACCTTATGCTTAGCCTTAATCGAAGATTGAGCAATTGTACGTTGTTTGCTTGATTTTCAAGAAATTGGTGTATAACTAAAATAGATAAGATAATCATTTGATGACTTATAATCATCAACATTTCCAGCCCAAACAACATCTATAAACCATCTAAAGTAAATGAAGAATTGCAGGTGATATGTAACCTAAAAGAAATTATACCTTTCAAATAATGCATGATGCGTTTAACAGCAGCCCAATACGCATCTGTAAGAACATGCATAAACTAACTCATTTTGTTCATAACAAAAAAAAAATATATGGTCTCATAAATATGATATATCAAAGAGCACCAATAATTTGACAACCATGTAAAATCAGAAAACATGCAATCGAATACTATAGCAAGTTTGGAGGCAAAAATAAAAGTATTCATGACTAGTTTGCAGGAAGAGATACATGCTTTGTGAAATATGTCAAGAATATACTTATTTTGCTAGAGCATGATACTCATACTAATAGGGTGAAACTCAATCTTTAAAAAATAACATGAAACTCCTAAATCTTAGAGTTTGAATTATAAGCTAAGCAAATGGATTAAATGGTGAAGCAAGATTGAATTGGAGTAAGCAAGATATCATCAATGTAAATAAGGAGATAAAATATATCAATACCCATATACAAGATGAATAAAGAGGTATTAACTTTTAAAGCACGAAATTTAATAAATAAAATATAATCACTTTGTCAAATGTACCATGCTCGATAAACTTGTTTTAACCCTTACAAAGATTTGGAATTCTACCTCTTATTATTAACCCAATGAGTTATTTATACAACTCTTTAAATAACAAAAACCCATGATAAATTCCTTAGAACTAACAAACTGAAAAAGAAGATAAAACTAATTCAAATTCAAAACCAAAACTTCTAAATACATCAGCAACCAATCTCCCTGAAGACCAGGTCAGTGGACGTTGCTGGCTAATACATCCCAGCAGCACCATTACAAGAACCACCCCTTTTTCTTCTCAGCCGCTACCTGGAAAGAAAACAAGATTTCTTCCCCATGGCCACCCAAATCTTAGACGTCATCACCCTAAATCTTTGACGAAGGAAGACTACGGGACCTCTGGAGAGGGGATGCAAATCAACTTACTCCCCCAGCAAACACAGTAGAGGCAGCCAACTTCTCCCCTCACCATGATCAGCCCTGCACCAGCTACCCTTTCTTAATTTGCCACTGCGACAAACACCACTTGACAGAAGTACCAGCTTCAGCTCCTCCTTCCAGCGCTGCGCGCCTCCTCCAGCTCCAGCAATCCGCACTGTGCACCGTGAGCATGCACCCGCCATAGCACCAAAACCTTCTCTTCTAAGTAGAGAAAGGATGGACGCGAACAGGAGGACGAAGGAACAAACACGGGATAGAAAACCAGAAGGCACACAGACGAGGGGCTTTTGACAGAAAAACAGGACGAACAAGGGAGAATAAACAGACCCACATACAGGGGGAAGGAAGCCACAGGAGGACACACAGAGAGCATATACAGGCAGGCAGAACCAGAGAACATAAACAATAACATCACAGAATAGAGGAAACCGGGGAAGACCTGGAAACGCTAACAGAGGACACAAACGCAAACCAGGGGCACAGGAGGCTGGGATACAACGGACAGAGAGAAGCTGAAGTGAAGAAAGGAGTCTTGACGACCAACAGCCTCACGTCTTCGTCTCAGTTACCATCGGCTTCGTCTCCAGGGAAGATCTTCATTTCCCTCTCCTTTTACAATTATAAGTGCATAGGTATTGTTTACATGAAATTTTAATTCACTCTTACTGTTTCAGCAATTATAATTCACATGTGGCTGGGTGTTCACATGTGAGCGTGACTCGTTTGGGTCTCTAACCCATCCAAAAAAAAAAAAAAAAAATTTCTTCATTTAAATTCAAAATTTATAGATTTATTTACTAGAACCAGAATAAGAAATATTGCACTTTATAAATTACATAATATTTACCAACATCAAAATTAGTAATATTCATAAGTGAATATTTATTAATGCTAGAATCAGGAATATTATATGATCTTAAAAATAGAACAAAGACAAACTCTTAGAAATTTAAGATAAAACCATCAATGTAGCTTGTTTCAGGTAGGATGTTTAAGAAGTGATAGTATCTTTTTTTTCACCTAACCAGTTCCGTACTATAGAATCTTTGTTGACCAGTTAGGGTTCCTAGTGACTATGATATTAGGTGACGACTCCTTAAACCAGACATTTTCCCCTAAAAAAACAAGATGTTAAATATTTATTTATTTTTCAAGAAATTTTTAATTGATTGCTGCAAAGTCTGGGTATGACAAATATGCTATATATGTAAAGATAAAAAAGTGTAATGATACTATTATTGTATGTTAGTATATGGAAAGCTTGAGTTTTACAAAAAAAATAATCCAAAGATGTTTAGAGACTTCGAACAAGCAATGATCAGGGAGTTTGAGATGACAAACATTGGTCTTATAAATACTACTCAAGGATTGCGATCAAATAAGAAAAAGATGAAATCTTTGTGAATTAAGAGAAGTTTGTAAGGGAGGTTCTGAAGTTCAAGATGAAGAATTAAGTAAAAGTAAGTACTCTGGTTGAGTGTGGCGTAAAGATGTCAACGAATGATGAAGGAAATAATTTAAACTTTACAACATTTAAAAGTTTAGTTAGGAGTTTGAGATATTTGACATGCACTAATCTGGATATTCTTTTTATAGTAAGACATGTGAGTAGGTTTATGGAAGCATCAACTATGACACACTTTAAAACTTTGAAGCGAATTCTTTGATATATCAAAGTTTGAAGCAAATTCTTTGATATATCAAAGCTAATGTTGATTTTGGCTTATTTTTTTGGATATTCTAATAGCTTTGATCTTGTGGATTATAATGATAGTGATTGGGCTGGAGATATGAAGGATAGAAAGAGCATCATAGGTTTTGTTTTCTATATGGGAGACAAATCATTCACATAGAGTTTGAAAAAGCAATCAGTAGTTATTATATCAACATGTGAAGTTGAATATATAGCCACTACATCATATGTTTGTTATTTCATATGGCTAAGAAGATTATTAAAAGAATTATAAATGCCATAAGAGAAACCTATGAAATTTATGTGGACAACTCATCAACCATTATCTTAGCTAAAAATCTATTTTTTTCATGACTGAAGTAAGTAAATTAAAACAAGATTTCATTAATTAAAAGATTGCATTACAAATAAGAACATTAAAGTCAAGTATGTGAAGATACAATACTAAGTCGCCCACATCTTCACAAAACTACAAAAAAAAAAAAAATGATGTTTTTATAAAAAATTAGAGATATGTTGGGAGTTATAAAGAAATTAAGTTTAAAAAGGAATGTTAAAAATTAAATTGATTTCTGATTTTTCTAAAAAGCAAAGGAACTAGTCCACTGATTGGATTAAATAAAGTGGTCAACTAGTAGAAAAATAGTCAACTAGTTTAATTGACAAAATACAATTTTTGTTTATATTAAGATTTATTGTATTAGTTTAATTCCTGGATTGTTTAGAATTTTATGTCTATAAAAAAACTTGTAATTCAACATTATTCAATAGCATAAAAAAAAAACCCAAAAGAGTTTTATAAAAAATACTTAATAAAAATATACATTTATCTCAATTTTCTTTTTATTCTAGAGTGTTTTTACTTTGCATTACTGTTTTAATCTTATAACACAATTATCGATCCTTCTTTCAACACGCATAATCATCAATGACAATGATGAGGCCACCATCGTCATGTTTGCAAAGACTACTAAACATTTCTTCTGCAACCCTCCACTACATGTAAGATAAATAATTCACAGACCAAGGCACCGTTCCACCTATGATGCTTGAACAATTCAACAAGATCAAAATTTTCCAGCTTCGGTTTGGGACTTTTCGATCCATAGTCAACTGTTGCAACAACATCATCACCAAGGTTTTTGATGAAAACTTAGCTGAAGATGTCGATGCTCTACCTGGCCAATAAGAATGCAAGGCGAAGCAGTTTCAGCCATCGATCCAGCAGCTCCTTCAAGCTCTGGAACAAGTCCTTGATTGAAACCTACAATTGTTGCGAAGATCGCCCCACCTTGTGTTGTTACCATTGGCTCGCTGCGGACACATCCTTTAACAATCCAGTCATGTCTTGACACTTTTTTCCCCTTACAAACAAGGAGGAGGCTACTTTTCGAGGAGGCCACAACTCTTCAAAGGTTTTGAGCAACTCTCTACTTTTACACAAATATACTTTTAGTCCACTTATCATAACAAAAATACGCTCTACTTTTAGCTCTTATTAATTTGATTCCTTTCCCATTGTTCTTGCCTACCTCTGTCACATTGCTTTTTGTCCCAAATTCTTAAATGCATTATTGTTTCTCTTAGAATGAATGTTTGCATCTTGCTACTGCTTTTATCTAGTTGTTCATGATGAACTTCTGCTCCAGTTTCATCCTAAGTTTGTCAGCTCATTCACTGCCCAGTCATTTACATGTATAGTATAGGTTCATACTTTTTGACATGGGTTTTTGATTTGTGCGTTGATCATTTGTTGCCACTCCACTCCAGCTACAAACCATCACAAAACAAACAACACACTTCTTTTTTAATAAAATGTTGTGAACTCCAAATGTCTCATAGTGTTATTTGGCTCCTTTGCAGCCTCGACATTATGGCATCATCTATAAATCTCACCTCCTTTTTGGTTGCTATACAATTATAGAATCGTCGAAAAATATTGGTTGCGAAATTCCGTGGTAACGCGCGGGCAAGTCACTTGCATATTATAATAAAACTAAAAGCTCAGTTATGTAACGTAGAATGTGAATGTTTTTATTATGGATTGGAGTAATATTTATTGGAAAGGAATTAGTTAATTCTTATAATAAGTTGTAAGTTATTTGTTTTTTGTTATTTTTTCATGGTGTTCATGATGTGGTGTGACTTGCTAGATTATTTATTATCAATAGGTTTTTATTGTGGATTGAAGCCAATTCCAGTGGTTCTAACAAGCTTGCAAGATCTAATTAAGGTGGGTTTATCAAACTTATCAGATATAAAAAACTTGAATCTGTACCAACAAGCTTTAGGTTTGGAAACAACGCTAGCCCAAGATGCTTGGGTTTAGAAATAACCCCAAACCTAAACAAGATGGATCTGGCATACTTGCCATACCCAACTAAGATAAACTATTCTACACCCGTGAGACTTGAGTTTGACAAACTTGTCAAATCCATATGCTTTATGTCTGGAGTGGTTGTCAGACCCAAGTTTTTTTGTTTTGACGTGGTTGTCAGACCTAGTATCTTGGGCTTGGCCTGGTGGTCAGACCCAAGGCGCTTAGGCTTGACCTAATATTATTATTATTATTATTAAATTTTGTTAAAAATATTATTACTATTAAAGAAAAATCATAAATTTGATTTGAAGGGTAAATTTAAAATAATAATAATAATAATAATAATTAAATTAAAAAAAAATTATTACTATTGAAGAAATACCATAAATTTGATTTGAAGGGTAAAATTAAAAACTATAAGAACTTTGAAAAAAGAGCTAAGGGAAAACAACAAAAAACAAAAGTAGAAGGACTAAATTGAAAAGTAATGTGGGTCTGGCATACTTGATAGATCCAACCAACGTAGGTTTGGCATTGTTGCTAGACCCATTTAAACTTGGATCAGGCATGTCTAATATTATTATTATTATTATTGAAAAAAATCATAAATTTGATTTAAAGGGTAAAATTAAAAATTATTATTCTTGTTGTGTTCTTCTTCTTCTTATTATTATTATTAAATTTTTCTTAAAAAAATATTATTACTATTGGAAAAAATAGTAATAAGGTATGACATGGTTGTCAAGCCCATAGAAACATGGATCAGACATGTTTAACATTATTATTAATATTATAAATATTTGTATTTTCATTATTATTTATATTATTGATATAATTATTAATAAAATTTTAAAAAATATTGTTGTTGTTGTAAAGTCACATGCCAGACCCAATTTGTTTGGTTTTGGCATGATGTTTACAAATCTAACTTTCAATTATCATTACTATAATGATTTATATTGTTAGTGAATCAGCCCATAGCAACGCATGGGCCACTACCTAGTTCTAACTCTATTCAAAATCATCTAATCCAATCTCAACTTGTTCGAGTTAAATTGGTAATGATCACATAAGATTTATTACCTTGTTAATCATTATTCCAATCAGGTCAAGAATTGACTCTTGTTTTCATGTTAATGAAAGAGTAAAATATGTTGGGTTTTTCAAAACACATATACATAGAAAAATTAATAAATATAATTTTTTTAAGAGTCGCAAGAAATCTTTTAAATCCTTTTAGAAGATAATGATTATTATAATTTTTACTGCTTGTTCTTTTCTTTTATGTTTTAAAAGTTTCTTTATTGCACTTTATTCACTAAATATAAAAGAAATAACTTTTTATTTATATAAAAACATAAAAACTCTATAAAGAAAAAAAATATTAATTTGTTGCTTAAATAATATAAAATATATTATTTTAGGATAATTTTAGAAATTTATTCAATCAAGTCCTTACTTGATTGTTTCTAGGTCTATAATTGTAATCCCCTATATTAATTACATTTTAGTCCTTAATTTTTAAGATTTATTTACAATCAAGTCACATTTGATTAATCATCTCATTTTAGTTTTTAATAAATGGTTTTTATGTGTATGATCCATTAGGTTTCCTAATAAGTTGACCCAAATATAATCATAATTCTAAATAAAATAGGATTATATAAATTAAAAAAATTAAAGAAATTCTCAACACCATAATTATTATTTTTTGAATAAGATTTGAAACTCTTATCAAATCTCATTTCACTTTACATCAAGATTTACAATCAATACTATCTGAAAACAAATAAAACATTTTTCTAATTTATCGAGGATGATGAATTCTCTTTTAATTATTCAAATACTTTCATATAGTTTAAATTGTACCCAATATTTGCTCGTTTATTACCCTTCATTATAACAACATATAGCAAGATCAAAGCATAACATTCTCTATATAAGATAATTTAGTGATATCAAGTCTAAGGATCACTTACACAATTATCATTTAAGTCTTTCCATAAATACAAGTAATCTCTTCATTAGAGATTTTCATGCAGGTCAGTTTAGTGCGCACATTATCTAATAAGAACTAACATATCAGTTTTAGATATCCCTCATATCTCAGCTTTTGAAAATAATTGCTTCTTTTCATTAAAAAAAATATATAGTATTTACTAGTCTCAACAACTCTAATTAATATTGAGTTATAATAAAGTATTGACCAAAAACATTTTAGAAATAATGTTTTGATATAATAAAAACCTCATAATTAATTATAATAACTTTATATTTTTTTTTTCAATGTACTTTTACCTTAAGAGCTTTATATTTACTCGAGATTTATTAATTAAATATTTAATAAATTTTAAAAATAAATAAGTCTTTATTAATAAATTAAATACATGTATTTATATAAACAAAATTAATATTACATATAACCAAATGATTAGCTACAGATACATTAACTAACAAAATCTTCTTGTTGCAAACTGTAAAGCGGAGATTCACATAATTGGACATTGAAATGGCTTGGCTTGTTCCATGGAATTATTGACTACGTAGCCTTTCTTACACTTGTGTCTCTCTGTCTCCATGAAAGGATAACTTGCCTATGGTTGAAAGTTTCACACTGACATCACATTACCATTCTAGTCTTTGATATTATCATGAATCCATTACTGCACAGGTTGTTTTCAACTGTTTGCTCGAGTCCTTTCCCGCTAGGTGGAAAGACACAGACAAGTTTCTTTTGTATATATAATTGGCTCTCTTAAGACCAAATGATATCTTCGGATCTAAATTGGAATATTCTTAAAAAAACATTTGCTTCCATCTCTGTTTTTCTTCTGCTTGGCAATATTTATTCTCACAAAAAAAATTAAGTACAAGTAATTCCAGCCATCCCCCAAAATATAAGTGGTACCTATTTTATTACAAAATCATGTAGTCCCTAATATCCAATAACAAGGCTAATAAAAACGACCTTTTAAAGAGAGATCTTTGAGGTCCATCTTCATCTATTCTTAGAATATATATATATATAGTGATCCCATGCCCAATAATGCTTAGGACTCTTATATATTTCTTAATGAGTACGATTCTCTACTAATTTTAATCTTATTCTAAACGAGAGTACTCAACTGCTTCTGGAAGACCAGGACATTATATCATATATTAGAGAGGAAGAAGTGCCCAGTTGTCTAATATATAAATAATTAAGCATCTACTAAATTGTGGCCGTGGCTTGAGAATAAAGCGCACGTCAATTCGAGGCCCTTTTCTATCATTGAGGAGAAAAAAAAAACTTTATAATGTTTAACATTATATTTTGGTGCCTAATTAATAGACCCAAACCATAATATATTAAAGTAAGATAATGAGATTCTTTATTATGGAAACCAATCCTCCAATTCCCAACCTCTTCTATTTTACACACACACACACTTTTTTTTATATATATATATGGTGATGTTGATGTTGAGAGACTATTTGGTATTATAGAGAAAAAACTGTGTAATAAGTTAAAAAATTTCTGCTTTTTTATACTAGCTTCGAACGTTATTGTATTTCAAGTTTTAATTTTATTGAAGTTAAAATAATATTTTTTTAAAAAAAAAAAACCACAACCAACAAAAACAAAGACAAAGACACACTAAAGCATGCTTAATGAAAAGGAAAGAAATGTCAGCTGCTGTTGCTCATGCATATTGTCCATGTGGCATGCACAAAATTGCCATTGACTCTAGGCTTGCCCTCTATGATGCATGGATTAGGCCACCAAAGAGATTACTAATCATGCTGTTAATTAAATTTGAATAAATAAGTAATTAATGATGGTTAATTACATACATAAAGCCGCATTTAAGCGTGTTTGGATCCAAAGGAGGGGGAAGAAGGAAATAATTGAGCATAGTTTATTAGGTTTCCAAGTGGATGGGGACACAGTGGCCTCTCACACACATAATTTTGCTTTGACCTTCATCACCATGATCGTCACCCTTTTGTCACTTCTCTTTCTCTATATATATTTTTATACTCGAAGTTCTATACAGGTCGGTTACATTTACGCAAGTATGGATTATAATAGTAGCATCACCATATGCGAGAGGAAACTTTTTAGGTAAAATTAATTTGCCCTTTCAATGGCGGATATCGTTTATTCAGCAATGAAAAATATTGCAAATTTCTAAGTCAATGAAGATTATGGCAAGTCTTTAAAGGTTATTTGTTCATATATGATTTTTAGTGTTGTACTTGACAGAATCTCAAAAATAAAGTTGCAAGCAAAAATTCTGAGCTCCCACCACGTATGAAGGGTTTCAAATCTCCGAATGTACTTTTTTTTCCCCAATGATTTGGTTGTTAAGAAGAGAAATTAATAAAGAAAAAAATGTTTTTTGGTATATTGATTATTATGATTTGAATGTTTTCTTCAAACCTAGATCGATTCACATGACAAATTAACTTCGTTTGATAGTGTAATGCATCTATCAACATTAGAGGTTTAAAACATACTCCAAGCTTGCATGTAATTATGGATTTTATATCAATACCGACAGCTTTATAAACGGAACCAAACCGTTGATATTTTACTAAAAATTACAAAAAAATTACAATTCATATCATAATCACCGACAAATATATTCCGTTATTGTTTACTGTTGATATTACCGACGACTATATCCGTCGATATTTTACAAAGAATTCTGAAATATTTACTGTCTATGCCATAATTACTGACGACCAATCCGTTAGTGATTTATTATTGAAAATATAGATAGAATAAGTCTATCGGTAAAGTTTTTTTGGGATTTTTTTTGGCATGTTTTCCCTGTTTATAAGATTATTAGTGTTTAATTTTTTTATTTTCAACAAAATTAATAACAAAAAAAAATTACTGATGATCAATATTTTTCAGAATGAATTTTACGATCAATATTATTAGCGGTGCCATCAATAAAACTATTGCCGATAAATTATATATGTTACACGGATGGAATGAATCCGTAGCTAAAATTACTTAATGGTGTAGAGGCAGCGCAATTACCATATCACAAGTTCCAATTTCCCGGCCGAATTTGAGAGATCGATGGCAAATAGACAAAACAGCAAGTATCAAGTACCTTTCAACAAGTAGTAATTGTCCATTAAGGGCCTGGTAATTAATTAAGTTTCTCTTGATCACGACTGTGCATCTAAATTTTGACTCTATACGTTGTGACACCACTTCGAGCATGTATTTGTTGAAGCATACCATTATACGTCTCCATTGTGTTTAAATATATAGTACCCTTTGCGAATCGAAAAAGGGACTAATAAGATATACATACATACATACATACATACATATATATATATATATACACACACACAAATATATATATTTGTCTATATATATATATATATTAAAGCGATCGTCCTTTATAAAATTTCTTTGGGTGTCATCGTGTGTTGATAACTATAATGAGCTGATTTAATCGAGCCAATTGTGTGATTGTTGAATTGATGGTGAAGAAGATATATTTGAATAAAAAAGGGGCTGACCCACAAACATGATAAGGGTGGAGATCATGAATGACTATAGTGTAAAGCACCTAGAGAATGAGGGGCCATAATGATGCTTTGCAAGGGAACACATGAAAGTTTTAATACAAACCAGAAATGATCATCATCACACCACAACACTCCATAGTCTTCCTTTATATTGGCCACCTCCAAACACTATCATCACCTTGTCGGCCTCTTTAATCTCCCATTTCTCCTCCTCTCCCCTACGCAAAATCAATCTATCCTGTTCTCTTTGATTCAATTTCTCCTATAACCTCCCTTTTTCTATCAAATATATATTATATATCTTCAATTCTTGTTCAAGCTACCTCCTTGGATTCAAATCCAGACTAGTTTTTCCTTCTTTCTTTCTTTTTTCTTCAATCCTTTCTGAAACTGAATTAATTAATTAACCATGAAACACCAACAGATTAGCCTCCAAAGAAATAGCAGCTGCAGCATAAGCACAGGAAAAATAATCCCATCAAGCTACATGAGATCAATCCCTGAACAAGAAGATCATCACTCTCAAACCCCTTTACGACGCCTTAATAACACCAAAATCAATTCAAGGTTTACTTGTTTTCTTAGTTCAATTTTCAAGATTCTATCTTTCCCAAATATAATCATCCCTACAGCCTGTAAATGGCTATCAATCCCAACTCAGAACATGTCCATAACCCCTTCTCTTGGCCGGAAAGTCACTGGAACCATCTTCGGAAACCGCCATGGTCATGTCAACTTCGCGGTCCAGGATGACCCGGTTTCTGAACCGGTCTTATTACTCGAGCTTCCGATGTCGACGGCAATGTTAGTTAAGGAAATGTCGTCAGGTTTGGTCAGGATCGCCCTGGAATGTGATAAGGTTCGTGCTCCTCAGGTTCAGACAGGCCGGCAGGGGAAGCTGTTTAATGAACCAACATGGACTATGTATTGTAATGGAAGGAAGTGTGGGTACGCCGTGTCGCGGAGCTGCACATATTCTGATCGGTACGTGCTTGGAACCGTTAGGAGTGTTTCAGCTGGCGCTGGGGTTATTCCGGTGAGTGAGGATGGGCGTAAGAGCGACGGTGTTGAGGGTGAGTTGATGTACATGAGGGCTAAGTTTGAGCGAGTTGTAGGGAGTCGTGACTCAGAGGCGTATTATATGATGAATCCTGAAGGAAATGGAGTGCCTGAACTCAGTATATTTTTACTAAGAATATGAGAAGAAACAAAGACTTTGTTTTCGTGATTTATTGTTATTAGGTAATGTAAGGTGAAGATGCTTGTTTAATTAATTAATTAGTGACTTGTACGATGCTTGGTTTATATTTGATTTTCCTTCTTTTTATTTTTGTTTAGAATTTAGATTTTATACATTTTCCTAAATGAAATATACACTCATAAAAACAACAAAAGAAGAAATATTCAAATCATCTTGGATCATATAAGAAAATTACTCTAAAAATTTCCACCATTTAAATTGAGTTACATACATCAATTCACAAACACATATTAAAATTGATTTGGTTTTAATTTCAGAGAATGATTTCCGTAAAATATACAAAGCTGTATTGAAGAAAGTAGCTATTCTATAAAATATTTTTTATTTAAAAATATATTAAAATAATAATTTTTTTTTAAAAAATATTTTTTTATATTAGTATAACAAAACAATTAAAAAATATTAAAAATTAATTAAAAATAAAAAAATTATTTCTTTTATAAAAATCAAATTAAACCACAACCCTAGCTACCCAGAAGTGATGATATCTGTCAAGGTGCACGCGTGCATGCCTCTTTGCTCACAGCACAGCCAGAGAGGATCGGCATGCTCCTGGCCCCAAACCATGGACTTTCACGATAATTCGACTACATGCAGGTATCATTCTAGCAAACAGTAACTCAAGTGTCAATTTGGGAATTTGTAGAGTAGATTTTATACATTTTTATTTGTCTGCTAGCTAAAGGTGACATTAACTTCAAGAAATTTAAGGTTAGGTTTAGCTTTAGTTTAGATATTGTATGTGCGCATGAAATTTATTCATTCATTAGGATAGAAAGGCTATATATGGCATTTTAAACCAGTTTTTATTTAAAGATTTTAATGTTAATCTTATTGGAAGACTCCTTAAGAAATCGTTCTTCATAACATTTTAATTATAGAATTTCTTGGACCTTTTCATTAAATATATATATATTCGAGTTGAAAACAATTCTATAAAAACTAGCTTTATTCAATTTAAAATTTCTTAAGAGACTGACTTCATATATAAATTTGTGATTTCAAGTTATGGTTAATTATTTCAATTTTTAATATCAGAAAATTAAGTAAAATGCTTTGATTGAAGTATGGAATAAAAAACCTATATTCCAAGATAAAATTTCATATTCTCAAACTAATTTTGTACATTTATATGAAATTAATTAGTTAAGTTCGAGGAAGAAATAAATTTAGGTCTTCCCTTAATGTGTCGCGCGCTTCCCCATAAAATCACTCAAAGAAAACACTACTATGTCCTCGATTTTTAATTTTTGTAATGTGTGTAATAAATTTCATATCACATACATACATTCATCCGATCCATTTTTGTAATTTGTGCCACAAATAAAAGCCTTTCAATTAGTTTCTATTTTTAAATTATTTTTTCAAAAAGATATCCTTTATTTTTTATGAATTCACTAGCTTGAATTGTTTAAAACCAGATAAATAGGAATTTAGTCATATTAATTACATAAAAGCGCCTCCAAATATCTTAGTAGCTTCTAAAAAAACGATTATCATATATAAGTTCATGATTAGCATATAATACCGGAAACAAAAAAAAAAATAAAGGTGTTTATAGTTGAGTTGGGTTAAACCAATTAATTATATCTAATACAACTTTTAATATTTTATATAATATAAACCTTAATTATTTAATTTTTTTATTTATGCGGGTGGATATATCAAGTTGAGCTAAAGTTTTTATAGATATTACAATTCACGAGTTAAATTTATATTGTTAATTTTTATAGATCTATATTTAAAAATAAATTTATAGCATGGTCTATAAGTGATATGACATCCTTAATATTAGATTTATTTTTTTATGCCTTACACTATCATTAAATTGTAGTTACCTCTCTCCTTCCATTGAGTTAAGCGATATGTATTTTAATTGACTGAATTTTAAAAATTTCAATTTATAATATTAATTTTTTAGAAATTTTAATCTACTTATCTATAATATCTATATTATTTAATTTTAACTAGTTAAATCAAATCATCATGTAAATATTATACCAGTTTTTTTAGTGCCCAGGAGGATCACCAGGGAAAGAGAACATGGAAATTAAATTGCAATCATGCATGGCACCCGTAATATTAATTTTTTGAACACCCCTGCTAGTGTTTTTTAAAAGTTTCATATTAGATGCATGTATAATATTACCATTATAAAAAAATATAATCTTATTTGAAACAATTGAGAAATTAGATAATATTTTAAATATCATTATAATTGTTTTATTCATTGTGAATTTTACTAATAATTTTCTCTTTTATTTTTTAACACATAAAAATCAAAATGCAAATAAATTAAAGTTTAATATCAAAATATAAAATTCTCAAATAATAGAGACTAAACTATAGTTTTCACACTTCCTAAACAATAAAAATGAAATGCAAGTTATGTTTTTCAATTTTATTATTGTTCTTTCAATTTTTTTTTCTTCTTTATATAAAATCAATGCCTTATTTGCACACGGAACACTTTCATGGACCTTTACTGTGAGATAGAATGGAAATAAAAGTGACGCATGATACATAAATTGAGGCAAACATCAAGAAAAAGGATGAAATTGAAAAATAAAGTCTGAAAATAATAATAAAAAAGCATGTAGAGTAAATAGTGCCTTCTACAGTAATTTTAACCAGAATCCAAAGAAAATCTCTCCTTTTACGGGTCAAATAAATTTGGTCCATCAACATTGAACATTGCAAATGTACAATTTCATACTTTTTTTTTTTTTTAATATGGGCCCCTTAATATCAAAATCCAGACCTGGCAGGAAGCACAATGGGTCACTACTGTTGGATTACTACAAACTCCAGCCTTAAAATCCACCAGCCGACAGAAACACCTAAAAATAATGGAATTAATTTTCTTCTGAGGTAGAAGAAGGGTTTAAGCTCAAAACTGCAGCAGAGAGAGATTTGGCTGATCAATTCGGTAAAGATAGTAAAATGGATAAGGGGAATTTTTTATTTTTATAATTGGATATTTCAAATTTAATTTTCTCAATTGAGTTTTTCATTTATTAATAATAACATAATCAAGTATCTCGATATTTATTAAGAATTTATTGACATATCCGTTAAATAATGATATAGAAAAAAAAATAGCATGAAATATAATCAATGTGTGAGCATGGATATGAAATATGCTTAAGTCCATTAATCCTTGCATCGTAGGGCTTGCTGCATCTTGAAATCCGAGTTGCCATGGTTGCTCTGCATCACAAGGAGTAGCTGTGAGGAATGAGTTGTCATTTTCAGAACTTCATTATTTGAAAGCTCCCTGCCCCGACGCGACGGTTTTTAAATTTCGGGTGTATTTGGTATTACGGTTGCTGCTGTGATTATGATTTTAAAAAAGTTATTTTATAAAAAGTATTTTTAGTTGAGGTTGGTTTTGAAAAATATATGTTTAGTTAAAACTGTGGTTGAAATTAAGGTTGAATAAAAAGTTGTTTAATGTGTTTGGTTAAAAAAATATTTTTTAAATTGAGGTTATAAAATAATTTAAAAATATTTTTAATTTAAATATTATAGATTTAACTACTATTATTACATCATGAAATAAATAATATTGATATCAAATATTTTTTATTATTCAATTAAACTATATGCAATGTCATCACGTACGAAATCTACCCAACAATGACTATATTTTTCATCGTTTTTTAAGCACGCAACAACAAAAACTGAATTTTTTGTTACGTCATCAAGCGATATCCTTCTAATTTTTTGAATAAAACACAATTAAAATAAAAATAAAAACTGAATTTTTTTTAACTGAGTCGGACCTGGCAAGAACATAATTAGAATTGCGATCAAATTCTACAAATGCTACGTCATTATGCGATATCCTTTTAATTTATGTAGTGTTATTAAATAATATAAATACTAGTTTTTTTAGTAAAACTCAATTTTTTTTAAAAAAATTTCCAATTTCATTACGTACAAAATTTATTCGACAAGAACTATAGTTTTCATGATTTTTTGTGCATGCAATAAAATTAGATAAAATATTATCAGGAATAAAATTGAAATTACAGTACGAGTAAATTTAATTCATCTTAAACTATTTTTTTAACAAACAAAAAAAAATTTCGTTCATGTTCACATGAATAGTGCGAGTTAAATCAATTAATTGGACTGATTTTTTTTTAAAAAAAAAAACTTAAATTTTTAACAGTGTAGCACACTGGTTTTTCAAAAAAAAAAAAAACTGTTCACTTTATAGTGAACAGCTACAGTAGAGCATGGCTCCACTGTTAGATGAGAAGTAGCAAAATGCTGCTTCTCATGAAATTCAGGTTTTACATGGGTTCTACCCACCAAAAACAACTTATTTTACTTTACCAAACGTTAATTAACGTGGCTGCGGGTGAACCTCACCCACAGCCACGTTCCCAAACAGCCACTTCATAGTGAATTTATTGGGCAGCTAATTTCACATTCTGTTGTTTTTTTAGAATGAAGGCTGACAAATTTGGTAGTGGACAAGTTCTAGAGGAAAAAAAATAATATTTTGTTGGATGAATTATTATTTTTTATTAATGAAATGTTTTTGTTTGTCTAAATAAAACATTTTTTATTATTTTTAGTAGCTTTTGTTTTTTGAATAAAAGTAAAGGAAGTTATAGTAAAAGTTTTAAAAAATTCAATAGTGTAAAACAAGCCGGTAAAAATGTTTTATTTTTTTAATTATACATTTCCTTTGTATTTTAACATAAACTTGCTGTTTTTTTACCCACATTATTTTTTGAACAAAAAAACTTATCATGATATAAAAAAGCAAGTTTTTTTTTTTTTAATTTAAAAATCATGTCTTGATATTTTGTATGCAATTGAAAGAAAAAATAAATAATTAATATAATAAATCACATAAGAAATTTATATGAAAAATAAAAAAATAATTGAAATTTTATTTTTATTGAATATTAATGACCACATTTAGATTTTTTAACATATTAAGCTTGTATATAATAATTAACGAAATGATTACTAATATTACTAGAATAGCTATAATCTTTTTTGAAAATTATAGAAAAATTGAATGATGCTTAATTAAATATGATTTTTATTATTTTATTTATTTTGAATTTTATTCAAAATATACAGAAAAGAAAACCTAAAAGGCAATATATAAAAAGAGGCTAAGTGCATGGGTTTGGAAGGATGTGCTAGTGTATCTAGCACAATACAGTACAATACAGAAAATGCCTAAATGCACGTAGACAGTCAGGCTAGCAGACATGGTTTTCTTTCTTCTAACAATATAGACAAACAAATCTTCGCTTGTTCTATTTTCTTTTTTTTAAAAAAAATTAGACCATGTATCGTCGATTGGTTTAGAGACCATAAAAAATGACCATCAATTTGAGATCTGAGTTTTGTTTACCTTAAAACTCTTTTTTTAACCTTTTGTTTACCCTACAACTCACAAGAAACATTCTAAGAACTTTATTAAATTCATTTCTAATCTCAAAACATACTTTAAATAATACTAAAAATTAAAAATTAAATAAAAAAATTATTGCGCCAATCTCACTTTTTTACCAAGATAAAAATCAAAAGCTCCTCTCAACAAGAAGCTCTTATTAATACCAAAACGAGGTTTTTTTATGGTTGGAATATGATCAACCTACTTGTTTCTCTTTTCTATCTTTTTTCTAGCAACATTCTCTTTTATTGATACTAAGCTCTCATTTGCCTCATGGTTGCCCAGTTTTTCTATTGACAACTCAAAAGAGAAGAAGTGTCAATTTTTGTCAAGAACTTATAAACTTGGTAAATGATCCTTTTTTTGTAATTCTTTTCTCTTGTTTTGAAATCAAAACATAAATTTCAAAGATTTTATCCATTTTAGTTTTATTGTTGCAAAGATATTATAGAGATGTAATTTTAAAAGTATTTTTTTTTTTGTAAACCCAAGATATATCATTCAACACAAAGATGTAGCTTTTATGAATTTCTGGATGACAATTCACAGGGTAAAGATTGAAAAAAAAAATGTTGGCTTAAAGTTAGACTATTCATGACTCATATGAACATCTTAAGACTTTGACTCTTGTATTTTGAAAACAGAAAATTTTTCTATGTGACCTTCTATTTAAATAAGACTGAAATTGGTGAAGGTATATGATAATATGACATTCTATTTTATTTATTTATTTTTCAAAGCAAGAGGCTAGAATAAAACCCAAGGTTTTGTTGAGAAAAAAATTATCATTTTTTAACACTTATTTTATTAGTATAATAATAATGAGTAGCTTTATTTGCAATGCCATAATTCTTATGAAAAAAGTTCTTTCATATTTTTATAATATTATTTATTGGTTCAAGTTGCTTGCTTGATTAGAAAGATTTTTTTTAAAAGCATATAATACAGGCTACAGATTTTAACCATAAAAAAAAGAAAGTTATAGGTTCAAAAAGCATTTCAAGGTTCTACAGACTTAGGATCACTTTTATTGTGTCTTCCAATCATTTTTCATCATATTTCTTCTTTTTATATGCTTTGGTAGGTCATTCTTATTTTGTTTTGACCCTGATTTGTCATTTTTTTTTCATTTGGGTATACCTCCCAACATTTAGATTTCTGAGGGTTTTTTTTTTTATTTTTTTCATAGCCTCTCTTTTGTTTTAATCTTTAAACTTTTGCTTGTCCTTTAATATGGCATGTTATCCTAGTTAAGATCAACCTTTGATATTTTTAAGATTGACCTTTGATATTTTTGAATTTTCATTTGCCCCCTATATATGAGATGTGATCCTAATCAGGATCAACTCTTGATCTTAAAAATTAGGTGTGATTCTAATTAAGATTTTTATATAAAAAAAAAACTTTTCAAGCTCAAATGAAGACCACAAAAGATATATTCTTAGACTGTGAAAGGTTAACAAAGATAGTTTTTTCTCATTTCAAGTACAAGCAATTAGAACTGATAAATTTTGTCTTTATCTAGTTTAATGATTTGGAACTTTTGTATAAAACTTATTTTTCATGAATTAATGACTAGCAAATCAAATTACATGCGATTATATGATTATGCTTGCTGCCAAAATATAGTGCAAAAGACATGAGATGTGATTTTTTATTTTTTATGTCTCGGTTCAAAATTATTTGGTTATCTCATAATAGAAATTGGTTGAATGATTCATTTGTTACCTTGCAGGAAGAAATCTAAATGCTATTTTAAGCAAATATAAATTTATTTCTAAAATCAAAAAGCAAATTCAATTTTTTAGAAATATTTTGGCCAAAGGTTTGTTTCCAAGAACAAAGTTTTTGAAAAAATATTTTGTGGATGATCAATTAACATATTGCAACTTGTAGTTAATGGTTCTGCATGTTCAAACTATACATGAGTTATGAACTTATTTTCTGTTCTGATTTTCTTTCTTGATCCCCTGAACAGGGAGACTTTCTTCAAATGTTAAAATGAGCGAAAAATTATGTCCTTATCAATCCCAAGAGAAGCAGTATAGACTGCAGAGATATTGTCAGTTTATACTGTCGAAAAATACAAGTTAGAAGTAACTTGGGTCACTTCTTCAGGTCTTGCTTTGTTTCTTTCTTTTTACAGCAAATATTGAAAGGACTGCTGAATATTGTTTATCATATCTTTAGTTACTCAAGAAGAATTTTTCTCGGGAACCCTCACAGTCAGAGAAACAATTACCTACTCTGCTCACTTGAAGCTTTCAAGAAAAATGACTAAAGAGGAGATATATATTATTTTATTTTATTTTATTTTATTAGAATTATATTTTATATTTGTGTTAATATATTATAAATTTAATGGGTTATATTAATTAAGAATTATTAGTGAAAAATTAAATAGAAATTATTTAATTAAGTATGATTTGATTAAGATATATTTTTAAAATTAAAAATTAGAATATAATTAATACAGAAATTATATTTCTAGACTATGAAAAATCAAGTAAGGACTTAAATAATTAAAATTTTAAAATTATCCTTCAATAATATATAAATATTATTTTAAAAAAATAGATATTTTACTATTTATAAAGTTTTTAGAATTCCCTATAAATATAAAGCTAAACCTATTATTTTATAAGTAAAAAGAAAGATGAGTGGTTATTTGTATAAATTACATAAACACAATATTAAAGCTAACACTCTAGACATAATAAATTATCTCTCTTAAATAAGAATTTATGAGATTTTTAACGGCTAGTTTGTGAGAATTATATTTGAAGACCGAATAATTAGACAACTTATTATTTATAACAACTTAACTTTTTAAAAATTATTTAAAACTAAAAAAGATTGGATTTTTAGATAACACATTTCCAGACAATTTAAGATTTATGTAGCAGGATTCTAAAAACTTATAAATAATTTTGTTTTATAATTTGTTACTGTGTGGATGATGTGTCTATGATGATATTGGAACCTAACAATCTCTTGTTTGAGAAATAATAATCTATTATATGGTGAAATTTCATCCAGGATTTCCTCGCCATGCCTTTTTCTGCATCAACATCTTTTGCTGCCTCTCTGTCATAGAAACTTGTATGATGATTGTTGCATCTCTGGTGCCTGATGTCTTGATTGCCATGGGTATTCGAACCTGTGTAATTGTAATTGAAGTTCACGCTTTCAGCATTAAGTGATTGATTCCAAAATTTTATTTTGTTAGATAATGGAGTAATGAAAACCCATACCTATACCAGACCTCTAGCAGAATAAATTAATTAAAATTTAATTTCATTTAATGTCTTTATGATGATGGCATCTGAAATCTTCACACGTGTACCAACCTTCTAAAATTCTTTTGACTCATCAACCATGGTTATTCTATGAAACCACAATTGAGATAATGATAAAATTATAAAACTTACGGTGAAACAAAATAGAAAATTCAATTACAACGAATAAAAATTTATAAGTAAAAAGTGAAATTTTTTTAAAAAAATTAACTTAAATAAACCTATTTAAGTGGTCGGTGTAACACTTTGTGACAAGATAAATTTTTCAACCTTAAAAAAAGAAGTTAAGTTAACACTAAGATTTCCAAATAAGTCAAAGAAATTAAAGTTGGCACTTTTTGAAGGTAATCTAGTTATTTGAAAGAGTTAAAAAAAATATAGTTGTTTTATTATCTAGTGTAGAGACTAAATATAGAGCAATGATAAAAGGGATTTAAGAACTTTATGTCTAAAATAACTTATGTGGGAGCTTGGTTTTTCTTCTAAACGTGATATAAAATTATATTATGATAATCAGTCAATTATCAAGCTCACAAAAAATCTAATATAATATGGTCAAACTAAATATGTAGAGATTGATTGCAATTTCATGTATGAGAAATTTGAAGAGAACATTTGAACTTTCATTTGTAAATAATACATAATAGTTAGATAATCTTGTGATCATTGCTGATGAAGCTTTTAATAACTCACTTGTTAAGTTGAACATAAGTAATATATATGCTATATTTTAAAGAGGGATTGTTAGCACAAGTTATGAGATTTTGATTAACAGTAATTATATGAAAATTGATTGTAATTGTCCTTTAATCATAGAATCAAAATATTTATTATTGGGTCAATTATGCTAGTTGACTACTATATTTAAATATTATAAAATGCCTCTTAGAGGTAAGTTGATATATACATTACTTTACCCTATTTTGAGTAAACCTACACTCATGGACAAGCATCAAGGAAAAAAATGCTGTGCTAGTGGATCTGATGCAACAAAAAAAAAATTACACTGACCGTTAAATTTTTTTTTTTTAAAAAAAACACACTAAAGTTTACCTACTTGAATTTAGTATGATCCCAGATGGGGCCACTTGCTTTTTTTGGTTTCTCACTAGCATAAAAGCGATACAATGAAATGAGTGGAATATTTTTTGGTGGTATTGTCTATTTTAGAAAATCGAGGATAGAAAGTCATTGAGATTTGGGTGAAAGCAAACGTTGGAAGTTTAAAATTGCAGTCAAGTAACCGAAGAAGACAAAACAATGTGTTTGGTATGGGAAAATCTCACGGTGGAGCTAGCTAGCATGGCAAGTGATTCAACGAGGAAATTGCTAAGTGATCTTAGTGGTTATGCTGAACCAGGCCATATCATGGCTATCATGGGACCTTCGGGGTCCGGCAAATCCACGCTACTTGACTCATTGGCTGGTATAAGTCTCTCCTCATAAACCTTCAAGAACATATTTTTGAAAAATAATTTGTGGATGGTTAATGAACATATTGCAACTTGTAGTTAATGGTTCTGCATGTTCAAACTATACATGAGTTATGATTCTGTTCTGATTTTCTTTCTTGATCCCATAAACAGGAAGGCTTTCTTCAAATGTTAAAATGAGTGGAAAAGTCCTTATCAATGCCAAGAGAAGCAGCATAGACTGCAGAGATATTGTAAGTTTATACTGTCGAAAAATACGAGTTAGAAGTACCTCTAACTTGGGTCACTTCTTCAGGTCTTGCTTTGTTTCTTTCTGTTTACAGCAAATATTGAAAGGACTGCTAAATACTCTTTATCATCTTACCTGGTATATGTTTCTCCAAATTTCAGTCTTACGTTACTCAAGAAGATTTTTTCTTGGGAACCCTCACAGTCAGAGAGACAATTACCTACTCGGCTCACTTGAGGCTTCCTCGGAAAACGACTAAAGAGGAGTTAGATAGTGTTGTTGACAACACGATAATGGAGATGGGTCTTCAAGATTGCGCTGATTCTAAGATTGGAAATTGGCATTTAAGGGGCATAAGCACTGGTGAAAAGAAGAGACTTAGCATTGGTGTTGAAATTTTAACACGTCCACATATTATGCTCCTTGATGAGCCTACTACTGGCCTGGATAGTGCTTCAGCTTTCTTTGTGATAAGAGCTCTTAGCAACATTGCTTATGATGGAAAGATTGTCATTTTTTCCATTCATCAGCCAAATAGCGATGTTTTCAATCTTTTAGATGATTTGCTGCTTCTCTCAGGAGGAGAAACTGTCTATTTCGGAGAAGCGAAAATGGCAGTGAAGGTACATGAATACAGGTTTTATGTTAAAACCCTGACAGGAACTTTTTTAAAAAGCACTGCTTTTATACTATCTATTAAAACAGTTTTTCGCTGAAGCCGGATTCCCTTGTCCAACAAAAAGAAATCCTTCTGATCACTTCCTGCGTTGTATAAATTTGGACTTTGATATCATTGCCGAAGCTCTTTTGCGATATCAGAACATCTGCGTAAGTTTAAAGTCAGATTTGTTGATTATTCAAAGCTGTTTCTATTGATCCTCCACAGGATAGCTTTATGTTTTCCTTCTTTTATGGTTCCTTACAGGCAATCCCAGAATCGTCAAGTTCTTCGGTAAAGATGAAAACTGCGGAGATCAGAGAAACGCTTATTGAGAAGTACAAGTGTTCTGAGCTTTCAATTAATACAAGAAGAAGAATTCAAGAAATCTCAGTAACTGGTTTCATTAACTTTGGCGTATCTAAATTTGTCTTCCGATTTTTATTTTTATTTATTTATTTTGAAGAATGAATGAATATCATTAATTTATCAAGGAAACAGAAATTTAGGAGCGAATCCCTACTACAAAGCAAATTCTTTATAATGAACTGTCTCCCTACTACAGACATTTAAACTAACTCCCAATCGTAGCAAACATCAAACAAAATAGATATATTATCTGTCGATGATGACTGTTCAGAGTGCCACCAGTTGTTTCTCTCTTTCCATAAAAGATGGAGTCATGCACACCAGAATTTACTTAGGATATACAGTTTTGTAGAATCTCCCCCCGAACTGTACTTTGTAAACGAGCAGTCAAAGAACATGTGATCCCTGCACTCGTCTGCCGGGTTACTTTTTTTTTTTTGGATTTCACAAAACCCTACTTTTCCAGGTTCTTACAAGATATGCATACCCAAGATATGCATACCCTGACTCGAACTCGAGACTTACTATACAGATCTCAAACCTTTTACCACCATACCACGCCTCTTAGGACGTTTACCGGGTTACGCTACACACAAATATGGTCGATAACTCTACCCATTCTAATCAGCTTGTCTATGAATGAAAGTCTACTGAGGATTATCAACCAAGCTGTGAAGCTCTGTTTAGAAATATTGAGACAGTTCTATAGAATTTTACGCCAATCAACCCTGACACTTCTATCTCTTATCTCTTCCCAGCCACTTTTAACACTGAAAGGCCATTTGGCGTTCAGATTTTTGTTTTTGAGCATAGCGGCCACATCATTTTGCAACAAGCCATTGATTTATTGAATGTTCACTACAATACAGGAAGAACCTGCCATTGAACCGAACAAGAGAATCAATGCTAGCTCTTGGAAGCAACTTTCAACGCTGACACGCCGATCTTTTGTTAATATGCACAGAGACATAGGCTATTATTGGCTGAGGATGGTTCTCTATGTCTTAATATCAATAAGCATTGGTGTCCTCTTTTTCAACAGTGGAACGGATCGTGAAACGATTTTGGAAAGAGCAAAGTGTGTTTGTTTTGTTTATGGCTTCATGATTTGTTTGTCCTGTGGAGGCTTACCATTTTTCATTGAAGAAATGAAGGTAAACTAAGCTGTTGATTCTAATATTTCAATACAGGAGTGCCTTCAACTCAGCTTTCTTCGTTATTGTTTGTCTTCGCACTACATTTCAGGTGTTTCGTCGAGAAAGGTTGGGTGGAGATTACGGAGAGGCTGTGCTTGTGCTGTCGAACTTCTTCTCATCATTCCCATTCTTGCTTGCCATATCTCTTCTTTCAGGAACAATAATCTATTACATGGTGAAATTTCATCCAGGATTTCCTCACTATGCCTTCTTCTGCATCAATCTCTTTTGCTGTCTCTCTGTCATAGAAACTTGTATGATGATTGTTGCATCTCTGGTGCCTAATGTCTTGATGGGCATTGGTATTGGAACCGGTGTAATTGTAAGTGAAGCTCACACTTTCAGCATTAAAGTGATGGATTCCAAAAGTTTAATTTGTTAGATAATGGAGTAATAAAAACACATGCTTTTCTGTAGGTCTTTATGATGATGGCATCTGAGATCTTCAGACCTGTACCAGACCTACCAAAATTCTTCTGGCGTTACCCAGTCTCCTACATCAGTTTCGCGACATGGGCAATCCAGGTACATTTTCAGAGTTGTAATAATTTATCCCTGAACTGCAGACCTTCAGGCTGATTCAAAAACCTTACTGAAAACATAGGGTGAGTACAAGAACGAAATGATTGGGCTCGAGTTTGATCCTCTGCTGCCAGGAAACTCGAAGGTGAAGGGAGAAACAGTCCTACAAACAGTTTTCGGAGTTCCCCTGAGTCATTCCAAATGGTGGGATTTGACTGCACTGTTATTCCTATTACTAACCCATCGACTAGTCTTGTACATGGTTCTTAAGTACAAGGATAGAATAGCTTCAAAATTTCCCAGACTACATGCCAATAAAACTGTCAACCACCTTGCAAGGAGAGTTTCGAAAGCGGGAGAAATACTTTCTTCCTCGAAGAGACACCATCCTCAGCGTCCATTATCTTCTCAAGAAGGTCTCAGATCTCCAATACCTTAGTTTACAAGAAGAAGTCCAGTTGTTTCAGTAAGATTAAGAGAGCTTTCTGTTAATTTCTTTCAATGCACGCTCAAGAGTTTGCACGCTTCAATGTATCCAGCTATTATTTGACGACAATAAAAACGCAGAATTATGAATTTAGGATCATTTTCATGCTAAACATTCCTCAAAGTTCTTACTTGTCAAAATCCACCCAACATAATTGTAGCATGATGCAAGAATAACTTTCAAAGCTTGATTTTAAAAAAAATCAAATTCATAGCAAAAAGGTTTAAATTCAAAATCCTCCCAGCATAATTATATAGGTTTAAATAGAAATTTTTTTTTTTATTAGCATTGGTATCCGGGCTAGCTTGCATGCATCTCGACTAATCTTATGGGCTTTGAAGTTAATGACCATGTAAGCCTCTAATAGCCATCATATTAGCAACTACAAGATTCAAACTTGAAATTAAAAAGAAAATAAACTCTTTGATCTTAAATTTTTATCATTAAATCATCTACTAAATGCTTGAAAAACTTGATATTACTGGACACGACATTATAGTTACAATCCAATAAACCTGCAATTCAACTGGTACTCGTAAAACCCTTTCCTTGAAAAGATTTTAAATTCAAAACTCTTCTAAATCCTACACTTACTATCAATTCATAAACTAAAGCACTTTCCTATATTTTAAGGCATAAAATTCTTGTGCAATATTCAATGAGCTCATGCACAGTTGATGAAGAGTGTTTTTTAAAAGTAATTTTTAATTAAAAATATATTTAAATGATATTTATTTCTATTTATTTTTTATTTTTGATATCATTATATCAAAATCATTTAAAAATATCTTAAAAAATCAATAGTATATTTTTAAATAAAAAATATTTTAAAAAATAAAATATAACGAAGAAATAAAAACTCACAATGTTAGTAAAATGAAAGGACATGCCTTTAAATAGATCTTTCTTTTATGTTTGTGGACAGTAATAAGCATGGATATTTGACCCTACATTTACCCCCCTCATTAATGGGGGTGATGGCGCCCTATTATGATATCTACCCGCTGGGCGCCGGGCAACGCCAATTAATTTGCGTGCTGGGCTTGCCAGCTCACATGTTATGCTGAATACAATTTACTGGGGTGGTCGGTGTTGCTTGAAGGTGTTGGATTAATTATTTTTTAAAATATTTTTTATTTAAAAATAAATTAAAATAATATTTTTTTATTATTATTAAAAAAAATTATATTAATATATCAAAATAATTTAAAAATATAAAAAAAATTAATTTTGTTTTAAATACTTTTAAAACTATAAATCCAAGTGGTATGCCCGTACTCAAATAATTGGAGTGCTAGGCACACCAGCATTTAATTTCTTGTAGCGCTGGTCATACACCCAAAATCAATTATATCCAGATGTAACACTTAGATGCAATTAATTTTTATGTACGAGACATGCATCTTGGTATTCTAATGGGCTCATGCATGCTATTAAGCTTAGAGCATGTTTATTTTTTTAAATAGTTTTTGTGGTTGTGATTTTAAAAAATAAATTAAAAAAAATATGATTAGGTGTGGTTAGTTGGATTTAGATACGTGTTTGATAAAAATTATGGTTGAGGTTTATGTGTAGCAAAAAATATATATATAATATTTGGTAGTTGTATTTGGAAGTGTGCTTTCGATTGTTTTTCAAAGTGCTTTTTATTTGAAAATGTATCGAAATATTTTTTTTTAAAAAAATATTTTTGATATCAGCGCATCAAAATAATCTGAAAACATAAAAAATATATCATTTGAAGCAAAAAAAAAAAGTTCAATTTTTTTCAAAAACGCTTTTGAAAACAAAAAACAAACAGAGTTTTATGAAACTCAGTTAAAAGAGATTGTAAAAACTACTTCACAAAAACTGCGTTTCAAACTCAATTTTTTAGAGCGTGTTTGATAGTGTGGTAACAGTTGCTTTTCAAATAACTTTTCATTCTGAAATGCATGTCAATAATGTTTTTTCATTTTTAAAATTCATTTTTAAAAATTATTTTTGACATTAGCAAATAAAAACGATCTAAAATATACAAATTATATTAAATTTTAGCCAAAAATTTTTTTTTGTGGGAACGCGGTTTGCACCGCGTTCCCAAACGCTCTCTAGTAGACTCCGCAATATAAAACACAATTTAGTTTGCATCTTTAGCTAGAAAAGTTGAAGCACTTGAATTGAAAAAAAGTGGTCAATTAAAATCTGTTCAAGACATTGTGTGTCAAATCTGTGAAACCAAGGAACACTCAACAAATGATTGTCCAACTTTGCCTTCTTTTAGGGAATGCCTCCATGAACAAGTCCATGTTTTAAACAGTTTTTAAAGGCCCAATCATAACCCATACTCACAAACGTATAACCCTGGTTAAAGAAATCACCCAAATTTCAGTTGGAAGAGTGATAGCAATAATACACAAACTTCACAGCCACTATTTCAAGCACACCATAATTTCTAAAATTCTCATGGATATGCACCTCCTTATACTCCACCTCCTAGAAGAAATCTTGAGGAAACATTGCATGCATTCATTGAAAAGCAAGAGGCAATCAACACTCAACTTGCTCAAGGCATGACAGATTTTAAAGATACTCTTGCAAAATTAACATTTGCTCTCAGTTTCCAAGAGAAAGGTAAGTTTTCATCTCATCCACAGCAAAATCCAAAGGGGCAATACAATGCAAATGCAAGTAGTTCTAGAAGCCAATACATGGATAGAGTCAAATCAGTCATCACTCTTCGTAGTGGTAAGGTTATTGAAAAATCCACTCTTGAACCTTGTGAGAAAGATGAAGAGTCTATCTCTGAGGGTAAGAAAAAGGTTGAACCTGAACATTGCAAAGAAAAAGCTGATTCCCCGCCAGCACTCCCATTTCCTTATGCCATGATTAAATAAAGGAAAGACAATCACAACTCTGAAATCTTTGAAACTTTCAAACAGGTAAGGATCAATATACCTTTGTTGGATGCTATTAAATAAGTTCCTTTCTATGCTAAATTTTTGAAAGATCTGTGCACTGTGAAGAGAAAACTGAATGTGAAAAAGAAAGCCTTTTTAGCCGAACAAGTAAGTGCCATTATTCAGAACAATAATGCTTTGAAATATAAAGACCTTGGTTGTCCTATAATTTCTTGCTTTATTAAAGAACATAAAATTAAAACAGCCTTACTTGATCTTGGAGCTAGTGTGAATTTACTTCCATATTCAGTCTTTCAAAGTCTCAATCTAGGTGAGTTAAAACCAACTTCTGTAACTCTTTTACTTGCTGATAGATCTGTAAAAGTGCCTAAAGAAATAGTTGAGGATGTGTTAGTACAAGTTGATAAATTCATTTACCCTGTAGATTTTCTTGTCTTGGACACACAACCCGTTGAAGCATGTAATTCAATTCCTGTCATTTTAGGACGTTCATTTCTTGCCACTTCTAATGCATTGATTAATTATAGAAATGGACTGATGAAGCTATCATTTGGAAACACGACATTGGAGATGAATATTTTCAATATTTACAAGCAACCTGGAGATGATAATGATTTACAAGAACTGGACTTTATTGAAAAATTAGTTCATGATCAATTTCAAACCACTTCTAGTGAAACTGAGATTGATGAATCTGATGATTTGCAAATGGTCTACTTTCAGGAAGAATCAAAGGCATGTAATTGGAGACCACAAATTGAAGAATTGCCACCACGATCAATTGAGTCCATACCTTCAAGTGTTCAACCACCAAAACCTGATGTGAAACCGTTACCATTTAATCTCAAATACTCATTTTTGGGAGAAAATGAAACTTTTCTGGTAATAATCTCTTTCAAACTTAATGCACATCAAGAAGGTAAGTTATTACAGCCTTTAAAAATGCATAAAAATGCATTAGGATGGACCATAGCTGACATAAAAGGAATTAGCCCTTTGATTTGCACACATAGGATTTATTTGGAGGAAAATGCTAAACCCTATAGAGAAATGCATTGAAGGCTTAATCCTAATATGAAAGAAGTAGTGAAAAATAAAGTCATTAAGCTTCTAGATAATGGAATCATTTATCCTATTTCTGACAGCAAATGGGTAAGTCCTACCCAAGTTGTACCTAAAAAGTCTAGAGTCACTGTGATAACAAATAAGAAAAATGAGTTAATTCCAACTAGGACTATTACTGGTTGGCGCATGTGCATTGACTATAGGAAACTTAATTCAATGACTAGAAAAGATAATTTCCCTTTACCTTTCATAGATCAAATCCTAGAAAGAGTTGCAGGTCATGAATTTTATTATTTCTTAGATGGTTATTCAGGTTATAATCAAATTGAAATTGCATTGGAAGATCAAGAGAAGATTACTTTCACATGTCTATTTGGTACATTTGCATATCGAAGGATGCCTTTTGGATTATGTAATGCACCAGCCACATTTCAAAGATGCATGTTTAGCATATTCAATGATATGGTTGAACGTTTTCTTGAGATTTTTATGGATGATTTTTCTGTTTTTGGTGATTCATTTGATGATTGTTTGACTAACTTAGAAAAGGTTTTGAGCAGGTGTGAAGAAAAGAATCTTGTACTGACTTGGGAAACATGTCACTCATCGAAAGGAATTGAGGTTGATAAATCTAAAATCGAGTTAATTGCCAACTTACCAACACCAAAATTTGTTAAAGATGTTAGATCATTCTTAGGACATGCTGGTTTTTACAGAAGGTTCATTAAATATTTTAGTGTAATATCTAAGCCCTTGAGTATCCTTCTAATAAAGGATAATATTTTTGAATGGACTGAACATTGTGAAGAAGCCTTTATTAAACTTAAAAACTTGCTTACTTCTGCTCCTATCATTCAACCTCCTGATTGGTCATTACCTGTTGAAATAATATGTGACGCTAGTGATTATACCGTGGGTGTTGTCTTGGGACAAAGAAAAGATAAGAAACCTTATGTGATTTACTATGCAAGTAAAACTTTAAATAGTGCTCAAATGAATTACACCACCACTGAAAAAGAATTACTTGCAGTAGTATTTACATGTGATAAATTTAGGTCTTATCTTGTTGGCTCACCTATTGTTGTTTTTAGTGATCATGCAACATTGAAATATCTTCTTTCTAAGAAAGATTCTAAGGCTAGATTGGTGCGGTGGATTTTGTTAATTTAAGAATTTGATATCATAATTAAAGACAAGAAAGGCACCGAAAATGTTGTCGTAGATCATTTGTCAAGATTGACAATAGATTCAAAATTTGACATCACACCAATTGATGATTACTTTCCTGATGAATCTTTACTTTCTGTTTCTACGATGCCTTGGTTTACTAATATTGTTAATTTTCTTGTTTCAGGACAAATTGCCAGCTCATTGGAGTACCCAAGACAAAAGAAAGTTCTTAAATGAAGTGAATAACTTTTATTGGGATGACCCATATTTATTTAAATATTATCCTAATCAAATATTTCAAAGATGCATTCCTGATAATGAGGTAAGTAGTGTCATTAAATTTTGTCATTCTGAGGCATGTAGGGGTCATTTCTCATAAAAAAAGACAACTGCAAAAATCTTATAAAGTGGATTTTACTAACCCACCATATTTAAGGACTCACATGCATTCTGCAAGACTTGTGAAAATTGTCAAAAGTTGGGATCTATTTCAAAACATCATATGATGCCTTTAAATCCTATTCTTGTCATTGAGATCTTTGACTGTTAGGGTATAGATTTTATGGGTCCATTTCCTCTATCATTTGGTTTCATGTACATATTAGTCGCAATAGATTATGTTTCAAAATAGATAGAGGCAATTCCAAGTCGAAATAATGATCACAAAACAGTGATAAAGTTTTTAAAAGACAATATTTTGAGTCGATTTGGAACCCCTCGAGCCATGATAAGTGATGGTGGAACACATTTCTGCAACAAGCCATTTGATTCTTTAATAAAGAAATATGGAATCACGCACAAAGTTGCCACCCCTTATCACCCTCAGACAAGTGGACAAGTAGAGCTTGTTAATAGGGAGATCAAACAAATCTTGGAGAAAACAGTGAACCCTAATAGAAAAGACTGGTTTTTTAGACTTAATGATGCACTTTAGGCTTATCGAACTGCTTATAAAACATCATTAGGTATGTCACCTTATAGACTAGTCTATGGAAAACCTTGTCACTTGCCTGTGGAAATTTAACATAAAGCTTATTGGGCTATTAAAGCTTTCAATTCAAACCTTGATGATGCTAGTCAGCTATGAAAATTGCAAATAAATGAGCTTGAGGAAATAAGAAATGATGTATATGACAATTCAAGAATTCATAAAGCAAGAATCAGAGACTTTCATGACAAGAAAATATTGAGAAAAACATTCAATGTTGGTCAAAAAGTTTTGCTTTATAATTCTCGACTCCATTTATTTCCTGGAAAACTGAGATCAAGATGGAGTGGTCCTTTTATTGTGAAACATGTGTATCCATATGGGGCCTGTGATATCAAGAATCCAAAGAATGACAATGTTTTCAAGGTAAATGGGCATCGTTTGAAAGTTTATTTTGATAATTTTTCAGTTGAAAATGACTCTATTGAATTGAGTGATCCTGTATATAAAGATTGATTCTTTTCCTAACATTGTTTTGTGTTTTGTTTTGTTGTAACTTTTGTTTTGCTAGTCTCTCTCACTCCGGTCAAATAGCGGATAACGGTACTCTGTGACTTAAATCAATTCTTTTAGTTTTCCATAATAACTGATATCTGTATATATTTGTACAATTCTTTGCTCTTTCTCCCTTCTTTGAATCTCTTCTCCAATTCTCTTTTAAAAATAGACACCACTCTTGAAAAATTAAAAAGGTATTTTCCCGCTTTGACTCCAAATGCGATTATAAAAATTTACTGTGCTAGGTGTGCAAGATTGAGGTTGTTAATGAATCATGGAATTCCTGAAGATATTCGCTGGCTAATTGAAGCAAAGGTCCAATTATCAGGTGAGCCCTCCAATTTTTTCATTTCACATATGCCTGGAACAGGTAAAAGCACTTTTGTGAAGAAACGTCGTGCAAAACGACTGAAAGTCTGTCACAGATGTGCCAGATGGACTTATAATACGACATGTTGTTCTTTAGGAATGATATCTTTAAACCGTGAAGATAAAATACAATTCATTAAGAATGGCCTGAGTAAGGGTCTTTAGATAATCTTCTGTTGACCCCTAAGACACATCATAGTGGAGATGTGCATCGTGCAATTCATGATTTATGGCCACAATTCCATAAAGAACATGCTTGACTTAGTCTTGGAAATCTAACTAAAAAAGACCCTGTTTGCCAGTTTTTAAGAAAATTGGATGGGAAGCCTATCCCCGACCTATAGAGGGCGTTTAAGCCGTTCTTGGACGTAAAACTAAGGGAAGATGTGAGCCACAATCACAACTACCTGTACATACATACTTTTTTAAAATAAATAAATAAAGAGAAAGAGTGTGAGACAACAGTTGGCCTACATATAGATGGTATGATTGCATTTTCAATTTCTCATCTATAAATTCTTCTCTTCCTTCCCTTCATTTCTACTCAACCCATACATTCATCAAATATAGAAGTGTGTAGAAATGGCAGGTTCCTCAAGTCATCACATAAGAAATATTTGTGTTTTCGGTGGATCTAGTCCTAGGAAAGAAAAATAGTTTTTAGAATCAGCAAATCATCTTGGTCAGGTACTAGCTGAGAGAAAGATTCATTTAGTGTATTGGGGAGGCAACCTTGGGTTAATAGGGGGTGTGTCAAAAGCTGTATTTTTAGGAGGCAGTCAAGTTTTGGGGGTTGTCCCTAAAGCTTTAGCAAATGGGAACATCATTGGAAAAATAATTGGAGAGGAACTATAAGTCCCCACAATGTCTGATTGACTGAATGCAATGTTTAACCATGTTGATGCCTTCATTACCTTACCAGGTGGTTTGGGCACATTGAAAGAGATCTTTTATATTTCCTCTTGGGCCCAACTGCACATTTACCATAAACCTATAGGTTTGTTAAATGTTAATGGTTTCTATGATAATTTGTTGTCTTTTCTTGATCAAGTTGTGGAACAGGAATTTCTAACATCTTCGGCATGACAGATCATAATCTCTGCTACTACTGCTGAACAATTGATTGACCAACTACAATCTTTCATCCCTGTCATTGATCCCTGCATAAGTCGCTTAAATTGGTCAACTAAGGAAAGCCGTAAAAAGCTTAGATTAGATTTGAGCCTTTATTTGTGAAACCTTGTGTCTTTTGGTTTTATTAATAGCATATTATTTTATTTTGCTACTTCTTATATTTGTTTAAATGTGTTTCAGGTTTGTCATTATTCGTTGTTTCAGGTGATATCTTCTATACTCTATCTTTCTACTTTAGGACATTGAGGACAAAGTCTCGTTTTGGTTGGGGGGGAGGGTAGTAGTTGACATTAAAAAAAAGAAGAACTAACTTACTAATTGTTTTTGCTATTATTAAAATCATTTGACAAAATTGTTATTAGGATAATAGAGTAAGGAGTCAGTTTTATTAACTCTTGAGACGCATCTTAGTAAGTATCCTTATTAGGATGGCAGAGTAAGGAGGAAATTTTATTGACTCTTGAGACGCATCTTAGTAAGTATCATTACCAAGGTCTATCATAATACTTCTTGAAATATTCAGGTTTACAAACTCTCGCATTGTTATCACTTGATTCTGCTCATATACTCATTTAACAAGTATTCTTAAACCTTCATTTTCACACACACACTTTAACATATGATCGTGGGTTGCACATTGAATTATTACATGAATTATGTTCTTTTGTTGAAGGTAACAACTAAGGGAAAGAGATAGTATATAATTTGTAAAAGAAAAAAATTTATAATATTGATGATAATAAAAACATAGATAAGTTTGGTTTCATAGCCTCCCTAACCTAAGCAATTAAGCCCGCAGGGGTGTTTTAACACCTAATACCCTAAAGTCAACTGACTTGGGAGCTATTGGCCCAAAGCTTGTTATATAGGTTAAGGAGAAAAGCTTAAGGGAATCAAATATTGCACTATCTACGTATCGGTATCTGCAACCTGAGTTGCTAAGCTCGTAGGGATGTCTCAACACCTAATGCCCTAAGACCAACTAGTCTGGGAGTCATTAGCCTAAAACTCGTTACATGGGTTAAAGATACATTGTGTTTTAAGTTGTATGTGTATATAAATAAATAAATAAATACATAAAGAAAAAAAAGAAAAAAAAATAATAATCCCAACCCAAGAAAGTTAACCTTAAACATTCGAACATAATATTGTTTTCTTCTAACAAAAGCTCGTCATCTATGTTTTCATACATTGAGCACATAAAAAGAAGGTTTATTAATATCTTGTTTAAGAAATATGAAGCAGGAATATAAATTTAATGAGAGTTTGTTTATCTGGATAGATTAATGAAAGTTGAATGATGAATACCTTGCTTTGTGGAACTTGTAAATTGTTTTTCTATTTTAACTCTTTGATTACTAGGGACTAGTAATAAGTTGGTTAGGGGATGTGATTAGTAGTTAAAAGTGCATGTTTATCAAGGTTTTATATCATCATTTTGCACTTGAAGTATCAATAACTCCTTAACTAAAGCATGTTTTATAATAACAAGTCTGATACTATAAGATGCCTTAATATATGGTGAATGTTCATCTTAAATGCAAGCCTATCACATAAATCAAAGGATTGATTGATGAATTCAACTACTGAAATTGTGAAGATAAAGAGAGGGAGAAGCTTAGAAAATAGATGTTGGTACAGTCCAAACTGGAACACTGTTCGGTAATTGGGTCATATCTCTAGTTCTAGATGTCTAAATGATCTCAAATTTTTACACAGATTTGGTAAGACATAGGCCTACAACTTTCATGTAGAGGCCAGGATTTAAAAATACCGTTTTCAAGTCCAAATTATAGCAACAACAAAGAAGTCCAAATCTGTCCTGCAGCCTGGACACTGTTCAGTGTTCTGCCCATATGTCAAGTTCTAGAAATCCAAATGACCTCAATTTTTTTTCCTGGAAAGCTAAGAGAATTTCCTAGAACTTTTATGGTATAGGTGGTTCCAGTTCTGATGTTAGTAATGACTTTTTATTCAGACAAGAAGATAAGGATTTTCACCAAGTCAAGATGTGGTCACCCACTCAACAATTATTCTTCAAATCAATAGTTTTAAAATTTGGCCTATGAAATGAGGTATTTTCCATGTATTTAGGCATCTTGGTGTTCAGATCAAGATCATGTTCTTGTTTTTTTTCTTTGTATTTTGTAATGTTTAAGTTTTATTTGATGTTATATTAATCTCTTGTTTATACTTTTCATTTCCTTTCCTTTATTTGTATAATTATGTTCTTATATTATTTATTTATATTTCTTTCTTTCATTATGTTTAGCTAAATCTATTATGTCAAGGTGAAAAGGTTACACTAATGGTGTAAGAATAAGTATAGTATAAACTCAACATGGACTTTAATGCTTGATATTAACATGTTTTATATTTATTATCTTGCTTACTCTTAATACCTTGCTTGTTAAATGGTTAATCTAGATTTGTGTTGAACAACCCTTGGTACAACAAATGCTTGGCACTTTCATAGCCCAACCGTATGATATAACCTACACATGTGCTATGAAAGGAACTTGATTTGTTGTTAACATAAGTTATCACCATGAATACCTGATAATATTTACAAGTATTGGCATTACTCGAATAAGATTATTAATGTAATAATGTTAACAATTATAATCTGATTGGAACCTTCTTTATGTGTGGTTTCCAGTTGAGTAATAAGAGTTTATACTATACTTGTTTGAAGTACCATTAGTGGATCCTCTAACCTTGATATTTGTTTTTATTATTGTTTAATCCTTATATCAATCTTACATCTCAAAGCTTTCTTTATTATTACTATTATTATTATAAATATCATTACTACTACTACTACTACTACTACTATTACTATTATTGTTATTATTAGTATTAGTATTAATATTACTACTACTACTACTACTACTACTACTACTATTACTACTACTAATTATTATTATTATTATTATTGTTGTTGTTGTTGTTGTTGTTGTTCTTTATAATTTATATAGTTAACCTCCCTGTGGTTCGACCCCGGTCTTGCTAGGTTATTTATTATTTCGACAATCCTGCGCTTGGGAGAAGACATCAAGCTTTTGGTCGTGTCACCATTACTATTACCGGCGGAATATATCCGGTGGTATTTGATAGAGAGTTCTGAAATATTTACAACCCATGCCACAATCACCGATGGATATTCTGTCGATGATTATTGTTGAAAATATAGACGGACTTATTTTGTCGGTAAAGTTCTCGCGGGATTTTTTTTTGGCACGCTGCACTGTCTGTAATACTGTCAGTGTTTGTTATTTTTTTTTTAATTTCCGACAGAACTAACGATGAAATAGGAAATTACCGACGATTAATCTTCCGACGGACAGATTCTGTTAGTAAAAAATTTACCGATGGTTTGCAAGCCTTACACCAATGGAATAAATCCGTCAATAAAATTATTTAATGGTGTAGTGTATCAGAACATCTGCGTAAGTTTAAAGGTTTAAAGTCGGATTTTGTTGATTATTCAATGCTGTTTCTATTGATCCTCCACAGGATATATAGCTTTATGTTTTCCTTCTTTTATGGTTCCTTACAAGCAATCCTAGAATTGTCAAGTTATTCGGTAAAGATGAAAACTGCGGAGATTAGAGATTAGAGAAAGGCTTATTGAGAAGTACAAGTGTTCTGAGATTTCAATTAATACAAGAAGAAGAATTCAAGAAATCTCAGTAACTGGTTTCATTAGCTTTGGCGTATCTAAATTTGTCTTTCGATTTTTGTTTTTATTTATTTATTTTGAAGAATGAATGAATATCAATAATTTATCAAGGAAACATAAATTTAGGAGCGAATCCCTACTACAAAGCAAATTTTTTATAATGAACTGTCTCCCTACTAAGGACATTTAAATTAACTCCCAACTCACTTTTATTTATGCATTTATATTTGTTAAAGTATTGAATTGTGGTTTATTCAAATTGATCATAATTAAAAAAACCAAGATGAAAAAGACAAAAATACGTTTTAATTTGTAGCTTTTAAGGGTTGTATAGTCATTTCAAGGTGCAAACATAGTGGTAAAAGACCAAGAAGCCTTTAGAATCTAATTTTTTTACTTTTAAGGGTATTTAAGTAATTTTATTAAAATATAAAAAGATTAATTTGTCTCCAATAAATGTAAAAAATTATTTTACCCCTAATAACTAATAACTAGTTAAATAATTTTTTTCTAGAAACAAAATAATCATTTCACCGTGAATCCATAGTTATATGTGAATATATACACAGTAAAACACTGACCCATTTTTTTTTATTATTATTTAATGTTAACTATTGGTTTTGTCCTAAGGAACCAAGTACTGTTCATTTAATGGGGGCGACGCTTGATAGAGTTGATTTCTTAACAGCATGAAACCGATGCCAATTCTTGGAGGATAGAAAGTCATTGAGAATTGCGTGGATGCAAACGTTGGAAGTTTAAAATTGAAGTCGAGTAACTGAAGAAGAAAAAACAATGTGCTTGGTATGGGAAAATATCACGGTGGAGCTACCTAGCATGAACACGAGTGGTTCAACGAGGAAATTGCTAAGTGATCTTAGTGGTTATGCTGAACCAGGCCATATCATGGCTATCATGGGACCTTCGGGGTCCGGCAAATCCACGCTACTTGACTCATTGGCTGGTATAAGTCTCTCCTCATCAACCTTCAAGACCGTATTTTTGACAAATAATTTGTGGATGGTTAATGAACATATTGGAACTTGTAGTTAATGGTTCTGCATGGTCAAACTATACATGAGTTAAGATTCTGTTCTGATTTTCTTTCTTGATCCCATAAACAGGAAGGCTTTCTTCAAATGTTAAAATGAGTGGAAAAGTCCTTCTCTATGCCAAGAGAAGCAGCATGGACTGCAGAGATATTGTAAGTTTATACTGTCGGAAAATACGAGTTAGAAGTACCTCTAACTTGGGTCACTTCTTCACGTCTTGCTTTGTTTCTTTCTGTTTACAGCAAATATTGAAAGGACTGCTAAATACTCTTTATCATCTTACCTGGTATATGTTTCTTCAAATTTCAGTCTTACGTTACTCAAGAAGATTTTTTCTTGGGAACCCTCACAGTCAGAGAGACAATTACCTACTCGGCTCACTTGAGGCTTCCTCGGAAAACGACTAAAGAGGAGTTAGATAGTGTTGTTGACAACACGATAATGGAGATGGGTCTACAAGATTGCGCTGATTCTAAGATTGGAAATTGGCATTTAAGGGGCATAAGCACTGGTGAAAAGAAGAGACTTAGCATTGGTGTTGAAATTTTAACACGTCCACATATTATGCTCCTTGATGAGCCTACTACTGGCCTGGATAGTGCTTCAGCTTTCTTTGTGATAAGAGCTCTTAGCAGCATTGCTTATGATGGAAAGACTGTCATTTGTTCCCTTCATCAGCCAAGTAGCGATGTTTTCAATCTTTTAGATGATTTGCTGCTTCTCTCAGGAGGAGAAACTGTCTATTTCGGAGAAGCGAAAATGGCAGTTAAGGTACATGAATACAAGTTTTATGTTAAAACCCTGACAGGAACTTTTTAAAAAAGCACTGCTTTTATAATATCTATTAAAACAGTTTTTTGAAGAAGCCGGATTCCCTTGTCCAACAAAAAGAAATCCTTCTGATCACTTCCTGCGTTGTATAAATTTGGACTTTGATATCATTGCCGAAGCTCTTTTGCGATATCAGAACATCTGCGTAAGTTTAAAGCCAGAATTTGTTGATTATTCAAAGCTGTTTCTATTGATCCTCCACAGGATAGCTTTATGTTTTCTTTCTTTTATGGTTCCTTACAGGCAATCCCAGAATCGTCAAGTTATTCAGTAAAGATGAAAACTGCGGAGATCAGAGAAACGCTTATTGAGAAGTACAAGTGTTCTGAGATTTCAATTAATACAAGAAGAAGAATTCAAGAAATCTCAGTAACTGGTTTCATTAACTTTGGCGTATCTAAATTCGTCTTCGTCTTCGGATTTTTATTTTTATTTATTTATTTTGAAGAATGAATGAATATCATTTATCAAGGAAACAGAAATTTAGGAGCGAATCTAACCCTCAATCGTAGCAAACATCAAACAAAGGAGGTTTCCTAATGGCATCTTCGCACATGTCAGCAGTTTATATATATATAGACACACACACACACACACACAGAGTAACTGTATGACACTTCTATCTCTTATCTATTCCCAGACAATTTTAACACTGAAAGACCGTTTGGCGTAAGCTTCCATTTTGCACAGTCATCTTTATATTCATCAGGATACATCGTGTTCATATTTTTATTTTTGAGCATAATGGCCACATCATTTTGCATCGAGCCATTGATTTATTGATTGTTCACTACAATACAGGAAGAACCTGCCATTGAACCGAACAAGAGAAACAATGCTAGCTCTTGGAAGCAACTTCTTACGCTGACACGCCGATCTTTTGTTAATATGCACAGAGACATAGGCTATTATTGGCTGAGGATGGCTCTCTATGTCTTAATATCAATAAGCATTGCTTTCCTCTTTTTCAACAGTGGAACGGATCGTGAAACGTTTTTGGAAAGAGCAAAGTGTGTGTGTTTTGTTTATGGCTTCATGAGTTGTTTGTCCTGTGGAGGCTTGCCATTTTTCATTGAAGAAATGAAGGTAAACTAACCTGTTGATTCAAATATTTCAATACAGGAGTGCCTTCAACAAAGCTTACTTCGTCATTGTTTATCTTCGCACTACATTTCAGGTGTTTCGTCGAGAAAGGTTGGGTGGAGATTACGGAGAGGCTGTGCTTGTGCTGTCGAACTTCTTCTCATCATTCCCATTCTTGCTTGCCATATCTCTTCTTTCAGGAACAATAATCTATTACATGGTGAAATTTCATCCAGGATTTCCTCACTATGCCTTCTTCTGCATCAATCTCTTTTGCTGTCTCTCTGTCATAGAAACTTGTATGATGATTGTTGCATCTCTGGTGCCTAATGTCTTGATGGGCATTGGTATTGGAACCGGTGTAATTGTAAGTGAAGCTCACACTTTCAGCATTAAAGTGATTGATTCCAAAAGTTTAATTTGTTAGATAATGGAGTAATAAAAACACATGCTTTTCTGTAGGTCTTTATGATGATGGCATCTGAGATCTTCAGACCTGTACCAGACCTTCCAAAATTCTTCTGGCGTTACCCAGTCTCCTACATCAGTTTCGCGACATGGGCAATCCAGGTACATTTTCAGAGTTGTAATAATTTATCCCCGAACTGCTAACCTTCAGGCTGATTCAAAAACCTTACTGAAAACATAGGGTGAGTACAAGAACGAAATGATTGGGCTCGAGTTTGATCCTCTGCTGCCAGGAAACTCGAAGGTGAAGGGAGAAACAGTCCTACAAACAGTTTTCGGAGTTCCCCTGAGTCATTCCAAATGGTGGGATTTGACTGCACTGTTATTCATATTACTAACCCATCGACTAGTCTTGTACATGGTAGTTAAGTACAAGGATAGAATAGCTTCAAAATTTCCCAGACTACATGCCAATAAAACTGTCCACCACCTTGCAAGGAGAGTTTCGAAAGCGGGCGAAAGGCTTTCTTCCCCGAAGAGACACCATCCTCAGCGTCCATTGTCTTCTCAAGAAGGTCTCAGGTCTCCAATACCTTAGTTTACAACCACAAGTCGAGTAGTTTCAGTAAGATTAAGAGAGCTTTCCGTTAATTTCTTTCAATGTACGCTCAAGAGTTTGCACGCTTGAATTTAGCAGCGAACAGCTATTATTAGACGACAATAAAAATGCAGAATGAATTTAGGATCATTTTCATGCTAAACATTCCTCACAGTTTTTACTTGTCAAAAGCCTCCCAACATAATTGTAGCATGATGTAAGAATACTTAAAAATACATATTTATCTTTAATTTTTTATTTTTAATATTAGTTCATCAAAATTATTTAAAAATATCAAAAAACAATCAATAATATATTTTTAAATAAAAAATATTTTTAAAAATAAATTGTAAAGCAAAAAGAAAAACTCATAAGGTAAGTAAAATGAAATTAAGGACATGCCTTTAAATAAATCTTTCTTTTATGTTTTTGGACAATAATAAGCATGGATATTTGACCCTACATTTAAAGAACAGATGTTTCATTCTTATCACACGAGAAAGCCTAAGCGGAGATATTTGACCCTACAAAATACCTCCATAAAAACGAGCTCAAAAACCTTCACCAAGTAAAAACAGACCTAAGGTTAGGAGGTGCTGGTCCCAAATAATTGGGGTGTCTGGCGCGCCTGCAAACCCCCCTCAGCACATGGCGCCCCATTATGATATCTACCCGCTGGGCGCCAGTTCACGCCAATTAATCTGCGTGTTGGGCTTGTCATTTAGGGTTTACAGTTACCAAAATTAATTATGATATCTACCCGCTGGGCGCCAGGCAACGCCAATTAATTTGCGTGCTGGGCTTGCCAGCTCCCATGTTATGCTGGATACAATTGACTGGGGGTGCTGGTGTTATTTCACGATGTTGAATTAATTATTTTTTAAAATATTTTTTATTTAAAAATATATTAAAATAATATTTTTTTATTATTAAAACTATTTTTAATATTAATATATAAAAAAATTTAAAAATATATAAAAAATTAATATTTTTTAAATACTTTTAAAACTATAAATCCAAGTACTATGCCCGTACTCAATTAATTGGAGTGCTAGGCAGACCAGTATCTAATTTCTTGTGGCGCTAGTTATACATCCAAAATAAATTGGATCCAGATGTAACACCTAGATGAAATTAATTTTTATGTACAAGGCATGCATCTTGGTATTCTGATGGGCTCGGGCATGCTATTAACCTCAGAGTATGTTTTTTTCAGTTAGTTTTTATGGTTGTTGTTTTAAAAAATAAATTTAAAAGAAGTATAATCAGGTGTGGTTCGTTAGATTTAAAAATGTATTTGGTAAAAATGGTGGTTAAGATTTATGTGTAGCAAAAAATATGTATAAAATATTTGATAGTTGTGTTTGAAAGCATGCTTACGGTTACTTTTCAAAGTGCTTTTTACTTGAAAATACATCAAAATAGTTATTTTTAAAAAAATTATTTTTGATATCAGCGCATTAAAATGATCTGAAAACATCAAAAATATATCATTTGAAGAAAAGAAAAGAAAAATTTAATTTTTTTCAAAAAAGCTTTTGAAAACCAAAAACAAATAGGATTTTATGAAACTCAGTTAAAAGAACATATAAAAACTACTTCACAAAAACTACGTTTCAAACTTATTTTTTTTAATGGGCCCGCAGTATAAAACACAATTTGGTTTGTTATCAAACACTTTGCTATGTTTGTTGCATTGCAAACACAAAAACAATTGCAAATCAAATACAGCCTCAATGTGGTCAAGCTTAACATTTTTTTGAAAAAAAAAAATTAGGACTCCACACATATCTTTAATATTTAATATTTATTTAATATATATTATTTTAAGTATAATATAATTTAAAATATCACAAATATAAAATTATACTCGTTTCTTATTTTTATAAAAAGATAATACTCATAATAAATCATAATAAATCATGAATCTTTCAAATTTTAGATTTATAATCAACTTCTTTCAAAGGAAGATACATGATTATTTATTAAGAACAAATTAAAATAACCCCTAGAGGTAATGTAATATTATAGAGATCATCTAAGAATTTAAATAATTTTTTTAAAAAATCTCTTTTTGAATCCAAAATGTCTTTAATTGTTATTTAAAAATCATAAATCAAATAAAAAATATTATTAATTAATGAAAGGAAATATATTATATAAAATCAAACCATAATCGATCGGAACTAAATGATGAAGTTAATATTGTTCATTTAATAGAAAAAAAATGAACAATAACCAAATCCATTTTTTGGGCCCCCAATTGTTTGGGAAAAAAAATAGGGAGAGGTCTCTAAATTCTTTAAATCCATTAAGAGGGTGTTTGGCAGTGTGGTAGCGATTGCTTTTCAAATAACTTTTCGTGCTGAAATGCATGTCAATGATTTTTTTTATTTTTTAAAAATTATTTTTGATATCAACACATCAAAACGATCCAAAAAAAACAAACCGCATTCAATTTTAGCAAAAAAAAAATTCAAATTTGTTGGGAACGTCGTTTGCACCGCGTTCCCAAACGATGCTTTAGCTGTAAGAGAAATGTTAAGGATTGGATCAAGATTTATTGTGTTATTGTGATATTTAAATTGAAGTTAATGGGCTAGTCATCAAAATCGTTTTTCTTTCTTGTTTAAAGACAAATATGAATAGAGCTTGTCTTTCTTCTTTATTCTTCTCAAAAATTCTCCTGCTGCAACCACATAAGGTTAAAAGCTACCCAATCACTCCATCCTTTGTCCAATAATATGAGAAGTGGTGCTCAAGAGAGGTTAGGATTTCGGGATTTGGTATCCTCTGCTTGTTCATCGTTTGCCCCACCGAGGAGAGAGTCACGTTTGTAGCTAATTTCGGAATTCAAAATCTTAATTCGATTTCGTTCAAATCATTTCTCAATCTTTGGTTTTTATTTCGATGAGAGAAGATGAATAAGAGAACATTAGATCATAGTGTTAACCAAATTAGAGCAAAATATTTATCTGATGGTGTAAGAAGCAAATCCATTTAGATAGTGTTTGTTTACGAAGTTGCGTCTATGTTTTGTTAAAAATTCAGATGTAACCAGTTTGTTAATTAAAAAAACATAGGTTATTGTTCATGAATCCCATGGAATGCTGCATTTGAAACATAAAAAAAAGGAAAGCAGCTAGGAGTTGCTTTTTGCGCTGCAAAACGCTAAACCGTGCTCCACTATTCACTACTAGGTTCAATTTAAAGCTCAAAATGAATTGAACCGGTCTAACCCAGTAAAATAAAAAAATATATTTATATTTTTTAATTGTGTTTTATTCGAAAAACTAGTGTTTAACATTATTCAATAACACTATATAAATTAAATGGAGAGCACTTGAACATGTAGCATTTGTAGAATTTGATCGCAATCTCAAATTGTAGATAGTTTAATGGAATCATAAAAAATATTTTATATAAAATATTATTTATTTTATGATGTAATAGCAATAGTTAAATCTATAATATTTAAATTAAAAACCATTAATATTAATATATATTTTTTTAAATTATTTTATAATCTCAATTTCAAAAGCATTCTTAACCAAACACATTAAATTATTTTTTATTCAACCTCAATTTTAACCACAGTTTTAACCAAATATATATAAATATCAAACCAACCTCAACTAAAAATACTTTTTATAAAATAATTTTTTTTCAAATCACAACCATAAAAATTACCACAATACCCAACATATTCTACCACCTTGCAGAGCCTCCAAGAATTATTGATACAAGAACTAGTTTACTTGCTAGCCGCAGCAGTTCTCAATTAATCCAAGTGTCTTAGCTATTAATTTGTAATTAATTAGTGGCTCAATCTTATCCATATATTAAGATTTATTATTTGTCTGTTTGTGTTCTTGTATGTGAGCTTCGAATTCATGTTGTGCAGTCTCTTTTTATATCAATGAGAAACCTTCATGCATAAGAAAACAAGTTGTATACAAATCGGCAATGGTTTCTTCTACCATTCAATGCTCAAGTAAAGACCCACGGCGGTGCAATGAACCCAGATCTTAAGCCCGAGAATAGTTCTTGAAAGGTGCTCAAGCAGGCTCGCAAGTAGACCGATTATGTTTTCTATTAACCCAAACCTTATATTATCTATGTTGTGATGGTAAAGTAGACCTTAGGCCCACCGATCAAGACTTTTCTTTTTCTTTTTTATTTCTTTTTTCCAAAGAAAGTAATTTAAAAATAAAGCAAATAATTTTTAAAAATTTACTAAAATCGATAAAGAAAAGGTATAAGATTATACAATTGATACTGGCAAAGAAACTAAAATTAAATGAAAATGAACATTATTTCAAATAAATAAAACATATGTAGACAAATCGTTAAACATTTCTTTTACCTGTCCAAGCCTAATTCAATTAATCTCACCCCCCACACTAAATGCCTTAACTAATAAAATAAGCCAGTCTCTATTAGTAACGGGGTCCAAAGTGTGTTCCATGTAAATTTGATTTTTTAAAATAATTAAAAATAATTTAAAGAAAAAAAACGATAAAATACTTTTAAAAACATTTTTAAATTGTAAAAGTAAACTGGGTCGAGATCCGATTGTGTTGAAATCTTTCTTTTGTTTAAGATATATGAGAGTTGAGGTTGTCGGTTGGGCCGTCTTGTGAAATTTCTGACAAGTGAATGCTTGAGTTTGGCCCCACTCTTTCAGCTAATATATAACGCAGTCCACTAATTAAAAAACTTTTGTTTAAGATATGCGTGTATAAATTGACAAAGGCACAAATTAGAAAGATACATTCATATGATCTACCTGAATTCCCATCGTATTTATTACTTGTTAGTGGCATGTCGCCTTCCACATTTATTGAGTCCTGGTTGAGATGGTGATCCTTCTACCAGGGGATGAGCAAAAACATTGAGAAATTGAGAAAGTCAAGAAAAAAATAATCAAAAAAATTAAATCGAAAAAAAAAACTGATTAAAATTTTTTAAAAACCGACCGGTTCGTTTTAGTATCGGTTTTATAAGCCTAAAACCGAACCGAATCGAAAAAACCGAGCTAAATCAGAAAAAAAAAAAGCCAAAACCGAGCCAAAATCGGAAAAAACTGAGCCAAAACTGAAAAAACCAAACTAAACCGGTTTGAACCGGTTTTTTCCCTAAAAAACAAACCGAACCGAAGCGAAACCGGCCAGTTCGAACCGGTTTCGGTTTTTTTTAAAAAAAATTTCAGTTTGGTTACTTTTTTATATATAAAAATCAAACTGAACCGAATTTGATCACCCCTATTTTCTACTAACAAAATCTAAGCTGTGTGGTATTATTTTTTTTTGTTGGATTTAAAACAAGTGTCTTGACATGCTTGTTAGGAAAATACCAATAGAACAAAGTGGTTTTTTTTTTTTACGTGTTTTTTCTATCAGTAAATTGATCAATAATAATATTTTTTTATTATCAACGATGTTTTTTCATCAGTAAATTAATTACTAATGAAATGATAGTACAAATACTAATGGAAAATTCCATCAGTAAATCTAAAAATTAAAATAGTATTTCTAGCAAATAAACGAGGTTTTATATGAAAGCTTGATTTTTCATATAAAGGTGAAACAAAATTATATTGTGATAATTAGTTAAATATCAAACTCACAAACTAAACATGTAATTTCATGTATGAGAAATTTGTAGAGAAAACATTTGAACTTTCATTTGTAAAGACTACATATATAATAGTTAGATAATCTTGTGACCAAGGTTATTGCTGATGAAGCCTTTAATGACTCAATTTTTAAGTTGAACAGGAATAATATATATGCTCTTTCTTGAGAGGGATTATTACAGCACGAAGTCATGAGATTGTAATTGACAGTAATTATATGAAAATTGAATGTAATTACCTTTTAATCATAGAATCAAAATATTTATTATAGTATCAATTACGCTAGTTGACTACTATATTTTAATATTATAAAATGCCTCCTAGAGGTAAGAGTAATATATACACTTATGGACAGGCATCAAGAAAAAATGTTGTGCTAATGGATCTGATGCAACAAGATATATATATATATATATATATATATATATATATATATATATATATATATATATATATATCTCGTGCAATGCCGCAAGTTAATTTTTTTTAACATAAAAAATATTAAAAAAAATTAAGATTTAAAAGTGTTAGGTCTTTTTACAAAGTTATACCCAAGAGTTTTGGGTTTGGCTGCCGTGCTTGACCCTAGAGTAATATTTATAATATTAATAATAATATTAAACTTACATTACTCAAGTTTAAATGAGTCTAGTTGCAACACCGAACCCAAGAGCATTGGATATGGGTCTGATTATAAGATCGTGTCAGATAATTTAATAGATTAATTAAAAAAAAAAACTAAAGAAAAAAACCAATAGGAAGAAAAAAAAATCTGAATTAACTGAGTTAACCCTTCAAACCAGGTTAACCCGTCAAACCTAAGATTCGCATCATGAAAGTTTGATAACTAAATAGAAAAAAAATTGACGGGTTTACCCAGAATTAACAGGGTTAACCTGTCAAACCAAGTTAACATGTCAAGCCCAGGATATATGTCATGAAAGTCTGATAATTAAATAGAAAGAAATTTAACATTAATAAACTAAACTAAACAAAAAAATTAATTAAAAAGAAAAATAATTTCGAGTTAACCCATCAAACCAGGTTAAGCTATCAAACTCGGGATCCGCGTCATGAAAGTTTGATAACTAAATAGAAAACAAATTGACGGGTTTACCCATAATTAACTGGGTTAACCCGTCAAATCAAGTTAACTCGTTAAGCCCGGGATATATGTTATGAAAGTCATAATTAAATAGAAAGAAATTTAACATTAACAAACTAAACTAAACGAAAAAAATTAATTAAAAAGAAAAAACAATTCCGGGTTAACCCGTAAAACTAGATTAAGCTATCAAACCCAGGATCTGTGTCATGAAAGTCTGACATCTAAATAAAAAAATTAACAATAACAAACTAAATCAAGCAAAAAAAAGTTTATTAAAAAAAACAAACAAAAAAAATTAAAAACAAAAAAAAACAGTTAATATATGTTATAATATAATATATTAATAATAGAATAAGTAAAAGGCATGGAGAAATTACAGTAGTTTCCTTTCATTTTTTAGAATATTATTTAATATATAGAGAGAGAGAGAGTAAAAAAATTTTATAAAAAAAAATAAAATAAAGTTTACCTACTTGAATTTAGTATGATCCCAGATGGGGCCACGTGCTTTTTTTTTTTTGGTTTCTCCCCAGCATAAAAGCGATATAATGAAATGAGTGGAAACGTCCTTATCAATGCCAATTAGGGGAAGAATTTTTTGGTGGTATATATTGTCTGTTTCAGACAAACGAGGATAGAAAGTCGCTGAGATTTGGGTGAAAGCAAACGATGGAAGTTTAAAATTGCAGTCCAGTAACTGAAGAAGACAAAACAATGTGCTCGGTATGGGAAAATCTCACGGTGGAGCTACCTAGCATGATCACGAGTGGTTCAACGCGGAAATTGCTAAGTGATCATAGTGGTTATGCTGAACCAGGCCATATCATGGCTATCATGGGACCTTCTGGATCCGGCAAATCCACGCTACTTGACTCATTGGCTGGTTTAAGTCTCTCCTCATCAACCTTCAAGAACATATTTTTGAAAATTAATTTGTGGATGGTTAATGAACATATTGCAACTTGTAGTTAATGGTTCTGCATGTTCAAACTATACACGAGTTATGATTCTGTTCTAACTATACACGAGATACTGTAAGTTTATACTGTCGAAAAATACGAGTTAGAAGTACCTCTAACTTGGGTCACTTCTTCAGGTCTTGCTTTGTTTCTTTCTGTTTACAGCAAATATTGAAAGGACTGCTAAATACTCTTTATCATCTCACCTGGTATATGTTTCTCCAAATTTCAGTCTTACGTTACTCAAGAAGATTTTTTCTTGGGAACCCTCACAGTCAGAGAGACAATTACCTACTCGGCTCACTTGAGGCTTCCTCGGAAAACGACTAAAGAGGAGTTAGATAGTGTTGTTGACAACACGATAATGGAGATGGGTCTTCTGTGAAGATGGCAGAATTGATAAGAGAGTTTTAAGAAGAGAAATGAAGAATGTAGAGAAAGCAGAACAGATGACAAAGAAGATGAATTTAATCACTGTATTTTCTTAATGCCATAGTACATTATTGAAGTTGTATTTATAACTATTCTACAGACGTAAAGCAGTGGCTTTCTTCAATATGTAACAACTTTCTCTAACTGTTTCTAACTGCCTAACAATATTAACTGCTTTAGCTGTCTAACAGAATGTTAACCACTTCATCCTATAATCTTATGACATGTGTCATGATCCTGTTGATTGATATCTTTACATTCCCCCGCAATCGTATGCATGGAGGAACTAAGCATAAGATTGGAGCAATGGTGACGAAATAATGGAGAAGAAAGACCCTCAGTGAGGATGTCTGCGAACTAATCTGCAGAGGAAACATGTTGAACAAGCAAGTCACCTTTGATAACATGCTCTCTAACAAAGTGGTAATCAATTTGAAGATGCTTCATCCTGGAATGAAAGACTGGATTGAAAGCAAGAGAAATGGCAGAGATGTTATCACAATGAATTAAAGGAGGAATAAGCAATGGAACATGCATATCACAGAAAAGTTGACGAAGCCATGCGAGCTCAGCAGCAACAATGGCAAGAGCTCTATGTTCAGCCTCAGCAGACAAGCATGAGACAGTGTGTTGCTTCTTAGAAGCCTAGGAAATAGGATTGGAACCTAAGTAAACAACAAAGCCAGAAACAGAACGACGATCATTGGGATCACCAGCCCAATCAGCATCACTGTATGCTTGTAAATTAAGGGTGACAGGCTGAAAATGAATGCCATAATCAATAGTACCCCTGAGATATCTTAAGATTCGTTTAACTGCAACAACATGAGATTCCATGGGATTATGCATGAATTGGCAAGCCTGATTGACAGAGAAGGCAATGTCAGGACGTGTGAAGGTTAGATACTGCAGAGCTCCAATAATACTTCTATATTGTTGTGGATAAGAGTAAGGCTTCCCATCATCCTTGAGGAGATGATGATAGGAAAGACAAGGAGTGGCACAGGACTTGGAATGTTGTAATTCAACCCAATCAAGCAATTCCTGGATATACTTAGACTGCGATATAAACAAGCCTGAGGAAGAATAAGAGATATGCAGTCCCAAAAAATATGTCAACGGGCCTAAATCCTTCATATCAAACTCCTGAGTTAAGGCATCAATAACTGATGTAAGAAGAGATGAATGACTGCCTGTGAGAAGAATATTGTCTACATAAAGTAGTAATATCACAGTGTCAGTTGAAGAATGTTGGACAAATAAAGAAGGATCAGCAAGAGACGCCTGAAAACCCAAGCTAGGTAGAAAACTGGTAAACCTGTCATTCCAGGCACGAGGAGCCTGTTTTAACCCATATAAAGACTTGTAGAGTCTGCAAACAAAGTCAGGATAAAGCTTGCTTGTAAAACCTTGAGGCTGAGTCATATACACCTCCTCTTTGGGAAGGCCATGCAGAAATGCATTTTTAACATCAAGTTGCCGTAAAGGCCAATGAAACTGAGTTGCAAGGGCCAGCATTAACCGAACAGTAGTTGGTTTCACTACAGGACTAAATGTTTCATTATAATCAATGCCCTCTTCTTGACTAAAACCTTTGGCAACAAGACGTGCCTTATGCCGAGCAATAGAGCCATCTGTATTTTTCTTGATGCGATAAACCCATTTGCAACCTACAAGATTCTTGGCATGTGGTAGGGGAACTAAATCCCAAGTTCCCTGGGCATGAAGAGCATCAATTTGTTCTTGCATAGCAGACTGCCATACAACAACTTTAGAAGCAATCCTGAAAGAGCTTGGTTCAACTAGAGAAACATCAAGAGACTGAACTGTAGTGGAATAAGCTTTTTTTTGGAGATACCATTCTTGGACCTGGTTGTCATGGGGTGAAGATTTATAGGAGACAGAGGCAAGACAACACAAAGATGCTCTTTGATGAAAATCAGGATCTGCAGGGGCAGAGAACTGTGTACCAGGATCCAATGTGGATGAGGAAGACAATGTGTCTAAAGTGGCAGTAGTGCTCATAGTAGATGAGGAAGGAGAGCACACAGGCAAAACAACATTGTGTAATGAAACAAAAGGTGGAACAAGAGGGGATGAATGAAGTTGTATTTTAGCAGAGGATGAATAAGAAGGAGAAGATGAAGCTGTAGGCATAGAGGTGTATGGGAATGCAGACTCATCAAAGATGACATGACGAGTCACAAAACACCTATGAGTAAGAAGAGAAAAACATATATAGCCCTTGTATTGACCTGCATATCCCAGAAAAAGGCAGGTGGAAGTTTTAGGCTGAAGTTTATGAGTATTGTAAGGTTTGAGTAGAGGGAAACATGCACAACCAAAGATCTTTAAATGAGTAAGAACAGGTAGAGAACCATAGAGTAAAAGATAAGGAGATTTGAGTTGAAGAATTGGACAATGCATCCAGTTAATCAAGTAAATGGAGGTAGCACAGGCATGAAACCAAAATTGAGAAGGGAGATGAGCAGTCTGTAATAAAGTGATTGCTGTTTCTAGAATGTGGTGATGCTTCCTTTCAACAAGACCATTCTATTTAGGGTTTTATGGACAAGAAATGTGATGAATAATACCTTTAGTAAGGAGATACTCTTTGAAGGAATGATTGAGGTACTCACCGCCACCATCACTTTGAAAAATTCGGAGATTAGTAGAGAATTGAGTGACCAAGAAAGCATGAAACGAAACAAAGATGGAATAAACTTCGCCTTTATTTTTCATTGGAAAAATCCATGTGAACCGAGTACATTCATCTATGAAGCTAACATAGTAACGAAAACCATCAATAGAAACAGTAGGAGAAGGACCCCACACATCACTATGAATAACTGCTAAAGGTGTTGTAGATTTGATTGCTGGATAAGGGAAAGGAAGTTTGGCAAATTTTCCTTCCAAACAAGTAGTGCAGACAGATTTGGAATGGTCTGAGGTAAAAGGAATGTTAGACTGATGTAAAAGGGCTGAAGTGATTTTATTGGAAGGATGGCCAAGACGCTGGTGCCAGAGACTGGTGTTTACTTGGCAACCAAGATAACAAAACTTATGTTTAGAAGAAGAGAAGGATTGTGAGAATTGAGAATGTGGGATGGATAAAAGGATAGGATATATACCATCTTTACACAGTCCCTGGAGAAGAACCCTCCCTGTAAGCTTGTCTTGAATGCAAAAACCAAAGGTATCACAAATAAAATGGCAATTGTTGTCTGTACATAACCTATGAACTAATAGCAAGTGCTGTGATAGCTTAGGCACATGCAAAACTTGTGATAATTTGAAGGAGCTCTGTGGGACATTCAAAATGGAAGAGCCAACATTAGAAATACTCAAACCTGAACCATCTGCAGTAACAATAGTTTCTGATCCGGTGAAAGGAGTGGCTAGATTGAGGTGAGCTAAATCAGAAGTCATATGAGTAGTTGCTCCAGTATCAGCAACCCAAAATTGCTCAGTAGAATCAGAAGAAGGGAAATGTGCATGCATTGCACTTAGATTAGAGGACGGTGGTCTGCCTTGATAAGAAAAGTTGCCTCTGTGATAGCACTAGATAGCCGAATGACCAAATTTCCAACAAATCTGACATTGGATTGAAAAGGTGGAAGAAGGGGACTGATTATGTCGTTGATAGCAATCAGCAGCTACATGGCCTTTCTTGCTGCAAATTTGACATATAGGAAGATCACTGCCTGGACCAAGAATACCAGGACTAGAAGAAGGAACTTGATGAGGTCTTGGACCCAATTGATAATGGCCACGACTTCATCCACGTCCTTTAAAGTAAGAGCCTCTATTGTTAAAATGGCTATTGACACCACATGTGGAACTGTGAAAGCCTTCATTATAACCATTGAAAACTCCACTAAATCCAAAAGACAGGTGAGATGAGGGGAAGTTTTTCAAGTTTGAAGAGTTTCCCTGAGTTTGAAAATGAGAATGAGAAGGAGAAGATCCCTCATTAAGAACAAGAGCCTTGCCTTGAAATGTTTGATTTTGCCAACATTGCAGAAACAAAGGGAGATGCAGACTGTGTGTGCTCATGAGTGGCTTCTTCAGCAAGTAACTGAGATCTAAAGTCTTTAAGAGATAATGTATTATCTCTGCCTCTAATCATGCATCTAAAGGTGTTGTAATTAGAAGGCAGGCCATTGAGAGCCAGGATCACAATGTCATCATCCTCAAAGAAGACTCCTGCTGCAAAAAGATGATCTCTTGCATCTTTAATTTTCTGCAGATAGTGCGAAATTGGTTCTGATCCCTTCTTAATATTCTGAAGCTCACTTTTCATCTGGAAAATGTGTGCTTTAGTGACCGTAGAGAATCGATCCTTCAGCTGAATCCACATATCATTGGCACTAACACATCCAATAACATATGAAATTGCAGTAAAGGAAAGAGTGGCTATGAGCAACTGCATTAGTGCTCGATCATGCATTTTCCACACTTGATAATCATCAGTTTCAATTGCCTCAAGATCAGAGTCTGCATTGAATCAGCTAGGACACTGCCTTGAACCATCAACAAAACCAAAAATACCATGACTTTTAAGAAGGATTTGCATCTGAAAGTGCCATGTGAGATAATTGGTATCATCAAGCTTAATTGTCACAGTAGTAGCAACTGTAGAAAGTAAGGAAGTTATAGGAGATTGGATGATTTGGAGTTGAGAAGTCGTCACCATTTTTCTGTTTTTGGAATGCAGGAGCAGAGAAGAAGCTGGAAAGATTTGTTCTTTGATGAGATAAGAGAAGAAATGAAGTCAATGTAAGATGTGCGGAAGTAGAGGATTAGGAACTATAGCTCTGATACCATGTGAAGATGGCAAAATTGTTAAGAGAGTTTTAAGAAGAGAAATGAAGAATGTAGAGAAAGCAGAACAGATGACAAAGAAGATGAATTTAATCACTGTATTTTCTTAATGTCGTAGTACATTATTGAAGCTGTATTTATAACTATTCTACAGACGTAAAGCAGTGGCTTTCTTCAATATGTAACAGCTTTCTCTAACTGTTTCTAACTGCCTAACAATATTAACTGCTTTAGCTGTCTAACAGAATGTTAACCACTTCATCCTATAATCTTATGACATGTGTCATGATCCTGTTGATTGATATCTTCACATCTTCAAGATTGCGCTGATTGTAAGATTGGAAATTAGCATTTAAGGGGCATAAGCACTGGTGAAAAGAAGAGACTTAGCATTGGTGTTGAAATTTTAACACGTCCATATATTATGCTCCTTGATGAGCCTACTACTGGCCTGGATAGTGCTTCAACTTTCTTTGTGATAAGAGCTCTTAACAGCATTGCTTATGATGGAAAGATTGTCATTTGTTCCCTTCATCAGCCAAGTAGCAATGTTTTCAATCTTTTAGATGATATGCTGCTTCTCTCAGGAGGAGAAACTGTCTATTTCGGAGAAGCGAAAATGGTAGTTAAGGTACATGAATACAAGTTTTATGTTAAAACCCTGACAGGAACTTTTTTAAAAAGCACTGCTTTTATACTATCTATTAAAACAGTTTTTTGAAGAAGCCGGATTCCCTTGTCCAACAAAAAGAAATCCTTCTGATCACTTCCTGCGTTGTATAAATTTGGACTTTGATATCATTGCCGAAGCTCTTTTGTGATATCACTACCAGAAAATTGATGAAAACTAATAAAATTATTGATAGAATTTTTTTATCAGTAATTTTTATTGATAGAAATAATTTTGTTGTTATTTATGTCGATATATACCAATAGCCAATACCCGTCGGCAATACGGTCAGTATATACCGATGGAATATGTCCGTCGATATATACCAACCATATCATCGACGTATTATGTAGTTTTTTTTTGAAAAGTTGCAACGGTGTTATGACGTTGATTTTTTTCAAATGATTTTACCAACGGAATGACTGAGGGATTCAAACCAAGATCTCTGTACAGTGACGTGGCATAGTCACCGACGAAACATGTTCGTCAGTGATTCCATCGGTAATAAAAACCAATATATACCCACTCTACCGACACTTTCCCTGTATTTCTCATTCTTCTTCCCCTTTTTCGTCCCCATCTCACCTCTCCCCTCTCAAATTGCAGCCAACCACACATCTCAACTCTCCCCCTCTTATCAACACAAGTACTCAAGTTTCTTATACTTTTGTACATGGTCACAACATCCGTTCTCATGGTTTTTATCATTTTTTGTAAGTAAATTTATCCTTTTTAGTTTTAACATTTAAATGTGAATTTTATTATTTTTTATTTATTTTTTAAGTATGTGTATTTTGTTAACGTATTTACTTGTTTGATTGATATTTGTCAAAAAAAACTTGTAGTATGAATATATAATTTTGTAGTTGTTATAGTTCGTTTTAGATTTTGTCAAATTGTATTTGTTTGTAAATTATTGAAACTTTGTTTGAATTACACCGAATTAGATGTGTTGTGATTAAATAAATAATAACTTGTTTAACGAGTCCGTTTTAATTTTTAACAATTCTATTACAAAGTTGTGATTTCCGTAAATTTATATATGTATAAATTTGTATGAATGTCGATAGTTGATATTGATAATTAATATTTAACATAAGTGTTTTTTAGTTTGTTGGATAATATCGGGGCAATTCAATATTTTTTTTATGTTTATTTACGTAACATAGTTAATTAATACATGTTGTCGTCATTGTCGCACGTCCCCCGGGCGGTGTCCCATGATGATTTTTTGTTTGTTTTGCTTGATTGGTTCTTTGGAGTCACCACCTAGTATTTTGGTTACTAAGAACCCTAACTGGTCTTTTAGAGATTCTAAGGCAAGGGACTGGTTGCATAAAGGGAAGGTATTAGCACCCCTAGTACGCCCTACCTAAGATAAGCTGCTTGGTGTTTGGTTTGCCTTATAATTGCTATGATGTTGGTGTTCTCTAATCCCATCAGTTTTTCTAGGTTTGATTCAAATTCAATTTATTAAGATAGAAATCCAAAGCGATTCCATGTGCTTTGAAAGCTAATTTTTCCCTTAATATTTCAAGAGTTTTTACGACTTGTAAATCGCAAGGAGGAGGGATAAAAATTTAGAAATCTAAGGAAATTCAGGGCGCTTTAAAAGCCTATTTTTACCTTAGTGTTCCATACTTTCACGGCTCGTAAACCATAGAGTCAGAAATTGAAAAGTCCTCAATTATAATCAAGGCTTCTTTCAAGGATGTGCAATGACTTATTATTCTTAGAAAATTATTTTGGATATTTACCACTTCGGGTTTCTTTATCCAAATATTAATAGTAAATAATAACAAGTTATTTCCAATAATATTTTGGATATTCATCCCTTTGAGATTTCTTTATCCAAATATTAACGGTGAATAATAGATGAATTCCCCCACCAAAATAAGATTTTTGTATTTTTTGGAATATTGGCCAATACTCTTGGGAGTTTCACAAACATATTGTAAAATCCAGAAATACGAGAAAATAAAATTTTTGATGTGTTTAAAAAATCCATGCGAAAACACATTTTCGAAACTTCAAATATTTTTTTTATAAAAAAAAAATTTCAAAACATGTTAGAGTATTAGTCGTATGCAACACACAAAAAACATTTTTTTAGATTTTCTCTGTAAAAAACACAAACATCATAGTTAATTTCAATTAAAGCCAACAAACCACATATCAGTCAAATTCTTAAGGCTTTAATAAATCAGTTATTAAATCCCAAGAAATATGTAAAAACATGTTCTTATATTTTCACGAAAAATACAACATGATTTTATTTTTCCCTAAAATACTTGATCATATGCAAATTAAAACATTAAATTTCTTTTGTCTTTTTGATTTTATAATTCAATAACATTAAAAAAAAAATACAAACACACACACATCCATTTTTTACTATTGTTTTTTCTAACACATCATTTTTACATGTGACAAAATAACAAAAAAAAAAATCAAATACAATTCAAAAATTACAAAGTAAACCCAAAGACTTTAGGAGTTGCTAGGGACACCCTCTGGGATCTATATGGACGCAGTCACCACTGGTGCAGCCTCTTTTTTGTCGTATAGTCCCGGAAACAACCAGACTCCTCCTCCTCCGCCGCCGTTATTCTAGTTTAATTTTGTTTTTTAAACACATTAACACATTAAATTTGTAATGAATATTTGGATGAATATTATTTAACATTATTTTTATATTTTTAATGTTTAATACAATTTTATTTGGTTATTTTTTTTTACTATTAATAAATAATTTTTAAAATATTTTAAATAAATATCGAGGGCTTTCCAAATGAAACCAGGTCGTTGGTATTTTATCGAGAGTTGCAAAAATAATTACCACCCATGCCACAATCACCGAAGGATATATTCCATCGGTGTTTACCATTTGATTAGTACTTAAAAGTGCATGTTTATCAAGGTTTTATATCATCATTTTGCACTTGAAGTATCAATAACTCCTTAACTAAAACATGTTTTATAATAACAAGTCCGATATTATAAGATACCTTAATATATGGTAAATGTTCATCTTGAATGCAGACCTATCACATAAATCAAAGGATTAATTGATGAATTCAACTACTGAAATTGTGAACATAAAGAGAGGGTGAAACTTAGAAAAGAGATATTGGTGTTGTCCAAACTGGAACACTGTTTGGTGATTGGGTCATATCTCTTCTTCCTTTTATTCTCTTCTTACACGTACATGAGAGTTTGGTCACGTACATTAAGTGGTCAACTTTGTAGGGTATCCTCATTATTTTCAGAAAATATAGCCGAAGAAGATAATCAATCACTTTATAATAAGAATAATGAAAATAACCGTATGAGAACACTTAAAGACCACATGAATCCCACAAGAACAAGTGCACCCTCATGCATAGTTTTCCCTCCTTATGCATCCCATTTTAATTTTAAGCCAGACATTATTCAACTTTTACCTTCTTTTCATGGCTTAGACCTATAAAATCCATACTTGTATTTAAGGGAATTTGAGGAGGTCTATAATACCTATAATGACTCAAATTGTAGCATGAACACCATTAGATTAAAGCTTTTTTCTTTTTCATTAAAAGATAAAACTAAAATATGGCTATAAAATTTGAGACCAGGATCTATTCATGCTTGGGATGAAATGCAACAACAATTTTTAAAGAAGTTTTTTTTGTCTCACAAAACAAACTCTTTTAAAAAACAAATCATCACTTTCACTCAAAAGCCAAGAGAAATATTTTACCAATGTTGGGATAGGTATTGAGACTTGCTTAATACTTGCACTCATCATGGTTTTGAAACATGGAGATTGGTTTCACATTTTTATGAAGGTTTAACACCTAGAGATAGGCAAATGGTTGAATTGATGTGCAATGAAACTTTTGAAGATAAAGACCCTAATGAAGCAATGGAGTACCTAGACTTGCTAGTTGAAAATGCTCAAAATTAGGACACCACAGGTACTTATAAGGCACCAAGTAAGACTCAATCTCATACATCTAGTAGAGGTATGCACAACCTTAGGGAAGATCATGACCTCCAAGCCAAGTTTGCATCTTTAGCTAGAAAAGTCGAAGCACTTGAATTGAAAAAGAGTGGTCAACTAAAATCTGTTCAAGATATTGTGTGTTAAATCTATGAAACCAAGGAACACTCAACAAATGATTGTCCAACTTTGCCTTCTTTTAGGGAATGCCTCTATAAACAAGCCCATGCTTTAAACAGTTTTTAAAGGCCCAATCATAACCCATACTCACAAACGTATAACCCTGGTTGGAGAAATCACCCAAATTTCAGTCGGAAAAGTGATAACAATAATACACAAACTTCACAGCCACCTTTTCAAGCACACCATAATTTCTAAAATTCTCATGGATATGCACCTCCTTATACTCCACCTCCTAGAAGAAATCTTGAGGAAACATTGCATGCATTTATTGAAAAGTAAGAGGCAATCAACACTGAACTTGCTCAAGGCATGACATATTTTAAAGATACTCCTGCAAAATTAACATCTGCTCTCAGTTTCCAAAAGAAAGGTTAGTTTCCATCTCAACCACAGCAAAATCCAAAAAGGCAATGCAATGCAAATGTAAGTAGTTCTGGAAGCCAACACATGGATCAAATCAAATCAGTCATCACTCTTCGTAGTGGTAAGGTTATTGAAAAACCCACTCTTGAACCTTGTGTGAAAGATGAAGAGTCTATCTTTAAGGGTAAGGAAGAGGTTGAACCTGAACATTGCAAAGAAAAGGCTGATTCCCCGCCAGCACTTCCATTTCCTCATACCATGACTAAACAAAGGAAAGACAATCATAACTCTAAAATCTTTGAAACTTTCAAACAGGTAAGGATCAATATACCTTTGTTGGATGCTATTAAATAGGTTCATTTCTATGCTAAATTTTTAAAAGATCTGTGTACTGTGAAGAGAAAACTGAATGTGAAAAAGAAACCCTTTTTAACCGAACAAGTAAGTGCCATTCTTCAGAACAATAATGCTTTGAAATATAAAGACCCTGGTTGTCCTATAATTTCTTGCTGTATTAGATAACATAAAATTGAAATAGCTTTACTTGATCTTGGAGCTAGTGTAAATTTACTTCCATATTCAGTCTTTCAAAGTCTCAATCTAGGTGAGTTAAAACCAACTTTTGTAACTCTTTTACTTGCTGATAGATCTGTAAAAGTGCCTAGAGAAATAGTTGAGGATGTGTTAGTACAAGTTGATAAATTCATTTACCCTGTAGATTGTCTTGAACACACAACCTGTTGAAGCATGTAATTCAATTCCTGTCATTTTAGAACGTCCATTTCTTGCCACTTCTAATGCATTGATTAATTATAAGAATGGACTGGTGAAGCTATCATTTGGAAACACGACATTGGAGATGAATATTTTCAACATTTACAAGCAACTTGGAAATGATAATGATTTACAAGGAGTGGACTTTATTGAAAAATTAATTCATGATCAATTTCAAACCACTTCTAATGAAACTAAGATTGATGAATCTGATGATTTGCAAATGGTCTACTTTCAGTGAAACTGAGATTGATTGATGAATTCAACTATTGAAATTGTGAAGATAAAGAGAGGGAGAAGCTTAGAAAAGAGATGTTGGTGTAGTCCAAATTGGAACATTGTTTGATAATTGGGTCATATCTCTAGTTCTAGATGTCTAAATGATCTTAAATTTTTACACAAATTTGGTAAGACATAGGCCTACAACTTTCATGTGGAGGCACTATTCAGTGTTCAGCCCATATGTTGAGTTCTAGAAGTCCAAATGACCTCAATTTTTTTTTCTAGAAAGCTAAGAGAATTTCCTAGAACTTTCATGGTATAGGTGGTTCCAGTTCTAATGTTAACAATGATGTTTTATTCAAACAAGAAGATAAGGATTTTCACCAAGTCAAGATGTGGCCACCCACTCAACAATTATTTATCAAATCAATAGTTTTAAATTTTGGCCTATAAAATGAGGCATTTGCCATACATTTAGGCATTTTGGTGTTCAGATCAAGATCATGTTCTTGCTCTCTTTCTTTGTATTTTGTAATGTTTAAGTTTTATTTGATGTTATATTAATCTCTTGTTTATGCTTTTCATTTCCTTTCCTTTATTTTTATAATTATGCTCTTATATTGTTTATTTATGTTTCTTTTTTTCATTATATTTAGCTAAATCTATTATGTCAAGGTGAAAAGGTTACACTAATGGTGTAAGAATAAGTATAGTATAAACTCAACATGGACTTTAATGCTTGATATTAACATGTTTTATATTTATTATTTTGCTTAATCTTAATACCTTGCTTGTTAAATGGTTAATCTAGATTTGTGTTGAACAACCCTTGGTGCAACAAATGCTTGGCACTTTCATAGTCCAACCGTATGGTATAACCTACACTTGTGCTATGAAAAGAACTTGATTTGTTATTAACATAAGTTATCACCATGAATACCTGATAATATTTATAAGTATTGGCATTACTCGAGTAAGATAATTAATGTAATCATGTTAACAATTATAATCTGATTGGAAGCTCCTTTGTGTGTGTTTTTCAATTAAGTAATAAGAGTTTATACTATACTTGTTTGAAGTACCATTAGTAAATCCTTTAACCTTGACATTTGTTTTTATTATTGTTTAATCCTTACATCAATCTTACATCTCAAAGCTTTCTTTATTATTACTATTATTATTATAAATATCATTACTACTACTACCACCACTACTACTACTATTATTACTATTATTGTTATTATTAGTATTAGTATTACTACTACTACTACTACTACTACTACTACTACTATTTTACTACTACTACTACTAATTATTATTATTATTATTACTACTATTATTATTGTTGTTATTGTTGTTGGTGTTGGTGTTGTTGTTGTGTTGTTGTTATTTATAATTTATATAGTTAATCTCCCTGTGGTTCGACCCCGATTTTATCGGATTATTTATTACTTCGACACTCCTACACTTGGGAGAAGACATCAAGCTTTTGGTCGTGTCACCATTACTATTACCAGCGGAATATATCCGGTGGTATTTGATAGAGAGTTATGAAATATTTACAACTCATGCCACAATCACCGATGGATATTCTGTCGGTGATTATTGTTGAAAATATAGAAGGAATTATTTTGTCGGTAAAGTTCTCGCTGGAATTTTTTTTTGGCACGCTACGCTGTCTGTAATACCATCGGTGTTTGTTTTTTTTTAAAAAAAAAATCCGACAGAACTAATGACGAAACAGGAAATTACCGACGATCAATCTTCCGACGGACGGATTCTGTCGGTAAAAAATTTACCGATGGTTTGTGAGCCTTACACCAATGGAATAAATTTGTCAATAAAATTGTTTAATGGTGTAGTGTATCAGAACATCTGTGTAAGTTTAAAGGTTTAAAGTCGGAATTTGTTGGTTATTCAATGCTATTTCTAATGATCCTCCGCAGGATATATAGCTTTATGTTTTCCTTCTTTTATGGTTCCTTACAGGCAATCCCAGAATCATCAAGTTATTCAGTAAAGATGAAAACTACGGAGATCAGAGAAACACTTGTTGAGAAGTACAAGTGTTCTGAGATTTCAATTAATACAAGAAGAAGAATTCAAGAAATCTCAGTAACTGGTTTCATTAACTTTGGCGTATCTAAATTTGTCTTTCAATTTTTATTTTTATTTATTTATTTTGAAGAATGAATGAATATCATTAATTTATCAAGAAAACAAAAATTTAGGAGTGAATCCCTACTACAAAGCAAATTCTTTATAATGAACTGTCTCCCTACTAAGGACATTTAAATTAACTCCCAATTCACTTTTATTTATGCATTTATATTTGTTAAAATATTGAATTGTGGTTTATTCAAATTGATCATAATTAAAAAAACCAAGATGAAAAAGACAAAAATACATTTTAATTTGTGGCTTTTAAGGGTTGTATAGTCATTTCAATGTGCAAACATAGTGGTAAAAGACCAAGAAGCCTTTTGAATCCAATTTTTTTACTTTTAAGAGTATCTAAAATGTAAAAAGATTAATTTGTCTCCAATGAATGTAAAAGATATAGCTGGTTAAATAATTTTTTTTCTAGAAACAAAATAATCATTTCACCTTGAATATATACACAGTAAAACACTGAACCAATTATTTATTTATTTATTTAATGTAGTTGAAGTTAAGGGAGAAGGAGAATTGGAGAATATTGTGGAGGCTGTGTTCAATGTCTGCAGCACTCCCCTTATATAATATATATATAAATGTAGGGTTGTACATGATACTAACCATGTAGTATACTACACATGATCAGAAACCTATATATGGTAAATACAAGATAGATATATATACATAATAACATTTCATAATATACCCCCTCAAGCAGAAGGAGGAGAATCCACATGAAGCTTGGACCGAAAATAAATGAAGGGCGCGTGAGGAAGAGGTTTGGTAAGTACATCAGCAAGTTGATCCTGTGATGAGATGAACCGAACCACAATTTCCTTTTTGGCAACGCGATCACGAACAAAGTGATAATCAACTTCAACATGCTTAGTGCGAGCATGAAATATAGGGTTAACAGACAAGTAGGTAGCACCCAAATTATCACACCAGAGGATAGTCGTAGGATCAGAGGAAAAATAAAGATCTGATAGCAGAGCTCGAATCCATAAAATCTTAGCAGTACCATCCGCAAGAGCCTTATATTCTGCTTCAGTCGATAAACGAGCCACTGTGCGTTGTTTTCCAGACTTCCAAGAAATAGGTGTGCTGCCAAGATATACCAAATAGCCACTGGTGGATTTTCTATCATCAAGACTACCAGCCCAATCAGCATCTGTAAAACCATGTAAGGAAAGAGAGGACCCCCGAGTGATGTGTAAACCATAAGATGTCGTGCCTTGAAGGTACCGGACAATTCTTTTAACAAGAGACCAATGACCTTCGGTAGCCAAGTGCATAAACTGACAGACTTTATTTACAGCGTAACATATATCTGGGCGAGTAAAAGTGAGATACTGCAAAGCACCAACAATCTGACGGTAACGGGTAGGATCAGAGTACATAGTATCCGAGGTCAACAATAGCTTAGACGAGGATGAAGCAGGCGTGTCGGCAGCTTTACATGAAACCATACCGGCTCGCCAAATGATATCAAGAGTATATTTATGCTATGAGAGCATAAGTCCCATGGCAGTTTTGGTGACTTCAATCCCTAAGAAATAATGCACAGAGCCTAAATCCCTGATTTTGAATTCAGAATTCAATAAGGTAATCCAGTGGCATAGCAGAGTTGAATTGTTCCCAGTAAGCAGAATGTCATCCACATACACAAGCAAGTAAATGAGATCATGGCCATTAGAATAAATAAACAGAGAGGTGTTAGTAGTGGAGGCACGAAAACCAAGAGAAATGAGATAATCACTGAGTCTGGTATACCATGCCCGGGGAGCCTATTTTAAACCATAGATAGATTTATGCAGGTGACAAACATGAGATGATAGAGTAGGATGAGAAAAGCCAGGTGGTTGCTCCATATACACCTCTTCTTGAAGAATCCCATTTAAGAAAGCATTGTGAACATCAAGCTGATGAATAAACCACCCACGGGTCACAGCAATAGTAAGTACTAACCTCACAGTTGCAGGCTTAACAACTGGACTGAAAGTCTCAAGGTAGTCTATTCCTTCTTGTTGAGTGAACCCTCTAGCCACAAGACGGGCTTTATACCTGTCAATACTACCATCCGCGCGCCGCTTGATTTTATAGACCCAGCGACTACCAACAACATTCATAGAGGAACAATAAGGAACTAGAGTCCACGTACCATTTGATTGCAAAGCCTGAATCTCATCTTGCATAGCTAGTTGCCATGCCGAATGTTGAGAGGCGTCTTTGTACGTGAGAGGTTCATGTTCAGGAGAAGTAAAGCTCACGATAGGAGGGGACTGAGACACACTAAGATGCGCCTGTTTGGGCGGGCGAGGATGAAGTGTCATGTGGTGGCTGCGAGAGGAGTCAGCTGACAGAGTTGAGGAACTATGAGAAACCTGCTGAAGATCAAAATTAGATAAATTAACTACCAGACGCAAGGTTGGAGGAGAGCCAGAGGAAGGACTCAATGTGGGACTGCCAGGAGGTCAAGAGGAAGCCACAATAGGAGAGGTGGCTGCTGACAATGGGATCACCGTACCTGGAGAAACAGAAACCATACTTGGAGAGTGATCAGTAGCAAAGTAAAATGGAGATGAGGTAGAGGGACTGTTACTCACGGGACCAGGTGAAGGAAAGGAGGCAACAACCCTATGATCAGGCGTTGGAGAAGGTGGCAAAAAAGGGGTAGATGGAGAAGGCATAGGAGTAGGAAAAACGGTCAATGCGGGGAGGGCTGTTTGTAGAGATGGAGAAGATAAGGTTGTTGTCTGTTCAGAATATGCAAAAGGAAATGTATTTTCATGAAATTTAACATGCTGTGCAATATACATACAAGATGATGATAAATCAAAGCAATGATAACCTAAATGAGAGGAACTATAGCCAAGAAACACACACGGGGAAGAGCGAAAGTCTAGTTTATGTCGATTATAAGGACGAAGTAAAGGAAAACATAAACACCCAAAAATACGAAGAAAATTGTAATCAGGGGAAGATTTAAACAAACATTCAAAAGATGTACAACCATTGAGAACAGCAGTAGGCATACAATTTATGAGATAGACAGCTGTTTCAAAAGCATAACTCCAAAATTTTAACGGAGCCTTACACTGACCAAGAAGCGTAAGACCAGTTTCAACAATATGACGATGACGACGCTCAACAGTACCATTTTGTTCATGTGTATGAGGACATATGAGTCGGTGATGAATGCCAATGGTTTTAAAATGTGTTTAACTTCCTATATTCACCACCCCAATCTGTTTGGACAGATTTAATTTTGGTGCCAAATTGCCGTTCAACAAGGGCTTGAAATTGAAGAAAAATTTTAAACACATCAGACTTAGCAACTAAAGGAAAAAACCAGATATACTTAATATAGGCATCCATAAAAATCACAAAATACCGATAACCATCAGTAGAGAACATAGGAGAAGGTCCCCAAACATCACTGAAAACAAGCTCAAGTGGAGCACAAGTTTTATGACCAGTAAGGCCTAATGACAGACGCGATGCTTTTCCTAAAGGACAAAATAAACAATTAAAATTAAAAACTCTAGAAGTACATGCAACTTTATTATTTGATACTAGAGACCCTAAAATACGAGAGCTAGGATGTCCAAGGCGACGATGCCAAACATCAACAGTGGAGGACACAGACGTTGATAGGAAAGCTTGAGGTACGGACGTTGCAGAAGACTCGGATAAGACATATAGACCATCGTTACTCTAACCGGAAAGGAGCACCTCCTTGGTTATTAGATCCTTAAAATAAAACACAGATGAATGAAATTCAAAAAATACATTATTCTCAATGCAAAATTTCTGAACAGACAATAATGGTTTTTAATATGTGGAACATGCAGAACATTTGATAGGATAAAAGTGCGTTTGGGAGTATAGAGTTTAGATTGAGCAATATGTGATATAACAAGTCCCTTACCATCACCGACATGTAATTCATCACTGCCAAGATAGGGCTATGAACTCGTCATATTAGTGAGGTCTGGTGTCACATGTTGATTAGCACCCGTATCAGGAAACCAACCTGAGGAGAGCTGAGGATTCTGAAATGCCAAATTAGCAGTAGCCTGCAAATGCTGTGAGGTAAATTGAGAACAGTATTTTGCGGAATGCCCAAAACCATAACACAATTGACATTTAACAATTCAAAAATTTTGGTTTGAGTTAGGAACTCCATGGGAATGCTGCTGCCAACCAGTCCCAGACTCACGGGACATCTGCTGCCAACCAGATGCAGAGGTGCCATGGGTACCACCACGATGGCCTCTCCATCCACCTCGGTGTCGCCCACGCCCACGATAGGAATGGCCAGAAGGACTACCAAAACCACCACGCTGAACTGAGAATGCTGAAGCTGTGGAATGTGAAGGTGTGGGCAGCAGAGGTGCTGTCATAGGAGAACCAAGAGTGGATTGAAGGGAGCTCTTATTCAGGTATTCATGAGTGAGCAGGTAACTGTGAAGGTCAGAGTATGATAAAGGTTCTGCCCGTGTAGATAAACTAGTCACTAAGTCTTTGAAATCACTGCGTAAGCCCCGAAATATATAAAGATTAAAATCCTCTAAGGAGAGAGGCCGACCAGCAGCAGCCAACTCATCAAAGAGGACCTTAGCTCGCTGGAGATAAGTGCCAACTGAATCATCTCCCTGACACAAGTCCTGAAAGGAACCATGTAACTGCATAATCCTTGAATGTGACGGTGAAGCAAAGGATTTTTCAAGTGTCTGCCATATGCTATGAGATGTGTCACAGTCAACCACAAGATGTAGAATTTCAGTAGATAAAGAAGAGAGGAGTGCACTCATAATTAATTGGTCTTGCTGCTTCCATGAGAGAAAGAATGGAATTATACCAGGGGCTGCTATATCGGTGGCAGTAACGTAGAGTGCAGGACAAGGATAGGATCCATCCACAAAAGCATACACTCCTTGACCCAACAAATATGGTTTTATTTGCATTCTCCAGTATAAATAGTTATTGGTGGTCAGTTTCAAGGAGATAACCTGATGAGTATTTGAGAGAGGGACTACGGCAGCACCATGAAGATGTGTGTTAGGAATAATTGACGCTGCAGAGGGGAGTCCAGGCAGTACCGAAACAATCGGTGCAGAGGAAGGTATTGCTGCCATTGTGAGAGGAAAGCTGCATCCAAGAGAAGGAAGTGCAGACGCAAAAAATCCAGGTGGAGGAGCCGTTGAAAAACCTGAAGCAGGTTGCATATGTGAAGAATTAGCAGGGAGAACAGAGGATGCTGCAGCTGGCATGTTTGCTGTAAGAAGAGAAGAAGATTGTGCTGCTGTAGAATCCATGAGAAGAAGAGGAAGGCGCCGATGGAAACTCTTTTGAGTATAATGCTCTGATACCAAGTTGAAGTTAAGGGAGAAGGAGAATTGGAGAATATTGTGGAGGTTGTGTTCAATGTCTGCAGCACTCCCCTTATGTAATATATATATAGATATAGGGTTGTACATGATACTAACCATGTAGTATACTACACATGATCAGAAACCTATATATGGTAAATACAAGATAGATATATATACATAATAACATTCCATAATAAATGTTAACTTTTGGTTTTGTCCTAAGGAACCAAGTACTGTTCATTGAATAGTACACATCAATTTTAATTGCAATTAATGGGGGCGACGCTTGATAGAATTGATTTCTTAACAGCATGAAACCGATGCCAATTCTTGGAGGATAGAAAATCATTGAGAATTGCGTGGATGCAAACGTTGGAAGTTTAAAATTGAAGTCGAGTAACTGAAGAAGAAAAAACAATGTGCTTGGTATGGGAAAATCTCACGGTGGAGCTACCTAGCATGATCACGAGTGGTTCAACGAGGAAATTGCTAAGTGATCTTAGTGGTTATGCTGAACCAGGCCATATCATGGCTATCATGGGACCTTCGGGGTCCGGCAAATCCACGCTACTTGACTCATTGGCTGGTCTGAGTCTTTCCTCATCAACCTTCAAGACTGTATTTATGAACAAATTGCAACTTGTAGTTAATGGTTCTGCATGTTCAAACAATACAGGAGTTATGGTTCTGTTCTGATTTTCTTTCTTGATCCCATAAACAGGAAGACTTTCTTCAAATGTTAAAATGAGTGGAAAAGTCCTTCTCAATGCCAAGAGAAGCAGCATAGACTGCAGAGATATTGCAAGTTTATACTGTCGAAAACTACGAGTTCGAAGTACCTCTAACTTGGGTCACTTCTTCTGGTCTTGCTTTTTTTCTTTCTGTTTACAGCAAATAGTGAAAGGACTGCTAAATAATGTTTACCATCTTACCTGGTATATGTTTCTTCAAATTTCAGTCTTACGTTACTCAAGAAGATTTTTTCTTGGGAACCCTTACAGTCAGAGAAACAATTACTTACTCGGCTCACTTGAGGCTTTCTAGAAAAATGACTAAAGATGAGATAGTTAGTATTGTTGACAACACGATAATGGAGATGGGTCTTCAAGATTGCGCTGATTCTAAGATTGGAAATTGGCATTTAAGGGGCATAAGCACTGGTGAAAAGAAGAGACTTAGCATTAGTGTTGAAATTTTAACACGTCCACGTATTATGCTCCTTGATGAGCCTACTGCTGGCCTGGATAGTGCTTCAGCTTTCTTTGTGATAAGAGCTCTTGGCAGCATTGCTTATGATGGAAAGATTGTCATTTGTTCCCTTCATCAGCCAAGTAGCGATGTTTTCAATCTTTTAGATGATTTGCTGCTTCTCTCAGGAGGAGAAACTGTCTATTTCGGAGAAGCGAAAATGGCAGTAAAGGTACATGAATACAAGTCTTATGTTAAAACCCTGACAGGAACTTTTTTAAAAAGCACTGCTTTTATAATATCTATTAAAACAGTTTTTTGAAGAAGCCGGATTCCCTTGTCCAACAAAAAGAAATCCTTCTGATTACTTCCTGCGTTGTATAAATTTGGACTTTGATATCATTGCCGAAGCTCTTTTGCGATATCAGAACATCTGCGTAAGTTTAAAGCCAGATTAATTTGTTGATTATTCAAAGCTGTTTCTATTGATCCTCCACAGGATAGCTTTATGTTTTCTTTCTTTCATGGTTCCTTACAGGCAATCCCAGAATCGTCAAGTTCTTCGGTAAAGATGAAAACTGGGGAGATCAGAGAAACACTTATTGAGAAGTACAAGTGTTCTGAGTTTTCAATTAATGCAAGAAGAAGAATTCAAGAAATCTCAGTAATTGGTTTCATTAACTTTGGCGTATCTAAATTCGTCTTCGTCTTTGGATTTTTATTTTTATTTATTTATTTTGAAGAATGAATGAATATCATTTATCAAGGAAACAGAAATTTAGGAGCGAATCTAACCCTCAATCGTAGCAAACATCAAACAAAGGAGGTTTCCTAATGGCATCTTCGCACATGTCAGCTCTTTATATATGTATAGACACACACACACACAGTAACATACTTGGAAGTTCCACCAGGATATACTTGCCGAGAGAGGAAAGGTTTTTTTTTTTTTTTTAAGGTGGTGCTTTGCTCAATCAAACTCTTGAGCCCCAGCCTCCTATTTGCCTATTGATATTACAGTTTTGTAGAATCTCACCTGTCTTTGAATGAAAGTACGTTTGATAACACACAAGTAAGGTTGATAACTCTCCCCATTCTAATCTACCATTCTTTGAATGAAAGTCTGCTGGGGATTATCAACCAAGCTGTGAAGCTGTGTTTAGAAATAAAGAGTGAGTTCCATAGAAATACCAATGAAGAGTGACACTTCTATCTCTTATCTATTCCCAGGCAATTTTAACACTGAAAGACCGTTTGGCGTAGGCTTCCATTTTGCACAATCATCTTTATATTCATCAGGATACATCGTGTTCATATTTTTATTTTTGAGCATAATGGCCACATCATTTTGCATCGAGCCATTGATTTATTGAATGTTCACTACAATACAGGAAGAACCTGCCATTGAACCGATCAAGAGAAACAATGCTAGCTCTTGGAAGCAACTTCTTACGCTGACACGCCGATCTTTTGTTAATATGCACAGAGACATAGGCTATTATTGGCTGAGGATGGCTCTCTATGTCTTAATATCAATAAGCATTGCTTTCCTCCTTATCAACAGTGGAACGGATCGTGAAACGTTTTTGGAAAGAGCAAAGTGTGTGTGTTTTGTTTATGGCTTCATGAGTTGTTTGTCCTGTGGAGGCTTACCATTTTTCATTGAAGAAATGAAGGTAAACTAAGCACTTGATTCTAATATTTCAATCCAGGAGTGCCTTCAACTAAGCTTTCTTCGTCATTGTTTGTCTTCGCACAACATTTCAGGTGTTTCGTCGAGAAAGGTTGGGTGGAGATTACGGAGAGGCTGTGCTTGTGCTGTCGAACTTCTTCTCATCATTCCCATTCTTGCTTGCCATATCTCTTCTTTCAGGAACAATAATCTATTACATGGTGAAATTTCATCCAGGATTTCCTCACTATGCCTTTTTCTCCATCAATCTCTTTTGCTGTCTCTCTGTCATAGAGACTTGTATGATGATTGTTGCATCTCTGGTGCCTAATGTCTTGATGGGCATTGGTATTGGAACCGGTGTAATTGTAAGTGAAGCTCACACTTTCAGCATTAAAGTGATTGATTCCAAAAGATTAATTTGTTAGATAATGGAGTAATAAAAACACATGCTTTTCTGTAGGTCTTTATGATGATGGCATCTGAGATCTTCAGACCTGTACCAGACCTTCCAAAATTCTTCTGGCGTTACCCAGTCTCCTACATCAGTTTCGCGACATGGGCAACCCAGGTACATTTTCAGAGTTGTAATAATTTATCCCTGAACTGCAAACCTTCAGGCTGATTCAAAAACCTTACTGAAAACATAGGGTGAGTATAAGAACGAAATGATTGGGCTCGAGTTTGATCCTCTGCTGCCAGGAAACTCGAAGGTGAAGGGAGAAACAGTCCTTCAAACAGTTTTCGGAGTTCCCCTGAGTCATTCCAAATGGTGGGATTTGACTGCACTGTTATTCCTATTACTAACCCATCGACTACTCTTGTACATGGTTCTTAAGTACAAGGACAGGATAGCTTCAAAATTTCCCAGACCACATGCCAATAAAACTGTCCAACACCTTGCAAGGAGAGTTTGGAAAGCGGGCGAAAGGCTTTCTTCCTCGAAGAGACACCATCCTCAGCATCCATTGTCTTCTCAAGAAGGTCTCAGGTCTCCAATACCTTAGTTTACAACCACAAGTCTAGTAGTTTCAGTAAGATTAAGAGAGCTTTCTGTTAATTTCTTTCTAATATACAACGCAGTCCCCACTCATTAATTAGTGGGCGTAAATTGACGAGGTACAAATTAGATAGACATATTCATATCATCTACCTAAATTTCCATCGTATTTATTACTTGTTACTGGTATGTCGTCTTCCACATTTATTGAGTCCCGGTTGAGATAGTGATCCTTCGACTAACAAAATCAAAGATGTGTGGTATTTTTTATGTGTTTTATTAGCATATTAGCAAAAACACTGTGTATCGTAATACGTATGTATGTATGTATGTGTATGTTTTTCTTTTCAATCATCAATTCTTTTTCACCAGTCTGGAAGTCATGTATCGATTTTTGCCAATTCCTTTACAAGACAAGGGAATGCGTTGGGCTAGTGCAACACCCAAAACTCAACTCCTAGTATTTGCAATTGTTACCGGTTTCTTTTCCTTCGTTTTAATAAAATAATGTTGAATATCGTGAATGTTAAGTGTTCTTAAGGGAAAAAAAAATTATAAATGGATTCTTAATATACATGTTAATTTTGAAATTTTTAAAAAATAAAATTTTGTTTAGATTAATATAAGTGTCCGAATCAACTTACGAACACTTTAACTAATCCTACTAGTTTTAAAATTAATAATTATAAAAATATTAAATAACCCTTAAAATATATAAAACTCAATTTGATAATATCTGTCCAGTAAATCCGACACATAACTCTCCTGAAAATTTGAAACAAAATCTAAATCTACTCTTAGGTGCATATTCAAGGCTATTTTCCTTCAAAGTAGGGTAAATAGTACTACAAATTAATTCAAAGGGACCCTGACAATTGTACTGGCCATCTCTTTCAAAGTAGGATTTAATTGCCCTAATGTTACCTCTGTTAGCTCATAGAGTAGTATTTTACATGGCAATTAAATACAATGAGAAAGTATCATCACTTTGTCAAACACCTTGCCTAGAGAATTTCGATGGTAGTTGAGGGGCTAGTCTCCTCCAAGAGACACCATTCTATCCATCCATTATTTTCTCAAGAGGATCTTAGGTTTCCTATATATGCCCTAGTCTATGATTATATTTGAGCTTCCATTACTAAGATAAGAAAGTGAAAGTAAAAGATGTGTTTTGTTTTTTCTTCTTTTGTATCTCTACTATACACAGAACCTAATCAATCATGAATCTGGTTGACATATTTATGTATCATACTTGACGGTGAAAAACAAAAAAAAGGGAACAAAAGCGGAGAACACTAGAAGAACAATCGTTGACCTTATGAACCTAACCGAGCAGTTGCTATTGTTCTTCATCGATCCTTGTTGAATTCCTGGATTGAGCTCCTCTATTTTCTTCTCTCGTGGCTCATAATTCTCCGGTTGCATTCCTTTGAGAGTAATCATGTTTGGAAGTAAAGCTACTTTTCTCTCTGGCACGGTTTCTACACTTCCGGTGATTTTCTTGCACCTGACATCGTAAATGAATTTCTCTCCATATTTCTCAAAGCACAAGAAATCCCTATTAGCCGAAACAGGAGAAAAATTCACCTTTATATGTTCATCTTCTGCTGAGGGGAAAATTCCTGGACGTAGAGCTACTCTTCTTTCCACCCACCTGTGCTTTATGTGGTCGACCAAAACCAAAATACTTAGCTTTCCTTCCACTATATCAGCCAATGCTAGTTTCCCACTATATGAAAAAATCCAGATCTTCTCCATATTAGAGAAGTAACCATGTGGCACTGTATTACTAATAAAGGATTCGCTCTCCAAATCAAGAGTAACCACTTCACAGTCTTTTGCTTCAAACAGAACAAAATCTACCTCCCCAAAAACATTTCCAACCACAACTTTGCTGCACCTTTTCTCATTCTTACTCGACTTAACAGGGACTTAGAGGGATCTCCATGAACAGTCATCCCTCCCAAGAGTGAGAATTTCACTACCTTCAACCTCAACCCTCTTTTTATTGTAGTAAGCAGCTACCAGCTTATACTCATCAGTGGAAGGAACAAATGTGAGGAGGATTCTAGAGATGTTCTTCTCATGAGATATTGGATGGGGGACGTCAAGAAACTGGCGTGTCTCAGGATTTCTTACACGATATCTCTTAGTATCATTAGCACTCCTCTCCAATATCAAGCCACGGCAATTAGTCACGTATTTGAATATTTCTCTTCTTGATTCATTTATGCTAATAGGAGTTTCAACAACATGTTCAACATCATAGCATTTCCTCTTGGCCCGAATCATATGCATTTCCAGAAGATATGAGACGTAGTATCAGTACGTGAAAACTATATATGTACATGATTAAACTCTATAATAAATAATTAAAAATAATAAAGGGTAGAAAATATCAATGTACCTGTTATGATCCTTGACCTGGATTTTTGCGCAATCCAAGCTTTACAGAAACCGTTGTTGAAGAATTCCATAGCTCCACCTTACAAAACCCAGGTAACAAAGCAGCTAAATATAATATATATAAAAAAAAACAAAACAAAACAAAACAAAACAACTAAATAGACGAAGAGCTAACCGTGAAACTTGTACTGTATCATTTTCAAACTCAAATATATACATATAAGAAGAAGTCTACTGGTAATAAAAAACTGAGAAATCATTATATATATAATGCTATCCTTTCCAAACTCAAACAGATACATCTAAGAAGAAGCCCGCTGGTATAAAAAAACAAAGAAAAATCAAAGGTGCATTATTGATGTGTTACAGTCCAGAAGACCTTTAGCTTCCACGACTATAATGATTATTATTATTATTATTATTAGGTTGTTGTAGTACTTTAAATTTATAAGACTTTTGGACAATTTTTTCAATGATTCTGATTCATTAAATTAAGCTCATACAATTGCATGTCTCAACATATTTTTTATTGGATTAAAGCTCGAAAATATCACTCTACTATTTTAATTTAATTCACTTTGTTTTAGTAAGAAAACATTAATTATGCATATATTTAATTAAATAAATTGAAAATTATCTATGCCAATAAATATAACAAAAAAGTTTTAACTCGATTATTTAAATTATCTCGCCATGGATAAAATATTTTTTTTTGTCTAATATAAAAAAATAAATGAGTAGGTTATTAACACATTTATATTGACCTCGAGTAAAATATAAAACTATAAATCAGATATTTAATATTCTTACATATAATAAAATAAAGATTATATGTGTTAATAAAGATATATAAGATTTTAAATTAATTTTTAACATAATAAAAAAAATAGAATAACGATCATTTTCTTTTAGTTTTTGTATAATAATTTTTAAAAAAAAATTAAGGGAAAAAAAAGAATGAAGACAAGAACTAAAAGAATGGTATAAATAGACTAAGAATATTATAGTTGTAAGTATTCCAAATGTAAAGAAAAAACCTAAAAAACTAAAAAAAATAAATATAAAAACAAAAAAAAATAATAAATAAATCAAGTGTAAAATAATAAATAGTCGCTGCAGGTCTCAATCCAAGTGTTTTAGCTAATTAATTAGTGGCTCAATCTTATCCATATATTCAGATTTATGATTTGTCTGTTTGTGTTCTTGTATGTGAGCTTTGAATTCATGTTGTGCAGTCTGTTTTTATATCAATGAGTAAACTTCATGCATAAGAAAAACAAGCTGTGTACAAAAGATTTGAATAACTATTTGTTTTGTATTTTAAAAATATTTTTAAAAAAAATTAAAATTTTTTAATATTTTTTTTATTTCAAATTAATATTTTTTTTTGTTTTTAGATCATTTTAATGCACTAATTTCAAAAATAATTTAAAAAATAAAAAAATATATTATTTTAATATATTTTAAAATAAAAAATAATCACAACAATACTCTTATAAGCCGGTACAATCAATGGCAAAAGTCACGTGGTATCAAAAGAGGGTAATTGCCTCGTTAATTTTTTTTAAAAAAAAATTTATATTAAAAGCTTGTAGAGGTTGGACTCTGAAAGCTGGATTTGTACTAGAAACAGTGCCCTCTCTAAGCTTTGGACTTGGCTTTGTATCTGAGTACTGACTTGATTTTTGTGATGATACCACACATTGCAATTATTTGTGTACATGTTTCAACAAAGATCTTTATTTTGCGTTTCCTAAAATCTTAATTATTTTTTTGGCATTCCTTGTGCTTGCTGATGTTTCCATTCGTTGAGCAGGGAAATGAAAGGGTTATGACGCTATCAATAATAATCTGGAACACACTGAATTTGTAATTCTCTTTAATCATGTGAAATCATTGTCATACTTTTGCAGTGCTATCTTTGTTGCATATTTGCAACACCTAAAGGCCTGGGGGTAGTGAAGGAGGTATTGGGCAACACTAAACCATGAGCTTTGATGTATGGTTGCCATTAATGGTGTTAGCGAGAATCAGACTGTCAATGTATTTACATAGATCAAATATAGTTTGGCTCGCACCTAAGTGGTTGTATTTTCTGAAAAATTGAAGTTGTTATGATAGTGGTTGATATCAAGGTGATGGTTTGGATATGATGGGGATGAATAGTGGTGGAGCCACAATCCCCGTTAATGACCCCTTAATCCTTTTATTTTAAAATAATTTTTATATTAGAATTTTAATATAATAATTTAACAAGTTTAATTTATTTTTTATGAACTATTAATTGATCCAAGTTTTTTTTATTTTGAATTATTGTTTCTGCCTCTCTTTTTTCTATAAAAATTTTCTTCAAATTCTAATCTATTAATTAGTTAAGTAAATAACCCTTTATGCTTTATGTTTTAGGTGAGTTTCTTTCTTTCTTTTTTTCTATTTATTGCATTGTTTAATTTTAGTTTTATTCCTTAATAATTAGTTATTAAAAATGTTAGAGTTTATGATAATTTATGGATTTGTTAAATTAATATGTGTATGGGTACTATTCTATGTATATGAATATGAATTGAAATGAGTTTTGATGAATTAATATGTATTTTGTTATAAATTTTATATGAAAAATAATAGTAATCAATTTACTAGTGATTAAAAGTAAAGTACTGAACAACTCAAAAAATTAGGGACACAATAAAAAAAATATTTATATTTATATCTAACCCATTTGTATAAAACAAGTTAACAAATAATTATTATCAATAATTTCATTATTATCCGGAAAATTTAGAAATAGATAAATAAAAATTTAATTGTATATATTAAGAAATAATATTTTTAATGAAATTAAGAATGAAATCATTATGAAGCAGTTTTAAAATATAAAAATTCAAAAAGAATAATTATAATATAAGTTTTTTTTTATTTTAAAAATATTCTTAAATTAATTTTGTTTGATATTAGTTAGTACATGAATTTCAAATTGATTTCTTTATATATAACACATGTCTATATACTATATAATATAAAATATTTATTAGTAATTTGTTCTTTCATTTAAAATTTTCTAGCTCCGTCACTGGGTACAATGAACCTAGACCTTAAACCCGAGAGTAGTTCTTGAAAGGTACTCAAGTAGACTCGCAAGTAGACCGATTATATTTTCTATTGACCCAATCCTTATATTATCTATGTTGTAATAGTAAAGCAGACCATAGGCCCACAGATCAAGATATTTTTTGTTCTGTTTTTTTTTTCCAAAGAAAGTAATTTTAAAATAAAGCAAATAATTTTAAAAAATTAAATGAAAATGAACATTATTTCAAATAAATAAAACTTTTATTTACCTGTCCAAGCCTAATTCAATTAATCTCATCCCCCACACTAAATGCCTTAACTAATAAAATAAGCCAGTCTCTATCAGTAACGGGGTCCAATTAATTTGATTTTTTAAAATAATTAATTTTTTATATATATTTTTAAATCGTTTTAATATTTTAATATATTTTTAAATAAAAATATTATAAAAAAAAATTATTACTATATTTGTAAATACCTTTAGACGACCTTGAAAAACATTATTTTAGTATCACTTGAACCCAAAACTTTTCGAGATGCATTCATTGGTTGATAAGTAGGAACAGTTATATTTGGCCTGCTGTCATGAGCTCATTCTCAAGGATTTTTCTTACAATGCCTTCGCTAGAATGCAAGGGCATTCAATTCTGAACGCGTGTGGGCATATATGATTGAAACGTGGTCACCAAATATTTCAAGATTATACACTAATCCCTGCATTAATCAACCCACCATGTGAATAAAGTATTAAAATCCTGTGTACTTACTGAAAAGTATTTTTTAAAAAATAAATTCTAGAAAAGTAAATTATTTTTAAATATTTGATAGTATAATAAAAAATAAGTTGAAAAATACATTCTAGTATTTGTTTATATCATTAAAAATGAGTTAGAAAATAACTTATTAATGTTTTATTTTTTTTAAGTTTATTAAAATAATGAAAAACAAATCTTATAAATTAAAAAGTTCACAATGAAGTTGAAAAAAATATATAATTTTATAAATTATCTCAAATAAAATAAATAATAATCATAATAATAGAGATTAAATAAAATATAAAAAAAATTAAAAGATGAAGAAATTAAAAAAATAATAATTAATATTTCATAAATTATTTCAAATTAAAAAAATAACAATAAAAAAAATAAAGATGAAATTTGATGGATAAAAATTTTCAATTAAAAAATGATAAGAGAAAAGCAAAATAAAAATGAGGATCAAAGTTAATATAAAAATTAAATTTTAAAGGATGAAATTGAAAAATAAATATTCAAAACAAAATATATGTAGCAATTAAAAGTTTGAGGACTAAATTTGATATAATTATCAAATAATATGATATTTTTTAATTTTTTATAACTTTCAGAAAATATTTTTCACCTAAAATAAAAAAAAATATATTTTTCTAGAAACCTATGGATAAATACTATATTCCTCTGTTTTTATTACTGACAGTATCTATTTTTATTATCTATAAAAATAAAGCAAACACTAATAATGTTTGGTAATGTATTAATAATTGTTTTTAAAATTATTTTTACTTGAAAATTTATTGAAATAATATTTTTTATTTGTTTAATTTTTTTTATTATTAAAACAATCTAAAAATATAAAAAATAAATAAAGAAAAAAACGATCAAAAACTTTTTAAAAACATTTTTAAATTGTAAAAATAAACTGGCTGAGAACCGATTGTTTTGAAATCTTTCTTTTGTTTAAGATATATGAGAGTTGAGGTTGTCGGTTTCCATTCTGCCCGCTGGCCCGTCTTGTGATATTTTTGACAAGTGAATGCTTGAGTTTGGCCCCGCTCTTTCAGCTAATTTATAACGCAGTCCCCGCTCATTAATTAGAGTGTATTTAGTAATATAGTAGCGGTTGCTTTTTAAATAATTTTTTATATTAAAATATATATTAATTATATTTTTTTATTTTTTAAAAATTATTTTTAATATCAGTATATTAAAATCAAAATAATTTAAAAAATAAAAACTATACTTAATTTTAACAAAAAAAAAAAAAAGGTTCAAATTAGTGTTCGATATGTGTGCGTAAATTGGCAAGCTACAAATTATGTAGAGTTCCCATCGTATTTATTACTTGTTAGGCGTACATTTATTGAGTTCTAGTTGAGATAGCGCTCACAGTTTGCTTTTACATTTTAAAAAGTTAAAAATATTTTATATTTTTTTTATTTTAATATTCTTAGATATTTTGAAGTGTTAATTTTTAAATTAATTAAAAAAATATTATTTTAATATATTTTTAAATAAAAAATAATTTAAAAATTAACTCCTACAACACTTCGAAATAGACCTGAATCCATTAACACTTCGAAATAGACATGAATCCATTAACAAAATCCATTAATTAGTGTATATGTTTTTCTTTTCAATCATCAATTCCTTTTCACCGGTCTGTGGAAGTCATGTATCGATTTTTGCCAATTCCTTTACAAGACAAGGGAATGCGTTGGGCTAGTGCAACACCCAAAACTCAACTCCTAGTATTTGCAATTGTTACCAGTTTCTTTTCCTTCGTTTCAATAAAATAATGCTGGATATCGTGAATGTTAAGTGTTCTTAAAGAAAAAAAAATTATAAATGGATTCATAAGATACATGTTAACAACCATTAGTTTTGAGATTTTCTTAAAATAATATTTTTTTTAAAATAATATGAATATCCGGTCTAGCTTGCGCGTCTCTTAACTAATCTTATGAGCTTTGAAGGTAATAACCATATAAGTTTTCAATAATTTTTAAGATTTATAAAATTTAAATTAGTAATTTTTAGAAAATAAATTCAAAATATCGCTGATTAAAGTACACCCGAAAATTTAAAACAAGCTTTAAATCTACTCTTAGGTGCATATTCAAGACTATTTTCATTCAAAGTAGGGTAAATAGTACTACAAATTAATTCAAAGGGACCCTGATACTGGCCCTGTCTTTACTCCTTTGTCTCTTACTCCACGTTGGTCTTCATCTGCTAGCAGTTTTTTTTCTTTCAGAAAATTAGATTTATTACTGTAACAGACGGCTGGATATTGATTAATTTATATATTCGTTTTTTAGGGACTTTTGAATATAAGGGCCAGAGCTTTGCACATGTAAAGATGCACAGCCTCAAACTGGCTATGAAAAACATTAACGTCTATTGATAGAGATGAAGGTAGAAGAGAGTACTGAGAATGAAGAGCAGTCGGAGTCCAGGAGTACTGTGATGAGAGAAAAGAAGGAAATATATCTGGTATGGGAAGATGTGACGGCAGTGGTGGCTAAGAACTTAGGAAAAGGTGAAACTAGGAAGTTGCTAAATCGGCAAAGTGGTTATGCTCTACCAGATCGGATCATGGCTATTATGGGTCCTTCTGGCTCAGGAAAATCCACCTTGCTTGATGCATTAGCTGGTGCCTCCCCCCCTCCTCCCTCCATGCATGCATGCTTCTCATTAAGTTCTAATATTTGCTTTGTAAAATCCTCCTTAAGTTGTAATAGAAAGATTAATTAGTGATCTATAGCATGTTTTCTAATTATGTATCTTTTCGCGAAGATATACTAACAAATTACGAGCTTTATGCTTTCATAATCAAGCAAAAAAAGTAAAAGGTACCTTGCCGCTACCTCTTGCTTCTTCTGTTTAATTCTAATTTATCTTCTTACTCTGTTTTTGGGTGGCTTGCACAGCTGAAGAGAAAAACAGGTCTAGGAGATATGAAAGTTTTTTTTTTTTTTGACCCCTCAATTATAATTTTTTTGCCTGACTCTGTTGGCAGGGGGGCAGGTTATAGAAGCTTTAGCAAGTGTTTCTTTTCTTTCTTTATTGCCCTCTCAAGCCAAGTGTATAAAACGAGTTCTAAAGTACTAATATTTCAGATTTCAAAGAAAAAAAACTGCGTGAAAAATAATATAACTATAAACTAATTGCAAATTATCCTAAGATTATATTAACTATACTTCTTTTTTATTGAGAAGATATGAGAAGTTTTAAATTTAATTATATGCATATTTTCTTTTTTCTTTTTTGTTGTTGTTATTTTAATAGTTGAATACCTGAGAGGAAATGACCTTTGATTTCCTTGACCTCAACACAGGGAGGCTGTCTTCAAATGTAATAATGTCAGGCAATGTTTTGTTGAATGGGAAGCAGAGGAAGATCGGCAACGGAAGTATTGTAAGCGTTATGATGTCAATCATCAATTATGGGAAAAAATTATTTAAATAGGATGACGTGCTGTATGCAAGTGGCTGGAAAATATATAAAGTACAAAGAGGAAAATATACGAAATAGACAGTACAAGAGAAGAGAGGAATCCGATCTTCGACCCTTTTGAAACATGTCGCTAGATAGAAAATCTGAATTTTCTATATTTATGTTCTTTGTTGGCAAAATAAACAATCTTTACAGGGTTAAAAGCACTGTTTTCATTAGAGAATTAGCATAAATTTTCATTAGAGAAGAGGCCAATTGGCAGCCTTGCTTTTTCAAAGAAAATTCATAAAAGCCCTTGTTTGTTTTAGTAGTTCAAATTCGTCCTCTTTTTCAATACATTCCCCCCCATATTTTTTTCTTATGCTTTATATTTTTTTTTCGTTTACGATCGAACTAAACTTGCAGTCTTATACTACTCAAGAAGATTTCCTCTTTGGAACCCTTACTGTCAAGGAAACTCTCACGTACTCTGCTCATTTGAGGCTACCTAGTACAACGACCAAAGATGAAATCAATTCTGTAATAGAAAACACAATCATGAAGATGGGACTTCAGGATTGTGCTGACAATAAGGTTGGGAACTGGCATTTGAGAGGCTTAAGCGGTGGGGAAAAGAGGCGACTAAGCATTAGTCTTGAAATATTAACACAGCCTTATGTCTTGTTTCTTGATGAACCCACCAGTGGACTAGATAGTGCTTCAGCATTATTTGTCATTCAAGCTCTAAAGAATGTTGCTCTTGATGGAAGAATAGTTGTCTGCTCTATTCACCAACCAAGTAGTTATATCTTTGATTTGTTTGATGACTTGTGCCTCCTCTCAAGTGGAGAGACCATCTATTTTGGAGAAGCAAAGCTAGCTGTTAAGGTAAGTAGGATTTGATGATGGATAGAAACTGTTAAAATGAGTGATTGAGTGCTAATTTTATAATCTGCTCATCATGCAGTTCTTTGCTGAAGCAGGGTTTCCTTGTCCGACAAGAAGAAATCCTTCAGATCACTTCCTTCGATGTATAAATTCAGACTTTGACAAGATGGCCTCAACTCTGCTGCGATCGCTGAGAGATTCTGTACGTAGTCATGCATGCTTGCTTCTTCTGTAAACAACTTGTTCTGTTTCCTTTCCAGCCTATCTTTTTGTTAATTGATCCTTGTGTAATAATGCAGGCAGTCTCAGCGCCATCAAATTTTGAAACAAGTTTTACCACAGAAGACATCAAAGCAAAGCTTATTGAAAAATACAGGAGTTCTGAGTATTCCATAAACACAAGGAAAAAAATCCGACAAATTGCACTCAATAATGTAAGTAATTTACACTCAAGATACCTGACTTCATTCTTGATTATCTTATCTTATAATCTTTGGCTGCAATAAACCTCTTCAGCACGAGCTGTTACGAGTCTTGCGACTTGTCGCTAAATAAACCTTCAAAAGAACACCACTCTTCCATAGAATCAAGAAATGCAACCCCTTTGACTAATAAGAAAGTAGCTGATTGTAGGAAGAGCTTATGAGTGGATTGATTGAGAGAAGAAACAATTGGTGGAAGCAGCTCTACACACTGACTGTTCGTTCTTTCGTGAACATGATTAGAGACTTGGGGTATTTTTGGGTACGGACCTTATTCTATATTCTAATATCACTAGGTGCTGGAATTATGTACTTTGATATTGGCCTGTCAAACTCCGCATTCGTCACAAGAGCAAAATGCTACACATACGTTTATGACTTCCTGATTTGCTTGTCTGTTGGAGGATTACCCTCTTTTTTAGAAGAATGGAAGGTATCCTACCATGAATTACTAAACGGGCACTATGGAGAGGCTGTGTTTATGCTTTCTAACTTCTTCGCATCATTCATTTTCTTAGTGATCATGTCTCTGTCTTCTGGTACAATAGTATTTTACATGGTGAGATTCCATCTGGGATTTTCCCACTATTGCTATCTCTGTATGAATTTCTTCCTCTGCTTTGCCACTATGGAAAGTGTGGCAATGATTGTTGCGCTGCTCGTCCCGAACTTTCTGATGGGTATAGGAGTTTCAGCTTTTGCAGTTGTAAGCAAAATTCTTAGCCACCGTTTCTCAATTCTCATTATTTTTATGATAGCTCTAAAAGAAGCTGATAGATTATATGATTCATCTGCCAACGTAGATGTTCTTGACGATGGCATCTGGACTCTATAGGCCACTGCCTGATCTTCCCAAGTTCTTTTGGCACTACCCAATGGCCTATATCAGTTTCACTGCATGGGCTGTTCAGGTAAAGTCTTTCCAGTTCAGTTTCCAAGTCTATCTAGCTATGAACTTCAACACTGCTCACATCGATATTGCCTCACTTAAAAATCAATTTTGCTTGTCAATTCTTCCCTTTGCAACCTTCTAACCCATAGACTTCCATAGAAGTTTCAGATAATCTCGCACGTTCTGCTGTGTGCATTGATTTGTATTGCCAAACGTTTGACATGTAATAAATTTATAATGCCAATTGGAAACAGGGTCAATACAAAAATGACATGCTTGGGCTTGAGTTCGAACCTTTCGTTCAAGGAGAGCCTAAAATCCAAGGCAAGCAAATCCTTCATGATTTTTTTGGTGTTCGTGTGAGCTATTCGAAGTGGTGGGATTTGGCTGCTCTCTTGCTGTTGTTACTTTGTCACAAACTATTATTTTTATCAATCCTCAAATACAAACAGAGATTAGTGTTGCTGCTCAGAAGGTTTTGCGCGAAAAGAAGTTTGAAAGCCCTTGCCTTGAGACCTTCGTTCAGGAAGGAAAAATATGGCTCCTCAAGGAGAAACCAACCTCCCCATCCATTATCTGCTCAAGAGGGTCTTGCATCTCCTTTGTCTTAGCTTGTATACATGTCTTCAAGATTTTATTTTAGTTGTGCTTACTAGTGGGACTTGCTGAAGCAAGTTCAACTGAATTATTAAGTAAAGTACTCAAACTTGAAGAGTTAACGCGATTTTTAGTGTTCTAAACATATAATTTTCATAGTTGAATTTTCATCTTTAATCATGTTCGATTAGATTCATTAACTTCTTCAAATGGCTTAAAGCTTATGTACTTTTTGTTTTACATTAAGTTGTATCCTCGAGCTATCTTGTATCTTAACTGAGATTAAATTCTCTTTTCAAATGTTTTAAAGATACTTCCTCCATATTGGTTTAAATGTATTAAGAAAATTTTAATAATTTTTTTTAGATATTAGCTAGAATCCACAAAGTCAAAAAAGGAAGCATATCTTTTTACCTAACAAGCTAAAAATGTATGCTTGGTTTTCCTAAGCCATAAGGACCTAAATCGACAAATTAAAAATGCTGGAACTAAGATAATTACCGGACGTGGGCTCATGCTATGCCATGAGTTTGTATTTTTTTCTTGTAAAAAATAATGTCAAGTGTCATGATCGTGTTTTAAAGAAACTACAAAAAAAAAAAAAAAAAAAACTAATTACTTTAGCTATAGTCATGGTTTAATAAGTTAATTTTATTTTAATTAGATGATAAAAAATAAATAACGAAAATAAATTGTCAAAAAATATTCTTTTAAAAAAAAACCTCAATTGTCTAGAAAAAGAAAACATTGGAAGTACAATTTTTTTAAAATAAAAAGAGATAAAACTGGCCCAAGTAAACCTGAGGTATCGTGATATTCATGTAACTTGCATAATAACCAAGGTTAACCTGCATATTTAATAAAAATCATGATTGTCTGGGAAAAGAAAAACCATTGAAAGTACAAAGAAGTTGGATAAAAGAGGGGCGAGGGAGTCTAAGTCAATTTAGGATAATATAATAGACATGTAACATGGGTGATATGGGGCAAACCAACCCAAGGTAACTTATAAAAATATAGTCTAAGTTATAAGATCGTGATAACCTAATAGAAAATAAAATATTTAAAAAAACCACAAAGTTAATTTTTTTTAAGAAAAAAATCTTGAACAATGAAATCAAAAAATAAAATAAGTAAAAACAAAAATGTTGAATCATGTTAGCTTTTCTGGTTTGTGACCTAGATCATTAAACTGGAAGAAGTATACATGGAAAAACCACGAAGCTTAATTATTAACAAATCAAACTTTGAAGAATAAATCAAAAAAAATCAGTTATACAAAAGAATCTAAAATAAAAAATAACAATTAAAATAATCAAGGTGAAAATCAAAATATAAATTAGAAGGACCTAAAAATATTTTCTATTTAAAGGTTAAATTAAAATGAAAACTAACATTAACAAAAGGAAAAAAAATTAAAAGAATAAGGACCAAATCAAAAACAATAATTCATCATAAACTTGGATTGAAGAATGAAATTACAAACCAATAAAACTTTTACAAATAAGACAAATAAAAAAAAATTAAAAGAATAAGGAAAAAATTAAAAAAATAATACATGATAAATTGGAATTAAGAGACTAAATTGAAAATGGTTAAACTTTTACAAAAAAGTCAAGAACAAAAAAAAAATCAAAAGAATAAAGATTGAAGTTGAAATATTAAAAATAAAAAGGATCATCTTGTAGTTTTCAGGGAATGATAAAGAAAAAAAGAAAAGGGTCAACTACAAATCACTCTACCTCAACAGACACACACCTCACCAGAAGAAAGAGAAAGTGATGATGTTTCCAACAACATAAAGGAAGGGCATTTTATACCACCAAGAGGAAATCCATTCCATTCAAAAGAAGGGGAGTAAGACAGGCACGGGTCATTGTATGCGCTACCAAAAAGATGCTGGCATTGACCTTTCATTATTAATATTTAATCCTTATTAAAAGATAAAAATGACCTTGATGAACCTATTATTAATTACAAAAAAATTGAAAGTGAAAACACCCAAAGACCCCTAAATACATGTTTTAATTTTTTTGATTCCAATGGTATATTTGTCAATTTAGTATTTATAAAAATAAAAATACAAAAATACCCCTCTTAGGATAATTATTTTTAAAAACTTTTTTTTTTTTTTGCGTTGGCCCAACCGAAGTTTAATTATGTTTTATTAGATTAACCAGGTTTTGTTGGGTTCATGTATTATTTAATTTAACTAAAAACTTATTATGAGTTAGGTTGCAAATCTTAAGTTTTTCAAAGGTATAGATTTTTGGATAAGTTTTCCAACTATGATTTTTGGTTACAAGACCAAAAAGTCATACATGGATTTAAAATTAACTAGAGCAAATGGAATGGGTCAAGAAATAAATAATAATAAAAAAAAACTAATAAAAGATCTAATCAGGGGGGAAGGCCCAACCGCGGCTTAGAGAGGGGAGAGAAATGTTGGGGCCAACCGAACCCTCCTATAAGAAACCCTAGCCAAGCCCTCCTCCAAGCAGACCCAACTGAACCCTCTTCATTAAGCTCAACCGAGCTTTCTCTCTTCCTCACTCAAAACATCTCTCAACTTATTTTCTTTGCTGGCATCATCAAAACCTTTCGTTGAGATTTCTTTAAGTATGGTTCCATGTTGTTATTTAAAGTTTAAGTTTGAAGAGGTAGATAAAAATAGTTTCTCAAAAATGCATTATTTTATGTGTGAAGACTTAATTAATTACAAGAGAAAATTAATTTTAATATATGAAGTTTCAATTCCATGGTAAAAGAAAGGATTTCTTAAATCATTTGTTTAAAATTTGAAGAATCTCATTTCTTCGGATGTTAGTTTTAAATTAATCTCCTTGTATGGTAGTATATCATCATCTTAGTAGTAGTTTAATTAGTGGGGAATTAAGGAAGATGCCAGGTATTACACGTATATGTTTTTTTTTTCTTTTTTATATCATTTCCCATCTCCTTCGATAACTTGTTGTGAGGGGATAACTTAAAAAAAAATCTGTTGACAATATTTGGTATAACAAGTTTTTGACTTAATATAATTATTTAAAATTAATTCATAACCCAATATCTAATCTAATGTTTGAAATTGTTGGGATAGTCAACTTTTTTAGCCAAGAATGTTTTTTAAATTAAGAAGTTCTAGAAATTGTTGGGATGGCCACCGCAGCTCCTGCCACAATGCCAATGGACTTTAAAATGTTTTTAAAGATAGATTATTTTGGAATAGCAACGGTAATTCTAACTAGAAAATAATTATATAAACTAGCATTAATTTATACATTAGATATTAATTACCAGTTTTTAACCCTGCTTCGCCACGGGCAATGTTTTCGATGAACAATAAAATTGCTGATGGTAATGAATATGTACCTCTATTTCTTTGGAATTTATTGTTAAGAATATGTTAGTTCTACCCTGTCATTCACAGAAATCCCAGTTTTAAAACACATGAACAATTTGTTAGAATTGATTTTATAAAAGCATGCAATGGACTTTTTTTTAAAGTCCAAATTAACAGTAAGCAACTCATATTTGAGGTTGAAATCGCGTCGGGGCTTTCTAAATTAACATGAATATTTTAATATGAAATATTAATATATTTTTATATAAATCAATTAAATATAAATGAAAAATTATTCTTAATAAACTTTTAGATAGCAAAAGTTTAAAATTCAAAATAACTTTGTACATGGGATAGTGGACTTGTGGGCTTATGAATTTGAACATAATTTTAGTTAATAAAAAATATTTTTTTTATTGAGTTCATGTTTAATTAGTAATTTGTTTTAATATCTAAATTGTCTTAGTAAATAAAGCTATACATTAATTATGTGAAAAAAAATGAATATGTTTATAATTAATTTATGAACCTTGAACATTCATGAAAGATTTCATGATATAAATATTTTTTATAATTAATAAACATTTATGAATTATAAATAATTATTTTTTTGATCTCTAGTCTTGTAAGAAGGTGACTTGGATGGATGAAAATAGATTTAGAAATTTCTTGGGTCCTTTACTCTCTTTGTTATTTGTATTTTTAGTACTCTAGAGCTTAAGTTTGGTCTATGTTAAGAGATATTAAATATAATTCTTTTAAATTTGTTAGAGTCTGTTTAGGAGTTATTAGTAATCATTGTTTAGTTTATAGTTTTTTTTTTTTTTATATGATAACTACATTAATTGTACCTTGTTTAAACTATGAGGGTTTACTTACAGAAAGGCTTTCAACTAATGTTATAAGCAAAAAAATGTTGTCATTTTTATGAAAAACAGGATTTTAGCCAGTGTATGGATGAAGCCCAATACGTTCTAGTAGCGTATATGGCTTCCTCCAACAATCAAAAGATGGCTTCCTCAATGGTGTTGGAAGCAGCACGATCAATGAGGTGGTTCGAGAGAGGTGGCACGTGTAGATGTAGTGGCAGCGGTGAGATCTCAAAACATTGTTTTTTCTTTCTTCTTTTATTTTTCTCCTCCTATTGGGATTTGTGCTAGCTTACCCAAAATTAAAAAGTGTCTAGTCATTTTGTTTTTATGTAAAATATGGGTATTATTTTTTTTATTGTTATTTTTGCATTGGATTCTTTTTAATTTTATTTTTTAATATTAGGTTGATTGAGAATTTGGCTCGATGGTTTTTCTCAATGGAATAATTTTAGTCTTCTGACTCGGGTCATGAGTTTGAGAGGTTAACTTGGGTTTATATTGGTTTGTTTTTAAATCATTTTACTACACTAGTTTTTTTTTTCAATTTCATCTTTCAACATAGGATAATTTGAAAATTAGGCTTTGTAATTTTCTTTGTTTTTTTTTTATGGGGTTATTTTATTCTCATAACTTAAATTGCGAGTCGAGTTGGTTAGCTTAGATTGATTTAGAACTTTTTTCGGATCAATTTTTTAAAATTGAATATTTTTTTTATTTTGTCCTTCAATGTTTAGTTTATTTGGCAATTGAGGTTTATAATTTTTCTCATTCTGTCTTTTATTAGGTTATTTCTTTCTCATGATTCGGCTCACAGGGTTTGGTTGACTTACCTGACTTATGGGGTTTGGTTGACTTACACAACTTTGCTGGTTTTTTTAATGTTTTTTAAGGTTCTTTTGTTGATTGAATTTTTTTTTTTTGAATATGTCCTTCTATATTTGAATTGTTAGGAATTGAACATCATCATTTTATTTATTTATTTATTATGAGATTATCTCGACTTCTTGATCCGGATCATATATTTGAGATGCTAACACCTTTTGCTTTGCGTTGTCTTATAATTAAGTTTTGTAAATTTTTTTTTCTTGGCATTTGTTTTTTTAGATCATGGTGATTTAGACCGGTCATCTCAAATTGAAATTTTTTTAAGTTTTCAAAACATATTAGCATTGTCTAAATATTATTTTTTAACATTAAAAAAATTTCAGTATGAGCCATTGGGTGTTTCCCATCTAGTCGGAAACTAAAACATGGCACTCATCCATGATGAGAAATTATCATTCTGGCATTGATAATATTGCCTATAATCACCACTTATTTTCAAATGTGGTGTGCGAAATGTTGGTACAAGGTTAACTTTTATTGGCCGACTTGCTTGGAAGCGTTCATGCCAAGGTCCAGCAGGTGAGAAGTGCAATTATTTGCGGCGAAAAGCAGAGGTGAAAAAAAAACCAATTAAATTAAAAAAATTAATTAAAAAAATTAAATCATAAAAAAAACTGATTAAAATATTTTAAAAAAATTTAGTTTAGTTCAGTTTCGGTTTCATATGTCTGAAATTAAAAAACCGAGCCAAACCGATTTAGTTAAGAAATAAATCAAACTGAACTGAACTGAAAAATCAAACCGAACAAAAAAGAACCCATTAGAAAGTCCAAAAAACCATAGTTATTAAACCCGGCCCGAGGGTTGACCTGGCCAAGGGGCCGGTTCTCGAGTTTCATGGGTCAACTCGGGTCAACCCGGATTAACCCGGGAAAATTAAAAAAAAATTAAAGTTTTAATAATTCATATGAAAAAATCAATGTAAATATAGATTATGCATATTATAAATAATGAAGTTTAAAATAATATTTTAAAAAGTTTTTTATCCCACATTAAAAAGATATTATGTTAAATTTTTAAGTTGAAGTATTTAAACTAAAAAAGTTTTTTATCCCACTTTGAAAAAACATAACTTTTTTCTTTGAGAACATAGAGTATATATACTAATGGATTTCAAATCCCACATTGAAAAAACATAACTTTTTTCATGGGAACATAGATTATATATATGAAAGGGATTTAAATCTCACATTGAAAAGATACTATGTTATCCTTTTAAGTTGTATTTAAACCAAAAGGTTTTTTATCTCACATTGAAAAAACATGATTTTTTTCTTGAGAACATAGAATATATATACTAATGGGTTTCAAATTGCACATTGAAAAAACATAACTTTTTTCATGGGAATATAGAGTATATATATGAAAGGGCTTCAAATTCCACATTGAAAAGATACTATGTTATCCCTTTAAGTTGAAGTATTTAAACCAAAAGGTTTTTTATCCTACATTGAAAAAACATGATTTTTTCCTTGGGAACATAGAATATATATACTAATGGGTTTCAAATCCCACATTGAAAAAATATAATTTTTTTCATATGAACATAGAGTATATTTATGAAAGGGCTTCAAACCCCACATTGAAAAGATACCATGTTATCATTTTAAGTTGAAGTATTTAAATCAAAAGATTTTTTATCCCACATTGAAAAAACATGATTTTTTTCCTTGAAAACATAGAGTATATATACTAATGGGTTTCAAATCCCATATTGAAAAAATATAATTTTTTTCATGTGAACATAGAGTATATATATGAAAGGGCTTCAAACCCCACATTGAAAAGATATTATGTTATCATTTTAAGCTGAAATATTTAAACCAAAATTTTTTTTATCCCACATTTAAAAAAAAAAAACCTGGGTCTCGTCCGGGTTCCCCGGGTTTGGCCGGGCTGTTGCCACAGCCGGTCTTTTATTAAACCCGAACCGGTCCATCTACCGGGTTGACCGGGTACCGGGTCGACCCGCCGGGCGGGGCCGGGTTTAATAACACTGCAAAAAACACCAAAAAAAAATATAATTTTTAATTTTCAATATAAAATAACCAAACCAAACCGAATTAAATCAAACTAAATTGAACTGAAATAAATCAGTTAATTTTTTATATATATTTTATAAAATTTTAATTTAATTATTTTTATAAATAAAAACTAAACCAAACTAAAAATATTCATCTCCATGATAAAAGTTGCATGCTTCATTGTTGTATTAATTAATTCATGTTGTAAAGCTAACTGACATTATTATCCTAGATACGAGTGATAAAACCTTTACTATTAAAAAGAAAAAAGAACAGATTTTCTTTTTTCAGAGGTTGAGCCTTAATAATTAAAGAAAAAGAAATTATTGCCGTTGTAACATATATAAATCAATGAATTATGCATAAACTCCAACAGGCCAAAATCAACAATTCTATTCTATTTTTATTTTTTGAACCATAATCAATAATTCTCGTATATTCTATGATTAAAAAAACAATTCTTCCGCGTATAAATTACTGATCATCAAGTAACAAATGTCTCCAGAACCATAATTCTCTAAAAAGAAAAATAAAAACATCTAGAAACACATGCCCCCTGTTTTCTTAAGGTACAGTAAAGAAAATTTCTAAATATTGATCCCAAAGGGTCAACGCAAAACTCTTAGCAATCCATCTTGAACATTCTCTGGACTCTAGAGCCATGATGGAGCTAGAAATTTTAGTTTGGAAGATTCAAATTATCATTATTTTTTATTTTTTAAGATAAAAATTAAATTTATTAAAAGAGGGGACTGAAAAAAATTAAGAAAGCTCACCACTCTAATCAGTTCCCAGAGGGGAGTAAGGAAAGGAATAGCTGTGGTTGGTGAGGATATTGGGTGACAAAACTAGCACCCAATTTGAGTCGCCATTTTTTTTTTTTTTTGAAGCCTTGAAGGACAGAATTAAGAAATAAAATAAAATATATATGTATATTCTTTTGATAAGTCAAGAAAGCTCAGCTCTCCCAATCAAAATAAGAACCTTCTTATATGCCCAAATGCCTTGAATTTCCACTTTTCTTTATCAATACGCTTTTTTTCACTATCGCACCCTGGCGCGTTTATGCACGCGCCAATCTTGGGTAATGTAAGGGAATGAATTCCATATTCGAATCTCCTCTCTATAATTTAAATTCAGAATAAAATGAAGGAAATACTTTGTTATTGATTTTGTTAATCAAGTTATAAGAGAGAAGGGCATTATAAGTTTTTTTTTCCCTCATTACACGAAGTTGATTTCCTGTAAATCATGTTAATTAGATAAGCTGTATACATTCAAATTAATATTATCTTTTTTTAAATTGAAGTAACAGGATGGTATGAAGAACAAATATATATATTTACTATTTAAATCAACCTTCTTGTAAATAAAAAGAATAAACTCAAGAAATATAATTATATTTTTTTCAATAAAAAAACCCAAATAAAATATATATTTATATATCCAATGAAATCAATATATTTAAAAAACAATCATTTAGCAATATAACTTGATGAACTCGTAAAATTTAACCTAATTAAATGGCAAACAAGCATCTTGAGGGCAGCGCTTGGGTGTAACGTTGACATCTCCCACGTAGCAAATTTTAGATAAGAAATAGTAACCCAAAAAGTCAGAAAAAGGTGACTTCTTTCCCTGAAAAAATTCCACAAGGGGAACCATATAGATCATGCTTTATTGATTAGGATAACGAAACCCACAAATGACAGAAATCCAACTAGGAGAATAAAGAATGTGGAAAGTCTCATCACACCTAAAGGAACTAAAATATTATTATTATTATTATTATTATTATATCTCTTTAAGGAGATTATAATTTGTAATTTAGGCGTTAGCTTAACACAACACAAACTTAAATATTAAACTTGAATTATAAAATCATAAGTATAATATTTTATCTAATTATATATTAACAATTTCAATCAAGTAGTAATTAACAATATAATACAATTAAAATAAAAAAAAATAAACAATAAAAAATTTCAAATATCTTTATTTTATTTACATTGATTCCTCTATTTTTTGGACAAATCGATTAATCGATCAACTTACTTTGTTATTTACAAGAAACGAGTCCCTTTAAATTTTCATAGATCATTTAATATTAATTACTCTAAGGGTCAAACATGCTAATTTATAACTTTTATTCTATATATTTGCCAGCTAAAACAAAGTAATATATCAATTGATATGTTAATAGTTTACATAAAAAAATATAAAGAATGAATAAGTATTTTAATTTTACAGAAATAAAATCCACAAATAACTTGTATCATTAAAAAAATATATAATAATTATAGTCAAAATCAAACCCTTGATTATCAAATTGCACAAGTTTTACAAGATATAAATTTAAAACAATGAAAATGTTAAGGTACAAATTATCAAAATGTATAATTTTATATTTTTTTCAAACTCGTAAAATCAATTCGATTTTACCGAGTTTGATCAATTTTACTAGTTTTCAAGTTTTAATCCAATTTAACACGTTAGATACATATTGACTCGTAAGATTTTAAAAGTCAACTTGGTTTTTTAATAACATTGAACACAACCCTCTTGCCCCTGATCTCAACCCTTCATTTGAATGCCCCACCCATCCAAGGGTTGTAATCAAGTATTCATACAAAATTCTTATGCCTAGATCAAAGAACTTTGATGTCTTATTTTACCAAGTTACTAAACAATCACAACCTTCACAACCCATTTCACCCACAATTAATCAAAAACATTTAGCAAGATTCATTATTATTGGTTTATACAAATTAGAAGCAATTAAATTGATTATTTTTAAACATTCAATAATAATAATTAGCATGGTCATTGCACAAAATGACGCGCATAACATAGATAAGAGATAGTTTTTTTTACCATCTCAAGTGTGAACAAGATTTAGTTTTTCTGAAATATATATATGCCGCGTTAATAGAAATTTGTTGTTGTTGTTGTCTTTCATTGACCAGTCAAACGATTACTGTAACCACTAAGAAATCAGTGATATGATCCTAAGGTCCACAAGATGGATCCTTAACAGTGAAATTTGGACCGACGTGCATGATATATTGATCACATCATGAAACTGAAAGTCACCCTATAAAAGTATAAAACCATGTTATAATTAATGATTTATTCCTCCTATATATAACAAGAGTTTAGCCTTGAAAAATACGTTTCAACCATTTCTTTCTTCTTGAAAAGAGAGAGAAAAGAGAAGGGAAAAGCCCTTGCATTTCTCATGAACTGTGGAGTCGTGTTGGGTTTCTATTGTTGGGGTTGGGAGTTCTTGACTGCCCTTCTTCTCTTCTCCACCTCTTCTCATTAAAAATCTTGTATCTTTCAACAACCTCTCTCTCTCTCTCTCTCTCTCTTCTTTTTTCCCTTCTCTTATCTTCTTTTTCTTTGAAAGATTTCATGGCAAATGACAAGGGTTTATTAGAATATGTTAGAAAATCAACCCCACCACCATTTTTATTGAAAACCTACATGTTGGTGGAGGATCCGGCTACCGATGAGGTGATATCATGGAACGACGAAGGGACCGGGTTTGTGGTGTGGCAACCGGCAGAGTTTGCTCGTGATCTCTTACCAACGCTCTTCAAGCATAGCAATTTCTCTAGCTTTGTCCGGCAACTCAATACTTATGTATGTATACATGGTTAATCATTGGATTTTGTAACTTTTTTTGTTATTGATCTGCATGGTATTCTATATATATATATATATATATATATATATATATATATATATATATATTGGTTTAGTTAGTTCTTAATGGTTCATCTTCTTGTTTTTTTTTCTTTAATATTTTTCTAGGTAAATGGTCCTGTCTGACCTAACCTGCTCTGTAGTGACTTGGTCTTTAATTAAGTAATTAATTTCGTAAATTTGGACTTTAGAGCTTGGTAATTCCAAGTACGGTGAGTTAGTCAGAAGTTTCATGGCTTGTTCTTACTTATTTATATTTTAATATATTATATTATATATATATTAGGCTGCCCAAATATTCAAACTGGTTAACAAGGAATAAACGTAGGACATAGAGAGATGGAGGTTAAGGAAAGGTAGATTAAAATATACATGGAGTAAAAGTTATACAGCACCATCATGAGTATGATTGAGCTAGAAAATTTTCTATTAATTTATTTAAACTTTAATGATATTAATTAACACCTTCTCCTATCTAATTTTCGGATTCGAATTTCTTCTATGTTTTTTTCGTAAAAGAAATCTCTAAAGACCTAAAGCAAAGGAACTCATCATCTCCTAATTAATAAGATGATTTTCAAGGCTTGTCATTTTGTTTATGCACGTTTTGTTTTTCCTTCCTTAAGTCGAGGAACAGATTACCTATGTTTCTTTCGTGTTTTTTATTTTTTTTTTATTTTGTATGAATAGGGTTTCCGAAAAGTTGCAACAAGCCGGTGGGAGTTTTGCAATGACATGTTTCGGAAGGGTGAAAGAGAGCTACTATGCCAAATTCGTAGAAGAAAAGCATGGTCTAGCAAGCAACAACCTATTGCACCAATTCAAGTCACAACACAAGAGTTTGAAGAAGATCAAAGATCATCATCCACTTCCTCATCATCCGAATACACTACTCTAGTTGATGAAAACAAACGACTAAAGAAAGAAAATGGGGTCTTGAGCACTGAGCTCACTAGCATGAAGAGGAAGTGCAAGGAGCTTCTTGATTTAGTGTCTAAATATGCGCATTTGGAGAAAGAAGAGGAAGATGAGAGGCCGAAGTTGTTTGGTGTGAGATTGGAAGTAGAGGGAGACAGGGAAAGGAAGAGAAAGAGAGCAGAGATTAGTGAAAGTGCAAGCATTTTACTATCTCAATCGTGCATATAAAAAGCGTGCCGTATTGTAGAATATAATCAAGGATAGCTAAAAGTCATCAGCTACTTCACAAAAAACGAAGTAGATAGCTTAGACACGACAAAGCCTTAAGTTACATATTTTACTGCAGTGGAAGCAGTAATGAACAAGATCTGTGCATTGTCATGTACTTCAAAGGGTGTTAGAATGGGCTCAAGCCCCCCTTATGTTAGCTACGTGACTGGCTCAAGTTATACTTATGTTTCTCTTCTGGTTGAAAATGTAAAATATATACAGTATATGGTTTGCTATGGTAAAGCAGTTGCTATTTGGTGTTCTTAATTAGCTGCATTTATCTTGCTTACACGAGTTAATTATCTTCAACTCAATTAAATTAAACTTCAATGCCAAACCAGTTAACATCAACAATGTATAAAACCATTCTTCTCTATTTTATTTAAAAAGTGTTTGGGATAGCAGTAAAGATTGTTTTTCAAAAAAAAATTACATTTAAAAAAACATCAAAAATTAACATCAACAACCTATTTTATTTAAAAGGTGCTTGGGATAATAGTAAAGATTGTTTTTTTAAAAAAAAAAATCATTTAAAAATATATTAAAATAATATTTTTCTGATATAAACATATCAAAATAATCTAAAAACACATAAAAATATTCAAATTTTTTGAAAAGCATTATTGGATCATGCTCCAAAACACTAAATTAAACTTCAATGCCATGCCACTTAAGATCAACTACATATAAACCATTTTTCTCTATTTTATTTAGGAGGTATTTGAGATATAGGTAAAGATTGCTTTTTAAAATATTTTTTATTTAAAAATATATTAAAATAATATTTTTTATATCAACACATTAAAATAATCTAAAAACATATAAAATATTGAATTACGTTACTATTTTTCTGCGGGCGCACGCATTTTTTCTTTATCCTATCTAGTTTCATCTATTCACCAAAAGCCATACTATTGAAGTGGTATGTTTTTCTATGAATGAAGCTATATGCTTACAAGCTGTTAATGGAGGCTAGTTCATCACATTCCTCATCCATGTTTGACTTGAAAGGAAATTATTAACTGGATCCAGGTCTGGTCATCATAAGAACGAGACATTTAGACCGGTAATGTTTCCTTTTCACTGTAAATTCATATTTTATACAACTCATTATGATTAGTTTCACGACATTATAAGCAAACTGGAATTAGATGCAAGCTTTATGGTCGGAGGTCAGTCTGAACTGAGACTGTATGCTGCTTATCATGATCTGAAACTTAGAGATCAAAGTTTGATTACAAATCATTTTCCATTGATGTCATTGCGTCCCAAATCAATCAATTAGGAAAGTTGCAACTTGCGCGGGTCTTACCATCTGATTTGACATGTCTTATTGGGAGATTGAAAAACTACAACCTCCCAAAAAAAGAATGAAATGGAAGGTCAGAAAGTTTCACGGCCGATAAAATATTTCTCATCACCAAATTAATATATTACAAGTCTAATATTAAACAGGAAGGGAAAAAAAATGTTCAACAAGTGTCCTTCCCTTTTATCGTTTTATTATAATTGAAAAATCAACTAAAAAAATTTCTAATCAAGTAACCAAATTATTTAGAATATTCATAAAAATCAATTTAAAATTAACTGAATCAAATGGGTTTTAAAATTTGCTAGAAAATTTTTCAGTTTTGGTTTCGAATTAAAATTTTAAAAATCTGAGAAATTAACCCCAACCAAATAAAAAAAAAAACCTGTTATTGATTAAAAACTAATGAAATCAAAACTTGTTAAAAATAACCCAATATATATAATTAAGACCCATCAATTCAAATTAAACTTCTTCAATTTTAACAAATTAAACCAATCAATTTAGCTTTTTCATTCAACTTTTTTTTAATTTAAAGTTTTGAAAAGAAAAAAAATCTTTTTCTATGAGATTTTCTAATTCAAACGGATTTAATGTTTCAACTGACGCTCACTGAAAACAACGTAGTTGTAGTAAACTCTCAAATAAACACATCTATCAATACTTGAGATTCCACAAGGGACAAGGGACACAGGACAAAGCACTAACTTGACAAAACTTATTAGCTAATTAATTTTCGGAAGAAAATCTCGCAATGGTTTGAAAAATTGATATTGCCGGCATGGTTTGTCGGCGACAACTTCAAACTTTGAACCATGAATGTTACAGCATTTTAATTTCTGATCCGGAAAAATGCTGCACATTGACAATGAATTAATTACAAAATAAAACGAAATGGACATTAGTAAGAAATAAAAATATTTTCTAGGAAAGCCCTAGCTAGGCGGTTGGCCAATTCACATTCTACCTAATTACAGTTTCATTTAATGATGGAATTTGTCAAGAAAGACCTAACCCGACGTTCAAATAAGTCACCAAAACTAATCGGAAATATTAAATATTGTTGTAGTAATTGTAATACACCAAATTAACATTAAAGTTGGCTCAGAGATTTCAGCTGGCCAGAAGAAAAAAAACAAACACAGAATTAACTAGTCGCCTATATAAAACATGTACGATTTATGAAATAGCTATGGAAGTTCTGCTCAACAAAGTGGTATATATCGCTCTCTTTACTTGTATCTGGGGTCTGTAATAAAATGATATATTACTTGTGGTATTTGTCCCTTTCCCCTCCATGAACTTCCTCCACTAATTATAGATCATGAACCAAGCAGAAAACAATGTCAAAATAATTTGCAAGTTCCAATTCAGTGGCTTCTTGCTTTCACACTGTGAATTCAAGGTGCTCTCACTTTCGATGAAGAATATATTTTTAGCTAATGTTTTGTTGCTAGCGAGATCAAATTTTTTTTAACATAAAAAAAAATTGATCTAGCATTTATAATGTATTTTTTAATAAAAAATATATTTAATTATAAACTTAAAATATGATTTATATTGAATGATGTTCTTTAAAAATATTGATGCAATGAAATATTTGATTATATATTTTTTAAATATTGAGACTACGATATATTGAATTAATTAAAGTTAACCTGTTAAATTTATGAAATGGGTCTTGAGACCGTGATGATCTTATAAAAATCAGATAAAAAATAAATTATAAAGGTCAGTTTCTAATTAACTCCAAGGTTGAAAGATAAAATTAAAAAGAAAAATATAAAATTAAAAAAGGACAGAACAAAACTACTTGAGTCAACCAATATCAACCCACCAAACCCACAATTTAAGTCATGAGATTGTAATAACCACACATAAAACAAATAAAAAAAATATAAAACTCAATTTCCAACTAACTAGTTTAATATTGAAGGGTAAAATAAAAAAAAACAATATAAGTCAACATGGCTAACCTATTGAACATATCACCTAGGTCATAAGACCGAGATAATTTCAATAATAAATTATGAATTACGAAGCTCTATTTTCAATAGATTCAATATTTAAGGTTGAAATCAAGAAAAAAAATCTTTAAAACTAGGATAATTCCTTAAAAAACAAATTGAAAAAAATATGAAACTCAATTTACAAACAATCTAACATTAAAAGAAGAAATTGAAAAGAAAAAAACTAAATAATAAAAGAAAATTAAGTTGTTGAATGGTAAAATTAAAAAAATAAATAAAGTCAACTTCGATCAACTCCGGTCAACTTGCCAAATTTATGATCTTAGTCATGAAATCAGGGATAACTCCATGAAAGCAAATAAAACAAATTACGGAGCCCAATTAAAATAAATATTCAATTAAAAAATAACCTAAAAAATTAAATAAAGTCAACTCATATCAACTTACAAAACCCGTGACTGGGGTCATTATATCTAGATAATCTCATAGAAAATAAATTGAGAAAAAATATGAATTCAAATTTCCAACTAACCTAATGTTAAGGATGAAATCGAAAAAAAAAATCAATTAAAACAAATAACTTTAGAAAAACAACCCGAGTCAACCTATGTTAACTTGTTAAATTTATTATCTAAATTATGAAATCGAGATAAATTTATAAAAAAAAATTAAGAAACCGTACTTCCCACAGATCTAATATTAAAAAATAAAATCAAGAAAAAAAATTAAATCCATAAAAACAATATATAACCAAACAGTAAAAAAAATACAAAACAGAATTTCCATAGCTAATTGAAATATTATAATTAATAGTGTTATGTAGGTTTGGCTACTTTAGTGTTTTGTTAATTAATACGAGTCCTTTGCCTCTCCATGTCCTCAGAACGCGTAATATACACCTCATATAATTAGCATTGAAAGAAAGAAAAAATCTTTTTCCCCTTCTGTGTTTTGCTTTACATAGTTTTGCTTGTCAGTTTGATGAAGCCACCTATTGAGTGTCTCCAACTTTAAGATAAAACTGCATCAGAAATTTAGTATCAGTAAAATGATGTTGTAGGTTAAATACAATAATATTACAAAACATATGATGAAGTCATAGAAAAACCCTCATGGATTTTGAGCCTCCACAGCTGATAATGGACTGGATTGCTCCTCTGGTGCACCTGCAAAACAAAATCCCCTGAGCTAGTTTTTCATGCTTGTGTAGAATAATACAATAGATTACTGTTAAAAAAACCTTCATCTGTTTTTTACCTGTCCTCTCCCTTTAAGAATAACGACTTCCTTGTGAGGACGCAGCCTAGCTGTTACCGTAGAGCGGCGCTGCTCGCCTTCCGGCCGAAACTGGAAGTTAAATGATTTGATTGAAGAGTCCTTCCTTGTGTTCAGTGGTTGTGAAAACCAACGCTTAAATTGGTCATGTTATCAACCAATGGGTGAAGATAACGTGATAATATTTTATATTTTATGTATTATTTCGTGTGCCATTGTGTAGAAAAAGAGCAAAAAACCACTGAAAAAAACATAAAAAAAGAAGTCGGGCGGACCCGGTTACTAGTTTATTTCATAATTTCCAACTTAGGCGCGACTGGACTCAGACCAAGGGGCTGGAAGTTTTTCAACCTTTTGCCAAGCCCAAGCTGGCAATTTTGACCCAGACCACTGCTCCGATAACTGTTCACCAAAGATTATTACCATCTCGGACTAACTGCTCCGATAACTGTTCACCAAAGACCCCATCAGAAATGGGTGTTGAAGACACAAGTGTCTTCGCTGTTTCTTCATTTCCAAGCCAGCGTCCAATCCAAATTATCATTTCTCGTGCAAGCTGATCTCCGTTATCGATACATTTTCAGATGTAACGGAGTTATTTCTCCCAATGCAAACTTCAAGGTCATCAAGTAAACTTCTTGGATGTGAAGGAATGTCGAAAGGCCTGCTTTGAATGGTTTGGCTCAGGTTTTCCATATCTACAGAGCTGGCATCGGTAGGCTTAACCTGAGAGCAGCGAACAGAGTTTAAAATTAGATCAGTCAGAGAACTGCAACTGTTAGTTCCTGGATCTTTGTTTATTCAAGGCCTGCTTTGAAAGATGGTTTGTCAGCAAACTTCAGGAAGTCAAATTCCATCTTCTTCTCCATTACAACCTGCCCACAGGATTAACACACATCGGAGATGACCATGTCAGCTGGGAGGATTTCTTTCATACGGTGCAGACTTTTCCTTTAAGCAATGGTAAACTAGATCCATATCATTGCAAATCAAGTGAAAGTAATTCACTCTGGAAACCGTGCTATAGAATAAACTGCCAGCTCAGGTATAAAGTGAGTTACAAGTACTGAGTAATATACATAGTCATCTATTCTGTAATCTGCAACTCCTTTTATTCTTGCATAAAGCTCAAGATGCTCTTTGACAGTTAAGAATTCCAATAGAGCATCGAACTCTTATTTCTTTTTTATTTAATGGGGAGTCTAGCTTATTTTGAGTTATGCATGATCATGATCATCAATTTTCAATCTCGATATGATCACGGGAATTCTTCTCGAATTGATGATGCAGACTTTTTAGTACAAACTACTTATTATGCTGCGAGTTAAATTATTATTTTTTAATGTATAAAAAATGTTTATACAATTCTAATATTTTAAAAGTAGCAAGAAAAATCTAAGAATTCACTAATTCAAACATAAATAGTTTCTTAGCATCACAATTGGCTCTTTGGATCTCAAAATAAAACTAATAATTAGTCAACCATGATCAAATATTTTTTGAAATAATTTAAAAAAATAATAATAATTATATATAAAATAGAAACATATTATAATTAACTCATTTTAAAAAAAAAAAACATAATCATATATTCCATCAATGACATGTTATTGAGTTCGCAGTTTAGTATGGCAAATTAATTTACAGGCTATTTGGCATTGAGTTTGAAACTGTTTTTGGTAAAAATTTAATTTTTTTTTTATTAAAATTGAATGCGGTTTGTATTTTTTAGATCGTTTTGATGTGCTGATATCAAAAATAATTTTTAAAAAATAAAAAAATATTATTGGCATGCTTTTCGGCACGAAAAACACTTTGAAAAGCAACAACAACCACACTCCCAAACACCTTCTTAATTATCTAGAGTTATTAGATTATTTTTATTTTAAACTATTTTGAATATTAATTTATGACGTGAATGAATTCAGTTGAGATTTAACTAGACTAACTTTCAAAATAAATTTTATAATTTTTTTATTTAAAACGAGTCATTTAAGGTTTTTGTTTTGGACATAATCTTACTCTTTATTTTAATATTAGGATGTTTTTCCCAATCATGAATATGTTTATAGCACATAAATAAAAAAATTAATTATAAAACTTACAGCCATGTCAATATAATATGGGAATATAAAATTAAAAAGAAAAAATTAATAACTATAACTGCATAATTTTTCAAAGAAAAAAAAAACGATAGAAATCGTTGTAAACAATAGGAACAGTAAAAAACAATAAAATAACGGTTTTCTTTTAGTTTCCTTAATAATAATAATAATGTTTTGAATTATGAACCTGCTGCTACCATCCAAAGCGCAGCTCCTTCCAGACTCTGCCAGCCTATTTTCTCTTTTTCTAACATCCATCCACGACACCCGAAACAAGTTACAGGCCCGTTCTTTCATGTGATTTGGTACCTTGTCTTCTCAACGTTCGTGTTGTTGCTCCTTGAAACACATAACAAGGAGTACAGAATTGTCCCAAACAAGTCTGGTAACAGCTCATCAAGAAGAAATGTCTCTCGTGGTTTCCAATATTCATACAAGAACGGTAATCATAGTTGAATTCCAGTTGAGGTAACCAAGATAGAACCCCTAATCTCTTGGGGCACTAATGAAATCCCCAAAAATGCTTGATACAGAACGGATAACTGGAAACTAGGTACTGTTATTAATTTGTAATCTTCTTATGATGACAGTAGCTGTGGGGCTTATGGTGACAAAAAGAGAGAATCTTTGGAAAACTGTCCCTTCACAATTTCAGAATTAGCAAGACTACAAGTTCTGCCAGTAGATGTCTTTCAGCGATCTAGCTTCTGCTGTCAATAACTTTTGTATTTTACAAAGGAATCCCAACTATAAGGTTGATTTTAAGAGAATAGACAGAGGATACGAACACGGCAACTAAGTTTTCACCACTGTATTAAGCTGATGCGCTGGTCGGAACATAGGAGCATTATGCAATTCAGAGGTCGGAGAAATGATGGAGGTGAGCTTATGCTAGTTTAAACCACATGTGAAATGGAAGTTAAGACTATCATCTTCTTGGAAATGCCATGCAATTGTTGCTTTACTACCAAGTGATGAAATAGCTCCTCCCTCGTTCCATGTTAATAGAATGATTTCTCGTTGCATCTTCCTAACGGCCCCTGAACTCATTGATTTTGCCCTTGTGTCATCGGAAAGCTCATGCACAATGGACAGTCATTAGCTATATCAACTAGATCATTGGCAAATCTTGCATTGGGAGTTAGATCGATTTCTTTTAACATATATATATATATATATATATATATATAATTGTTAACGTGGATTTTTTAAAAAAATATATTTTTAAATTCAAAATATAATGTATATTGGATGATTTTTTTTAAAAAAAAATATTGATAAAACAAACGTATTAAGTGATATTTCTTTTTAATACTGAGACAATGATATATTGGATTAACTCGAGTTAACTTGTAAAATCTTCAATTTAGGTTATAAGTTTACAATATTTTTTTATAAAATAATTTAAAATAAATTATGAAGATTATTTTCTAATGTTAAATGATAAATTGCAATAAAATATATTAAAAGGACAAAAAACTACTCAAGATAATCTAGATTAACTTGTCAAACCTACAACCCGAGTCATGAAATCGAGATATTCCCATTAAAAGCAAATAAAGAAAATACAAAATCTAATTTCCAACCAATTCAATATTTAAGAATAAAATTGAAAAAAAATCAATTAAAAAAAAATCAAGTCAACTTAGACAAACTTATTAAATTCAAAGCCTAGATAACGAGATCAGGATAATTTCATAAAAAATAAATAACAAAAATTACAAATCTCTATTTCTAATTGATTCAATGTTAAAGGTTGAAATCAAGAAATAAAATTAAACTCACAAGACCGGATAACTCCACAAGAAGTAAATTGAAAAAATAAAATAAAAAACTCAATTAAAAGATAACATGGATAAAGTTGGAAGATAAATAAATAAGAAAATTAAGTTGTGAAAGAATAATATTAAAAAAATATTAAATTTAAAAGACATCTAAAAATATTCAATTAAAAAAAAAATATAAACATAATCCATCCATGTCAACTTGTCAACTTATTAAATTGATGACTTGAATCATGAAATCAAGATAACTAATTAAAAAATAAAAATAAATAAAAAACTCATTTTCCAACCAACTCAAAATTAAAAAATAATTAAAAAAAAATTATATATATATAAAAAAAAAACAATTCAAATCAACTTAAATTAACTTATTAAACTCTCAACTTTGATCTTGAAATCTCGATAAACTCATAAAAAATAAATAAATATGTATTTTTAATAAATCTAATGCTGAAGGTTGAAAAATAAATATTAAATCTATAAAACAGATATATAACCCAATAAAACAAAATTACAAAACATAAATATGAAAATAACCTATTATTAAAGGATTAGAAAAAAAAAATCTAATTAATAAATGATGTTTTGTCGGTGTGCAAAAAATGTCATTTTTCCCTCCCGCGTCCTCGATAATAAAATTCTGAGCATCCAAGTTTCCAACTTTATGGCACAAATTTAATTTACATATTATGAAACTTCGTGTAGTACATCTTCAGAAATTCTACATGTAATTAATGTACATATACATTAGTATTTTCCTTTGTATTTTCTGGAACGTATAACAAACCTGCTGAAAAGAAGTAGAAGCCTCATCTCAAAAGGAAAAGAGGACACTTTTCCTTGGATTTGCCGCGCTGAAATCTTCCAAATATCTGCATTTTTCACAGGTTACAAGAACCTCTGGCTTTCTCAGGGATCTGATGCTAAAATCTCCCAAATTTCTGCTCCTTTTTTTCCCGATTAAAAGGAAAATATGTCTTTCGGTAAAATGCGGAATGAATGGGGAGACACCATCACTCCTCTGGCCGAAAGAAGCTATAAGTTGAACTGGTCTCAGTCTTCGTGACCTGCATCACAACATTTAAGGCTTTAATGAAGCAAGTGCACAGGCAACAAGAAATCATGGTAGAGCTTTACTATATACTGACTATTAAGTTCATTAAAGAAGTAATAATTTGAGTTCAACATAATCCGTGCTCTCCTAGTACTGATGACAGGTGAGGTTGTTGATTAGCGTTAGTGTACATTAAAACTATAGATGAGCACCCTGTCATATGATTCCGTGGTTTACCAAGAAAATCTCACTGCTTTAATGCATCTTATGACATGTGAAACTACATTACCAAATTTTTTGGGATCAAATTTCTGACAAGATATTAGTATAGGTGATGTTTCTCTGGTATTCTACACAGATGGATCATCTCGCTCAAGGAGACTGCAATTTTCCATATCTGTGGAACTGATTCATGATTGCTCATAAATTAGTAGCAAGTTTTTATAAGAATTTATCTTCCAAGTGTCTTTTTTTAAAAAAAAAAAAAAAAATTGTACTCTAGCAAAAAAACCAGTACAAGAAAAGCAGAGAATTACGGTTAAAAAAAACAAGAGAAATATTGACAAGCTTTAAGCAAGAATAAACCGACCTCAGGATTTCGAGAAAGTCCAGTAGGAAGAGCAGGAACAAGAGATGTCCAAAGGATGGGGTCGACTAAGGGATCGATTGTGTTGTAGTTGGTCAGAAGAGGAGCAGACAAGAAAGGAGTCGATGGGTACACATTTCTTTGAAGAGACAATCTCCCAGTTATTCCTAATGTAGCTCCCAGCCTCTCACTACCGCCATCATGACTTGTGGACTTCTCTACTGCTTTGCCATGGTCCATTTTGTTGACGGTATTTTTGTTTTCATTCTCATCATTTTCAGTGCTAGTTTCTTGCTTTTTTGATGCCTTCTCTTGTAAGCTCTTGTAAGCAGCTGATTGTGACAAAATGCTCAAGGCAGATATTGTAGAACCTTTATGCCCTTTTCCTTCAACAGATAAGCCTAAATGAGGCATCTGGTATGGCTGGGTACACTTTACTTCTCGTTCTGATGTTTTAAGTTCACTGCCAATGTCGTCAGGACAGCCATGTTTAGTATCTTCTGATGACTTCGTGATGGATTCCACTTGACGAGTGCTGTGGGAATTCCACCACTTAATATAGCCTGTCAGATCTATCTTTCTCTCAATACAAAGACTGCCAGCATATTCACTTTCAGCTGCATGATCATCACCTGCACCTTATAATAAAATATTGCCCTTAGATAACTGGCAGTAATTCTGGAGGTAACCAATTTATTGTCAAAAGCCGATGTTTGTGAGGCAACATGACACTGCAGAATTCTTTAATACAATTTGGTGATCTTGATTAATGGTAAAAAGAGAATCGGTGAATTAAGAAAATCAGACCTTACCATAGTTTACACTACTGCAGTATTCAGATCCAGGCATACGACTACAAGATGAGTCCCATCGACTGCCATTGTGAAAGCCAAAAATGCAGAAGAAAAGCAGAAACAAAAAATTGTTAGTATTTTACACATATTTTAAAAGACAATCAAAATACCTAAATAAAGCTTTGGGGAGGATCAAACAGGTAACATAAATGAATAGATACTTTGCATGCAGACAAAAAATGTAGAATGGTTCCAGTAATTTACCTAGATAGTGCACGGTACTTTGAGAGTCCTCTTGAAAAACCACTGCTCTTTCTGCAGAAAGCATCCACCATTGGAAACAGCATGATTACAATAAACAGTACATTTTTCAGACTCGATACTTACCTCCGAAGAGATGCCAGATACTCTTCTCTTGAGACACTTTGCATTTCTTCAAGATCTCTCTTATAATCAGTAACCTGCAGGACACAGTAATGATACCTACTCAGTTAACAGATAAAGTTGAATGAGCTCTGTGCAACAAATGAAGAAAGGTCCACATGGAGTATTTATCTCACTGGAAAATTAATGAGCGTTCCAGGGCCCCAATATTTTAAAGCAGCAAGATCGTATGCCCTGGCTGCAGCTTCCTCATCATCATATGCCCCTGCAAATGGGTAGAACTTAATAAATCCAACAAATATGAAGAACACAACCATAAGCATATTTCATGAAAGAATTAGTATAAAGCCAGTAACATATACCCAAGTATACTGGAAGAACATGCCAAGCCAACCATTCCATGCACAATAACAAGAAAAAAAAAAACCAGTGTCAGCTTGGCACAATATACCCATGACTGCATTGCAAAGATTGAAAGGGGGGGGGGGGGGGGGGGAGAGACCTTGCTTTCCCTTCTTATTCTGATTCTGGTTCCATGTACTCTTATCCCAAAGATGAGCTTCATATCGACCAGTCCATCTATGCCTATTGACCAAAACAAACAATAAAAATGCGATCTACGCATCAAATCACATTTCTGTGTTGCTGTTGGTTACTTTTAAATTATTAATGCACTTAAGAAAGATTCTAGAGATCAATTATAGAAAATACTACAAACTACAAGTTAGTGCTAAGCTAAGTTAGAAAAGTTCTAAAGAAATCAAACAAACACTAGGAATGTTCTAGGGAAAAAAATAGTGCTTATCCACAATTCAAATAAGTCTAGAATTTTCTAGTGTATTGGCTGAATTTCTTGCAAGTTCTATGGCTGCAAATTTCATCTAGATTGTTCCATATAGGTTGGTTAACAAGGCTATAAATAGTCATGCAACCATCACTTGTAAGGCAGGCCAAAAAAACTATGCTAAGCTTTAAATCTTTGTTCTAAAACTCTCCTTCTTGTACTATATTTCCTATCAGCAAAGTTTTTGCTTGTGTATCCCACATTCTTCAACCATTTCCATACTGTAAACTAAGTCCTTCTTTTACTAAACTACTACAACTAAAACCCTTAACGATCAAACTACTTTCATTTCAATCCCTAATCACTAAAACCTCTAAACTACCTCCTAAACTACTATCATTCCCTAACAATTACCCATAAACAGTAACCACCCCATACATTATTGTTATCTTCCTCAAATAACAAAGTTACAAGCTTCTAAAAATGAGCCAACTTCTTATTTATATCACTTAAAAAAAAAAAAAAAAACTCCTTTCATCAAACACGTAATCCACATAGCACAAACAACTAGCTTTCTAACTTCCATTTTATCCCTACACAATCACACTTCACAAATCACACTAATTTATACATAACATAAAAAGCTCCAAACTTCAAACCTAAACCCTAAATAAGAATATTGTACAATCGTATACAGGTACAAATACACCCAACAATACGTATATTTATACCTGGTGACACCACGGTAAATAGAGCTACGTTTACCAGCAGTGCAAGGAGGCATCTTGCTAATACGTTCTTTTGCAGTGCATCCTCTCTCTTTCTTTGGCTTCTTTAGTCCTCTGTAGAGTAATAACTGATCAGTCGCTATCACTGCCGCCTCTGAACTCTCTCCACCAAAACCTCCGCTGCTCCCGCCAGCACATCCAACGCCGCCGATTTCTGGTTTCAGGACCGGATGAGAGGAAGAAGACGCCATGATTTGATCCAAAAAATAAAACCAAACAGATTGAGAGTTGCAAAGGAAGCACCTTTTTTGCTGCTGGTTTTTCCCTGAAGTAGCGATGCGTGAGGGTCAAAGGACGGGAATGTCCTTGATCGGTTTGGAAATGACGATGTTATTTTGGGGCTGTTGCAGGGTGAAAAGCATAACGGTTAGCAGGGGATGAGGGGTAATATGGTAACTTAATGGTTTTTGAAAGAGCATGGATGCTTGCTGGGGTATGAGGAGACCAACTGCCACTTGTCTAGTTTTGGAGGTGCTTCATGTCATAATCGAAGACGACGTCGTCGTTGGAATTATCGCATTGGTTGATTTGCTTGTTTTCTTCCGCCTGCTTTTTATTGGGTGACTTGGCAAGCACAATGGGCACCAGCTTGATTGATGTTTTTTACTTTGGATACTGAGTTTTTATTATTATTATTACTTTAAAGAGAAAATTACCATCATACTTCTATAACATAGTCCTTTTTAACTTTGTTTTTATTTTTTAAGAAATTTATTTACTTTACATTAAAAAAATTAATAAAAAAATATTAATTTATTTACGGGATTGTTATTAAATTATATATAATAACTAAAAAACCCATGTTGCATTAAAACAATGAAAAATAATCGAAGACGACGTCGTCGTTGGAATTATCGCATTGGTTGATTTGCTTGTTTTCTTCCGCCTGCTTTTTATTGGGTGACTTGGCAAGCACAATGGGCACCAGCTTGATTGATGTTTTTTACTTTGGATACTGAGTTTTTATTATTATTATTACTTTAAAGAGAAAATTACCATCATACTTCTATAACATAGTCCTTTTTAACTTTGTTTTTATTTTTTAAGAAATTTATTTACTTTACATTAAAAAAATTAATAAAAAAATATTAATTTATTTACGGGATTGTTATTAAATTATATATAATAACTAAAAAACCCATGTTGCATTAAAACAATGAAAAATAAAGAAAAATAAACCTTTTCCTTTTTTATGAAGATTTTGATAAGTCTATTTTGAAAGAAATTGATGCAATTTGTGAGCATAAGTACGTTGTGAAAGTGGAGAAAGAAATTTTGAATATGAGTTTTTGCAAGGTTTGAATGATAAGATGTTTAGAGAAAGGGAAGAGAGGATAGAAGAGAAGAGAAGAGAGGGGCAAAAATGTTATATTTTAGTCACTTGCTCTGAATTTTTAGTCTTACCACCATTAACAAAAACTCAAAAGAATCCATCTTGAAAATAGAGAGAAGACAATATGAACAACCAACCTGAATCTGAAACCACCATTACCACTGAAGGCTTCAATGTTCAATAAGATTGCTTGCTATAATATGACCACAATGACCACGTCCTTTCTCTTTTTCTTGTTGATTATGCTTGGTATAAACCTCCATCAAACTTACAAGTCAAATTTGAACAATTCATGCAGGGATTCATCATAAACCATTCATTCCTGTAACAAAATTATCAAGACAAACACAGCAAGTTGAGGAGAGTCCAGGCTTAACTTTGACTCAGTCTTGATCCTGGAAACAAATTCTTTGACATGGGGTTTTTGTGCTTCAATTCAACCAAAGAAGTCATCCAATCAGCGTCGACAAGGAAATGGTGTGATGCATTAGAGCCATTGAAGAACTGATTTGGTAAGTTTGGGTGGGTTTCGGAAGAGAAAAAGAAGTGCTCTAGTAGTACAGACTCAGCAAAATCATGATGAGAAGTGCAAATTTGGATAGAAAATAATACACAAATCGATGAGGATTGTGTTTTGGTTTAGGATTGTGTTTTTAGCGAGAAGAGAGAGAAATCTTGTCTTACGTTCAATTTCTTTCAACTGATTTGTCTACTGTATTTGTATTATATATGAGGGTATTTGATTTTTTTAGTCAAATTTAAAAATTATTTTGATCCAAGATGTAAAAATAATTTCTAAAAAGCTAAAGATAAAGTAAAAAAAATGATTAAACTATAGAATTATCAAGGTAATTTTTTTTATTTTAATAAAACCAAATTACAAGGTTGATCCACCTAATTTATTTTCCATATTATTATTATTTTCTTAATAATATAGTGGATCTCTTAACTCCAGTGTTTAACTCCATATTCACATGGTTAGAATGATGCTGGTAATGACTTTTGTACTCCCAGCACCTCTTGTTCTTCACATGAGGCCATTTCCATCCCTACTTCAATCGCATATGACATTGGCAACATCCTTAATCACAGCCATAACCTGTATAAAAACTTTTTGCAAGCAGAACAGCTCTCAGCATAAGTGACATGGTGAAGACGGGCTCCGCCATTTCCCAGCTCAATGAACTTTTAACAGGAGCACAAGTGCAGTAACACATTTCCTACTCCAAAGTCCCATTCCTCAAATCCATAATCGACATGGTGAAGACGGGCTCCGCCATTTCCCATCTCAATGAGCTTTCAACAGGAGCACAAGTGCAGGAACACATTTCCTACTCCAAAGTTCCATTCCTCATCATGTCAGAAGTGATCATCTTCCACAGATTAATATTCTCAGTGATCCTGCAAAACATCAACGACCAGAATAAGAGTTAGAAACCCAATGGATGAGCAATATGAAGGTAGCCTTGTAGATGATGAGATGGCTAGGTTGAAATATATTTTCAGTACTTGTAGCAATATGAAGGTAGCCTTGTAGATGATGAGATGGCTAGGTTGAAATATATTTTCAGTACTTGTATTAGATAGAAGCATGTGATGATCCAAAACACGATTCTCTTGCACAGGAGACGAGTATTTGCATACCATGCAACTCTTTCCTCTATGATAGAAGCGTATGTGGCTCCACTTTTCAGGAGAATATGTCACAATACATTCCATTTGAAGGCTGAATTCCGGCTTCCTCACTCCATCCCAACACCTGCACTTGGAATTCTCTGAGTTTTCCCAATCACCTCGAATTGCATTTTAAACCAAGAAAAGCATTCTCGAACACAAGCAAGGGGCAAGGTGACTAGTTCTTTCACTTTGTTTCCGTAATGCGGACAGCATAAACAAGCAAGATTTTTATATAAACAAGCAATTTAGCTAGCAGTCACCAAAGTTCACGATGAACAACATATTTCAAAAGATATAATTAGCTACTACTTTGATTACTAAAGCACCGCTCTCCTCGTATGGGAAAAATTCTTAAAAGGGAATTTCATAAAATTTTCGAAAAGAGTAACCAACTCTTTTGCAGTCAAATAGAATGCTTTAATCACTATGCTGTGGTGCCAGCACTTCCAACGCATGTCTCGTATAACTTACAGACGCATTGATTATCAAGACTTCTAAAACAGACATCGTGTGGTGCCCCATGTCCCTCCTTCAGATGAGTGTAAGAAGGTCCTGAGGAAAGCCCAGGGTTGATATCTACCATATCTAACAATAAGAAATTGATGAAATGAAGACCATCCACAACATTTATTGTCTATAAAGTTATGAAATTCTATATCGTATAAAGTGACAGAAATTTGATTACAAGTTACCTCGATATATTTCCTCTAGTTCCCAACAGCCAAACGATTCCTCAACAAGATCGAGCAAGTGCTGTAATTAATATCAGCACCTGATCCTATAATCTTGTATAATGTAGAGCAAGGTTAGTTTATAAAACATTTTGAATAAAATTAGCTCCAACTACTGATATCCACGGAGATTTAGGATAAGATGTTCAACAAGAACTCAAACAAAGGAATAATTACATAGTTCACTGGTTTCAACGCCGTGTTCTTGGCAAACACAACTATCATAATATCATTTAGACATGTGAAAATATTCGAATATCTTCATTATGAACTCAATTTTTCCACTTTTCACCAGAAGATGCAGGAGCGGATTCAGAATTTCAATTGAAACAGCAGAGAATGAAGGCTCCATCAATTTAATCAAGTCAGTCGTTATTCTCCAATCTCGTAATCTACACCCAAATTTCTTGTGCTAGTTACTAAGGAAACATGAGCATAATGTTTATTATCAAGAGAGCAGGGTATTTATCATGTCTTATCAAGGAAATTTGCAAAAAAGAGAGGACCCTTACAGGCTACATGATGATACTATCTCTCATAAATTCTGCGAGAATGAGAACCTTCGATGGATCGCCTCCTTTATTGAAAGCCTCATCAGCGCTGAACATGCAGTAGTGTATGGCTGGATATTGCACTCCTTTAATTTCTTGAAGAAGAGCACATGCCTTTTTCCAAAGTTCTGTATTTATACAAAAACAAAACAGAGGTATATAGCTTGGGAGATGATTTATTTCACGTCATTCATCAATCGTTTCAGTCTCGAACAAACTGACCTGCGGCATTATAAGCATGTATCATCATGGTATATGTTACAACATCACGAGAAGACATCCAGCCATCTTCATCTCATTGAATATTGATTCTGCTTCCGAGATTTTACCCTAACAAATATCCAAAAGAAAAAGATATGAAGTTTTTCTCAATTTGCAATAGGTTAGTGAGAGGCATTTCTTGCCAAAGCACTTGCCTGCTTGCTGTAGGCACAGATTGTTTAAAAATTTGTTAAAATATGGTTAATAGCATTTAAGGCCAAATTAAAAGTGGATTTTTGGGGTTAAATTTTTTGTTGGAATTTAATTTCAATATATATTTTTTGATATGGAATGTTAATATATTTTAAATAAATTATGGGTGAATGATAAATTGATATCAAAATACTTCGGGTTGATATGTTTGGTATAACTCAAAATCCTCAAATAAAAACTCTATCCAATATAAAAAAGAAAAAAAATAGTGATCTAAATGGCACTTAAGCTTCTAGAGAAAAGAGATTCTAGGCAAAATTAAACCCACATGCGCAAATTATAGGCTATAAACTTTCATTCAAGATCATAAGGTGACAAATACATGTCTTTGTCTCCAAGAAAAATAAAATTACCTAGGCAAAACCATCATTTCCAAAACCATTGAAGGACAAAGATTCTAGCTATTAATATTTGTCCAGAACTCTCTCATTTTGATCAAAGGAATGAGCTTTGATCATTCTTTGAGGGAATCTGTAAAAAAAAAACTAGAAAACCTGATAAATACCCCTAGAAATAAAGATAAAAAAAGAAAAAAGAAAAGAGAATGAGGATATACTCTGTAAAAAGATCTTAGTGTGAAAGTTCAAAGACCTAACATAAAAGGTCTAGCAAGCTTTGAAAAGAATAGAAAGTGAAAGGAAAAGAAGGAAGGAAAAGAGAAAGGAAGTAGCAGCCCATAACTAGCAAACTTGAAGCATGCGAAAACTTAAGGGTGGAGTCTATATGGCCTGCCTATTCATGTTTTTTCAATGTTTAATGATTTTTTAGAATCTTTTTGGCATTATTTTGTGTTTTAGCATTTCATGAATGAAAATATTGTTTTGATTAATTAATCATGTTTTGAAGTTGTTGTTAATGTTGTTGGGATGTTTAAAAGGTGTTTATGTGTTTGATTTTAATGAAGTATAATAGTTTTGGAATATGTCAAAAGTAGCAATAGGTGTTTAATGACTTTTTCTATGTTGCTAATGCATGTTATTAATTCCTGAGTTTAGTTTGGATCTCAAAGTGTTTAAAGAGTCAATTTTGAATTGAATTTTGATATTTTTGTTGGCTGATAATAACACTGCAGTTTTGGAAGTTAAAATCTTATACATGTTCTTGATTATTTCAAACCTATTTATTTATGATAATGACGTCTGCTGGGACTAAGAAAGCTTGGTTTGGAGGCTTAAAATGTATTTTCTGGGTGTTATAGTATATGCTGGATTTTTTCAGGAAACATGGGTTCATATTCTTTATGTTCATCTGAAAAACATTATCTTGAATGCTAGTTTCAGGTTTCATTTTGATTTGATTTTTGTTTCTGCAAATTCGTATATCATCATTAGTAAATAATCTAGGGTTTTCATGCATTAATAACATGCTTTTATTGGTTTTAATCTTAGAATTTCAATTTTGAATCAAAACACATTTCTAACAAAAATCATGATGTTTGAGTAATAACCAAAGCAAATGGATACTCGATTCTTGATCTTTGTTTGATTGCAAACAAAACCTTACCTTCTATTGCTTCAAATCTAGTCGGATTGATGTTTCCGTTGTTGGGTTTGAGTTTGAATGTTTTTCATTGTTCTTCGTTTCCCTTGGTGTTTGATATGTTTTTGTTAGAGAATTTTATGTTTTTTGTGTTTTTTTAAGTTTTGATTTTGTTTCAGTTTAAATTTATGTTCTGGTTTAGTTTTGGGTTAAACCTTGATTTTTTATTCGATTCATGGTTGAGCCAGTGTTTTTAGGTTGATCTAGACGACTCAAATACTTAAGGCTTTGTTTGATTAATTTGCCACTGTTTTGATAAAAAGGAATTTTAGTTTAATAGCATGTTTGGCAAACAGGTCCTTAGGCCTGTTTTGACAATTTTGTTTTCAATAAAATATGGTTTTACAAAACATGGCCCTAAAAAAATATAGTTTTTCCACATGGAAAAGTTAAAGAAATATTTCATGGGAATGTAGGCTATAAAAAAAAAATATGATGCCAAGTATTCACAAATTTATTTTACATTTTTGGGGTTTATTGAAAAAAAAAAAAAAAAACAGGTCTCACCCAGATTATGCCAGGTCACCTGGGTTTTGGGTTGACTCAGCAAGTTATCCAGATTTGAATAAGTTAATTGGAAGCTCGGGTTTCTACCATTTGAAACCTAGCCAAGATCTCAAGTGGTTCGGGTCCTGGATCAACTTACCAGCCAAGTTTTATATATGTGGTTTCAGGATATATTATTAACCTATATATATAGATAAATGAATAATTTTTGTTTAAGATTAGCATTACTCATTATTCAGTTGATCCACCAACGTAAATCCAGTCTACATGACAACTACTCCCCATTTAATTCAGTATTAAATTTATGGACTGAATAAACGCTTAGAAACACCAAATGTGCACTAATTACCATCTGCCAACCATGAGGAGTGAGAGGTCTAGATAATAAAAGTCCTTGATTTTAAGCAATTTTGAAGTTCCCTGTGTACGAACTGGCTCTGTAAAGGCTATCTTAACGAGAGTGTCAAGTGAATGGACATTGTTACAAGTATTCATGCACATCCAGCAAACAACCTCTTTCTGTGTGTTTTTTCCCCTCAATATTGAGCTAGGAACCTTGAGGAACACGTGCATGTTTGTTTCCTGGAAAATTCCACTTGAGATCCACCGTCAAAATAGTGTTTCTCTCTTCACAAGCATGGGGACCCTTCATTCAATTCTACGACTTGATTGATCCCACATGATCTTGACTCCTTAGATCTTGTTTTCTGTTAGGTCAACATGCATGTCCATGCCTCAAATGAATTATATTAGATGTTATGAAGTGACAATTATCTGGGATCTAAGATTGAGTATTGCATAAATTTTTGGTTAAATAATATATACCCTACTAGAAAATTAAAACATACAGACAGAACATGTTATAAAATACTGTTATCAAAAACTTGATCGTTGGGATTTTATATTTTAATAGCATTGGAAAGAATATTATGTCAATATTCTCATTAGTGCTTTTTTATTATTATTATTATGATACCTGAATCAATAATTGATCACAATAAATTAATAACCACAACAAAATAAAAATCTCTAAATAATAAAAAACAAATAAAGATTTAAGATTTATGAGAAACTTTTCATTTAAATAATACTAAATGGACAACAAAATCATCATTAAATTACCATCATTTCTATCGATATAATCATCTCTAAAAGTTGAAAAACCAATAAAGATTGAACTCTTAATCATGGAGAAAAGTGAAACCTAGCTAGAAAATGAAATCTAAGATGCCTTAAAGATACATTGACTTGCTAGCTTAGAGACTAGTAAATCAAATTTATCCTTAAATACCTTCAGACTATCAGAGAAGAGCAAGCTCTACTGCATAGAAACATTATCATAGTTTGACGCCTATGATTACATGTATACACTCAATTTCCTCACAAATGCAACTTGCAAGAAAGCTCATTTTCTCTGAATCTTCACCAATACTCTAACTAAAACTAGAACCATGAAATATCTTAAAGTCTTTTTTTTTTTTCCAGAGCCTAGCTGCAACAAGCCACAGATGTAGCAGCAGCTAGTCCTGCTTGGAGAAAAAATATAAGGAAAAAGAATAACAAATCCCACCCCAACAAATAAGATATCTTTCTTTCTCCTCTTATTCTCTCTTTCTCTCTACAAAATTGCCTTTCTTTGATACAATTTCATAGTTCTTGACCTTACTTCATTCAGATAACCCCTACATACACACATCCTTTAATTTAGTTTTTCCTTCTAAAAATCTATCATGCTTTCTAAATAATTAGTGCCCAGTAAATTACTTATCATTTCTTCCATTCTAACATATCTAAGTTATAAAATAACATTTAATTTTATCCAGTAACAAACTAAATCAATTTCTCTCAAATCTCAAACAAGTCCTAAAATACAAATCATATATTATTACAATAAAATTATCATTATAAAACAAGTAAAACACTTAAATATACCTGCAAACTACAAATTAAACAAATAAATTTTGAATAAATTAACTTTAAACATAAATTAATGGTTATTATAGCAAAAATAGGTGGATTTTCTTACTTAACGGAGTGAAGCTTGACAAGAATGGAATCAAGGAAGGGAGGTTGTGTTGGCACCAACAAGTTGAGTGGTCGGATTTTAGAGGAGGTTGTTGGAAATTTAAAGAAATTATGGTTAGGGTTTGAATTGAATTAAAGAAGAAGAAGAAAGAGGGGTATAGCTGGATTTATTAGATGCAACCAAAGTATATTTTTCTATGGGTGTTTATCGATAAAGTTGGTTCGGGTTTGTGTCCATAATTATATTCAACTCAGCTTCTAGTATTTTACAAATTATAAACTCGATCCATTTAAATTTTTTAAACTTGATCGGGTTAGATATATCAATTTGGGCTAAATGTTTTTGTAGATATTACAAATATTCAGGGTTGTGGCTTATATTACTAATTTTTATAGGTCCACATTTAAAAGTAGACCTATAACATGGATTTTAGATTTCATAGCACCCCAATGTTAGCTCAAATTTTCAAACATTGAACCATATTAAATTGTAGTTACCTCTATTTTTTGTTTCTGGCAAAGAGACAAGCTCTTTCTTGTTAGGTTAAAAAAATCCAAAAAAAAACCTATTAAAAATAATTTTGGAGCTAGAACATTTTTAAATAAAATAAAAATAAATGTTTAATACACAAACTATTAAATATAAAGATAAAAGATGTATATTGATATAGGTTAGGTCGGGTTGACCGAATTTCACTAATCCCGACCTGCTATTAGTCCTATAATACTTATTTTTTAAAAAAAAAATTATATATTATTATTTATAATATTTATATTATTTGATTTTGATGGGTTAAATTATATTAAAAAAAAAAAAAAGTATTTCAGATAAACTGGTTTTTCTGAACACCGCCAAATTTTCTCACATAACAAGTACTATATGCTTGGCAGCAACCTGATATTGAAGGATTGATTCGAGATTGCAGAAGCTTTCGAATTTTCTTGAAGTCCCCACATCTTAGTGTCTTCTAGCCAGGACACCCTGCAGGATTTATAATACAGCTATTTGATGCTGACCAATCACATCCAAATATGTCGGCAGTATTTTTTCTAGTAACAAATTTATATATGTTGTTAAATTAACTATTTATTATATAATTTTTCTACGACAAAAACGAGAAAGAAAAATTATGGCCACAATGCATTTGTTTTCTTTGTCCACGGAAAAGGTAACAATGAATCCACTTCTTCATTTAGTTTAGTTTCTAGTTATTCGACCACGCTTTATCAACGGGTAGGATAATTTTTTTTTTGGCAAAAGTAAATAAATATGCATGCTTTTTAACATGTTTTTTATTATACAAAAATCCTAATAAAAAATTAAAAAACTTATATATGTATCTAATTAAATAAATTAAGAATTATATGTGTAAATAAATATTAAAAAAACTATTAATGATAAATAAAGACTAAACTGAAAAATCATGAGATAGATAAAAATTAAAATATTTGATCTCGCAACATGAGCTATGTACTTAGTTGTGCTTAATAACTTTTTTTTTAAATAAATTTTTATTTAATAAAAAAATTATTTGTGCCAATAAAACATAAAAAAAATCATTAATGATAATTAAATATTAAACTCGAAAAATAGAGAGATAGAAGTAAATCAACACATTTATCTCGCAACTTGAGCCTTGTATCCTTTTGTGTCTAATAAATCTATTTCTTATAATAAATTATTTATTTGATCAAATGACAATAGAATTAGCTCATGCCATGTCGCAGGTCGGAGCAATTTATTTTTCAAACACCTAGAAAAATATTTAGGCATCACCAACATGTTTTCTAAAAAAAATAGATTTTAATCATGAATTCAAATTTTAAACATGCATATTGAATGATATTTTTATTTAATATTGAGACAAAAGGATATTGAATTTACAAATCAACTTAGGTTAACCTGTGAAACTTGTAGGGATAATTTCACAAAAAAAATTGAAAAGCTCAATCCCCAATTAACTCAATATTAAAAGACAAAATTGGAGAAAAGCAACACTCAATTAAAAAAATCCAAGTGAACTTGAGTCAACCAACCAAACTCGCGACACAAGTCATACATGTTTAAATTCAATAATTTTTATCTCAAAGATTCTTTTTTATTTAATTATATGAAAATAAAGTGCATGATAATTTTTTTGAATGAAATGATTTAAAAAAACAAGTGTGGGAAAAATATAGCAAAAGTAGTTCACTGACAATAAAGGGTTAAATTTCATTTTTTTTTAGTTTTAAGTTAAATAAAAAAAAATCATTGATAACATAAGGTGAAATTATATATTTTTTATAAAAAAAAAAAATTTGAGGGACAAAAGAATGCATTAAACATCAAAAAAGAAAAAAAATAATAATAACTTGGATGTTATGGCTTAACCTGTGAAACATGTGGTCTGAGTCATTAACCAAACCGAGTTCAATAATTATTTTTATGAATTTATATTTAGCCTAAATATAAAATAAAAATTTTTGAAAAAAAAAACAAATAGACCAAAAAGTTGAAAGGAAAAGCCCATACGTATAAGCCTTCAAGTTGAGGCTTGCATGTCTGGGCTTAGTTTTATTTTTATTATTTTGAAAGGGCAAACGATATGAGGTCCTCCCCTATCTTTTTACGGAAACAAGACATATGACACATCACCTCTTGAGGCAGACAACGTGTTGTTTATGAACCCAAATACAGTCATTACTGTAGTGGATGGAAAATAAAGATAATGAGATTTTTTACCCAAAAATTTAAATTTTTAAGTCATTTCAACTCAAAAATATCTTATCAATACCCTTAGAAAATCTAGAAACCAATTCATCAATCCAAAAAAAAAAAAAACAGTTTAAAACCTGAAATCAAACCAGGTTAGATTTGTCTTCTTTGAGTTTGATTTTTTTTAGGCAACATTGACACTCCAAATAATCATCATCAAACTTCTCTTATTGCATGGAGCTCATGGACACCAAGAACAATCATTTTTATGATCGAAAATGGCATGAATGATGACTTTCCCTGTAAACACTAGAATTCGACGAACTTTCTCTCTTTCCTCTATCAAACTAGAGACTAGTGATTAACAAAAATAAATAGTTGTATCAAAATTGAATTGCAAAAATATTAAGGGGCCAGGTGAGTATAAACTAAGAAGTTAAATGACAAAATGGGTAGAAAATAAATTTAATGGATGACATGTTGTCCATCTTGGCAACGACATGTCATGTACTAGAGTATTTTTCTATAACCTTTAGTAACCAAAACAAATATGAGTTTTGAGTTTTCAAACATAAAACTTATTTTGAACTTATTTTTACCTAAAAAACATCAAAAACATCCTAGAAACTTTTATAAAAATATTTTTTACCCTAAAAACTCTTTAATCAATTCAAAAATCAAATCGAGATAAAACAAAATCTAAAGGTCCCAACATGCTTTTTTTCATGTTTAAAAGAAAAAATCACCTTCATTGAACATCTCGTCTCTGAGATGCATCAATTGATAATAAGTTCATCCTTTTTATGACCCAAAATGACATGCCAAACATTTCATCTCTTCTTTTTTTTTTTTTTTTCAGTGACTTTCCCTCTCCTTCCTCAATATTTAGAGACTAAAATGTGATAAAAATAAAGTTTTTAGCTGAAAAGTAAAAACCTTAAATAACATGGAGAAAATATGTATAATTTGAAATTTAAGGGGAAAAAAGCAGCTCTATTTTTTTTTTTAATATTGTATTTTATTTTTCAATATTATTTGTTTAACAATAATCTAAGATTCTATTCCACAAAATCACCCATTAGTTGAACAATATAATATTCTATGTCACATTATATAAGCATGCAAATCAAAATAAATTCCAATACATAAAATCATACTAACATAACTTATATGGATTAAATGAAAAGAAATAAAGCTCAATTACTGAAGCACAAAAAAAAAAACAATTTAGGGATTGAATAGAAAATTTTGCAAGAATAAAGGGCAATACTTGTCATATGCTAAAATTCGATCCTCATAACTTCAAATATTTTAATTCAACTCAATTTCATTTAATTTTTCCAAACTAAGCATTAATCAAGAATCGGTTTTGTTTTTTGACACCAAGAATATCCAATTCCAAGCCAACCAAAATAAATAACAAAGCCAATTCCAACTAATATAATGAAAAAGGATCTACTCAAAAATAAAAGTTGATGACTCAAATAAAAAAAAAAAAGGATTGAAAAAAGATGAAGAGAAACCCCATGTAAATCCACGTTGTTTCTTTTCACAAAGCATGGCACAACACGGAGCTCTTTTAGTTTTTTTCTTAATCTAAATTTGGAGGCTATTTTTGGTTATTAGCACATACAAAAAAATTATTTGTGGAATATCTTAGATGAAAAAAATATTGACAAATAGCATAGTTTGTACATGTTATGATTGAAAAATATAATATTTATAGCTTGTCGTTATTTAAAATTGCAATATCCAAAAAAAATATTAAATGAACAAGAGAGAAAAGAGAGAAATAAAACAAAAAGATACTAGAGATACACTAAAAATCTAATTATAATATCATCAATATCATTGTAAAGATCCTAATAAAACGAATTCAACAATACCAAAAACAATCACTAATGATAACTCAAGTGGGGCTAACTTATTGCCTAGACAAATATTGAGCCCTTTGCGCATCTTTTGAATGGCAAGTGTAGCCCATTTGGGTCACTATTGATGGTCTTTTTAGGTGTTGTTAAATTTATCTCATTGATATCTTTATGATAATATCAGTAATATCATAAATAAAGTTTCGATGTATCTCCGATATTTTTTTCTTTTTTTTTTTCTTTTTTTTTTTTCTATCTTCTCCTTTTGTATGCCTATTTAGCATTTTTTTTATTGGATTTAATTTGCTATTATAAAATACAAAGATTATTAAAAAAACACAAATAAAGATCAGTTCACAAATAAAATTAAATACAAATTTGAATAGTTTCCCTTTGACACTTCTTGAGACTCTAGTTACATGAAGTTAAAAATTATAATACTCGACCAAATTTGAATTTTAAACTCCAGTATAAATTTTCAAAAAACACTATCTATTTAAGTCTAAAAATTAGAAAAATCTCTTATATTGTTTAATTGAATGATTATATATATTATATCTATTCGTTTGAGTTCGTAAGGTGATTGGATAAAGAATTTAAAGCACAAAATTATCTTAATATCCATAGTAATTAATCGAAATGCTGGAAAAAAGTATATAAAAAACAAAACATAGAATAAGAATAGATCTTCAAAAGAACTATAATAAAAAAATTAAAATGAAAAATACCACACCTAAGCCAACCGACGAACAACATAGAAAAAGTATGAACTAATTGGTTTCACCAATCTCAATTGAAGTAAATCACAGTACTGAAACAATGATCATAGTTTTTCTTCGAGTTGATATTAGGGGTTGTGAAAAAAAAAACTAAAAAACTTATTAAACCGAGAAAATTAGGGAAAAATAATAGAAAAAATATAACCGTAAAAAAAAACTTATTAAACCGATCAATATTTTAAAAAAACCGACCGGTTCGGTTCGGTTTCAGTTTTATAACCTGAAACAAGAAAAATTGAACCGAACTCAAACCAAAAAAACTAGAAAAAAATCAGGTCAAACTGGAAAAAAACGAGCTAAACCGAAAAGACCAAGTCAAAACCAAAAAAACCAAGCCAAATCAGTTTGAACTAGTTTTTGTCCTACAAAATATACCAAACTGAAACTAATTAGTTTGAACCAGTTCAATGTAGTTTTTTTTAATTTGATTTAGTTATTTTTTTATAAAAATTAAATTAAACCGAAAATAAATCACTAGTTAACATTAATCCAAGAAAGGATAAGTCACGCATTACAAATTAATATTTAAGGAAACAAAAACAAGAAAGAATATCAATAGTCAGAAATCTTCCTTAAATCATTAGAGAGTATTATTTTCTTGATCAGGAAGATTACATTCTAAAAACAATACATGGAATATCAAACAGGCAAAATAATCATTAATTAGAATAATTAGGGCAAACCTCAAAAAAATAACCTTAAAAAAATTATATCTAAATAATCTTGATATCTCAATTGAAGCCTTTAACTATAATTATTTTTTTAAAAAAAAGATGTTAAATTTCTTAAGAAAAAGGGTCATTTATTATTTTAAAAAATAGTACAATTTGAATGGAATCAATACTTAATTGAAACTTTCCGAAACACAGTCTACTTGGAGGATACGATTGATATAAAGTTTTGTTTAGATACAAAATTAGAATAACTACATAGGTTGAGGGCATTTTTGAGGTTTGCCCTTGGAGGCTAGCAAAAGTAAGAGTTAAAAACGTGTTAAGAAGCTTGCGAGGCAAAGTCATCAAAAGCACACAGAGGGGAGGGATCAAGAAAGAGAAACGAAAATGGGAATCATGGCGAAGGCCAAAAGCAGCAAAAACAACAGTGAAAATTGGGGCATGGGCTTGCTCCTAGTCTTCTTCCCTGAAGACACCTCCTCCACCGCCGCCGACGCCACTGCTCCATTCTGCCCCTCCTCTCCATCAACCCCATCACTGGCTACTCCCAACAGTAACTCATCAAAAATAATTAAAAGGACCAACTCAAACAACCCCATAATCACGAAGACTCAATCCACCATCTCGATTTGTGCTCTTTTACTCCTCCTCACCCTCCTTCTCTTCACTCTCTCAACTTTTGAACCCGCAATCCCCAACCCGTCCACCACCATTAGTATCAACAAAACCCCACGTAGATTCTTGTCTCAAAAGCCTCAAAACAAGCTTAAACCCACCAAAACCAGTTACTTCTCTATGTTTTCAAGAACATTTTGGCCAAAAGATGATAAAAGAAGTGAAAAGTTCCGTTCTTTATTTGCTTTACAAGGAATGGGCAAGCTTTACAGGCGTGGGACTAGAGCCATGAGTGATCTTGTTGTTGCTCATGTAATGGAAGAGACTAATGAAGCTGAATTTAGACTCTTTTTAAGAGTCTTGCATCGGTCAGGTCTCACAGCAAGAGCTGATGCTGTCTTTGTCTTTCCTTCCTCTTTATTCGCTACAAGATTTGAATCATTGATTCAAGAAGAGAATGACTCGTTCTTGAAACTTGTTAATTACTACAAACAATTGAATAGAACGAGTCATGACTCCGTGTCGGCGTCGAGTTTTGACATGGGTCAGTTTTTTAAGAGTGGGAAGAAGCAGATGGGTGAGCCTCTGTGGGGAAAGAGAATTAGAGCTGATGGCAGTGGCAATTTCAGTGGGTCGGGGGAGGGCGAGGGTGAGTTGACTCTGTTGAGTTATGGCTCAGTGGTGGGTTTTGACGCGAGTGAGCTTGACCCGGAAAATTCACTTGCGGGGTTTTTAGATCATGTGCCAATGAGTTTGAGAAGATGGGCTTGTTATCCAATGTTACTCGGTCGAGTTAGGAGAAACTTTAAGCATGTAATGTTAGTGGACGTGAAAAAAGTGGTTTTTTTGGGAGACCCACTCGGCCGAGTAAGGAACCGGAGTCCAGAGTCGGTGTACATTAGAATAAAACAAGAAAGTTGTTCAAACAAGCATCACAGGAAAAACTCGGAGCAAACTCAGACTAATTGTCAAGTTAACTCAGCGATCTTGATGGGTGGAACACGGGGAATTCGGAGATTGTCTAGCGCAATGTTGACTGAGATCGCTCGAGCAGCCATGCAACACAAGAAGAAGAGCTCAGTTACTGAGTCAGGGATATTAACTCAACTCGTCGGCAAGGTGCATATATTGAAGGTTATTGACTTGATTACAGCGACCGAGTCAATCCCGGGTATGAGTTCACTCACTGGATCAAACTTGTCTTTGTGGAATAATTATAGTATAATCCAACTCGGGGTTAATAGTAATTCTGAGATGATTAACTCAATTATTACAAGGCAAATATGTTCATGGGAAGTAGAATCTTCTGTTTATAGCGATTGTTAATCAGCAGATTACAAAGAAGAAATAGATTATTATTTTTTATTTTTTAGAACAGAAATTGTATAATCATCTCTCTCTCTCTCTCTCTCTCTCTCTCTCTATATATATATATATATATATATGGTTGTTTCTTAATCCACGAGCAGGTTTGTTTCTTACGTGTAAATGATAGTGTTGAAAATATTATTGAATTTCTGGAATGGGAATGCTAATTTTATATTATTTTGATATCAGAAGGATGCAAAGAGTACAAGAAATTGTCCAAATTAACCAATCATGATTTTTTCTTGTACAAGCCAAAGAAGATTATATAACACTAATTAAATCCACTGTAGATTTAGAAATTAAGATAGCATTCGGAAATATCATTTTTCAAAAAATTATTTTTTTTAGTTTTTAAAAATTATTTTTAATACAAGAATATTAAAACAATATAAAAATATAAAAAAATTATTTAAAAAAAAAAAAAACAATGTTTGCGAGCACTATCTTAATCTCTAAATCTACCTTAATAATTAATTTCAGTTACTCCCTTGAGCTCATGTTTATCTAATCAATTACAATATACAAGTGAATGAAATTCGAGTCTTACCAACTAGAAATCTTGTGAGGAAAGATTGTGGGTTTTGCTGGAAATTTCAAACCATTCATTCAAATTATGGTTTGAACAAGCAATTAAAGAGTTCATAAATTACGGAGGGGGAAACCATAGCGTAGCGTTGATTTATTGTGGTTGAAGTTACTTCACGATGCAATAAGCTATATTGGAGGTAAGGCTAACTTTGTTTTCTTTAATAGTTTATCGGATTCAAATCTTAAAAAAAAAAAGTTTTAGCGTGAATTTGTGGAGGGAAAATGATATTCACGGTCAACTTTATTATATTCCTAAGTTTTTTTGTGAATAATTTATCCATGAGCTTGGTTTTTAATTACCTAAAAAGGATGCAATAAATAACCCTTAATTATGCACGCTAATGTTGCCTCCAAAATTGACTCATTTGTAATGAATGGATCCGTCCACCCCAAAAGGGATTTGTTGCTTATTTCTAGATAAATAAATTAAAGTTTAAGATAATGAGAGAGAGAGAGGGAGGGAGAGAGAGAGAGTCATGGAGAGAATGTGAAGCAACCACGCGTAGGGAGATGTGAACACATTGATTAAACCCCGAGTGCTTGTGATCTTCTTCTTCAGGTTTGTTTCAAGGCATGGAAAGCATTAAAACGTATCATTCAAGCACCTTCCCTTTCACTTTTGCCAGCTCTTGCCTAACCCAAACCAACCCTTGTGAGATCAAAAAAACCCTAGCCAGTTGCTTGCTAGTAAATGTCTTCGCGTGGCACTAGAAAAAAAAAAAATAGGGGAGAAAGAATTAAATAAGCTGGGTAGTAGTAAAAAAGTGTGTGCCATATGCTATTCCCAATACTGATCTTTTTCTTTTCCATTTTTTAAGGCTGCAATGCCAAGGACCTGGCTTCATTCGCTTCCCTTTTATGACTTCTCATTCTGAGCCTTGGTTTGTTTCTGTACAACGACATGGTGGTGCGGTCTATATATTTTATTTTAATTATGAATTTAAAACTTTTTATTTAATTAATGTCACCACAATTCTACATGGGTTTCATAGAAAAATCTTCTTTTAAAATTTTAATTATTTTTTCAATCCGCAATCATGAGTTATAGTTATCTAGGATAACCCAAGTAAAGATCCGCAAGTTGTCAAGCTCGTGTCGTGTAAGGTTTCCTTGTGCATACACCTTGCATAAGGGGTGTTTTATGCAATGACACTTGGTTTTTCTTTGCAGTTTGTGAGTTCTGCTGTCTGATTGAATATTTTAGTGGTAATTGTTTTAAAGAGCTTAAGAATTTGTTTGGTCATGGTTGTAGTTGCTTTTTAAATAATTTTTTATGTCAAAATACATATTAATAATATTTTTTTTATTTTTTAAAAATTATTTTTGACATCAGCACATCAAAATAATTTGAAAACACTAAAAATATATTAATTTAAAGCTAATAAAAAAATAAAAAAAATTAAATTTTTTATAAATATTTTTAAAACGTAAAAATAAATAGGCCCTAAAATTTTATAAGTAAAATGTGCCCCAATTGTGGAATATTTTACTCGTGATTTTGAAGCTGTTCCAAGCTCTCTTCCTGCTGGATGGCATGGCCGACATGGCCAAATTGTTCGTCCTGTCGAACAGTCACAAGAGCCTAATCGTGACATTTTCATCATAAAAGAACAGTGTTGTGCAAATTTTATCCCTTAGAGAAGGGTGAGATGTCTAATAGATGACAAGAGTTGGGTTCCGAAATCTCAACATCATATTGCTATCAAATTACCTTCAAAGTAATTCGATGATGGAGATCATAGCCATATTATTTTTACCTGGGGAAAGCATGGAGGGGGCCGGCCATGGGACAAGGTCCATACCTCATCGTCCTCTAGCGTCCTAGCTATGTACAATTTGCTTTCATGAAAATGACCAATATAACAAAGCACCTTTCTTTCCTTGATCGCGTGGAAAGCAAAATAGGCAATCATCGTAGGGTTTGATCTATTTACCAAAACAATTAACTTTTATGGGATTAAAAGATGATGTAAATCAGGATCATCATGAAAAGGGAGTTCGTAAATTAATTGTATAGTAATTCAAACTAGGCAAGATTGTTGAAGTCCATAAAGTTATTTCATTCCATTGGATGCTTCGTTTTTGTTATTTCTCTCACTTCATGGATTTTTATATCATTTATCCTTTGGAGATTGGAGATTGACATCCAAGTTTCCTGACCACAAATAAAATCCATTTATCATTTATCCTTTGTTCAAAATAATTAAAAAAAACATAAAAAAAAATATAATTTTATATAGAAACAATTAAATTTTTAGAAAATACGTTCCTAAACAACCCTTTATTAGATTAGTAATTTCATTTTGATTTCTACATGAATTATTGTGATACATGAATATTCATGGGTAATTACAATTATTGTGATACATGAATTCAAAAAAAAAAGTGAAATTAAATAGAGTTTCTAATGATCTCTCTCCAATCTTGACATGGGTAATTTAACACGAAATTGCTATTAAAATTTTTACCCTAGGATGCTTATCACCATCACCTACAGAGTGCAAAGTCCTTGTTAAATCTTATTCACCCATTAATAATAAAAAAAAAAAGGCAAGGTCACCGACAACCAATAACAATGCCACGTTTCTTCACGGAATTCACACATTGACATCACTGTCCTTTCTTTGATTGGATGCGAGGTGGGAATGTTGGTGGGACCCCATGGAGGAAGTTGTCCAATGGAGGACTTCCAGGCATAGATACTGTTTGCTGTGATTGGTGAATCCTAACACATTCATCAACATGATTTACAAGAAATCATACATCACCAAGCAAGTTAGTCTTCGAATAAAAATTGCTTATTTTTTGTTTGGAGTGTTATCCTAAAAAAAATTTCTCCAATTCCCTAATAAAATAGAAATAATAAATAGATTTTAACATAATAGATAAGGATGACAAGACAATGATGTAAAAATATCTAAATTTGAATAGTGGAGATTACGGAGAAGAAGAGAAGATTGATCGGTAATAAATTAAAAATTATAAATATGTTCCCAATTTAATAAGGCAGTTTAAGTGGAATGAAGAACAACCATGTCTTTTCATGTGAAAAAATATAAAATGCGTGTGGCAAAGCTGGCTTAAGATGAATGAGATATTGAACATTGTCAAGTAGTATTCGGATTCCGGCCGACTTTATTTAGTTAAGAGGATAGACAATCACACACGATGTTTGTCTTTTGTCAAGCAAAACTCAAGATAGCAGATTCTGTGGAAGATGAAAGCAAGTGGGCGAAAAATCATTTTGTAATAATATATTCTTAAATTCTAGACATATCAATCCCTCTATTTTAAGCTTATTTGGTAGTATAATTATGATTACCTTTTAAATATTTTTTTATACCAAAATATATGTTAATGATTTTATTTTTAATTTTTAAAAATTATTTTTGATATCATCATATCAAAATGATTTAAAAATACTAAAAACATATTAACTTGAAATAAATAAATAAAAATTAAAACACAAAAACAAATAAATCCTTAATATATTTTGCTCTGAAAAAACTCTTAGGCATTTTAACGCTTTCATTTATCTGTGTTGTAACATCCAATAGTTTGACCCTACAATATAATTAAATTTGATCAAACTTTGACCTATCAAATTCAAATATATTAGCCTTCAACGTATAAGATTATGAAGACAAATTAAGATTATTTTTAAGAAAAATAATAAAAAAAATTAAAATTAAAATTATCTTGCTATTTAAAAAAAATTGAAAAGTTTAAAATAAACATGCTTTAAGGTTTGAAAGGACCGCATTTTATTTTTTATTTTTTATTTTTTAAAAGGATAGGATAATCTTGATAGCTTTTTTTTTAAATAATATTTTCATATATAATTTTTGGTGTAGAAAGCCACTGACCTTGTCAGGTTAAACTAACATATCTTTGCGACAAAAGGGATGAAGGGATTAGAATGTCTTAATAGTTTAAGTAAAAGGACAGATATGAACAAAAAAAAAAGAGAAGAGGGTGAATAGGACTAAAACTTAAAGGTGCAGGGACACAAGGTGATTTTTTTTTTTTTTTTTTTTTTTTTTTTTTGCCACAACTATTGTGTTATGAGTGGAGGAAATGAACACCAGCTCTTAAACTTGTAGTTATGACTTCCGAATAGAGGCATCGAACTCAGGCTCCACCTTCCTTTTTGACATTGACATGAAAGATTTTGAATGAACCATAGCTTTGCTTAGCTGTGATTTCTTCTTATGGTCCCATAGCATTGCATCTCCTTGGCACCAGGATTATGCACCACGTTAGAAATTGTCTCATTTTTCTTCTTAAGAAAATGATGGAAAATACACCTATCGTAGTTTCACAGGAATGAGTCTATTTTCTCAATTTAGTTAAGGGAGACAACTCATGTTGATTAGAACCCTTTAATCGAGTTTTAAACAAGTCATTTACAATATTTATGTTCTCTAAGCACTTTTTATTTTTAAAGTTTAAAAGTGGAGATAGAAACTAACAAAAATAAAAGAAAATATTGAAGGCCTTAAAAAATAAGTAAGGTATATATGTTTGTTAATTATATTTTATGAAATAAAAATTGTCTTCATTTAATAAAAAAAACCTTCAAGTACGAAACAAAAATCGTCAAAAACTACACTTGTCAGATATATATAAAAAATAATAAAAATATTTTAGAATATTTCATTTATAGTTTTGTAGCCATGAAAGCCGCTCCACAAACTACATATATATTGTATGCAATTAATTTAATACTGCTAAAGATGGCCTTATGGTATGAGCTAAACTATGTGCTTCATTCTTTTTTAACCCCCCAACATTAATCTACTATAAATGTTATCTAGAACATCCCATCAATCATCAGGATACAATTTTTTTCACGAGTGAAGATTAAATAATTATCAAACCACAACAAAGCATCTCTATATATATTCTTTTTCTCTATCTACATCAAAATTATTGCGATTCAACCTTGTAGTGTATTATAGTTTGCTTTATTTAATTCGTTGTTGGGGATTTTGTAATTAGGTCACTCTCCAAAGGATGTGGGCACGTAATTGAATTTCTACTAGAAGAAAACGAATCCCTCCAAGGGTGGCTGGCTGTGTGAGTCTTGCGAGGGGACTATTCCATCACATGAACACATGATTTAGAACATTGAATTATCACGGGGAGATTTTAATCAATGTAAACTACCAATTAAACAAGCTATATATAGCCTAATAATGCAACATGTGAAACCTAACAAGGCTTGCATCATGAGGTAATATGCATGCAAGCAGAGATACACTTGTAACTGATATCAACCCTAGCTTGCTGCTAATCTCAATTAATAGAAAATCATGTTCATAATCATTGGTTTCAATAGAAAATTGCATCAATGGCCACTATTGGGCCAACTGATCACATTAGGACCAATTATATACCATGCATGTGAAACCCAAATATTAGCATAGTGGGTGAATTTCCAAAATTAAACGACAATGACTTTGAAAGATTACACGTATGCGGACCTGCTGGACATTTGGTCGCATATAAAAGATTAGACAGAATAATTTGTGTGTGTGTGTGTGTGTGTGTGTGTAATCACACTCCCTTTTCACATATGGTCCATATATTAAGTACATAGCAGCAAGCGGGCCCCCTTTCTTATCCTCTCTGAATTCGATAGGATCTCTCCAAAGGGTTTAAGAAGCAGCTGGTAAAAAATAAAACCGTGGGAAGAACGACAAAGGGTGTAATAATCTAAGAGCATACGGGGCCATGGAAAAGGTATTATAAAGCATCCCCAGCCATGTTAGCGAAAAAAGGCTATGGCTTATCTCATTTTATAACCACTAAAAAGCCTAGAGGCGGGTGATTAGCTAGGGTAATTAAGAATGTGTTTCGCAATCTGGTTGTGATTGTTTTTCAAATAATTTTTCATGTTAAAATATATATCAATAATATTTTAAAAAAAATCAATTTTAATATCAGCACATCAAAATAATTTAAAAACACTAAAAATATATTAATTTAAATTTAATAAAAATATTTTAATTTTTTTAAAAATATTTTTAAAATACATAAATAAACAGGCTCGGTGTCCATGGTGCATTTCTGGTCAGGATCTTTGCACTAATGTATAGGCTCCAGAGCTAGGACCCATCAGATGTACAAGGCTCTTGTTTATCCATATTGGAGAAAAACACAGCACAAATCAATCCAACATGTGCCATGTCAATAAGAGATCAATTTATATGAAGTGATGGCTTTTTGTCTTCTAAATAATGTTATCAAAGGCCTCTGAATTATTTATCATTGTTAGGTAGAACGTAATGCTATCAAAATAATTTATCAAGCTTGATGAGGAATTTGTTTGGAAACATAGTTGAAATCATGTTATTTTTAATTTTAATTTTTTTTTGTTAAGAATTTTTTATATATTTTTTTATATTGTTTTGATGTGCTGATCTTAAAAATTATTTTTTAAAAAATAAATAAATATTATTTTAATGTATTTTTAAGTGAAAAGCACTTTGAACCGCAATCGTTACCACAATCCCAAATAAACCAAATGTAGGGATAGAAGTTTAGGTGGAAATCTAGGTTTTAGAGCTTTTTATTCCATACTAAAAAATTATTAAATATAAAAAGAAGTATTAACAAAACAAAAATTATCATTAGTCATTATAAAATTGACTAGCACTGAATATGTTTCTTTTTATTATTTTAGCACAATAAAATTATTAAATTATCTTTAAAATTGAAATTTTTTAAAACTTGCATCTAAAAGGTTTTTTTATTATTTTACATATTCAAACACAGTAAAATAATGGATTTATCCTCCAAAGACAAAAGAAAATAAAGGTTGTGTTCAATGATTTTTTTTTTGTCTTTTCCGCCTGATTTTTATATTATTATTAAGTTGGTCAAGGTCAATTTGGTTTTTTAATTAACATAAAATATATTTTAAATGAAAATATTGTTGGCAGGTGAGAGGTGTCCGTGGACTTCTGACAGCTCATATGATGCCTCTTTGTGGCTAAAAACACTCTTTTATCTTGCTGTTGAGATCTTCACGGTGTTTTTTTTCCTGTTTGGGTGGCAAGTGGTGGTGTTTGTTAGAAGAATTGTTATCGGTGGGGTTTTTTTATTCTTTTTGGGGTTTTTTATTCTTTTTTCTTTCTCCTCTCCTTAAAAATCACTTTGGCCTTTCAAAATTTCAGAGTTGTCCTCTTAGTTATTGATATTTCAACTTTGGTCCTCATTCTTTTTATTTTTATTTTTTTATTGGACCTTTTATAAAAGTTTTATTTGTTTTCAATTTCATCATTCAATCCTAATTTATGATATATTATAATTTTCAATTTGATCCTTAATCTTTTGATTTTTTTAATTGGTCCTTTTGTAAAAGTTTTATTTGTTTTCAATTTCATCCTTCAATCCAAATTTATGATATATTATTTTTTCTAATTTAGTACTCATTCTTTTGATTTTTTTTTTGTCCTTTTGTTAAAATGATTTTCTTTTCAATTGAAAATTTATAGTTGTCATCTAATTTATTTTTTATTTCAATTTTGATTCTTATTCTTTTAATTGATATTTTTAGTTTTGGATCTTTTTATATAATTTTTTTTCTAGTCTTATACTTCAATATTTGATTAGTTGGGGATTGAGTTTTATGATTTTTTGTATGTATAGTACTCTAGTCTAATGATTCAGATAATGAGTTGGAAAACTTAATAATGGTTGACATCTTTGGACATTGGTTATTTAAAAAAAATAAAAACAAAAAAGGTTTTGTGGTTGTTTTTGAATTTTTTTATATCGAGTTATCTCTATCTCATAACATGCATCGTAAGTTAACTCATTGACTAGCCATTTATTATCTAATATTATATGTCTATCATGCTAGTTCAAGTTGACTTGACTGAAAACTAAACTATATTATTTTATTTTTAAAAAAAATTTAAAAAAAATTTATCATGATTGTTTTTTTTTTTTAATTTTAATATTTTTTTATTATATAATTAAAATAAAATCAATTTATTTAGCATGCTCAGGTCTATAACTTGAGTCATTAATATTTTTTTAAAAAAAAAAAACACACTTACGTCACTTAAAAAATAATATGGCATGTACTAACGCCTAGTTGTAACTAAATTGCCAAAAAAGGAATAAAAACTAATTGTAACTAGTTACAAAAAAGATTTGGATATAGAAACGGGCTTTAACTGGGAGGATTTAAAACTTATTTTTCATAGGAGGAGCTAAAATCAATTGGGCTTGTAGCTATTTGAAAAGGATTCAGATTCATGCCTTATATGAAGTGTATTTATAAACGACACCGTGGGAATGCTCCATGTTGCTTATTATGTCCAATAAAATTGGTGTAAAAACAAGAAAAAAGAAAAAAAGATATGTGCATGCTTTTCTTTTTCTCTCTCTCTTTTTTTTTTTTTTTTGGAGGGGGGTTGCAAAGAGAGGGGATGATTGATAATTGATAAGCATATTTCAAGTCAGCTCAAAAGAATATTTGAAAAGATTGAGGTTTTGGCCGAGCATGGACTGACCAGAAACATTATGTATTTCACGCACAAAACAATATCAAAGTCCTCTAAAACTAATAAAACGTAGATATTAATGATTATCAAATAAAACTAAAACATTATTCCTTTTTACTGTTTGAAAAAAAATTCACCCACTCGCAAAAAACTATCCATTTCCCGCATTTTGCCCAGTATTTTGCTAAGTTTACAACTATTATTCAACTTTATTTTTATTCAGTTTTATCCTTTTAAGTTACCTAATGTGTTATTAAATATTCCGATATTAAATTTACAGCCAACTTTAAAAAATAGAGTTTTTCCTTCTTCTTAAAAACAAATTAACATAAATGAAGAAACAAACGTTTCCACACAAGGAGGGAAAAAGTTTAATTTGATCACTCAAGTTTTAATTTTTCTCATCTTTTATCCTTGTTCTTTCAAGTGGTTATTGCATTTTTATCCTAAATTTTATTTATGCCACATTTAAGTTATTAAAAGTCAAAATAAAAAAGAGAGTCATAAAATAAAATTAATAAGAAAAAAAACTCTTAGACAATCGAAATTTGTTCATCAATTACTTTGAGACTTTGATTTTTGTATCTACAATTTAGTGTTTAAAAGACAAACTTAATGAAAATAGTTTTTATATTCAATGATGCTAGAAACTATAGATCTAAGCTTTGAAAAAAAAAATTCTTTCTTTTGAGCTTTTATTCATAGGTGTTTTGTGTTTGGTGGTTGGGTTATTAAGCTTCATATAATAATATAATGATTTATGGATATGTCATCACCTAAATTAAAAAAAAAAAAAAAAAAAAAGGCTACTTTTTCTTTATAGATGTTTATTGGTTGAGTTTTTATATTTTTTTATTATTTTTATATACTAATATTAAAAATAAATTTAAAAATATTATTTTAGTATATTTTTAAATAAAAAAATACTTTAAAAATCAAAATTTATTATACCCACAACACAAAGCGAAGCTCAACATATTTTGGGTAATAGGCACTATACTTTAAAGAGCCCTTTCGAGGTTGGGCTAGAGAGTAGTGAGGCCTTCAAATGAAATACCGTTCCATTTATTAGAGCATGGACAAAGGACAAAGGACAAAGGACAAGGGTGTTATAAAACTTTTCAAGTCAATTAGGATAATACGCATGAAAAAAAAAATTAACACAAGACCAGTGATTTTTTTTTTTTTTTTATCAAGGTGAATGTTTGAACCCAAATTGTATGCACCTTAATTAAAAATAATACTACTATAATTAGAATTATTTAATTAAATTATATAGATTTTTTATTAAAGAACATTTTTTAAATCATGGCGGGATAGATCTTTCATTACAATTACATGCACCTATCAAATACTGCCACATTATTCAATAAAAAAAAAATATATAACAAAAGACTAAGCTGTGCTAGGCTAATGTCGCAAACATATATATATATATATATATATATATATATATAAAATGTTCGATTGAAAAAATAAAATAAAAATATAAAATAAATACACCTTCAAAATAATTTTTAAAATAAACTTGTATATTTTAAAAATAAAACCTATAGGGAAACTTGTTATCTCTCTTTTTGTTTTTTGTTACGAGGTAATAACCAAATAATATCTTAATCTAGCAGTAAAAAGCCGTGATATAATGATATGCTCCATCACTTGAGAAAAAGGAAACGAACAAGCAATATAATGGCAATGACTAAAAGGAATTTCCTTGCAGTGATGATAATTTACTGACTAACCCACTGCACACAACCATGCTTGTTCCAAACAACAAATTTTCATTCCTGAATATTGACTCGAGTACAAGTTCAATACATGTACACCCTTTTTTCTTAACAAATAAAAAGATTAAAAAAAAAAACAAAAGTCAAATAATCACAGATGAGATACATTGTGACCAAATAAAAGAATTTGTGCTGCCAACTGCCAGAGACTACAATCTGGTATCAATAAAAGAGGCAAAAGTAGATTAAAAGTGAAAAAACACGGGCAAAACTCACTCTTCAGGCATAATCACAACAACCAATCACGATACTAATCACAGCTACATTCCATCAAGGAGTAAATAGTGAAATGCTAGACGTAACAAGCCAGGCATGGTTCACCAATGAAAAAGCACGGTTTTTCCACAGAGCAGTCAAGACCATAATGATTCGAGGATATTTGAGTTAGAGCACGAAAGGGTAGAGAAATAATTCCCTTCAATGGACTTGATCTCTAGAATAAATCAAATTTCTTCTTCTGCATGTCCTGCTTCCATTTTGGCATTTTATAAAATGCTTCTTTTGTCACCCCAAAAATAGTTTGGAACTCCTCATCTGATAGATATGCCTGAAAAATCAAAGACAAAAATAAACCCTGAATACCAATCCAGAAAACAAACTCAAGTAACAGCATCGAGAATAGGACCAACTTCTCTGCGTTTAAAATCAATTCCTTTTACAGGATTGTCAGAGTGAGCCTTTAGTTGATCATAAGAGAATGTACTTTGACCATTCCCATCATCACTCTCCCCATGCTCTGCATCTTGCTTTCTTTCTGAATCCTCTCCTCCATTGCTCTCAGATACAGATGCAGTTTCTTCCATTTCCTTGACTTCCGCAACTCCTTCAGAACCCTCTGCTTCAAATAATGTTTCACTTTTCACTTCAGCTACAAGTGTTGAAACTTCAAATGTCTTAGATTGTTCATCTCATGTACACATATGAGATCAAATTAAATTGAAGGATCTCAGCAGAAAAATATACACTTGCAGAATAAGATACAGACATTTTAAAAGCAACTGTTATTTCTTCATATTTAAGATACAATCATCCGAAACATGCAAAAAGACAATTTTTTCTTACCAGGAAGGTTAGTTTCCGAGGGAGGACTACGAGAAGGAGAGGTTTCAGGTGTTTGCTTCTTTTCAGCAGTAAGAACTGATGAAAGAGCAGCAACAGCTGCTCTTCTCTGTGATCCCTGACCGGTTCCAGATGGCCTCGGACCAGGAGTTTTCGATCCCGGGGATGAATTGAATGCAGAGGATAAGGCAGCTAAAGCAGAAGCTCTCTGTGTTGTTCCTCCTTGATTTGACCCATTGGACCTATCCTGCTCCTCACATCACATGCACCTCATTAGGCCGGAAGTTGATTCATTGGATGAATTCATAACACATACATACATGATAAACCATCATTATCGGGTACAAGGGCTTTTATGATACAAACATGCTTTGAAGAAATTGCAAGAATTACATGTAAATAAACAGAAGTCAAACAAGCAGAAGCTAATGTCAGAACAAGACATCAAAATGCAAATTCTGTGCGAAAACAAACAAAAATGATCAGCAACAGATGCTTGTAAACCCACAAAAGGTGTATAGACAATGCTTTGTGCCCAACAAATTTCCATCTAACTCCATTCAAAGACTTGGAATTATGGAAATTATTGGGGGGGGGGCAAAACAAAATAGTCAATTACACAGATTTTATTAACTGTAAAATGCAGTCTCCATAGTCCTATTAAGAACGTGAAAGACAAAAGGGCCATACTCTTCCTTACAGTTAGTTTGGCAGGGAGGTTTGTTCAGAAAATATGAGAATTGTTTATTACAGGAAAAAAGAAGCAGCACACAAAATAAAGAAATACACAAACACACAGAAACCAAAAGTTAGTGAAGATGGGTGATACTGATACAGACAAGCAACATGCAGCTAACACTGAAAGAGAAAGAAAGCAGACATCTAAGAGAGTCAGAGAAAAAAGATGAAAGGCAATTTATCAAACTCTTGTTGTATGAAAAACTCATTTACCAGATGTGATGACTTCCCAGATGATGGGTTGAAAGCAGAAGATAAGGCAGCTAAAGCTGAAGCCCTTTGGGTTGGTCCTCCTTGATTTCCGTTGGACCTTTCCTGCAAAAAAATGCACATTGTTGTCAACATCAACACCACATGTAAGATACAACTTCATTCACACGTACAGGGAGAACAAGAAAAGCAAGTAAATGACAACTTGGAATGCAAATCCTATTCTTGACTGACAGTCTCCTATAACCAGATAATTGCTGTCAGTAAATGCCTCGCAATTGGGGGTCAGGAATATGGGAAAAAAAGGATACCCGTCAATTAAAATAGAGAGAATAAGAACGAGAAGAACAGAAACAAAACAAAAACAAAAAGTGCAAGGGACATAATGTCAACATAATTTGTGGGATTGATGAGAAGAAATGTAGCCAGAAGAAGCTACTTACATTATGGAGAAAGAGCATGGGAGAACAGGATTACAGAAAAGTCTGATCATATTATTGTGGTAAAAGATAAAGACATCTCATAATAAAAGACAATTTATTAGTTTAAATAAGAAGCATTCAAACAAAATTAGGTGCATAATTATCTATCCATCACCAAGTTATACACCAGCATTAAGCAACGTATTTACCTCCACAACATGATGTCCTAGCCCAAAGAGTAGTGCGGCCTTCTTTTGGAATGAGTTTCCTTGAACCTGTAATGCAAGGATGAAGTTTTTAAACATACAATCAAATGATATGGTATTGAACACGCCATAAATGTAAACAATGAGAGTTTTCAATGAAGCATTAACCTTTAGAGGGACCAAACAACATGTGCTTTTGTCTTTATTTCCTTTCCTTTTCTTATTTTTTTTTCCCATTTCACAAATGAAACATCCAGATGCCGAGCTCCAAAGTCCCGGTGGGACTAAAGTCTTTTTGTCTTGGTTCTATTTCTTTCTAACAAAATGTTCTTGTATTGGAGAGAGAACAGAAGGTTAACAATTGCCAATGGGTCAATATTACAGTTTTCCTTTCGCCTGTATTATATCCGTAAATTTACATGCTGCTACAGTTTTCTAGATTCTATGCACTAACCAGTATCTATTTCTAAAATCTATCAATAAATGCTTCTCATCTTGTTCCCATTGGTATATTTAAAAGACTTGTGATTCTGTCCTTGTCTAGGAGATTAACTTCCCACAAGCTTCTTCCTGATGCCTCAAGTTCTCACTTTCTCCACCTACACTCGTTCAGTTTTGTGTGTTTTTTATGGGACTTGCCAAGCTTGAATAAGTTAGTGTTAAGCTTTGGAGATAACTATATAGGCAATCAATGATCAGCTTGTACATTGAAACAATTCAACTATTTCAACCAAGCTTCAGTCAACACTAGTTGGGATTGACTGCGAGGATCTGCATAGCCCTTAGTTAACTACCAAGCTAAGCCTTCTGTGAGTAATTCAAACTACATTTTCTATCATCTCCCACCCAATCACAAGACTTCTGGGAATTTGTCCACAAGGCACGCCCAACACCAACCTCAACTCTATAAATTTTCCACTCATGACATTCTGAATTTTCTTATTCCCAATAACAATTTCTCAATAGTGAGAAAATAAATTAATATAAATTGAGAAAAGATAAATAATGCTGATGCAGTACATACAGTGGCTTTTATGGGATCCCATAAAAAGTACGTTGTGAAGAACGATGGTTCATTTCCTTCAGTAACTTTATACAGTGGTACACTTGGAGACAAACCATCCAGAGACACAGCCATCTCAATGTATTTCTGCAAGGAAAATATACTGTAAATAACATTGACAGGAAAAATCTAACAAAAGTGGAACAGGTTAAGCACTACCTGGCCGATGTCAAAAACATTTTGCTTTTCTTTGGGGTCTACAGATTGGCCAACCCAAACAAACACTTCTGCGTGTGTATCAAGTATCAAGATATCCTCAGTCAACAAGTCATCTTGAGAGAAGTTGTAAACTTCCTCGACCTGCTCAATTGAACACGAGAAGCCTCTAAGAAGCTGCAGAGAAAGAATTTTGTACTGCACTTAAAGTCTAGAACTCACCTGAAATTTCCCTGGCAGTCCACATAGCAGTGAAAATGATCATAAAAAAGCCCAGTTAGAATGTTATCTCAACTACTTCAAAATCTCAGATGCCAGCTTCAATCTGATTTATCTCAAAGAAAATTAAATGGAACTTACAGGGTATCAACCAAGATTCAGAATTAGAAATGTCACCTTTATTAAAGGAGAATGTGAACAAGTGAGGATCTCTGACTGTTTCTGGAGAAAACTTTTTGCTGGTGTAACTTTGTTTGCCTCCAAGGGCAAACCAAAAGGCTGAGCTTTCAGTTCCTTCTTTAGCATGTTTCAAAGCAACTCCTGGCTGAATTAGTAAGGCAAATGATAGTAAGATGAAGTTCAAATAAAAGACAAATATGGCAGAAGAGGATTTTAACCAAATTTGTAGTCAAGACTTCAAGCCATTGACATTCTTCCTATAGTGACAGCATATTTCAACAAAACCAAAAATCTACAATTCCAGAAAGGATAATACCTTCAAAAATTCAGCAATTTTTGCAGCTAACTGCTGCTGCTCAAAGGTGCTTTGATTTCCATGCCAGGTGAAAATTGATGAGCCAGATTGCAGAAGGAAGCACTCAGCAGAGTTCAATGACGTTGCCACCTGAAATAGAGTAATGCATTGGGGTGTATGAAACTGTTAGTTCTACTCCTTTTCTTTTACCAATGATGGATGCAATTAGATAATAAGATTATATTCGAAATGCTTTTGAAGAAATTTGAAAAAAGTTTTTCCTTTTCACGTTTCAAAGAAAAACTAGATAAACTTTGTATTGTTGATAAGTGAGAAAGGTCATCGTTTCTAAAACTGTACCAGACTTTGCATCATGTTATATTTTATTGCATCATGTTTCTAAAACTGTAACAGATCATGTTGACCATAGTGAATAGAAGAATTATGATCTCCAAATTACTTACAAACCAAAAACAACATTGAATACACATGTGAATACAAGAAGCATGATGCAATAAAATATCTTCATAGTAGACTTCACTATTTAAAAAAAAAAAATCAGCAGAAAAGAACACTCAATGATCAAACCACATACCGCATCCACTTGCACTGCCTTATCGTTATGAACTGAAGTTCCAGATATCCGAAAGAGTGCAACAGACTCTGCTGTGTAAGTTTCATCCGACAATCCTTTCTCTGCTATGCTTTTCTTGTAACCAGTGCTCAGACCACCCTGAAAAGGAGTTGAATCAAAGTAATATTTTTTGCAGCTGACCAAACGAAAAAATTCAACATGGCAATTATAATTGAGATTCTAACAGTAGAATGTGGCTTTAAGCTGTGTACCTTGAGGATTACTATAGGCTGAAAAAGTGCAACGAATTGTGGAGGTTCCTTACCTTGAAAAATACGACCCTGCAAGAAGCAGCTATTAAATACAAATCATAGGAGCAATATACACAGTATAACTTCAGATTATATCATACCTGTACAGGCCTGCCCTTTAATGAGTTGGACATTGTATTAGCCAGCCGAGCAGCCATTTTCTGGTCCTCCTGGATTGGATGACCATGAAACTCAATATTAAACCAACAAAAAGATCAATTTAAGGGCATGTTACTTCTGTTGCATCATCATGACTTGGCAGGGTGACATCAGCAACTAACCTTTTAGACTAAAGAACCAGCACATATATTACAGAGACATAGTGGTCCAAGTGACTCACGAATCCTAATTTGGGAAGATAACACAACTTATAGTCACGTGATAATAATAAGGATAGTGTTTATTTGGAAATCTTTTCACATAGGAAACTGCGAGGTGCTGATGATAACAAAAGTAACAGCAACAAGACAGATGAAAATTTTCATATGCCAAAAATACTACTAAAAGGAAATGTGCCTAATTGATTGAGCTAAGCAGTCTACTCTACATCAAATGGACAGCTTAAATGAGACTAATATGCCAGATTAAGTGAACAAACATCAACAACTATGTCACCAGGGCTCACCTAGCTATTAAGCAGATGAGCAAAAGGAATGCCAAAAGCAATGTGGACCCAGGCAGCAAACACAGAAAATAGATCTCTGCCGAACTCATTTCTATCCAGCCACCTTAGTTTAGGTGATTCAGAAAAGATTTGAAGGAGGTAGTGAACATACAAAAGTCAAATTGCAGTACCAAACAGTAGTGGTTCTTTACACATAATGCAGGAGCCAGAATTCTTAGAGTCACATTCAAACTTCAAAGACAAAAGAAAACTGCATCTGTTTCACATTAATACCAGAACAATGCATGCACTATGCCAAAGAAGTGGACACATGTACAATTTATCTGTTTTTACATGCATAAGAACCCTCTACAGCTGTTTACACTATTTTCTTGGAGACATCACCATTATTGACTGTCCTTTTTTCACTTATCTGAAACCCAACTTTAAATAATATAAATTACCTCTAAGCTATCATTTCCAAACCAACAGCAGAGAAGGTAGTCTTCTTTCCTATCACCAGAGTGATATGTATAGAGAATGATGTAGCAATCTCCACTATAAAATTTACCAACATCCTCCTTTGGCAATGGAGTCTTAGAACTGCCATTAATGCACCATACCTGCAACCACACAGAATTCAATACTCCAAGAGATACTGATATTAACAAGCCTAAGATTCCAAAATTCCCAAAACACAATAAAGGAAGCCAATCGTTAACCTCCATCTTTCCACCTCCTTCAAGTAAAGGTGGTACTTCCTCATTTACAGGAGCACTTTTTGTCATACCCTTGAGACCAACACCTTGTTGCTTCAGCAAAGCTACCATTGCAAGACACGCCAAATTTAATAATGTTACACAAAAATATGTTGCTTAATTTAACTCTCAGCATGTGATCATTACCTGCAACTTTCCCTCTTCCCTCTTCAGCGCCAGGAGCTGCAGATCCAGCAGGCCAAGAATCAAAGTTTGACTTGAATGAACGTGTCTCATAACCTTGAATCAGCCGGGTTAATCGAGTAGCTTTCGGCCTGTTTTGGCTTGCAACAAATTCCTGAAAAATAGTTTGAAAAATGAAATCCCATATTTTTGCATAGACAAGACATGCAAAAAAGGCTTGGAGGTGGGATTTCATATTCTTGTTTAAACAAACAAGTGCATGCATGTCTCTACCTCAGCAGCCTGACTGGCAGCTTTTCTCTCCTCCATTTGTGTTACACGACCAACCCAAACAAATATCTCAGCACCACAGTCGAGGAGATAGCATTTATTGTTTTCTAACAATCCTTTGGACAGCTCGCCTTCTACAATCTTCACCTCACCATCAGTAATACTGTGTGAAGCAACGATTACAAAGTAGCATTTAGTATCTTACAAGGATAGAAGAGAGATCATGAAACATTAGAAACAGGTTAAAAATGCCCATGTTTCTTACAAAATAAAGGAATCAAACTCTTTGAGGACAATCAAAATGTAAGATAGAAGGTTAAACTGAATTTTGATGAGATGTTGACAGCATGGAAATTAATAGTAACCAGATGAGTCTTACCTTTACAGAAAAATTCTCAGCACAAGAAAAACACTGCAATTTTACTAAAATTATTTATTTCTATAAAATTTTACCCATACCATCAAGAGCCAGGTAATACATGAAATCACAATAAGAGATGCTTATAAGGAGCTAGATTACAATGATGAAAAATTGATTGAATGAGAGCAGCATGCCTCCATTCTTCAACAATAACAGTGCACAATAACATTAGAAAACTATATGCAACACATAATGGCATATCAACTAATAGGTCACAGATTACACAAATCCCAGACTATTGATAGCATATTAAACATTGATTGGATGCCAACAAGAACATACCAACAACTGCCATGCTGATGACAAGGAGTGTGTGTAAAGGAGTTAACCCTGTATTTTTTAAACTAATATGCAGAATCACAAAGTGTAATGTTTCAGCATCCTTAATAACCAGTTCTGTAGTTCTGAATATATGTGAGGGAGGAGGGCAACAAAAACATGACAGCTTAAAGTAATTATGTTCTTCATAACCTGATGAAGAGCAGAAGTAAACATTTCCATGTATTGGCAATAAAATGTAAAGAACAGGAAAAACCCTATATTAATTTTCAAGCCTTCAAATTCTACTAGGATGCACAAACAAAATCATATAAGATCAGTATACCTATAAAGTTTGGCTGGAGTTGTCTCTGGGATTATGTCATCTTCGTTGGCAACCTTTTTGCCAATTGGAGCAAAACCACCAAACAGGACCCAGAATTCACCAGAGTCTGACTCGGTGTCTAATTTCCCATCATCTAGATCATAAAAGCAATCATGTAGAGATAAGTAGTAGGAAAACAATAATAACAATAGAATTGCAGAAAACAAATAAAAGATGGCTGGATAAAGCATGCCTGTTGAAAAGTATAGGGACTTGAAAGGAGGAATGCGACATGAAATTCTAATACAGGTGACTTACCAACAATTGCAACATCGCATGTTCCTTCATGATACTTTTCTTTCAAAAACTGAATCACTTCCAAAGCCTTGCCTCTTTCCTGGATATTAGAGTTTGCGCCATTGAATTGATAGATCTTTTTCTCAGTATCCAAGATAAAAACATCATCATGATTTAATGATGACCGGGCAAAAGGAACCTGCACAAGCAAAACTCATAATCATGTGCTCTTGATTCATGGTGGATTCACATTTGAAGAGATTATTGCGTATTTGTGAAGTTGATTTTACGAGATCTGATATGGCGATACCTGCTTCAATCTGACAACGCGTTTCCCTCTACATACATACAATCGTATTTCAAATGCTTCCTCCTCTGCTTTTTTAAACCCAGTTGCAACACCTCCCTCTAACGGTATAATACAAGGTTTGAAGTATGACAAAAATTTGTCAGATTCATGTCCTTGAAGTTCCCTGTGCTGCACTGCACGTCCTCCAAGAACTGCATCTAGTTCGACAGTTTTGATAGCTGCTGTTCCAGCTTCATCCTGTGATATGTTCCAATTATGTGAGAAAATAAACTCAATTCTTAAATCGAATGTGAAGACAACAAATAACAGAACAAGGTCCTTAAAGAGGAAGTTTGGAAAGCCAAAAACACACCTGACTAGTATCTTTTCCAATCCAGAAGTGGATATCGTACAGATAAGCACCTCCCTTGCCAGGGGTTGTCTACAAAGAAAAGGAGGCATACAAGCAAAAGATGAAGAAAAGAAACAAAAGGAAGTCCCTCCTTAGCAAAATAAAATATATAATAACCCAAATAGGTTAACATACTATCTTCAAGAAAGATATCTACAAGACACCATCTATTAATGCAGACATTTTAGCTTAGAAACTAATAAATAAATAGACAAGAGAAACATTAATCCCGATACATCAACATGCTCTAAACCAACAAAGAGTTCGTCATTCATTCTAGGACACATTAAAGCAAACACAGGAAACAGACAGTAGAATTCATCATTCATTATAGGACAAATCAAAGCAAACACAGTAAAGGCAGTAGAATTCGTCATTCATTCTAGGACAAAATAAAGCAAACACAGGAAACAGACAGTAGAATATAAAAAGTGTGTGTGTGTGTGTGTGTGTGTGTGTGTGTGTGTGTGTGTGAGAGAGAGAGAGAGAGAGAGAGAGAGAGAGAGAGAGATGGAGAATGTTAATACCTGCAAAACAATGTAAGAATCCCCCATGTAGAATTTTCCATGATCAGATTTTGGCAGTGGAACTGGCTGAAAATTCTCGATTCGCCAAATTTCAGTCCCTCTACAAAATGTTAAGTAGAACAGGTGACCTTTATTGAATTTCACCAAGAAAAGTCACACTTACAACTCTATCCAATAAAACAGAACTTATGGCACATGCATAAAACACAATTCATGTATGAAGTTGCTTGTCAGTTAAGGATACGGTCTCTGGCCCACTCCCTGAAATGCAGGATCCAAAGCTTTTGCAGAGCTAGACATTGCCTAAAATCCTCCTTATGATTGCTTTTTATGCAAAAATAGAGTGTATGATGTTTGAAACCCAGCTATTTGCTATCCAAAAATTGCACAAGAGCCTTCTGCAAGATTGAAAGATCAGTAATTTGGGCAAATTACATATGCTGCAAGTATTTGGACCACTCACAAAAGAAGAAGGTAATTTTACTGCAATATCCAGAACAAACCAATCAGGAAAATTACATACCTATCAAATTTCATGGTCAATAACTAAAAGCTGCCAAGACACGGAAACTTTTTTCTACTAGTTGGACTCTAATGATAAGAATTCCCACTGAATACTTTCACAAGATCCTAAACTTATCCCATGCCATCTGGACAGGATATAGTTAATCGTTTATCATCTTCTTTTTTATTTTTTGGGCACCACAATGGAGTTAGCATTAATTGATTAGCCACTTCAGGGACTCCATTCAAGTAGGCTGAAATGTTGTTGGAAATAAGGCAACAACAGAGTGGTAATCACCAATAATTCTATGGTTTCCTGTAATTTTTCAAACACAAATCCAGTCTTTGTAATAGAAATATGCATCTAAACTGGATATCTAAAGGTATAACTACCATGCAATATGCAATCAAAATGTCATATTTATTATATCAGACATGAGGAAACAATAGTACATTTAAATGGAGAATCCTTGAGAAATATGACATCACATGGCATGTTTCAAAGAACAAAACATCTAATTGAATATTTGTTCACTGAGACGTACTTATTACTCTTTTGTTGATATATTGAACATTTATTTTGCTCATAGCAATCCTATTTTCTAAAATAGATAAAAACTCATGCTAACGTCTATGCACCTTTCACAAAGAATGAATTCTTTTTATGTACCAATGGAAAGCTGCCAGTATAACACTCAACAGGTATTCTGTTCTTTTTTACTTTTCTTTCTTTCTTTTTCTTTTTTTCTTTTTTTTTTTTTTTTGGGGGGGGGGGGGGGGGCGGTGCAAGGGCTATCCTACATGTTTCCAGAAGTAAGGCATTGATGACAATCAAAAAGCTAAAATAGTATATGTGTTAATAGATATCATAAGGATACAGTTTTCGAAAAGCATCTAACTATAGTTTTTTAGACGGGATCACACTAATCTTCTCCCCTTTTTCTTTAGCATCTAGCTTGCATAGCAAGGCTCAGCATTCATCTAATTCAATCCACAAATCTGGAAGTTTTTCTATTAACATAATGCCCTTCGCAATAGACCCAGGAACCATTAGATTTCCCCTCTTCATATTTCCCCTGAACCACCAACTTCTACGCTCCACTTCAGGTTGTTTGTTTTGCTCGCTAAGTTTCCAGTACATATTATCCATTATCCACTTATGCACGAAGACAAACTATTTTGAAATACTGGGGTAGTTGGCAATAACTCTCATCTTGTTGACAGGTCCTGCATGTGCAAGATTCCCACATGCCTTGGCTTAAAGCATAAAACCTGTCATTCATGTAGCATGAAAATGTCCGTACGAGGAATTACAAGAATAGAAGCCCCATGGTAAAATAGTATAATCCTCGTAAATCCTTAGATTCCCATCAAGAGCTACATTTCCCACTATCCATCACAAACAATAGTCATCTACCCACTTTAAATCCTACCAGAAAAGGTATGAGAAGCCGTGTGGCTATTATCCTAGCATCAGAAAGTCTCAGACCAGAAATTGTAATGCTCCTTCTAAGGAGTCTGCATAGTTCACAATCTTGTCAATATTCACAACTCATTAACTGTGAGAAGTTTAAAATAAATTCAAAGTTCCTGGCTGAGCATCATGCCCAGAACATGAAGCTGCTACATCTGTGCAAGGACCACGACCATCAATTCAACTTGGCGGTAACCCCAAGTTTTCTCCCCAAGCATTCTCAACTTATAAGTTTAAAAAAGACAGCACAATTGCTGGGGCATCCTCTATCACCCTTATGGTAAGAGAAATAATCACATCTCTTATATGCCTTTCATCTGCTTTCAGATATTTCTGCAACTGATTGATTCTTTAAACTAGACATAGAGCGTTCCCATACTATCCATTGAAAATCTACCATGTTTCCGAGTTGCCTATGTTCTTAACCAACTGCGATTTTCATATGGAATCATGAAAATACTATATGAAGATCCTTGATCAGCAACCATCTCCAAAAGCTGACACCCCCTGAAAGCACTCTCTGCAAATCATTCCACCTTTCAAAAAGCTCTCCCCGTCCAATAAACGATAGCTAAAATTCTGCAGTCTGAATCATCATGTACTAATCCATATGTCATGTGTGAACAATGACTGTTGTGTACAAGGTGCAAACCTTATCAATCAATGATCTAGTCATTTTCTATCACAAGCAAACATCATTTGATTAAAAACCCTGGATTTTTCTCGATCAACCCTCGATGATGCATTAACAAATATATTTAATTAAGATCATAATACTCTCAAGCTAATCAAACCATCTCTAACACATAGAACCACGTTGGTCATCAACTATCAAACACCAAATAAATCAACATCAAATCAATACAGCAAGTAAACAAAATTCAAAGATGATGAAACAAAAAAACCAAAAGTACAACAAACAGACAAAACAAGAAAAAATACAATTTACAATCAGATCAAAGGTCAGATCATCAAGAGAAACAAAACCCACCAATATTTTGACAAGATCACGAAAACCCAGATCAGAAAACACGAAATAAAATGCGAAATCAAAAAGGATCTATCAGGATTCTATATATTTAAAAAAAAAAAGACAGATTCAGAGTCTAGCTCTCTGTCAAAGAATATACAGACGTACCCGGAAATTTCTGCGTCAAAAAAGATGATTGTGCGTTATGTGGAGAAGCAGAGAGAGAGAGAGAGAGACTGAGCTAAAACAAGGAAAGAAGAGCCGGCAATAAAGAGAGATGAGAGTGTGAAAAAGGAGAAATGAAAAGGAAAAGAGAAGTGAATTATTGCTTTGTGTGGGGGTTTGATTTCTTTCTCTCTGTCTGTCTTACAACTTTATTACTATTTTTTTAATTTTTTTATTTTTCAGAGATTTCTAAATCTCTTCACAGAGAAACTCAAAGAAGGAAAGAAATGATGAATTCGTGAATTATGAATGGATTGTTTAGTTGCAGATGAGAGAGAGAGATGGCTCTGGAGATACATAGAAGGGGAGTGAGAGAGAGAGAGAGAGAGTCTGTTAGAATTTAAAAGGCCGAAAAGTGACCCGCTGGTGACGATGGCACCGGCCATGTTGGCTTTCTTTCTGTTTTTCTGATTGCTTATATGGATTTTATTTTTTTCCTCGATACTGTTTTAGATTTTTCTTTTCTTTTTCGTTTTTTACCTTGTCAGCCAAACAAAGCCTTCTTTATGGATATATTTTTTAAATCCATATTATCGGATTTTTGATGGTGTGTTCTTCTTTTTAATTAAAAAATAATTATGAATATATTGAAATATTTTCTGATTCTGTTGTAAAAAAAATAGCTATTTTATTTTTTATTTGAAAATAATTTTATTTTTATCTTGCCCCATTTTTAATATGATGTTTTATTTTTGGTCCCTGTGGTGTTTCAGAGTTTAACGTTACAAGGAGCTCAATTTTTACGTTACAACTTTACCTGTTACAAGCTGTTATTGTTGAGTGGACAGTGAAAAGCAGCTGCCAAATTCTGTTACAATCTATGCCTTTTATTTTCAGTTACTAAATTACACATTTTCCAATTTTATTTTGTTTAATTTTAAGATTATCTGGAACTGTTTCCAACGTGTTTTATTAAAATTAAAAAAAAATATTTTTATATTTTAAATTTTTTTTGATGCATAAATATCAAAAATAATTTTTATAAAATAAAAAAAATATTATTTTAATATATTTCTAAATAAAATATATTTTAAAAACAACACTCTCAAACACTATTTTTATTATGTACACAAAAGTTTTAAGAATTATTTTTTTATTTATTCAAGAATATAGATTATATTTTTTTATCTTCCCCGATATTAAGTTATTAAGTCTTTTATTAACGGTAGGGAATTTTAAAATTTACTAATGTGATTAATTATAATTACAGTTTATAATATTAGTCTTCGAAGGCCATCATCTTCGCATTGGCAGATAAGTTTTTTTTTTTAAATTTCAGTTAAATGAGGAGATTGATGATTTTGACAGGAAAGAAAATAAATAATTGGACTGCGAAAAATGATAAGTGAGCTGCTGCCTAAATACAAAAGATACAAAAATAGTATGAATCTAAAAACAGCATGCTAAGAAGATAATGCAAATCAAGATGACTCAGATTAATGTTGTAAGAAACATAAGTTGATTTTTAAAATTTCGTAATTTTACCAGTTAATATTTGTTAAATCAGATTAAAATTTAAAAACTAATAAAATCGGTCAAACTTGATAAAATTGATAAAATCATATCCATTTTATAAGATTGAAAAACATATAAAATTGTACATTCTGGTAATTCTGGTAATATATACCTTAATATTTTTATTGTTTTAAATTTATATATTATAAAAATTGTGTAATTTGATAATCAAGGGCTTCATTGTGACTATAATTATTATAATTTTTTTAACGATACAAGTTATTTGTGGATTTTATTTCTGTAAAATTAAAATACATATTCATTCTTTATAATTTTTTATGTAAACTATTAACATATCAATTAATATATGACTCTGTTTTAGCTAGCAAATATATAGAATAAAAGTTGTAAATTAGCATGCTTGATCCTTGGAGTAATTAATGTTAAATGGTTTATAAAAATTTAAAGGGACTCGTTTATTGTAAATGATGAAATACATGAGTCGAATTATCCAAGAAATAGATAAATCAATGTGAATAAAATAAAGGTGTTTTGACTTTTTTATTGTTTATTTTATTTTTATTTTAATTGTGTTATATTATTGATTATTATTTGATTGAAATTGTTAATATATAATTAGTTAAAATATTTTACTTACAATTTTACAATTCAAATTTATATTATATATTTCATGCTGTGTTAAAAAAATATTTTTAACAACCTTAATTTTTATTTTTCGATTACTTTTACACACTAAATGAGTTCAAAATACTATTTGAAGCTTTACACATCTGTTTATGATTAAAAATAACATTCTCATTAAGCTATACCCAAAAACATTTCTTGTTTGTTTTAAGTTGTTTGTTGATGGTGTTTAAAACAAAATAAATAAATAAATAAATAAACAACATGATCAAACCCTTGCCTTTGAGGTCCAACTTCACCCTTTCATTTCTCAATCTCGTCTTGTACTTCTTAGCCCAACTTGACCCTCTCCTTTCTCTGCAATGGTCACTCCTTCTCGACAATAACAACATTTCTCAAACTATCCGATATCAACTTTTTTATCAATGGCTGTACCTTGATCGATGATGACTCGTGTGATAATACTTTTAATTTGCAATGAGACTTACTCTTAAGCACCAATTTATTACTAATAGCAAGCTTAACATAACAACCAGTGCCTCAATTTTATAAAAAATCATATATTTTTTATCGTTTCTCTATCTCTAACATGTAATATTATGTGATCTAAAATATTCATAAATATCTCAGCTTATCGAATAAAAAAGATAAATAAATTTACTTAACTCTATTACTCTTATATTTCATATTCAACATTGTTTTTTTTTGTTATATATTCTCTCTTAACATGCAAGTCTACCCCTCTTATATTTATTAACTTAAATATTAAAGTTTTTCTATTTTGATATGAGAATTTTTTTTCTTTTTGCAAGTCAACACAACTCCAAGTTATGGGAGTATATCATATTAGGGTTTGGTTCTATGGCTAAACATAGATCAATAGAAATTGTAACATTAGAAGGTCCAACGTATATAGTTTTTTTTTTAGGGTCATTTTGTAAAATCACTAAAAGATTAACAAGTTTAGGATTTTTGAATGTATGAAAATCTTAGGGGAGGACCACCCTTCGCCACCCCTGGATTGATCCTCGTGGCCAGAGTATACTGTAATAAAAATAATAGATTTTCGCATGAAGTTTATAATTCTAGTACATGGAGTTCACTTAAATTGGGTTGAAAAGATAATTTATTTGATATCTCCTTACACGCAAATCGATTTTCAGAATAGATTATTTGATTCTCTAAAAGAATAACTTGTTTGTGACTATCTTCTCATGAAAAATTGATAATGAACTCATGTGGTTCCTATCTATTAATTTATAATTCTTGTACGTGGAGTCTTAATTAAAAAAAACTGTGTTGTCTAGTGATTTTACTGCTGAATATGCACTATATACTATTTCATAAATCATTGTGAATTAGAATAATTAATTTTTTTAAAAAATAATAATTTGATTCTCAAATATATTTTACATAATTTAGCTCTTATAAACCCAAATTAATAATCAATCACATCTTTTTATTTTTTTGAAGAGCGAGTGAAATCGAAACATTAAGGCCCAAAATGAAAAACATGAAAATAATATAAGGTAACTTTGAATTTCATCCAAAAAATTAGTTTAGTCCCCCATTTTTTTTCAATTAATAAGTGATCAGTTTCTTTAGTTGTCAGAAATTCAAATTTGATATCAAATTTTATTTTTCTCATTTTTCAATCTTTTTTTATGAGAGAAGAGAGAGATACTCATCAAAATCCAGCGCAGAGATAGAAAATCATTATTAACACCTATTCCAACCACCAAAATAGTTGAAAGTGGTGCCAACAGGAACCATTCGATAAAAGAAGTTTTATAGTAGTTGTTTTGAGCCTTATTAATGCCTAAAAAATCAAATCTAAGTTGAAAATAAAAAATTTTATTCAGGTTGATTTTGTGTTTTGGACCATTTTCTTGATTTATTAGGTTGATAGGTTGATTTGTTGATATTTTAAAAGTGTTTGTAAGGTGTTTTAGGGTTAAAATGGATTTTTAGAATAAAAAAGCTCATAAACCAAAATTTATAGCCACCATAATAGTGTCTAAATTCTAAGCTATCAGACGACACGTCGTCTACCACAATGGATGACATGTAACTTGCCTAATTTTTTCAAAAAATAAGATTGAACAAGAAGTCATTTGCTTTTCTAAATGAGAAAAAAATATATAGGCCTCGACACGAGAGTCTAGGCTTGAAAGCCCGTGTGTTTGGGTTTTTCCTTTCACAAACCTAGGTCATTGGACCATGGGCTCGTGCTGCAAGGCTTTTTTTTAACCTTTTTGTTTTTATATATATAAGTTAGCTATATATTTATGGAAAAAATATATATATTGAACTTGATTGAATCTCTAACCGAATCACAAGTTCTATGAACTAAGCCATAACATCCAGTCTATTTTTTTATTTTTCTTAATGTATTTCTTGTCCCTCAATTTTTTTTAAAAAAAATGCAATTTCACCTTTTTTTATAGATGATTTATTTTTTTATTTAACTTAAAACAAAAAATATATATAATTTGACCATTTGTTGTCAATAATCTATTTTTGCTATCTCAATCTCATGTGCTTATCATGTTTTTTTTTAAAAAAAAAAATTCATACAAAGAAACTCTTATGTTTTTTATTGTCATGTAAATCTATTAAATAAAAATTAATTTATGAAATAAAAAATTTATTGAATCAAATGATATGCATGACTTGCCTCCGATATTAGTTGGTTGACTTCAATTCACATGATTTTTTAATTAATTTTTTTTTTATTAATTTCGCCCATCAGGTAGATAGGAGATTTAGTTTTTCAAATTTGTTTTTCAAAATTATCCCTCAAATTCTGGATGTCATCTTAAATTAATTTAATATGAGGAAATTCAATATATTTTTATCTTAATATTAAATAAAATATTATTTAATATATAATTAATTTTAAATTCATACTTAAAGTTTATTTTTTTAAGAGATATGTTAGCTATACTTTTTTGTTTTTGTATTTTTTTTCTTTAAATTATTCTATCCCCCGATGTAGCGTAGACAATAGCCAGTGACTTAGAAACAAATGTCGAATGCGGAACAAGTTTCTTGTCGAGAAGATTTACATCTAGAATTCATGGTCAATATGAGACATCGGCGTCGGCATTTGGGAATTACAGTAAACACGATCTATAATTAATTTGAATACCGTCTTACTTTTTATTCAGTTGAATTTGTGTTCTATTAAATTAAAATAACTAAAAATGTTAGAAGCCTAGAGAGGCAAGAGAAAAAGGGAATGGAAAGACTTTTATGTCAATAATTAAAGACAGAATTCGTGCACATAAATTGGGCCACATCCAGGTTGAACCAGCAGCTAACCCACAATTCTTCTGTTTTCCTCTTTTAAGAATGATGAAGAGATGTCAAGGAAATTATTGAAGATAATTCATTCAATGGATTTTTTAAGGGGTCCAATCCAATTTTGTTTGTACTTAAAAGTTGAAACTAGTCTGGCAGGTGTACTCAAATAAGCATCTCCTTATTGTTTCTTTCTTCTTTCCAGCTAAATTTTCATGTTCTCAGGTTTTTCTGGAAATATAATTCAGTTACTTTTAAAAATATTTTTAAAGTTAAAATATATTAAAATAATAATTTTTTATTATTTAAAATTTATTTTTAAAAACAGCACATCAAAACGATATAAAATATATATAAAAAATTTTAATAATTTTTTTTTAAAATTTTTCAAAAATATAGATTATCCCACATTTCCAATTAAGTTGAAATCACGTTTTTGACATTGCAGTTTAAACTTTTATTTATATTAAAAAAATATTACTTTCTTATAAAAAAAAAGTATTTGGAAAATCACCTATAAAATATATTTTGTTCTAAAATTTTTTATTTTTTTATTTTAAAATAATTTATTTTATTTTTTTGAATTATTTTTTATATATTGATATTAAAAATAAACATTTTTTTTAAAATTATTATTTTAATATATTTTTAAATAAAAATATATTTTAAAAAATAACCCTTGTCATATCTAAATCCTCAATTCCTGCAATATGGACTGATACTTGCCAGCGCTGCATAATATATTAATTTTCAGGGTGTGAATATTCTCCATTTCTCTCATGAGCTTTCACTTGTTTATAAGGAAACCTTCAACATGTCTTGTTTTGTTTTTCAAGTAGTGGGTGAGTCAGTTTGAATATGTTTTTAATATTACCAACATAGTTTATAAAAATTTCTAGGTGGTATGACATTGGAGTTCCTGTAATAACATTTTTTTATAAAATCATTATTGTGGTTCTAATTTTAAAAATTAAGTGATTGTGACTTGATCCGTTACCGTTAGACAGTAGTGGTCCTTTTATTTACAGTTAACTCCATTCTTTATAATTTTGACTTTTAAATAAAAGAAAGGACACGTGCTTGATTTTCTTATAATAAAAATTGATTGAGAATTTTAAAAAATATAAATTATTATTTATTTACCCCCATTTTTTAACTTTATTTTCCAAAGAAAAAAAATAAAAATTAAGCTCGTTTTTTATATATATTTATGCTGGGTTTTTCCATTTTTCTAGATTTTTTATTTTATTTTATTTTAGAAAACCAGAAAAAAAAAATCCTGGACAAAAAGAGATTATAAGTAACAAATAGAAAATCCCAAACACAAAAATTCAAAACATTCATAAGACAAATTAAATTGATAAGTCATACCTATGAAATTTACACATTTACCCCATCAAATGTTTTTCATCAATAAATCCTCTGCCTTTTCCTTAATTAAATATTATTATATCATCTTTTGATTTGCATGACCTATAGTACAAGTTAATCAATTTGTGATCATAGAAATAAGTAAGAAAATAATATAAAAAAATTTATTTTTCACTTCTTAAAATAAATTTTTTTTTTGATAGTGTGGATAAAAATTCAAAAAAATAATCAAAAAAAGGGACATTAGTGGTAAATAAATAAATCAACTGGGAAATATTTAATTATTTTTTATGTTATTTTTTTGAAATTTTAATCATTTTTAAATTAAACTAATAAGAGATCGTTTTTGATTATTGTGTTCCACAAAAAAATAATTTTTTTTTGCTTAAATTGATTTTTTTATATTTTCATATCGTTTTGATATGCTGATATTAAAAATATTTTTTAAAAATAAAAAAAATATATTATTTTAATACATTTCTAGATAAAAAATACTTTAAAAAGTAATTGCTATTATACTCTTAAATACACCTAAATCTGACACAAATCCTCAAAATTAATGGGAATTTTAAATTTAAATACATATAAATGGATTAATATTGTCTAACACCAAACCACATGCATCTAATTGGTCAAATTAAAACTATAAAAATATCTTTATAAAAAAAAATCCACAACAGATTTAGATTTTCATTAAACCAATTTTCTACAATATTCCGTTATTTTAATGATAAATGAGGGCAATATATTTATAATTTTTAACTTAAAAAGTATGTTAAAGAATTATCTCAATTTAATAATTTAAGTTGTTAAGTAATGTATTAAGATATAATTTATATTATTTTTTTAATACATCCTCTCGAGTGCTTAAAACTTATATAAATTTATATTACATTGTACTTAATTTTTATAAAATAAATAAAGATAGTGAGATTCGAACTTATGATTATTTGATTATTAAGGCTCTAATATAATGTTAAAAAAATATTTCAATTCAATAACTTAAAATGTTAAATGATATTTTAAGATATAATTTATATTTTTTTTATTAAATTAACCATTTTAAATTATTAGTAATGATGATAAAAAAATACAAGTAATTAGCCTTCACTTGCCTCTTCAATGAATAATGAGAAGGCTTTGAACAAAAGGGTTCTAGTGGGTCCAGCCTTCCTCAAAATTGCTGGCTCGGACATGTATGGCATACACCGTGGTCAAGAATGAGAGCGAGAGCAATATTATGGTGGGGGCACTGCTGCTAGAGTGCTAGGACATTCAAAGAATATGCCTTACAAACAACTTTATACATTATTATTAAAAAAATAAATAATAATAAAAAAATAAAGATTAAATTTGATAAATAAAAAATTAAAAAAAATTATAATTTAAAAAATTATTTCAAATAAAATAAATAATAATAAAAAATAATGATTAAATCTGATAAAAAATATCAATTAAAAAAAACATGAATAAAATGAAAAGAGTAAGGATTGAAGTTGATATAAAAATTAAATTATATTAAATTTTAAGTGATGCAATTGAGAAAAAGATAATATATATATATATATATATATATGTATGTATATATATATATATTTTGAAGATAAAAAATATATAACAATAAAAAAACTGAAGATCAAATTTGATATAATCAACAAATAACATGATATTTTTTAGTTTTTTTTACAATTTTTAGAAATGTTTTCTATAAAAAAAATAAAAGGAAAATATTTTATTGAAAATCAAAATCAAGATAAGTTTTTTTTTATTAAACAATATTTTTTATCAAACAATCTTTCTAATAATAATTAAATATAAAAAAACTTGAAAAATAATTTCCAAAAAAATTACTTTCCATTTACCGGATGACGTGGGTTTTAAGATTCACAGGGCTGCAAAAATAAGAAGCCAGCTGATGCAAGGCAAGGTAGCTAAAGGACAACCTTAAAGACAAAAACTATGGTAATGGTCACATGATCCATATTAGATGGTTGCGTTTCGTCTACATTACTAATTAAAGCACGCCAGTCCAATCTTTCATTTCTGTTTTCTTTAATTAAACGCTGGATCATCCCTGGCCTGGAGAAGACAAACCTCAAACTAATTAATTCCTTTTGTTTTTCAATTGAATTTCGAAAGGCTCATAATTCTCAATCAAATCTCTGCATCAACATGTTAACGGAGATCGTATAAATTTACAACGTTAGCTCTAGTTCTCTGTCATAGAAAAACACTCAAATATACAGGTCTCTTCCGTTCTCTACTCGAGTTTTGCACGAACAGGTTCAGTTACAGGGCTTGATAAGTGAAAGGGTTCTAGGTTTTATAAGTTTTCTTGATAGTTTTTGAAGAAGATTTAGAGGGTTTTAAACACCAGAGAATACTGAAATCTCAGTTGATTTGGACAGTTCAACAACTACTCTTAGGAAAGCAATTGCAGCATGAATTACACATCAAGAAATGACTTCTGTCATTAAGAAAAGGAAGAAAGGGAAAGAACTTTCGTCTGCACTATTTGAAACACTCTGTAACTACTAAACACTTGCCCTCGGAGATGCAGAAAATTAGTTCCCATGTTTGTCTGTGCTCCATACTGAGTTCACTTTGCCCGTTTCTGTCGAAATTTCAAGTAGAGATGTAAATTCATTATTTCTTCCCCTCTTCATTTCAAATGGCAAAAGCCAAACTCAGTGGACGTCCGATTCTCTTGCAGTTTGCAACGTTTTCTCTTTATTATCATCGGCAATGTTGTCAGCTTTTGGCAACTCATCATCATGGATGCCTTTATTAAAGAAATGTTCTTTAAAATGTGAAACAATGCCATGATCCATACCTATGATAATGTCTTTTAACAAACTCAAATCAACTTTCAAGAATGATGAAATTCAGGCACATCCATCATCAGATTAAGATATGGTCTGTCTTTGTTAAATGATGGGTGCTTTGCACGACAGATCCTCAGGTGGAGTTGTGTGCTCTGCCTTTATACATGCATGCGTTATTATGCCTTTATAGTCTTGCTAATCACCTCTTCGTTTTGGAAATTCCGTCATCTCCTCTAAGTTTTTAGCTCTTAAAATTTATAATTGATCCATCTCACTTGTGTTTCATGTGAAATCTGTTGTACAAATGGTATCTTATTCAATAAATATTTTTTTTAAAAAGGAGCAAAAATACTTACAATAAGAGAAAATACACTAAAGATGTAAAGTCTTTTGGATGCTGGATTGGGCATATCCATAGTACTTCCCAAGCAAAACTCAGTTTTCACCTCTAATTCAGATCTTGTTAGCCCATATATTGTAGAATTTGTGTAAATCATTGTTATTGAATCAGACTTAGCTCGATCCATAGCCTGACTAATCCGTTTTTAGTACAAGTTATTAACTCGAAATTGATTTGATCAAGATTTATTAATTTTTTTTGAAATATTATTTTAATTTTTTTTAAGAAAATAAATTAATCAGCCTTATTCATAACCCAAGTTTGCATTAAATATACCTAAAATAGCTATTTTTGCAAATAAAATTTCATTCACTGTTGGTGTGTCTAGTGAACAGACCATGTGGCTTGTGCCCTTGAATGTTTTTATTGTATGCTGAATGATCCCTTGGATCAATTGGCCTACACCCTTCCCTTCCCTTCCCACGTGGGAGGTCGATCCTACACCAATCCTATTTATTTTAAAAATAAAAAAAGGCACATCATACCATAAATTCATAGCACCATTGTCAAATTGATGAGCTCGGAATTATGTAAACCTCTTGCATAATCATAAGAGGTATTTCATGTTCGGATAAAAATTTAGGATTAATAAATTTGTTTTTTTTATAGTTGTAAATTTAAATCTTGTCGTTAATTTTAAGATTTTTGAGAATTAATCAAAATACATACAAACTGATTCATATATCCCATATAAATAAATAAAAAATACAGTCTTTGTCTAGTAAAAAATTAAATTCAACTGAAGTTAGCTTTTGTATACAAATGAAAACACATATAATAAAAATCTTTTTTATATAGTTTGATTGATTTAATCTCTTATTTTCATTTTTAATTGCTGAATTATTAATATGTGAGATTTAATTTTCTCTTAACACATCAACACTTTCAAAAAATCTAATCAAAGGTTGGATTACTAATGACATATCATCGAATAATGGAGATATTAACGGAAGGTGTATGAAAATGCCTAATTATTATTTTTTAAAAAAATTAATATATTTAGATAAAACAAAATTAAAACCCATATGCTCAATCGAGAAAATATATAAAATAAGCGTGTTAATTATCCTTTATAAAATTGATTAAGTTATTCAACAAGAGTATGCATCAGCCTTTTCTCTAGGCTAATAATTGTAAATTCTTTTATTCGATGGCCATGATTTTGTATATTAACTAAAATTAAATTATATGTTTAAATAAACGCATTTCATAAGTTTAATGCATTAAAAAAAATTCAATATTCGAATTCATAGAGTGAAAAAAAACACTATGCTTTCATGAATTCACATTTATCCCACACGTGTCAGTTTTAGAGTGGTTTAGATATTTCAAGGGAAGATAAAGACCTGCAACAGTATAGGACGGCTTGGGCGGTGTCAAATTCTAAGACTGAAAGCGACCGGAAAGCCCATCTTCCCTGAATTGCTGGCATCACCGCTTCTCAAGTCACCGTCTCCAATGTCACAAATTCCACGCAACATAAAATCCATGCAATTCCTCCAATCTTTAATTATTTAGGAAAATATTTTATTTGATCGCCAATTATAAATTTAATTTGAATCTTGACTAGCATTAACTGGAGTGCAACCGGGGCAAAATTAAATAAAATTCTCTTCTCTCTTTGTATTTTTATGCATTTGAACATGTGTGTAATAAGTAAAACTACTTTAAATTCTAAAGGTGTGTTTGTTTAAATAGTGTAGTCTAGTTTTTTTAAAAAATTAATATTTTTATTATTTTTTATTGTTTTGATACGCGGATGTTAAAAATAAATTTTAAAAAATAAAAAATTATTTTAATATATTTATAAATTAAAAATACATTAAAAACTATATCTAAATACAAAATAGTACCTAACATGTGACGGAAAAGCAATATCTTCACAGCATGCCATCAAAATTTTATGAGAAAGGGTGGTGCCGCCCATTTGGGTGGTGGGTGGCAGGCAAAGTAGCCTATGATGGAAAGAAAGTACATACAATATAAGCAAACTTTACACACTCATCAACAATTGAAACTCCTCTTCCCCATTGACCATACCATCAAAGTACTTTATGTGCTATAAAGTCTTTCTACCTGCAAATCCACCTTTCAACCTCCTCAATTGAATACTGACTTTTCCTTTGGAAGTTCCAACTCGTCTTTAATGATTGAAACCCTAGCTCTAAATCCTGGTTTGCCCAATGACTCAACTCTAAATCCAGTTAAAAATTCAAGTTAAGCCAGATTGATTTTTTACCCGGATAAAACTAAGTTCTCAACCCATTGATTTTTTTAAAAAAGAAATTAATCAAAATAACACTATTTTAATTTTTTTATTAAATATTACAAGGTTAACCCAGGTTTTTCAATCTGTGACTCAGGCTTGTCTCAAGTCTATTCCGGATGAATTTTATGACCATGGTTGAACCAATGGAGCATGAGGAACAACGAGACTCCTAGAATGGGATCAGACTCAGTATAAAAGTCTTGAGTTCAATCTAGGTTCAACTTTTGTGGGCCTATGATTGTCTTAGCTAGCTAGCGAGCTCATGGGTTGGTAGACTACAAGGCTAACGAACGAGACCCAAAATGGTTATTCTCTTAATGAGCTGGTTCGAGAATTGTTCCCATTCGTTGAGGAGAGTGTCCTCTTGGATGTCAGTGGGCTAACTCCTAGCTTGATTTCTTCTTTATCCACCCCAATTCACTCTATATTATCCTTTATACATACATACATACATACATACATACATATATATATATATAAAATGATGGTTGCTTTTTTTAAAAATCTATATTAAAAAAATATATTCTATATTTTTTAAAAATTATTTTTAATAACAGTATATTAAAATAATTCAAAACATAAAATATTTAATTTTAAATTAAAAAAATTCAAATTTCTAAAAAATAAGGCTTCAACCTACATTCTCACTTGATCTTGACTTGAATACAAGTTTAGATAATTTGTATCACCATTATAGATGAAAAAAGATTTAATTTTTCTATTAAAATTAACCCGAAAGCACCTGATAAGCATTGTTATTAAAATCAATTTTTTTATTTACTACTTTATTAAAACACAAAATTTATATTAAAAATCACGCAAGCAGGTAATAGCCTACCTAAATAGCTAGGCAATCTTGTACGAAGTCGTTACCTCCTTGGTCTAGTTTAATCACTTGCATGGGTTCAAAATGGAATCAAGACCTATGGAAAATAACGTGTTTTTGCGTTTTTAAAAATATTATTTTTTAACTGTTTTAACATGTTAGTATCAACTTTTTATTTTTATTATTATTGTTTTAATATATCAGTATCAAAAATAAATTAAAAAAAGTTCAGCCAGTCACGGCAAGGGACGAGGAGCCCACTTGGGAAATTGTGACTTAGATTTTGAAAATACAAGGACAGACAGACACATCACGCGGCTGATTGGGTGCTAGTTGAGCGTGGGTTCGTTATTTTCCTGTCTTCTCCCATCTTCGTGGTATCCATGCCCGGGAATCATTCATACACGTAGGAATGCGAAACAATCAAGGATCCTTTATCCATTGGTGAAGAAATTACAATAAATTTCTAGCCACTCTGAGATGCTACCCTCCTCGTGGACAGATTGAGATCGAAATTAATTTCATTGCACGTGCTTCGATTATGTTTCTTGTTCAAGATCTTACAGTAGATGCTCCCTGTCATAACATTGTTTGGTTGGATTCGAGAGCAAGTCTAGCAGACACAGATTAGAGATTAGTTTAATTGTTTCCATGCTTTGATAGTTTCTTAACTAGAAATCTAGAACCTTAACTTGCAGCAAGCAAACCATTTCATTTGGCAATGGTATGCAAGGCGTGATAAGAGGATGCTGGGCTGCTAGCTTTTTGGCCATTTCCCAACAACATTGAATCATGTATAGTGTGGAGGACAACTTTTTTTCTGGAGCTTATCCATATCTTCTCGATCTTGTGTAAAGCGTAACTTGTTTTGCCTTTTGTCAAGGAGTACTGGATGTACCTTCAATTTTTATCTTGGCCCCATATTGTTCAAGCGGAAATCTTGTTCTGTTTGCTTCAAAAAGCAGAGTCAGGAGCTGGTCCATGTGATGTGTAGTCTTTGATGACTGTTGTTCCCTTTTCATTTTTCTATTCCATGACTTTTAGATAGTGGAAACACCATTTCCTCGTGTTCTTCCACAAGCAAATGCTAGAAGCAAGGAAGACAAAAAAGGTAGTGAAACCTGAATTTCTGTTGGAAAAACAAGGTCTTGGGGGGCTGATTGCTTGCAGGTTATTGTTTACCCTGGCCTCCTATTGCAAAGCTAAAGGGTGGGAATGTTCCGATACATCTTTTGACTGTCAACAACAAAGAGTAAAGCATTGGAACAACGCATCCCTTGCAAGAAAAAGGAGCCGTCTACAATGCCTTAAATAGAAAATCTTTGTAATGGGTATTGAGAAATATTGAAGAACACTTGCAAAACTTTGAAATTTGTTGAAAGGAATTCATTTGAATATTGCAACATCCAGAATCCACTATGATTCATACAGCTGTGGACAGTGAGGTCAACCAAATGTTGTTTAATTTTTCTTTGTAGAGCTCCAGATCACGAAATGACATGCTATAGATCCAATGCCAGAGAATAATGGCATTCAAGAAAATGCCTTACTGTCATTTGATTAACCAAAATAGAAAAAAAAACATATCATGCATGTGTAGAACAAGCACAAATACAATCATCGAAAGTAAATGACTGAAGTTTATAGATAGTAGTATCACTTTTATTTGTTTCTATTTCAAAAGGTTCAAGAAAGCTAATAAGCTTGCAACTCAACTAGCATCCATGTCCCTCTCAAGTGTGTCTTTGGTAAAAAAAGAAAAAGAAAAACTAAACACCCATTTCACTTTAATAAACTCCTTCTCATGGACAATCACAAACCTCTAATTACCTATAGAATTTACTCATGACAATTTTGGGTTTACCACCAAACTTGAACTCGTCAGTGAGTTGGAAACACCCTAACATCATCCAAGACAGGGCCACACATATGACCATAATCGTGCATCTTGTTGTGATAGTATGAACTGAAAAATGTAATCCTTGTCCTGTCTGAAATTGCCTGGAACCTTAAACTTGCAGTCTTGGATCCACCCTTTCCCTGAGAAACATAGGGTGCTTTGACAGTTTCCTTGGCAGCAAAAGCCTCAACCATCATAGATCCATGGCAAGCATTCTTTGCATCTCCAATTGTAAATGTGAGGTTATAGAATTTGTTAGGGATTGTCCTAATGACTTGTGCTATGGCACTCTCTCTCCCTGCTACCATCTCAATCGCGGCAAATCCTGAGGGAACAAAGAAGTGCTTCTTGTCAATGTATTTTACAGGTTTGAGAGATTCAACGATCCAGCCGGGGAGTGGTGAGATTAGATCTTGTTGCTTGGCAGGGATCAAGATTCCAGTTGAGAAGTTCTTGAACACATGGGGACCAACTTCAAAGCCACCATTTTTAACCAGGTTGCCTGTAAACAATTAAATGAAAATACAAACGATCACTTAGGTTGTCTAAAGAGAGCACATATATAAAACAACAAAGACTTCAGCAAATTCTAAGAATCCTGTAAAAGCTAGGATCTTACCGATAGTACGCTTGAGAGGTGGCAGCTCCTTGATTGCAATAGCATCCAATAGAGGTCCACAAGAGGGGTCCTCTTGAACACCAGGGTTATGAAATGTGACCTTGACAGCTTTAGAATTAGCTTTCCAAGCCAAGGAATAAGTGTCACCACCATCACTGCTATACAAGGTCTGAAGAGGGAGGTCACTTGACTGGCCAGGGACTGAGACCCTTAGCACTTCATCTTGAGCACAGGTTCTGGTGGCTCCAAATGTGAATGCATAGACTGAGCCTGGTTTGACAGTAAGAATTTGAGAGATAGAGGCCTCATTGCCCAGCCTCACTGCATGGACCCCCCGAGGAATGGCTAGGAAGAATCCCCCTGGTTGTGGCCCACCTGAGACATACTCTACTAGGCCATTGATTTCCCATTTTGGGAGTGAGTGTTTTCCTATGATCACCGTTTTCTTGAGGTTTGATGTTGCTGGTGCCTCTTCAAAATCCCCATTTTCAACAAGTCCTGCAAAATATTTCCATATTACATAAGGTCATGAATGATCATCCATATCACAAGAGCTGTAAGAATATCTTACATAAACTATAATAAAAAATAGAGGCTATTGCTTACCATCAAGAGGTGGGGGTGGAATGGCAGCATTAGCTAAGCCATGGCAAAAAGAGAAAAGGAGAGCAATGCAAAGAGAGAGGAACAAAGCCATTGTGTGTGTTTTGCTTTTCAAGAAGTGGCTCCCTAAATAGGGAAGGGAAAGTCCTGAGGTGGGTCTTAAAAATGGAAAAAATCTATTTATATATTCATAATACAAATACAAAAATAAAAAAGCTGGATGCATCGAAGAAAGGTAAATAACAGTACAAAACAGCCCATGTTAAAGTGGCACCAAATTAGCCGGGCGATGTGTCGGGCCGTCCCTCTATTTTCAAAATCGAAGTCCCAAGTTTCCATGAACCTTCTTGATTCATGTGGATCCTTCATTGGCTGCCGTGATTTGCTCTCTCCCAGGACTTCTTCGATGACTAGTTGTCTGATCTCTTCCTAATCTTGACTCCTTTGTTTCATGTCTAAACAAGCCGGTGATTATGCAAGTTTGATGCTTGATTTTGCCAAGGAAGTACCAGTTTCGTACATCTTAAACTCCAATTGATCTTGCTCTTGCTCTCAAGCATCTGCCTTCCCCACGTCCTCTGATTTGTGTTGGTGGGCAGAATGGCAAATAGTATTATTTCACAGAAACAAAAGGGCATGTGTGAAATCCTGAAGGTGACATTTTCCATTGCAGCTCTTCTAGTAATTAGGGTCATTAAAATGGGTTGGTAAAAATTAATGACGTTGTTTGCTGCCGTTAGCATCCTTAGGGATTTTATGAAGCTTGGTTCTTGTATTACTAGTAATTTGAATTTCTACTTCACCTACAACGTTATAAAACCTAGCCAGGCCAATGGTTCAGGCTGATTTATAAAAAAACAAAAACATGACTTAGAGCGAACTCGATCCATCTAGCGATCTAATAATTTGATTTTTAAATTTTTTTTTCAAAATAAAATTATTATGGATTTTTTAATACAAATTGAAGCTATGTTAATGGGTTAATCCATTCAACCCGATCAATTCCTAAACCGAGCATAGCACCTGGTCTCAATTCTAGAAATAATTCTGCTCATGCACAGCTCACAAGGGCATCATGTGCGCATCAGAGACCTGAATTGGGCTCTATGATAGAAAATGTTTAACTGGGATTCAGTCTGCTACCAATCCTAACATGATACGGTCCCCAGCTTAGGCAGAGAAACAATTTTGGGTTTTGTGAATCTTCTTGAAAGTTTCTTGGGCCATGCTCAGTGTTTCTCTAAACCGGAAGGAATTAGGAAAGATATTTATTTTGAGGAAATGATTTTTGTTTCGAGTATTTTAACGGGGAAAAGAAGATAAGGGAAATGAGAAGAAATTGAAATAAGTTAGGTTTTTAGATTTCTTTTATAGAATTACTCTTCATTAATGTACAAATTGGTATGAGAATATCCCATGGAGGTCTAATGAAAAACCTTTGAGAATAATCTCCTAATCTATTAAGAAAAGAAATAATTAATTAAAAGTTTACTTGAAAAACTTCCGATAAAGATAAAAAAAGTCATAAAATACTAATTTCTTTGCTTATCTAATGCACTTGCATGGCACCTTGTCTGCTTTCTATTTCATTTCCTTCACATAATTTTCTTTCTGATCTTTAAACTCCCATTAGGCACAAGCTACTATTTCCGTACAGAAAGGTGATTTGCAGATTTAACTGCATATGATTTTTATGCCCTCCTTGAGGGAGCTTCTTTCTTTCTGTCAAAGAGGTAAAACTCAAACTTAAGAAGTCAACTCGTATTGTTTTGGTTGCAAGATGTCAAATTCTGGGGCATTTTATCTAGCTTCCAACGTTGGAGGGAAAATTGAGAAAACCCAAGTGAAATCTGCTGTCAAAAAGCAAGTTCTTTCTCTGTCTCATTTACTTTTATCACATTGCCGTTCTGGGTTTGTCTTGTTTTATGATTTGTTACTGAACTATATAGTATTAAAATGTAGATATGAGAAGTACCATGTTGGAGGAGATGATGAGGAAAGAAAAGCTAATTACACTGACATGGTAAGGCCTTGTAAAACTATTGGCTCTAGTCATTCAATCATGCTCTTGCTCATGTTTAGTTTACTTGGATTTTTGTCAGGGGTTATTGGTAAATGATTTGTTTAACGATTTTTGTTGATGGTAGTTGGTTTTGATAAATAGTGAAATAATGCCTTGTGGGTTTTCAGGTCAACAAGTACTATGATCTTGTGACAAGCTTCTATGAATATGGTTGGGGTGAATCTTTCCATTTTGCTCCTAGGTGAGGACCGACGAGTGATTGCCAATGTGAACCTTTTGAATCTTCTATTAGGGATGTAAGCATGGAGTTTTGGTGTGGGGTTCCCATGTTGGAGTGATGACAGATGATGTTTTTTATGTATTTATAGGTGGAAGTGGGAGTCTCTTCGTGAGAGCATCAAGAGACATGAGCACTTTCTTGCTTTGCAGTTAGGTTTGAAGAAAGGACAGAAGGTGATTTCTTAGTATCATTTATTTGTTGTAATGTGATCAAATCTTGGTGAAATTGGACATTTTTTTTAAAGCTTTCTTACCAAACTATTTAATTAATTGAACTTGTATTTCTCAAACTCAGGTGTTGGATGTTGGTTGTGGAATTGGAGGGCCATTAAGAGAAATTGCTAGATTCAGGTAATCGAAAAGGATAAGGGAACTCTTCATTATCGAAGTTTTAGTATCTCCATTCTCCTAGCTATGCATTTGTTAAGTTGTGGATCAAAACCTATCTTCTTTGTGGGATATAGGAGTTCATCAGAAAATAGTTAGAATAGCTCACTACTTGGGCTGTACACTGTAACACCATACCTTCTTTGAATAGCTGCTCCAAACAGCATCACTATGTTTTCATTGTTTACAGTATCTTTAACATGTGATAAGAGTTTGATATCATTGATAGTGCTTGACTCTTTTCCTAGCTGAGTAATCGCTGTATTTTCTTCTATTATGTTGATTGGAAAAGTAGAAAATTCTGGTACTTTTATGTCGAGTATGATGCTTAATTTCTAATTAATTTAATCAATGGCCATGATTTTGATGAGATTTTGTAGTGGAACGTTGATAACAGGGGTAAACAACAATGAATATCAAATATCAAGAGGAGAGGTATGTGATTTTGCTATGCGGTAAAATGCATGTGGACATTACTTATTTGTGCAAAGTTTCAAAGTTCCATAATACTGTGTGGTTTTCAAATTGGGAGTTCATTTGAACTGTTCCGTTTCTGCAACCAGAGAAAGTGTCAAATTATTTTTTCAACCGTATACTCAAGATTTTCCTTCTTTATTAGGAGTTAAATCGCATAGCAGGAGTGGACAAAACTTGCAACTATGTGAAGGTTGGATAAATTGTATCTCATACAAATGTCATCACTTTCAGCTGTGAATCTCTGTTGAGCTGAGATGCTAATTTGTTCGACACTTCAATTGCTTTATGTCCTCCACGTCTGCTTTTGTCTATGTTGGAGCCCTTCACGCCTAATGTTTTATGACGATGCAGGCTGATTTCATGAAAATGCCATTTTCGGACAACACGTTTGATGCAATATTTGCACTAGAAGCCACTTGCCATGCACCGGATGTGGTATGTCATGCTCCGAACTTGAATGAACTCTCAATGTGACAAGTTATGATATAGCCTTCATTGCATTTGCTTCAATTGTAGACAATCCTTTTTATCTGAAGTTATTTGACTCTGTTTTTTGGATGAATTAGCGTGATTGCTATAAAGAGATTTACAGAGTGTTGAAACCTGGCCAGTGTTTTGCTGCTTATGAATGGTGCATAACTGAATCATTTGACCCTCTGAACCAAGAACACCAAAGGATTAAGGTTGCCCGCATAAACTCGCCCCTTATTCTGATGTTTACACATAGGGTGCGGTAACTCAATTATGCTTTTGGAAACAGGGAGAAGTTGAGCTTGGCAATGGGCTTCCTGACATCAGGTCAGTGGGAGAATGTCTTGAAGCTCTGCAACTTGCAGGTTTCGAGGTTAGTGACATTGTGTTGGTTGAACTATTCACTGAACTCTACTTGTATAGTTCAAAGTAAAGAAAAATGTATGGAGTCCATACTCTGGAAAACATCCTCTACTCTCTTATATGCTTTTCTGTTCTCTTGTTTTATAGGTTGTAAGGGAGAAGGATGTTGCTGTTGGTTCACCTCTACCTTGGTATTTTCCTCTTGACAAAAATCAGTTCTCACTAAGCAGTTTCCGAGTAACAGCTGTTGGACGATTCATCACTAGGAACATGGTACAAGTATTTTGGTGCTTTCTTTTAAACCAGAAGTTCTTACAATCATATTGGCTTCTTTTTTTTGTTGTTGGCTAAAATATGGAGAGAATGAGATGAGGTTAAGAGTTGCGAGGATGAATAAGAGCAATCAATTTCTTTTATGCTTTCAAATCAATCAAATGTAGTTTTATTCCTAACTCGCAAAGTAATTCGTAAGTCAAATATTTATTGCTCATTTAGGTCAAAACCTTAGAGTTCTTGCACCTTGCACCAGAGGGTAGCCAAAGAGTTCAGGCTTTCTTGGAGAAAGCAGCTGATGCACTTGTTGAAGGCGGAAGGTAAATCCTCTCCTAATAGTTTAACTGCATCTCTAACTCATTGTGGGCTTACCATTCGAATATCATTTTTAAAAATGGAACTCAAAATATTTCTTTAATTCTCATAACAAATCTTATTCTGCAGGCAGCATGCATACAAAAAATCTTTAAGCACTAAAATTCTGAGTCTTTAGAAAGGATGAATTCTTTACCCTTTTCCTTCTCTTGCATCGCTGGCTTCCAGCCTTTCAACATTGCCCCTCCCCACCTCCAATCCCCCATTGGCTGATAGATACATGGAAAGAGAAAAATTGGAAATTATGGAGGAACCTCCTCTGTTTCAGGTGAGAATTAGAAATAGAAGAAGTAGAAAAGTGGAGGAATTTAGTTTTGGTAATCACGATTTATCCTTAACTTGCTTTCAGTTCCTGTTCTTCATTGATAAACCAGGAAGGTTCTTTCCAGTGATATATAATAACAGGAAATGACAGACTGGTAAAATGTTAGCCTGGCCATCGGATCCAATACTTTTTTTTGGATTCAAGGAAACCCCACTCTCCAGAAAGCGCACTTTGTGGGTCCAGGTGAGCGAGTAAAACCCCGGCTGTTCTAGGCTCTTATAAGAGGTGCATATCCTGACTCGAACTCGAGACCTACTGTGCAAATCTCAAGCTCTTTGCCATCACACCACGCCCTTTGGGGACCATCGGATCCAATACGTTAAAACACAAACTAGATATCCTGAATGCTTGCATAATTCACCCTTCTAATCTCTTTAAGTCTACTCAGCTGGGTCACAGGTCGATTTGCACATCCAATCTGGTTTAAACAGCAAAGTTTTTTCTTAGCATGCATGCTCTCACTGTATGATCATTCTGCCCTTGATTCATGCAGGATGGGAATCTTCACACCTATGTACTTTTTCCTCGCTCGGAAGCCTCTTTTGTAGGCCAAACAAGACCTAGAAGATGCTTCCAAGGTTTTTTCACATTTCATCTGATTCTTGAAAAAAATAATTCTGGTGCACATTCGCTGCTTGGAAACCAGAGATAAGAATTATCTATGCATGTTGGACTCAAATTTAGTTAATGTGTCTACTTAACTACGTGCTATTTTTTATTTAATAAAGAAAGGTAAATGCACTTTGGACTCAAATTCTTGCATTTTTCTCTTAGCTTTAACCTTGCAAATGCCATGTCAGTTCGAATTTCACAGCTGCAATATCTTTGATGATTAATTTTACTGCTATGTTTCAGTATGTATCTAGAAAAAGAACAGCAGAAAGATTAGTAGGTTTGGGTTGGAGCTGAGTATAGGATTTAGATGAAAAAGTATAGATGAATATGTTTTTTGTTAAAAAAATTTTAAAAATTTTCTTTAAATTAATTTTTTAATGTTTTTATATTGTTTTGATGTGCTGATATAAAAAAAATATTATTTTGACGTGTATTAAATAAAAAAATATTTTAAAAAGCAATTATTATTACACTCCCAAACATCCTCTAAATATACGGGTTTATAGAAAACCGTATTCATCTGCGTATAAATCAGATAAAAGCCAGCAGCTTCCACCCAACTCAGAGTTCAAATAGAAGATATTTTCAGTTTCAAAGGTCACAGCCTCTATATGGCTCATTTAAAGGAGGTTTTGGTCACATGGAGTTGGAGGATTGGTACAGAGAAGCAATGGGAATCTTCCCTTCTCAGCTGTGCACAAACTGGATGAAGAAAATTGAACATGCAACGAAGCAACCAAATGGTAGCCTTAGCCGAAGTATAGCAATAAAACAAAAAATCTCCAAGTGATTTTCATGGCTTGGGCACAATTTCCTGCTTATCACTGTTCTTACATACCCTGTTTCTCGTTGCTTTTCGGCTGTCAATTATAGCTTTGGACTAGCTTTTTAACCAACATTTTTTTGCTGTGGTTGGATTTGTTTTTCTTAAACAAAAATATATAGGTTTTTTTAATGTATTATTTTATATAAAAAAAATTAGAAATCAAAAAACTTTGTTAAGAAAAATAGATATATTTAAAAAATGATTCAAAAAACACATAAAAACATGAATTTTTTTAAAAAACAATTATAAAAAATAAAAAGAAATAGATTAGGCATCGTTAGGCTTGATTCTTTAAAGAAATGGCTCGTGTGCGAGCTTGTAAGAACGTGTCACTCAATTTTTTTAAAAAAATATAATTGAGTTGCCCCATTATTTCTTTGAAAAAGAATTTCCTAGATGACGGTAGTCATTTTTTTTTTTTTTTTACCCGGATATCCTCACATCTTTTTAAAGGGTGAGATTAGTCTCGTTCGGGGTTCGTGGCTGTCCCTTCCAATAAGTGTGTTTTTTGGGGATCGAACTTGTGTTTTATGGTAACTATGGTGGCTAGAAAATAAGTTATATGTTTTTTATTCAAAAACTCATTTTTGACCTGAAATATTTAGAAAAAAGCATAAACATTTTTATAAATCCTAAATAACCTTAAAAAAATCACCAAAAAAACTATAATAAAAAATCTTCTCGAGATTAGATCTGATTTTTTAGGCCATTTTAAATTTAAAAAATATATAAATGAAACCCTCTCACCAAATAAAATCCTTTCACATGAAGATCAATCATTTTTATAGTTGGAATTGGTAAAATCATTGTAAAATTCAAGGATTAAAGTAAATATTTTGGTAAACTATGAATCCTTCATTTATTTATGTAGTTTTTTCTATTTTACGTGGGCATAATATTTAGCCCACACGTGTTAAATTATAGGTGACTGTAACTTGTAGAAACTTGTTTCTTTGCGCACGAATTAAAGACTGATGTATTTCTAGATACATTTCGTTTCTTAACCGGTAAAACTTAACCTAAGAGCTGGTTAAAATAGAAAAATGTATTTATTTTTAGACCAAAAATAATCAATGAAGAACTATAGCTTGTTAAATAAAATAGTGTTGTTGAACATTAAAAAAATATGACAAGAAGAAGCTAAGGTAGATCCTATTTTTAGATTAGAATTCAAGGGTCTGTGTATTTTTTAAATTTATTTTATTCTATTTTCTTAATGTTTAACATCTAAGTTATATTCGGAATGATTTTTGCAAATTAATTCAACTTTTTTATATATATAACTTTGATTAAAAAAGAAAGTCGTAAATATATTTGTTTAGCAATAGTTTTTTACTTAAATAAAAAATTGCTTACGAAACTGAGTTAAAATCTTATTTTAATAGAAAGTTATAGTTTCCAACGATTATTCGATCTTAGTTACTCTGAGGTGTTTTTTATTGAATATATAATTCTATAACTTTTTTAAAATAATTATTAATTAAGATAATCTTACAGTCAAAAAGTCAGTTTTCAGTGATGATAAACCAAACCTTATTTACGGAATCATTTCAGCGATGCCAAAAAAATAAATTATATGTATGAGCTACGGCTACCTATCAATGCTTTGCTTTGCGCAGTTGAATTAATGCGAGCTGGAGACCTATGCCCACTTGATTGATCACTGGCTGGTGTTAAAAGCTGTCGTGCCTGTCGCTGTTCGTGGCATGTTTTGGTAGGAGCCACCAGCACATATGGGCCAACGATGGCGCCGATGCATCAGGCGGCCGCTGTTCCTAGCAGGCATCACTCCTCCATCCTCGGTTACTTTACTCGTGTATTCAGCGGTTATTTTTTAATATTTAATAATTAAAACGAAATAAAAATATTTATATAATGAAAGAATATGTCAAAATTCTATTGAAGCTTTCCAATAAATGGAAGGAAGAACCAATCAATACATCGATCCATCAGTCAAAAACTTGTCTCTCTTTTTAAATCTTTTACATGACTGAATAGAAGGCTAAGTCAGTTGTACCAAAACCCGTAGCCGCCTTGACTCCACAACTGGCCACCCGGGTAGAGTCTTGAGTCGTCGCTTGACTCCCACTGCCGCCGTTGTGGCCATGATGGTGGTGGTGGAGATCCTCGGAGTTAGAGGGAGGATGGTAGTACATGCGAGCAGTTTGTGGACAATGAGAGTAAAATCTTCCAGCTATTCTCACCCCAGCATCTAACAATTCCACGTACTTCCCCATGTCTCTACAAGAAACTCTCCTCCTCCTTTTCCTCGGAGTGAGAACTTGAAAGAGAGACAGAAAGAGCGGCTTTAGAAGAGGTGTGAGCCTCTGTATCGAAGATGTTGTTAGCGGACTTGGTGCAAGAAAGAGGAGGAGACTCTTGCTTTATATAGGGATCTCTCCTTTCCAATAATTCTGGCTTTTGACTTTCCTATCTTCCCTTCCATTTCCTGTTCTTTTTTTTCTCCTTAGTCCTTGTAGGAAGTTATATTGTCATTGTACCCCATATTAATTATGCCCCTCTACATATTATTTTATTTTCTATGCCCTCTCGTAAATGGATGCTTTTTTCTGGCGTTTAGCAGCTGTGAAAGTCTATAGCTATTATTTTTAATATATATATTAAAAAAATATATCTAAATAATTTTTTTTTTCAAAAACACAATCACACCACTAACTTACCGATTAGAATTGAGGTTCAGGAAAACAAGACCATAGAGAATTAAACAATGTATTGGATACAAATAAGTATATTTTCTTTTCCAAGAATTAAATGATACAAATTGGATGATTAACTGTATTAGACACAAGTATCATAAATTGTTCTTGTTTTATTGTTAGAACCTGAAATTCTTCGAAAATTTAACTATCATTATCATACTTCAATATATATTGCATATTGCTAAAGGTGGCAAGTCATTAAACCACAAAAAACCATCTTTACATTCAACGTCTAAGGTAATTTATTTTCTTACACATTTATTTAAATCTTGATTTGAACGTGAATCCTAAGCTAATATGCTTATTCCCTCGATTCCTAAACTAGTGTACTAATTGTGTTCACACGAATTTCTAAGAAAAAAAAATTCATTAATAATTTTTATTTATTAATAATTTGTGACTCAGCCTCTAGCTCTTGGCTATGTGGGATTTTTAAAGTTTTTATTTTTTTTGAGGTTAATGTAGGTATTCAAGCTAGTTTGTATATACTTTAATTAATCTTATAAGTTATGAACTTAACGACAATGTAATTTTCTAGTTATCTTGAAGTTTATAAAATTTAAATTAATAATTTTTTAATAATAAATTTAAAATCTAACTAATTAAATTATATTTTTAAAATTAAAATTATGACAAGTCTTCTTTTTTTTTTTTTTTTGATTAACGTGGATGTCCGGGCCAGCTTGCGCGCACATGGATGGACGTATTCAATGAGGGCACAAATAATAGGGGCTAACATCAAGTGTGCGAAATTAAAGAACTATAAAGGTAAAGAAGCATAGTCTCCCGATGCCTTCTTTTTTTTCCTACTTTACCTTTTCTATTCAAAGGTGGTTCAGACGTTGTAGTACATTCTCGACCGCGTCAAGCTTCGGCTTTACGCGTTGAATATGTGCATTCGCCAAGTGGTTGGTTTTGACGGCGTTGTCTAAGACTTGCCAATTCTTATGCCTCTTTTTCTTCCTGTTTTAAAGAACTCTTGACTAAAAGTTTTTAAGAGCTCCCTTGACTCATAGCCCAAACTATGGAGATTTCCTAACCTAACTTAAATACTCGAATTGCTAGCCACTTGTTTTTCCTGATTACGGATTATTTGTTTTTATATTTTAAAAATATTTTAAAAAAACTTGAATTTTTTTATTTTAATTTAATATATATTTTTAATATTTTTAAATTATTTTAATATATTGATATCAAAAATAGTTTTTTTAAATATTATTTTAATATATTTTATAATAAAAATTATTTTAAAAAATAATTACTATTATATTCTCAAACGTTATATTATATAAACCTAGTTTGGGTATAACACGCAAAGAAAAGAAGGATTCGGTAGCGCAAATCTAGAGGCCAAGAATAAAAGGTTCAAAAGAAAAGCAAACAGGTGTTGTTCTTTCAAATTAGTTTGTTTTATATTCAACAGTTTTTCCACATTTATTTTTGGAAAATAATTTTTTTTATTTATTACAAAAAAAAATTATCAATAAAAAATATTTTAGAGTCAATTTTTAGACTTAGTTTATTTACTAAAATATATTTTAAATTCATAAAATTCCATAAAATATTTTACAAATAATAATTGACTTACAATATCATCTTACTATTTTAATTTTTTCTCATTATCACCAACATTTTCTTCACTATCATTATTGTTATCTCATTAATATTTTTTTTTTTTACTATCATTATGACTACCACACAATTACCGTTAGTTTATCCTTATCATCATCATTTCACTACTATCTTTTTTATTATCATTATTAAAAAAAATATTTTACATAAAATATTTTTTATTTATAAAATATTTTAAGCAAAACAATCCAACATGATTTGTAGTTTACTTTGATGCAATTTGGTTGCTGGCATAAGATTTCTAGCTTGTTATAAAAAAACAGTATATATATATAGATTTATGTACCATGTCGTCCAACAAATCACAAACCTCATAGCTGGCCATTCTAATAAACAAAATGCCGGCAGATCGCAGCCCAACAACTGTTCGGTAAGGTTCTTTCCTTGGTGCAAAAAGATTATTGAGGCGAAGAAATGTTTTCAAATACAATTAAAGGCAAAGAGAAAGAAGATAATATAAAAACCATCAAGAATTGTGGGGGGGGGGGGGGGGGGAACCATCCTCAGATATATGATTAAATTAAAAGAAGGCGTCAAGAGAGACAGGAAACGAGTTTAGGTTGATTCTAGGATGTGAAGTGTCAGCTGTTCTTTATTCTGGCATTCTGCCCAGTCCTCACATCTCAAAACTATCTTAACAAAAATTCAAGGGGCATAGATGGCTAGGGCCCCCTTCAATAGTTATCAATTTAAGGTGAAGCTATGCTGTCGATCTATTATCCCAAGGTATGAACAAAGCATTCTAAAAAAATGTACATGAACAAGGCCCCTCTCTAGGCACAGTAAGAAAAACAATACAACGTATCAACATAGGGAAAATTCAGTTAACTATAATGTATATTTGGATCATGGAGAGGCACTGCCACTGCCATCCTCATGTATTTAGTGGTATAATAGTGTCACACGGTTCCTTGTTTTCACATCTTTACGCAGCAATGTTGTGCAAATACCAATACTAGAAATTCAATAAATACAAACAAAAATATCAGGAAAATATTTTTGTCAATAAATTTTCAAGGAATTTTATCAACGAAAATATTCTCTTGGTATATACCGAGGGAATTACAGTGAAAAAAAACTAAAACAAAGCAAAAAAAAAAAATGATGGCGTGTCATTTTTACTTGGTGAACTGTGAATACTGTTCATCATGTCAATTACAAAGAAAATCACTGACGGAATTTTTCGTCGGTATGTTCCAAAGAGCTCCAGACCTGTTCACTTTTCAATTGCACCGTTAATTGTTGTTCTTTACGGACAAAATCACCGACGGATTGAAAAGTCGTCGGTGTTATATGACGATTTTATGAAAAAATTCAATTAATTTAAAATTTTTATTTAAATATTACAAATAGAATTACCAACGAATTGAAAAATCATCGGTAATTGTTGGTGATTTCTGAAAACTTTTTACAACATTAAAATTTTAAATTAAATATTACCGATGGAATTACCGACAGAATAATTAAAAAATATTAATATTCAATTATCCGTTGGTAAATTCATCGTGCTCCAATAAAAAACTTGAATCCCCTTATTTCATAAGAAACAAACTCATTTCTTATTCTTCTTATTCAATATATGTAAAAAACATCATTATCTATTTCTTTTTTTTCTTTTCTCTCCCTATCTCCTTCTCTTTTTCTCTATGCTCGAGTATGTCTTCTTCTTTTTTCTTTTATCCTCTTATTTTTTTTGTAATTAATATGCTTTACAAAAAAATTTATCTCTCATTAGCTTCACTTGCAACTACATTAAGGTAAGATTTTTTTTTTTTATGATTTTTTCACTATATTTGTTTTTTATTTTATTTTTAATTGTTTTTTTCCTTAATAATTGTATAAATATTGTTGTGAGATTTTTTTTTTCATATGAGATCAGTTTTTAGTTGATTTATTTATAGGATTTTTAAATTTTTAGCAATTGCAACTTCATTTTTTTCATATGAATTTTTTTAGTTGAATTTATTTTTTCATTTTATTTATTTGTTACAAATTTGTTTGAGTTGATTTTTTTATTTTTTTTTCCAAGCATTTTGAGTATATATTATAGAGTGTTGATTTATATTAATTTAATTATTTTATAATTTTATAAAATGAATTTTTATAAAATGTTTTTAAATAATTACCGACAAAATAACCGATGGAATTTCCGTCGGTAAATCTGTTGGTAATAATAAAAAAAGTTATTATTGACGTGTCTATTCCGTCAGTAAATCTGTCGGTATAATATTTTTTTATTACCAACGGATTTACTGATAGACAAAAAATTATTGATGAAAGATTTATCGACGGAGTATTTTTGTCGGTGATTTTGTTAGTAAATTAATTATCGATAGAATATATATTTTACATCAATAAAAAAGTTCTTTCAGTAAAACTGTTAAATGTTGTATTTAACACTACAAAAGGCAAGACTGTTGCTCTATGCTACCAGCCTAATTAATCATATACCAACTTTTCCCATTTCACTTATATGTTTGTATATAGTGTATAGGCTGGCCAAACTTTCCCGTTAGTTGGATGAATAAACACTAGATAGATGAGTTATTTCTCATGCTATATGCAAAAAGATAGATCACTACTTACAGTTATAACACATAGCGGTAACTTTTTATGGACTAATTTCATAAATTAATCATTTCTTTGGAATGGGAAAGCCGTAAAAAATTTATGAGAAGAGTCCATTACCGTGTAAATGGTGATGACTCCCTCCTTCACCAGATCTTTTCACCACCTTTTGCTTTGAACAGCCTGACATTACACCACAGCAGGTGAAATTCACCGTATTCTATTGACAACAAAACGAACAGGGTTAAAAATTTTCCAAGCAGGAAATGAAATTTAAAGAAGCATTACTGTAACGCTATTAGATCTAACACATTCCACGTGCCAATCATGTGAGCGACTTGACTCACTCACTTTCTCAAAGCTTTGCTTGTGCTAGGACTGTCGCCTAGCAGTCGACGAATCCTTATTTCGGAGAAACAACCACTTGACAGCAGCCTCCATGTTGCTTCGGCTCGGCCGCTCATGTAACGCGAGCCAAAGCCAGATCTGATCCTCTTCGTCTCCTTCTGATCATCACGAGCCAGCCGGCTTCATCATCAATCCGTTCGTATTCATAAAGTGGCTTTGCGCGCTTGAAGCCGCGCTGGAACCACTTGACAAACACGAACCTGACTCTGTGGACGCCACCAGCGCAGCTGCCTTCTCCGGCGGAGCAAGCACGATGGACCTCTGGTGGCCAGAGCTCCGGCTCACCTTCGAGTGTCTCCTTCGCGCTACCTGCAAAAATTACACGAAAATAAACTAAAAAACAGTGATTAATATTAATAACTTGTCAAAAAATATGCATAAAAGGACTGAATTAAAGGCAAACACAAAGCTTAAAGAACTTAGACCATGTTTATTTTCTAAAAAGTAATTTTTGAGAAATTATTTTTTAAATTTTTCTATATTTGTTATTAGAAAAGTTAGTCATTGAAAAATATTTTCCAGTTAATTTCGGTCAAAGAAAAATTTGGCTTAATTTTTAGAAAAATATTTTTTTTTAGATGTGTTTGTTTTCCAGAAAATAGTTTCCGGAAAATCACTTTCCAAACTTTCTTGTGTTTGTTTGCCATTAGAAAAGTTGGTCAATGGAAAATATTTTCCAGTAAAAAAAAAATTTGGCTTAGTTTTCAGGAAAGTGTTTTCCTGAAAAATTTAGGGGGAAAACACTTTTCGAAAATTATAAAAAATTTAGAAATATCATTATTTGTTGATGATATCAAATTTGATACTCAAACTTTTGATTTGCTTTATATATATTTTGTTTTGAATATTTATTTTTCAATTTCATCTCTTAAAATTTTATTTTTATATTAACTTTGGTCTTTATTTTTATAATTGCTATTTGTTTTTTCCTTACCATTTTTTTATTGAAATTTTTTATCTATCAGATTTGGTCATCATTCTTTTAATTGTTACTTATTTTATTTGAAATAATTTATAAAATGTTGATTATTATTATTTTAATTTCTTCATCTTTTATTTTTTTAATTTTTTAGATTTGATCTCTATTATTTTTATTATTATTTATTTTATTTGAGATAATTTATGAAATTATATTTTTTTTTCAATTTCATTCTCATTCAACTTTTTAATTTGTAAAATTTGTTCTTCATTATTTTAATAAATTTGAGAAAAATAAAATATTAATAAGTTATTTTCCAGCTCATTTTCAATGACATAATCAAATATTAGAAAATATTTTTCAATTTATTTTTCATTACACTACCAAATATCAGAAAATACTTTCTCGAAATTTATTTTTTCAGAATTTATTTTTTCCAGAATTTATTTTTTTAAAAAAAAAAACTATTTTTCAGTAAACAAATATAGTCTTAATTCAAAAACTTAATTAAAAACAAATACAGTAAGAGAGAGCTAGGGTTAAATAACAGCCAAACAGAAAGGCAACTAAATAAAATCAACCGATAATCACTGAAAGAGATTCATAATGATTTCAAACGGAGAATGCTACTTAAAAAAAACTATCATCCAAACAGAGCCAAAAATATCACATAGAAATCAACTGATAAGCATCAAACAGGCTAAAAAGTGATTTATAATGGAGATAGTCACTCAAACAAAACTCGCTGTGAAAAATCATCTGAACAGAACAGAAACGCTATAAAATATCAACTAATAAGCATCAACAGAGACGATCACTCAAAGCTTAATAGAACGAAGCCAAATAGAAACTCAAAAAATTAAACCGGGATAAAATGAGGATCACCTTGAGCTTCGTTTCATGGAAGCGAGACACGAAAGCGACGATCCTGAGCTTGTGAGCTCGAATCTCCTTAAACCACGATCCATCAATTGTTAGAGATGAAGCGCACGATTTCGAGCCACTAGACGCCAAGCTCAAGCTCTCCTCTTCACTACTGCTCTTTCGCATATTTCTTCTCTCCATCAACACCGAGCCTGAAAAAACAACCAAAACGAAATCGTTGGTTGAAATCCAAGAAGAAATTAAGAGAAGAAAGCGAGTTTTAATCGATCAAGCAAGTACTTTGAAGGAGGGGGAGAAAGAGGTGTGGTAGTGGAGAGGAGAGCAGAAGCGACAGTGGGTTCAATAGGAGAAGGAAACGGAAGCATTTTTGTCGTTTTGAGCAAAAAGAAACGAAACGATTTTGTGTTTGGGTGGCGGGGAGATTCAAAATATTGGAGTTTTTTAACATTTTGTTTGGTTTCTTCTATTTTGGTGCTCTCTCAGTCTCTCTGCCATTTTGGTTTCAGTTCAAACGATTTGGTTTTTTAAGATGTTAAAATCAGTTTGGTTAGGTGTTTTTGGTTTTGGCTTAATTTTTTTGTAATTTAGTTTGGTTTTTTTTAATTCGATTTGGGTTTAGTTTTTTCAGTTTCAAATTTATAAATCAAAATCAAATTGAACCGATCAATTTTTTTAAAATTTTAATCGGTTTTTTTCACGGTTTGGTTTTTTTCAATTATTTTTTTCTAATTTTTTTAATTTAATCAATTTTTAAATTTTTTTTCATACCGTTTTCCACTAAAAAAAATTCTATTCTTTTTTTTCCCTTGATGTATTCAAATCGGCCATGTTAATCTAGCCCATGAATTTTGAAACCCTTATGCCCACTTCAATTCCCAGGCCCAAAAATTTGTGTTTTAATTTTAAAGGGGTGGCTGAAGAATAACGATGATGATGATGAAAAACAAGACAAATAACTAATTGTAATGGTAAAATTCGGAACAAATTGTAAAATTTCATCTACTAATTTCTTGTTTTTACCATATTCTTAGGCGCATTCTTTTTCTTTCTTATCGTAGAATCACTTTATTTCTGGAAGGTGCTGATTTATAATGCCTTCTGAGCTATTAGACATCTGCGCTTACTTTTATCATAAATTAATTTTCATTAAAGTAATTATATAAAAAAATAATAATCTCATTATAGTGTATGCAAGTTAAAAGGAGCCAGCACCTAGAAATCAAATGTATTATTAACATGATTCAATGTAGATCACAGGTACCCTTTTTTATATATTTTTTGTTACCTCGTTTTTAACATCGCTTTGGTAAAGAGAATTGTTAAGATATAGAAGCAAGAAAGCCCTTAAACCCCATTAACCTCATTGGCAGGTTTAGAATTCTATCACATATATTTTAATAAAAGTTTTGAAAAATAACAAGAAAAATATTATAAAAATAAAATTGTTTGAATATGACTGCTATTAAAAATAATAATTAAATACAATTATTATATATAAAAAAAACAACTGTTTAAAAAATAATATCTCTTTCTATTTAAATAACATGTGTAAAAAATAAACCTAAAACTTTATAAAGATCCTATATTCATGAAAAAATAGGTTATTGGAACATACTAAAGCTTTATTTTTTATATACTCAATATTGTTAAAATGATTTCGACGAGAAGATTTTAATCACATCTTGAAAAAACCATTACACATGATTATAAATTGTGAAGGATTTTGTTTGGGGTTAATTATGATTTTGTTTGGTGCTTTTCTAGGGTATAGTCAAAATCATCTCAACAAGATCTTTTATAATAATACCGAATGTGGACTCTGTGTTTTCTTTAAAAACCAAAGCCCTGATGTATTCATTAACCCATTCTTTTTTTTTTTTTCTATTTTTTTCTCATGTCACATAACTTTATTTCCTTTTCTTTTCTTAATTACTAAATCTTAAATCTTATATTTGCATTAATTTTATAAATTTTTGGATTGATTTTTGTTTAGGTTAATTAATATATAAAAAAGAATATGTTTTGAAACATACCTAAAAATCTACAATTTAAAATAACAATTGTGTATAAAAGTATATTTTAAAACGCGACCATTATTTTAAAATATCAATCATATATTCTAAAATACAGTTATATTCTAATTGTATTATTTTTTAAATCTTTTTTCAACGTGTTCTTGTAACAAAACTTTTGACAAACTATATTATTTAAGAAAAAAAGAAAAATCCGCAAAAAACATGGAAAGCATTTCGTTTAGCAATGTCCCAAGCTAGCAGAATCTGCCGTACCCGCACAGACTCAAATGGCCATAGCCAAACAAGTTGCTTCCCTTGCTGGCAACTACCGCAACAACACGTGGACATTGAATTCTTCTTCTTTTTTTTCTACTCACCGGCCCCCACATGACAGATAAGCAAAACACTTTTTTTTTTCTTTTTTTTCTTTTTCAAAAAATCACAATTACAGCTTTAAGTTATTGATTGAGACTGAAGATCGAATCTTACAAGAAATGGAGGAGAGAAATAAATTCTCTCTCGAATGCATTGTTCTGTTTCTAAATGATTTGCTCACAATTAGATCTAGGAATCATCTAGTTCTTCATACATTAAATTTGCTCCAGATTTATTTTTAAATCTAATTTGAGAGAAAATCATGATACATAAGCAAGATACTTGCGGGTTAAAATTAATAATAAAGAAAACAAATCACCTTAGCTAACATATTATTAAATTGTTGAGTCAGTTTAACATCACTATACAATTATTTTTTTATAAAAAACTTTGCTTTGTTTTTAAAATTTTTTAATATTAATTTAATTATATTTAAATTAAATTATGTGTTTTTTTATAAGTTAGCGTTTGAAAATATGATTGAAATATATTTTTTTAAAAATTAATTTGTTTTTTAAAATTAATTTGTTTTTTAAAATTAATTTTTTATGTTTCTGAATATTAATATTATAAATATTTTTTTAATATATTTTTTTAATGAAAAATACTTTAAAAATAATAATTATTATATTTTAAAATACTTTTAAAATATTTTAATGATAATAAAATAAAAAATAATAAAATTCATTTAAAATCAATCAAGCCGACATGATTAATTGCAGCAGATTGGGAATCTGAAATCATCCAATGACCCAAGCAAAAAAAAAAAATGATTGAACAGAGAAAAACTAAACAGAGACAGTGACACCCCACCCCCTTCAACAAGAGGTAGCAGGTACGTTACATTACACAACATTCAAGCCTAAGCAACCCCGTACCCAACCCTTACCTCGTCGGCAACCAACAACAAACTTCTTTCCTTTCCTTGTTCGCTGCTAACAAGCAGACTTCTGTTTCATTTTTAGACAGAGAAAGAAAAGGATAGGAGACGTTGTTGTTGTATCTTACTTCTAGAGAGAGATACTGAAAAAAAAACAAGCAGAGAGAGAGAGAGAGGAGGAGAGTGTGTACTGTGTCGTGTTTAGAGAGACGAGAAAATCAAGAAAACGTTTTGACAGTGAGAGTCAATGTTATATTGAATAAGAGAGACTCAAAAAGATTGAAGCATTCAAGTTCAATCAATATCTCGAAGAAACACAGATGATTGAAACTTTGATCTTCAATTTCTTCAAAATCTCACAATTTCACCACACGAATTGAAGCTCAATCTCTTCGAAAAAACCGAAATCAAGAAGTACCCATTTTGCTTTTACCAATGTTGGTCCAAGGTCGAGCAACAACCAACCCAAAATCTCCCAAATCCCAAATCAGACCCACCATCAACCACCACCACCACGACCTCCACCAGCGCTTCTCAGAGTCAAAATCTTTAGATTTCTCAACATGGGTATCTGAGAATTTCTACAAAATCATCACAATCACAGTGCTGATCGCCACTGTCGCCGCCATCTTCTTCCTCCGGAGCACTGGTGACACCGCCGCTTTTCTCTACCTTCAATCACAAGCACAACCTCTAGACAAAACCCATCATTTCCCTCGCATAGATTGGAACAATATTCCAGCAATCACTGACAAGTCTTCGACTTATGCGAATTTCCGGTCAGAGAAATGGATTGTTGTTAGTGTCTCTCATTACCCTTCCGATTCGCTTAAAAAGCTTGTTAGAATTAAAGGTTGGCAATTGCTTGCAATTGGGAATTCAAGGACACCAAATGATTGGTCCTTGAAGGGTGCAATTTACTTGTCTTTAGAACAACAAGCGAGTTTAGGGTTTCGAGTTTTGGGTTATGTACCTTATGATTCTTATTTACGGAAGAGTGTGGGATATTTGTTCGCGATCCAACATGGGGCAAAGAAAATTTTTGATGCTGATGATCGTGGAGAGGTTATTGATGGTGATTTAGGGAAGCATTTTGATGTGGAGTTAATAGGGGAGGGGGCTAGGCAGGAGACTATATTGCAATATAGTCATGAGAATGAGAATAGGAGTGTAGTGAATCCTTACGTTCATTTTGGTCAAAGGACAGTTTGGCCAAGAGGGTTACCATTAGAGAATGTGGGTGAACTTGGTCATGAAGAGTTTTACACTGAGGTTTATGGTGGGAAACAGTTTATACAACAAGGGATATCGAATGGATTGCCTGATGTTGATTCTGTGTTTTATTATACTAGGAAAACAGGTTTGGAAGCTTTCGATATTAGGTTTGATGAGCGTGCCCCGAAAGTGGCATTGCCTCAAGGGGTAATGGTGCCAGTTAATTCGTTTAATACAATTTACCATTCATCGGCTTTCTGGGGTTTGATGCTTCCAGTTTCAGTTAGTAATATGGCTTCTGATGTTTTGAGAGGCTACTGGGGTCAAAGGCTTCTATGGGAGATAGGTGGGTATGTTGTGGTTTATCCACCTACTGTGCATAGACATGATACAGTTGGGGGGTACCCTTTTTCTGAAGAGAAGGATCTTCATGTTAATGTTGGGAGGCTTGTTAAGTTCTTGGTTGCATGGAGGTCGAGTGAGCATAGGTTGTTTGAGAAGATTTTAGAGTTGAGTTTTGCTATGGCAGAGGAGGGGTTTTGGAGTGAGCAGGATGTGAAGTTTACTGCTGCTTGGCTTCAGGACTTGCTTGCTGTAGGGTATCGGCAGCCTAGGTTAATGTCATTTGAATTGGATCGGCCACGTCCAACCATAGGTCATGGGGATCGAAAGGAGTTTGTTCCTCGGAAGTTTCCGTCTGTGCATCTTGGAGTGGAGGAAATAGGAACTGTGAATTATGAGATCGCCAATTTGATTCGATGGAGGAAGAATTTTGGGAATGTTGTGCTTATTATGTTTTGCAATGGGCCTGTCGAACGCACTGCCTTGGAATGGAGATTGCTTTATGGGAGAATATTCAAAACTGTGATTATCTTGTCGTGGCAGAAGAATGAGGATCTTGCTGTTGAAGTAGGCCATTTGGATCATATGTACAAGTAAGTTATCTATATGAAATAAATATTTATTTTGCTTGTTTTGTTAGCATAATTTAAATCTAGATTCTTATGCAAACCATCGCCTTGGATATCTGATTTCAATTCATATGTTAGATAGAAAAATCCACTAACTAGAACTATAACTGTCTCCTAGAGGCTGGGGACTGGCGTGGTGGGAAGTTGTGGCACTCTTGTAAAATGAAAGAGATTTTTTCTAATTAAGTCTGAGGTTAAAGTTATGGGTAACAAGGGTGCATGGAGAGAATTTTCATGGAATTGGTTTTATTACTTACATTTAGTTCAAAATCTTTTTGATTATCTAGGATTGATCTCTCTTAGATTGTGGGATCCATTTAATGTATAGATTTTTGCTTATGCCCTATAGTCACAGTATTGAACTTGTGCATTTGGACATTAAAGTTGGAATTTGGATGGCTGTTAGAATTGCATAAAATAAGGCAGTCAATGTAAACATATTTGGTGGTTATGTTTCTTATTTCAACTCCTCTTTCTAAAACATGTTTACGGTAATATTGAAATCCTGGAGAACTTTTGCAATCCTTTTTGTATTGAGATTCTTTTAGTTGGAGACTATGGCCCTGGGAATCATCATATCCTTCAACTTACATTGCCGTTTACTCATGCCACTGGGAATGAGTTTAATCACCAGGTTCGAACTTGATATGTAAGCTCTGGTCTTCAAGCCGGGACAGAGTACTTCAGAAAACATCCATCCAGATTGATTGTGCTGATCTCCATTTGTGCTGTTTTGAAATATATGCCTTATGTTGAAGGACATTGTGTGCTGGAGGAAATGATATATGTACTACAATAGTTTAACTAGTCTATTTTCAAATTCTTTGGGGCATGCGACATTGGTGCTTGTGGATAAACCATTCTAGTACTTGCACATGCAAGACAAGAGCGTGATTTTTCTTGGAGTCTCCGACTTCCTTCTATAATTGTCCATTTCTTAAGGAGGCATTGTTTCCTTTTCTTCCCTCGAATCTATTTTGGAGTTATGTCAGTTTTGAGTTTGTTGCCGTGTCTTTTATTGCAGTTCTGGTTGTTATCTAGTTGATAGATATTGGTTTCTTAGGCATGCATTTGTTATTGATAACCATGGAATTGGTGTGAAGTCAAATTTTAACTGTTTGCCTTGTCAAGTGGATATCCCATACTTTTCATCTTAACTGGTGTCACTTTGTTTACTAATAATACTATCTAATATTGGTTATAGGCATCTGCCCAAGATATTCGATCGATATAGCAGTGCCGAAGGCTTTTTATTCCTTCAGGATGATACTGTTCTTAATTACTGGAATCTGCTTCAAGCTAGCAAGGCTAAACTTTGGATTACTGACAAGGTAATTTCTTTTTCTTAGTCCTCTACTTTTCTGGTCATCGCAAGACATAAAGTTGCCTTATTTTACCAATTTCATTTTCTCTATGCATTAGGATCATGCAAATTGGTTTGATATGCTGGAGCTTTGTTTCTTCTTTCTCACGCCATTCACAAAAATCAATATCTTAATGTATTTTTTAAACTAGCAGTAACGATCTCAATGGTATAAGATGAAAGGCAATACTGCAGTTGTATAAATAGTGTTCATACCTATGTCCAAGGTTGTTAAAAAAAATCGCGATTTTAATACGGCACGGAAAGCCGTTCACAAACTCGAATCGTAAAAACGGATCGTAAAATCATAAAATCGTAAGGAATTTTAAAATACATAAAAAAAATTTATGCTTTAAATAAAAATAAAGATTTTTTTTTAAAATTCAAGGCATTTGAAATATGTAGATAAAATATATTTCTTTAATCTAAACTTTATTTTCTTATTAATGCATTTCTTAATCATTTTAATGAAAATATTTTTTTTAAAATTGCAAACACGATTTTCTAAACAACAATCTATCATAATATTAAAAGTAATATTTGCCTCCTGATAAATTTTGGTCCTTGAATTTTAATTTTTTTTTCAAGCAATGAAACTAAATTGTTTTGTTTAAAATTGAGCATTAACCCAATGACATGATCTTTTTTGACATTAAGATAACCATTTAGCAAAAAAGTAAAATAAAGTTTTAAGCTTAATTCCTTGTGAACATTACGTAGAATAACAAAAAAGAAAAATAAATCAATAAACATAGTAGAAAAAATTTGAAGGACGGGAAAAAAAAAACATTGTTGTTTCTCCTCTTAATACCTCCTAGTATACAGTAAAACGCCTTTAGATATTTTTGTTAATAATTGCATGTTGTACAATATGCACAGAAGAAACCAAATCGTAAACGGCTTTCCGTATTTAACTTAAAACAAATCCTAGGGAAAGCAAATCGTGCCCGCGAAGCTTTTGCTCTTACCAAAGCATCTGACAGCTGTCCAAGAGGGAGATTTTGTTTTATGGCCTCATTTTGTCAAAATCGCAAAATCGACCCTGAAATCGTGATTTTGCGTGATTTCATCCATTTTTTGCGATTTCACTCGATTGCAACCTGATTTTACTCATTTTTTATTTTTTCAATCGATTCAACCCGTAATGCATATTTTAACTCGTAAAATCGTATGATTTTATGATTTTACGAGTTAAAACACGATTTTAACAACCTTGTCCATGTCCATATTGTGATGCTGCATGCTTATTGTGAGCAACAAATGTAGATCCCCTTCCCCATCTTTCTAACACATTATGGCATTAGGTATCCAAGTCCTGGACAACTGTGTCAACCAATGGAAACACAGATTGGTATGCAAAGCAAGCAGAAATGGTAAGAAAAGTTGTTGGCTCAATGCCGGCTCACTTCCAAGTCAATTACAAGGAAGCTATGAAAAGTGACCAGAGCCTCGTGATAGGCAGTTCTGAGATATTCTATATTCCTCAGCACTTCGTTACCGACTTTGTAGATCTTGTTGGTTTGGTGGGTGATCTAGATATTCATCAAAAGGTTGCCATACCCATGTTCTTTATGTCAATGGATTCACCTCAGAATTTTGATTCAGTGCTTAGCACAATGGTATATAAGCGGAAGCCACCACCTGATAATTCAACTCTTTATTCTGCTCAAGTACCTGCTGTTCATCCATGGAATGTGTCTAGTGAACAAGATTTCATAAAGCTGATAAGAATAATGGCAGAAGGTGACCCGCTCCTAATGGAGTTGGTTTGAAGGTAAAAACATCTTCTAATACTTACGAGAGCCAGAATAGAGGAAGAAAGCTTCAAACTATTTTGTACCTGTTATACCAAATTCTGTTTTTTTTTTTTTTCAATTTTTTTTGTTTAGGGGGAGGGCTCTTTATCTTTTTCCTTAATTTTTTTGTAATTCTTCCTTTTTAACATCTTTGTAGATTTACCATGTATCATTCATTTACTGATGGGGATCCCCTTCAATGGAAAAATGTGTTAGATCTTTTTCTTTGGCTGAAAAATACAAGAGAAGAAGATACTCGTTTCAGTTTTTTTTTCTTAATTTCTTGATTGAGTGGTGCAGTTCTCAAAATCAAGAAACATTTTTCGGTTTCTTCTTTTGTTCCTATTTCAATGCCTGTCTTCCTGGTTGTGGTGCTTTGGGATATGGTTCCTTGTCGTGGCTTATCTCTTCGATTGGGTTTTGTTCTGTTGGTGTCTTTCTATTTTATATTAGGCCTTGGTGTTCAATTCTGTTCAGGCAGCTGCTGGCCTTTTTTGGCCCAGTTTTGTTCTCTCTCTTCAAGCAGGCTTGCATGCCTCTGGGAGTATACCTTGTCATCCTCTGCTTGGCTTATCGTAGAGGGAAAAAGAAAAAAGAAGGCATGCTCTGCTTGGCTATCATATTCTGTCTTGACTGAGGAACATCCTTGTAATCAAATTAACATTCTTCTTGGGTTTTCATATTTTTATTTGAGGTATAGTAATGGGAGAGAAGATTTTTGTTCTTCTGAGATGCTAACAAAACCCTTGAAAGGGATAGAATTGCAAGAGTGAAACTTGTAGACAAAATTTGCGTTTTGAATGTTCCTTGAGAGTCACATCCATTCATTCAAGAGAAACAACTCAGGAAATCAACATTGTTAACTGATATTTGCAAATCTTTCCAGCAGTACATTTACAATTTACCGATCAATACCTTCAATCTTGTCTTCAACTTCAGAATACAACTGCCTCAACTTCTCAATGTTCTCCTGTGAAGTTTCCCAGTACCCACGTCCATTGGCTTCCAAAAAGGTCTGCACCAACTTCCTAAATGAATTCGGGTTGGTGCTCATGAGTCTGTTCAACATCTCCTCGTCTTGGATGAAGGTCGAGTTAGCCTCTTCATAGACCCAGTTGTCGACTTGACCTGAAGTTGCACTCCATCCAACAGTGTTTGTTAGCCGCTTTTCAATTTCACGAACACCCTCGTATCCGCTAGACATCATTCCTTCATACCACTTGGGGTTCAACAATTTGGTCCGTGCATCAAGCCGCACAGTCTCAGCTAGAGTACGTACCTGGAAGAGACAAAATTTGATGTTTTTTAGAACTTATTAATTACTAGATTCGACTATTGAATCGAAGCCTTTGGAATTAAAAGAGATTGCAATCGCAGTAGTCGTCCAATTGCTAACCTGAGCATTAGCTGTTGTTGTATCTGCAATGTAGGCATTAGGCTTCTTCTTATCCTTCCTCATGTTCTGCACCAGGTTTGTTGGGTCTGAATCAAAATAGTGGCTCACATCAGTGAGTGAGATCTCTGAGGAATCAAGATTTTGGAAAGTGGCTTCCGCTGTGCTCAGAGCCATCTCAAAAACTTTTCTTTTCTCCGTCATGCCTGCACCTGGGGCATCGCAATCAAAGGCAAAGGACTTCCGGCTTAAGTACATGTCTTGAAGCTGCTTCTCATCATTCCACGAAGAGTTCTCCACTGCAAGGTTTATGTTTGAGGAGTATGATCCTGAGGCATTCGAAAATACACGAGTTGCAGCTTCTCGAATGTCAACACCAAGGGCTTCAGCTTGCTCCAGAGCATGCTTCCTGACATAGTTTTGATCAGCTGGCTCATCTAGTTCAGCTACCATCTTAACTGCACGGTCGAGGAGGTTCATCTGTGGATAAAATAAAGGAAAAATGACACAGAAGTTAATCAGTGAAAGATTGAAAATAAAGTCAGCTAATAAAGTAAGAGAACACAAAGAAGTGAAATATTCACATGTTAAATATTATGAACCGATCCTCATGATTTTCCCCAAAGAAAACAAATGAGTTATATGAAAACGACCTAGTACCTGATTTATAAAGAGATCTCTAAACACCCCTGAGCAATTGACCACGACGTCAATCCTAGGCCTTCCAAGCTCTTCAAGACTTACAGGTTCCACCCGGTTAACCCTACCAAAGGTATCAGCTACTGGCCTGACTCCAATCATCCACAAGACTTGAGCCAGGGACTCACCATAGGTCTTGATATTATCAGTTCCCCACAATACAAGTGCAACTGTCTCAGGATACTTCCCATCATTGCCAGCCTTCTGCCTCTCAATTAATCTGTCGACCACAACTTTTGCACTCTGCATTGCTGCTGTTGTCGGAATGGCTTGTGGATCTAGTGCGTGAATGTTCTTTCCAGTTGGCAACACCTTTGGGTTTCTGATTGGGTCACCACCAGGCCCTGGCTCCACATATTTGCCCTCCAAGGCTTGTTTCAAACTCCCCAGCTCATTGTCAGCCACTACCAGTTTCAAACATTCTCCTAAGAACTGGAATAGTGTTCTCAGCTTAACCCTATCTGCCCGGTAGAATTTTGTGTTTGACAAGTAATCAACCCATGGTTCATTGATTCCAAACCCAAGGATCGAGGTAAGCTTATCTGCGACATCTACAACTTGACCCTTATTGTTAGTTGTTTTCTGAACAAAGGCAGAGACGGCACCACGGGAGGCCTCGGTTATTTGCCGAAGAAGTTCTACATCCATCAAGATTCCCTTATCACTCCCTCTATATACCTCCTCTATGTTTCGTCCAACAGTTTCAGCTAATATTGCTGGGAGCGATGAAATCCCATCTTCAGGACGGTCCAAGGCAGCAATATTAACCAACGTTGCGACAGCTTCCATTGCAGATGGTGGTTCACCAATGACATGAAGCCCACAGGGCAAAAGCCGGGATTCAATCTCCATGATCTTGGAGTATACTTTTCCAACAACAAGATCTCGCTCCTTTGCAGAGATCTCCATTCCCTCGTCAGGAAGCTCAACATCTTTGTCAAGATTGCATTGCCTAGCTGTACTGATAATGGAGCTCACAATTTGTGGCCCACGACCCGTGTCTTTGAGGGATTGGTATGAGGATATAAGCTCACTTAACTGCTTCAAGCCCTTGTAAAGCCCAGCATTTTCAGCTGGAGGGGTCAAATAGCTAATGGTATTTGCATAGCTGCGGCGTTTAGCAATGGTGGCTTCAGATGGGTTGTTAGCTGCATAATAGTAGACATTTGGGATATTCCCAATGAGACTGTCAGGATAACAAACATCACTCATTCCCACCTGCTTCCCTGGCATGAATTCAAGCGAACCATGAGTGCCAAAATGAAGAACTGCGTCAGCTTTGAAAATTTTCTCCACGAAGGAGTAATAAGCTGCAAACCCATGATGTGGGCTAGCTGATTTGGAGAACAATAGTCGCATAGGATCACCCTCATAACCGAAAGTGGGCTGGACTCCGATGAAGATATTACCGTACTGTTTTCCATACACCAAGAGATTCTCTCCATCAGAATTCAGATTTCCAGGAGGTTTGCCCCAGTTTTCTTCCAAAGCAGTGGCATATGGAGTAAGGCTTTGGTATTCTCGAACACCCATTTTGTAAGCAATGTTCAGATTTGGGCTGCTGAATTGAGCCTCTTTATCATGGATTATGTCTTCAATCAAGGCTTCTGAAGTCTCCGGAAGGCCCTCAACATTGTAGCCATCTTTTTGTAGTTCTTTCAGAACTGAGAAGATGGATGAGAAGACATTAAGGTAGGCTGCTGTCCCAACATTTCCCTTGTCTGGAGGAAAACTGAAGACAGTGATTGCTAACTTCTTCTCAGTCTGCATGAGGTAATACACTTGTCATTATGTGACGAAAAAATATATTCAAATTGAATTCAAGTATTGTTTTATATGAGAATATAGAGTGTGGAAATGAAAATGTGAATCTTCTGTCACAAAGTAGAGAGAGGGAGATGAGTAAATAAAAAATGGCAGAAGTGGACAGCCTATCCTGATCATCCAATCAGCATCATATTTACGTTGGAAGCAGTTGTTGAACTATAAAGCTCATTGCTAATCAATTATTAGTGCACATATACAATGTGATAACAGAGGTTTACATCAGCAAGGAGGCCTACTAATAGTAAATACATGCACCTATCAGACTCTAATCATTTCCATTATCTCTAATAAAATTTGTCAGAAACAGATCATTTTCGTTATTTTTACTTTCAAAGAAATTCTCGTTTCACTTCTAAGCAAATGAAATGAGGGTGGGAATGATGCGCTGCTTCATTGTGTTTTAAGCATCATGAAGATTGCCTAAGCATTACGAACTTTTATGCTTCATAGTTCAAATATTGTTTTCTAATTAACTGGAAGTAAACAAGAAACCTCAAGGTTTAAAAGAAAAAATATGATTCAGTGTTCAAAGATTAGGAAGATATGTAGGATGAAGGAAAAAAACCTTTGTTTTCCTTTTCAGTTCAGCCCATCTGATTGCCCTTGTGCAGAGCTGCTCCACCCTCCTGTGAAGAGCATGTGATTTCCCTGCAATTAAATTGAAGTATTTTCTCTTATTAATACTTAAAGAATTTGAGGCCATGTGTGCATGTAGAAGTACTGCTTTGAATTCAAGTAATGAAGAAACTGCCCAGTTTCAACTTGTAAAATATAAGCATTGAAAGATAAAAGACTGTTAGAACTGTAGTTTCTTTGAATATTTGTCTATTTTGGAAATAGTAGCAGCTCTAAATTTTAATGTAGATTACAAAATATAATGGTGGTACCTAAAATCATATGAGAAATGACAAAGAACAAAACAAAGAGTAAGAGGACAGACTAGAGAAGGAAGTTAGACTTACCTGTTCTTGGATCTCGGCCGGCAAAAACAATAGGCTCCATGCCACCATCCAGCTCTGGAAGAGCAACTTGCAAAGCCACCTGAATTGGATGCAGACCCAAAGTACTATTTAACCACTCCTCAGTTGTTTGAAACACCAAAGGCAATGCAACAATGTAAGGAACATCAAGCTTGCTCAACGCCTCAACAGCTCTTGGATGATCCTGCCTTGCCGGCCCTCCAACAAGAGCAAAACCAGTCAATGATACCATTGAATTCACCATTGGTTTCTTTGTAACTGGATCAATAAAAAACCTCTCAACTGGCCCTGAAAAATCAAGCCCGCCAGCGAAAATTGGAATCACTTTAGCACCTTTTGCCTCCAACTCCATGATCACAGCCACATAGTGACTCTCATCACCGGTTACAATATGACTCCTTTGCAAAACCAGCCCGACTACTGGTGCATTAGGGTCTTTAAGCTTCTCATTAGCATCTCTCCTGGTTCCATACCAATTCAAGTACTCCTTCACATCATCATACATACAAGGAGCCAAAGGGTGCCAAATTCCACTATCCAGGAACAAAACTGGATCAGAATAGTCAATCCTTTTTCCCTTCAGCGCAGGAACGTAAGACCCGGATATCATTTTCAAGAAATTCTGCAAATTATCTGGTGAACCACCGAGCCAAAACTGCAAACTCAAGATATAAAGCCTAGCATCTTGAGCTTTATCACTAGGCAAGTACTTCAAAACCTTAGGCAGAGTTCTCACTAACTTCAACATACTGTCAGCAAAACCTGCACCCTGCTTCTTTCTCTTGAACAACTGAAAGAATGGACTCTTTGATTGACCAAGCTGTGACATACTGAAAGAACCCAACTTGTTAAGCCTCATTACCTCAGGCATTGAAGGGAAAACTAAAACTGCATCAAGCCTATCCCTTTCTTTCTCCACGGCAGCTTTAACCTTCAATGCAAGCTCCTCAACAAAAATCAATGACCCAATAAAGATATTTGCATCTTCAAGATCCTTACAGAAAGTTTTATATGTGGATTCATCACGAAGCTCCTCTACTAAGTAACCAACAACTTCATATGATGCATCTTTGGAGCTCTTGTTAAGAGCTTGAACTGCTGCAGTGAGTGAAGATTGATACTGAGCTTCAAGGACTACGTAGACTATCTTCACAGTGGGGAGGTTCTGGTTGTTCTCAGGTACTATTCGGCGAACTTCTTGGGTGGTTTGTGTGAATAGGCCATTGCCAATTGCAGCACATTGTACTTTCAATGAAGACTTGAAGTTGGTTTGGTTGATTTTCTTGGGGAGAAATGAGTGAAGAAAGTAGTGTTTTTGAGATAGTGAAGAGAGTTGGTCTGGTTTGGTTGACTGTAAAGTGAATGGAGAGGACACTAGAGAAGCCATTCTTGGTAGGAAAAAGCTCGCTTTAAGCAACTCAAAAAACAGAGCCCTCTGTTTCTCCTCTCTGTTTCTAAATTGGAGAGAGGGAGAAACAAAGCTAGAGAAAACAGATTTCGGAAGAAAAAATTTACGAATCTGCTTCTGTTTCTTGTCACTGTTTTTGGTCGTGGTTCAATTGTGTTTCTTTATTCTTCTTCCTTTTTTTTCCCAGGAGGTTAAATGCTGTGAGTTTATAATTTCTGTGTGGAGGTGTAGAGGGGCATTTCAGAGGAGAAAAGTTGGTTATTATGGTTAGTGGTGAGAGGGAAGGACACGTGGCGAAATGGGTAGTCACGGAACTATAATGGGAGCGTGTATACCCCCATCTATCTGTTAGGGTTTTTATGATGGAGTTTCCTGGAATCTGATTGGTTGAATTGGATTCCCAGAAGCAACTGAGGATGAATTGGATGATGATAGGGAAATTGGTGACTAGATTTTTTTCTTGCAGTGTAAGAGGGGCTTTTTGCCTTGTAATAGATTCTTCATTTTGATTGTGTTCCCAGTGAAAAGCAAGCAATATTTTTAATTCTAACATAGTATTCATGCATGGACGACCACCAAGATTGGAAATTAATTAAACATGAGGATTTGTTATTCGCACAACATTCTATTGTTTGAAACTAGTGAAGATAATCTGATCCTTCGTTCTCCTTTTCTTTTATTTTATTTCCGCACAAATAGTTTCGGCGGCAATGGTACAATTTTGCATAGTTATAAAACACAAATTAAAATGGTAGATCTGAATTGCAGATCCAAATATTTTTTTTTAAAAAAATAAAATAATATTATTTTAGTAAAAAAATAAAATTAAAGCTCTTGTTTTAACTAGGTTAAGCTCAGGTTTATCAAATCACTAGGTTAGTCTAGGTTTTTGACTGAGTTAACCAGATTTTTTTATTTTATTTTGTATTTGATTTGTGTTCTGGTTTACCAGATCCAAGTTCTGAATTGTTCTGAATCGTTCAAGTTCTGATTGAGTTAATAAAGTGATTCAGGTTTATAATTATATAATTTTCTCTTTATAATTTCTTGTTTTTGCTTGATTTTTGTTCTTTCATTGTGAAGATAAAATTCTCTCCTTCTCTCTATTTTTACTAAACAAAAAACACATTTTCTAAAAGTTTAATATTTATCGTATATTATACTTTTAATCAAATACAAAACACACGTGAAAGCTCCATTTTAAAACCACTAGATACATTTTCCAATCTTGGTCGAGCAAGTATGACATATATGCGCACTAATTTGGGGCACATGTACATGTGCGATTAATTTGTTATGCATGTATTACATCCAGGATTTTTTTAAATGATTTTACATTTTAAATGAAAAATGTATCCATGCCCTTAAAAAGTTAAAAACAAAAAAAGATTTTTAGGTATTTTTAACCTTTAAATATATAGTTAAATGACCATATCACCTTTACATTTCTAAAAAATAATATTGTTGGTTAGGGTCGATTGAATCTTTTAATGTAGTGTTTTTTTTTTTATTATCAATTTAAATGAGAAACAATTAGATATATATATATATATATATATATATATATATATATATAAATGATTAGAAAATAGAAAGTTACTAATACATGTTATGCACGTATTATCAAGTAGGAGGCACCTGTGTTATTTGGATAGGGAATGTAATGTTTCCTGGTGTTCAAACATCACAATTCACAATGATGTTAGAAGCAATGCGTTATCTTCTTTACAATGATATGACACATGTAAATGGTGGAGATATGGTTGATTGCCGATGAATATTCTTTTCTTTTCATCTTTCTTTTCTCTCTCTACACCTTGATTTTCACATTAAAGCTTCTCCAATTCAAACATGTCCTCCAATTGTTATGTACTTCAATTTTTGTCTTTATTTTTTTATTGTCTTTTGTTTTGTTTTAAATGCTTTTTGAAGTCTTTTTCTTTGATTTTGTCCTAAGACATTTCATCTCATTTAATTTTTTTTTATCTAATTTGATCATTATTCTTTTGATTAATATTTTTAATTTTTATTTTATTTTTTGTTTCAATTTCATTCCTAAATATTTTATTTCATTTTTTTTTTCAATATGAGTCTTTTTTTATTGTTATTTTTATCCATTTTTAATTTATTTTATTTTCTAATTTAACCCCTGATTATTCTCATTCATTTAGTTTTTATATTAGGATTGGTCTAATGACAATACTAATTTCGAAGATTATATCGATTTAATATCGGTTTCTTTAGGTATTTTTATTTTATTTTAAATTTTATCATTGAATATTAGACTTTAAACTTCATTATTTGTTTTATTTTTATTTTGATAAAGTTATTTTAATATTATATCTTTAATTAAAAGATAGTAGAATTACCCTGAATTTGCTCGAGTTTTATTTGGTTGAGTGAAATAAAATTTTGAGTGCAGGACGCGGCGTGGGACTTCCGATTGCTGTACTAGTTAACCCAAGCCATGACAAGTCTACATTTAGCCATTGGTTACAGGACTTTTCTTGGGAGGGCCACAATTGCAATAAAGCCTCGAGTCCCCTTATATCCAACTCACACACAACTCAATCTGAGAATCGCCATAAATGAGCCAGATACCACTTTACAAGCATCAATCCGTCAAGCAATACTATAATCCAAAGAAGAAAGTTTGATCATTGTTGAAGAAAACGTGGCTTTGAAGTTTGAACCCATAAAGCAGCTTAAGAATAAATGTCCTCATATTCTCTGGTCACTTGATGAATGTATACTAAAAAAAATCAAGTAAAAAAAAACTAAGAGAAAGCTAGACCTCACGCTACAGGAGGCCATCTGATACAGAGTCAAGCTCAAGGTTTCGCTTAGTAGTTGATACCATGTGCAAGTCAAGAAATGGTGTGGTTCCAAGTTCTTGAAGTGGAGAAGAAGGGAGGGGAGGGGAGGGGGGATTGCCTTCAAAATGAGTAATACAGAACATGCTGCCAAAACAATTCTAGTTGCCAGTTGATCTACCTGAACACGCAAGAGAGAGAGTTTGATGTTACTCTACTGAATGTATCTTATAGCTCGTCGAATGATTAATTACATGTAAAACTGATTTTATTTATTTAAAATATATTTATTATTAATAAAAAAAGTTTTTATTTTTTATATTTATTAATATAAATTGACCAACTCTCAAAATAACAAAATAATAAAAGTTGCAAGGAAATGAAAAATTTCAAGGTTTAATGCAAAATAATAAAATTGAAAAGGAAATCTTTAAAAAAATTGAGAGAAAAAAATCAAGTCCACCCAGTTAACTCGATCACCCTACCTCTTGTGTTATGAAACGGAGATAAAAAGAAATTAAACTTTCAAAAGAAACACTTAGTAAAAAAGAATCAAGGTTAAATTAAAAAACTTCGTAAGAAAATACAAGTTAACTCATGTTAACTTGACTAAATATGCAAACCAGATATGATATAAAAACAAAACAAAAAAAAACAAAAAAAAATAAAATAATTAGGGTCTCAATTGAAAAAAAATAAAATAAATAAAAAGTAATTAAAATAATAAGGACCAAAACTAGATATAAAATCAAATGAAATTATATTTTTAGGGACAAAATTGAGAAAAAGGTAAATCAAGAAAAGGAGAGGAATATAGCAATCAAAAGAATTAGAACAAAAAATAGATTAAGAAAACATACCTAATAAAATTGGAAATGACAAAATTGCAAAAAAAAAAAAATCAAGAAAAATATAAAACATAGAAATAAAGTAATCAAAAGTAAAGGAACCAAATTGGATTAAAAAAAATCAAATTAAATAAAATGCTTAGAGCTGAAATTAAAATAAAAAAATTTCATAAAGCATAAAAACTGAATAAACAATAATCAAAAGAAGAAGAGCTAAAATCAATCAAATCACAAACTAGAGGATACAATTATTTTATTTTTTTTTGAAAACGAGTTAACTTAAACATGATTCATCATCAAAAATAATAGATAAGATCATAAGACTAAAATTAACTTATAAAAGGCAAGCACGAAAAAATTACAAAACAAAATTCAAAATCATTAAAAAAAAATTAAAATTAAAACAATGAGGGTGAAACCTTGCACAAAAAATAATTGAAAGAAACCAATTAAAAATCAAAGTGAAGAACAAAATAAATGAAGAAAAGGATTTAAAAAAGCAATAAAAAAGAACCAAAATTAGAAATCTCATAAAATTAAATTAAATTCTAAATGACAAAATAGAAAAAAAATATACTGTAAATAATAATAATAAAAAAAAACAATCAAAAACAATAAAAACTAGATTAGATATAAAAATCAAATGAAATTAAATGATGAAGAATGAAATTAAAAAACATACTTTAAGAAGCATTAAAAAAATCAAAATAAAAAAATAAAAATTAAATTCAAAATAAATATAAATTAAAAGATACAATTAAATTTTTAAAAGCTGGGCACGAATACTAAAATCTATGAGAGAGAAAAGAAGAGGAAAAAATTCCAGCCAAATTGTCACCAGTCTGACCACACACGCCGCTGATTTTTTTAGCTTTTAAAGGCAAAAAAATATTTTTACTGTAAATTTTAAAAAGTGAATAACTGAATTACCTCCTATTAATTTACAAATAACATTTGGATATCCTGTAAAAGATGATTTTACCCCAGCTTTCAAGGCAATTGTGAAGATCAATGAAAGATAAAATACCACTACATTACCAGAATCCACGATATTTCTCCAAACAATACACAGTAAATAGCTACCTTCTAGTTTTTTTTGTGATTTGTAATAAAGATGGAAGAAAATGTCATCAACAGCTCTTCATTGACGAGTAATAATTCGCTAAAAACTTTTACCTCAAAAAATCTCTTTCAGAATCACTCGTTACACAGTAGGAAGAAGATAGAATGAACATTGTATTTGAAACAGTAGAATTACTCCCTATCAAATGAAACTTAGTCGATCTCCATACCAGAAATGGCCTCGTCTAAAATCTCTTGAAGTTCCTTGACTCTCTGCCTTGTCAATGCAACGCAATCCTGCAACCTCAGCAAGCCACTTCTTTGTAAGCATCAAACTAATAAACATCTCACTATTCACTTATGTCTAACCAAGAAACAAGTGATGATGCAAACCACACTAGGAGTTCTAACCAAATGGCTAGAAATGTATCCTATACGTTAATAGAAAGTTCCATTGGTTTTATTTGGAAGGCTCGAATATATCACTTCCTAGCTATCTGCTCTTGTGTACTCTGTCTTTAACACATTTGGAACAAGAAAACCCAGCCAAACAGATCTACCTCATTAAACATCACTTGTGTTGAGGATTAGAATTCCTAAAATGATCTGGGCATTTGAAGGTAAGCCATGTCAAAATTTCAAATTTCCACACAAACCCCAGTAGTTCGAAACTTTTAAGAGTCTTGAATGTGAAAACTTTATCATCAAGTCAATGCCACTCCCCAGAATAGGTAACAGATTTATCTCGATGTAGAGAACCAAATGTGCCTGTTGCTTCCATTGCCATGGTTCTAGAGGACAGACTGTTCTACTTACTATCTTTATGACAATTTAAGTGGATACTTCAACATCAAATTATATTTTGGGAGCCATGGATCTATGTTATCAAAAGCACAAACTAACCTGGACAGCTGATGTATAGGCAAGAAATGATCCGCCTGGCTTGTAAAAAGATACAAGTCTGGCAGATGAATCCAAAACCACAGTTACAAGAGTTTCCATGATGGACTCTTCCTCTGCAGTGGGGTCTGCCAAGATGTAATTTTTATGAAGTATGCATGTTAATGAAAATGGAATGCTGCTCAGTTTGAGCTTCCTCTTTTCCTTGTTGACAGGCTCCTTCTCCAGTTTTGCTCCCTCATCTTCCTCCGATACAAGTACTATTTTTCCATCATCATTTAAGGAAACTATGGGGATTTGCACTGCAACATATTAAGTTTCCATAATAAATAAAGATAGCTACAGATACAAATATGAATGTTAAACAGAGTTTAATTTGTACAAAAATCACATCCAGTGAAACAAACTAACATTATAGAAAGTGTTCGAGCTTGGACTGAACTCATAAGGAGAAAAGGCAACAAATTACCAATGCTACTTTGCCTTGGGAATAATTGATAGCTGTATAACTAGAAAAAAGGTAAAACTGGGTGTCACCGCACATTTTCTGTCATTTGTTAGGCTAGCAAAGTGATGAAGGCTTATTGTGTACCAAATATATGGGAAGCCATTGATACCATGGAAATTATCTGGAATATAATGCTATACAGAATTCTCAAATCAAATGATTTTGAATCAACAAACCAGATCAGATGATTTCAAATCATCAAAGAACCATGATCTTCATGATCGACATTTTTAGGCCTGTATGATATTCACAAGAAACTGGCTTTCCTTGACATAATTATGTGGACATATAGAAACCAGAGCTACTTCAGTAAATTTCTATAGAAAGAAAACAAAGAACTTTTGGAACCTGTTCTTACATATCTAAACTGGGTTTTACTAAATCGTCAACTCTTTTGAGTGGTTGAGTTTTGAAGAATACAGGAGCGTTAACCCACTGGAGAACCAAACACATATCCAAACATTAAACTAACAAGAAACAAAATAGAAAAATTTCTAATCAATTTTGAACAACAAAAAAAAAAGAACAGATCTGATCGGATAAGAATAGAAAAGATTCTCAAATAAAAAACATTGAAAATAAAAACAATAAAATTAGATAAAGTTAAATAAAGTCAAAATTTATAGATTATCTCTTGTCTCTTATGCTATCTATTCTTATATTTAAAATTGAAAATAATTTAAAAAACGTAAATATTCATTTTTATACATTTTTCTAATATAAGAATACATTTACATTTTTTTTCCAATCAAAAAAAGACTTTTGTATCATAGCAAATCCAATACACCTGTCATTTAATTTGAATTAATGACAAAAAAAAAAAAAAACCACTGGAATAGATATAAATAAATCTACACATGATAGCATTTCAATAGCTAATGCAAAATGAATCAAATTCAATCTTCCAGTGTCCATGGAAAGTGATTTCACAGTAAATGAATAAAGGGAAACATGTTGCGGAATGAGGTATATGGGCTTTAGGCAAGTATTCTTGTTAGTCTATGCCTTTCACTTTAACTGGCCAAAAGTGATGTGAACATGAAAAGGATGCAGTCTTGCAATGAGAGAATGCGGCAACAGCTGAGAGTAGTGCAGCATCAAAAAGAGCACCATCAGCATCCAAACAATAGATGTCCTTCAAGGAGATACGACTCATTAATTTTCATCCAGCAGGAAAAAACAAATATCATAGTTGTCAAAGTATGCCAAATCTAACTCTTTTTGGAACAATATAAAGGAAGAAAATCTGACCAATGCCCAATATACATTAAATGCATTTCTTCTTTTGAAAGATGGAAAAGAGAAAAACAGGCAGTGACACTAACTCTTTTTGGAACAATATAAAGGGAAAAAATCTTATCAATGCCCAATATACATTAAACGCATTTCTGCTTTTGAAAGATTGAAAAGAGAAAAACAGGCAGTGACCACCTTAATTTTGAAGCCAAAAATTAAGAAAGAAGGTGAAAACCAATACCACTAACCAGGTAAGCCATCCAGGCAGCTTTTCCACTGACCAAGGACAGTTCCTTTAGATTAATCATGCCAGAACTGTAACACGTCAATGATAGACAATGCATGAGGAATATTAATGAAGAAGTTATGAATCCACTAAAAACAAATAGAGCAAGTTGGTTTCAATAGGCTAACAGCTTTTTTTAACCAGCACAATAAGCTAAAAGGTGAAGCTTATGTGAGACACACATCTCTGCATGCAAAATGAGGGGTTGGGGGGAGTCAATAGAAGCAGAAAACTTCACTTGCCTTGATATGGTATCAGATAATTGCTTCGATATCACTGGTGCTGCCTCAGCAGGCCTACCAGGCCTAACAATTGGAGAACAAATTGGAGGCATGTGGAAATCAATAGCTGAAAAAAACAAGATTCATGTATTGACGTCCTATAAATCAAAGCAAGAGAAAAAGGTACATATGCGTGAAAATTAAAAAAAGAGAAGATAAACAAAATTCAAAGTGCATGGCTAACAACCTATGCAGCCCTCGTCTGGTGACTCCGTTGAAGGGGTCATCACTTCCATTTTTATGGCAGCCAACATGGTCTGCGCAAGAAAGAAAGTACATGACTTTGAATAAGATTACTCAAACATGCACATTTAGACACACATGAGAGGGGGAGGAGACTAACAGTTGAACCAATCTTTGCCAATGCTGACCCATGAGCAGATGCAACAGCCCCTACATATTAATAACATTCAGTTCAATCATCAAGATTATACGAGCAATATCTAGCTAGGAACATGAAAATGAGAGAAACTAAGACTAAAACAATGCTAAGCCAACCAAGGGCTAATGTTGTATCTCTAGCTCTTCCAAGAGGCCTTGCATCTGGGCGGATAGATTCTGAGAGATGACGCTCAAAATAGCGAAGAGGGAAGAGGTGTCTGAAAGCATCCACCTCCATCTCCGATGACAAGTCCCCAGAGGCATCTGGCACCCCCATTCTACTCTGTTCAGCTTATTTCTGAAAAGCTCCCTTAGCTCTTGAATATGAAAGGCAACCTATAATGTAAAACCAAATTAACAATCCTACCAAAGTACATTGTTTTAAACACTCCCATATGTCCAATAACCAAGATTTCTATATTTTCAAGCATTCATCCAAGCTAAAATATAAAAGAGCTTCTCAAACCCGCTAGATAATTTCACAAAACACAAGAGACTGATCTCTCCTTTATCCACCATGAATTCAAAACCAAACCAAAGCAGCTCATATACACTCAAATTTACACCAAACACAACAAACCCACATCCCAAATTCCTTTTATTTGAAAAAACATTGCACAACAATACAAAAGCAACAAAAAAAAATATTTCTAACAAAACACAGAAGCTTATTTAAGTTCAGGTTCTTAGCACAGGCTGCAGTGTCATTGTTAAAGAGCTAAGCAGCAGTGTAAAGTCTGAATGAAAAACACACAGAAATGGAACACAAAATCACAACTTTCTCATCTTCCTGCACACTTCACTTCCAAAAACCAACAAACCCAATCAAACAAAAATGAAAAAGAAAACAAATGAAAACCCAGAATTTACTTTCTATTTTCTAAACATGAAACTAACAGAGAAGAAAAAATGACCAATCAGTGAAAACCTTGACATGGGCTTACAGCTTTTGTTGTTGCCTGTTGGTGGCTATCAAGTTTGAAACTTGAGCAGAGAACCAAGTTTACATGTAAAGCTCGAAAGCAGTGTGAGGTTCGGGGACTAGAGGTTTAGCAGAGTTTATTTTTCCGTCCGGGGTTTTAGCCCATAAACCTAGAAGCCCTAATTGATCTTTCTATGTCAAAACCAACCCAACCCGTTGAAATTTGAGCCTTCATAGAAAAAATTTTAAAAAAATAATAATAATCTTGAATCGAAGCTCAAACCATGCATGGCGTGTCGCAAGGAGAATGCCCATTTAAGAAAAATAAAAATAAAAAGTGTGGGCCAAGCCCACATCCAGGCCTATCCTGAACTCATCAGAATTTCAATCAGTTTAAAAAACTACCTCCTATATTTTTATCTAGAGAATATCCTCTCAATTTACTGATTGGTTACTTGAAGAATTGTACGGAATATGGACTCCTGTATTTTCGGGTCTTCACAGTACAGGCTGCTAATTTGAGCTTAATGTTTATCTACAATTTTAAAATAAAAGTAATCAAAGAATTCCTGGTCTCTTTTAAGCCTTGAAGAACACAGAAAACCTTGTCCATTCCGTATTAGTAATCAGGTTGAGCATCAACGTATTTATATTCCCCTCCCTGCACACAAGTTTCAGCTATGTTCTTAAGCACCTAATCCTCTCTGTATCCTCTAAAGAAAGAAGCTTTTTACAGCTATGCAGCAAAATAATGGCCAGTCTAGCATGTCTAACTACAAGAACAGTAAGAAGATGAAAGCGGGTGCAAGTGACCTTGACAACAACGACAATGACATGCAATTTAGTACAAATATCCTTAGCAATGCCAGTGCTGATATGTTTCCTGATCAGTTTAGTACGCCGCCCAACAATGCCATGATCACGGCCTGTTCATCTACTACTTTGGCTAATCGTCTTGACCAGGCGCCACAGCCACAAGGATCCTCTAGTGAGTATTCTTAAATTAATATTATGGCGGGGCGTAGTTTTATTCTTGTATTTTCTTTGAAACTAAAAGCTTCTCACTCGTATAGTGATCGGTTTGTGAATTATATAATAACATTCTAACGATTTGTTCTTGTAGGTCGTGTTAATGTAGATGATGGGATCTACATTGATCCATATTTTCGTGGCATGGCACCCGGAATCAGGTTTTTCCCTCGTGATCAAGAGCTGGTTGTGGAGTACTTGATGAAGAAGATTAGGAATGAACCATTGCCTAAGAACCGTATTCATGAGGTTAACATTTACGAATACCATCCACAAACACTTGCTGGTTAGTATATTGCTTCCTTGTGTATATTATAATACATAGTTAATGCCTGTTTGTGTATAAAACAATGTTACATTGATCCATGAATAATGTGCCTGATGGAACAGTTTTTTGTTCTTTGTTTTTTGTATGATCAGAAACGTATAAGCTATATCGAGAAGATGCGTGGTATTTTTTCACTACTAGATCCAGAAAGTATCCCAATGGGAATCGACCTGATCGAGGAGTGCCTGGTGGATTTTGGAAGCCTACTGGAAGTCCAGATACAAAAATCCTTGACGAAAACAGCAACACGATGGTCGAAAGAAGATCACTAGATTTTTACGTAGGGAAAGGGAAAAGTGGTACTAGAACAGAGTGGAAGATGCATGAGTACTATCCTACATCTAATAATGTTTCTTCAAGTAATGCCAAAGGCATGAGGGTATGGATTAGTTATTCTCTACTTTGAACAATGATTCTTTGTTTTTGGTTTTTTTTCCCTGATGGACATATTATTTTGTTGCAGTTGAATGATTGTATTTTATGTAGAATATACCTTAAAGGAGGGAAACCAAAGGCAGAACCTAAGAAGACTGGTAAAAAATCAAGAAACGATGGCAACCCTGTAAGCCATGGCCCCGCAGGTTCAAGAAATGATGCTTCCACGTCTTATAATGATAATTCTCAGCAACCAGCCACTCACGCCGCTTCTACTAGTGATACAATGGAAGTTTACTTTAACGGAATCCAACCTTGTTATGATTACAACATGAATCGACGCTGTTTTGGTGGCAACAGTAATCAGATTGCGGCAATGATGGAACCAGCAATGTATACATTGCCTAATTCAATTGAGGGGACTGGCAGAGGATTTTCACAGCGAGTAGCATTCGCTGTACCAAGTTCTTCCATGCCCTTGACAATGAACTTCGCAGGATTGAATGGGCCCAGCTCCTCCATGCCCCTGACTATGCATGGCGGGGGATTCGTGAGTGGACCCAGCTCCTCCATGCCCCTGACCATGCTCGCCGCAGGATTGAATGAACCCAACTCTACAATGCACTTAGCAGCATTGAATGGACCCAGCTCCTCCATGCCCCTGACTATGCATGGCGCCGGATTGAACGGACCCATCTCTTCCATGCCGCCGGCCACGCTGCCTGTGGATAATATGGAGGGCAATGATTATCTTGTGGAGCCCAATAATGATAATCAATTTAATAATCATCAGGAGTTGAATGACGATCTACGCAATTCCCTTCCAGATAGTGCTTTTAGGGGTGATGCTATGGCAAGGATTCACGAAATGTGGGTTAGTTCCAATAGTAGAAGAGAAGGATAAGAGATTTTTTTCGAAAGAATTACAGTTATGAAGCTTGATTCATTTCCACATTTGAACAACAGCAAGTTGTAATGATAGCAGGACTTCTACCTTAACCGAACCTCATTATTTGTCCTCCAAAAAAAGAGAAAAGGAGACAAATTTGAGTGCACTAAGAAACTAGAACCTTCTATATCTATTATTAGGCTTTAACGTATCGATAATTTATTAGTTACATGTGAATTATTGTCATTGACCTAAGCATTCTCTCTACTATCAGAAAGAACATTCTCTCTATTTTTAAAAATTAACTTAAAAAATTATTTTCAACAATGGAGCAAATAGCGATGAATCTGACAAAAAAACAACAGCAATAACGTGCTGATGGTTATACTCTATGGCCAGTACCATCTTCGGAACCTCACTGGTTAGTATATTATTTCCAGGTTTTACTTCTGCTGTCTTATATACCGAATCTCCATGCAGTGGCGGAGCTAGAGTTTTTAAGATGAGGGGGCAAATTAATAAAAATTATTATAACTTTTTAATATAATTTTTCTTCGAAGTTGATTGAGTTACATAACTTAAAATTTTAAATGATTTTTCATCCTTAAAGTATTTACGCTTGAAATACTTATCTAGTGATATGTTAATTTTATCTACGAATCTACTGGGTTTTTTTTATTATTATTAGTGTCTACATAATAATTAACACAACTATACAATAATTCGTTATTAAACAATAGTCAGTTGAGTTATTCAATAATTCTAGATCTTTCATATGAAACTCATAGCAAAATAAACATCAATTCATCAAAACTCATTTCAATTCATATCTATATGCATATAATAAGTATGTTGATTAAATTATACTTAATTATTTCTAGACATTTAAATTATTTCTAAACACACACGAAAGTTGTATGAACTCACCAAGTCAAATATATGAAACAAGTTTTAATACTATATTCTAATTTCAAATAAGAGAAAATGCCAAGAGAGAAAAATTATAGCTTATAGAATTTAAACTCATGCCTCTCCTAACTCCAAGTATCTCATTAACAATTAATTACAAACAAATATGCAATATAAAATGACAATCAATAAATGTACATTGTAAATTAAGATACCTCAATTAATAATTAATCCATGATTATAATGAATTAAGAGATCTTGGTTAAATAATTTCAATAATATACTTTATCAATACACTGAGATGTTAAAAATAGTGGTTTTGTATGAATATTAATTTATTCATTTATAATAAAAAAAGGAAATATTTAATTAATTAAATTAGTAAATTCAAACATTTATTTTGAATACATTCATATCAAAACCCTTAAATTATCATAAACCCTAATGTTTTTAATGACTAATTATAAAAGAATATAACTAAAATTAGATAATAAAATAAATTTAAAAAAAAAAGTTTACCTCATAAAGCAAAAAAAAAGAAATTTGCGTGAAAGTAAGAAAGGCATTCAATAACAGATTAAAATATAAAGAAGCTCTATGTTAATTAGTGAAAGAAAAAAAAAATTTGAGTGAATGAGCTGTACATACAAATTTTGAGTCAATGAGCTGTACATATATATTATATTAAAATATAATTCAATTATAACTTTCTATTTTTTTTTACTTTTTCGTGTATTCTATCAATCTATTATATTAATTTTCTAATATTAAAAAAATTAAGGGGGCAATTGCCCCCTTTTGTCTCTACGTGGCTGCGCCACTGTCTCCATGGTTACACTAGCTGCAGCAGCTGGTTCCTGTAAGCGTTTGGGAAACACGGCTGGCCGTGTGTTTTCAAAAACTTTAATTTTTTTGTGTTGAAAATTTGTTTTTTATGTGTTTTCGTTGTTTCGACCTAATTTGACGTGCTGATATAAAAAATAATTAGTAATCACTTCTACCACAAGATTTGATAATTGCATAGCCCATGTAGGTCGAGTGTCCACCCACAAGAAAGCACACCATGGGCCAGTTAGCATGGTCCATGGACCATCACCGTCCCGCACTCTGACGTGGTGTGATGCCATTAAGGTTGCAGTGGAGGGAAAATAACTCTAAAACAAAACTCTGTGACAAGAAATGAAAAATCCCCAGAGAAGGAGAGAGGGGAGAGGGGACCAATGATGCCCTAGCAGGTGAGACAATCCATGGCACAAGGGTCATGATGCATGTCTAGTAAAGAGAGAGCCCGATCTCAATCAGTATAGGCTCTCCAATGAAATCCCATTTGCTTTTTTAGTCCTTTTCTTGTGGCCGCAAGGATGACAATCACCAAAAGTGGCTCCCCCACACCATCACCCATGCACATGCTTTTGGTAGAAGATGGACAGTGGAGTCATGTCTGCAGAAAGTGAAAAAGGGTACGGAGTGGGGAGGTAGGATTGTGTCTGTTTTTCTTTATTCTTACAACAACGCAGCTAGGATTTTCTTGTTTCAATCACAGTACATCTACGAAGGATGTTGACAGTGGAGCACCCCTGGTTCTTCTGGAAAACCATGGAGGTCCCATGTATCCATCGCTATAGGGGTCTCACGCATGAAGATTTACATCCATTTTGCAGTATGATCCTCGCATCCTGGGAATTTCTATGGTCTGGGCATGAAAACTCACACGGGTGCAGTTCTTAGGCTCGGTAGAGCAGTTTTTACTGTAATCAAGACATACAGGCATAGTCTACAGGGGAGATGACATCTCGCTTTTGAAAAGAAGTGTACAAACTTGAAATTCTATTTGTCTTTTCAAGAAAATACATCCTTTTCAGCTCATTGATATCTACGAAATCTTTATCATCATATCTTACAAACATGTTTTTTGTTCTGTGCAGTATCTTTTTCGTCCGAAATCATAACACAGCACCGTAGCATCCATGGATTTCTTTCTTTCAAAAGGAATAAAAAAAAAATGGAATATTTTACTGCAGAATGGATTTGTCTTCAGGACATTTTCTTTTTCTTTCTGTGGCGAAATCATTGTTGTCGGTAATTATAGCTCTAGAAGCTTAGCCCTTCTTTCATAGATATAGCAAAAGTTGGGTTTAGGGTTTCGCTTTACAAACCGGCATTCTCTATAGTCAATGCTGGGATACCACTAATGATGCTATCATGAATCCTAAGGATTTTCCTATGATCTTAGATGGCATCTTTGCCTAATCAAAGCCTGAGAGTGGTTAATCAAAGCATCAAAAAATAAGACATGCCATTGGACCTTCCGATGGAGTCCAAGCATGCAATAAGCAAATAGGAATTGGGAATTTTTTTCTTTTTTTGGGTCATAGGGATTAGGATTTCAAGTTTCTGTATCCTACTCTGCCTGATATTTAAAGTTACCCTTTTTTGTATGCAAACATAAAGTACACATGCCTAGCTTGCTAATTTAATGAAGTATTACTCTCTTATGCGTGAGTTTTTTACTATAAAAATCTATATTATTTATCCTTTCATTAATAAATTATTGTGAATGGGTTATGTAAAGTTTTGTATTTTTTTAATTTAATCCTCGATTTTTTTTAGTGATTTAATCCTGATTTAATATTAATTGATTTTGATTTTTTTATGAAAATATAAAATTAAAAGAAGAAGAATCGAAATAAAAAGGCTATCAAACATGGATAGTATGCCATAAATCTTGCAAAAAATACACTTTGATTATTTAACTTTAAAAATTATGTAAATTATACAATTTTAGTACCTCAATATTTCTCCAAATTAGTTTTGGTATAAAATTTTATTTTTATTATATTTTTAGTTCCTAATAGAGAGATGAGAGAGAGAGATAGTCGAATTCAAATGATAAAAAAAAAAATATTGTTGACTATCAAAACAAACGATATTTATGTCGAATGATTATATTTGATGAATAGAGTTCATATTAAGTATTTTTTTTATCTTTAAAGTTTGTAAAAAAAATATAGACTCGGGTGATTTTTGAATTGATGTTGATTTTGATATTTTTAGGCTCCTAACAAAATGGATTTTACAAGTTAATATAGTTTGTCAGACCCATCAGCATCTCGTGTTTTTTTTTTTTTCATGAATTTTTATTATAAATTATTTGGATTAGATTCAGAACTTTTATTTCAATGTTCAGATGTAAAAGTAACAATCTGTCTAGAAAAAAACTAGGTAGTTATAGTTCAATAAATAATAAAAATTAAAAAAAATTAAAAAAAAAAAAAAAAAAAAAACCAAAGAGGAAGAGGGAACATTTGAAATCATTTCTAGGGCTTCGAACCATAAAAACAACATATATACGCACACACACACATACTGATTACCAATCACTCCCATACCAATCGTGAATGAAATTCTGACACGAATTTTGCTTGAGCTATACGTGGAGCTTTCTTGCAGAATTTCTGCAGACTTCCCGCCAGAATTTGAGTCAAATTAGAAAATATTGGGACTTGAGAAATCTATCCTAGGACCTAGACTATTGCTCTCAAAGGGCGAAAATATTGAAAGTTCAAAAAATAAATGCGACAGAAGAGCATTTGACCCCTCAATTGTGGTGAAGAATGCCGCATCGTATGGAAACAAAGTTGTCCTTCATATACACCAGGCTTGTAGCCCACCGATGGTAAGGATTTTTTTATTTTTGTATTTTGAGTTTAAATTTTAATGTGTATATTTATTATTTCTGCGGTATCTTACATATTTATTAAATTTATAAAATATTCAGTGGATTATAGAATTAAATTAATCGTGGTACATTTAAATCCTTGATTCTACAAAATAAAAAATAAAAAATAAAAAAGTTATCCTTCATACGTGTCCATCCAAATCCTTGATTCCCGCAAAATTCTTGCCTCAATTCAACGTTCCTTGTTTAGATTTTTATCAAGTTTGATTGTATACAAAGTAAGAGGGTGTTTGATGTAATTTTTTATTTTGTTTTGATGTAATATTTTATTTAAAAAAATATTATATTAATATTTGTTATATTTTTATCGTTTTAATATATTAAAAAAATTATTTTAATATATTTTCAAGTGAATAATTACTTTAAAAAATATCATTCACTATAATTAAAAACATTTTTTAAAGCTAGTAATAATCATGAGTTTCACTTAAAAGAAAATCGATTTTAAAACTTGAGGTCTTGGTTTGCCATTGAAAAGGAATATATACTCATCTATGTATTGACCACGGTCTTGAGCAAAAGGTAACAAGGCATCCATGATGCTGTCTTTGCTCTTTTTAAGTAAAGCCTGTGTAAAAGTAAATATTTTTTTGTTATGTCGTGTCCACCATACTATATAATATATATGAGTGTGTGTTTATACCATGGTTGTCCCTACTTGTCTGTGAGATGCCACAACTATTATCCATTAACAAGGTCCCGTGCACCATATGAAATAATTCATTTTTTCTTTCTTTTTAAAATTTGTTTTGGTAGGGGAAGAAGGAGTTCTAGATGTTTCGAAAATTATATTTGAACTCAAACTTGTAATAAAATATAAGCTTAATGCCATAATAAAATAGTTTATACTAAAAAAAAAGAGTCATAGATACTGAGATGCAAGCACAATCAATTATAGAGAGATAGCAGAGAAAAAGAGAAATGATTTCCCTTAAGTGCTTGATCGATAATTTATTATTATTTATACATAACGATTATGCTTATTTTAAATTATTTTTATATTTTTGGGTTCTTCAAGATATTTCCACGCTATTATCAGGATTAAAGGGATGTTTAATAGTATAATAAATATTATTTTTTAAAATAATTTTTTATTTAAAATACTTTTAAAAATTATTTTTTTATTTTTAAAAAATTATTTTGTATACTAACACATTAAAATGATATGAAAATATTAAAAAAATAGTTTTTTAAAAGAATTAAATTAAAAAATTTTTAAAACATAAAAATAAACCAACTCTAATTCTTTAAAATGAGATTCCTTCCAAGAAAATTTAAGGTTTATGCTGCTGCCTCCATTATTAAAAAGAAAAAGAAAGTTAGAGGTGAGCATATGCAACACTCATCACAGTTCATTTTTCTTCATTAATGTTATAGTAAGGCTATCATCATATTATTAGACTATTCATCTACAATTTAAATAACACTTTCTTTCATGATTATATTATTTGATGCACATAATGATAACCGAGAGGAAACAATTAGAGGACAAAGTGTACTTTTCAAAGGGAAAGTTTTCAAAAGCAAGGCATGCATAAAAATAATAGGGTGACGGGGCCTGGAAATTGATGTGAACCAGCTCACCACATCAAATTATTTAGTACATGGCATAATAATAAGAATTTGGGGTCCAAATATAAGTTTGAGTTTTATAATTATTAATATAATAGTTATTAAAAATTTATATAATTATTAATTTTAGAATTTATAAAATTTATTGAGATGTATGTAAACGAATATTTATATTAATAAATAATTAAAAAAAAGATAGATCCAAGGGTGCTTCCACTTGTTGCAATCCTAATGGGTCTGTCACGTCTCCTCTTGTGTGGCCCTGTCATGCTGCTGTTGTCTTTAATACGTATCGCATTGTCTGGTCAGATCATGATAAATTAATAATATGGTTAATTTCCCTCTCCTCTTCCTTCAAGAGATTGCCTTTCCCGATATGTGCTTGGAAGTTGGGATTCTTGGAGGCACAGTGCTTTGCTACTCCATGCATTTCTGGGGACAAGGGGGGGCCTGGTTAGAGCCCGATGAAATTTAGTAATTTGATGGCTAGTTCAAAATATACCATTTCTTGATTGACTTGCTAAAATGTTTAATCATTAATCAATTTTCCTCTCTTGTTTTATTCCAAAGATATGAGTTGGAAAAACCACTCCTTTTTAAACTGGTATAAAATCAACTGAGATATGGTTAACTCGTTATTTAATTTGAGTTTAAAAATATTAATTTAAAACTAACTTAATTTGATTAAGTTAATTAAAAGGATTAATTGAAATTTAATTCATTTGTTGAGGTTATTTTGAATTCTTTTAAAATAAAATTTATTCATTCTTGAGTTGTTCAACTTCAACTTTAATTTAATAATTATAGAAAAAACTCATATTATCTTGGCTAAAATCATGTTAGATGCCTCTCCTTTTTATATTTTATCAAATTAAGTTTTTTTGTTTAAATTGAAACAAATCTATTCTTGATGCTAAATTAAAAGTAATTTGATCCCTTGATCCGACTTTGCTTCTAGATAAGAACATGTTTTGAAATAGAGTGTAGACCGTGATATTAAAAATAATTTTTAAAAAATTAATATATATATATATATATATATTATTTTAATATATTTTTAAAAATAAAATATTTTAAATTATAATCGTTTTTATAATCCAAAACATGCTCTAAATGATCAAATCAAAACCAAGATAATAGAACATAGGATCTTGAGTTGTCTTTAATTACAAATAAAGGGGTTGATTTGAGCCAACTTTAATTTTTATTTTCTTACTAGTTTGAGAATTTTTCATTCAAATTCACTCGATAGAACTGAACAACAACTCAACTAGCACTGTTTCTTGAAAAGAGAAAATATTTTCCTCCTCCTCTGACATAATAGTAAGAACATGACTGACACAGGCTAATAAATATTAATTTGCCCCCAAGCTGAAAGAATGATTTATTCCTGTTTGTTTTTATATTTTTAAAAATATTTTTAAAAAAAATTAATTTTTTTTTATTTTTTTACTTTAAATTATTTTTTTTATGTTTTTAAATTATTTGTGTTGATAATAAAAATAATTTTTAAAAAATAAAAATATATTATTTTAATATATTTATAGCAGTTTCTTATCATAATATTGTCTAGCATGTTATTTACCCACTCAATTCTGTTCGAGGACCCATCTCAGAGGACAATGCCCTCGAGCAGGCATATCCCACAAATTCTGAGATTTAACAACCTTGTTTTGATTTATTTAGCAGGTGCGTAATTGAGATTCATTTTAGAATTCGTAGTTACTAAATTAAGTATATTTAAAAATATGATTGTAATTATTTTTTAAAATATACTTTATTTGAAAATATATTAAAAATAATTTATTTTTATTTTTTTAAAATTATTTTTGATAACAACACATTAAAATGATTTGAAAATATAAAAATATATTAATTTGAAGTAAATAAAAAAATTATTTTTTTAAATAGTTTTAAAATTCAAAAACAAACAAAATTTTAAAATAATTGGGAATATTTATTGAAATGACACAACTCTTGAATGGAAAACACTATTTAGTTTTTACTATTAGAGAATTCATTGTTTATTGAAACAACACAGTGATCAATTTATCACTATAAAGAAATTGATCAATGGAATATTAAAGATAATATGTTTTTTCATAAGATTGATTAGTTTTTATGAAATTAATTAGGGATTAATTAATCTTTTTATATTTTATAATTAGTTATTATAAAATTAACTAGGGATTAACCAGGGAACAACCCTATTAAAAAATCCTTATAAAGAAGAACACATCTCAAAAACTCAATATCCAGTTAAATCTTTTTTTTTTCTGTTCCTTTTCTTTTATTGTATTTAAATAAAATTCCCATGAACCCTTTAATTTTGACACAAATATCTTATTTTAAAAATGATTTACAAAAATAGACTCAGTCTTAATATATGAAAACAAATCCAAGAATAGCTTTAATTGTAAAATAAAAACAAAAGAATACGTAGGAGGTCACTTGTTCAATTTATTCATGCTATTAAAATTATAAGTTCGTGTACCAAACCCAACATTTGATTTTTTTTCATTTGAAAAACATAACGTTTATTTATCTCTTTGAATTTGTTAACAAATTATTTGATAAAATCTTAAAGAAAACAATATCAGCATCCTAAAAGTAAAATATAAATTTATTATTTTTCTGAAAATTGTTTTTAGATGCTATCCTTTCATATATTTTTTTATTTGAATAATTACAAAAAAACCTTATATAGTTTGATTTGTTTTTTATTTTTCATCTAAAGTTTGAAAAATTACAGTTTCTTTGCTGAAATCTATACATATAACACCATTTAACATTCTAAAAAACCAAATCAATAAAAAACACATGATTATTTACATGATTATGAGATTATTAATATTACTAGAAAAATCTTGATAAAATAAATTTAACATTAAAAATAATCATCAATGATAACTAGAATGAATGACACTCGAAGAACTGTTTGGGAGTATAGTTGCAGTTATTTTTCACTTAGAAATGTATCAAAATAATATATATATATATATATATATATTATTTTTTAAAAATTATTTTTAAAATTAGTGTATTAAAATGATTTAAAAACACAAAAAAATATTAATTTAAAATAAAAAAAAATTAAAATTTTTTAAAATATTTTTAAACAAAAAAATAAACAGAAACTCATGGAAAAAAAAGAGCGGCTTAGCATCTTAGATCAGTAAGTGAGACCATAGTTTTAAGACCCAGCCCCGCCCGATCCAAGGCCCAGGTTCCGGGTTCTGACCGGGTCGGCCTGGTCAATTTTTTTTTTTAAAATCAAAACAATGTCGTTTTAGTAAAAAAAATAAAAAATAAAAATCAACGCGTTTGCGGCCGGGTCTTGACCGGGTCAGCCGGGTCATGCCGGATTTTTCCTTCCTTCATTTTTTCTTCAACCTGGTCTAATTCTAGCTCTGGGTGGCTAGGTTTTGGATCGACCTGTCAGGCCAGGTTGAATTTCAAAACTATAAGTGAGAGCTTTCTTATTTTTATTTGTAATTTTTTTAATATTATTAGATTTTTATATATATTTTTATATGCTTTTAGTTTTTTCCTCTCTTTTCATAATTCATGACAGCTTATTTTACAATTTCTTTTACATTTTGAGTTTGGGAATTGGGACAGGTTTGAAAAAAAGCTATATATTTTCCATTTCTCTCGTAAGGTCAAATCCTTCCGAAAATGGAGGGGGAGAGAGAGAGAGAGAACGAGGTTTGAAGTTTGAACCTGATTCTTGACACGAAATAACATTCTCTGTATCTCTGTCTCTGTCTCTCTATTTTTTTTTTTTTCCCTTCTTTTCCGTAATGAAAATCACCACACTTACTATTTTACCATTTCAACTTATAAAAAAAAAGGTAAATTAGATTACATACAGTGGTTTTTCATTAAAATATTCTCATATTCATTATTTAAATTAAAATATTGTCATACTAATATTTTAAAAATTATTTTTTTCATGGATTGTTTTTCTTTTTAAATAAATCTCATTTATAACTCAAAAAATATCTTTTATAAAAAAACAAAAAAAAATAACTTTCCTTTTCCCTTCATAATAATATCAAAATCAAACAATAATTTTATGAAAATTATCTCTTTCCACTAAATTTTGGATCATAATTATTGTTATTAATCTTGGTTTGGTTTGGTGGATAAATTTAAAAATCAGCTATTTGTATTGGCCCAGTGTTTTAAAAAAACCAACTCAAAGTTAATACAAGTTAATTTGAATTCAAGTCAAAACTGGATTGTACAGTTTTAAGACGTTGCTATCTTGATTTTTCAAACCAAATTTTTTTTTTTTTAATTGACCCGTCAATTGTTCAATTCCTGAACCAGTTCTTGTGCCAAATGGACTTCTGATTAAAATGCAAGTATCTAGTCCATTCAACACGTATGTTACTGCATAAAGATTAGTTTTTTTTTAAAAAAAAAAAATTCACCAACATTGGGCATTAATTAATTAAAAGAGGGTCCAAAACTGTGGGGGCTACTTGAAAGTACTGTCGTAGAAAGTATCAAAACCCAGTCCCTGACAACTTACAGAAAGAGAGATAAAAAAGAGAGATTTTTCATTTATTTTTTGCAGCTTTCATTCTCAATTCACCGCCCATTTCTCGTGAAAAAGCCTTACGTGAGTGAAGAGAAGGACAGAATTCCTCCGCTCTTTTCAGACCCTTAAATCTCTCTCTTTCTTCTCTGTCTATAACCCAACTGTTACTGTACTAAGAAGAGAAATAAGAAACACTAAAACGAGGAACATCGTACTGTGTACTTTCTTTTCTTTCTCCTCTCAACTTCACACTTCCTTTCACTCACACAGGCCTTGAGCCATTTTCTTGTTGTTTGGTTCTTCGATATGTATTGATAAATATGAGTGCATTTACAGCTCATGTTTTATAGTGCTTTCCTAATTTGTTGTGCTTCTTTTGCTTGTTCTCTCTTGTTCTTTCCTCTTCCTTTGATGTGGGTCTTTTTGTTTCTAAATCACATTTCTTTGATCACTTCACACTTTGCATTGCTTTGATTCCAAAGAAATCTCAAATGGGGCTTTCTTGAATTTTTATTGTGTTTTGGGTTTGCAATTCTTAGCCCTTTCTTGACGAAACTCCTTTAAATTTTAATCTCTAAGTCCCCATTTAAGTGTTCTAGCTGTGAAGTTTGATTCTTTGATCAAAAGATCAAAACTTTATTATTGATGAGAAGTGGGGTTTTAGGACATGGTAATGTTCTTGAGTTGGGGGTGACGAAATCTTGAATTCTTGCATGAACAAGTGCTAGCCCTGGAATAAAAGACCAACTCAACAATGGCATTTTTATGCTTGGTGTGTCTTTTTCTTGTTGGTTTTTTATCAAAGTACCAGTTAGTGACTGCTCAGTTGGATGAACAAGCTATACTGTTAGCCATTAAAAGAGAGCTTGGAGTACCTGGGTGGGGTGCCAACAACACAAATTACTGCAACTGGGCTGGCATTAGCTGTGGCTTGAATCATTCAATGGTTGAAGGGCTTGATCTTTCAAGGCTTGGTCTTAGAGGTAATGTGACTCTAATCTCTGAGCTCAAAGCATTGAAGCAGCTTGATCTTTCTAGCAATAGTTTTCATGGTGAAATTCCTTCAGCTTTTGGGAATTTGTCTCAGCTTGAATTTCTTGATTTGTCTTTGAATAAGTTTGGAGGCGTGATTCCTATGGAGTTGGGTGGTCTTAGAAACCTCAAGTCATTGAACCTTTCTAACAACATGCTTGTAGGATGGATACCTGATGAGTTTCAGGGTCTAGAAAAGTTGGAGGATTTTCAAATTTCTAGTAATAAGCTGAATGGTTCTATACCATCTTGTGTGGGTAATTTGACAAACTTGAGGGTTTTTACCGCCTATGAGAATGAATTAGGTGGTGAAATTCCTGATAATCTAGGCTCAGTTTCTGAGTTGAGGGTGTTGAACCTTCATTCGAACATGCTCGGAGGGCCAATACCAAAGAGCATTTTCGCTATGGGGAAGTTGGAAGTCTTGATTCTTACTATGAATCGGTTCAGCGGTGAACTTCCTGAATCGGTTGGCAACTGCAGAGGCCTTTCTAATATCCGAATCGGGAACAATGATCTCGTAGGAGTCATCCCTAAGGCAATTGGGAATGTTAGCAGCCTCACATATTTCGAAGTGGCCAATAACCACATATCTGGTGAGATTGTGTCTGAGTTTGCTCGGTGCTCAAATCTTACCCTCCTAAATTTGGCCTCAAATGGGTTTACTGGAATTATTCCTCCTGAACTTGGACAGCTTGTAAATCTGCAGGAATTGATTCTTTCAGGCAATAGTTTGTATGGAGATATCCCGAAATCAATTCTTGGGTGGAAGAGTCTTAACAAGCTTGACCTTAGCAATAATAGATTCAATGGCACTGTCCCTAATGATATTTGCAACATGTCAAGATTGCAGTTCTTGCTTCTGGGTCAGAACTCAATCAAAGGTGAGATACCTCACGAGATTGGAAATTGCATGAAGCTTCTCGAGTTGCAAATGGGTAGCAACTACTTGACTGGAAGTATCCCTCCGGAGATTGGTCACATCAGGAATTTACAGATAGCCTTGAATTTGAGCTTCAATCATCTCCATGGATCACTGCCCCCTGAATTAGGGAAGCTTGACAAGCTGGTTTCATTGGATGTCTCCAACAATCAACTTTCAGGCACTATCCCACCTTCATTCAAGGGAATGTTAAGTTTGATAGAGGTTAATTTCTCAAACAATCTGTTCAGTGGCCCTGTGCCCACCTTTGTACCGTTTCAAAAGAGTCTAAATTCAAGCTTTTTTGGGAACAAAGGTCTCTGTGGTGAGCCATTGAGTTTGTCATGTGGAAATTCTTATCCTTCTGGTCGGAAGAATTACCATCATAGGGTCTCTTACAGGATTATACTAGCTGTTATTGGTTCTGGTTTGGCGGTATTTGTCTCAGTAACTATAGTTGTTCTGCTGTTTATGCTGAGGGAGAGTCAGGAAAAGGCAGCCAAAACTGCAGGAATTGATGATGACAAAATCAATGACCAACCAGCAATAATAGCCGGAAATGTCTTTGTTGAAAATCTCAGGCAAGCAATAGATCTTGATGCTGTTGTTAAATCAACTTTGAAAGATTCAAATAAGCTCAGCAGTGGAACTTTTAGCACGGTATACAAGGCAGTTATGCCTTCTGGGATGGTATTGATGGCGAGGAGACTAAAATCCATGGACAGAACCATTATTCATCACCAGAACAAGATGATAAGGGAGCTTGAAAGACTGAGCAAGCTCTGTCATGATAATCTAGTGCGACCTGTTGGATTTGTAATTTATGAAGACATCGTTCTTTTGCTTCATAATTACTTACCCAATGGGACATTAGCTCAGCTTCTTCATGAATCAAGCAAGAATTCCGAGTACGAACCTGATTGGCCTACAAGGTTATCCATTGCCATAGGGGTGGCAGAAGGATTGGCTTTTCTTCATCACGTGGCCATAATCCACCTTGACATTTCTTCTTGTAATGTTCTTTTAGATGCTGACTTTAGGCCCTTGGTTGGGGAAGTGGAGATATCAAAGCTCTTGGATCCATCCAGAGGCACCGCAAGCATCAGTGCAGTTGCAGGGTCTTTTGGTTATATTCCCCCAGGTATGAATATTTAAACTGAATAATTCTAGACTTCGTAGCTTCATCTGTGTAATTGGTTTCAGTATCTTCATATTTCTTTTTCTTTATTTTCTTCTCGATGAAAGTAAATTCTCTTATCAGAAATAAAAACAATGGCAGTCTGGCAACCAGTAGCATGCAAATAAGAATTCATAGTGAAAAATTATGACAAACAGGAGATGGTGGCTTATTGTAGACAAATTTATGGCCAACATATGCAGGTTATTTGCAGTATGATGAACTGCTTCTCAACCAACCTATGAAATTATTGCTGCAAAAGTACTAAGCATTTATTTTCATACCTGTTTAGCAGCTTTGTCAATTGATCTGTTCTTTAACACTTACAAGTGTTTGAGCTCAGAGAACAAGATTTAAACATCCCTTTGTTTCTCACTGTCATTCTGCTTTTTCTTCGTTATGTAGAGTATGCATACACGATGCAAGTTACCGCTCCAGGAAATGTTTATAGCTACGGGGTCGTACTGCTTGAAATCCTAACAACTCGGATACCAGTTGACGAGGACTTTGGTGAAGGGGTAGATTTGGTGAAGTGGGTTCATGGTGCTCCAGTTAGGGGAGAGACTCCTGAGCAGATTCTTGATGCAAGACTCAGCACCGTTTCCTTTGGTTGGAGGAGAGAGATGCTGGCAGCTCTCAAGGTAGCATTACTCTGCACCGACAGCACACCGGCAAAGCGGCCAAAAATGAAGAAGGTAGTTGAAATGCTTCAAGAAATAAAGCAAGGCTGATGGAACTGCATTCTGCTCTACCTATCCAGCAAGACTGGTTAATGGGCTGTCCACAACACAAGAAGCTTGTTTCTGAAAATATGATTCGTTTCTGATAGGCCTGCCTGGAGGAGAAAGACTCAGATTTGGATATTTCAGTCCTAGCTTGGATTCTGTCCATTTTCTTTTTACCAAATTCAGTTCCAATAATGGAAACTTGTAAACTATAAGAGTAAGGGAAAAAAAAAACAGTTGAAGGGTGTATGAAAGAGGTTGCTTCATTAAAAAGACCACTCTTGAGTTTTTGTTGCATATTAAGCCTACAATTGTAACATTGAAGTTCTGGTCCTGAGATGTTGGAAATATATGTGAACTATAATTTTTCTAATGAAATTCCAGCAGAGTTGCAGGTTTCCAAATACGTCAAGAACATGTACACGCTACTTGAGTTCCCACTCTCCACATCCCTTCCTTTTTCTAGAGACAAGTCCTACTAAAATAACATTTAGACTTGCATGCGGAACCATAGCTTCATGCTAGGATGAAACATCATAGGAATGTTTTTTTTATTATTAATTTTGTCAAGTGAGGAAGCTGTAAGGACTAATTGGTAGACGTTTTGCTCGTGTAGGCTTCCTTTTCACAAGTTCAAGAAGATAAATCCAACCCGAACATTCTTTCAGATCCTGTTCAGCTCGCAGGCACAAGTTAGATTGTGCTAATGTGAATATTGAATAGATGTGTTTCTTGGCTCCCTAGCATAAATGTATGAAAACGGAGCCATTCAGAGCAAAAAATCTTTACGAAGAAAACATCTGAGACAATGTATTTCCACAAAAAAAGAGTAGGAGAGGAGAAAGAGCTTGGATTTCATACACACATAACCTGAGGTTATATACAAAAATTGTTTTCTGTGACTCTGTTGCCACTGAAGCAGAGATAAACAAATATTATGTTACAATGCCTGAGAACATACTTAATTAAATCATCAAGCATCCAAAACAACCATGTGCTCAATAATTTATTAATACAATGGCTTCAAGAAAGTATCAAAGAAAACCACAAACAGCTAGCAAGAAAATAAAAGCTTGAAGAAAGCAGGGCATCCACATGTGCAGACTCAAGCCAATCTCTGCTAGGAACTAGCTTCAATGCGACTAGAAAAACACTCACAGCAGAAACCAAAAATATAGATGACACAACGTATAGGGATAAGAAAAAAAAGAGGTATTAAACGGTAGATAAAACTCTGAATTGAATAATTTTGAAAGTCAGTAATCTTGAAGTTGTTTAAATAGTAGTTAAATCAATCTAATATGTAAAAGAACAAATAATATGGAAACAACAAGAAAAACATCACTTCGATGATGTACCAAGATCTAATATGATTAAGAATGAGAGTTTTTAAGTGTTTAGATAAAGGATAGTAATATGTTTACATCAATATTTTCTTTTTTAAAGTTCATGAAGCTGATGATTTATGATAAAAAACTTAACTCCGCAAAACAAATTTTTTTAATGAGATTTATAGATCTTTTGATTATAAAGTTAGTGATTTTGATAAGAGGTTGCAATAAATGAGATAATGAGATTTAAATTCTGAAAATAATTTTTTTTTTTTTTGTATTATAAATGCTTTAAAAATAAGATTATAATAATTAGAGAATCTGAAAAAATAAAAATCCTTTGCATGAGTAATTTAAAGGATATATATAGCTTATGAACTTTGTCATATTGCTTTAATGGAGATGTTGAAATATTATTTTCTCAATATAACATTAATAAGAGATAAATATCTTTTACATAATATTAATCTTGATAAAAATATGGTAAGTTTTTAGAAGACTTTTATACATCTAAAACAATATAAGTAGATGATCATTCTTAATTTTTAATATTTTATATTAAAAAACAAAAAAATAAACAAACAAATTATTGTGACCCAATAAGACCTACACAAATTATTAATTCTATATGCATTTGGACCTAAAATGATTCCAAACCCAAGGATGATGACTTTGACAGCTTGTTAAATTTATGTGTACTTGGACTTAACGCATAGTTAAATTCAAGGATATTGTGTTTAACATCTCGTTAGACCACGTATACTTGGACTTAGCGCGTAGCTAAACCCAAAATAATAGGTTTCACACCTCGTTAAATCCACATATGTTTGAATTAAACGCGTAGCTGATCTCAAAAATGCAGGATCCGATACCTATTCATCTACATTTACTTGGGTTCGATGCATAACTAAACCTAAAAATATTGGGTCTTAGAACAAAGGAGACACATGCCATCTATAATTAATATTCTGTCAGACATGCTGAGTTATTGCCACCACCACTGCTAGTGTAAATTTCATGAGTGGCTTATATAAACCCAACAAAAGGATGCAAAGCAAGCAAACACAAGGAACAATCCAAGGATATTGATAACAAGTCCAAGCCAAGGCACTGGAACCCGTAATCAAAGCAAAGCAGCAACAAACCACGTAAAGCCACATGAATCACCATCATAAACAACGACAAGTGCACTCATGTTCATTTCATTTATTTTTTACAAGTTTGATTCCTGTGTTACCACCTCAAATGAAACACTTTATTTTTTCTTAATGCAAAAGGAAATAAAAAAAATATTAAGGTTGTTAATGTTTTCTTACTATCAAATTTTCTTTTTACTTGTATTTAATAAAATATATATAACGATAATTATGTATATTAATAAATAAAAATAAATTTGTTAATTACAACCACAGATTAAGTTGGAAAATTGAAATAAAAATGTTTGAATCATTTCGAGAATAATATAATTTTAAAAAACATCATAATAGGCTCATCATCAACATCTTAAAGAAAAAACATTTGGAAATCAACTCGGTTGATGATTGAACGAATCCATGTACTCTCCAAAATTGCACTAAGAAGACATCAATGAATTGTAAGGTTTAGCAGGAAAAGAAGACCAATAAAGAAAGCATTTACATGTTGGATCTTTGAAACTTTTCGAATCATTTCGAGAATGTCAGATTTTAAAGAACATTGTAATAGGCTCATCATCAACATCTTGAAGAAAAAACATGCATTTAATACGAGAAAAAACATGTTATTTTTTATCTTCCTGTCAAGAGAATTACGGTAGAGTGTCTGATTCATTTAATGAAAGAGCCCAATGCAAAAAAATGCATGTTGAAGATCACCAGCCTTAATCAAAACCTTTCCATATATACACAGTCCTAATCACAGCACAATCATATCTAATTACTTCCTTTCCTCTTGCTCACAATTATGTAATAACGTTACCTTCCTTTCTCATGTAATACGTTACATACTGAATGCATATAAATACAAGTGCACTCGGTTGATGATCTTCAACAGGGTCTTTGAAACTGTTCAAATCATTTCGAGAATAATCAGATTTTAAAGAGCATCGTAATAGGCTCATCATCAACATCTTGAAGAAAAAACATTTGGAAATCAACTCGGTTAATGATTCAACGAATCCATTTGCTATCCAAAGTTGCACCAAGAAGACATCAATGAATTTGTAAGGTTTAGCAGGATAAAAAGAGCAATAAAGAAAACATCTTTTAAAGTGAGAAGGCAGCCGCTGATAAATCTTTAAAGCAGGCAAAATACCTTCTTTTTTTGAAGAAATCACCATCTTCCTTTGCTTCCTATGTCTCAGTATCTCTCACAGATTTCCATTCATTTTCATCAGTTACTCCAAGAAGTTGTTTCCCAAATTTATTACTGACAGAGGAATTTTCTTACATTTTCCCACTATTTATTTCCCAATTTTTACCAGAACTGGATAGTGCTGCCTCTGCCTTTCCTTGAATGCATAGTCGTACAACAAAGACAAACAAGTCCTCTTCATCAAGAAGACTTTACTCGTGATCTCAGCAAAACGTTTAATACTATAAGTTTACTGCCAATTGCATCCTTTAATAACAGAGGCTTCAGCAATAACCACTTCCCGGGATGTTCATTCAAAACATGATCCAAAGGAGCAAGTATTTCCTATCATCTAGGATTTCTTCAATTTTCCTGCAATTTTTTCGTATCCGAATCAATACATTTATCACCAATTGGAGATTTGATCATTTTTTCCACCACTTGTTTTAGATTTAAACCATCTGAAACACACGCCCGCATGCACAGATGAAAATGAGTTTTTACAGTTTCATCATCATCACCACATACTGATTTAGCGAGAGCGGTCTTCCCAGGGCCCTCCAATCCAACTATTGGAATGAGGGAGGGGTGTTTTCTTGATCCTCGTCTCTTCCGATAAGTCTAGAAAAGCTCTGAAGAATCGCTTTAATTCTGTTTCCCGAGCCAATTAATAGTCTGCTCGGTGAGATCAAAGTCAGACCTGAGAGATGCAATCTCAGAAAGTCCCTCGAAGATGTTTTTTTTTTATATATATAAAAAACGGAATGCATGCCGATTAGAACTCGAAAAGAAGTCTCTTACCTTGCTGCGGTTTTCACTACTTGCCTTCGCAAAGCTTCACACTCAAATTCGTCCAGAACATCATCAGCATTATACAAGAAGACTTCTTTGAGCTTCCCTAGCTACAGTTGTATCCTGTGATTCTTTGATCGCTTCTTATGAGCATCTACCATTACTGCATTGATGGCTGACAATTTCTCTTTAACACATGCAAGGTCATCTTCAAGTCTCCATGCCAAAAAGAATTTCCGGAGGGCAAGGGAGAGGAACTCATAGAAGGTACGTAAAATTTGGCACTCCTAATATCGGAGCACCTATCTTCGAGTTAAAAAAGAATTGGTTATGTGATTGATTTTTTAAATATATATTTTTGTTATTATATAATTAAATAAAAAATAATTTAAAAAATATTTTTATAATTAAATATAATTAATAATTTAGATTATAAATTTAATGGATTAAGTCGTGAAACCTGTATCAATTCAATATATTATTGTTTTAATATTAAAAAAAATTACAATCTTAAATTTAACTTTGAATCTCCAAGTTAATTGGAAATAACTTTCATACAATTTAATATTAAATTTAATTTAAATAAAAAGTTGGATAAAAAAAAATTATAAATTGCCTTGATGGCTAGGTTTACCAAGAACAACAAATAATTCTGGGTGGTTTCTACATTTAATTTTTTTTTTATTTAAGCAGTAAAGTAGTACGACCTTTTAAACTAGTCAAAGGATTATCTTTGTTTCTATAATGTTTAGATATAGTTATAAAACTCTAGTTGGAGATCAAGTCTGCACATACTAAAATTATGAATCAAATAGGTTTGAATCAACTTAAGTTTTAATTTTTTTAAAAAAAAAAACTAGGTTTTTTTAGTTAATTTAATCTGATGTGATCTGACCTCACCTGAGCTAGTGACACCATGAATCTTACCCCGCTAGGCCAAGTCTACGAATTTTTATAATACTGGTGTAGACCATATATATAGATGATTTTAATTCCTCTTTGAAAAAAACCATATTTATCTTTCCGGTCACATTTGTCGACCGACAGCGTTTTGTGAAGTGGAATGGTTGATAATTTCAACTTGTTCATCCAAGAAAATTGCCCGCTATGGGCACGATTTGCTGGATTTTCTTTCGCTGCTATTTGCTCGGAGCCTGGATATGCTACGTCATGCCTTTTTATTTTTCTTCTTTTCAAATCGTTTTTTATTAAAACAATATTAAATTAATATTTTTAAATATTTTTATTATATTTAAAAAATATCATCCATCAATATAAAATACAAACCTAACTTAACTTTTTTAGATAAAAGAGGCCTAGTATTCCATATGCTCTCATAATTAACTGTCTAGTAACATAGTAGTTTGTATAATCGTGCTTGCGAGGGGACAAAAAGATTTTAATCATAAAAAAATAATCTAGGTCTTAGAAAATTCCTAGACTTTGTTACTACATTCGTTTTTAATGAACACAATATTTTTATCTAAAATATTATTTATGTTAAAAAAATATTTTATAATTCTTAAAACAAGTTATATGTGATTAAAAGCTATAAAAAAATCATAAACATAGTAAAAACATGTTCAAAATCTATTTAAAAATTTTAAGAATAAAAGGATGATTTGAATAGAATTTTAATGAAAAATTTATTATTATTATTATTATTATATTATGTCATATATATAATAATTGAAAAAAAATTAAAATTGAAATAAAAATATTAAAATAATTATGTGAAAATTAAAAAGTAAATGAACTGGTAAAAAAATTTAAGTAAGAAAATTAAAAAAAAAAAAAAAAAAACAAAAGGTCATGCCTAACAGCTGCCTCCTCATAGGAGACCAGATGCACATGCCTAACCGTGCTTTACATTTTTTTATTAGGGGCGAGTATGATGATCATCTTTTATTTATTTGAAAAAAATAAAACACAAACAACAAATCAGAAAGAAAATATTTTTGCCAGCGCGACGTCGACAAGTCATCTATCATTTTCACTTGAAAAAATATTGTTTCCAGCACGACCTCTTGGCTCTGACTAGTGCGCTAACCAATTGAGCTAATTTTTTGAAAGAAAAAAAAAACAAAGTTTATATGTCACCTAAAAGAAAATATTGTTGCCGCCAGAACCTGCAACCTCTTGGACCGGACCGACTCACTAACCAACAAAACTGCAACACGAACTTGTTATCAAAACAATTAAACTAATATATTATCCCGTTTCATTATGAACAGTATAACAATATAAAGAATCCCAGTTCTTTTAATAGCATAGAATAATGGTCTTTGTTCTGTGCAATGTTTTTCAAAATTAACAGCGTGCAGTTGGACTCGGAATGAGGAAGTGAAAAAAGGGAAACATGAAAAAAAAGAATTTTCAAGCTCCTTTTGGATCATAAGAAAATTTCCCATCATTCGTGGGAGGCAAAGAAATCAAATATGAATATGGAACTTGCATATCGAGTAACATGTTCCTATCTGAATCTACTGCTCAGAAAATAAAATACAGGCAAGCAACAGAGTAATAAAAACTCAGCACCATCACACTAGCAAGTGCTTATTGTGTTCAGATATAACTGTGTAACAGTGTCTGTATCACTGCATGAGGCATTCAATAAACATACATTTGATTATGCCACTTGTAAAGTATATTAATGTTTATGGACCAAAGGAGGAAACTAAAAGGACAGTCACAGTACACAGATTTCAGTAGAAGTCCATTGTTCACCAATCTATACCCAATCCTCTGTTTAGGAAGAGTTTCTCGACGTACATTATTACCGGCACCGATGCAGCAACATAACTCTGCATTTGAATACTTGCCGAGCTTTCTGGAGAAAAACAAATATTGAAGAAATTAATATGACTTGAATCATTCTAACAAACATAAGAGTGCCTGCAGAACAGACATGTTTTTATGGAACACCAAGTCAGATAACAAGTGAATTGGAAACAGGTTTTAAACCTCCAAGCATATCTGCTTGCACACCTTTCAGGAACTTGCGAGATCATGAATTTCATTAACAAGCATTTGAAATGGTCCAAGCACTCACCATCTTCATTCAGGTTTTTTAACAGCTGTTCTTTAGTAGGAAGGGCGTACATCCCTGCAGCAACAGCTTTCCTAAGTGCCCACCCATGATGGGGAGCAAATACCTGTTCATAAGCCTTCGAAGCAGGGCCCTTCAAAGAATTTCCCCTGACACAGGAATAAAAGGAACTGTTAACCATCTTCTCATCCATAAACACAAACCATTAATTCCAGATCAAGGCCAATCTGATTAAATTTGCAACTATAATTTGCTTATTCTGATCAAGAAGTTCAATGTGTAATTGTGTATAAATTAAGGTGATGAAACGCAGGCATCACCTTCTACACCCTGGAGGTTTATTGAGGTATGCAACTTATAACTAAACCAATCTATTGCTTCTTAAATCAAGAATTGAACCAGAGGGGGTGTCCGCCCCTTCAGAAAGACCAATACTTGCATCTTAAAGAGGTACATTGACTGTTCTCACCTTGGCACAAAATGAGTATAATTGGAGTAGATATACAGCAAATAAATGAAGGTTAAATACCCAGTGACCCACAGGTGATTCAGGACAAATGCATTTGGAAAAACTAGCATTTATAGATCACTAAACCTTCAAACAGTAATTAAAAAAAAACATGTCAGTTTGAACCTAGGTTCAGCAAGAATTAGACTTGTTTAGTCTCCAACCTTTGTACCAACAGGAAAAGTAGCTGAAACATTCTTACTTGTTCCATAACATACAATTGATCTGGTGACAAAAGATGCATAACAGTTTCATCCTGAAGGCAAACAAAGTCATTGGCTGAAGTGGCAAGTTTGAGTGTTAAGTTTACAGTACAGGGAACTGTGACAAACAGACACCATCCATAACATCATCCAGTGGGAGCACTCGCCCAGGCAAAACACATAATTTTAGGAACACGTGAAACTAAAGCCCTGGACCATAACACCCTCCAATCAAAGAGCTCACCATCACAAATATAAACCTTCAGCCCCCTGTCCCATTGTGTCGTTTGGAATCCTTTAACCCAAACAATCAGTTTCCCCAATCCACCATGAATTAAAAAGTCCAAACAGGGGCTAAAAGATGAAAAGAATCTTGAACCCCACCAACATTTGGCTAAAGAATTGCCTGAATTGTGGTTAATACCCCTCCTACGCAATTTAAGGATCAAATAAGACTCTAAACCTTTATAAAATTCTGTCAACTGAAACATCATACTATATTCTTTGTAAGATTTCAGTAGTACCCTCCTTGATGGAAGTTCAGTCGATTCAAGAGCAAATGCTTGTGGTAAACTCGCAAAAAAATTTAAAACTAATCACTTCATACAAGCTAAAGGAAAAATAACAAGAAAAGGAAAATTGACATACAGATATCAGTAAATTAAATTCTTGAAACTACAGGTTTAAAAAGCCAAGACAAACACATCAAAGCCGACAATTATCAAAACTTAAAGAAACGCTACAACCCAAATTGTCAACATTGTGCACAAACCTAATACAACACCTCGCAAGAAATCAAGCATCAAATCAAGTAACTTCTTAACCCCCAGTTTAACCACTGTTATCCTCTAATGAAGACTTAATGATGGCGTTCCTTTATTATGCATAAAAAAAGGAAGCAACCCAAAAACCATAACTTCAGCAAGTACAAAAATTTCAGGAAAAATTATAACGTAAACCCTGTCCATGTAACAACTATTTGAATTTTAGCCAGATGGGCTTCTTCCGAAACGAAAGGAAAAGGAGTTAAGAAACACCTACTCTGTAACAATAATCAGCTCAAACAAGACCTTGACCATAACAAGCCCACGCTTTACTCTTAAAAGATTTCTTGAGTGACTCCCGGATTTTCTCACAGAATTCCCTTGTATATCCTTCTCTAACAAACTTTGTAATGTACCAATCGACTTCGATGCCTCTGCAAGATCAAGCACCTGTTCGATTTTATCATAAAAAAGGGAAGGATCAAACAATTGTAAATGGAGGAAAAAAAACATGGGTTGTCGGTGATGAATAAAAATGAAAGATTACCTTGGCAACATAATCCACTTCAGCGAATTTAAAAGCGATCCCTAAGCAACCAAAGAGAGGAGAAACGAGAGAACAAGCATGAGAGAATGGTGCCACTTCAACTTCTTGGGATTGCGAGTTTATTGTAGCTTCTAGCTCTTTAAAGGCTTCTGCGATCTTTCTTAGTGGCTTTGCAGTATCTAAATCACCCATTTTTTTGAACCCTTTTCGTCAAAATCTAAATCTAAATCTCAATCTCTCTCGATTAATTGATAGGTGAGGTTTGGATTTGTTGAAGATGGTGAGTTGTTTTATTAATTCCGGGCAATGAAGAGACTTTCAGGGATGGGAGAAACTATTCAGCGATATTCCATTTTGATTCTTATAGTTTACGTTTTCTCAATACGAATCTTGTAATTTTGAAAACGTTCCAGTCTAATTCCTAGCCGTTAAATAGATAATGGAGCTAACATTTTGCTTATTTGGAGTTATGTTCTAGTCGGCATTGCGTGCATGCGTGTTTTCGAAGATTTTTATTTTTATTTTTATTTTTATTTTTAAATTACTTTTTTATAACGTTTTAATATATTAATATAAAAAATAAATCTTCAAAATTAAAAAAAAAACATATTATTTTAATATTTTAAAAAACAATATTTGAAAAAACAATACTTATCACAATGTTTTTACGATGATTTTTGTATTTTAAAAGTTTTTTTATATTAAATTAATTTTTTTAGTGTTTTAGATATTTTAATAAATTAATATTAAAAATATTTTTTAAAGATAAAAAATTTTATTCTAATATAATATCAAATAAAAAATACTTTAAATAATAACTATTACACTCCCAAACCTTTTCTTAATTTTTTTATAACGTTTTAATATATTAATATAAAAATAAATCTTCAAAATTAAAAAAAATATTATTTTAATATTTTAAAAAACAATATTTGAAAAAACAATACTTATCATAATATTTTTACACTTTTGATTATTTTTGCATTTGAAAAGTTTTTTTATATTAAATTAATTTTTTTAGTATTTTTGGATATTTTAATAAATTGATATTAAAAATATTTTTAAAAAATAAAATATTTTATTTTAATATAATATCAAATAAAAAAACTTTAAATAATAACTATTACACTCCCATTACCTTTAAATCACCAATGTTCTATGCCTGAGGTAAGGCTTACAGGGAACACGGATTCACAATTATGATGGATCGTGAACCTTACATGTGGATCCTAGAACCCTCCAATTCACTACTGGAACAGAATCATGGATTTCAATCCCTAAGTCTATAAAAACATAACAAGCTTCTAATTTTATAGAGTGTATTTAAAAGTATAATTATGATTATTTTGTAAAATAATTTTTATTTGAAAATATATTAAAATAATATTTTTATTTTTTTAAAAAAATTTAATATTAATTTATTAAAATGATATAAAAATATATATAAAAAATTAAATTTTAAAAAAATAAATAAATATTTTATAACATAAAAACAAAACAGACAACACTCATGGATAGGAAGAAAACACGTTGAGATCCCATGTAAGACGACCAGACACGCTCCAAAGCCACCTGTTATCCCCAAATACATTGGTCAAATCCGCGGGTCTCATCTCCATCAATCATGGAGACTTGTGAACAATTCACAGCCCATAAAAACCAATACTCATACAGCTTTTACACTGGTACGTTTATTGTGTAAGAGATGTTTAAATGTGATAATAATTATTTTTTAAAATATATTTTTATTTTTTTAAAATTAATTTAAATATTAACACATCAAAATAATTTAAAAAAATATATAAAAAAATTAAAATTTATCCAACTCCATCTACAGAGTACCAAACAATAGCTTAGATATTGATCACCAAATAGCCCAAACTGTAGGCGGCAAATGCATTGGTCACCACCTACCTCTTACAAGGACATACACACAAGTCTTGAACCCCTTTCAAGATATTTGACATTGGCTCTACGGTCCTTCTAATAAGAAACAAACATGTATCTTTTTAAGCTTTGCAGACAAAATAACTGTTTCAACTACCCATCAGCCTTTCATTCCTTCCAACATCTGGTCCACGTTATGCCACAAGTCGGCAAGTATTCTTCTAGCTTTAAAAATATATATAAAGATGCCAGGAAAAAAGAAATTTGATGCGTACTGAAAGAAAAACTTCTAAAATATTAAGATAGTAATACATTATCAAATCAAATCAAAACAAAATAAAAAGTATAAATATAGTTCTAATAAATAAAATATCATAAAATGAGTATATAATATTTATATTTAAATAATTAATTTGATTCAATCATTTTTTTTTTAAGCTTAATCTAAAAGGGAACGAATGTCGAATAAAAATACACAAGATAAACGGGTCAGTTTAAAATTAGCAAAAGATTCTATAGAAAACAAATAAAAAAAATATAATCCAATGTTAACTTTTCAAACTTGTGATCTAGGTTATTAGACTAAAAGCATCATACATGAAAAAATCGTGAAGCCTAATCTCCAACAAATCATTGAAGGATAAAATAGAAAAAATAATTAATTACACAAAGGATAAAAAACAACTAGATCAAAAGGACAAAAAGAACCAAAAGAAAGAGGATAAAATTGAAAAAACTAGAATACTATAAATTTATATTGAAAGATGAAATTGAAAACCAATAAAACTTTTACAAAAAATAATATATTATCTAATTGGGAACAAAGAGGACAAATATGAAATTTTCGAGGGGGAAAGAAGAAGAAAAAAAAAAACCCTCACTTACGATACATTTTTCCACTGCGGACACGTGTTGTACTAAAAGAAAGAGCGTTTGATGACTCTTCCAACGACTTGACAGAAAAACATTTTTAGCCATCGAAGAAGCACCGCATGCACTGGCATGTGTAATGCATGCGACAAAAACTTTTTATATATATATATATATATTTACTAAAACACTATATTACCTCTAAGATCACGTGATAATTACAAAAAAAAAAAAAACCCTAAGAGAAAAGTAATAATAAGTGACCGAAGGAAAGTTTTGAAAAATCTGAATTGAAGGGTAATAAAGATAATTCATTTTATTGATTAAAGTAAAATTTTGAAAAAAAAACTCTTAGACCTAAGTTAATTAATTTTTTACTTTTAAGTTTAATCAAGTAATTAAACTACTATATAAAAAAAGACTAAGATGTCCCTAATTATTTTCATAATAATAAATAAACCATATGAAAAGACCCAATTATTTTTCAATGACAGTTGATTTACATGATAAATCAAGGAGCCATAATATGTTTTTAATTGTTCTTTGCTCGATTTCATGTAATCTTGTCATTTATTTATTTTTAAACCTATATCCAAATATTTGAAACCCTGACCAAGATCATGAGAAATGATAATTAACATTTTAATGCATGGGAAAGGATGGAATTTATCTTTACCCATGAAAAGTTTGAATAAGAATATTAACAAGAGCTGTGCATTCTTCATGCAATCAAAATGAATACTTTGAAAATTGGTTATATGAAACCTTTAAATTGAAGCTTAAATTGCTTTAACCAATAAAATGTCATTCATCTTTTCACCAAAAGCAAAACAAAAGTTTTCAACACTTATGAAAACCTGACCATAAAAATCACTTGAATTTCTTCAGAACAAGTTTGCTTTAAACCGATGCCAAAATGATTTATATGTTTGGAATAGCTTTGAAATTCCAAAAATTCTCCATGAAAATAACTCCCTGTAAATAACCAAATCTTTTTTCACATAGCTTCATCCCTAAGAAAAACTCAAATTGAACACTTGAGGACATAATCAAGCTGGGGGGCAATCCGACAAACACATAATAAGGTTGTCTCATTGATTCTTTTTCTAAAAAAACAGAAAATATTGGACAGAGTTGACAACCTTTCAGATAAAGGTTTGTAGGGAAAGAAGTATGCTGATGTCATATTCCTTTTAGAAGTCAAGATCACAACATATGACTTGAGTAAGTAAGAACAAAAGGAGCCATCAAAGCTTACTATCAGAGACTCAAACTTTTGAGAACAAGGAAAACTCCATGAAAAAAAAAGAAACTTATATTTCTCAGGTAAGTATACATGTATTTTGATCATGATGCATTGCTTTCATCATTGATAAATTGGTGTTTTGCCATCACCTCTCGGGTAGTATATTTTTGAACTCTACCTCCTTTTTAAGTGCGCTTTTAATTATTTATCTCTCAGATGGTGTGTTTTAAAAACATATCTGCCTCCTTTTGAATGCGCTTTCCTAGCTTATCTTTTTTCCCTTTGAGTGCTCATTCTAGCCCTTCGCCATCTTAGGTTTTACGCCTTACAACCCTACCTTTTTTCCTTTAAGTGCGCTTTCGAGCCCTACACCATTTTAGGTTTTGCGCTTTACTATCCTACCTTTTTTCCCTTTGGGTGTGTCTTCAAGCCTTTCATCATCTTAGGTTTTGTGCTTTGGAGCCCTACTTTTTTCCCTTTGAGTGCGTCTTTGAGCCCTCCATCATTTTACGTTTTATGCGTTATTTCCCTACATTGTTTCTCTTTGAGTGCGCATTCAAGCCCTCCACCATCTTAGGTTTTATGCCTTACAACCCTACCTTTTTCATTTGAGTGCGCCTTCAAGCCCTCTACCATCTTAGACAGTGTGCTTTACAACCCTATCTCTTTCCCTTTTGAGTGCGCCTTTCAACCATATCATCCTTCTTTTAAGCGTGGCTTTAAGCCTTCACCTCTCGGGTAGTGCGCATTTGAGCCCTCACCTTTCAGGTAGTGTGTTTTCTAACCCTACCTCATTTCGAGTGCATCTTTGAGACCTCATCTTTCAAGTAGTGTATTTTCTAACCCTACCTCATTTTGAGTGCGCTTTCTAACTCTATCTCCATTTTGAATGCGCCTTTGAGCGATCATCTTCCAGGTGGTGTGTTTCCTAACCCTACCTCCTTCCGAGTGCACTTTTCAACCCTTGCATCTTAGATAGTACACTTTCTAACCATATGTTCCTTTCAAGTGCGACTTTGAGTCCTTATCTTCCACGTAGTGCGTTTTCTAACCCTATCTTCTTTTGAGTGTGGTTTTGAGACCTCATCTTTCACTGGTGAACAGTGCAGTGAATTGCACTGTTCCTTGTTTTTTATAACCGGCAGAGAATGAAAAGCATGTTTTCGTTGTTTTTCTTTTTTAGTGTTTTAAACGCAAAAATTATGTGAATTCCATGAACAATAAATTATTTTTTTTAATTACCAAACAGTTATATGCTGCGTTTTAAATAAAACGCAGCCGCAACCGTGTAGACAAACGGAGTCTAAAAATAACTTTCTCCAGTTATAAATAGATTCCCACAGCTTTCTTCACCTATAAATAGATTCCCCCACCACGTTTACATGCAGAGGGCAATTTTGAGCGGAGAAAATTTAAGAACCATAAAATAACCGTAGATATATTTTCTCTGCACAGAATCGCCTCCACCTACGCTACAAAAACCGAACCGGTCTCCGCTCCCACCTTCTTTTCCTTTCTCCTTTTTCAGCCGTCCCCGACTTTCCCTCTCTCTGTCGCCCGATTCCTCCTCTTCTCTAGATCTATTATTCACCTTCTCCATCGCCAGCTTCCCCCTCTGCCACTGCACGCTCTCTCCTCCCTCTCACAGCCCTCCGTCTCCCAGAGCCTCAATCGTTCCCTTCATCTCCCTCGACCAGAACCGCAGCTCGCCAAGAAAAAAAAACAAAACCGAACCAACCATACCCCCAAAACCAACGCCCACTGGACAGACCTCCCTCTTCTCCATCATTTTCCTGACCAGACCTTCCCCTCTCTTTCCCGATCTGTCTTCCTTTCCTCTGCCCCCACAGACCATCGACAGCTCCTCCATCTACCCCGATTCTCTTCACTACCAACCGTGGCAACGCCACCCTTCAAACACCAGCAGGACCATCGCCCTCCCCCTTTCAACCGTGACCGACCCACAGCCGCTGGATCTGCTACCTGAAAAGGAAAGAACAACGAACCAAAAAAGAAGAAAACAGATCTAAAAAAAAGTAAAGAAAGGTTAAAATCGACTGGGTTGCGGTTTTTTCTTCATTTGCGATACATTGTCCCACCGCTGACACTGGTATCAAGATAAAGAAGGTTCGATGAATCTTCGATCAACCAGTATTTTTAAACCTGATCTAGTGATGGACCCGGCTCGAGATCGGATCACGTGTTTTGACGGTCACCTGGGTTAATCTTATATTTTATTTACGAGAAGTCTGGAAGCAAGTTTTGAAAAATTTAATTCAAGTAACAACGTCAATTCATGTTGATTAAAGTAAAATCTTGAAAAAAGGTCATAGACTGAAGTTAATTAATTATTTACTTTTAATTTTAATCAAGTAATTAAACTATTATCAAAAAGAAGAAAAAAACTAAGATGTCCTTGATAATTTTTCATAATAATAAATAAATCATATGATGACACAATTACTTCTGAATGGGTTGATTTACACGGTAAACGAAGGAGCCATATCTTTTATGTTTTTAATTGTTCTTTGGGTGATTTCATGTAATTTTGTCATTTATTTATGTTTAAACCTATATCTAAATATTTCAAACCCCGACCGGTATCATGAGATGAGAAATGACAATTTACATTTGAATGGATGGGAAACGATGGAATTTATCTTCATCCACGAGAAGTTTGAATAAGAATATTAACTAGAGTTAATAGTTCAAATGTAAGAGTTGAGATTAAATTTATTTTTTTTATGGATTTGAGCTTGAATTTTATGGTTATTAATATAATGATTACTGAAAATTTATATAGTTATTAATTTAAAAATATGTAAAATTAAGAACTCGTCCAAACAACTATATTATTTAAAAAAAAAATAACAAGAGTTGCGCATTTATGAATGATTATAATGTGATGCTTAAATTTTATTTATTTATTTATTGAATAAGACGGTATTATTACTCATGACGTAGTATGATTTATGTTTTCATCAAAGCATCAGGTTGAGCTTCCAGCTGTTGATTTAAGTGATAAGAAGAAGATTAAGTCGTAAATCTTATCCTGGAGTCCTATCATTTACCTTTGAAGAGCTCATATACCTTCATCTCATTAGTTTTTATTCGCAAGGAAATCCTTTTTATTCGTGTGTGGATGTATAAAAAAGCAATGCTCCTATCGAGTACATTGCCGGTGTATCTGTACAACCATAGTCAAAAAACAAAAAAAATGTTCGGCAGAGACCATCTACTTGTGTGTCAAGTCAAGACTGAAGTTTCGAATGCATGCAAGGAGCTACACCATGTGCATTTCCCATTAACTTCGAACATCGATGTGACAAAACTCGAATTCACATGATACTACACGGTCGGCAAGCTTTGCATCAAATTCCCGTTCCAATTTATACAATGCATCGACATCCGATTCGTTGTCATGCTATTTGGTGTAATGAGAGATATTTCCCTCAAATGTAAGGTCAAGTGATCTTTGATCTTTGATCGTTGCTCCAGTCACCTTCCAGGAATCTCATTCAAACCAAGAATCAAATTGAAACAATGAAATGCTCTGAATTCTGTCACTTTGCTTTTATTTGGATTGAAACATGACAGCATTGCTGACGAAACCATATCCAGGAAAAAAATAAAAATAAAAAAATAAAAAGGCACAAAGGCCATTGTCACCAGAGCTAAAAATGGCTGTGTTCAAGCATTAAAATCGCTAAACATTGTCAATGGCAGAAAGAACACCCCAATGAATTGAAACTGACTTATCACAAGCTAAAATTGGATTCAAGAATCTTGGGATTTGACAATGAAATTCTGGCGAGTGATGGGATTCATCACCACTGGTGGCCCTCCAGTACGAGGCCATGCTTGAAATTTCCTGTCAGTCTCCTCCCACCATTCCTTGTTTGAAACTGTTCTTGGTGTAGTGCCTGCGTTTAAGAAAAAATGTGGCCTTAAAATCATAGCAATAGAAGGTAACTAAAACTACAGGACAACTAACAGTTTACCTCCAAATATCTTCTTGTCCGAAACAAGATGGTCACAAACATATGCTATTGCAAATGATCCCACGAGAGCAGATGCTATGTACGTGGTTGACATACTCAAACTGCAAAGAAAAGAACTAATTCATATGAGAGGGAAGTATTAGCACCCTAAATGACATCTCGCAATCCATTACTCCAGCTATGAGCCTGTGCTTATTTCAAGAAAAAATTCAGCCACTAAAATTCAGGTAATTCATAAATGTGCACTTTTGAAAAAGCATCCATGCTGCCTCCAAGGATGGAAGCAGAAAAGGTCACCGATGGACTACTCAAGATATCCCTAATAGAAGTATCTATGTATAACATGCCTCCATGTCGAGAATAACAGAAAGAGATTGCAAAAACATGTTAAGGAATTTGAACAGAAGCACAATTTTCAAGTGTAATATTTCTTTGGAGAATTTTAGAGTGAGTTGAAAATTTTATGTTTGTGTCCTTGATAAATTTTGATATCTTTTGTTTTTTCAGTAAATATTTAATATCCTTGAAAAGAAGTCAGCACAACCACACACAAACAACCCACGAAAAAAATCTCAGGCTCTGCTGCTGTTTGCTAATAAACAAACTTGGTCCCATAGGACAAAACTGTCCTATCGATGATTTTGTAAACAGAGCAAGCACGTAACTATTTAAAAAAAAAGAGGCATGTATGGCATGACAATTATGTGCTTACTTCAAAAACTAGACTCATCGGTTTCAGTGCAGAAAGATCTGACAAATAACACAATTCAGTAACACATAGTAGCATCAAAGTGAAATATATCCCCAAATGCAGTTCTAACTGTAAAACCAAACTACAGCTAACCCTATGTCATTGAAAGTGATATTGACAATCCTATAGATACATGAGAATAACTCATCCTGATGACCAAATCAACAAACAGGCCAAAAATGTCACTGGAGGTAAGACCTACTTTCCTCAGTTCCCATGCATGGTTGGAGACAACCTATCTAAGACTTTCAACATTCTTTGCATGCTTAAGCTTGCAGATTGCCTTCACCTCTAAAAACCATTATGCCTTCCCAAAACCCACAGAAAAAAAAATAAAAAAAAATGAAAGGGAATCCTCTCTCAAACAAAGGACGGCATGGCAAGAATGTCAAGAAAAAGAAGCAGCTTATAACAGAGCCCGGATGAGGTCAATGTGAAAAGATTGCAACGCTAGTTATGTAACAGCATCCCATGGGTACATGTTATACCAAGAGAACATAGTATATATACATCATATAAAATAACATGATCACTCATAAAAACATAACTAGACAGAAATGATTCCAAACATATTAGCTAGTTTTATAATTCCTCATTTTCAATCTAGTTTCTTGACAAAAGAACTAACCAGTCCCCTCTGTTATCTCCACATCAGAAACAAACCATTACAAACAATCATCTACAACAAATGAAAGTATCCCTACCATTTCAGGAACAACAAACCCTCTCTTGCAATCGCTTTTATCCCTTACAGCATTAACATAGAATCTTCAAAGCAAAAAAAAAAAAAAAAAACACTAAACTGGAACAAATACATACATAAGCAAACATTTTTATTTCATAGAAAAAAACAACAAACCCATATCACATATTGCCTCTCAGCTGGCAATGATTGAACATTAATGGTGAATGATATCGATGAGCGCATCGTTAGACGCTGACAATAAGGAGGAGGGAAAACTAGATTGTCTTGAAAAACATTACCCCAAGTCACTGATACAGTACCTTTATTTACCAAACAGAGGTTATAATAAAATCAGAGAAATGAAACCCGAGAGAGAGAGGAACTCACGATTGTGATGGATCTGCCAAAGGCGATTCGGGTCCCCTGCGGTCTGCTTGAAGCTTCTGAGAGAGATGGTGCCTGTTTTCTTCTTTGTTTGTTTTTTATTATTTTTTATTTGTGTGTGTGTTTGTGTGGAAGAGGAAGGGTTTTCTTTTTCTTTTTCAGTTTTTTCTGCATGGGCTTAACTTGTCTAGGCCATATTATCAATTTTATTTTTATAATTGTTCTGGGCTGGGCTCTACATCGAAATTATTTTAGCTCATCTTAGAACTACTGTGTATATATTTTTTCTTCTAAACAATTTAAAAAACTTAAAACAGTTTTTTTAAAAACAATAAAAAGTGATTTCCTATTTTTTTTAATATACTATACTTCCACATTTTTGTAAACATATTTAAAATTTTATAATTACTATTCTATTATAGTCAAACCTCTATTATATTATTATCTTTTATTGTAATCATCATTATTTACTATTAAAAAATAGATATTAATTTGATATTATTATAGTCATTATTATTATTAATGGATTGGTTACCATCACAACTACCATGCCGCCACAAAGGTGATTAACCAATATTTTTTTATTTTTTTTTAAATTAAAGGGGTATCGTTTGTGCTGCAACTAGTACTCGAATTGAAGCCAACCATGCATGGCTAATCATGCTATTAAATTTATAAGATAAAAAAGAAATTATGCTAAAGAGCATTCATACACAATAAATGAAACTAGTAGAAAACATTCCTTCCAAAAACATTAAGAGATAGAGAGAGAGAGCTGATTGTCTCCGGTTCAAGTCGGGCTAGGAGACACTGCAATCCAGGAACACAGTTTTTGGTATCTCTTACTATGAATACATAGAAGAACAAGTGTGGGTGACTCCGTTCAATAGGCTTCCCATCTCAAAATAGCATACATGATCAAGTATAGAATTTACTTCCACATCTATCATCATTCAACGATGGACATTTAAGATATACCAGTTCCTTAAAAATCCAAGCAGTATCCGAACACTCTTGCAGGACCACTGGACAAGAAGCAAATGGCAGGCACCTTCCTCTTACAGTCACTGCCAAATATACGGAGGTAAAAGAAACGAGAAAGGTAAAGAATGAAAGAATTGAAGGTGACTAAAAGTAACCAACATCAACCAATGTTGTTGGCATCTCGGACTTGTAAAAATAAATAGAAAATGCGATATATATACGCTGACAGGACATTCTTGCAGATGTATGGCCTTCGAGCTCCGAGCTGATTTATCACCTGATTCTTGACTGTAGACAGAAAACATCCTTCTCTTACGTCTTTACGATCAACAACCAGCAGCTTTCAGAAAGTTATCAAAGGGGCTTGATGCCGGTAGCCTGAAGAAGTTAGGATGATGTTGATACTCTGCCCCACACCGCACTTGAACAGTGCCAACTAGTGGTAATTGTGGGCTTGCAGTGATATTTTGTTCAAGGAAAGGATTGGTAACCTGCATGATTTTCATTTAGAAGAGGCGAGGGAATCTCTCAAGCTGATTAGGTCAGCATGCAAGCACAATGAAAACTTTTAAGGCTATGCTTCGGAGAAAGTAATGATATTACATTTAGTATAACCATACCATACGCACATGGATGATACGTGCAAAGAAATGCATAGCGAGTATGTCCAGGTTTAAATTTTATGCAGTAAGAAAACACGACCATCTGAACCCAAATCACCATACAGTTAAGATATTACCTTCCTTATTTCATCATCATGGTTCTGGAGGGAGACGTTCATCAAACTCTCCTGTTTCAACTGGACACTCATCACATGAGACATCTTCTGTTGCTTTCCCATCAGAAGGGTTTCGCAATGATGAGCCATTTCCTTATAAGACACATCAGGTGCAGTTACAGACAATCGTCCAACTTGTTGTGTCGTCTCCAAGACCTGCACACATAAAGCACCTCTCTGTAATCATGTTTTTTGTATTATTTATTTCCTTTACCGCATAATTCGAAGATTTCAATGTGTTAGATTGAAGACAAGTCCCAAACCCAAACCATTAGGGCCATGCAAGCAAGGCCTCAAGAGAAGAGTAGACTGGATACTATAAATAACTTGAAATGAGAAACCAATCCGCATTAAAAATTTAAGTTACAGCACCAACAAAAGCCTTCGTCAAACTTCTAAAAGCAAATAGCACTTAACAAGAGAGCATGGTATAGGTAACATACTGATTCTAGAAGTTGATTGACGCTCAATAGGTCAGTGTCTTGGAAGACAGTTTCTGTGGTCTGAGTGGTTTGATCTTCCAATGAATCTAGAAAAACATCATCTAATGTAAAAAGTGGAGTGCCCTGCAAAAACAAAAATAAGATGATGAGAGTACCAAGAACTCTCTCTCTCTCTCTCTCTTTGAGAATGCAAGTCCCAAGTATTAATAAAAGAGAAAATAGTGAAAGGCGTTTACCTCCATTAGAGAGTTATCTTCGGAAGCAACCTGATCTATTTGCTTTGGAGTATCCATAAAAAGCTGAGCTCCCAAAGGACACACATCATCGGGTAAGAATTCGTTGAGGAGTTTCTCATGTATAGTGGATGCTTCAAACTGTAGAGAACAAGTCACTGTTTAATACAGTGCTATCACACAGTGATACCATCTAGAGTAAAATCATCAAATGACAGACCAAAATACTGAAATAATTCTGATAAATGTTTTACCTTTGCCAAATTTCCCAAGCTCTTAGCAATCTCAGCAGCAAAGAATTCCCTGCTTTGGTTCCCAGTAACATCTATCTCTGAAAGGGATTTTAAAGCTGAACTATCATCCTCCTTAGATCCATAAACAATCGCAGGGTGGCCAGATTCAGTACTAACAGCCTGTAACTTGCAATCTTCAACTAAGTGCAAAAACGGATCGATCTGATACAAGCATCAAACCCCATAAAAACATAAGGTTAATGGTTATATATCACAAAGCACGTGAAAGTGACCAGAAAAGGTCATTTGCTTGTAACAGTATAAAGCATAATCCCCACATAATATAGAACCTTCAACAAGCTACTGAACAGATGTTTACAATTGTAAACCAATGCAAGTATAACTTAATTAGCAATGATACACTTACCATTTCTTCTGTAAGCACCACCTTGGTACAATAAATAAGCGGAATGATATTGTACGCTTTCGATGTAAAAAGAATCATTGAAGTTGCCAAGGCAAAGAGGGATCTGCGACGTGATGGAGGGAGTGGCTCTGCAATAACAGCGAGATTGTGGCTTCAATTAAAGAGATGATATCCAAATGCAAAATTTTAACATGTTCGTTCCCTGCTTGACATGCTTATTAGCATGAAAGTAGTTGGAAAATAGCAAGATAAACTAAATGAGGTTGAATTTAATTGTATCCCAACTACTTATTCAAAGGAGCTGTGATATAAATAATTGACGACTCAAGATGTGGCACGGCTCTGCAATAATAGCGAGATTATGGCTTCAATTAAAGAGATGATATCCAAACGCAAAATTTTAACATGTTCATTCCCTGCTTGACATGCTTAATAGGATGAAAGTAGTTGGAAAATAGCAAGATAAACTAAATGAGGTTGAATTTAATTCTACCCTAACCACTTATTCAAAGGAGCTGTGATCTAAATACTTTACAACTCAAGATGCAGCACATGCTTATCAGCGATACATAATAGGACTCAATACCCAACCTGTATGCGCTAGTAAAATTCATCCACTGCCTAACCTTCCATCCTATCGTATTCAGTAATCAAATTTGTAAGTTAGGGCAAAACTCAATTTAGCTTTCCATTATATGGAAGTAATAATGAGGTTAAAGATTTTCTTGGATGACCTACCAACCGGATTTATTAATGTTTTGGTAAAGTAATTCAGATCAAGCAGCCACATTTTGTGAAAGCTTCATCCGTGCTCCCAAGAACCAATCAACCATTCTTGTGCTTAGTCAGCCATAATTATTGTCACTAATACCCTTCATCATTAAAAATATTCAACTATTGAAATGAATGACTCTAATTGGTATTGGCTCCTTTCTAAAAAATTGAAAATAGTATATATACCCAATTTGTGAATGAGCTAATACTACAAAAATTAGAAATCCTTTACCAAGTCACACATCTCAACCACAAGCCTCATATTATCTAGGACAAATTCAGTTTCAAATTCAAAAGTTTAATTTAAGTTTCCTCTACTTATTTTCACTTCATTTATGCAACTTTGTCAATCATGAATTTACATAACACGCAAAGCAAGCCATCTTCTAGTTTTGATAGAAAACTCAGCCCTGGTTCATTAACAAGAAACAACTTTCCATGCTGTAATAACTTTGAGATCTTACCTTCTTGCTTAAGAGCAATGTTTCTCAAAGAAAACGCAAGCTGAAAACTTCTAATCAAAGCCTCGTCACTGGAATTCTGTGAAAGAAGATAAAATGTAATAGAACTCATAAACTAACCAGAAAAAATAGGAGGGGGAAAAAGACATGATAGAGCATTTGTAGAGATAGCCAACAGAAATATTCTGCGCAACCATTCAGGATCAATAAGACATAATTGGTGAATAGATTTGCATCACTTAACTTCTCACAGAGCCTATAAATGATTAAAGTTTGTGGATGTTGTATCTTCTAAACTAAAGTCCAAGAAGAAATTGTGGTGCAGTTGTGATTAGAGTTCATTGCAAGGCGGATAAAATACCCTAGGAATTTTTCAGATGCAGTTAGAGAAATGACAAGCTTAAACATTGATGACAGACACAAATAGAGAAAGCAAAATAGATTAGCCATAGGTCGAAACTGTTATTACCGCCAGTGCCTGTTAAAGAGCTACTGTCAATTACATTAACTGAGAAATTACCTTGGTTCGAGAGAACAACAACACCAGGCTATATGTATGAGAAATTGCTTCATAGTTTTGAGGTGTATTTGCAGGAGAAATGGACTGTGTCCAAATTGATGAAAGCAAAAGAGTGATCTGGCGGCTACTCAGCCTTAGAGAACCAGCCTCCTGAGGTTCAACGAATGCAGAAGATTCAGATACAATAATAGACTAAATTACGACAATTTTAAATAACCAATTGAAGAGTTCATTACTTTTGGTATTCAAGCTAGTGATTATATATAAATTACAGGCTGCAATTTCCTGCTTCGGAAAGCCACTTTTTGTATCAGCCATAATATACATGTATAAAGATAAGGCCCACTTTTTGCGCAAGATGTATCTAAAGATTATGTCCATTCATGTACAGAATACAGTATTATGTTGAATTGACCCATATTCCATAGAGTAACATTTTAAGCATCTCCAGCAGACTCTTACACTCCTTTCTTGATGCTGTATTGATGTCTCAGATGAATATATTAGCATATTTTAGAAGAAAAATGCATAACTGGAAACACTTCTGCGCGAGCAGTAAGGATCACGCAGAATTCTTTGTGCATAGTTAGGATCTCAATTAGAGGATCAGACTATAGTGGTTACCCAAGGAAGAGAATTATAACAGATGCAATCCCACTGAAGTTAAGCGGGTACTAACAGAATTTAACCCAGATGGACAACTACAATTTAGATGATAAGAAGTTGACATTGCCAGAACTTACGGTTTCCTTATTTAAGCTGTTTACAGGATTCTCATCTGATGTTGAAGGTACAAGAGGATTTTTCATGCTGTATACTCGACTGGTAGATGACTGCAATCTAGCAAGCATCCCATTACTGATTTGTTCACCTTCATGAGCATTATTTTTGCTGTCTTGAAAGACATTTTCCCTGGTGGAAGTTTTATCCCTCCGTAGCTTGTCAAAAAGGGCAGCTGAAGAAGAAAAGACAGAGACAGTTCTTGAGAGAGTCCGTGAAAGATCAGAGACTTTATTAGTCGAGGATGGACAAGGTGAAACTGAAGATGGCACAAGAACAACAGAAAAGATGCGGTGAGCTCCAACTCTTGTTTCATGGTCAGGATGGACCATTGCTGGAAGTAATTGATGAAATAGAGCTTCAGGGAATGCCTGCAAGAAAGAAGAAATGTATAGTAGATAAATAAAGGAATGAAGGTAGTCAACAATCATAACATTGAAAAAGACCACAAGTTTGGCTTTGCCTTGTTTTGATAGGACAAATTTGGTAATGAGGCAACAATTTGAGCAGTACGATAAACAGCAGAAATCGTAGTTCTGGCTATAACAGTAATATTTGAGATGTTCTCCAGCATCATAGCCATAATGTCAAGGATAGGGCCAGCATCTCCGACCTATTCACCAATAGCAACCACTTTTTTATCTCTTTGAAAATCCTGAAGTAATTGGTTATAATATATAAAACATTTACAGCACACATAAAATGAAATTGGATTACTTAAAATAAGAACACCATTTTAAAACCCAAAGAAGCATCGCTTTATGTAAGAGTTGATGGAGATGAGTGACACCTTATATGCCAACTCAGTAAGGCATTTATCCACCACTTCTCTCAAGTTTTTGTTCCAATTTTTTATTTCAGCACCCAGATTTGCATCATCAAGTGAGCAGTGTATGCTTTTCCGCAAATGACGCATGGCATCACTTACAGCACCAATTATTGCCACAGAAGGGTCGGCCTTCACATGCTGAGCAAGGGCAGTGGTAACCTCAACAATATCGAGCTGCATACTGGGTTCTTTAAGGACATTTTTGTGATCGAGATGCTTAATCAATATGGAAAGCAAAACATGTGTATTTTGTCCTATAACATGTTAAAATTAAAGAGCACAATCAGTCTCCCATCAAACCACAATTAAAATTGGAAGAGCACAAAAATAGCACGCTTCATAAAATTAAAAGACAGGGAATAAAATAATGCTTTAAGAATACGAATTGAACAGGTAAAAGAATTGCTTATATACCGGAATTATCCATTAAAAACTGCATATCCTTTAAAACTGGGAAGGCAAGACCATTTTCAAGGGACCATAAATTTCCATTATCGAAGTATCGGAACAACGATTCCAGAACACGCCGAATTGTTGTAGCCTCCTTCCCTAACTTGGCCATGTTATGCAAGCAAACCCTGGACCAAAAGCAGGGGTTCTGGGAGTCTTCTCTGCCAAACCAGAAGAATGATAAATATCTAATAGTTGATGATTGAAATACAATAAACTATGTCTTCACCAATAAAATCTTGTGCCAAGAGATTACTCTGTCATATTTACTTCGCCTCTCTCATTTACAATTGTTCTCCAAGAAGGAACCCTTGTAATGACCTCTGGCAAAGGAGTGACATGCCCCTCATTTTTCAGCACTTCTTGCACCCACCGACTCTGAGGACCTTGCTTGTCAGTATCTAGGTTCTCTGAACTCCTCATAGGACCACCATAATTTTCCAAGACTACTGAAACTACCTGTTTAATTATATGGAAAGTATTTTAGAAAAAAAAAAAAGGTAAACAACTATTTATCTTTGTACTAAAAAAATGAATGATTGATTGAATGAGCTGAAATGTAGGTCATATTCTTTAATAGTGGTAAGAAAAAAGGAAAGATAAAGCATGCAGATTAATGAGATTTTGTTAAGACGCTCTACTGCAGAGACTGCCTTGAATAGCTTCCACGGTAAACTGTGTCCACATGAATGTACCTATAGGTGTTGTTACATTGCATAAATGGTAAAAATCTTGTTCTTCTAAGAACAAGCATGCATGTTCATGTCTTCTTGAGGGCAGTCACTTGAAGAAAAGATGTTGAATGCAGATCTGTCTGGTGAAATAGGAAAGTTCATGCATGGATTTGAACTGCCTCAATTACCACATTTCTTTTTTATTTTTTTATTTCTTTTGTGCATATATGTCCATATATAAGACTTATCTAATGAAAAAAATATTGGTCAAATAAGCAAAGCAACGGCTGACAGACTAAAAGACTTGGTCAAATTATGGGCAGGTTGCAAAACACATTTGGATATGATTGATTATTTTTCAATTCTCAGGTAGAAATACGGAGAGGATGATAAGAAGTATCAAAATCTGTCATGCACACGTAAACTTGCAATGTGATCCAAGACGGTCCGAAAATCTGCTTACATTGTCAAACTCCACTGAAATATGAGAATGCTGACCCATAAACCAAACCTACAAATACAAAAGGGAAAAAAAAGAACCACTTGGAATAAGAATGATTGAAATGAAAAGTACTAATACTAGAGAGTTTCTCTTTATATGGAAAACAAAAAAAAATCATTTCCCTCGGATCATTGGTACTTGTTTGCAGAACAATTTGGAGCAAGAAAGACTTACAAAGCAGTCAGGCAAGATGCATTTAGAGGTAATGAAGTAATCACATTTGCTGGCTACAGTAAGATTCAAGATAGGTCTATTTGTTTTATTCCCATTGTTAACCACCATTTTCAGAAGAACCATAGTTCCAGATTTTTAAGAAATATAGGAAAAATGGAGGAAATGTTTACCATTGAAGAAAGGGCTTGCAGCCCAGCTGCCCGTAGACCCTTTGCCCTTTCATCCTCTCCCTCTTCTTGAGCAAACTGACAGAGTTTTGGAATAAATCCTTCTAAGTTAAACATGTAAGTTCCATCCTTCTGCAAAATTCAGCTATGAGAGAGAGTTTGAAGGTTCCTCTGAGCAGAAACCTGGAAGCTCAACAACAAATTACCCCCAACGATGATGTTGAGTTACTAAGTAACAACCAATACACATACCTGATTATTTACAAAGTCAAACAGAGTCTTGCATCCTATAACTTGGATGTCATCCTGCCGTGTTTGATCCATTAGAGTATTAATGATGCCCAGTAAGCTACTTGCAAACAAAGTCCTGTGAAATGATCCCCAATCATAAATACACCACATATAGGAAATGAGAGCAAAGAAAGCGAATGCAGATGCTACACTATTTACTCAAGGTGGAGGGGACGAAATAGCAAGTGGAGAGAAATGAAAAGGATGTCCCTTGTTTCTACAAGTGTGATTTAAGAAAACTTAAATGGGTATTATTGGTGGTGTATATAGTACAAAAGAAAGTATGAAAGAGACCATAATCTAACACTATAAACAATGGGGAAAACAAAGAGATTTTAATAATGCAAATATTGCACAACCCACAAAAGAAATCATCACGGAAGAATAAACTCACATTTGCTCCTTGCAGGTGACCAGCAATTTCCTGTAAATGCACATCACAATTTTTGCAGATTGAAAGTTCTCAATTCTCAGTTCCTTGTAACACCTTTGCTCAAGAGAACATGTGATCTGATTACCAAATTTGCAGCTAATCACAAAACAATCATAATGCCCCTGGGGGGGGGGGGGGGGATGCAGAGAATCAATATGATTTTTCAACCGATAAAATAGTCTAACTTGAACAGCATCAAAAACCCAATCTCGTTCCAGCAAAAGAAAAAGGGAATGGAGGTGAAAGAGGTTAAATAAGGCCAAAAAGTTTCCTATCTAATTAATCTGGGCGTACTTCATGTGTGCTGATAGGAAATACAATCATTTATGTGTGTATAGCATGTTTTATATCTCTTGACAAATAATAATTTAATCAAACAACTAACAAAAAGGGAGCAAGAAGACACACAATCACAAATATTAGTTCCATAATAAACAAACAAAAGAAACTTGGCTGACATATGTTTTCTGACTTCTTGATTTCCCAAAGAAATAGCACTTGACAACAATTTTAGCAGATATTACTTCCAAAAGGTTTTTTCAACCATACAAAGAGAATTAAAGGTAATATCAGCCAGATTTCACCCTATTTCATTCAAGAAATAAATATATACATGACACATTGGAACTTTCCAAAATATCAGACCTGTATCACACAACTATTGCGTTAATTTGAGGTTTTATATGAAACAAACTATACCTTTGGGATACGAAGAGGATTTTTAGCAGCATATTCACATAGTTTTCCAATCTTCCGGTCATTTGGTCCTTCCTCCTGTCGTTAAATATTCCATTAACACAAATTTCAATGAAATGAACTGGACATCAAATCACTTCACTGTTGAACAGAATGAAAATTTTCAGAAGCATCATGCGTGCTTGATTAAACCATATTTTCAGAGAGGAGTCCGAAACCCTAGTGGCTTAAAATTCATCATTTTCATGCAGGAATAGCTTGATAGGGAAGTAAACCAGAAACAAAAAAAGACAACTACATAAACTCATTTGCAATATAATAGAAAGAAAAGAAAAAACAGATGGAGTGGAATCGAAAAATTTAAAAATAGAACAAAAGAATGACATAAGACCGAAAACAAAGAACAAGGTTTTCTATAACGGATTTATGGTGGCAAGGAGAAAAACAGGAAGCTGAGTCTTAAATGGTACCTTAGAAGCTATTTAGGGATTCAATAGCGTCCCAAGTCACAAAATTACTCCAGGATCAATCGGAAAAAGATCTTAATGAAATTTTCTTTGATAATGCATAATGGCACTTGTTTCTAATACCTAAATATAAAACAGTCCATCTAGGAGTTGAAAGGTAAAACCTCACTCTCATATTCCAAGTTTTTGTACAACCTGTTTCTGTGTTAAGATTTATCAAGCAATGATACATCATGTGCAACCCCAGTGAACAAGGTCATTGTTCATCTTTGATACGCTGTCTGTTTTTCATTACATGAGACCATGTGCTGGCAGTTGGAACATTGACATCATATGTTTTCAGTCAGTAAGTACAATATAAGTACCTCAAGATGAACATTCTGTCACTGGCAAAGACAATCAGCTAAAAGAGGGAAAAAGGAATATGTGTACTCCAAATTGGATTGCCACATTATAAAGTATGAACTAGCTTATTTTCATGAAATTGCTTTCCTTTAAACCCGCCTTCACATAAATTAACCAACAAATGCAGAAACAATAAATTATTAACTTCTTGTTATGCATACCAAATGTGATTAAAAAAAAAGTTAAAAGATAGGAATTTAAAGAATGCTAACCTGGTTTCGAGGAAAAATATCTGCAATGAGCTTCTTATACCTCTTGACAGGCTGTCTGGACCTTGCCCTCATTGCAGGGCAAAAGAAACAAAGGCTACCACATGCAGGCATTACTTGCCTTGAAACTAAACCCGAAATCGCGCTCATTTTGGATTCCAAATATATTTCCCTCAATTTTTTTTGCTTTCTTTCCCCTCTAAACCGAGCAGAAACTCAAGATTTCTGCAACAAGAAGGGAAAGAAAGACTCAAAACTCAACTGGGTGCCCTCAAATTCAATGGTCAGCCTGTGTTGAAAAATTACAAATTTTACAAAAGGGATTCTTAAAGGGGGGGAAAAACACTCAAAATTTCACCATATAGAACCATTTCGGTCAAGACAATGTGGAATTCAGAATCAAGAAAAGGCGTTATGGGGACAGGAAAACTGAATCAAAATCATATAACTAATCACAAAATTGTGAAGCAGTATCAAAATTCTTAAAGATAAATATAACTAACAAAAGGGGTTATAATAAATGAAAATCAAAAAATATATCTATCAATAACCAAACCATGAAAATTCGATATATTTTACCTCGGATCAGAGCCAAGAAACAGCTGACCAGAGGCTGGAAATCTCTCTAAACCATGTAAAAAAGGCACCGATTTTCCAGCATTGTCCAGACCACTCAATTTAATGCCTGTCCTATACCCCCCCTCCGTCTCTTTCTCTCTCTAAAACCTGTACAAACTACTAAGGAAACAAAAAATATTTGCATTATGAGCAGGCGCCATATCAAATTAAAATTAAAAAATGATTGGAAAGTTCCACACGTTCAAAAATGGAATTACATGCGGACCCCATCGCATCACCGAATTATACCAACAGATAAGAGTGAATTATAACTTAGTCCTTAAACGTTTATAAACTATTAAGCTAATCCGTATACCTCAGAAAATTATATGTTAACCTCCTGATCAACGTTGACCTACAGTTTATTTCTACTCCCTGTTGATAGTAAAAATGGTCAGTAGCTGAACTGGTGTTGGGCGTTAGATTTGGTTTTTAATGGTTATAAATTTAATTTTTTTTTAGGTTATTAAAAATTTATAAAATCATTAATTTTAAGGTTTATAGGATTAGTTAAAATATAGTCAAACTAATCTATACACAAAATATCAAAATCATGTAATTAAAAGCAAGGATCAAATGGTTGTGTAATTGAAAGCAAAATAGTGAAAATACTGTTCGATTTTGATATTATAAATATTTACAACAAATAAGTTGTCATGCTTACAGAATCGCTAAGTGCACGAGAGGTTTAAATTTCATTCTAAGAAAATGAGTAGACTCCAATTATAGAGCTTATAAAAATTAAAGAGAGCTCATTGATACTTAGAAAACATAGCTACAAGGATATTTATATTGTTTAGCGAAATGGTGTAATGTAATGGTTTTTTTTTTTTATGGCTTTTAAAGATATTGAAAAAAAATTACATGGTTCATTTATTATTTTTAAATTAATCAAAAATAAATAAGTTTTTTTATATTAAATGTATAGTAAAACACCAATATACTATTAAAAAGAAAAAAATTTAAACATGGTGTGACGGGGTCTTTTTATATTTTCATAATGATTTTGTTATTATTATAATTTAAGATGAAGGGAAATCTTGTATTTATTCAAATATAAAAAATAATAAATCATTAAAATACACGGTAAAACAATGAAAATACCATTAAAGTTAAAACAAATTAAGCTTGAGGTCAATGGACATTTTTGTTTTTTCACCATGATTTTTGTTGTAATTATAAAGTCAAATCATAAGCAATTCCATATTTGGTTAGATAAAAATAAAAATAAAAAGGTGAGTGCACATGTATGGCATCAAGGGACTCGTGAGAGGACGCCACACCCTTCTAGTAGCTTGTGTGGCACCTCTTTATATCAAAAATACTATTTTATCGTGTTGTTAGAAGATTTGATGTGTTTTTTTTTTTATGTGACATGTGTTACCAGTGATGATCCAGTTTGAAGTTAACTAGCCTTTTTGTTTTTTTTTGTTCTCTCTCTCCTCCTCTAAAAATTATAATGACCATCTTAGTTGTTGGTATTTCAACTTCAGTCCTTATTCTTTTGATTTTTACTTTTTGATATTGGTGCTTTTGCAAAAGTTTTATTTGTTTTCAATTTCATTATTCAATTTTAATTTATCAAATATTATATTCTTCAATGTGATCCTTGTTCTTTGAATTTCTATTTTTTTTCTTAATCCTTTTGTAAAAGTTTTAGTGGTTTTCAATTACATCTTTCAATTTAAATTGATGATATTATATTTTTCAATTTAGTCCTTGTGTCATGATTTTTAATTTTTTTTCTTGGCTCTTATTGTAAAAGTTATCGTTCTTTTCAATTTCACCTTTTAATCACAATATTTATTTTTTTATGTCAATTTTGATAATTATTCCTTTTAAATTATTTCACCCTTTTACAAAAATTGATTTTTTTTTTCAATTTGACCATTCAATTAAATATAAAATTATTTTTTTTTATTTTAGCTTTGATTCTCATTCTTTTAATTGCTATTTTTTAAATTTTTTGTGTAATTTTTTTTCAATTTTATTCTTTAATATTTTTCCATATTGAATGTTTCAGATTTAATGACTTGGATTAAGGATTTGAAAAGTTTAGCACAAGTTTTTTTATATATATATAGAAAAAAGTTTTATAATTCTCTTTATTTTTTTTTTATAGAGTTATTCTAATCACATAACTTGAGTTGCAGATTTGATGAGATATTTTAGGTTGGCTTAGCCCTGATTAGTGTGGTTAAAAGTTTATCGTGATCAATTTTTATATTATTTTTTACTCAATTTCAACACTTGAATATTATTTTTTATATAAATAAATAAATAATAATTCAATTACATGATAAAGCATGATGAAGCACGAGAACCAAGGCTATTAATGTCTAATTGTAGTATTATCACATGAGTAGAAATTTTTGTACAAAAGCAACACTTGTAGAAGCGAAGTGAATGTACCTTTTGTCTATCTTTCATGGTTTGCTTAAAGCAAATGTTCTTTATTGAAATAAAAATACCGTTTTCTAGTTTGAGAAAGATATATATATAGCTCTAAAATCTTAGGAGTAGATAAGGTATAAGTTATGAGTTTAAAAGGTTAATTTGGATTATTTTAAATTTTTTTTATAAAAGAATTAACAGATTTTTTACTATATTTTACCTAGATTGATCGAATCATGGGTTAACATAGGTTTTTTATTAGATCAGGCTAGGTGTTTTTTTCATTATTTTTTTTTAATTCGGACATATCTAGATCCTAGGCTACTTGAGTAGAAAACAAATTGAAATAAATTATAAAATCTAATTTTTAATTAATTAAATGTTAAAGAATAAAATTAAAAAAAAATCAATTAAAAAGGACAAAGAAAAACAACTTAAGTTAACTTGTCAGACTGGATTATAATAATTATTATGATTGTTAAAAAAAATCAATTATATATATATAGACTGGAGAAATTTTTTTTCATTAACCTTAAAAATACATTCGCCTTGACATTTTTTCATTTAGATAATTTTTTATTATTAATATATCTCTTATTTATTTTAACCAACACAATGTTCGTGATTTTTTCTATTAAAAAAATAGTTTATGGTTATTAAAGCAAATTAATAAAAAATATATTATGTTTTTTTCCCCCTCTAAATTAGAGTACTCGTAGCACCGTAAAGGGTTTCTTTAATTTAAGCAAGGTAAGGCTGTTGAGAGGTCAAATACTTTGAGCCCCTCTAATTCTAAACACGAACCTAACTCATCTTTAGTGAATTCTTCAACATGGAAGATAAAGGTGTTCATGGATCAATCACATCTAGTCCACCTAAATACCAACTTAAACTTAAGGTATGGCTCAACATGTTTATGAACTTTAAGTTGATTAGTTAAAACATGTGCTTGGTTTAAAGGATAAATTCTGTTCTTTCATGCATGTATTGTTTAACTTTCAAATTCGAATATCATAAACTATTTTCACTTGAATAATATTTAAATTGAACTTTTTGAAAAACAAATCGCATTTTTCTTTGGTTTTTTAGATTTAAATATTAGGATGAACACAGAAATTTATTAAATTTCATTGTGGGTATCAAAACACTTGCAATGCACTAATGAGAAGGGATCAAATCTTCTTGGACAAGAGACAGTACAAATCATCCAGACTGGTTCTTAACGAACACAACATATTTTCCAGTTCAAGAGTCAAAGCAAGCTGTGCTAAGCTAATGGTCTGGGACTTTAATTATAGACAGCAACAATCCAGACTTCATCCAGAGTCATAGAAAGCAACATGATTATCTAAATCTAAAATCGATGATTAGCCCATGTTGGTCACCCAGTCCGAGATTAGCACCAGCTCATTCAAGATCAACATAGGGTGGCTTGGTAATGGAGAACGAAACAACCACCTTAAACACAATGATTCAGTGTTCAGAAGGTTGTTAACCTAAGTGCTAGGTTGGAGAGCAGCACATCAGCAAATAATGATTCAAAACATGCATAATATTGCAAATTCATCCAAAATAACATTTAAAAAATCCGAATCAAAACTTGGAAAGGAATCCAAAACAAACATGGCTATCCTCAGGGAATACAATAATCATCTTTTGACTACAGCCTATACTAAGGAAAAACATTGTCTTGTAATAATCTTCCATGGCATCCCAGGCAGCGTGAGAATCAATCTTCATGAACCTCAGTGATGAGAACCTTGCTAGTGGGTTTTGCCAACAGATCTGTGTACTCTTGGAATGGTGACCTTATGAAGCGAGTCTCCTTCCAGAAGTCAGGTGTAAGGAACCCATAAGTCTTCAGCAAGCAGTCAAATGTGGCCTGCAAATGAACAAAGGATTCGGACATCCACAATGATACACATCATTAATTTTCACAAGAGCAAGCAATTAAGTAGTAAAGTAGAGAACTTACATCAATGCTTAATAGATTAGAACCTAAAGTTCTAACATCATCAAACAGAAGTTGAAAAACAAGCGGGTAAGTAAACATTTGCTTGCTTACAATGGCGACTCAGCAGTAAACAACAGATAAAGACACAAGGGATCAACTAGAAACCGACTCGACAGTACTGAATAGCAAACCAAGCCAACCCAAACTAGACAGATATCCTCAAAATACATGAATTTACATTCTACTTCAATGGAGTTGTCTTAATCATCTCCTACTAGTCATAAACTGTTTTTCTACCAATACAGAAAAAAGGAAGCAAAAGAGAGAATTTACAACAGTATAATAGTGCGCAAAAAGGAGTTTTAAACAAGAAAATCATTAACAATCAGTGCAAACTTCATTTACTACCATTTCGAATCCCAGAAAAGAACCATTCAGTAATGAAAAACATGACAACATAAAAATTGGACCAAAATCCATAACCAAAATTGCAAAATAACCAAAGATTTTCTCAAACAAACAAATCAATCCACCAGTCTCGTGAGTAAAAGAAGACATGTACGTGGGCAAAATAAAATCATCAAAAAAAATCTACAGATCAATTCATAACCAAAGATTTAACAAACTACACATTGCAACCCATCACAACAATCACTTCAAAGTTCAGAAAAATAAAAGCAACCACAAGCACACAGCAAAATAAACATGTCGAAACCGAACCTTAACAAAGTTTCCAAGAGTCTTCGTAGATCCTCTGGAAGATGTAAAAACATCATCAATTCCAGCAAACTGAAGAACCTTCTTAGGAACCCTGGCAGCAACAATCCCAGCTCCACGAGGGGCAGGGACCATTCTCACAGTCACACTGCCACACTTCCCTGTAACCTTACAAGGCACAGTATGTGGCTTCCCGATCTTGTTCCCCCAGTACCCTCTCCTCACCGGAATAATCGAGAGTTTTGCCAAAATAATAGCCCCACGAATGGCAGTGGCCACTTCTTTAGCACACTTCACACCCAAACCAACATGTCCATTCCCATCACCAACAACAACAAAGGCCTTGAACCTGGTACGCTGACCGGCTCTTGTTTGTTTCTGAACTGGGGTGATTTTCATCACCTCATCCTTCAAGATAGGACCAATAAGGGTGTCAATGATTTGGTACTCTTTGATGGGTAGTGAGTGGAGGTAGATTTGCTCCACGGACGAGATTTTGCCATCTTTAACAAGGCGGCCTAGTTTTGTGACTGGTACCCATTTTTCTTCCTCCTCTTTGCGACCAGAGCGGCGACGGCCTCGTCCACCGCGATCTCCACGTCCACCTCGGCCTCCCCGGTCTCCACGTCCACCGAAGCCACGACCGAAGGATCCACGTTCTGCAGGGGCGCGCTCTTCCATGGCTGCTGGTTTTTGGTGAGATGTGAGAGATTAGGGTTTCGAGAGAGAGGCGCAGATGTAGAAGGAGTGTTGTAAAGGAGGCATTTATAAGAGGAGTGGAGGCTAGGGTTCGTGTGGGGGTTAAGGTTTGAGGTAGTAGCTAGAGATTTTCATTTTTATCACTTTGGTACCTTCACTTTATTTGTGTTTAATTAAATTTCTAAGCTTATAAACTCTTAATTTTTGGTGGTTTTAATTAAAAAAAATTTATAAAATCGAATTTTCAATTATTATAATTAATAAATATTAGTTTTCATTGAAACTCTCATCTCAAGCAGTTCTGAATCTATGAAATTTATTAAAAATAAAATTTATATACACATGTTTTTATCAAACCGTTCACTTACATTATATTATTATATTATGAATTAATTTAAATACTTCGTTTGTGTACTCTTGTGTGTGTGTATCTGATTTTTTGCTTGTTTTTTATTTACTTTATTTATTTAATGAAGTTGTCCTACTTTCATAATTATTTTTCCTTTTTCCCCCCACAAATCTATTCTTTTCTTTTACACCTCACTACAAAATCATCAATGGAGTTATTATTTTTATTAGTGCTTGAAAAATAATCATTTTTTTTCTTAATTTTATTTAAAGTAATTCAAAATATGAAATTATTTATGATCACATAGAAATTCATTGACTTACAAGAAGAAAATTTGGCTCCACCTCTTGTCCCTGAAATAAAATAATCACATCAATTTTTTTATATTTGGACAATAGAAATTTAATTTTTAATTTGGATTAAAAAATAGCACATGAAAGAAATTTGACGCCCTAACAGGTGAAATTCAACATCAAATTGAATCCAATCCAATTGCAATTAAATTTAATACGCAATTTCAAATAATGCTTTTATCAATCAGGTGACCTGAACTTTGGTGTTGTTCAATTAAGTCCCTAGGGTACTTTCTACGAGGCCATTGCCCATCTGTAGTCTGAGACTAATGGCGGAAGAACCTACGAGCAGCCAGACATGGATTTGGACCAAATCAATTAAATCCTGGGTCCTCTCACAGCTACTCTTTGGGCTTATCTTGGTTGGTAGGCGCTCATCTTGGGCCTAAAAAAGGCTTCTGAGTTGTCTTAAGATGATATATTCGGCAACTGGTGGAAGCCCATTCAGGCCCTTAGATAGATTCCAAGTATAATTTCCTCCTCTGGTTTTTTTTTTTTACATTTGTAAAAAAAAAAAATTCAAATTAACTTGTTTTTCATAACATTTTTTTTTACATTTTTACATATAAAAATATTTTTTCTCATATTATGAATATTATTATTTTTTTAAAAGAAAAAAATTCAATGTAATTAACATGATTAAAAGGCAAAAAGAAAAAGCACAACAACAATATAAGATTCTTATTTTTTACTATCAAAATGTTTATTAATAATTGATTGGCTCTATCTTCTATCCAAATAAAAACATACAATGTTGCACAACAAGTAATTGGAATTGATTTTTATCATTCATAATGGATAAATTTGAACAAATAGTTTCTTTTTGGGAACATTGACACAAAACTCAAATCCTCATTTGCTTTACAAATTTTCTGAATGATTTTTGTTTTATCAACTTTATTTTTATTAATAAATATATATTTATATGAATATAATTTACATATAATTAATCGATTGACTATAGAGTATCTATTACTAAAATTTCTCTCCAAGAATTCCAAAGGCAAGCATTCCAACAAAGTTCATTTTCTATTGGAAAAATGAAGTAATACTCCATTATTGAACAAGGCTAAAATATCTAGAAAAAATAAATAGGCTTCAAGATTATTAAGTCAATTTTTTTTTATTAAAACAATAAATATTTTTTTAACAAGACATTAACTTTGCTAAGTTTGGATTGGGTTTAGTCGTTAGTCGGAACACTAAGAACTACGATGAATTATGAACATTCTTTTAAGAAATATTTAGGAAAATGAATTATGAACATGCCATGAACACCATCCTTAAAAGAAAGATAACAAGGAAGAAATGTTGCAATTCAGGAATCCCATTTCAATTCCTGTTACCTTTAAAAGCATTGCCATATTCCCTTCTCTCTCCTAATTTTTCTTGCCATTAGGGTATTTTTCTTCTGTTGCAACTTGCAGACAGAAATCTTTTAACTTCCTCATTCTTTCCTTCTCAGTCAAGGATTTTTTCTTCTTTTCCTCTGGCTATATACACAAATCTTTTCTTTGTTACTTGGTCTGTATAACATACTCATGTTGGTTATGACTCTCTCTCCCTCTCACATTTCAACGCTGTGAAAATATTCATACTCATTTTTCAATTCATGGAGAGAAGGAGGTGGGTCGCAGTGGTTGGTGATTTTTCCATGGGAGAAGAGGACACATGATGATTGGTGGTTCGTGACTCTAGGTTTGCTCGAGAGAGAGAGAGAGGTGACACTTGGGCTGCGCGCTGGCAGCACCACTGTCAATGTGGGAGGCTGATTGGCGCTGACGATATGGAAGCTACCATGAGTTGCGGTGAATGACGGTGTGATGATTGGTGACAGTGGAGAAGAGGGAATATTAGGAGAAAATGGGAGCAAAGAGGGGTTGCCTTGTTTTTTTTTTTCATTTCTCCTTTTCTTTCTCTCTCTCCTTGTAAACAAATTCTTCTCTCTTGATTTTCTCTCTCTTTTATCTCACTCCATCCTTTTCTTCCTTTTTTTTTTTTTTTTATCTAAAAACATTTTCCTCCTGTTTGCTTGCACGAGTCACTCTACTTGTACTTCCTTTTATTTTTCTCTTCTTATCTTCTCAAACCTTCGCTCATCTCCTCCTTTTTCTTTTTTCATCCTTATCACTTAATTTCTTGGGGAGGGGGCAAAACTTTATGTTTATTTTTATACATCTTTCCTTGCATGATTATTCTTTTACTCAATAATTTTTTTAATATTTATCGATATAAAAACTACAAGCAAAATGATTGAAAATTATAAAATAATTGTTTTTTTTTTTTTGAATTCTTAAGAGTGTGATCGAAATGGGATCAAAATCAAAGTTCCAACACCTTTCTCAAACAAAATTTAAAATCATGAAATTAATACTGATTCTCTTTTTTAATTCAAGCACTCATGTTGGATTTCCAAACCCATTATTATACTGCTTGAAGAGTTCCAATCATTTCAAACTGCCTTATAATTTATGAATTATATCATAATTTATTCTTATATTTGTACGTGTAATTTGTTATTGCTCTTCATTCTGCATTACCTGATTCTCTCCTCAAATAGAATGAACCAATTTCTGCGAGAGAAAGGAAATTTAGCTGTGCTGTTCAGGTGGTCATTGATAACCTGCAATTGTCTCATTCCATGGCCTCTGCTAGCTACTTCTGAAGGTAATCTAGCCCACTTTTAGGACGATAAAGCAAGGGTATTTGTGCCATACAAGTTTAAGAAATTATCTCATACAACATGGAGGAGATGAACAGTATCATTTCTAGCGGCCAAATACTTTGGGATTGGGATTACAAGCTTACGAGGTGAATCGACTCAAGAGACTAAAGAACTTGTCGAAAAAATGATGGGGGAAAAACAAAAAAATGGAAAGAATAACACAGAAATGAACCTATATTATTTTCTGGTCCGGTTACTTAGACCCGAGCAAAAGGTTATGATTTTCCGATTGAGGGTATCTGCATAAATCTTCAGTAAAATTTATTCCTTCTGGTTACGATAGTGTTCTGTTCCTCTAGCAGTTGATGCCACACTGCGTAACGTCTGGTCCAGTCACCCTGGTTGTAAAAGGGTCAACACGTACCCACAGTAGGGAGAAGATAGAAGCAAGGAGAACTGACCACACCACAACAATCGTAGGTGTTCGGTTTTGGCGTCCCATCAGACCCTTGAGGAAAGGATAAAGATGAATAATCACCCAGAAAGCAAAGAAAAGCTTGCCAAAGAGAGGACCCCAAGATTGATAACCACTGTTTATGGCGTAAGAGACTCCTGCAACCACTCCAACCAGATTGATTATGAGGAGAGTAGTTGGTGGGATAAGTAAAGTGGTCCATTTGAACATATATAGCTCGGTAAAATCACCATCTTCATCAGATGCTTTTGAAGTGACAGTAAAATTTGTATCTATTCCAGCAAGGACCTTCAGCAGGCCTTGGAAGACAGCAAAGAGATGAGCTGACACACCTCCAATAACCCAGAACTGTTCATTCCTCCACCATTCATCGATCCCAACACCACTCCATCTCATTTCCAAAATACCAGTTGCAAAGATTGAAAGAAAGAGGGATATGAACCAGATACTGGCAATGTTACTAATCTGCAATACCACAAAACACAAACTGGGCATGTAAACACCACGGAATATTACTTTTCAAGAGAAATCACCAAAAAAATTGTTATTTTCTGCCTACAAGTTCTTTGCACTTTAATTCGAGTTAAAAAAGAGAGGAGAACACTGCATTTCTATTTAGCAGTCAGCAACAAAAATATTATTCTCAGGTCAGGATTCTGTTGTTCCATAATTTCAAAACTTTCACACAGCAATCTAAAGCAGAAACAGCAAGTGCAACTATATTCACCTGTGGAATGATGAACTTTCCCGTAAGAAGGCACACGGCAGGCAATGTACAATAGGCAAGAAGAGGAATGGCTGTGATTGGATAAATGGTGGTGTTGATATAAGCAAATCTCTCGAGCCATTTTAGCCTTCCACTATAGCCATACCATATGGGGCAGTGACGACTGAGAAGAATTTCAACGGAACCCAAGGCCCACCGAAGCACTTGATTTAGACGATCAGAAAGATTAATGGGAGCAGATCCCTTAAAGGCAGCACGCTTCGGCATGCAATAGATTGATCTCCAACCACGAGCATGCATCTTGAATCCTGTAAGGATATCTTCCGTAACAGAACCATATATCCATCCTATCTGCAGAAAGAAACAACAATATGTTTATTAGAAATACAAAATTAATGTCAACATGAGCCACAGGTAGGGATGCATATAGAATTCTCACCCTCCTTCACTCCCTCCCTCTCTCTTTGTGAGGGATGAAGAAGTGATAATCATTGGCTTATAGTACATTCGCCCATATTTACAGGCTAAAAAAATATGGGAAAATAAATTCACCAGCATTAGAGAAAAGAAAAGGTTAACATACTTCACTTCCCCAGTCTGTCTTGTCTTCATATCCACAGCTGATGACATGAATAGCTTCTTTGAGAAGCGACTCTGGGGTGGCAGACTCAGGAACACCGCCATTCTCCATAAGGGTGGAAGCAACAAACACAGTTGATTGGCCAAATCTTTTCTCAAGTGTCATTTGAGACATGATCAATGTTTTTTCATCATCAAATCCAGTACCTTTTGAAGAAAGTTGCAGAAATATCAGCATTGCAAGCATAAAGGAGAGGTAACCAATAACTATCCACAGGACAAGTGACTACTATCTATCTGAAGTAACTTGTTTGTGTCAATAATATTTTTAAACCCTATCCTGAAGACAAGTTCCACCAAGATTATTCTCATTTAGAAAATGGATAGAAGTAAAAAAATTCAAGCTATATTATATGAAGTTTGTATCATTAAAGATAGAAGACCCATATGTTATTTGACTTGTCACCAACTAATGTAAGTAGATATCCATGTCTGCAGAATGAAGATGTGATAGATCAGCAGCTAAGGAAAAATAAAAGGCCATGCTTACCTTCAACCCCTTCTTCTATATCTTCTAAATTGAATACCGGCAAAGTAGGGTCTACATGCTTGCTTGATTTTTTCTTACTATCCTTTCTACCCGATCTAGAACTCTTCTTTCGCGATCCACCAAAGCATGAAGACAGAAACCCTGGTTTCTTATGCTTGGGCTTGAGAGGAGGCTCATAGCCATACAAGGCCGTTCTATTGAAAACACACCCTGTACCCACATATACAGGGCCTTGGATTCCATCCAATCCTCTTAAATTTATCTAACATCGCATAAGCATCAACAAAATGTCAACAAGGAAAAATGTATGAATTTTAGTTTTTTGTAACATGTAAAATGAACAGTTCTGCATGGCACATTTATCATGAAACTACAAGAGGATAAATTTGTGCCAAAGATTTCTGTTAGCACTTACATCAAAGAAAACAGTGTTACGGTTGGCATATCGATCGTTTCTATCAATCCCATCAAATCTCTGAGGAAACTGGACATAACAAACTGTTCTTCCAAGATTAGGATCCATTAGAAAACACATAGCTTCTCTCAATGCCCTGCTGTTGTTTATGTAATGATCACAATCAAGATTTAACAAGAAGGGCCCATTTGTGAGGACTGCTGAAACACGAACCTGCACGATCCACAGTAGTTGGTAGTAAAGCCTTGATAGGTTCCATTATTGATAATACTGAAAACTCACAAGTGCAGCCTTAATAGGTTCCATTATTGATAATACTGAAAACTTACAAGTGCATTCATAGCACCAGCTTTCTTATGATGCTGAAAACCAGGACGCTTCTCACGGGACACATACACTAATCGTGGAAGTTCATTACCCTCGGTGTCAAGTCCTCCACTATGGCCCAAGAAAACCTGCAAATTATGATGTAAATGGGATTGGACACCATGACATGTGTTGATTTTAACAAGAGAGAATGATCCAAGAGAAGTATCAATAAAAAAATAAGAAGGTTGCTTAAAACAGTAGTTTCTGTGTTGTGAAGCCCAAATAACAATCAGCAAACAGAATAAAAAGGTTATGAAACAGAAGGATAAACATAATTATTCAACTGCAAACAGAAAATTATAGATTGTGAAATGAAAAGCCAAAAGCCATTTACAGGAGTGCAGTACACAAAAAATATCAACGTTGTGAATTTTGTGTGGGTTGTAATTATCCTAAGAAGGCATTTCTGACTGAGGAAAATCTTAGTTTAGTTTGAAAATGGACAAACCTGGATCATTCCTGGATGATCTCTGATGTTATTTCCAGGCCAAGGTGTACCATCTTGCATGACCCATCCTTCATCAGGAACCTTTTGTGCCTTTGCAACAAGCCCATTGACACGAACTTTAAATTCTTCATATTCTCTCTGAAAGAAAGTTATTTGGAGTAAGATAAGTAATATATACATGCTAAGTTTATGAGTATCAAAATCATTCACTAGAACCTCAATTTCCCACCTTCATAGCTCTGCGTTCTTTGACAAATGATGGATGAACCTTGTCTTTTAAGTAGTCAATCTTCTGTGAAAAGTACCATTCTGGAGCTCGAGGCTCAATATCATATCTCTTGCAGAAAGGAACCCATTTTCTTGCAAATTCAGACGTTTCAGACATAGTTTCAAATGTCAACATAGCAGCTCCATCATCTGAAACATAACAAGAGACTTTGTCGACTGGGTAATCAACTGCAAGAATAGATAGTACTGTATTGGCTGTGACGAGTGGAGGTTCCTTTAAAGGGTCGACTGTACTGACAAAAATGTCAACAGCAGCCAACTGAGACGGCTCTCCTTCTTTCTCATATCTGTGAGGCACTCAAAAATCCAGAAGTTAAATCTTTTAAGGATTTTATTAAAATTTAACAACATTACAACTTACAAGATTATAGGAAAAAGGAAAAACTACCTGAGAGATAGCCTGTCAAGATATGTCTCACGGTTCACAGGAAGCCATTTAGGGAACTGATCCAATATCCATGATATTGCAAACCATATCTCACAGATAACGGATATTAGCCACAAAGCGTAAGCATTCTTCACTGGATTTGTTAAACGGTAGTGTAAGAAAATGCAAAGGACAACAAGCCGCAAAACTATGACCATCCTGTAAGGATTAATCCTAGAGGAAGGAATAGAAACCTTCCTTGAGAGAGGCTGGCGGGCTTCATCATTTCTGCATTACAACAATGGAATAAATACAACAAAACAATGAGGAAAAAAAAAAACAAATATGATCTCAATTAAAACTATGGATTTGCAAAGCCAAAAGGGAGAAACCGAGTGAGGAAAAACTGGAGGAGGACAGGGAAGAAAAGTCACAGTTTCATATAGGTAATGTGTGAATGCTGTTAGGCTGATGATAAAGAGACAGTGTGCATAAAAGAATCAGTTTTACACTGTGCTTCAGGCACTTACAGTAAAGAATCATCCAGGAGTACATCAGTGCTGGAATCAAAATCTCCGCCACCCCTGCCTTCAGATGGTGCATTACTAACACTCATCGGAGCAGTATTCTTCTCAGGCTTCATCTTCCAACCATCAATCCTCTCTCTCCAGGCTACATTGCCAAACCCCAATGAGCCAGAATCCCTTGTTGGATCCACCACCCTTATATTAGCTGCAGAAAGTCCAATACAAACGTTAAAATCTGAACCCAGTGATATTTTATTAGTACGTACATATTCATACCTCTGATGCCACTTTCAGGAGAAGCCATTGAGTAACGCTCAGGAGATGCAGCTGAAAGATCCCCGGAAACCTGAACTATAAATATTATCAGCAACTATCGTTGATATTAAAGGGAGAAGAGAAACTAGAAGCAACGAATTGCTGCATCACCTACCGAGCGTCTACCAGCCAGATAAGGAATATGGTTTAGAGAACCATCTTTGTCATAGTTTGTGGTTGCAAGATGCTCTTTCCGACCAGAACTCGAATCCCAACCCAGCATACGTTCTATCTTTTGTTTCTCATCTTGAACGCCTGATATGTGATGGTTTGACTTGTTTCCTACATCTTCAGAATCAGCATCTCCCATTTCTTCCCCTTGAATTGGAGGGCTTCCTGATGATGAAGAACAAAATGTATCACAGACACATTATCTACCTAGGCATAAATTGCAAAAGCAGCGACAAATGGTGCTGGACTAACCTTTATGCCTCTTGTATTTGGTCTTGCATTGAGGACAAGACTGGTTACCATCTTTCCTCTCATACTCATAACATGGACGGCAAACTGGAAATGCACATACATGGCAAGCAACAAAGGGCTCTCCATCTATAGTCTTGCCAATATCATCACTGCAGATCTGGCAGACCTGGATTTTTTTTGGCTGAACAACAAGCAAAACACCCAAAGTCAAAAGTAAATTCATAGATTAAAAACACCTAGGAACAGATTTCATAATTGCTCCCGCAAAACACAAAGACAGCAGAATTTCCAAGCAGTTCAAATATATTAGATTAAAAAAAGAGGAACTATCTTCCTTGATTCTAAGTGCAGCAAACCAACGGATTTTTCCATAGGAACAAAAGAGAGAAAATTAAGAACCACTAACAATCAAGCAGACAGATTTAGATTATTACACAAGCAAAAGTTTCAGCTGTTTGCATCTAAAATATAGCATCATGATCTACACTCAACCAAAGATACCTGGCAAACAAGCTAAACATATTTAGAGCTATACATTAAATCCCATTTGGATCTGTAGACTGAATATAAAACTCATCGAAATAGTTTCATCTACAATACTTAATTAAAGGAAACAAGAACAGCAACAAAATCCCATTTCCACTTTCCCTCTCTATATTCTTTCAAGAATCCAACCATGGCATGAAGAGCAAAAATTTCTTCCCGATTGGATCACATTAAACATTTCACCAAAAGGCACTGAAAGCAGCAATGCACAACACCCTTCATACATCGCAATCCAACCAATTGAGTGTCTACTCTCTGTCTATCAATCCCAGTAACACTAAGCAAAGTTATTAAAATGTGACTAACCCCAGCAGCATCATCTCCTTCTAGATCCATTACTGCCCCTTTAAGCAATCAAGCAAAATGCTCTATCCCTGGTCACAAAATCTTGAAAGCAGCTATTTTTAAAGGCGCCCCTCCATTGATGACCAATGGAGTTCTGATGATGCCACACACAAATAATTAAGGCCTAGTAGACTATAAAAGTTTTAATTCACACACCGACACTTCGAGAGAGACACGACAAGGGCCGACACAGATCCACACTGCCCGTCCCCCTCCATTTCTTCGTATTTTTTTAATAAATAATTTAGAGAAGAATAAAAAAAGCTGCCAAAAAAGAAAAACGTGCAAACTGGAACTTGTAGAGGTGCAAGGTTGGAGATATATAAGTTACAGTACTTGCTTCTTTCAGAACTTGCCACGTAAGCACAAAGTGTCGGACTTTTTGACGTGGCAAAATATGAATGGATGTTTTATCATGTAGTTCCTCCTGGTGGTCCTTTTCTTTCCTCTGCAGTAACCTGACAGGTTCCAAACAAATGAAGGTAAGTCTTCGCGTTGAGGTAACACTGGATATGTGAATTTACTGATATGCCACGAGTTTTGGACGGAAAATTGAGAAATGGAGGGTATTGGTGTTAAAGTAAACGCTTGGAACTGTGTAAAAATGATGGGGGTTTGACTAGAGAATGATGAGCTGGCAGAAACTGTTAGCATTAATTGGATTTTTTTTTTTTTTACTGTGAGGACTTGATTGAAGGAGTGACGTTAACCAAGGGGTCAAATGGTCAATTTAAATGACCTTGAATTTCACGAGAACATATACAAGAAAAGAAATAATTATCATTTTTTTTTTATGGGGGAGGGATCACCCTCATTGTTTCGATGCTTCTAATAATGACACTAGGCTCAGGCCAATGATTGGTATGACATGAATGTTTTTTAATTTTACATAATAAATATCTTTAAAGTATTTTGTACATTAATTAAAATTAAATATTTATTCTACACAATTTTAATAATAAAATTTATATTAATTTGATATGTTTTAAAAAATAAATTCCATTAAATACTAATTTCAAGGTTAGAATTAGAAAAATAAAATAAAATAACAAATCTTATTAACCATCTAATCTATTATTTGATATTATTCAATAAAAAATATTGAAGTTATCAAAATATTTAACTTGATTACTTTTTAAAATATCTAACTACTAGTTTATCACCTGCCTTTTTGTTATGGATTGGATTTAAATTTTTTAAAATATAAGGAAATAATATGTACATTGCCAATTTTTTTTTGACATTACCATTAAACTCTATACAGTAATTTAAATTTGAAAAATCTCGACTTGGCTATTTACTTAGTTTAATTTTTAATTTAAATCATGTGAAAATTGTTTCAACATAATCTTATTCACTAATTAGGTCTACATAAAAAAATCAAATTAAAAAATATTTTATTTTCATCTTAGTCAACCCACAATACTTGCAATCTAGATTCTGAACTTTACCAAGTTAAATTAGTTTTTTATTTTATTATATGATAAAAAATTCAAATCATTAATGAATTATAAAATTAACTAAAAACTCAATATTAAAGGATGAGATTGAAAAAGAAATTTAGAGAAACTTGCAAACTGATATATGAACTCTATTAGGTTAAATTATTTATTTTATTTTATTTTATAATATGATAAAAATATTAAAATTAATTTATAATATATCAAATACTAAATTATAAAATTATTTAAAAACCTAACATTAAAGATGAGACTAGAAAAAAAAAACTAAAAGGCTAATTAAAAAAAAAACCTCATTCTTGCATGAGCTAAGGTGGGGCTGGTTAATAAGAACAAAAGTGGGAGCCAGAGACAGGCCCGTGCCCATGTGATTGTATTTTTTTTATTCTTTTAATAAGGGGCAAATGACCCGATAAATGACGTCGTTTGTCGTTACTATGCCCCCATTCTCAGACTTGCAAGTTGCAACCTCAGCATAACTCTGTCTAAAGAGTGTATTTGACAACGTGGTAGCGATTATTTTTTAAATAGTTTTTTATATTAAAATATATGTTAATAATTTTTTTTATTTTTTAAAAATTATTTTTGACATCAGTACATCAAAACGATCCAAAAAATACAAACCGCACTCAATTTTAACAAAAACAAAAATTCAAAATTTACCAAAATACAGGTGCAAACACACTGTCAAACAGTGGCTAAGTTACAACACAAAATTGTTAACCAAACGATTAAAAAATAAATAACTTTAATTAATTGTTTATATGAACAGTTAAATATTTAATAATTTGTGGGATTACTTCACTAAATAAATGAGATTTTTACAAAGAAAATTCTACTAAAAAAGTGATAAAAAATTGTTCATGGAATTAAAAAATACAAATATTTGTTATTAACAATCAACTTTTCTAATATACATACATATGTGCGTATACACACACACAAAACAATAAAATATTTGTTTCTTCAATTATGTACACACTAGTTGATCAAAGATTGGCTAGCTATCATGTACAATAAACAATCCATGGAGGTCCAATGGAAACCTGAGGAAATTAAAACAAAAGAAACGTCAAGATAAAGTAAACACCTGAAAAGGTTCGATTCTCTAACCACTAGGAAATTCTTTCATACCTTGTTCTAACTCTCTCTCTCTGATCTTGAATTTATTTATTTTTCCATCAAGAACATTTTGGATAAACAACTCCCAACGTAGCTAATTTAACATTGTTGCACAAAGCTTTGGCCGTTCTATCTCCTGCTCTTTCGAGATTAATATCTTGTAATAGAATCCCTTGACATGGATAAGCCTTGCTGCAATCAAATCTCATAGCCACTTCAGAAGCGCTAGTCCCCTTTATGTTCTTGTACGCCACATTTTTCACTTGAAGTGCTGACTTCTGCATGCCGTGATCAAGAAATCATTTTAAGAACTAAATTAAGGGTAATGGGTGATGTTAATTAGTTGTGAAGATCCTGTAGGATAGAGTTCTTCACCTGTTGTTTGCATGGTTTATCCTGATCACAATAGTTTTGATCTATTATAATGGGGTTGGTGACCTTGTTCATTTCAATATTCTGAAACTTGATGTTGCTTACATTCCCAGACCCTCCCTGCATATTAATTACGATCATAACTGAGCTTAAATTTTGATTAAGTGGCATACGACGCACATCGATGTTGTTGATAAAGTGAATCAAGGATAGTAAATATTACCTGCCATGTTTTGATCCTAACACCATTTGCGGTACCAGAAAGCTTGGCACCATTGACAGTAACTTCTGAAACATGGTCTTTTGAATCATGTGCTCCTAAGCTTCCAATACTATTGATAGAAAGGGAATTGAAAGAGAAATATGAGATAATATATACTTTCAGAAGCACACACACACACACATATATTAGCAAAGGAAATAAGTAATATACCAGAAAGAAAAATATTAGTTCATAGAAGGTTAAAGTTTGGTGTTTAATTAATAATTCAGACCTGATTCCATGACCTGGTCCACAAGTGATGCCCTTGGCTTGCACATGATGTGATCCACTTACAATGGATATACAATCATCACCTTCATTAACCATAAGCGAGAACACAGGACAGTCAAGAAAAATGCGATGAAGGAATGAATCTGGAAAGAGAGGGGGGGGGGGGGTTATAACACCATACCTGTTCCTATGACTGAATCAGTAATCTGGATGTTTTGAGTTTTTGTGATATGGATCCCGTCGGTGTTAGGGCTCTCTTCTGGTGAGGTTACTGTGAGGTTGGATACTAGAACATGATTGCTTTTCTTGAAAGAAACATGCATTTGCTGTGCATTTTGGATTTTGAGGTCCTTCACAATCAAATTCTGGCATTCAAAGAAGGTGACAGCCTGCATGCAAAACATACATATAGTTTCCCAAATGACAGTTTCTTAGGTTCATACTCTTACTTAATTCTCAAAGCTTAATTTAAGGGAAAATACACTGCTTTTGATTAAATTCACACACACACCACCATAAGATGAAAGCCAGAAAAAAAATTGCAGAACTATACAGACAAGGAACATACCGTAGGTGCCTCTTTGCAAGGCTGCAGGTAATGAAAGAAAAATTAAGAGATTCAGTTGCTCTTGATCAGGAGAAAATTGAGAAGATGAAAGAATTAATTACTCCTAAAATTATCATTAAGAAACACTGAGTTTTATAAATATTTATGGCTTACAAGAGATTTATTGACTTTGCACGAGTTTTCCCACCATATCTTCCCATTTCCATCGATAGTTCCACCACCTTCAACTAGTAAATTCTCAACACTATCAAAGAGAAGCCAATGTCTACTATCCTTTTTGTAGTCCGATTGATTACAAGATGCTTCAATGGTTCCATGTACCTGACATCAGTTTCTCAAAAACGGTCAATTATCTGTCTCACGGAGGAAGCATCTTCCAAATATTTATGCATTTATATCTATATATGCAGTTAAACTCACCTGCAATGCAATATTAGATTTGCAAGGACCCTGGAATGTAATCGGCTTAAGACGATAAGTGCACTCGGGCACAACAATAATAGCACCTTCAGGCGAAGAACAAGCTTCCTTCCAAGCCCTTTCAAATGTCTGAGAGAATTAATAAAGTCTATATTAATACTTGCAGGAATTATAAATAGAAGGTATGCAATATTCCTACAAAGCAAGTAAAAGAGAATCAAGCATTCTTTGGAAAAGAAAAAAAAAAGAAATTAATTAAGGCCATGGAAAAGGAATATTGGTAAGAGACAGAGCTAGGAAAGTGCTGAGAAATTAAGCATGTCTCCCATTAGGGTCCAGTTCTTGTCACCAAATTAAAGATTTAAAAATAAAATAACTAATGCTCTAAGAGTATTTATCTCGAAATTAAGTTGCTGATCAGTACTGGATTAGAATATATTGCATGAATTCCCAGTGCATTAATTTGCACAAATGAAAAGCAAGATTATTTGAAATCTTAATTAATGTAAGAATAAATGGTCACATGTACACATGCTTATAATAAAATATGAATATACATGCATGCTATAATAATATTAATGGATTATATTATATAATCATGTAATTTAATTTGTGGAATATATATATGTAAAGCTAGCTTGATTATCTGAGAAGAAAACACCTCTGTGTCATCTGTATCATCTCCTCCATCATCTTTAACTCCAAAGTCCTTCACACCAACTGTTATAACTGGAGTTGATTTGCTACCCTCTTTGCTAAACGTCTGCAAACCTAAAACATCACTTCGTAGCTTAATTAAGTCCTTAAACCCGCCATCGTCAATATACGAAGGATAAGCTTGAGAATCATAGCCAGATGCTTGTTCTTCAAGGTAATTATTAAGCGGGTCCTCCTGCGAACAGCTATAGGAAGAAATAATGGAGATGGAGATTATGAAGAATGAGTAAAGAAGTGCCCTTTGTAAGGCCATTATAACTAGATATTTCTTCTCTTGCAAGAAAGAGGATTGGTAATCTGAAAGGTATAGCAAAAGATTGTTACATGGGAAATGAAATTTTAGAGGTATGGAAGTGAAGAAAATGTCATGATGTTTTTCGTATATTTATAGAGAGAAAGGAAAGAGAGAAATGATGGCTGTGTGTCCTTGAGCATGACTTTTGAGGCATGGCTTGTGACACCATAGATCACATAGACGACGAAAGGATCTCTTGGCATAATCTACATGCATTCTTTTGCATTAAAGTTAATAGCAAATTATATTCTGATCAACACAAGATAAAAATCCAAATTCTGCACTTTGGCATAACCTATCTTTGATGGGTTCAATGGCCAACTTTACTAACTATACAGGCATCCATTATCTTATCCTTTTCTTTTTGTATGCCTGCGTGCATGTGAACCAGTGTTATTAATAAAGAATAATATAAATTATATATTAGAATTAAATTAAATTTTTAAGTTTAATTGGTTCTTTAATATAGTATTAGAGTTTTGATGACTAAACAGTCACAAATTTAAATCTTATTATCTCTATTTATTTAATAAAAATTACTACAAAAAAATTAATAAATACAAACGAAAATACTGACAGAATATTTCCGTCAGTAAATTACAGTGAATTTTACCGATGGAAATATTCTCTCGGTATATACCGAGAGAATTACAGTGAAAAAAAAATATTAAAGCAAAGTTAAAAAATACGATGACATGTCATTTATACCAATAAAATTATCGACGGAATTAAATCTGTCAGTAAGATAGTTGGTAAATTGTTCTCTTCTCCCTGACACCGTTCATCATGTAAATTACAAAGAAAATCACCGACGGAACATTCCATCGATATATACCTAGGGAATTACGATGGAAAAAAAAATTTAAAACAAGCTAAAAAAAAAAAATGACATGTCATTTATATCAACGAAATTACCGACAAAATTAAATCTATCGGTAAAATCATTGGTAAATTGTTCACTTCTCCCTGACACTGTTCATCATATTAATTACAAAGGGAATCACCTACGAAACATTCCATCAGTATTTTCCAGATATCACTGGAACTGTTCACTTCTCAATTGTATTGTTATTTACTGTTCATTACAGACAAAATCACCAATGGATTGAAAAGTCGTTAGTGTTATTTGGTGAGTTTCTGAAAATTTTCGAGTAAATTAAAAATTTAAATTAATTGTTATAGATGGAATCACTGACGGATTGAAAAGTCATCGATGATATTTAGCAGTTTCTGAAAAATTTTTAGTAAATTAAAATTTGAATTAAATATTACAAACAGAATTACTGATGGAATGGTTAGAAAAATTAATATTTAACTAAACGTCAGTAAAACCGATAGTAAAATACTCCAATAAATAGAATCCCTCATTTTACAACAGACGAGCATGTTCTTCTTCCCTTTATGTTAAAAACATCAACATCCCTTTTTTTTTTCTTATATCCTCTCCTCAACTCCTCTTCTCCTCCACTCTCAGGTATGTCTTCTTCTCTTTTTTCTTTTCTCTTCTTATTTTTTTTTAATTAATATACTTTATGAATTTGTTTTTTTTCTCTTCTCAGCTTTACTCGCAATTACATTAAGATAAGATTTTTTTTTGTGTTTTTTTCATTATATTTGTTATTTTGTTTTATTTTTAATTTTTTTTTGTTCTTAATAATTGTATGAATGTTGTTGTAGGATTTTTTTTTCATATGAGATCATTGTTGTTTTTGTTTTTTTTTTGTGTTATTTGTTTGTTTCAAAAATTTTGAGTTGATTTTCTTCTCTTTTTTTTTCTGAGCAACTCAATTCTAAGTATTTTTGAGTTGATTTACATTAATTTAATTATTTTCTAGTTTTTTTAAATAATTTTTTTAAAAAAATATTTTTAAATAATCACCAATGAAATTGCATACGGTATTTGATTTTTCGTTATATGAAATTTTTTCTGAAGAAAATACCAATGGAATAAAATGAGATTTTTTTGGCACACATTTTTCATCTATAAAACCATCAGTTTTTATTTTTTTTTATTGACATAATTAGCAACAAATGATGGAATTACCGATGAAAGTTATTCCATTAGTGAATTGGTCAGTAAAAGTTTTCACCAATGGAATGGTAATCTCACGCTGATAGAAAATTTTTGTTGGTAAAACTATTAAATGTTGTAGTGAATTAAGTAAAAGGTAATGTGAACCTGTGCAATTTTTAGACCCAAAGCTTGAGGGGTATATTAAAGAATAATATAAATTATATTTTAAAAATTTACCTAATAGTTTAAGCTTTTGGGTTGAATTGATTCCTTTACGATCATTAATTCAATTTGTGCTTGTTATTAATTTGCAAGAGAAGATTGATTAAGGTGGGAAATCATGAGAATTAATTTTCAATCCATCATGCCTGGCTAAACATGTTGCTCATATAGCAGCAGCTTCTAGTTGGTTTTTCAGGAAAAGCAAAATAAAATTTTAAAGTCTACTATTTCTCTTTTGGACCCTGCATTGGACAAGAACAATGTCCATATAACTCATTTCCCTCTTTTCTTTTTTGTTTGAAGAAACCATGAAAATCTTGATAGTTGATACCTTGCGTGTGTGCACACACAAAAGCGATGATTATTAATCAATGGCGTCACAATTAAGATTGTAAAGGAGAGACAAACTAAAACTAATTCACGCTTGATTACAAGGAAATTGCATTCATATTAACATCTATAATTAGCTTCTTGTACATATTTGCATGTTTACAAGCACACAATATCCCACCTTGCGTACTCAGGATTCTACACGGGAGTCTGTAACATTAAGAATTATATATAGAATTCACACTTTTCAACATGATATCAAACTGCTTAGAATTAGGTCACGAAAGATTGCTGGTAATTATCCATAATTTTTCTCGTGTGCCCATACATATTCATGATCACACCATCGCTCTGCTGCTCCTGCTGCTGATGATGATGATGATGATGACCCTCACATGGTTCATTGCATATGTTGTTAGTTCTTGCAAACAAGGTTATCAAGAGGAGCTGGGTGTATATCTCGTGTGTTGGTGTACATCAACCCGATATGATTCTAGCTAGGGTATGAACTGGGAGTAAATATAATTGTCTCTTGCATGTGGGTTTATAGGATGGGTACGTGTCAGATTTTGATATGGTCGTCATCTGATCTGACCTTGAAATGTGTGTAGATATGGCTAACTTAATGCTTTCGTACTCCATTTGTCTAGAGTAGTGGAGGGGAATAACTTTGGTGTAGAGAACATTTGTTGATGACTGAACTTTCTAAGGTGTTAGTCTCCATGGAATCATGAAATGCAAGACTTTAATACCAGCGCCCCCATGTTGAGTTCTACACACTTGTAATCGTCTCTCTTATTACCAATAAAGACCAGACAAAGTGTGGGAATGATTTTCCAGATAAAGGGGCATGTTAGGTTAATGGAACACAGCTTAGCATCCCATCTGGGATCGCCATCTGTATTAGTGGGCCCTCGAGTGAGCAGATGACGATTTTTTAGACACAGATACATACAATTGGGAACTTGAACAAGGTAAGGCACTAATGTAACTGTATAATGATCATACTTGACAGTTTAATCAATTAAGAGCATAAACATCGACTTTTATCAATCACTAAGCAATCCACACGATGACAAACCAGATAGAGAGAGGGTTAATTGATTATTTACAGGAGAAAAGGACTGGCCGGGAAAGTTTGAATGTAGTGCATTTTTCTTACATCATCCAAAACTTGTTTCGTCATTGGATTCGTTTCAACGTCAATGAAACTCTACAGATAAGAAAAAATTAAGAAAGAGAAAACTTACCTAATTTAACAACCATTAAACATACTTATGAAACAATGGGGCATAAATACAAAAGAAATTGTATCAGCATTGATCATCATTCATAATTTAGAAGAGACTTGTTGGACTTCGTTGCCATTAATGGAGCCCATATCATTTCTCATGCATAGTTTGCCATAGTTATAAATTTGGAGTGCTCGGTAAGTCGACTCGACCTAGCCTAAACTAGTCTAAGTTGAAGAAAAGTTGATGAAAGAAGATAAAACCAAGGTTTTTCAGAGGAAGATTAAAATCAGATAAAGGTTTCATTATGAGAACAGAGTAAAACCAAAAGAAGAAGAAGGAAAAAGTATGATAACAGATCAAAAGGAGAAGGATAAAAAATGAAGAAGAGAGAATCGATGAAGTATCGGAAGCGAAAGGAGAGAGTCAATTTGCAGAGGCACATTCCTAGTAACTAGTAAGGTTTTATAATGAAAGGGGAGCCGAGCAACGTTGGTGAGAATTGAGAAATTTATTAGGGTTTTGTTTGTAATTTATGTTATAGAGTCCACGAGGACATAAATGGGTTGGCATTATAAGCCTGTGTTCAGCCCATAAACTTTTCTTTTATAAAAGATTTTTTTTATGAGTAAAACCCTAACTGAGAACCTAAATCTTGCTCCGAGTAGATTCTAAATTGAGTTTAATATATATATATATATATATATATATATATATATATATATCGAGTGAAAGAATAGTAAAAATCTAGATGGGTGGCTTGTATTTTGACGTGGGCCGATTTGATTTTTTTCATAACCTAAAAAATAATGTTAAAGCTAGCATGTTTTTTTTAAAAAAAAAAAAACTATATGCCTCAAGTTATAGACCCTAATACTAAAGGATTAAGATAAAAATAAATTAAAAAATAAAAAACAAAAAAAGCTTCAACCCAATCCCAATTAGCATAGCTAACTTGTGACCTTCTCATAAAAAACATAAAAAAAAAATTTAAAATTAATAAACTCAAAGTTAAAGGTTCAAATAGAAAGGGAAATTGGTGTAAAAAAAATTAAAAAAAAAAACTAATATCAACCTGAATTAACATCTCATATTTATGATCAGGATCATGAGACAAGGTTGACCTCATAAAAAAATAACAGAGCTTGATCCTCAACAATTCATTGTTGAAAGATAAAAATTAATTTTTAGAAAGGATAAAAAAAATTAAATTAAAAGAATAAAAAATAAATTTAACATGAAAACAAAAACAAATAAAATGATATAAAAGAATCGAGCAAATCTAAGTTAACATGACAAATATATAACCCGGACTGTGAACCTGAGTTATCATCATAGAAATTAAAACAAGAAAAAATAATAAAGATTCTTAATTTTCAATAAAGTTAATGTTGAATAATGAAATTGAAAAATAAAATTACTGAAAAAAAACATAAAAAAGATCGATATCGATCTGGGTTAAAAATTTCATACTCATAACCCGGGTCTTGAGACCGGGATTACTGCGTCTAAAAAATTAAAGAAGCTCAATTCTAAATAAATCAAATATTGAAGGAATGAATTGAAAAAAAAAAACTAAGGAAAAAATAAATTAAAAGAATAAGTGTCAAACTTGACATAAAAATTAAATTAAATCAAATGATAAGAGATGTAATTGAAAACAATTTAAAAACAACAATCAAAAGAATGAAACCAAACTTCATATAAATATCAAATAGGATAAAATGCTATGGAATAAAATTGAAAAAAATAATAATAAAAAGTATTCAAAACAAATAAAGAGCTATCAAAAAAATAAAAAGGTATAATTAGAGTAAGAGGAAAATGGAGGACATCTATTATTCTTGGTTAGGCTAACACATTTTTGGAGGGGAATAAAGAGAATAGAAGGGGGAGGAAAAATTTAAACACCACCTAACCATCACGAGAAGCTTCATATGCGCCATTTTCGTGGATGCACCTCCATATAAACCATCAATAGATATAACAGTTGCCTGTTTTTGTCACTAAAAGATGATGTATGTGTCGTTCAAAGAGCACACGCGCCTCCTCCATGCTAGCGTGTGTATTGCAGGCGCCAACAACTTTTTTTTTTTTAATTTATCAAAATACCTACGTGCCCCTAATTCCATATAATATTGATAGAAAAACCATAACAAAAGGACCCAAAAGCCCTTGACCTAAGCTATAGTTTTTTTTATATATTCTAAGGATACCATAGTAATTATATGGTGCTAAAAAAGTTTAAAAACCTAAAATGCGTCTGCCAAAAGAATTAAAGAAGTTTAACTTTTAAAGGTATTTTATTCATTACACTGCGTAGACAAAAGGCTAAAAGACCATTCTACCTCCATTAAATCTTTTAATGACAAATGGGTTTTTTATATATATATATATATAAAAAAATATCCCTGGAAGCTAGTTATATTGTTTCAATTATGGAGGGCAAAATAGTAAATTTATAATGTATATCTGATCCTTTATAAATTTTGTTTTGATTAATAATTGTAGGTAAATTGACGAAAATATAGTTTAAGTATTACAATATTTAATGAAGTGAGGATGTTTTGAACCTATTATAAAGGTGTAAGATTCCTAGTGGATGGAATTTGTTGAGAATCTAAAAGGCTAGATTTATATATATATAATTGCTAAATATACTAGAACCCCTAGATATTTCACTATAGCTCCACCAACCAATTTTTTTTCATCCTATATTTTTTTTTTCAATTATAACATTTAATAGACATATTAATAACCAATATGTCAAAATTTGTTAAGGAATGATAAAACTAAAACAAATGAGACAAAAGTATAAAAAAAAGAGAAATCTATTGGCTAATAAAAAGATTAAAGGAAAGGTTCATTTTAGTCATCTAACTTTTTCTCCTTTGAAAATCCCTATAGTTTTTGTGATTTTAATTTTAGTCACTCAAGCCATGTCCTTGATTTTTTTCTTCTAGTTTTATCTTTTAATTTTTTAAAAAATATTATTTTTATATCTTTGTTATTATATATTTAGATAAAAAGTTATTTTTAAAAAAATTATTAAATTAGATAGAGTTTATAAGTCAAGCTATTAAATTAATATAAATTTAATATATTTTGATTTTAATATTGTTTCCAAAAATAAAACAGTTCAAGGATTGTGGATTTTCTAAACCCATATCAACATTGCCTCTTTTTTGTTATATTTTCATAACTCCTCCTTATTTAATTTTGAATTATTTTTGTGTTTTAAAAATAATTTAAAAAAAAATTAAATTTTTTATTTTTTTTATTTACTTTAAATTAATATTTTTTTTTAGTATTTTCAAATCATTTTAATATGTTGATGTTAAAAATAATTTTTTAAAAATAAAAAAAATATTATTTTAATATATTTTTAAATGAAAAAACAACCACAATCACACACTGCAACAGTTTGCGACACGCTAACAGCAGTTGCCACGGCAACTAAGATAACAAACAGGAAGTACAGTGGAAATATAAAAAGAAAGGAACTTCTATTATTGATAAATGGAATACAGCAATATAATGCCCATTGGTTATTCATCAATGCAAGGGGGTCTATCTCACTCCATGCTATGCAATTTACATCCATCACTTTTGCAAGTCATGCGCCATCATCCCTACCTCCATGCATGCAGGACACCCTCCCAAGAATGGTGATATTCCACTTGATATTAATAAAATGCCATTACTTCAATCTGCTTAAACCTGTATCTCCACAGGCCATCTGTACATTTCCTCTTCTGCTACAGGGATAGCCAGGGTCAGTAGCCCAGTGGCAGAGTCGTGATTGAAGTCAGTGTCAGCATTGCCCACGGTGCATTTTAGAGGGCGCTGGGAAGAGTAAGCACCAAACCGTCCGCAGCCCCTGACTCTCAGTGCAATGGTTGCAGTTGCAGACCGGTTCTCCCTGAGAGGAGAAGTCAGCTCTGAGGATACTTCACCATCAAAGTGCTCTGGCGCCTTGTCAGAAGTCATATGGATTTCAACCTGCTCCACAGCACCGCCTGTGTTGAACATGTCAAGCAAGCCTATGGGTGCAAATGAAATGTTGGAAGCGATATCCTGCATCATTGATATTTGATAGTATGATCATTCAGTGAATCATAGTTGTCTAATTAAAATACAGTAACAGCAAAGAAAAAAAAATCAGTTTGAGAAAGACTCACATCGATAGGACAGAAATGGAAGAGTTCATATTCAAGAACTTTTAGTGTCACTGGCACTGAAGCACCTTTAGGCAACCGAACCAACTCCCCTGTAATCCAAAAGGCACAGGAACACGTTAACATGATTTAAACCCGGAAGTTCCATAGGCATTGTTTACCAACTCTGAAGAAAATTGAAGATAACCCTTTCCTGTCATGTTCTAATACAATTCATTCAACTTTAGGAGCTCACTTTAAGGCTCAATTTCCTTTCATATACAGAGGATCAAGGCTAGCATATTAAATTGCACAATTTCCTTTCATATACAGAGGATCAAGGCTAGCATATTAAATTGCACAACTAACATTTAAACTCTTTAGGAGTCAATTTATATTAGGAAGGACTAGTCGAGTAATTACCTGATTTGTAGGCATACACCACGGTTTCCCCATTCCATTTTGCACCAGCAACTTGAGCAATGCAATCAACATCACTGGCACAAACAGAGCCCGTGAGGGTACCTGGAGTTTCATCATGAATGCGGGTCTTCTTCTCAATCTTGCACCACCCCGCACCTTGGCAGTTGAAGACACCTACTACTCCGGTGCATTTGTTCACATTCCAGATCTTGAGTAAGCTGGAAAAATGATATCCAGGATGAGGATTTTAAATGAAGGAGAAAGTAAAAGACAGAGATGACCACAATGCAAAGAAGAAATAACACACCTAGTTCCATCTCTTGCTGGGTCAGCAAAGAGGCTGTCAAGTGTTGGCCGGCCTGGAAGTTGGGCACGGAGGACAGATCCATCAGGGAGGACCAGCTTCTTCAATAGGTCAAAGTTGTGGTTCCCTGGTTTATCACTGCACAGGATCGCCATGTCAGAATTTTGTGATATGTTCCATATTTTCAAATGATAGGCAACAGATGATAATTTTAACAAAAAAATAAAAATAAATACCTGACATAGATTGCACATCCACCAATAGCACGAGCAGCTCCATGATACTCTGCAGCTGGGTGTAAACTCTGCAAATCATGGATTCCACGTTGCACAGATGAAAACTATATCAAAACTGCTTGCAGCCCCACTAAGAGTTATATATAAAACAATCAGGACAAAAATTGATGACCTCACAAGAACAGAATTGATTCATTTTCACTTACATGGAACATATCCCAGTCTGGTTGCATAAATTCTCCAAGGAAAAGAGTGTTGTAAGCCACAGAGGAGATATGGATGGTGTGGGAAGCAGGGTCCCGAGGATAGAAATCATCAGAAGCTCTCACTACTGCAGTCTGCTTGGCACTATAGATTCCATCAGTGTTATGACACATGCAGGCAATACATCCATTGTCAGGGAAGTTTCTTGCAATTGAGGCCTCCAGAGCTTGGTGATAGCTACGGGTGAGAGACACTCTTCCACCATGGCCAGCACCAAGTGTTTCAATAATGTTCTGAGCATCAACTTTTACTCCATCAACTCCACATGATGCTAAATAGGCATGGAGCTCATTGTAGAAGTTGAAAACCTTCTTTGGATGCACTAAACCAAGGCCATGAACTGATAGGCTGTCCATAACAACGTCAGGCTGGTTGCCTACAACACCAGGAGATTGAACCGGATAAGCCAGTGCAGTATCATAATGCTCCATACCAGCAGCTGCTGGTTTAACTCCACCCCAGTAACCAGCCAAAGCATGCCATACATAAACATACCTGTAACAGAAAATAAAGCAAAATGAGAATTAAAAAAATTATACCATGCTTTCAGCTAATCCTCTTCCCTTCTTTATCTTTTGGATGCATGATACTAACATCCCCTGCTGCACCAAAGGGAACTGTAGACAACCCTTCTTTATTAAGATAAAAACTTTCATGAAAGTGGGCCACTGGTACAGTAGCAAAATAGTTGATACAGAAATAGAACTAAGATCACTCACTTCACATTGTGGCATTGCTTAGCATCGTCCACTACATGCTTCAGTCCAATCACCTGCTCATTCTTTTCACTGTTCTTCTGGAATTTTGAATTCTCCTTTATTCCAGTAAGCCTACTTGCAAATCTTCAACAAAGAAAATTGCAAGCACTCAAGTGATTAGATATTATCATCAAAATCACGATAACATCGAAATGGATAAATATTATTCTAGAAAAGTTTCCCAGCTAATGCGCATTTTGCCTCAGAGCATCTCTACTATTTAGAAAAGTCAAATTAGTAAATATTTGATTTAATAACATGATATGAATATTTGACTTGACATATCCAAAAACAACCCAAAATATTCTATTTTCCGTCATCCTCATAATAAAAATTGAAATTTTAAAAAAAATTAAATAAAAAAATTAAAAAATAACTCAAGTTACTCAAGTAAACTTGTGAAACCTACAATACAAGTAATAAGACCAAGATAATCTCATAAAATACAAGCTAAAAAATTATAAATTTAAAATATATATATATATATAAAAAAAAAAGATGAAGAAAAAAACCACTATTACAATAAATATTATTTTATTATTTTTGCAATATATGTAAGAATAACATTTTTGTAAGAAAAATAATAAAATAGCATTTTATTTGTAAAATAAGTTTCAAAAAATTAAAATAATATTTTTTATTATTATTTTTAGCTTTCCATTTAGCATCCCCGAGGACGCTTGGGCCATCTCCACGAGTGTGTGCCTGTGTAAGAGAGAAATATAGAGTCCATACTGTGCTCCTTCTTGTACAACAACATTAGCATCCTCCTTTGCTTTATTTTCGATCTGTTGCCAACCATCATCAATGATCAAAAATCGCGGGGGCGTCCCTCCTTCTGACAGACTGCAGTCACAATAGGAACCAATTTAGTCATTCAATCTCAGTGTTGGTAGATCTAAGTCTCTATTTCATGTATGATCAGGATCTAATTCGATCTCCCATATTATTTCTGAATTACCTCTCAAGGCCTTCCTCGACACCCTCAGCGGTGACATCCGTGTAGAAGGCATCCCAAGTACACCAGCCAAACCAGTCTAGAAAAGAGGGCAGCTGCACAAGATCACAGAGCACAACATGAGATTGAAATGATGAACTTGCAACCGAACTTCTTGATTAAAAATTGAGTAAACATACTCAAAAATAAAAAAATCACTTACCTTTTTCTTTTCCCGATGAAGAAAAGTTTGCATATATTTTTCCACAGCCCTGTTTTCACAAGTTGTTAGGGAAATGGTGATTACAAGCTAAAACTGAAACTCAATGCAAGTTTGGATTAAGGTAAAGTCGAGAGCTCACATGACAGCCTGGTTTATGACTTCAAAGGGGTTAGTCCCAGCATGCATGTAGACCAGGTTAAGTCCTTGTTTGGTTTCAACAGCACTATCCCCTGCAAAACCAAACCAAACCACGAAAAAAAAACATGTCGTTTCGGCTCTTTCGAACTCGTTCCTTTCTATCTATTTCTTCCAATTGAAATGTACTCCGTAAATTGATTCATTTGAATGGTGGAGTAATTGATTGATTCTCCAGCCCGATAGTGTTCGCATCCATGAGCTCCGACCCAGAATTTCAGAATTTAGTCTGCTTCATTAATGGCCAGCAGGATGGGACTGAACTAACGGTAGTTTTTGCCATATGAAATATGGTGACTAATGACAGGTACAACCCATAAGTCTGTGTTGTGGTCTCATTCAATACCAGCCGATGGAATGAGACTAGATTAAAAGGGATTACACTCATGGGCAGGTGCATATAAGTTTACACCAGACACTTTTAATCAACTCACCGCTATCAAGGCAAATCTCCATCTCATTCCTGTCGCTGCCTTGCAGTACAGCACGGAATTGGCCTTCAAGTAGGGGAAGGAAGACGGTGTAGATTGTCTGTGCATCATCCTGATCAACTCCTTCACCACCATTCCTGCTTTCCACTAGCATGAATTGAGTCTCCAGAGGAATATCTTTCCCACACTTCCCCATTCTCTGGGTCATCCACCATAACTTGAATCGGAAACAACACATAAAACGAAGACCCCTGCCACCAAAATTGAATGTTAGCGTCTCCAAGAATTCAAAAACTATCCGCATATCCATGATCAAACTATTTACTTAGTCTTAGTCCACGTTCCTAAAACTAAATGTAAACTAAAACAAACCATCCGCGGGCATCAAGCCATCATGTCTTATATTCACCAGCAAAAATTTAACTAAACACAACATGTTTTTTTTTTTTCTTTTTTAACTTCTAATTTATTGCAGGATTTTTTAAACGAAATTAGAAAAAAATATATGGATTATTCTAACATCATCAGCAATGAAAGGAGATGCTTACTCTAAAACCCCAACAGGAAAAACATGGAGACTTTTGCTATGAGAAGCGGTGGCACCAATAAAAGCACCAGCAACAGGTCCAACACCAGAGCCAGGAGTCAAAACAATGTTATCAGGAACTCCAGTTAAAATTGTCTTCCCATGAACCAGAAGGTTCCCATCATTGATTGAAATCTTTGGTGTCACCGTCATTGTTGCTGTCTTGCACTTAGTTACTGCATAGCCCGGAAAAAAAATATAGTAAGAAGAAGAAACCAGACCAAACCTAACCAAACCCAAGAAGCTTGAGGGACCAAAAAATTCAGAAGGGTATAAAATGGTTGCCTACTAAATATGATCCTAAAGGGGTTGTGTGATTCTTTGGATTGAAAGGTGATGCCAGGAAAAGGTAATTTCTAAGGATGCTAATTTGAGCATTTCGATGGTTTCTGCGACAATTGTTGAAAATCCTTCCACCCCACTTCCACAAAGGTGTCCACTTCAGTTGCTGCTGCTGTTGGATTCTTGCAATCCTCATCATTTCTGTCTTCCCTTCCTTCTCTCACTTACCATAAAATATATACAAACTAGAAACCAATTAATCTTTTACGTTACTTTCCAAGTACTGGTTAAAAAATACAAGGCATCAAATCTAATGGGATGTTTGAGTATCTCCAAAAAGAAAAAATAGACATTAAATCAGTATTGAGAAAAAAAAAAATTACATATACATTTATATTTGGGGATAGGACAGCGAAATAAATCTAAGTTTTTGGAGTTTTCGGTTAGTCGGGGTTTTAGCCTTTTATGTTTCGTGAACCTGTGAAAAAGAACAAAAGTATCCCTCTCGGATTTCTGTGGGGGCGTTGTTCGAAAATTAGATAGAATTCAAGGAGTTCTGTGAAAATACACAATAAATAAAGGACTTCAAAAGGAAATTAAAAATAAAGAAAGGGTAGATTTGTGGGGAGCAGTAAAGACAGAGGACCACAATGGTTTCATACTTCCATTTCTGTTTGTTCGTTGTTCACTTTTAGCTGTAAAGCCTTTTTTCCTGTGGATTCAATAACAGAAACAATCTTCAAAATTTCACATCCAAAAGCCGAAACAAAACTCTTATATTTAGTAATAAAAAAAAAAAAAAAGGAAAAATGAAGTTAGTCAAAAATTGGGTTATGACAGTGAAAAAGTTGATGATTATGATTTGAGAGCAAAAGGAGCTCGAAGAAAGCTTCAAAATGGCAGTATTGAGGCAGGAGAGGAAAATAAATAAATAAAATAGGTAGAGAGCTAGTTAATTAAATAACTTCAATTAACAAAAGCTTAAACAAATTTATTGAGGCAGGAAAGGAAAAAAATAAATAAAAATGGTAGAGAGCTAATTAATTAATTAACTTCAATTAACAAACGCTTAAACAAATTGAAGAATCGTAGTGATTCTTGATTTCTGATTCATGAATGTTTTAAGCTTAAAATAGAGTTAGTTTTTGTTCCAATTTGATCACCAGCGCCGGATTAAGCAGATGTAGATGAGAAATTAAGAGAGCTTCGCCGGGAAGCTATCATGCCTCTTCCAATATCAGAGCACCATGAAAACTAGCAATGTCTATTATGATAGAAACAAACCGACTAGTTTCTCCGAGAGCAAAGGAAGTAAGATAAGTTCCCATCAAGAAATTCATAAAAACTCACCAATAATAATAATAAAAAAAGGATCTCTTGCTGCTAGCCGAGCAAGAAACTCTGCTTTCAAGCTTTGAAGACAAAAAAGGCTTAGCAAGCAGGGTTTTCCTTTTCTTTTCTTGGGAACTCAAAAGAGGAGCATTCCAGGATGAACGCTTTGTTCTTGGAGAGGAGCACAAAGCACGCTCAGTGATGGAGACGAGCTGAATATCAAGAAATGGAGTGAGTGAGGGTAAGTGAGGGACGGGAGAGGGGGTTTTTATAGCATGTTAGGTGTTAAAGATCGAACAAGTTTGGTGTCCTAAATGGTTCAAGATCTTGACACGTGGAAATTATTGTCGGGTGAAATTAAAATAATTGAGATATTTTTCTTTCATGCATTATTACAGGTAGGCCAAGGTGGGGGAGTCTCGAGTAATTTAATTCCCGGGAAAATGATAGATAAGGTGGTGCTGTATCGGGCTTGATTTTACATGATCATGTCACTCAATTTCTGAGCTGTATTTATATATTATTATCGAACCTATACTTAATTTGTTGGTTTAATGTTTTAGAGAATGCTTGGATCTTTTCTTTCTTTGACTTTTTCTTTTTTTTTTTTTTTTTTTTTTTTTTTTTGATAACGTGGGTGTCCGGGCCAGCTTACGCGCACCACGACTAATCCCACGGCCCACTGAACATCCTGCAAGCCCTAGTGAGCAGGTAAGACACCGCGGGGGTGACAGGTATACCGCACGGAGAGGACCCAGAAACAGGAAAGGAGCAAACTTTCCAGCCCCACTCCCACTGGGACTCGAACCTAGGTTCGAAGGAAGGAAAGTTTGCTCCCAACACCACTGAACCTAGGTTTGACTTTTTCTTGATTTGGGATAGGATGGTGGAGGATGCAACAATATTTATACCATAATTACGTCGGAATTCATCAAAATCAGCTAACATCATAATCAATTCTTATGCAAATCTTTAAGGTAAAGTCTAATTGCATGAAGTTGAAGGGGGTGATAGTTAATACATATCAAGGTTATTATTTAATAATTTAAGTTGATTTATATGGAAATTTGTTTAGGATTGTAGTTGTGATTGTTGTTTTTTATTTGAAAATACATCAAAATAATTTTTTTTTATTTTTTTAAAAATTATTTTTAATATCAGCGCATCAAAATAATATAAAAATACTAAAAAATGTATTAACTTAAATTAAAAAAATTTAACTCTTTTAAAAATACTTTTAAAACAAACAAAACTTAATTTATGCGGTACTAAATTTTGCCCTGGTACTAACTTTTCTTGAGATGTTATTTTCATCTGCTTCATGTATTGTTTGTTTAATTGTGGAATAATTGCAATTAAAAAAGATAAAATACTTAAACTATATGGTATAAAAATTTAAACATATATCAACATCCCACTGTCTAATAGAAAATTGATATATTTGATCCAACTGTTAGATCTCATTTAAATTTTTATAGGAGTTTTTAGAGGTCATTTTTTCTATTATAAGTATTATATCACTATGTAAACCGTTAAATATTTAGATATCAAAAATTTTGTTACATCAGGTCAATTGATTATGACAATTTTAAAATTTTTCTCGTTATTTTTGAAATCGATTGACTGATTAAGCTAGAAATAGCACAATTTAACTATATCATGGTATAAAAAATAATACAATTTGATCATATCACGGTATAAAAAATAGCATAGTTTGACTATAACACACTACAAAAACCCAATATTTACTAAATATTATTATTATTATTATTATTATGAAGTCCGTCACTATTATGTTGCACTTAAAAATAACAAGATGTACAAAGTATCATACACTGATATTTCACCTAAATGTATTTTTGCTTCAACATCAATTCCTTGTTTTTTATTTTTTATTTTGTGTGTGCTTGTGTGAGAGTAACGGAATAGCTCATATCCTTGACGTGCGTCAAAATGTGGACGCCGGAATCTGGATTTCGGAACCAGCACGGTGGTAATGGTAGATTGGCTATGTATTTGGCAAGATTTGAAACTTGTGAGATGATGTAATAACTAGGCTTTTACGAAGGAGACTATAGGCTTTTCGCTTTCTGTAAAGGAGATATTATATCATGTGATTTGTTGCATCTTTTAGCCTTTTGTTGGTCAAAGTTAGCGGGTAGAATTTAGCCAGGCAGCTCTCCAATAGCCTGCAAGGGAGCATCAATGTCATCGGCCTAATTCACAGTACATATCTTGACTATGTGAGAGAAGAAATCCATGAATTTGCACATGGACGGTCCGCATATCGAACGTTATTATCGGACCCACCTCACATCCGCATTTTTTATTATTTTATTATTATTATTATTTGTTTTTATGTTTTAAAAGTTTTTTAATTAATTTTTTATTTTTCTTTTAAATTAATAATTTTTTAATATTTTCAAATTATTTTAATATACTAATATTAAAAATAATTTTTTAAAAATAAAAAATATTATTTTAATATATTTTTAAATATATTTTTTTATTGTTATTATTATCGGGTGTGGATATTTATTAATGGGCTCGCCTAATTCAGAGCTCCTATGGTTTGAGGACTGCCATCCATTTGTCTAAAGTCAATTAAGCTTGAAGATGACATTAGATGGCCATTCGAAAAAAAATGCATAAACAAAAGCAGAGTACTTGTTTATGCTAAATAGATCCCATATGATGGGATTTATAGATGCCATTATTCTACTGTACTAAGCAAAGTATGTAATAATTGAGGGTTAGTTTAATTTTCTACATGAATGAATAATAAACTAAGTTGATATATTTTTTAAAAAATTATTTGATTAATAACTTTATTTTGTAATTCAAGTGTTTAGTGCAAGGGTTGAAGTCTTGGTTATAAGTTTAAGCGGTGATTAATTTATCATATACACACACACTAGGCCAATTGAGTGGGCTTGGTTGGTTAGTAGCCCATGTATGTCTGGCCTGTTATTAGTGGGTGGTGTTAGGCTAGACCTGATTTGGTAGTGGGCCGATTCAATACTCGGGTTTCAGTTTTAAAATTATGGTTAGTTTTAATCTATTTTTATATTTTATTTTGTTTTTATTTTTTTTTGCACTAAAAATACAATTACTAGATTCATTTATTTATTTGGTTTTGATATAGTTTTTAAATAATATTTTAAATTTTTATTCGAATTTAATAATCTATTTTTTTAATTATTATGTATATGATACAAAAATAATAATGCTAATAATAAATGCTTCATGAAAATTCAATTTTTTAAATAAATTAAATAGATTTTAAATATGATTTTATTACATTTATGATTTTACTAGCTTTCAATCACATAGAAAATATAAAAATATTGTTTTGATATTTTTAAATTATTTTAACAATCTTAAAATATATATTTCTTAAAATAGAAACACTGATTTGAATTAAAAACTCTAAGTTCATAGTTAATAAAATAGAAGAAAATTCAAAACAATTTTAATTTTTAATTTGATAACAATAAAAAAAATTCTCAAATATCTTTTTAGGAAATTTAAGCCTCTCGTTGAAAAATTATGACGGCGATATTAGTAGAAGGTGATATTACTTGGTCGATGTAGCTTTCATACGAGGGGCTCACGAGGCTGTCGTCTTCATACTTGTGACGTGCATAGAAATATCTGCGTCAAGTTAGGGCACTGGCCAGAGTATAGACACTACTTCATGTGGCTACGAATTAAAGCTCTTTAATTTTTAGCAAATATCTGTTTTTTTTTTTTTTTAAAAAAAAAAAAGACTACGGTTTGTTCATTCCCATTGGTGAGCCAGCAACATATGCTTTCTGGCTTCGTCGCAGTACTCTTCAAAACTAATTCCTTTTAATATTTTTTTTTTAAAAAAAAAAACAAGTAGAAGAAGTTAGTTCGTTTTTACTGGCTCAATATTTATTAGCATTTTTCAACATTAGAGACCAGTGGGATTCATCTAGACGATGGGAACCAACTGGCTAGCATGAAATGAAGCCATGATTTTCCAAGGTTTAGGTTTGGATTCGAGACCATTTGCAATGCATTGGCCATTTGGCCTCTATCCTTCCAACCATTAAGGGTTTTTTGTTTTTTTTTTAAAATTAATTAAAATATAAAAGTGGTTATTTTTAAAAGTATTTTTTATATTAAAATAATATTTTTTTAATTTTTTAAAAATTATTTTTAATATCAATACATCAAAATAATATAAAAATATATCAAAAATTATTTTAAAAAAATTAATTATTTTAAAATACTTTTAAAATTTAAAAACAAACAATCCACATGACACATCTTTTAAGATTCTGTCTTCACGCGTGACTTTGCAAGATGGTTTGGTTGCTTTTGAAATTAGGAGTGCTTGAAAAGGACATACCGATTGTAAGTATATTTTAACTCTCAAGGGAAAAATATTCAAGGCATGAAGAATATAATGGACCCTATAGATTGATTAATAATTGATTTGGAAATAACCGATTTATTCGGACATTAATTGCATTCATCCACTCTATTCCAGACATTTCGGACACTTTCGAGGGGGTGACCTCCCGTTTTGTACGTGACACAAGGCCATGGCCTGCTTGTGTCCTAACAACGTGTCCTCATTTTAAGATGTACCTTAAAATGATGAAAAAGATTGATCTAGAAGGACAGAGGATGTGAATCCATATATCACAGCTCACCATCAAACAATCAAGACAAAATTGAGTGGCAGGTAAGGTAGGACCCGTACAATCCACGGGTATGGTTGTGCCATATTTATTAGCATGAAAATGATGGGGGTAATTTGTAAATAAATAAAGAGAAAAATATTTATTTTACATTAAAAATAATTTTTTAAAAAATATAAATTTTTATTATATAGTAAATTAAGTGAAAATCATAATAAATGTATTCTTATAATATGAATGATATATTGTTTTTTGAATTTTTATAATTAATTTTGATATTTATGATTATTAAGATAAAATTAAATAATAATTATTTAATTTAATTTAAAATTATTTAACTGTTATAATATTTTATTATTATATTTTAAATTTATATAAACTTGTTAGTGTATATATAAAAAAAATACAAAACAAACGTATTTATTTAGATATTATTATTTTTTATATTGTTTTTTTAATTCAAGTCAAAAGACGCTATCAATCACCTTCTCTCTCTATCTATATATTATTCTGCCCTGTCCATTTCAAAAAATTTATTAATAAAATTAAAGATAAGTACAAAATAAGAGGACACATTTAAAAAAAAAATTCAACGTCATAAATTGAGTTATGCAAGCGAAGAAAAATGATTTCTTTTTTGTCTTTTTATACTATAGTGATTTGAATTTACCTATATAACATAACGTGTCAATTAATAAAAATCAAGGTTATAACATTAAGGTCATTAAAAATTTATATATTTATTAATTTTAAGATTTGTAAAATTAATTGAAATATATGTAAATTAATTTGGATATTCATATTAATAAAAAAAATTCAAAATTGTTAAATCATAAATAAATTAAAATTAAAAAAAAAATTAACAATTCATCTAAACTACTATGAATAAGTAAAATAAAATTTATCTAAACTCAATAAATAACATGTCATGTACAAGATCAATAAAGAAGGTCTTTCATTTATTCTCTTATTCTGTAGATATTTTAACAAACAAAATACTTCTAAATCTTAAACAATTATGTTTTGAATTTGAGATTTTTTTCAAACCTGATGCATATTGATTTAATTTCCTCAAATATCTCAATAAATAAAAAAAAAAAAACAGACCCATTAGATGTGTCATTCTAAGAATTTCAAAATTATAAAATAAATAAAAAAACACAAGAAACTTTTATTTACAGACTAGCTTAGCAAATATGCAGTTTATGAATGAGATTTTTCATGATTCCTGTCTAATTTTTCCTCGAAAGATTCACCGATGCAAGTGGCATAGAAGCAGCTGATTCTGATGGGTTAGCTCAATAGCTTTGCCCGGGGTTTGATGGATATGTCTTGACCCATTTTCAGATGGGCCAAAGTGAGGGTGAAATGTAATTTTCAGGCACAGCATAGATCTTGTTCTATGAAATATAACAAGTCTTTCTTGTTCATCAAATCTCAGTCCATAAACTATGGCCAATTAGGATACACGGGTGGGTTCAATTAAGGATTTGTCTCCCAATTTATCATTTTTCTTATAATAATATTCATAATTTTAAGCATCTCAATAATTGAAATTGAAGGTGATTTAATTGTAAATTAAATTATTTTATGCGCAAATTATTATATGTATACTGCTTCTTCTTTTTTAATATATATACACATACTTTGGTATTTCTCCCTTGTAAGATGCAAGAATATTGGAACACAGTTAAGAAAATGAGTCGGGTTTTTATTCTATTTTTCCAAAAATGTATTATATTCTAACATCTAATAAAAACAAGGAATTATACAATATTTTCTTCAGAAAAAAAACGTCACTTGTATATCGAAATATGAGTTTTCTAAGGCCTAGGCATGCGATTGTTTGTTTTGGTGTAAAAATAACAATCCTGGTATAGAAAAGCTTAAGGGGAGAGGCAATAAAAATGAAACAATTTAGCAGTACAATATGTTAATTCTCTCTCGATTTCTTTTCAAACTCGCCCATCTGTTAAGGAAGATCTTTAACGATTAATATCGGAGCACATATTTACCACCAAGTTTGGGCCCTGCAATGGAGGCTGGCTAGGTTTACCACCGAGTCTATACCCTGCAGTCAGGCTGAGAAATGAGTTGTCGCGGCTCCGATCGAAGGCCCAAGGAGAGGTTGCTGAGGTTGTCCCATAACAGCCGAGGAAGGAGCTTATGAATGAGTTTGTAAGTGTAAGAGAGAGCCTCGTCCCTCGAGCTAGCTTTTGAGAAGAGATGGACACAAGAACACTGAAAAATAAGGATTTTCACGTTATATATTCAACAAACAAAATACTTGTGAATCTTCATGGGGTCATTTTCATGTAAAATCCCACCACTCCAACATTTTAAGCAATTATGTTTTGAATTTCAACCTTTTTTCTCAAACCTGCATGTGAACTTAATTTCCTCAAATAGCTCTATGAAAAAAAGAAAAACAGGCTCATAATAAATTAGATGTATCATTGTAGGAATATCAAAATTATAAAAAACGCAGAAGAAACTCTTATTTATAGAATAATCTAGCAAATATGCGGGTCATATTTATTTATATTCATCACATGCCACATATTCTATTCATATTAAACACACCTACATGGCAGTTTATGAATGAGATTTTCATGATTCCGGTCTACTTTTATTTTGTTCATTTGTGTGATTTTCTATATTACTTTTCCCTGAAAGATTCACCAATGTAGATGGTATGTTAAACACACCTATATTTTGTTTTATTTGGAATAACTGGTATATGCGGTATTCTAAATCTTTTTCTATTCTAGATTTCTCGGTTAAAATTCAGTTGAGATAATTTAGTTTCATTCTGTCTCGTGAATAGTATTTTTTGTTTTTTTTAATTTATATTTTTTTCTTCTAATTTCAGTCCTTTACATTTTATTTATCAAAGACTGAATTTGAAAATTTATTATGGGTTACTATTTTGTGGTTATCTTAATCTCATGATCCATGACACGGGTTTGATAAGTTAACTTTATTGACTCAAATTTTTTTTATTTATTATTTTAATTGATTTTTTTTTAAATTTCATCAATCAACATTTTATTGATTATGAATTGGATTTTTGTATTTATTTCAATTTGTTTTCTATGAAATTATCTTAATTTTATAACTTAAATTATCAATTTTGCAAGTTAACCTGGATAGACTTAATTTTTTTTTATTGGAAATTGAGTTTTATAATCTTCTTTCAACCTGTTTTATTTGAGGTTATCATGTTCTCATGATTTAGATTGTGAATTTGAAAGGTTAAATCAGGTTAACTAAGATCGATTCAATATGTTACCGTCTCAATAATTTTTTCAAAAAAGGATGTTTTTTTAAACTTTATTTTAGTTAAACTATGCTTTTATTAATTGTTTAGATTGTCTTTATACTTGTCGAATCGATTAGGTTACATCAAGTCAATTCCTATATTAACTAATTTTTTTTCTAAAAATATTATCTATGCCTAAAAGTTTTTTTTTATGTTAAAAAAATTAGCATAGCACCTACTAACAATCTAGTAGTAGTTAGTAAATATAGATATTTAAATTTTAAAATTATGCTTAGATAATTGATATTGTATTTAAAATTTAAAATTTAAATTTTAAAATTTTAAATTAATTTATTTTTAAATTTTATATATATAGATAGTACAACCCGAAACAGACTCCAAAATTAAAATATATCGTTACAATTAAAAAAAACATACCGTTGATAGAAGCAGCTGATTCTCATGGACATACATGGGTTAGCTCAATAACTTTGCCCCGGGTTTGATGGATATTTTCTGACCCAATTTGAAATGGGCCAAAGTGTGTGGAAAATGTAATCTCAAATGGGCCAAGTCTTTCTTGGTCATCAAATGAGTCCAAAAACAAAGGCTAATTAGGGTGCCATAAAAAAAATTGTCCCACAATTTATCATTTTTCTTATAATAATATTCATAGTTTTAAGCAACTCAATAATTGAAATTTATGGTGATTTAATCGTAAATTAAATTATTGTTCCGAGACCTATATTTACCTAGCCATCAATGTCTTGTCGAAAAACAAAGTAAAATAAAGAAAAGATGTTTGATCTGAGTTATTTTATGCGTAAATTATTACATGTATACTGCTTTTTTTAAAAAAAATAAAATAATTACAAATTTAATTTTCTATTTTTTCCTTGAACTCGGTTAAAAAAAAAATGAGCCATCCTTTGCGTTGACATTAGCTCCATGACTCTCCTGATATTGCAAGACACAGTCGAAAACGAACCAATTTAACTTGAGCAAAGCTTTGTCTCAGGGAGCACCGCTCTCTCCTTCACCCTCAAATGGGCTAGTTGGGCCGTAAGCCTTAATTTAGCCACTCAAAAAGAAGGGTCCAGGAGCATTTCACAAACACAAAGAAACCTCCTTTATCATCTGTTCTGAAATAAATAAATAAATAATCTTTTTTTTATATAGACTAATTAAAGGAATGCCATGTCGTCTTTATGTCCATCACATATCAAACAGTCACATTTATGAGATATGCCTTGAACATTTGTTTAGTCTCTAAACGCAGTCTAAACAGCGTTTTATAAAAAAATAATTTTTTTATTTTAATATATTAATATTAATTTTTTTTAAAAAAATAAAGTAATAGTGAGTTTTTAACTCTTTAAATAATCTATTTTTATAACAATATATGTGTTAGTAATAATCTTTATCTTTAAATAATATAACACTCTAATACTTGTTATTAGTATTAATTTGGAGCATACACTATATAGAATGATTAAAGTAGACAAATTTTATATGGTTGGTTTTAATTGTCTAACAACTTGGGTATACTTTTCTCTTCAAATATCCATATTTTTCTTGAGCATAATGGTGCCCTAATTGTAAACTAATTATTATTTTAGTATCATTACCTAGCCATTAATATCATCTTGGTATTTCATGGATTTAAATTATACACAAAATTAACTTATTTTATTTTAATTTCCTTCTATAAATCACACACACAAAAATTCAATAAGTCTAATTTTGTCAAAATCCCCAAATTGATTTAATTCTAATATAAAAATATAATAATTCGCAGTAAGAGAAGCTCTATGTCATATTCATGTATTAATTATAGCCATATGTTATCTTGCTCTTCGTCACAGCATTTGTACGGTAGGTATAGCATCATTAGCCTAACCCTAACATAACTGTTATAACGGGTCAAAAAACACTGCTTTGTTTGTTCAACCACTTTATTGTACCTATTGAGCGTCGGCAGGAATTTACTTTTGTCTTATAAAAGAAAAGGGATGGAAAACAGCATACACGTTACACGCAAATATGAAAATTAAATTCTTTTTTGAAAAACAAAACCTAAAAGAATCAGGTTTCGTTGTACATGCAAAATTATTTAATTTTGGATTTTAGAATAGCATAACGATGTTTTTCTCCTTTTCAAATGAAATAAAAGAGTTATTGAGGGTAATATAATTTTCTTATAAAGTTCATTAGTTATTGTCATATTAATTTTTAATGATTTGATCATTTTATATTTTTAAAGCATGTAAAATGATTAAATTATTTTTAAAATAAAATTTATTTAACTGACGCTTAGAAGTTTTTTTTTTTTAATTTTTAATTTTTAAATATATTAAAATAATTAAATTACCCTTAAAAAAAAAAATTCAGCATTCAGAGGATTTTTTTAATTTTCTCCTGGTGTTTAAGGTGTAATCCCTTAACTTCTTTGAAATAATCTTGGGGTTAACCCCTTCGTTCCTAGACAACGCTTGTAACTTAGTGTCCTTCGGTTTGATGTCAACGATTTTGTTTACCCTTCTTTTCTAAATCAATATGAAAGAACGGGTTGAGAGATTAGAGTTGCAATTTGCAAAGCTAACATGGAAATAAAGATTCACATGTTTAAATTTACACCCAACAATTGCTAGATGATGAATTTGATAATGGTATTAACAGTTTAACACTATTTACAGCACAGCTCCTTCGATCTCTCTCACCACCGCTTCTTCTCTCATCACTCACACAACAAACAAATAAAACATTGAACACCAAAAAAACACAACTAGGGCACAGGTCCTAGTTAAATATAAAGATTTTTAAAATAATAAAATAAGATATGGGGAAAAGACACGGATTATACAGTTTAATTCTTGTTGAGTCATCTACCCTCACTGGTCACTTTTAATGATCCATCCTTCATTAGTTTCAGGCTCAGGTTGTTGAACCGCTCTCGTGAATACTGCCTTGATGCTTTCCGCCAATCTGTGCCGGCCTTCATCATTGCGGCAAACTCCTCGTAACTTATTTTTCCATCCTGCAAGTTCACAGAAGGGGGCTCGGGTTAGATTCCATGCATGGCAGGGGGAATAAGCACCGATGGTTATGGGAAGCATTACTAGTTTACACAGACATTTCCGGGTTTCATTAGAAGGTTTCAAGAAAGGAACACATTGATCATTGCTTGCAGGCATGATATATAGAAAGTTTCAAGAAGGGAACACATTGATCATTGCTTGCAGGCATGATATAAGTTTTCTTTTTTCATAAAAGAAAGATGATATACAGGTGTATGCAGAGGACTCGATTTCCATCAAATGTAAAACATGCATGCCGTTTATAGATCCAGGAAAAAAACACAATTGAAAGAAAAAAGACTGACCTTATCTGTGTCCACATCATGAATTATAGCATTAATAACGTCTTCATTACTTCCATCAACTTCATCAGCCAAGGCAGCTCTTAGCTCATCGATTTCTATGTGCCCACTTTGGTTTTGATCAAAGAATTCAAAGGCTTTGCGAAGGTGCTCGTCATTCCCCATCTTTCTCAGGTGAACAGTAATAGCCACAAATTCTCCATAGTCAAGATAGCCATCTCGATCTGCATCACCCTGTTCAAGAAAACGTGTTAAGTTCATGGCACAAAATGGCAGTTGATGGTGTAGAGGTTCCTTTTTCCCATTCAAGATCAATGTGTTAAAAAGTAGAATACCTAAATTTTGATGACTTACCACTTCCATTAAAATTTGAAGATCAGTCTCAGGGACCTGTTGGCCAAGTTTTTGTAATCCAACTCTTAGCTCATCAATGTTAATCTTGCCCTTGTTGCCAGTATCCATCAGTTGGAATCCCTCCTTTATGCCAGCAACTTCCTCCACTGACAAATGCTCAGCTATTACCTGTTAATTTGACAATGCAAAGAATGGAAGATAATGTAAGAGAGACAGAATTTGGACTAAAACAAATACGAAATCCAAACAATATAAAGGGGCAAAACCAAGCTTCCTTGAACTGTTAAGGAAAAAATAATCACTAGATTACTTATTCTATCCAGCAAATGCTTAAGACATTACCCTCAGAGCTCTTTTCTTGAGTTTGTTCATAACAGAAAATTGCTTGAGCCTTGTTCTTACTGTTTCACCTAAAGAAACATTAGGAGCCTTCTTTGCATTCTGCAACCAAGGGTGATCTGCATTTCAAGAACAAGCAACTTAGAAGACCTGTGTTTCCATGAATTTCATTTTGGGAATTTCCCAAGCAATTGCATCAAATTATCCAAATAATAAAAGATCCAAAAGCATAAGACAACAATTCCATTAATTAGTAATGAACATTACCTAGCACTTGCTGTGCTGTAAGCCGGCGCTTTGGGTCAGGATCAAGCATCTTTCTCACAAGGTCTTTGGCATTTTCAGAAACTTTGGGCCAGGGATCCCTCTTAAAGTCAATAACTGACCTGATAATTGCTTGTGCAACTCCCTGTTCAGTTTCTGCAGTGGAGGCAGAGTTTTTATTAGTGGAAAATACCTATACCGGCATATCATGCATGTATAACTAGGAATTGTTCCTGAGCACCTAATGAAAACAATAATTATGCATAAAGTTGGATTTTCTTTAACCAAAACAAATAACAACCTGCCCAGAAGGGTGGAACACCACAAAGTAAGATATAAAGTATTACACCAGCACTCCAGACATCCACTTCTGGGCCATAATTCCTCTTTAGCACTTCAGGAGCCATGTAGTATGGACTTCCGACAATCTCAGTAAATCTTTCACCTGGAGAAAGTAAACCCTCAGCTAATGAACATAGAAGGATGAAAGCTAAAAAGCAGAAATGCAAAATGAAATGCGTTCGTTCGTAAGACAAAAAAACAAGAACACGAAGAAAGAGACCAAATTGCACTAGGTGATAGGTAACAATAAGACATTACCAGGTTTGAAAAACACTGACAATCCAAAATCAATTGCCTTCAAAGGTGCATTCTCCTTCTTGTTTCCGAACAAAAAATTCTCGGGTTTTAGATCCCTATGCATCACCCCATATTCGTGGCATATCTGCAACATGACAAAACATATCTCAGAAGCATTAGGACACCGCTAATTGAATATAATGTGTGCAAGACGGGAGGAATGGTGTTGTTTTAGGAATAGCATGCTGTATGATAAAAAGGAAGGAAATCCCAACAAGCCTTTCGACAACACAGAAGTTAATACCAAGAGGTTAACATTTTTGAGCAAATGAATTATTTTACAGTCAAATCTTCATTGTTAGCAAAAGAGTTTCGAAACAGTGGTGAGAAATCAAATTAAGAAAAGAGGAAACTGAAAAAACCAAGAGGTAATCAAACATTTAGGTACTAACTACACAGTTACTCACGAAGCTAATGACAAGTGTGTCAGGGGAGGAATCAAGATATGATGAACCCTAGAGGTTACTCAAAATAAGCAGCAGTAAGCACAAGAAGCCAGGGCAAAAGGAGGAAATCAACAGAGAGAATCCACAAGGTAAAAAATAAAATTTTCAGATCACCAGAATCAATATCTGCCACATCTACTCATCAAGACAAACCATCCCATAATTCTACTAGACAGTACGCACCAATCACTCCCAGGAGATTAACCTTTTACCAACAACCTATGGGTCCTAGGCTTCCATACACCAAGTATAAAACCATATTTCCTCAGCACTCAAATAGCACCAAGCACCATTTCAAGATCCAAAAGCAAAATTCATGTACAAGCGTTTACAATCAACACATGGAATAGATTCGACTCTGAATTTTTTTTTTAAAAAAAAAAACCCACAAGAGTGTTTCTTACCTGAACAACCTCCACAATGGTCTTCGTAACAGCAGCAGCAGCCCTCTCAGTGTAGTGTCCTCTAGCCACAATCCTATCAAACAACTCTCCTCCTTCACACAACTCCATCACCAAATGAACTGCACTATCATCCTCATAAGTATCCTTCAAGGTCACAAGATTAGGATGCCGAGGCATATGTTTCATGATCTCCACTTCTCTCCTCACATCCTCTATATCAACAGCTGTCCTTAACTTCTTTTTAGAGATAGATTTGCAAGCAAAATTCTCACCAGTCTCCCTATCAGTACACAAGTATGTGATTCCAAATTCACCCCTGCCTAGTTCTCTGCCAAGTTCATATCTTTGCTCAATTTCTTTTCCCGTTGGGTCTCTTAACACAATCAGCTTGTGATTCGTGCATCCATTATGGTGCCCAAAATCTAAGGCAAATGGGTTTTGTTTCTTCTTGTGCTTCTTTTTCTCATGATCAGGGATTCCTGATGGTGTTACACAACAATTACCCATGATTCAAAAAAACAAAAGAAATATTATAAAGAGGATGTTTCTTCTGTCCCTTTGTGGGGTACTTGAATTTCAAGGGGAAAAAAAACGGAATTGGATGATTAGATCAACCGAAATCTGATCTTTAGACAAAAACAGGAAAGGGTATTTGAAATTAGCCTGGAAGATACAAACTTCAGCTACAAATGATCAAATCTCTCAACAGAATTTGAACCAAAAAACAAAGGATAAAGCTTGATTCATGAAGAAAATCTTGATTTCCAAACAAGCTGTTGCCTTTCAAGGAAAAATAGATCAAGAAAGAAAATTTATAAAGATTTCAAGACAAGAAACGAAAGGTGTAATATATTCACGGGACGGAAGGGGAAGGTAATGCGGTTGATAAGAGGAATTTATGTGCAAGGCAACATCCACTATTGTTTCTTTTTATATACAAACTAAGAATTCTTTCAACAAAACAACACGGGATTGGATTTGATAGGTTCAAAGAGAAGAGCAAAAAAGTCAAACATCCTTACCATCTGATGCACAACTACACTTCCCTTCCCATCTCTTTCCTTGATCTCTCTTGACAATTTTATATCACTACAAGTCCCCGAGAGAGATGGAAGGCTACTCTGTTGTGTTCCCAAAATATCCAAAACAAAGCTCAACTCATCCTTTTTTTGCCCTTCTCTTTTAAATACTCAATTTAACTTTTTCCTTTTATCAGTCAATTTTATTATTATTATTTTTAATAATATAGATAGCCTGGCCAAATTATACCCATCTTAACTTATTTTATAAATTTTAAAATTAATAATTATATACAAGTTTCTAATAATGAACTCAAATTTATAATTATTAAAAAATAAAAATAAAATATGATTAGTTAATATATTTTTTTAATTAATTTTCTTTTTCTTATTATTATTTTATTATTATTAGATGGTGCAAGAGGACCAATATTTGTTAGTCTACTTGATAAGTGAATGTATTTCCTTACTTATTAATTATAATAAACTCAATTCAAAAAAGTATGTTTGATTTCAATTACTATGTAATAAGATTATTATATTTTTTAATTACTTTTTGGTATGACTTTATAAGTTGATATAGTTTATTTTTATTTTCAATAATGAGAAGAAGATTTTGAAATTTCACTTTAGGGTTTTTGAATCTATTTGATTTTGTATTTTAAAATTTTTATTTATTTTTGTTTTTTAAAAATATTTTTGAAAAAAATAATATTTTTTATTTTTTTAAAATTATTTTTTTTATATTTTCAGATATTTTAATATGTAATATTAAAAAAATTAAAAATTATTATCTTAATATATTTTTAAATAAAAATAATTTTAAAAAACTATATCACAGTATCAAACTTAATATCAAACAAGTCTCATCTATCAGGATTGGCACCGAATCTAGAAAAAATACGGCAAAGCACGGTGTCCTTTATTTGTGTTGTTGAAATGGAATGGTGTGAAACAAATATAAGCTACGATATCACCTAGCTGTGAGATTTCAAAAATAAAATCTCAAATTTCGAAAGCATAGTATAACTAAATATCTTTTTTGTTTTTAATGGAAAACATCTAAAGCTCTATTAGAAACAAGTTGGAGATTCACCCTTTTCTTGCCCTTTTCATTAACAACATTTGGATAAAAGAAATTGTAATAATTTGCGTAGTCTATGAAAACACTTAAGAAGGCCACACAAAAATTTTATAATTTTCAAAGAGTAATTAATAGTATTTTATTAGTTATTTTCTTAACCCATCTTGAAAAAAAAAACACATAACTCATCAAAAAATAATAAAAATATCTCCACCTATAATATCACTAATTACTTCAGTAAATGAATAAAATTGATCCAAAAACATTACAAATTCACCCCAAAACAACAAGGATCGTAGAAGTGCAAAATGTGTGTATATATATATATATATATATATATATATATATATATATATAGTGGTGTGGGACATTATACCAAATGAAAGTCAGGCTGTCGGCAACCACAACTTTGGATGACTAGGTCTTTTTAATTTTTATATTGTCTCCCTTTTGCTAGGTTCTTGGTTTGTTAGGTTTTTGTAAGCGTTTTTTTTTCCTTCAAATGTATGCATGTCCGAGTTATTGTAGCTTGCTGTAGGTTTTTGTGAAAATGAGTTATGGCGCATATATATATATATATATATAATTATTTTCAGATTTGTTTATTTTTATATTTTAAAAGTACTTTTAAAAATATTTGTAATTTTTTTATTTTTTTATTAACTTATTTTTTAATAATTTTGATATGTTAATATCAAAAATATTTTTTTAAAAAATAAAATAATATTATTAATATATATTTTAATATAAAAAATTATTTAAAAAATAACCATAATTACCGTGATAATCACACATGATATGAAATGAAATGATACGTGTTATTCAAGAATCAATAACAACATCACCATCATAAATGTAAGAATCATTGTGGTCACCTCGTTCATGATGAATCCCACGAGCCTTTGTGCAACACTCATCAAACAAGATAAAGAACGTGAAATCACGTATCATTCCACCCCATGTGATTCTCCAAGTTAATTAGGGGGAATGAAGATAACGTGAGTGGATGCCATAAAAAATTAACTTCCTTACTGCCCAGCTACTTTTTATGTGTTTTCCATGTATGGAACCTTCATCAACGTATAACGGGGTAAAATATACAAATTTGGTGGCGATAATGTAAATTAACTATTAAAAAATAATATAAATTATATTTTAAAATTTTATTTAATAATTTAAGCTTTTAAGTTAAGATGATTTTTTAATATGGTATTACAGTTTTGATGATCAAGCGGTCACAAATACAAGACAACATGGATTTGTGTAAATTTCAATTCCAATTAGTTTCCATTTAAAGAAGTATGTTGTAGAATAATATAAATCATATCTTGAAATCTCACCTAATAACTTAAGTTTTTGGATTGAAATAGTTTTTTGAGAGTAATTAATGCTATTGTAGTATTGGTTGTTTTTCAATGTTTTTTTTTTATTTAGAATTGTATTAAAATAATATTTTTTATAATATGATAGTTTGAGCATTAAAATCGAAGGATAAAGTAATATGTACATATAGTTTAGAATTTTAATTGTAATATGAAATTAATTTTATTTTTATTTACTGTGGTACATTACTTCAACTAAAATTTTTTAAAATTTTGAATGTTTTTTTAAATTGATATTTTTTGTTATTTTTAGATTATTTTAATAGGTTGAGGTCAAAAATAAAATTTTTTAAAATAAAAATTTAATATATTTTTAAATAAAAAATATTAAAAAAAACAATCACTTCTGTTATCTAATCATCTCTCAGCTAGTCCGCTTAATCCAACATAAAAAATAAGAAACTATTTGCATTTAATTAAAATCAAGTAGGAATGTAGGTTTTTAAGATTAAAAAAAAAAAAAAAGAAGGCATAGAGCTCCTATTTTATTTTCTTAAATGACATCATTGCCCTTTTCTAATCATTGCTGGCACTGTATCTCACTTAAGAAAGATGGCTCGAGTGTTGATTATTGTCACATTGCGGGGGGTTTTCTGGGTAAGAGAAAAATGAAAAGCCATCATCTGACCTGTCCCATCTAATTGAAGTAGCTGCAAAAAAGGGTGTTTTCGTCATTGGAAATGATAACAGGAGGTCATTTTTGTCATATCAAAATGAATAAAAAAAAAATATGCTCGTCGTCGTGGAATGCTCGGTCAAACTTGATAATCTTGACTTGTGGAAAGTAACGTATAGAATTTGGATATCGTCTTTCGCGTTGCACTTTCATGTGTTAAAAAACGAGCACAATATAATTAAAAATTAAAAAGAAATACAATACATACTTATGTAATTAGCCACATTATTACCATGTTTAAATATATTACTAGTTTTTAGTACAGGGTATAGAGAGTGCAGTTGTCTTGTATTTTTTAAAAATTTAAAAATTTGTTTTTGAAAAAAGTTAATTTAGTATTTTTTATTATTTTGATATTCTAATATTAAAAATAAAAAATTATAAAAAATTATTATTTTAATATATTTTTAAACAAAAAATACATGCAAAAATAACTTCTATCACTTCTCCAATAGGCTAACAACATCAAACTAATTATGTTATTTTTTATGAAAAAATATTACAGCCATTCATTAACGAGTGTTTAAATTTAAAATTTTAAAAACTCTTATCACACATGTGCGACGTTGCGACAATCATTCTCTCTAGTCAGGATAGTCGGGAATGATTGAAAATGAAAAGTACAAAACATTCTTGTTATTTGTTTATAGAAAAAAAAAAAAATCACCACCTAATATTTTAGTTATTAATTAAAAACTTTAAATTTGGATGAAGGGATTGATTATTTAAATAGAAGATATTAACATATCTAATATGTCTTATATAAGGTAAGTTTATAATATAATCTAAGGTTTTTTTGTTTTTTATATCACAAACACTCCTAAACATCATTCACCAGTAAACATCTATTTTTAAGAGTCAAATCATGAGGTATAGTCACGAAAAATAGCCCATCAACTTAAGATTCTACTAGCAATCACATACTTGTATATGGATTAAGATGGACAATAATTCCTGAAAGGTCACTCCATCCTAATACTCTTCTAGCCCAAATACATTTAACTTTGGAGTTCTTATAAAATGCAGTACATTAAGTTGATTGGAACACTACTTGCATTAACTATATACATGCACAATTTGCATTTCCAGGTGTGCTGTATACAATCATGGTAAGTAAAATTAAACTTTTGAATAAGTTCGAGTTTGCTCTTAAATATAAAAAATACAATATTCTTTCTATCGCATGTATAATTCTTTTACCTCTTAGTATCAATTAATACGTTAAAAATGAGCTTCTATATAAATTATCTATGACTATCATGTAATTATTTTGTATGTAAAATACATTACGTACCATAATATTATCATAATTATTAAAAAGTGTTTCATTTTCATGAACATTTTCATCATAGAATGGAATTGTTCAGCAATGCTCATGAAAGTATTCCAATTTTGAATTTGTAATCGAAGATTGATTTGTATTTAACTAACTTTCAAGCCCAAACGATCATTTTAATCAATGAACTTGATTAATTAGCTTGGTTAATTGGTTTTACAAACCTAATCTCCAATTATCAAATATAATCATTCATTCTTTTATATATATATATATATATGAACATATCATTCTAATACATCAATGGGCCCTCCTATATTTTCATAAAAAAATAATTAACACTTCCCCACGTTTCACCTTTATAGATATTATAGATCCATCCAAGTCATTTTATCCAAAAAAATAAAAAACCCAAACAAAAAGTGACCAATATTACCGTATACTAATTTCATCTAGTAAGATTTTTTTGTTTGTTTTGGATTTCAATGTAAGATATTTTATCGGTGGCCTCCTATATTAGAATGATGAAACATTGCATGCAAACACTTATGATCACTTCCCTCTCGAGTTGCTGTCTCTTGGAAGACAATTCTCGGACATCCTTTCTACAACCACGGCAAGTAGCATCATTCTTGTTAGGGTACCATGCAAAGGAGAAGACTCAGTCTGAGGTGGTAAAAAGGGCTGAAGTTGGCATCATGCCAGTGTGCACCAACTTTTGAATTCTGGTTGGGGCACCAAGCAACAATGGTGGATTCTGTGCGTGAGGGGATAAAAAGCCATAAAAATTAACACTAATTTATCTCGGAGGCTTGTATTATATGGTAAATGAGATTGTTGGTTTTCACATTTTCATTTAAATATTTATGATTTCAAACCTAGGAGAGATTGACGGCCAAAAAGAATATTATATATATCAGAAAAAAAAGATAACACATTTAATAAAATTAGACTCAATTAGTTATAATATTTGAGAATTACTCAGACTTTAAGAATATATTAAAAAGATCTAAAGTGGGTCAAAGATGATGATGATGCATCTGGTGCTTTTCATTTTTAGATAGGGAAACCAAAGCTGAAAGTACAAGAAAGAAACTTCTTTTTGACATGTCTCCCTAATTGTGTTGTTTCATGGGTTCGAGTGTGCTGGTCTTGTATTTGGTTCACAGTTTATCTATTCCGGTCTAACATCTTGTACTTGGAGTACAAGGTAGGAACAAAACCTTCCTTTCCCCGATAGATTTGTGTTTTTTTCCCCTCACCGGAGAGACCACGATTAGCACTCATGCATGCATGCTTGATAATAATTAATGTTCTTCCAGCAACACCAAATCTCTATATGTGATCTCATTTTTCAAACCTGGAACATATATAGTTATAAAACTCCTTCTATGGCGGATCAATTTATAGCAATACGATTTGACGAATCAATTTTCAGAACTGCCAATTTGATGATCTAGTCTGGACGGAGTTTCATTTCAAACAATTTTATTTTATTTTGTCACAAGAGAATTGAGTTTTCTAACTATAATTAGGAGATTAAAAAGTCTCATTTACTATTGTTTTTTTTTTTAAATAATTACACAAAGCCTCTCAATTTATTATTATTTTTTCTTGACATCTGCCATCACATACAGTTTGTCGATTAATGATGCCCGGCAGAAAACAAGGCCGAAGAAAGATGCGGGATTCATGTTTCCAGCTGGAAATGATATTATCATACCCAACATTGCATGCATATTCATTTATCTAGAAACAAAGGAGAAGACATAAATAAGAATAATTTTAAGACTTGCTGAATCCGCTTCTTAACATTGAAGTCTACGTACGGCTGCTATCAATCACACCTAGTATTCATTATAATATTAATCGAACCCCACAAAACGAGTCTCCTCGATCCTGTTGGCTTACATTATCACCAGGTCAAGAATGGTATGTGAAGAATCTTCCCTTTGTTTTTTCTTTGCTGTACTTCACATAGCTAGCTGGCTACGTGGCACAAAACCATCACACTTTGGACCCAATCAGAGACATAAAGCATCCAAGAGAATGGAGGTCAGCAATATGGAGGTCAACAAAAGTATGTCAGTGGTATTAAACAAACCCACAATGGAGGAGGACTGGAAAGGCCGGTGATGGAGAAGAAAAGGTCCATGATTGCCTTTCACGAGGGCAATTGACTCTGGATACCACATAGAAGAAACTTCTAATTCTTGCACCAAACTAATTAACTAAGTCATGGGCTCATTAACCACTTGTACAGACATTTATGTTGTGTAACGAATAACTGGACGGCTTCCTCTTATCCCCCTCGATATTTTCTTTACTGTGATGGGAGAGGATATATATTTTCTTTACGATCACAGTCATAACAATTGTATTGTCAACATCTCGACAAAGTCCCAGGACAGAAACCAGACTAATTTTCTAAAACATTTAGTAGAAATCAACCATGAAATCATAGGAGACTCGATCGATTAAGTAGAAACCAAACTTCTTTTATACTTTTGACAAAGCAAACCTCGGATTGAAACTTGAAGGGGTCAGGTGTTCAAAGGGGAAAAAGATGCTTGAATGGGTCAAACTGAAAGCTGCTGTAAGTAGCCATATACTGGAAATGTACCAGAAGTAAAAAGATAATGTGATTGTCTTGGGATATATATATCTGAAAACAATATTTATCATTTTCAGCCACTCTTAGGGAGTGACGACAGCACGATCCGAATTACAATGTCAACGACAACCTTCACTTGCTCATTTCCTAGCAGTATAATTAACTTGCATCAAGAAATCTTCAAGACTAGAATAATGGGATGGCCCATGTAGTTATATACAATCATATAGGAGGAAACAAAATTTCTATAAAAATGCTACGTGAAGAGAGTTTTAATACTTTTACGCGAGGGAGCAGAGAAAAATGGCATCAAAGGTAAAAGAAATGGGATGAACTTAGCCCTGGAAGCGTGCGGCTTGTATTGTATTCGGATTAGTTTCACAAGGATGCTCTCCTGACAGATCCACTCGGTGTAAGTCTATACTGTTCACCTTGTCTTTTTTGCAGGTTTTGCATTTTTGCACGTGTGAATGCTTGAGGGAGTAACCTCCACTAGTTCATCTTCTTGGATATACTCAATGCAGTCATCCAGGCTATAATCCAAGGGGATATCAAGAACCACTGCATTAAAAAGACAAATGCAAGCCGTTATGTAAACAGGAGCGGGCAGATTGCTAGAAAGTAGCAGTAACATGACAAGATATAAATTCTTCCTTGTATCTTATATAGCCTATAGGTGATATCAAGGAAAAGGATCTCTTCCACAGTATCTCATCTGATGATCAGCCCAATAAAAAATCCATTTTCTGGAGAAAATATGATAATTTTGCAACTTTCAATGTACTGTCGAAAAGGGAAAATGGGGGATTTGTAAGGCAGTTTAATTAAAACAGCTATGAACTGAACCTGCTTCTTACCTGTTTGTTCTTTATGTGAACGTACATTGGTAGCAGAAGCCTTTTTCTTGCACGCATTAAACGACAAGTCCCCAGGTCGTTGATGGATACCTACAAATTGACCTTTATAAACTTCTGCTCCAGCTGGTCCAATGAACATTTGCCCTCTCTTGTGAACAAGCTAGGGCGTAATTAATTAGACGTAGATGTTCCATCCTCAAAGGCAACTTGAAAATCAATTTCTTGCCATTTTTTGTAAAATAAAATAGACATGTAAATAAATACGTGTGTAACCACATGCAGATATTTGTGCTTGAGTTCCACATTTCTTTCGTTTATCTTGAGGTTTTTTACATAGGTTAATTGGTTTTAATTATCAATATATATCAGAAAATATAATTTTAAAAGGCTTGCAAAGGCAATGCGAAAAAAAATCTCTTCTCACGAAGTCACATAGAAGAATAAAAGATTGATCCTAATAGAAATAGAAAAACAAACAAATATGAAAACTGAAGAGCATTTCCTATGGTCCTTTGAATCTACTTCGCTAGACACAGATCAGGAATTAGGTTCATCTTCGGTTGTCGTGTTTCAGATCAAAATTAAGGTTCTTCCTCCTTTTTTTTACCGACCAAGAGGCATAAACATAGTTTTATTAGTCAAGCAGTTGGGTCTCCTGTGAAATTGAGGGCGGGAGAAGAACAATTGTATAATCTTTTTTAACCACTGTTGTTTCTGTCGAGCATGCAATTCATCAAAACATATGCTCATGTGCAATAAACAGAAACAAACAAATAACTTATATTCAAAAGTTAGTGATCTAAAAAAACAAAAAACCTGAAAGTTTGTAACGGTATAATGTCTGATAATCGACTGAATTTTTGTTATTTTTATATATTTTGATATAATGATATCAAAAATAAAATTTTAAAAATAAAAAAAATATTTTAATATATATATTTTTTATTTTTTTGGATTTATTTAATATGCTAATATCAAAAATAAATTTTAAATAATAATAATAATAATAATAATAATAATAATAATATTTTGATGCTTTTTTAAGCGAAAAACACTTTCAAAAAGAACTACTAATACATTCTCAAACACTCTCTAACAATGCTAAAACTTGAAATCAGAAAATTCATGGATTAGTGATATGCTCGGTTTGTTTATTGCTATGATATTGATATTTGGACTGCATTGATATATTTACATGCCAAATGCAAGAACTTGCAATTTGCAACAACAGTTTTTGTCTTCCCCCAAACAGTTTTCAATGCCAATCTAGTGGGATTTATTTAGAATGATAACAATGAAGATCCCATGGTATTAAACGAGACTCGGTGAGTTTCTCACAGCTTCTACGTTTATCTGCCTTGTTTAGTAAGAGGGAGAGGTCTCCATGCATATTCTATTAAGACAGGGATTTCATGGTGATATTTCTGTAGCCAATGCTGTAATTACCATGTATTCAAAATGTGGAATACATAGCTGTGGATGCTCGACATTGTTCATCCTCCGAGCTTGCACTATTCAGGCTTGTTGGAAGATGGAATACGGCTATTTAAAATAATTGAGCTAAAATATGGAATTAAGTCACTGATCACTATGCTTATATGCTTTATCTTTTGGGCCGGGCTGGCTATTTATCACAAGCCATGGATATTATCAACAGAAGACCCTTTTCAGAGACAACTTTGCTTTAGTCAATGCCTGTAAGTTTAGAAAGTGTAAAAATTTATACAAGATTGGATCTATTAAGAAATTAAACGAGAGGGCCATATGACAGTAGAGCTGATCTCCATCTAATTTTAGAACTCGTATGACTGGGGAAAAAAAAAATCTTCTCTCTTGCAGGGTTCTCTTTGTTCATTGGGTTCGGTACCTTCAATTACTACATTGCATAAATAAAGCAGTTACAGAACGCTGCACCTGTAAATCAACAGTTCAAATTGTGGATAAATTAGACAAGGAGAAGTTAGATGTTGTCATCGATGGAGCTCCCAGCTGTAAGCATTGTCATTCTTATCTTGAATGCAGTAAGAGATACTGGATTTATTCTGACTTGCATTTGAATTGGAGAAAACTTAACTCAGCGGTTCCAATTTTTTATGCTGTAATTACGACTGACACTTGAATTGCGGATTTATGTGCTGATGCTGATAATTACAAATTACCAACCGAGTTACCTACTATTATATTTCTTACAGACATACAGTTACCAATTGCAGATATGTGTTGATGCTGATAGGGGCAGTAATAGTTCAATAAAGCAAGATCTTCTCCGAACCAGCTAGATGCATGCATCGTAACATTGCTACTAGTGAGGGTGCTTGTGTCCCCATTGATTTGGATCATGACGTCGTCAGGCATCACATACAGCACATGGCAGTTTAAGGATTTGATAACCAACTAGTAAGTGGTAAATGATAAAAATATGAGATCTAGGGTTTGTTTTTCTTGTAATTTTATGTTTGAGTCTTGTAGTTAATAATATGATAGTCATTGAAAGTTTACATGATCGTTAACTTTAGGACCCGTGAGATTAGTTGAGATGCGCGCAAGTTGGTTCGAATATCCACGTTAATAAAAAAAATTAGCTTATCTAGTGCGTGGTTTGGAATCATTGGATTTCAAGGGTTTTTTTTTTTTTTTTTTGCATAATAAGAAACATAATTCATAAAATGACATGGTATGAAAAATATTTTAAAAAATAATACAGTTTAGAAAGTCGTAGATAATATTTATGATTTGTGAGTTGCAAATTTCACTTATGCCCCTCTCAAATTGTAAAATTGCAAGAGAAGAAAGAAAAAAAGTAAAAGATCTCGGATACACACTGAAATTTTGATAATAACACCACCGGTACTACTGGAAAGATCTCGACAAGATTAGTTCAACAACACAAAAGAGGATCACCAACAATGATTTTAGTGAGACACACTAATAGCCTAAAGGCAAGTGCAACTTGATATATTTGGATGACTTATGTGACCCACTTTCACTTTATTTACTGTTTGTGACCTTTATTGATGTTATTGAATTTTTTTTGTTAAGTTTTTTTTTATAGTACTGATGATGTCATCATCAGAGCTTCAATGTGGCCTTTGAGTTTTCTTTATTGTTTTATAAATCCCCTTCTTTTTTCTTTCCTACTAGAAATCCACGCTTGCTTTTCTAAATTTACAAATCAGCCCTTGAAGTTTTTTTTCTTTGGATTTGGCCCCTTTTTTTTATTCCAATTTGTTTCATTTTAATTAATTTCTAAAATCAAACTTTTTTATAATTTCATCCTCCTTTAGTTTTTTAGTCTATTAGATTTGGTTTTTATTCATTTGATTATTTTTTTTATTTGAGATATTTTTTAAATTTTTATTTATTTTTTAATTTCACCCCTCATTTTTTTTCTTTCAAATTTGATACTCCATCTTTTAATTGATATTTTTTTTTCTTTGGTTAATTTTTAAGATTAAGATTTTTTTTATTTCATCATTTAACATTAAATTATTTTATAATTGAACTTTTTAATTTAATCCAAGTCTATGATTTTACGGGCTGTGAAGTTGAAATATTTAACATTAAATTCGCTTGGGATTGCTTGGTTTTTCATATTATTAAATTAGGGTTGCTTTATATATATATGTTAAATTAATTGAATTTATTAGTTGACTTTATGACCCGAGTCTCAAATTTTTTTCACTTAGTTAGAAATACTAGCATTACCTGAACTTTTTTGTTCTTACTTCGTTAAAATCTAGCTTGACCGATGATATTTTGCTTACCACTGATATAAGTTTATTCGAGTTAATGTTTTTGATATTTTATTAAATCTAGTTTTTTATGCTTTAAACTTTGAATTTTTGGTTCATTATAATTGAACTTCTTAATTTATTTCAATATGATTTTTATGGTTTTATTATTATTTTATGTTCTAAATCACAATTACCACAAGTTAATAATAGTTGACTTAGACCGATACAATGTGCTTTTTCTAAAATAATATTTTTAAAATAATATATTATCTAATAAAATACTATTTAAATATTTTAAATGTGTTCAACCGTGTGCACTGAATTTTTTTATTTCCTAGCGATTTTATATTTTTTTAAAATTGAAAAAAAAAACTACAGATAGCACAGGTAAAAAGAAAAACCAGTAAATAATATGCCACTGCAGATTAGTCGAGGGTATTCGGAGCATGGACAAATGCCAGCATATTTGATCACTGTTGACTAGCTTTCAAATGCTTTTGACACCTTCCTCTAAAAAAACGTGTATGGTTAGGTTTTCCAAGTGATGTGGTTAGCTTTTTATATTATCTATAGCTTTAGAATTCCTCTTCAAGATCCCATAATAGAGGCTAGAAATGCCTAGCCATCACACTCACGTGCTTTATGAACAATCTTGGACAGCAACTACCGAGATTTTTAGTCGATACTTGTCGGTTAAATGAACGAAAAAAACAGAAACTATTTGCTATAGCGCAAGTCTAGTAGGTAGTTTCCCGGAAGAAACTTGCGAGAAACATACGGACAAATGCAATTGAGGTCTTCTGTCAAATCATATGCATTGTTTCCTGCTATGCTTCAAAATACAACGGATTCGCAGCTAAACTCTTCAGAATGCTCATCCACAGTGGCCATATAGACTCTGGGCAGTGTCAAATCGCGTACTATCATCGGCTAAGGTGTTTGTCATTTTGCAATGTTGTGTACAGCTTCATGATCAGAGTGGCATGTTTTTTCAAGCAATCTATCTACATTTGAGATATGGAGAGCAGCTTCTTTATATTTCTTGAACACGAGCTTTAAATTCCTCCTGCGTATCAAGAAATGTAAAAAAGCAAAGAAGTTCAGTTTCTTGCTATTACAGTTCTTACTTCTAACCATTCTTTACTGGGTATAAATAAGAAAACCTTGTTTTTGATACTGCACCCACAGGCAGTGAATGTGCTAGTTCTATCATTGCTCAAATTAATTTGATTCTTGAACTTTAGGCACATTCTTACTATAGAATAATGCTTCATGTTCTTCCAAAAAAGGACAATGCTTCGTTACATGTAGTATATTCATTTGAGTGGCAAGGCTTCCAGTACCTGGACCCAGGTTTTTCTTGCAAATGGAGACATGGTTAGCGCAAATCACGGTTTGTAAGCACCGATAAATATCTTTTCGTTGTTTACTTCAATGGTTTTCGTGCTTGTATCTTTAATCAAGATGATGACGTTAGATCAAGAAAGTGTTTTTCATAATTGTAAAGATATCAAATATGTTAAGTAAATCAAGATCGTGCTCTCGGGAAATTTTTTTCTTTCCACTGGAGATGAATGAATGTCCCTGTTCTATCCCTCTTCACAAATTCCAAGACTTTCGCCAGCACATAGATATATAAAATCTCCAACCTTTTCGGTTTCTGAGGCCTCAAAATTCATAGTGTTACTGCGTTTATATTACACTAATTTCCATGAAACACTGAAGTTCCTTTCTCACTGGATATTTTTTGACACATCCCCCTGGTTTTTTCCCTAGGATATCAGGTTAAGGCTTCCGTTTCTGTTGGTATATTCCTGAATTAGCCAATTAGGGGAGTGGTGAATCAATATTTTGTTCGTTTTGTGAAAAAGCCTAATTTCATGTCTAAAAAGTCTTCACTAACAGGTGGATAAGGCTTGTCTTCACGCCTAACATCCCTAGGCTTGGAATAATGCTAAGCTATGACACAAGTCTGCTTGTTTATATTGTTTATAGATGTAATATCTCTGAGTCACCCGTGTTGATTTAAGCGAATATAAATTTAGCGAGCAATCAAATCTAATATACTTTAATCCGGTTAGATGTAGAGTTTAGATAAATATAAATTTAATGAGTTATCAGATTCAATATTTATAAGTTAAATTACATATTAAACTTAAGTAAATATAGATTTGAAATATTATTAAATATAATATCTTTAGGTTTGATCATGTGTTAAAATTAAGTGGAGGTAGATCTAGTGAGTTACTAGACTCATCATCCGTAGACTTGGTTGCATGCCAAGACTAATTGGTTTGGAGGTCATTATAGATTTTTATTTATTTATTCTTTAAGACTTCATCATTAATGTTCATGTCAGGGATATTTATTTCACTATACTTCGTTGCTACATAAAAGTCTTCTAAATAACCTATCAAATTTCTATTAATATTAATATTGTGTAATTATACTTTTTTCTTATTAAAAATGTGTTAGTGATATATATCTCTTATTAATATTATAAGAAGTAAATGACACCCCAACTCATTTATTCAAGCAACATGACAAGGTTTAGGGGTTGTATATACCCCCGAACTCGTTAGATAAAAGATTCATATTTTTTTTTATATAAGTATACTTTAATTTTTAGAGCATTTATCATAAAAATACAAGAACAAACACTTTTATTTTTGAAAAGCTTATTTTTTTATTTATTGTAATTTTTTACTAAAAAATCACTAATTTTATTATTTAAAGATCTCTAAACCCTCACTAGAAAAAATTATTTTACAGGTATTGGATTTCCTACTACTAATCATCTACTTCCCAAAGTTAAAAAAAAAAAATTCACTTGAATGTATAATTAACCGCTATCAAAACATCAAATAATATCATTCAGAGCATATTAGATTTTAAACATTATCAGGAGGCTCGATCACTAGAAGTTAAGGAAAAGAGCATAATGTTGAAAAGATTGCTGGGTGTGACAGGCCAAGGTTTGAGAAACAATGATCGTTTTCAGAACTGAATGTGTGATTTTTCTAGGTATTGTTTTCTCTTTCTCGTAGAGTTGTTTTGAAATTGCTTATACTTGATTTTGCTGAAATTGTTCCTAGAAGATTCATAAAAATAAATCTGAATTTACCTCAGCAAGATGCCGGAGTTGTCGAGAACTATTATTTATGAGGAAACAGCGCGCGCGCACAAAGATATAGGCTCTTCTATAATATTCAATAATTTCCACTCTTGATTGTACTGTAGCAAACTAAAACTTATAATCGTGTTTGTGCAAGTATAGCTATCGATTAAGCACCAATTTTCTGTTAATAGCAAGAAGCAATACAACTGTACAAGACGAAATGGCTGTTCCACCACCATCACCTGCAAGCCCTTTATCGAAATTCTTAACACACTTACAGAATTCAAACACTCACAAAGACCCATAATAACTGTCGAATCAATATTTTTGTAGCTTTGAGAGCTACTCTTCAGTCTTCACCACCCCATTTTGGATAGGGTGCCCTGTAGTTCAAAAGATGCAGGAACCCTAACAGTTTGGAGTAATTATTGAGGACACTTTGTATTTTGGAGATGTTTTTAGGAGTACTATTATATGGAACAATATTGATTAAGGCTCAAAAGAAGGACCGTTTGGTAGGAGCTCTCCCAATAGCTCTCATCAAATTGGCTACCTCAAGAACTCTAGCAACTTTAGTCCCTCTCTTAGCTTCAGCTGATGCTCTTCTCTCCTCTGCCTTTCTGCGTGCCTTTGCCATCTCATTCTGCATCTTCTCTGAGGCTCTTGCTCTTTTCTCCTCTAATTTCCTCTACACAAATTCAAGACTTGTTGTTAAATGATGAATCGATTGTTTTACATCACCTATTTCTTTTCTTTTCCTTTTTTTGAAAAAAACCAAAAAAGACCAACCCCATAATGAAATCAACAAAGAGTTGACTGAAAATCAACCGAAAGAATAAAAGAATGGCCATACTGATTTATGAGCTTATATAGAATCCCTCAGCAGTCAGCACATAAGAATACAAGTGAAGGTCATACATGTTTATCTCCTGTACTTTGTGCTTGAAGCTTCAGAAACACTTCTCTTTGGGGAAAAAAAAAGGGTGGTTGATGTGCTTTTCTGGGGGCAATAATTTCAAAATCTAGAAAGACTGTGAGAGGTACTACGTACTTCAACCACAACCAGGGAAGTAAGACTGTAAGAGGAGGTACTTTAACCACATCATCAAGCCTTTGCAGAGCAATTATGACTAATTCCATCCATGATCTCTTAAATTAATGATCAATTAGTCTTAAGCGTCATCATAATCTTAAGCATCACAACAAGAATACTTAACTACCTCTCTGCACGAAAGCATAAAACAATAATTATAACTGGCAAATTAAAGACAAAACCACCATGTAAATAATCACAAATCAATGATTATAATTGGCGTACGTACCTCTACTTTCTTCATCCAAGAAGTTGACTTCTGTACTTGCTCACTCTCCCATCCATTAATTATGGCATCTTCTCTCTTGAACCTGTTATTGATCTTTGCAATCTTTGCATTCTGCCATGCAGTTATCTTAGTCTCAACCTCCTCTTTCTTCACTCTTAGCACAGACACTTCACCACCGGCTCCACCATGGTCGCTGCCATCCACACGAACGGACCCAAGCATTCTCGAGCTTGGTTCGGGGTCCAAAGGGTGGTTATCAGGTACAATAGCCAAAGGGTTAGTTTCTTCCGGCACGTCATCATCCTCTCCAAACCTAGACAGCAAGGTGTTGCTTCCAATATCATTAAGATCATTACGATCAGAGCTGCTATTGTTGGTAGTATTACTAGTTCCTATAGCAGACCCTGCAATCACAAGAGCATTAAACTCTCTACTCATGGTAGTGAAGTTTTCACTTGAAGCACCTTCACTTCTCAAGGACATAGAGTATGATCCATGGTGATTGCCGCCTGCTTCCCAACGGTTTCGAGGTGGTGGATGAGGTGGGGTTAGAGCATGGATGTCACGGATTTGTTCATTGTCATGGTCTTGATTGGTTTCTTCATTGGTTGTGGTGCTTGAGGAGGGTCTTTGGGCACTTAACATTGAGAGATTTTATTTTTTTTTATTTTTTTTTGTAGTTTCTGTGTGTAAAGGTGAAATAAAGAGTACTTCAAGTTAAGAGCATGGTAGTATTACGTTCGGTGTTGTTTTCAAAGGCGTCAAACAACATGAACCACACATTATTGGAAGGAAAATTGTGGTAGGAACTTGAAGACACTCTATTTGTTTTTGTTTTTTAAAATATTTTAAAAAAAATTTATGAATTTTTTTATTTTTTATTTTAAATTAATTTTTTATATATAATTTTAAATCATTTTAATATAATGATATTAAAATAATTTTTAAAAAATTTAAAAATATATATTTTAATATATTTTTAAATAAAAAATAATCTATAAAAAGCTATCAAAATAGGTAATAATTAAAGTGTTATTCCCGTCATATTATAACACGAGGGAGATAAGGTGGTGCTAATTCTTTTGAATTTTCTGAATGAATTTTCAAAGTGCAAATATTCTTATCCTCCAAGTTTTGTTAATTGGCTTTAACCCCGTTTGATTTTTTCATTGTATTATTAGGTCCCTATAGTAACTATATGACAAGAGCGACAAACAACATCATACAATGCCTCCATGTATTAGATTATGAATTATTTGGTCATTTATCATCAAAATGTGACAGATCGTATAAGTAAAGCACGCACATATTGCATAAGTGGTAAATTATGTTCATGAATAGGACATTTTCGAGGGGGTTAAAACTTGGGAATTTTTATTTTTAGCAAAGAGAGGAAATAAGTGAAACAAGGAGGGCTTCACATGCAAAACTGGTCTATAATTAACTTTTCTATCTGCTAATTTATTATGAGTGTCGGCCAAAACATTTTGGAGTTGACCCCACCATGGTTAGGTAGTGGTGGTGAGGCAGTCCCACAAATACACACGCGTCGCAGGGTATCTATCACAAGTTCTGTAGATAGGCAGCACGTGGCGCAATAAAACTCCGTCAAGCCCCATCACTGAAGCTACGTCTGTTCCTTCCATGCAAGGGCTAGTGTGGCTCCACCAGATTTCTGCCACATGTATGGTGCCACTTCTGTAACTCACAGGTTTTCAAGATGCCCACGTCTCACGTGATAAATTAATGTTATCCTACTTCGTCAATTAATCAAACTATTAATCGTCTTAAAAGTATCGGTCATATCTAGGAAAAGATGAGCAATTATTTATGTAGAAACTTGAGGTGTTATAACCTTTTGGCTTCCAAGTCATCATTTTTTAACTAAAAATTTATATAATTTTTAATTTTAAAGTTTATAAAATTAATTAAAAAATATATAAATTGATTTAAATATTTATTAAATATAAAAAAAATTCTTGTAAATATACTAGATTTGTTAAACTCAATCTAACTTATTAATATATAAAACTTAAGATTTGAAATTTAATCCGAATTAAGATTTTAATTAAACCAAATAAGACATAAATATAATAAAATCTAATTTAAATGAAAACTTTTTTAATAATTATCAAATTTTATCTCAACTCTATTAATAAAAGAGAAAACAACTTTGTTTTAATAAAAATGATCTATCTAATCATTCAATAATTTTTATTTTATTTCAGTTTAGTTAATCCCAAGATAAAGTCTAGCAGCTATATATTTTGATAATAAAGATATGTTTAAAACTTAATATAGTTTTTTTTTCACAAGTTAAAAATAAATCCAAAATATACACGTACTTAGTATTATAATAGAAGGAAAATAACATAGAAGGAACAGTATTATACGGGATGCTGTTCATCCCTTGCAATGGAGTCTACACGGTATTAGATTGACATGATTTTTTTAATGATTTGGGTGTGGATAATCCAATGAAGAAAGCACAGTTGGGTTGTTCTAAATCTTGGAGCTATCAAGTGATGTAAGGGGGGGAGTGTGTAATAAAATAGTGGAATGTAATATGTGTCCACTATCATGTGACAGGTTGAAGCAACAGGTGTTTGTGGCTCCATGGGGACTTGGGCTTCTGAGGGTGACCCTCCCTGTCTATCTTGTATTTTTAAGAGTTAATTTGATTAGGATTTGGTGATAAATAAAACCAAACATTGACACACCACACTTTCTTGGTCGTCTTAGACCAATCCTGCACAGAAACTTCCTTGGTAAGGATTTGAATGTGTCATCAAACGTTGATCTAGATTTTTAGATTTTTAGATAATATTTGGTGTTATAATAACGATTATTTTATTTAAAAATTAATGTTTTAAAAAATTTAATAATATCAACTCAAAATCAAACACCTTCTTCTTAATAATACTACCAACCTATCAGAACAAAAGAAATATCTGGGTGGGTTTCTTCAGATTCAAAATTTGCACTTTTCAATTACTAGTTTGGTGTAACAACACCACCACAACAACGACAAATCAGCAGGGCATGAAACCTCCGAGTATGAATCTGCTTCTTTTTGTATGTATTTATAAAGTACATTATCAGAAGGGAGCAAATTATTTAAATATTTTCTTAAAAATAGAAATCATCTTTTTCGTTTATTTTAAATCTAAAAAAATGCTATAAATTGTCAAATTAAATCTCCTCCCCGATATTATAATAAAAATGAATTAGTGAATGAATCCATCCATCCATCTATGAACTCCTTTAAATAATAATCCTTTGCAGGCAACCGTGAATAACTGTTGCGTTGAATATTGCAATGTTTTTTGTTTTTGTTTTTGTTTTTTATAGGAATTTAATGTTCCGTTTCTTATTTTTTGAGATATGGATTGATGCTCGATGAAGAGGTGGTGTTCCACATACTTAAAGTCTGAAATTAATCAAGAGACTTTTCAAAGAAAATGAAGACTGGTTGAATTATCAGATCAAAGGAGCTTGAAAACCCTAATCGAGGCAAAAGGGCAGAGGCGGCTACAATAAATTACGAGTTATTAGGGTAAGCACAAATCATCAATCAATGAATTCACTGGCTTCCGAACACCACTCGAGGGAAGGAAGAAGAAGGTACGTTGCCTAAGCTCTCGGCAGTTAGGGCCCTTTTCATCTCAAACTTATCATCTAGCCCATGTCATGCTCTTTCACACCATCGAATGCAATGAATAGGTTTTTTTTTTTTATCCTAATTTTTTTTTAAAAGGATATCTTTATACTCTTTTAAAAAATAAAACTAATGTTATTTTCAATAAATACATTTTTTAGGACATAAACTTGTATTTTCACCCTTACAGGAATATAATAGTGTCTGTCATACCAACACTTTATTGGTGCATTGTATCCATGATTGATGTTACCTTTTAAACTATGGGTGGGGTAAAAATTAATTTTTATTTTTATAATTAATTTGTAAATATTTTTAGTTTGTTTTAATATACTTATATAAAAAATAATTTTTTAAAAATTAAAAAATTACTATTTTAATATATTTTTTAGTTAAAAATATTTTTTAAAATAACTGTTATCACATTCTCAAATAGTCCATTTATCTTTTATTATAAATAATGGTTTTGCTATTGAGAAGTGCTAACTTTCTTTTCATTAATATATTTGATGTTCAAAACAAAATATAAAAGAATTAAGGCGAAGTCTATTCTATATAAAATACATTATCAATTATTAAATATTATTACCACTAATCAAGCACACACGAAGGCATTTCATTACTCAAAATCCAATTATACCAAAAAAATAATCTCAAAACAATACCCACTACCTAACTGCTATTCTCAAAAAACAAATATTCTGTGACCCCTCCTTTCAAAATTGCCACGGCATGCATGACACACACACGCACTTATATGTATAACGAGCATATGTGGAGGTCTGCCAAATCCACCTCGACTAAGAAAAATACAAGCCAAGTCCAAAACTAATATTTCTAGCATAGGAATTACTTGAATGTTGAGGTGTACCAGCAACTCTTTTACATGATTTTTTCTTCCTCCAGATGCCCTAAATCTTGCTGTGATTTTTCACACAGCGCCTGCATATGAGAAATTAAGACAGAAATCAACTCATGAACTCTAAGAAATGGCTAGTCGTGTCTTTTGAGGATTTGTGAAATCTGATCCTTTGACAGCAATAATGTAAATAACACAACTTAAACATTAATTATGTAACTCTGTGATAATAAGAACAGCAGTAATAGTGATCTTACCCTTGGCCGCACAGTCGCATGGTTGTGGCGCCTTTCCAGCCACGATTGATTAAATTGTGAAATTATATAGAAAAGTGGAAGAACACAGAAGATGCACTATATAATATGAAATTAAGAGTCAAATTGCATGGGATATATATATATATATATAAAAGGAAAGATGGGGGACAAATTCAACATAAGCATCATATGTTACTTGCAAGATTATAGGAACGTGAATACATTGTTGGGGGGTTGTATCATTGGTTATAGAAAAGTAAAATGCAAATGAGAGGGACAAATCTTAAGAAAAATGAAACTCTGCGTAATGTTACGTATTTTATACATCGTACTTGTAAGAACAGAAACATATACAAAAGTGACTTGGGTAATGGATCATGAGAATTTGTGCTTAGGAAATGCATTTTTTTTTTTGTCTACACAAGGAAACGTAAGAAAATTAATATTGTTATTATTCTAATTAAAGTTTCATAAATATCAATTAACAAGATTTAATAAAAATTATACATAATTTATAAATTGAATTAATTAATAATACAAGTGAAGTAATGAAAAAGATAATAAAAAAAATACTTTCTAATTAGTGGAATGAAATGCTAGGTGAAGTACCTCGAACATTTTGGTTACATTTCTTGAATAGTATTGACTACCTTAGTAGCTAGTGGGTTTCTTTTGTTTACTACTGATTAACTGCGTTTTATTTAGTAAAATGTTACCGCTGATAAATGAGTTTTTGAAAGTTTTAAAGGTGTTTGGCAAGTTTTGTAGATAAAAAATATTGAAAAGGAGTTTGTAAAAATAAAAAAATAAAACCTAAATTTTTGGGTCACCGTAATAATGGTTGAATTCTGGATAACAGCAGGCGATGTATTATTTATTTATTTATTTTTCAAAAAAAATGATTTTGTTTATAATTTAATAGGTGTAAATTATTAACAAGGCTAGATGTGCAAAGTGGTTAAAGTAACGAGCTTTTAAATTTGTGGATTCCTTTTGTACTATGGACCAAAAATTGCATGTATATGTCTAAAGGACTCCACCATAACTCATTATATTAACAATGCATTAGAGATATATTTAGAAGGTTGCTCTTTGTTCAAAGGTATTGCATATATTATTTATGATCATATTGATAACTCTTTAGTCCAATATTATAAGTATGTAATTATAATTATGTTAAACAAAAAAATAAATATTATTTATTAATATCTCCAGATGAGTACGAAGGAGAGGCTATCAGCCAGCTCCAGAGATGGAAGAGAACGGTTTGTTAAAAAGAATCAAGGACGAGAGAGGGAGAGAAAGACAGTATAGTAACGTTAAAATTCTTTCATCATTCATTAATTTTTCCATAGTTCTACCATTATATTACAGCTTCTTATAAGGAGAGTAACATTTTCTACAGTCTCGCTACTTGCCACACATGGCTTCTTGTACTTGCTACTTTGCACTAAACAAAACTTAGCGTATCCATGGTAACATTCCACTAAATAAAACACAATGTATCAGTGGTAAACATTCCACTTATTAAAGCGTTGTCGTGTTCATCTACTAGACTCAAGCATTTCAGAAACCTAATTCTCCACAACATCCTTTTCTAACCCAGAATGCCTGTACGTTTGGTATTAGGTTGACTAGTTGAGCTCCCTCCTTTAGAGGTATATAATGGTTATGGGGTCATGTTAGAGGTAACCTCTTAGGTTCTCTAAAGATGTCTTGATATGATTCTTACAATGTCTTCAAAGCAAAACTCGTTTCAACCTGTGTGGAAGAATAGCAGACATTGAATGTATTGCACTGTCAACTTCTTGAATTAGTTTTAGGCTGCACAAATTGATCTCTGCTTCTTGAATTAAATTATCTAGCAAGCTGTTGATTTGTTCATACCCGAGAGCTTGCAACTTGAAAGGATTTTCTCCTCTAGGTACCACTTCCTAACCATGTCACTCAAAATACATCCATAACTCCTTGTAATTTGATATGACTTTACGTAGCATAGCGGGTGGTCAATGCCGGTGAAATTTTTTATGGTGTTTAATTGTAGCTAGGCCTGGACTACACTGATCTCCACTTCCAGTCCTCCTAAAAAAACACCAAGACTTGTTTCTCACTGATTTCTCCCCTATTCCATAATGTCTCAAAGTTCCTAATGTAAACCTCTAAATTAATCTCGTATTTGTCTAAGGTTTTTAAGCTCTTATAGTGGATCTTTCTTACCACCAAACCTACAACATATTGACTCTACATATTCACCCCAAGTTACTACTTGCAACCTTTGCTTTTTATGAAATTTTTGTGCCAATATATGGCAATTCCATCTAAATAGTAGGAAGCTAACTTAAGCTTCTCAGTCTCATCAATCTCTTTAATGTCAAAATATTGATTGCATTTGTATAACCACTTGTGCGCATCATCATCATAGTTATAAAAGTCGTGTTTTGGTTTATGTACTTTGTAAGTGGGGTAATTTCCTTCATAAATCCAACATGATCTGGCAGTAGAACACTTATGGTTAGATGTTTGATAGTCATTCTTAATGTTGGGCTCACAAAAAATATGTTGCAGCTTCTGTAAAAGGGGTTTTTGCTGATAAGACAACTCATTGATGAGTTCTTTGAGCTCTCCAAACTTGCCTTCATGATAACATTTGGTGGCTTCCAGTTGCTGACCATAACCTCCCATTGATTTCATGACCTGCTCATATTTCTATGATTGTTCCCTATTTGCATATTCAAACGATTCTTCAAACCTTTTGAGATCTTAGGACCTGGTTTTTGGAGCCATAACTTGTAACCAAAGATCAGTGGCTCTAATACCACTTGTTGAAAGTTGAAGGGAAATGGCACCAACCTGGATGCTCTCCAGGTGAGTACAAAGAAGAAGAGGCTATCAGCCAGCTCTAGAGATGGAAGAGAATGGTTCGTTAAAAAGAATCAACAAAGAGAGAGGGAGAGAAGGAGAGTACAGTAATGTTAAAATTCATTCATCATTTATTTTTCCATGTTTCTTCCGTTTGGTTACATCTTCTTATAAGGAGAGTAACATTTCTTACAGTCCTGTTCTTGACACAAATGGCTTCTAATTTGCACTAAACAAAACGCAGCGTATCATAGGTAGACATTCCACTAATTAAAACGATGTGTTCATCTGCTAGATGTATAACTGCTTCTTGCTAACAGTTACATTTATTTGAAAAAACGAAGTCTCCGCTAAAAAAAGTTCTTTCTCCTCTTCATCGTTGAGCTCTGCCAGTTCAGCCTTGTGACATCTAGGCACCGCCAAGTTTAAATTACGAGGTACATCTCTTCCTGTTCCTGTCTTTGCTTTCTTTTCATAAAAATATGTTTCCTTTTTCTTTTTTTAGCATAGGGTTTTAAGTGGTAGTACGTAGTTCTACTTGTTTTATGACTTTGAGAATTGTAGAAAGAAATGTGTAGTGGGAATTACTGAAAATGATAAACCCATCTTGGTTTTTGATTGATTCTGCTCATGGTTGAGGTTATTTTCTTGTTTGATCCAAAAATATTGAATCTTTTAGTTTTTTTTCTCGAGTTAATAATTTGTTGATATCTGGTTGACTGGTTCTTTACGCGTATCCGAAGCATCAGAAGCAATTTGGTTTCTTTTTCAGATATTAGGATTTTAAAAGTGCTGTTGAGTAAATATGTCATCAAGACGCGATGTTCGTTACAGTGCTCTTCCTGATGATGATAATGATGGTAAGTTTGATGTGAGATATGACCCTCGATTTGAATATTATACCCCTGGAGCTCTTGATAAAATCCCATGGAAGTCCATTTTCCTCGCGATTTTTCTGCTCTTCCTTGGATGTGTGCTTCTCTTTCTATCATTCCTCATCTTAACTGGAAGAATGTTTAGCGAAAGGTTATTCGAGTTTGGTGAGGTTTTTTGGGTTAATTGCTTGAAAATTTAAACATAAGTGGAAAAGGATCTAGAAGAACTGTTGATTAAAGTCATTAAGGTCACGAGTCCAAGAGCATGCGCACTAGAGAAATGCTGCCTTAGCTAGATCAAACTTTTCAATGCTTGTCATTAAGTATAATGATTCTCCCCTCTCTTTTGTTTTGTGCAAAATGATTTGAATGCTATGCCCTTTCTTAGTCTGTGTATGTTAGATCAACCTAGTCTTGTCTGCTACATATCTCTTGTTTTTGTGGTCAACAACCTTGAGCACACTGGGATGTTCAAATTAACAAGTTTTGACTTCACTCAAACTTGCTCTGCTATTTTCCCCTTTCTACCCACATGAACCCTGATGACAGAGTTAAGTCTTAAACTGCACTAATTTTGAGAAAAACAACTGCTATTGCAATATAATATCATGGCAGAAAATGAAGCAGTAGGTTTCTATGCTGCAGTTCATTAGTTGGGTTGCCATCTATGTAATAACTAATAATAACCCGTTCTGTAATAATGATATGCTTTGTAACTATAAAAAGAGATGGTCCAATATGGTCGACTTGGAAGGCCAGCTAGTTCTTCAACTTTCAGCAATTACTCCATATCAAAAAAATTGCGATTTCGTGTATCTTGAGGATGCACGCTCATTATTGCATATGTGATAGTGCCACATACCAAACAGCACAGCTTTGCAGCAATATTGGCCTGCAATTGAAGAAACAAACAAGTTAAGGATGTGGTAAATGGCCCACAAATTTTCAGATTGTTCTCCTCGTTCCATGATGAAGTTCTAGATAAAAACAGGATGCTTGTCTTGACCAACTGGGATTTGGAGTAGGAAGCTGGAAGAGATTCAGCCATTCATCCAAGTGCAGAAACTATGATCGCTTACCAGCATCATGACAATTAGATAAAGATTATCAAACTGCTTATATTTGATTATATTGCTCAACAAATAATAATTCTGTTTTATGCAGAAAGGATTATCAAACTGCTCATACTTTGATTTTTCTACGTATGGTGAACATATGACTTCCTAATTCTCATGAACGCTGCATTGTTTTGGCATGAAGATTTGCGCTGGTGTTTTTGTGAGCTTGAGTGGCGAGTGACAGGATTCAATAGCATTTGAATGGTTAGACTCTTGGAGGATTCTTAACGAAATGCGGTAGATCATGGTTGCAATTTGCTTCTGGTAGTTTAGATTTTCTTGACTGCTTGCTCCGTAATGTGAATGGCAGGGTTAGGTCTGTGGTAGGCCATTCATTTCAAGCTTAAAACTGCCGTTAAGTTGCAATCTGCTATGCGTGGCCAACTTGCTTGGCACCAGGCAATCGGAGCCCTGCATTGTGTTGGGGACATTGTTAAAATGCAAGCTCTTGTTCGTGCAGGGGCATACGGAGGGAAGGAGGGTGGTGAGGAGCATGACAGGCCTGTATCGATGATTTTACCGGTCACTAGGCACTGATTCCACCCAACTCAAAAGGAACTGTTATTCTTTATCCAAGAGGCACTGACTTCTCAAGTTAGATTTCTGCCATAGGCAAGTGAACATATCAACAATAAACAAAGCTTATTATTGAGTTTTCTTTTTCAAATTTAAAGGCCATTATTTGAAAACCCACGACTACTCCATTAATGAGGCCATGGATTAGTGAATTTAACGTGGTAAGGTTAGTGTTAATGGACCTAGACGGGCCATATTCAGAAAAGCATTCGCTTCTGACTTCCTATTTACTTCGGTAGCAAAAGAGCAAAAGAGTTCGTATAATAATGTAGTAGTGGTAATTTTTATTTAAAAATATATTAAAATAATAATTTTTTTATTTTTTAAAATTTTATTTTTAAAATTAACATATTAAAAATACTCAAAAAAATTAATTTCCAATCAGAGACATTAGAGGGTGTTTGGAACAACGATGGAGGTTTTGTTTTCAAAGTGTATTTTGTTCAAAAATATATTAAAATAATATTTTTTTTATTTTTTAAATTTTATTTTAAATATTAGCACATCAAAAATATCTAAAAATATTTATTTGAAACAATAAATAATTAAAAATTTTATTATTACCAGCGTGAAATTCTTTTTCATAAAACCAAACAATTGATTTTCTTTTTCGTTTTATTTAGCCTAAAACAAAGAGACTGGGAGGCGAAAAAGAACACACACACCAGCACACGGTTAGGTTAAATTTTTAGGTCAATTTTCATATGCCAAAACTAAACTATTTTCTCTGATACAGTTAAAGTTAAAGATAGGATATGCATTCAACAGCTCTCCGATCTCTCTTTTGCATTAATGAAGAGGATTGTTCCCTCCGTGGGCTGAACTTACCCTCTTTTTAAAACATTTTTACTTTTTTTCTTTACTTCAAAAGTAATTTATTTTTTTATTTTAAGATTATTTTAATTTATTAATATAAAAATAATTTTTTAAAAAATATATATTATTTTAATATATTTTCTAATTAAAAAAACATTTTAAAAAACAGGTTTCCCTGCAATCTCAAGCACCATGATTGCCAATACACCCATATTCAGAACTGTACTGTAGGTTTCAGAATTTCCTTGAGAGAGAGAGAGAGAGAGAGAGAGAGGTAATTAATTAATGGTTTGTGACTTGAAGATCAACATTCAGTAGGGCTTAATTAATGGTCCCCGTCGTTAGATAAATGTGATGATTATTGCCGTTGAGAGGGCATGGGCGGCCTATCTTTCATGGAAACCAAGTAGTCACTGCTGACACTTTCTTTATTTTATTTATGACCTGACAGCGATTAATGACCCTGACAACGAGCGGCGCTACCCTCTGCTCGGGGCCGCACGGCACCCCCAAAAGCTTCATAATTTCTCAATTACCCTTGAGAATTCTTAAAGACTTTCTTTTAAATATTTTGCCTCCCCAGAAAAATCACGTCTTCTCCCTTATCCTAATATCCATATATTTGAAACCTGATGAGTTATTTTAAAATTCAGAATAAAATCTAAATTAAATAAAAAAAATAAAAAAAATTAATATAACCCTGGTTAAGACCCGATTGAAAACTCATTATTTTTTATTTTATTAAAATAATATTATTTTAATTTTTTAAAAAAAAATTTATCCCAGCCAACCCTATAATAAAATTCAGAATCTAAATCTTAAATCAAGTCAGATGTTAAAACTACGTTATTAACTCTATTTATTTTAATATTCACTACACTAAGTTTTTTATTCGGCATCTTTTTTAAAAAAGAAAGAAAAAAAAAAAAAACAATGATTTCGCCCTTCAGCTTGATTTCTTCTTGTCGTAATTGTTAATACAATTCTGGTAGTTATTTTTTTTTTTTTATTGATACTGTAATTTTGATTTCAGAGCGTTTTATTATTGATGTGAATATAATATAAAATATAATAATTCAAAATAATATAAAAAATAAATTAACAATAAATAATCAATGCAATACAAACAAAATAACAAACATCTAAAAATAAATTTCAACGTTCTATAAATGTTTAATAGAAATCAGCTTAAACTAGATAAACATAGAAAAATGTCAAATTATTGAGAAATTAATAAAGAGATTTTAACATAAAATGAAAGGAAAAGGATCATCGATCGTAAGGTTTTTGTTTTTTTTTTTTTGTTCAAGCCCTTATCTCAATTTCTTTAAAGAGGCTGGGAATTTAGTAGATGTTACAGTACCCTACGACGAAGCAAGAACAACAATGCACACGTTCTTGAGGAGGATTTCGAAGGATCGATACACTGTATTCGTGCAACATCCAAATAATAGCCTGGTGAAATGCATTTGGTTCTGTTAGTTTTTCCATTTTAGAAGTATTTTTTATAAAATTTAATTTTTTTTATTTTTTTGTTTTAATTTAATATTTTTTTAATGTTTTCAAATCATTTTGATGTGTTAATATCAAAAATAATTTTTTTAAAAAAATTAAAATATTAATTATATTATATAATAGTATAAAAAATAATTTTTGAATAATTAAAAATTAATAAATCTAGAAAATATGCTCCGCGAGCCAATATAACAAATTTCCTAAATATATATTTGCTTATATTAATTTTGGTGGATTAAGAAGTGCAAAATTGTAATTTAGTCAACGGCTTTAATAAAACCAAAATCATAGAGGATGTATAGTGGTCCCTGATGAAAATTTTAAAATAATTAAAGAATAATTAGTGATATTTTATTATTTATTTTTTTAGATTTATTTTTAAAAAATAGATAGATAAAATCATGGAAGAAAAAGTCTAGATAAAAATATTCTTATCACTTTTGGCGGGTCATGTATTTGATTTTCTCTCTCTCTTTATGTATTTTCTAGATTTATTAATTTTTAGAGATAAAGTATTAGAAATGGATTTGTTCACTATATTATTGATGAAATCGAGAAAAAACTTCACATAGAAAATGAGTTTTTCATGGATTGTAGTTCTTGGGTATAAGCTTGAAAGGTAGGTTTGGTATATGGGCTTGATTTGTTGGGCTTGACACTGGTGGAAGTTTGCCTAGAAAAAAGTTGCTTGTGATACAAGAAACTCCTTGATACTTAAATTAGAAAATACATGTAAAGTAAATTGTTGTAGTAAAAATGTTGAGTTTGTTTACCTGATGATCTAATGTATTTATAGATTTTGGTTACGTCAACTCATCTTGAGAATTGAGAGTGATGTTATAGTTAATTGATAGAAATATTGGTGCCCACCATCAGGTAATGTCTGACATTGTCATTAATTAAGATGTTGGTGAGTGTTAGTGACAAGTTAGTGAGAGACAACCGTTGGTCATAAAAGAGATGTCTGAGTTGCATAGAAAATGGTTTGCGCTTGCATTATCAATCATTGGCTAAAAAATATGATCCATGCATAAAAGTTTATACTTTCAAAAGAATATGTTAGGAAATATATCACTTAATCATTAAAAATATTGTGTGCATAAGCGTTTTGACTCAGTACTTGAAAAGACATTGAGGTGTGTGTCAATAGTGTTTTTATTGGACCTAAATAATTTTTTTAGGTCAAGAAATGAGAGAAAGAGAGGGAAGTTCAAGCCTATTTTTAGGTTGATCCTAAACATTGCGACCATGCCTTTTTAGCCCTAGCCTAAACGACGTGAAGAATGTTTTTAAAAAGATTTATGTACCATTTAAATAACGTGTTTGAAATTAACAAGCATAAGTGAGGAAGAAAACTTACTTATTTTGTTATGAAAGATGAAAGTGTAAAGATACAAATATATCACCACGACAATATTATTGAGCACCTGCATCTAATGAGAGAGTCTTTAGAGACCTAAAAGAGCTAAAGTCTTTATGGTAGGGAAATCGGTTACTCTTTCTTTTCTAGAAGTTTTGTCATCAATGGGAAATGTTTTGGTGAATAGTAAAAGACAATGAATTGATTTTTTATTTAGTTCTTATAGATAGTGTTAGAAAATAGGATTTCTATGGATAGTGATTCTTGGTTTTGGGCTTGAAATATAGGCCGGTATATGGGCCTAGTTGTTGAGCTTGATAGTGGTTGAGATTTGCCTAAAAAACAAGCCCTCATGGGAATGAGAGACTCTTCGATACTTAAGCATACAAATATATGTAGAGTAAATGGTTGTAGAAAAAATATTAATTATAGAAACCTATCTATTTACCTGACAACCCAAGATATTTATAAACCATGCTACATTGGCTCACTTGAACATTGAGAATAGTATTATAATTGATTGATAGAAATGTTGGTGCTAACCATTGAATAATATTTAACATTGTTATTGATTGAAAGGTTAATTAATGTTAATGATATGTTAGCGAGAAATAACTAGTAGTCAAAGAAAAATGTGACCAGATTGCATAGAAAATAGAAAATAATTTGGGCTTGCATTGTTAATAATTGGCTAAAAAATATGATGTCCATATAAAAAGTTTATACCTGTAAAAAAATTTATTAAAAAATATGATAGGTAATTGTGAAAAATATTGTTTACATTGATGGTTTGACTCATCGAAAATATACGTCAACAATTTAATTATTTTTTTTTAAACAAAAGAGATAAGGATGGGCCCACCATTTAGGATAAGCCCAAATTTTTATTATATTTTTCACGTTAAAAAAACTTTTAATTTTACCCAAGGGTTAATTGTGGTGTTCAAACTTCAAACTCAAGATTGCTTCGGAAGGGCATTATTTGACAAGGAGATCCACAACACTCAAGTCTTTTTTTTAAAAAAAAAAAAACCATACAGTACTTCTCAATCGAGTGAGGATTTTCTTTTTTTTTGAGGAAGAAATTCAAGCTTGGAATGCATTTATAACGTTTTATTCTGGAGAGGAAGCTTCATTTTCTAATTGAAGTGACAATATTAAATTATGTGAAGAGATCATGTGACCTAGCCACATTCTTTGACTTTCACTTGGGACCATTATAGACCACTATTTTCTTAGTTGCAAGGTCCACTAGGGATAATTATTTTGGGATGCAACTTGTGCATTCAAATTGCCTGCAGTCGCGCCCTAGTTCAATTATCTCTAGGAGGAAAGTAGAAAGCAGTTCTTGGGTGTCTTATCTTTCTGAAATTATAATTTTTGTTTCTTTTAGAGCAAGCTGTATTAATATCAAAAATAAAAAAGAATATTTTATACTATATATCACAATACTAAAAGCGTTGATGAAAATTACTTTGAGGAGAATGCATGGAGTTCTATCTCTCACCTTTATTTGTTTTTGCCCCCTTCTCCTCTCCTTCTCATCAAACAAATATTTTTTTTTTCATGAAACAACTAGAGGATTAATTGCTACTCTCATCTTTCTTGTGTTACTCTCTCCTTTTTTAATTAATTAATTAACTATATATATATATATATATATAGTACGATTAATTATTGGATTTTCTGACAGCAGGTGTACAAGTCTTGCTGATATTGACAAAACAGCAGACAGTCCACGTTCTTGAACATGAAAAACGAAGAACATAACAATCTCACAATCCATGGCATAGCTTGCATACGTACCCTTTTTCACTTGGGATAAGCTCAAACAGTATTTTTTCTTTTTTGAGAAATCTCAAGTTCTTCCTCTTTCCACCTAGGTTATACACTTTGGAGTTTGGACAACCTTTTTCTTTTTTTCTTTCTCGGATTGGTTTTGACGGCTTTTCATTTACAAGCCCTCTGTAAACTTTAATATACGAAATCCATTCCCTTTATCAAAGACAGTTATGTGTTGTAATGTATTTCTTGATTTTTTGAGGGCTACCATGTATACTCACTTAACTATGGTTCATGATTTTGTGATTTTTAAAATATTTAATTTCTGAGGGTGGTATTCTTATTTAATTCTTACTTATGATTTTTTTTTTTGAATTTATAAGAGTTGCAGGGAATGAATGAATTTTTTTGCGAATGATCCATTTAATTTGATTGTAAAAACACTCAAGCTTTTATTGGGAAAAAAACTTTGGTGACTTTTTGAGAATCAAATAAAGTATGGTTCTTTTTTAAATTCAAATAAAGGTCATGAGCTGAGCAAATATTGATCACATGAAGCCTCGAAAAAAAAGGTAAATAAAAAGTTTTACCCTCTGTATTTGGTTAGTTCTACCCGAAGAAGAAGAAGAAGGAAGATTGACATACTGAAAAGCAGGCCGATAGGTGAAAAAAAAATGCCTTGATTTTTTGGTGAACAAGAACTTCGTTTATACCCATTCTTTGATCCGGTTTAGGACTCTAACCTTTCTTTCATTTGCAATATCTTTCATCCAACCTATATATTAAATTTAATTAAGTTTTATTTATTTTTTCTTTTGAATTTTAGTCACTGATGGATATGGAGTCAATTTAACAAATTGGAAACAGAGAGATAATATTGCATGGAAAATAAAGTTTAGGAACCTAAATGGATTTTAAAAAAAGAAAAAGAAAAATGATGACGTCTAAGTCCTTATAATTGACCGAAAGTTCATACTAGTTATGACCAATTAACTTAAAAAGAATAATTGAAACCTATTGTTATGAATGAAATTAATGGGTAATTGACGCAGGATATTGAACTAAAAGAGTTAAGGCAGAGAAATAAAGAAGTTTTTAATAATATTGTCCAACATAAATAAAGCTTAATTAATAAAATTTAACTTTAAAATAAATTAAATTGAAAAACACAAGTTAAAGCTGAATTTCTCCTATTATTTTTCATCATCTATGATAATAATATGTATATGTAAATCGTGTTTTGAATCCCATATCCCCACTAGTAATTATTTTTTTATCTTGCTAAGTGGTCCTGCATAATTTTTAGACCCAACTTGGTAACTGGCCCGGTCTAAAGCCTGGATTCCAGGTTTTGACCGGGTCATGAAATTATTGGGGTTAAATTTTTTTTTTTAAAAAAAATCAAAACGACATCGTTTTAATAAAAAAAATATCAACGGGTTGCAACCGGGTCTTGCTAAGCAACTCGCCTGGTCACACCGAGTTTTTTCTTCCTCTATTTTTTATTCAACCCGACCTAATTTCAGTTCCGGATTGACCTGCCGAACCGGGTTTTAAAACTATGTGGTCTTGTACTAAATCAGCATGCTTATGTGTAAAAGAAGGGGAATTTGGGGACCTTGTTGTAGGTTTTTACAATTGTGGATGACTTGGATTTCCTATTGAACCCAAGAAAAATAACAAGATAAAGCAAAAATATTAAAAATTAACAATAGCATCATATGTAGGAAGATCTCAAGTCCATACAACATTTTCTTAAATTTTTTAAAAATTATTTTTTATTAGAATTAATTTTTTTTGTTTTTAAATCATTTTGATTTATTAATTTCAAATATTATTTTTTAAAAAATAAAAATATTATTTTGATGAACTTTTAACAAAAAAAACTTTAAAAATCATTATCACACTTTCAAACATCCTATTAAATAGATTATTACATTTTCAAACATCCAATTAAATAAATGGTCAGTTTTTATTTTATTTTAACCTTTATAAGTTACCATACAAGGGATTCTTCTCTGGAAAAAAAAAAATAGATGAGCCTTCATCAATTCAAAAACTTATGGGAAGACATCATTGCGATGACTAGTTGTTGTAATTTAAAATAACGTACTTACGAAAAAGAATTTTTGTTTTTTTTCCTAAAAAAAAAAAAAAAAAAAAACCAAGAAGGGAGGGGGAGAAGACTAGCAACATAAATGCCATTATGAAATCCAATTATTTCTCCTCAGGTAGAGACTGAAATTCAGCCTTCGGTCTTGACAAGTCCACAATCCCCCTTTACCTGTACTGACATTTATTTGTTTGTTTGATAAATTACTATTTTTATGTTTTTTTGGAGTTATGTTTATATTAAAGTTTCAGTAAATTTTAATTTTTTTTGTTTTTAAATTTTTTGATTTTAAAAAATAATAAAAATATTATTTTAATATATTTAAAAAATATTTTAAAAAGTAAGCTCCACTTCTGGACAAATTAACAAGCTTAAAAGAACTGTTGCTTCTTTTGCTTTTACATGTACTTAGTTTTTTATCTCTTTCCACAACAATCAAAGAGATATTTTACACACGCTAGCAACAATAATCAAGTCTTCTCAAGAAACTTTATTGTTGGAAAATTTTTGAACGAAGCACGGTGTCAGTTGCTTCAATTTTCCAAAAAGATGATTGGCTTTCAAATATTTTTGTCTAGTAAAGGAAGATCAAACCTTGAAAGGATGACCTAATTTGTTGTCATGCTATGATGCTGTATGCTGTAAATCGAGTCAGATTCTTACTGACAAAAAAAAAATGATGATTAAGTGACGGAAGTGTTTTCAAAGAAGTAAAAAAATCTGAGAATCATTCCATTGGATTTAACAGGTTTGATTAATCTAATAATATAATTAAAAAAACTAAACATCAACAATAAATCAATCAAACCAAACAAAAAAAAATACAATGATTAACCTGAAAAATGAACTGTAACCGCTGTTTTCAGTTTCAATTTTAGTCTTTTAACTCTAAATTATTTAAAATAAAAATAATTTAATTTTATTTAATCAAATTGAACATTAACTTAGCATTATAATCTTCCCTCAACATTGCAAGAACTCCATGCCTAGAAATCTAAAACAAACTACCAAGTTAAATTTCAAATAAAACTAATATAAAAAAATTAAATTAAAAAAAAAAGAGTTGAGTAATAGAAAAAAAGTTATCTTAATGCTTCTAACCATTAATTGTTGTTAGTGAACAAAAGGGACTTAGTATTTATTCAAGCTTTGAATTTGATCCTTAAAAGTTTTAATTTTTATAAATCAATAAAATTAAATTTTATTTTATCAATTTAAATATTAACCAAGTGATAGAATATTTTCTTGATATTTTAAATATTTATATGTAGATATACAAATAAATAATTATAAACAATCTCAAATAAAAATAAAAATATGTTGGGATAAAAAAATATAATTTTAGTGTGCGAATCACATTGAAATCTCATATAATTTTAATGTGCGAATCATCTTTTTTTCAAAAAATAAAAAATAAAATTTAATTTTAATTTTATTTCTGATCAAAGAGAAGAAATCAGTCCGTCCCAGTAGTCTAATCAGGGTATCAAACCCCGAAGAGCAGTTGGGGCCTGAAATTCAATTTGTGATTGGTTAAGAATCTGTTGCCTGTGGATTTGACTCCTCTACGTCTTGTTTTAGCAATTTGATGATCATGATCATCATCATTACTAATTTTGACGATTTAGCATTAGTAGGAGTGATAGTCTTATCAGATGAGGATTATCCTACATCTCAACTCCCATCATGGTAAATTGCCCCATCAAAGGAGTCTTTCACGCTTTATTGGTTGCATGAGTTTCGTTTCATCTTGATAAATGGACTTAATTATAACTCAGTCCATATAATTTAATGAAACAACCTAATTCATCCTTATTCTCTTGAGAATATACATCTAATCCCTGTGTTTTTTGTTTCCTTATTACCCGGTCCTCCCATCCATTCAAGTATACCCATATACATTTGGCTCCCATTAAAGAAATACGTCGACGAGAGATAGTTATTGGTAAGAAAAATAGATGTCGCCCTTATAATTCATGTGTTCATAAACATAGAAGATTGCGACGCTATATTGACTCTTTAAAGACCGTAACTCGTAACATTGTACTATGATATGTGTCAATCTAAACTTTTTGAAAAATTGCTTGAGATTGCGATTTGATTTTATGACGATTAGGTGAGGGTTTAAAGGATAATTATCTATTCTGTTTGGGTCTGGATATCCGTTCCATAGCCTAAATGGTAGGTTGATCGTTTTTTTTAATTTTTGTTTTCGGCCCATCATTTTTCTTTTTTGATATTTTTTTAAAATTTTATTGGCTATATTTTTTAAAATATTCCGTAGGATGTTTTTCTAAATCCATCGGAAAAGATTTTTTAAAAAAAACTATTATTTTTTTTATATACAAAATCAAATTTGTAAAATCCATGACAGTTAAAATAAATAAAAAATTTGAGACGACAAAAATTGAGCTTAAATATTTGTAAAAAAAAAAAAAAAAGGCTTAAACACCAAAAATCTAAATACCAACAAAATCATAGCCACTTCTACAAATTCCCCCACCTCCCAGAGCCTCAAAAGCGGTGCTATATTTTACTATTTTTCTTAGATTCGTAGACCCAAGTAGTTTTTTTAAGGTAAAAGTGTAAAATAATAAATAAAAAGTATAGAATATGTTTGTTTTTGTGAAAATTTTTTAATTTTAATTTATTTTTTATATTTTCAAATCATGATGTTAAAAGTAAAGTTTAAAAGATATATTTCAAAACAAAATTCAATTTATAAAAACATCCACCAGATCCCTTACATTACAAAAAAGAGTCAAGAAAATAAGAACAGGTCTTGTAGTTTCGTGAATGAACACGACCCATAAGCCACCACCTTCTCTCTTTTTCTCTCTAAAAAACCCTCTCTCTCTAACCACCTACAGATATGAACACCAGCCTCTTCAAATGCAATTTGTCTTCCAGCTTCTTCTTGTATCCTAAGGTCGTTCTTCTTTGACAAAGAAAAAAAAAACCTATCGCATAGTACCCTTCATAAAGAACAAAACTTGGACTCCCTTGACAAATATCACAAGCTTGACATTCAAAGATTGTTTCTTTCTGAATCTTTTTTGCTTATATACTCAGGTATAATCATGGGTCTCAAAATCCTGTTTTGTTTTTTTGTTTTAGACTGTTTTGCCTGTTGCTTCATTGGTTCTTTTAGCCCTTATCAATGGCTTCATCCGCAGAACTTTGCCATACTGAGGAGATTTTTTAAAAGTTTTGATGTTGCTGACACTTTCTGAGATAATTGTTCGCAGCTGTTTTCGTTTTTAATTTTAGGCATGGGGTTTTAGAGGATTTTTCTTTTAAAACAGAAAACCAATATAGATTATTTAATAATGCACGTATATGGGGTTTTTAAGCTTTTTTAAATCTGGGTTTTGATTTTTGGAGTAAGTTTTGTTCTGTTATTGTCAAGCTTGGAATTTTTGCTCTATCTTTTGCTGCTTGCTTATATTGAGTTTGTTCTGATGCTAGATCAAGAAATACGGATTTTTTTTTATTTAATCACTCATCTTTCCATGTTGATTGATCAGGAGGATCTTGCATTGGAGACATAGTTGCTCCATGGTGAGCTTTCACGTATTTAATTTTTATGTTATATTGGGTTATAATTGGTCAAATAAGATGTGAAGCAACCTGAGGCAATGCTATTATTCAGCAACTTGGAAATGTGGATTCATTTGGTTGCTTTCTTGTGCTCTAATTCTTGAATTCGGGCTTGTTCTTTAGGGAGAAGCTCCAGCTTTCATTGTGGATGATCTGCAGAATCAGATTGGATTTGAAAATGAATTTGGCTCAAAATTCAAAGGCTGCAAAACCACCACAACTATCGGCGATAAAACTGTAAGTGAGCTTGTTGCGTTGATTTGACTCTCTTCTAAAACAACCTCATTCCCTCTTTCGGTTAATCCGGTCAATGATCTTGCTAATTGAGATTCTTTTTGGGTAGTATGTCATTGGTGGTGGCAACGATGAGTCAACATTGCCTGTTGAAGTTCGAATTTTTGACAAAGCTACTGGCAATTGGTGAGCTGATATTTCTGCCTAAGAGAGAGTGTTTCTTCATTGGGGTTCTTGTTTAGAGTTGAGATTGCTTATCGTGGTAGAGTTTTCACGTTTTTCAGGGTAACTCCTATCGTGCTGGGATCAAAACCCAACTCATGTAAAGGTCTCTCGGCCATATCATTGAATGATCGTATTTTGATAGTTAAGAAGGGGTCCGCCCCTGATGACTGCATTTTGTTTCTTGAGGTTGGTATTTCAGAAACTTCTGGAGAATTATTAAGGGAAATGTTAAGATTCTACTCTGTCTCCAACGATATATGAAATGAAATTAAAAAAAAAAGGCAGTACCAAAATGATAAACCACAACCTTCATAACAGTTTCATCACTCTCCAAAAATGTGAATAAACTGTTCTCAAATTCCATTTGCAACATTGCCAATACATTGAATGTGATGTTTACATTATTCCCTAATTGTGTCTTCTTAAGATAATTAATTTGTTTTAATTTTGGCAGGTGGACACTTGGTTTGTCAGGGAGCAGAAAAAAATTCGGGGGACTGAGGTTGTTGCCTGGAGTAAGGGGGTAAGGGGCGATGCTGAGAAGCCAGTTGTCATAAGTGGTCCTTCTGGAGTGGGTAAAGGAACATTAATATCCATGCTTATGAAGGAATTCCCATCTATGTTTGGGTTTTCTGTTAGCCACACAACCCGTGCACCAAGAGGCATGGAGAAGGATGGGGTTCATTACCATTTCACCGAGCAAAGTATTATGGAGAAAGAGATAAAAGATGGGAAATTCGTTGAGTATGCTTCTGTTCATGGAAATCTGTATGGGACCAGTATTGAAGCTGTTGAGGTGGTAACTGATGCGGGGAAGGTGAATATTTCTGTTCCTCCTTTTCTTGGTCAACCTATATTACTTTGTTATAAGCAATTGTGGATACCTATTGTGGTTGCAATGTAAGATATTCATAGCAATGCAATGGTATTTAGGTACTGGATCAACCGAGAAATGATAATGAATTTGGATTGCTTTTGCTGAATGTCTTCAGAAACCATACAAAGAACCTTTTTCTAAAAAGAAAGACCTCAACTTAATCAAAATACTTGCATCTGCAAACTCAAATGTTTTTCCAAGAAGCTTTTTGATTATATTTTGCTATTTCATTTGGGGTTGCAGAGGTGCATTCTTGACATCGATGTTCAAGGGGCAAGATCAGTGAGGGCTAGTTCTCTGGAAGCAATCCTCATCTTTATTTGCCCCCCCTCAATGGAGGAGCTTGAGACTCGCCTCCGTTCAAGGTAAGTCAGAAGTTCATACGAATTCCTAACCATTCTTGTATCTTCCTGCACTTGTTCTAACTTGAATCTGATCAACAGACGTACTGAGACAGAGGAGCAGATCCTTAAGCGACTCCAAAATGCAGAGGTGGAGATGAAGCAAGGAAAATCATCGGGCATCTTTGATCATATCTTGTATAACGATAATCTGGATGACTGTTATGAGAGTCTTAAGGTAATACTGTGCTGCTTGACATTGCATCCATGCAGAGTTTATTTTCAAAATGCTTTATATTCTCTCTGATTTGCTGCAGAAACTTCTTGGGATAGATGGAGCTGCCGCAGCTACCCAGATATCAGGTAAGATATCTGTCATCAACATAAACCCATGATATACTTATTTCATCTGCTTTGGTAAAATATGCAAGTCTTTAATGTCTAAGAAAATGTAGCTAATATGATGCTTTGTCAATCCAGCACCCCAAGGGATTGATCTGCCCGCAGACCATTCAGTTTCGAAAATGGATAACAAGATTATCATAAACTATGGAACTCCAGAACTAGAGAAAGCATCAAAGAGCTTGTTAGTAGTTCCACTATCTTTCTTCAAGAATCTTATATTCAGCATTATGATCTCTTGTAAGTTATTTGAATGGTGTGATTATTGACTTACAACTACCATGATGTGGGTTGAGCAGGATGGTACTGGATGTATCCTCACTCAAGGGAGGGGCTCCTGGACGAACAAGAGGGCTAGACGTGTATGTCATTGACTAATTTTCAGATGACTTGAATGGGATCAATCAGCCAAGCTAACGACTCGATCCAGCCTCATAGATACTAACATGCTTTCACGAACTTCAAAATCTCCCAGTTGTCTCTGCTTTATATTCTTAAGAAAGTGAACGGTGACAAAGCTCGAAACATGATTTTTTGTAATAATCCCTTGTCTTGATATCATCTCCATTTTTTTTCATTATTTGCCTGTATTAGAAAGGAGACGACTTGGATTAATGTTTGAACAGTTAGTCAAGTACTATTCCCTTGCCGGCAATGAGATGATTTATGATTTGTATGGGCGTGTTCACGATCATCTTCGTAAAATATAACCAAGTTGATTTCCCATCATTGTTTCAAGCAAGCAGATTAGAGTGGGTGGAAGGGTTGGAAGATGCTTATAATTTCAAATATCATAAAGGAATGCGCTACAAGTTGACCACCAATGTGCAGCCTGTGATCTGCTCAGCTAGGTGTGCTGCGCAAGTATTATATGTGCTCGCTAGCTATTACCCGTCCGCGACTAGCCATTCTAATTCAAATTAATTCCCCTCCAGGCATTTAAATTCATCAAAGTCAATATACATGTTTTAATCTAATGGCTTGAAGAAGATACGGGACGGGACAAAAGACAGCTAGAAGAGAAAGAAATAGAGAATGAGACGCAAAAGATGAGAAGAGATTGAAGAAACAGAAAGAGTGAGATTCGAAAGACTTGTTAGAGCTCCGATACAAGTTTCCTTTTTTTAAGATAATTTTTTATATATATTTTTAAATTATATTTAATACGTGGATATAAAAAATAATTTTAAAAATATTATTTTAATATATTTTTAAATAAAAATTATTTTTAAAAAAAAACATACTATCATCACATTAAAAAAGAACTGTACGGGGAACTGCTTTAACTGAACTTTTCCAAGTTGGTTTCGTTGCCTTCTTCTTTCGGTTGTCTTTACCTCCTCGTGGGGGGACCCAAACTGAGGCAACATACAGAGCAAGTTGGTGATAATCTGTTAGGATTGGTTGGTGTCTTTTCCGGGCCGGCGTTCCTCTCACATTCAGCACCTTCCATTTGTACGATCTGCAGACTTTGATAGGCCTACAGAGGTTTTCATGAGAGGTCCAGGATGCACCACCAATAAAAAGCACCTTCCTCCCCCTTTCCTTCAGTACTTGTCTGCTTTTTTGCCATGCGATTCATGGATCTACTCTCAAATCCTATTTTTATTTGATTTTGTTTTCTTCTTATTTTGAATGCATTCTTCGCCACAGGACATCTGCTCGCAAGAAATGATGTTAGGCGTTGGGCGTGCTTGGTCAGAGCCAATCATGTTCTTCATTTAACAATGTAGATATATATAGATTATTGTTGGAGGTTACTGCTGGATTGGAAGAGCAATGGAAAAATGGCACGGTACAAGGATGGGAAAAGAATGCTCAAGAAAATGGGCGCGTGCCAGCTGATCATACTTTTATTGATCTTGATTTTTACAGCACTGTTGAGGACCAAGAATATCATTGCCTGCAGCTGCTTTATTTTTCCATGAATCATTTTCGTTTTGCCTGGGAATCTATAATCATAGAGCATTCTCTTGCTGAATGCTGATAGTTTATGTTAATGTCAAAGAAACAAGGATGTACTTCTGTATTTTGTTATCACCAAGTGTCAGCTGACGCTGACATGTTGCTGCTGTTATCATTCTCCTTATAGAATAACAAAAATGTTCACTCATCGATTAGCCATTTACTACTGCCATTATCAAACATTAAAATGCTTGGAAAAAACACTATAAATTTATTATAGATATAGATTTATTGTCATGTGAACCACACTATAAATATAAAATATTTGTATTGTGAATAACATTGTAGTGCATATAAGGGCGTTGTTTTTTTTATATTTAGTAAAAAATTACTTTTAGATCTGGCTGAACAGCCAGAACCAATAGCATTGAATTTAACTATCCAACAGAACCCAATGACGTTGTTCCTGTTTAGCACCCTCTCTATATTAAAAAAGCTTTCAACTAGTACGAGAGCTAAGCCACTAATATCATGGTAGAGGTTATACCACAGAAAGTCAGCAAAGAAACTAAGATTTTATATATATTATATGCTTTCGATCGAGAACTTTTAAGAATGACTTTCATTCCTTTTTTATTTTAATGAAGTACAAAAAAAAAAAACAAGACAACATGGGTCCTGACGATATTGGGTCTGGATGTCTAGTAATACCCAATAGGATTGGGTCCCCCACCCTATATTGTTGGGTCCTGCCACCAATAGGACTCAAAACATTGGGTCCTGTTGCCAGCACGATCTAAAATTTAAATTTTTTTTCTTTTATTTTATATAATTTTTTTTCATACAACAAAGAAAAAATGAACTTATGAGACTTTTTTTATATTGTATAAAAAATAGGTGATGATAAATTTTTTCATTTGAGGTTGGGTTGAATTTCCTTATTAAAGATTGTTTGTTTTTGCGTTTCAAAAATGCTTTGAAAAAACATTTGAATTTTTTTTTCTTTAATTTAAATTAATATTTTTTAATGTTTTTGTATTATTTTGATGTGATGATATAAAAAATCAATTTTAAACATTAAAAAAAACAATAATATAATAACTAGCATAGTGGCCCGCGCTCTGTAGTAGGTCCATAACTATTTTTTTTTCAAATGTAAAAATGCTTAAGTTGGGTTAAAAGCACGAAATATATTTTTATCATCACCATCTTTAAAAAAAAGTATTTTTTATAATAGCATCATAAATAGCACATAGCAGAGCAGCGCCCAATACATTAACAACTAATTTTTTTTCTTTAATTTTTTTACTATTAAATATTTCAATTTTATGTATTTTTCTTTGTCAATTTTTTTTCTTTTCTCTTATTTTTTTTTCATACTGTAAAGAGAAAATAAATTGATGGAACTTTTTTATGTTGTACAAAAGTTGGGTGATGATAATTTTTTTTCATTTGAGGTTGGGTTAAATTTTCTTATTAAAGCATGTTTGTTTTTGCATTTAAAAAATGCCTTAAAAAATTTTTGAATTTTATTTTATTTTTTTATTTAATTCAAATTAATAGTTTTTTAATGTTTTTATATTATTTTGATGTGATGATATAAAAAATCAATTTTAAAAAATCAAAAAATGTTCTCTCAATATGTTTTTTTTATATATATTTTTAAAAATAACTATTACGTAATAATACAATAACTAACATATTGGTCCATACTTCGCAGCTGATCAATAACAATTTTTTTTTTCAAATGTAAAAATGTTTGAGTTAGGTTAAAATCACTGAATGTATTTCCATCGTCATCTTTTTCAAATAAAATATTTTCTACAGTAGCACCATCAATAGCTCATAGCAAAGCAGCACCTAATATACCGACAACTAATTTTTTTCCCTGTACTTTTTTTTCGTTTAAGATATTTCGATGATAATCTTTTTTCATTTTATATTGGCTTGAATTTACTTATTAAAGCATGTTTTTTTTTTTGTATTACAAAAACACTTCTAAAAAAATTCATTTTTTTTAATTTTTTTATTTACTTCAAATTATTTCTTTCCCGATTTTTTATAGACCTGGATGCATTTTTGATCCATGAGAAGATACAATCGAGTATGCTATTGAATGTTTGTGTTTATTTGAGTGGAAAATTAGCGAATTAATGACATTTTACATTGGATTTTTAAGGATTTAGGGTTTGGTTAGATTTGATTGTGATTTTATAATTGAGTTTACAAAGGTTAAAAAGAGAGGTAGAGGTAAACCAAAAAGAAAAAACAGAAGCTAAACAAGGAGAATAGTGAAGATAAGAAATTAGGTCCTGCTGACAGCAAAACTCAATAATGTTAGGTTCTGCTCCCACCAGAGCCCAAAAGAGTTGGGTATTACTGCCACCCGAACCCAATAGCATTGGGTGCTAGTGCCAACAAGATTCATTAGTGATGGATCTTGCTACCTAACCAAATTCAACAATTTTTGGATTTTTAGGCTGCTAGATCCAATGTTATTTTGAGTCTGGCTTCGCTGTTAAACCCAAAACACTTAATATATTCTTTATATTTTTTTACATTTAAAAGGATTATTATTGATCAATTGTAGGACGCAAGCCAACATGCTAATAGTGATTAAATCTGAATTAACTTTCGCAAATCAATCTAGTAAACTATTTACCTGAAGCTTGGATCATGTTGTTCTGTATGTTTGATATTATATCAGTTTTGTAGTTGCCATTTGAAAGAAAAAAAAAGGTTTAATAAAAAAACATTTTAAAAAATGTGTCTCTTACAAAAGCTCTCCAAACCTTATTATAGGCGAAACCAAACTTTTGTTTCTCCGGGACACGATGGAATGTTTAAACTGCAAAGGTTAAAATGGCACATGGATTTTTCAATTGTAAGAAAAACAGAAGATAATAAAAGCAAAATTGTGGTTTAGAAAAACCATAAAAAAGTAGCTTTAACATAACTGAGTTTAGATCTCATAAAGCAGTCTTAATCTAAAAAGACTCTTAAACTTGTTTAAAATTTAACTAGGTCAAGGTCAACTTGGAGAGGAATATATATATATATATATATATATATATATATATATATATAAAATAGCAACTTCATTTCAGTAATTTATCTGAAATAATATCGTGTTATAAAAAATCATTTTAAAATTCACTTAAGAAATCTATTAACCGAGCTTTGACCAAGTCAAACTCAAATTCCCCCATCATCACATGATCCATTAATAGACATTCTTGATGGGCTCGCCTACAAATCAATTCCACATTGACATGAAACAAACCCCATAACAGAGGACCCAGATAAGCTGAGCAAGAGATTGCAAATACAAATGCAAATGCTCATGACCTGTTCTTTCGGTTTTTTCAAAGATTAAATTCCTTGTCGATTGGGTTTTTCAGTATTAAATTCCTTTTCAAAGCAGACAATCGATATCCGAAAAAAGATTATTTTTTAAATTGAGTACAAGGAAACGGTGATCTACTTAACTGTAGAAAGCCCTCTACAGCCCCTGAAGAAAGTGACAAACAACAAGCCAAGAATGATTTGCCTTTTTTTTCCCTTCCTCTTGAGGGTTTGTTTTCCTCTTCAGTCCCTTGTGTTTTTCATTATTCATACTTTAGTCATTATGCTTTATTTCTTTTATTTTTTGTTCCTTCAAAGTTATGTTTTCTTATTATTAAATGATGTTGATGTTAAGAAATCAGTCAAAGATATATTTGCAGGTTCTGTTCAAGCTAATTGATTCAATTGCAGATTATTTTTATGATAATGTAGGCTTACCATTGTTGAAAGAATTGATCCTTGATTATAGCTATGTAATTGATTCTAGGAAATCATTTCCATTCTTGTAAAGATCACATGTAATTCTGCAACTATAAATAAAATATCTCATCCACATTGAAGGTGTGGTGTTTTGTAAAATACTCTCATGGTATCAGAGCTTCTGGATTAACCTCCCTTCAATCCTTTCATCTTCTCTCCAATGGCCACAGAAAACCCTTCTGCCCCTCTGCCCTTCACCACCCTTATTCATATGATCACTGTCAAATTATCTTCTGCTAATTACCTCATTTGGCATAGTCAAATCCTTCCCTTCATTGAGAGCCAAGACCCTGTCGGTCATATTGATGGTTCCATTGTTCCACATCCAAAATTTGATTCTCTCAACTCTCAAACACTAAGTGACAAATATTTGTCTTGGAAAGTTTTGCCTTCTCCGATCTCCCTAACTGGAGAAGCATTGGCTGAAATTGTTGGACTCTTCACCGCCCATGACGTCTGGCTTGCTTTGGAAACAACCTTTAATCACAAGTCTAACGCACGAGATATCCACCTCAAGGATGAATAGCAGTCGATGAAGAGAGCCACCGGGTCTGTCAGAGACTTTGCTCGTGTCTTCAAGGGATTCTGCGACCAGCTACACGACATTGGATGTCTAGTTGACAATAAAGTGCACTGGTTTCTTTGTGGACTTGGTACAGAATTTTCAAGTTTCTCTTTTGCCCGGATGGCCCTCACTCTGCTGCCATCATTTGCTGACCTTGTCTCCAGAGCCGAAAGCTTTGAATTATTCTAAAGATCACTTGAACCGGTTGCGTCACCTCCTGCTGTTGCTGCCTTCACTGTCACAAGTCGCAACTGGCAGCAGAGGAATCAACCACGGCGGAGGACCAATCCTGGACAGCAACCTCGCACCTCTGGACAGTTCTTCCGTCATCAGCATGCAATCAGGGACGCAATAATAACCAAGCATGTCGCCATCCACGCTGTCAGATCTATCGCGTTGATGGACACTTTGCAGACCTGTGCCCTCAATGTTATTCTCGTGTTTTAGCCGCTCATATTATTGAGGCTGACAATTATTCTTGCTCACTTCATGGCTCGACCGGAGCTGATTAGTTCCTAGATACAGGTGTTTCAGCTCATATGTCCACAATGAATGAAGGTTTGTAGAGCACTCTCATATGATTGGATATGTTTTGTTATGCACACTCTCACAGATGCAGTGTGACAGATTATTCTTACATTACATTAATAACCACTATTACAAAATAAATTTTAAGTTATGGTTAAAAAACAGGAACAAGGACCAGAGAAGTTGTTTTTTCATTTTTTAAAAGGCAAGGCTTTCCATTCTTTGGTCCCTGTAGTTATAAAACTTCTTTTTATAGCCATCGAAACTTTCATTTCTCTTACATTTCAGTCTTCAATGATTTAGAGAGGTGATAAAAAATCACTGCAAATAAAAATGAGGGATACAGTCTTGAATTGGTAGAAAAACCCAAAAAAAAAAAACAAATTTCATTAAATTTATTTAAGAGAGAAAAAATCGATGGAGGTTGTTTAAGTATTTAACCACGACACAAAATCAGAATTTAAAAAGTTTATTTTGATTTGTTTTGTTTTTAAGTTTTTATATTGATTAAAGCATGCTATAAACATAGGTTATTTAAGTTTTTGTGATGTTTTTAGGTGTTGTTTTTAGTGAAATAGGGTGTAATTCAGGTTTTATTAGTTTGAAAACTTGAATTTCAATTTTTCAATTATAAAAGATAACCAAAATTTATTGCAATGAGCGACACGTAATCTGCTCCATGAGCCTAGACTTTCTTCATTTTAGTCCAGTGCGCAAGGGCTTGATAGTGCTAAGCCCTTTCCCTGTTTTGATGTGAAAAATGATGTACAAACTAGAAATATGTTTCTCCTGTTGGGCTATAGGAAGATTGCAGAGTTATGGTCTATGGGCTAATTTGGGCTTCTTTTACAGTGTGGATACATCTAGAATGACAACTATAATTGTTCAAGAATACAGGCCCCAAAGTTAAACCAATAAAGCCCAATACCTTGGCCCAAGAACCGACCCATGTGGAAAAAATTACCTAGCCGAGGTAACTTTAACAAATAGCTCCATTTTCTCGGGGTAATAAACTCACGGGAAAACATGGAGGAGATTCGCTTCACGTGTGTGTCCTGTACAAGAAATGATACGCCATCCACCACCGCACACGCTATGTGGTAGGGTTCCACCTCCACCTGACGCTATTATCCAACCCACCAAGCAACAAATCAAATACTCTCAGGCTCTGATACGATGACTGCTTTCTGGGAAGAGCCCTAATAATTGCCGCCCTGACTTTACTCGATGGGTAAATCAGTTAATTTCAAGTATGGACCGAATAATTCAGTTAAAAATACTTGATTTTTTTCTCAACACTATATTATTATAATTTTCTTTTTAGCTTAACGCATCTTTTTCATGACTAAGATCTCCAGGCAATTCAACCTTTATTAAAGATGGTTTGCTGTAGAAGATTTACAGTAACTCTTGTCTCATTCTCATTGCCACTAAAGATTAGAATATTAAAATTGTAATTTTATCATTCGCAAGAAGAAAAATTAAACTAGACAAGAGGGGTAATAAAGTATTTTTATTGTTTTCGCACAATAAAATGACTAACATATTATTTAAAACAAAAATATATTAAAACAACATGCATGGTTATTTCAACTTTTTTTTTTCTTTTATTAGCATAGTAAAATAATTACATTGTGATTTAATTTAAATTATCTTTAACTTGTGTCTAAGGCTTTTTTATTATTTTCATTATGGAATTTTTTTTTTCATTATTGAGTTGTATCATGGGCAATTTGGTATTTTAACAGATGTAAAATATTATTTAATATTAAAAAGTAGATGATCTTTAGACGACACATGCAAATCTTTCAGCCACCAAGCATTAGCTTCTACGATAACCTTTGAATCTTCACAATGCTCGTCCATCCTTGGGCTATGCATGTGACTACTAGACCTCTATTTTGTTGTCAACAATAATTTTTTTTTTTTATCTCTCTTTCTTGATTTCCCACATTTAACCCTATAGATTTTTAAAACAACACTTCAATTTATTTTTTTTCAAATTTAATCATTATTTATTATTATTATTTATTTTATTTTAAATAATTCATAGAATTGAAATTTTCTTTCAATTTCATCTTCTATTGATTTGTTTATCTGTTAAATTTGATCCTTATTTTTTTAAAATTATTTTCTTAATTGAATTTATTTCTCAATTGCATCTCTCAATATTTTATTTTATTTTTATATTAAATTTCGTTGTTATTCTTGTAATTGCTATTTGTTTTTTTAGATATTTTTTAATTCAACTTTCTTATTCTTCTTCTTCTTTTTTTCATTTCATTCCTTAATATTTTGTTGATTGAGATTTTGTTTATAAAAAATTTAGCTTTGGGATTTTTTGAGTTTACTTTTTATAAGATAATTTTGGCTTTAAAACCTAGGTCATAAGATTGAAAATTAGTTTGGATTGACTTAGTTATTTTTCTTTAATATCCTTTTTAAAAATTGATTTTTTCAATTCTATTACTCTATGGGGTTATCCTAATTTCAAGTGCTGATTCATGAATTTTATGGGATAACCTAGGTTGACCCATACCAAATTTGTATTGTTTGATTTATATGTTATTGTTGTCTATTATTTTTTTATCATATTATTAAATTAACCAAGGTTATTGAATTCAATTAAATTAATGACCTGAATCTCAATTTCTCTTACTTTTTTGAAAACATTATAGTAGTCTAAACATCTTTTTTTTTATGCTAAAAAAATTTAAGGATGAAAATGATATAAAAAAACCTCTCGACATAACTTCTTATCTAGTTTAAATCATGTGGGAGTTGTCTTGATATGTCTTAGTTAACTTAGCCGATTCAAAAATAACATGGTCGACCGGTAAAAAAAAAATAAATCTAAGAATAAAAATGAGATAAAAATGATGACATTAAAAAAAAAAAAAAAAAAAAAAAAAAAAAAAAACTCTTAACTCAATTCCTTGGCATGGGTTTATTTAAACTATGTTAGAGTTTTCTTTACTTGATCTAATTAATTTAGTTGGTCCAAAACAACTCACACAACTATTAAAAAAAATTAAGAATGAAATTAAGGGGGGGAAATTGAAATAAAACATGGAGGGAAATGGGGGGGGGGGATAGAGGCTGAATAAAAAAAAAGAGGTTTCACTATTCATATAAAATTCTCTCAAAGAATACATTTAAATTCTTTATATATAAAAAATAAATTTATGAGCTTGAGATACATGCATTTCTAATTAATTTATTTATAGGCAGCTTGTTGTGAGTCAAGTGCCAAACCATAGTGTGACCGATCAAATTATGGTGCAGAAGCTAGCACAGCAAGAAAATTGCATGTTAACATGAACATGAAGACTGAGAGAAACAGTATGAATATTAGATGAAGATGCCGACGGTGGCAAAAAGTTCAACAGGAAAAAGCTAAAGAAGAATACTCAATCATCGAAGTCACACTAAAAAGAAGCTTTTCTTGTTTTTCTTTTCTCTCTCTCTACAAAGTAACATTCACATGAAAGAAAAGAAATCACAGTTCTGTAAAGGCTTCTGATGGAGCTACAATTAAGCACTATATGTTTTACTCAATCCGCATTGCTGATGATCTTGTATATCTCACGTCTTAAAAGTAATTATCAAGAAATTAACAAAATTAATCCACGAGATGGTTTTAACAAGTTAAAAAGCGTTTTTTTTGGGGGGGGGGGGGGGGGGGGGGGAAGAGAGAATGAAATTGAAGATTCAGCATTTATAGGCACATACATCCATAAAATACAAAACCCTACTGAAATAATTAACTAGCACAAATCTGCAAATCAAGGGTTGATTGCTCAATCTTCAAGCCCTAATTACTAATTGCACACTTAAATGGCCATCATTAAGTAGCAAATATTAGTACATAGAAGTCATCCATAGAACCAGTTTAAGCACATCAGTTAAGCTGGGATATTATCACGAAATGCAAAGAAGAAGAAAAGCTCTATATCTGGAGGAGCGAAAAAGACTATGGGAGATTTCTTTGACGAGCACTTTGTAGTTACCCTTCTCTTCATTGGAGCTGGTGGACAAGATAAGATCTCAGGTATTTTGAATCTTTGAGCCTTCGGTGTAGAGCAGCCAACGATGTCCTTATCACCTTCTTGGTCATTAATGTTGACAGTGCATGACTCTTTGGAGCTGGTAGAAGTAGTGCTGTGACTGCAAGGCAGATCCCTCGATGGTTCTTCGCATTTTGGCACCCTTTGTTGCCTCCTGCGTCTTGTTGATCTTCTTGTATTCGATGGAGCCATGCGAGGGCTTGATCAATAAGCTTGGACTGCTAAATATTGAGTTCTAATAGGAAGGGCTGAAATCGATGCAGCAGCTAGCTATAGATGCTCTTTTCAGGTGGATGTAATGGATTGATAAGACTTCCTTTTGGCTTTGTGAAAGTTACAGCAGATGAAGTTGAAGAAAGAGACACTGGCTAGCTAACAGTGCCTCTCACCTGAAAGGCATTCATGACTTGGAAGACAGCAACAGGAACATTCCAAAACACTATTTAATAACCATTTGAAAACTTCAAAAGCTTCTGACCTGGATCAAGTAAATCCAAAATAACATTACAGCAGCAAACACTAACCACTACCACTTGAAGAAGAAATCCATTCAAACCTGTACCAAATCCCGTTAGGATTGGACACTCTTAAAGAAATGAATTTGCAACTTCCTATCAATTTCCTGGATATATGTTCTCCAGCTTGTAGACACCTTCAGTGCATATACCAAGAAGTTATAGCGAAGGAGAATCAGAAAGATATATTTTTCTTAATATAAAGGTTGATCACTTTTCAATACAAGAGATAAGGCTTTATCAGAAAAGAATCAAACGGTATTATATGAAGTGGGGCACAGGGAGGTGCTTGAGATTATTGTTATTCCCTTTGTGCCCGACTGATCAGCATGGGGGCAAGTATACAGGAAGCCCTTTTCTTTTTCTGCAGAGTTACAAAATAAAGCATCAATCTATATCTTTATGCTTTGGAGAGGAAATGTTACTCGTAATTAATTAATGGTGCATGTGTTTGTGGAGCGAGATGGCTAATCTTCTCTGCAAATTTATTCGTACATGAGTAATTAAAATTTTAATTCTTTTCAAACAAAATGCAACAATCTGCTTATATTCTGTTTTTTTAAAAGAAAAAATTAAGGTATTTTTTTAATATTATGATATGTATATATTGTATTGTATTGTATTAAAAAAATATATAAAATGTTCTGTTCATATATTTATATGATGCATATGTATATAAACTGTATATATATATCGGAATAGATTTTAATTGTATTTAATAATATTCATTGGATAAAATAATTATATAAAAATTACATTTATTCAAATAGATTTGATTTGGTATCATTGGATAAAATTATATCTATCATACCAAAGAAAGTTTATAATTTAGTAATTTAACAAAATATATAAGACGTTAAAAAAATTATTGTGCCACAAAAATTACTGTAAATTATGATAATGATTTGGTGATTTTACATTTATCTATATTAATTAAGAATGCTAAGTTCAAGAGTAAAATGATATTTTTCACGTGAATCATTTATTATTTGTTTTTGGGGTATAAAAGGTTTTTTTAGCAGTAAAATACCTTCAATATCTTTAAAACAAACCAAAAATAAAGTTTCTAGCAATTGTTTTAGATTTCACATTTTACTAAATTGCCCTTTGTTTCAAAATTATTTAAGTTTTTTATTTTTAGGGGTGTGATTTTGTATTTCTTTCTGGTTTTTTTTTTAATCAAAGGGTAGAGGGGTAAAAATATCTTTCCAAAAATAAAAATAAATTAAATATTCAGAGCCCATTAAATTTACTAAATTATCCTAGTTTCAAAATTCATTTATGTTTTTCTTGGGGTATTTTTGTATTTTTCTTTGGGTTTGTTTTGTTATTGTTAGATGGATAGATGGGTAAATTGGTCTTTAAAATAATTTAAAAAATAATAAAAATTCAAATTTGTCCGGTGCATTGAAGGTTCTGTGATGGTGAGAACTTTATTTCATCATGTCAGTCAATTTCCTGCAGCATCCTCTTCCTCAAGAGGCTACACGTGTTTGTCTGTGATGGACGGATTATTGTTAAACTTTTTTTTTTTCTATTTTCTCTCTTTTCTCATAATTCGCACATGGCATTGAAAATTTCAGGGCAATCCTCTTGATTGGGAATATTTTAGTATCAGTCTTTAGTCTTATGAATTTTTAATTTGTGTCAGTCTTTAGTCTTATGAATTTTTAATTTGTGTCATTTTTCTTTTGTAATTTTTTTTTAATTGTATAATTTAATTTAAATTTTTTATTTCTCAAATCTTATCTTGATTTTTTTTTCAGTTTCTTTATTGTTTTTTTAGTGAATTTTTAATTGTTTTCAATTTCATTCTTTAATCCGAATCTTAATTTTTTTTTTACTTTTTTAGATTTGATCCTCATTCTCTTTTTCTTAGTGGTTTATTCTTTAATTCTTTTATGAAATTGATTTTTTTTTAATTTAGCTTTCAATCCAAAATTATTCATCCTCTAATTTTTTTTTTAATTTAATCATTGTTTTTTTAATTGTTATTTTTTTAAAAAAAATTATTCAATTTGTTTTTCAATTTTATCCTTTGACTTTTAATTTATTGAAATTTAGACTTCATGTTTTTTTTTAGCTTTGGTGCTACCATTCATAATTTGAGATTGTTTTTTTAAAAAAATAATAGAGTTAGTAGTTTTTTTTTTTTTATTATTCGGTTATTCTAATCTCACAACTTGATGAGGTGGACTTAGCAAGTTAACCTGAGCGAACTCGAGTCTTTTTCTCATAATTGCTATTTTTTTAGTTCTTTTTTATGTTTGATTTTTAAAAAAAAATAATTATTATTTAATATTTAATTGGTTGATAAATAGACTTAAGTTTTTTTAAAAAAAAATTGTTATTTTTTATCAAATAACTCATGTTATGAGTTTAATAGGATAAACATGCGCTGTTATTTTTTATTATTATTATTTAATATTAAGTTTTCTCTTTTTTCTCTAAAATATACTTGCGTCGACTAAATATAATTTTTTTAACCCTACTCGCAATGAAGTCCAAGTCTAGTTGAAACCTATTGCAGTCGCTGCCTTACTGGATAAAAGGGGCTTGAAGGCGGAAGGGACTGAAGATTAAACAAATAAAGAATAATAATAACGCAATTATTTTCCTCCAAAAAGACAACTAAATAATTAATTAGGCTGTTTCAAACCAACCTATAATTTAGGTACTTGAATACTGGTAACAAGGCCCACTCATCATGACAATAGAGCTTTGATATTGCAAACAAACCTAAAATGGGCCAGCAATCAACATCAAGTTTCATGGACCGTCAAGCTTCAAGCCCTTCCGCATCCTTCCCTCCAAAAACGAGAGCAGGAAATTGGTGGTAAAAAGGTACTTGAATTAGACACTGGCTTACTAGTTTCAGGCGACGTGCCTTGAGGAGAAGTTGCCAAAGAGGTCGCAGGTTTCATGGGTTTACAACCCTAGTGGTTGACCGTTCTGGCATTCCATATCAGAGAGAAGAACGATGAGTAAGCCCCCCAGAACAGCTTGAGGCTATGCATCAATCGCATTAGAACCAACATTTATCTTGCAAATATGGAATCCCAAAATGCGTATGAAGTTGCACTTTGATTTCAAACTAAGACTCATCGGAACTTCTTCTTCTTACAGTTGTTCGTATACTCAAGCAGTTGATGGAAAAATGGCATGAGCATATCAAAGCAGGTGCTGAACTTTACCAGCAAGCAGTGTTAGTTCTACTATACAGACCACAGTGGGAAAGCTGATAAACTCACCGATCTTCACGGTTCCATTGGACTTTGAGGTTTGGAGCCTGACTCCGGGGACTCTTCTTCTGATAACCTTTGACTGAAAGGAGGTCGTGGGGGATCAACTGTTAATGATCCTTCCAATACCTTCACTACCTCACTCATTGAAGGTCTCATCTGTTCATCTGATTGAAGGCACCAGAATGCAATTCGTAACACTCTCTCTAGCTCCTTTAAATCCACGCCATCATCAAGTCTTTTATCAATCACCCTCTCTGGGTGCCCCTGGATCCATTCCTCATAGGTCCACTCCCAAAGATCCTTGACTTCTGGACGCCCGGTTATCAATATCAGCACCATCTTGCCAAAATCCGCCACATCTTTCTCTCCACCGTATGATTCCTCAGGACGAACCATTTCCAACCCGTATTCACTCACCTTGGCCTCGTAATTTTTATCCAGGACCACGTTTGAACATTTCAAATTTCCATGGCTTATGAACTCCCTACATCCTGCGTGCAAATAACAAATAGCCCTTGCCACAGTCAAGCATATGTCAACTCTCCTTCTCCAAGTCAGTCTTTCATTCAACTCATCATCTTCGATACATTTGTCCAGAGAACCATTTTTGACATATTCGTAGACCAAATATCTATGACCTAACTCACAGCAATAGCCATTCAGCTTCACCAGGTTTTTGTGATGTATACTTCCTATCTTCGATACAGCAGCTCGAAACTTCCTTTCTCCAATGGTTTCGTCAAGGTCTTTGACTGCTACTGGCTGTTGGTTTGAAAGCGCACCTCTATACATACCTGGCCCTATCTGGTGCTTGAAATTCCCAGTGATGTCCTTGATTTCTGTAAATGGTAACATCATCACACCCTTAGAGTTACGGCCTGTGTAAGCTAAAGCAGCTTTCCTCAAAAACCGATTTCTTCTTCTATACATGAAGTAGCCAATCCCTAACTGAACAACAACAAATAAAAGTAATGTGCCTGAGGCTGCTCCACCAATTTGACAAGAAAGGCACAACCCATGAGACCGTTTGACTGGAGATAGTGATGGAGAAGAACTTGAATTATGGGGATTAACAGCCATGGGGTCCGAGCATGTCTTAACAAAAGATATAGAACTTAAAGAGGGGTTTTGATGACCAGAGAAGTATGGACTTGTCGTCATTCGGCACTGAGCAGTTCCATCATTTGTGAAGGTTGCAGCTGTACAAGCCGGGTCCTGCATGCACAACTCTCTACATTGCTGTAAATTAGTAATGGTGATAGATTCATTTGGTGGATAAATCCCATACAGAAAAGTGTGCTCATAAGTATCCATACTGTGATTAGAATCACAATTCAGTGAAAAACATTTCAAGTTGGATGAAGATGTTGTCTTGAAAGGGCATCGGCATTCGGGAGATCCTGATGTATTGAAAACACAGATGCCGTGCCCGCCACAGGTTGCAAAAACATTGCATTGATTTTCAACGGCTTGCCAAACTGATTTCCATGACCCTGTTGCTTCTACCCATGAGTATATCCGCAGATTACCATCAATGTCTAATTTAAGTAACCGAAAATTTACACTGTCATTGTGGTCTTCCCCAAAAACAGACCAAACAGGATTCAGATTGTGGTCCACAAGTTGCAGGACTCCACCGGAGGTAAGGACGACGCCAAGATTCAAACTAGAAGGATTTCCTCTGGACCAGTAAATAACATCGCTTTCCCACTTCAGCTGTAACTGACCTGAAGCATTCATATGAAGACTGTAATAACTTGAAACAGAATTTCTGCTTGCTGCTCTAAGGGTTTTATGAACAGGTAGATTCTGGCCTGGAAGAAGTGTGTCGGATGGATTATCAAAACTTTGCCAAACAACATCCTTCTTTCTATTCAATAGAACAAGATTGCCATCATTACGAAGAAGAGCCGAAGCAACAGCTAATTGGCTCGTGTTGCTGGTCCACACAGCAACTCCCCTCAAAGAATCAACCAATACCAGCTCCCCGTTTTGAGAAAGCTGGAAAAAGGACTTGTTACCCACAGTGACATCAGCTCCAGCAACCCAAACCACAGTTTGCTTGGGGAAAGGAATAGATTTTGAATTGAAACGTATCCCTACACCATACTGATTAGGCTGTTCAGAATGGTTAACGAATCCAACAGCAAAATCACCATTGGAGGAAACCCACAAGTTATTTTCCTCTACAGAAAGCTTTGACCCCAAGGGAATATGTGAAACAACAATATGAATGAGAAAGGACCAAAAGAAGACACATAGAACGAAAGGTGAACTGAACAAGAAATTGCCCTGCTTAAGCATACTTGAAATGCTTAGATATGCAAGAAAACAAGCAGCAAATTCAGTGACTACTTAGAAGCCTCTAAACAAGCAGGAGAGACGAAATTCACTGAACCTCAATTTACACATCGGAGGCACAGCAGCATGTAGTAAAAAAGTAGACAGCTTAAACACAATGAAGCTTACGAAACAGGAGAGATTCAAGATGATCATTGGCACAAAAATTAAAGCCAATGAATCACATGTCAACGATTATTAGGCAAAAACACGACTAAATCTAAGAATTTCAAGGGTTGTATGCTTAATCAAGCAGAAAACAATGACAATGGAGCAACTACAAATTCAAGAAGGGTCTAAAGAATGGGACTTTGGTACTTTACAAGGGCAGGAAAGCTGATTAAAAATCAAGAAGCCAGTGTGATTGTACCACCTTGACCACCGCAGTAAGATCAATCTCCCTTTTAGACCAGGGTACAAATGAAAATCAGAATGGGATCATCTAATATTTGACTAGGAAGTAGGAACACGATATTGATGAATATAGCAGCAAATGACCTGATCAAAAATAAAATTTTGATGGCATGGGGAAATAGAAAAATGGGAGTTGAAAATTGAAACTTTAACAGGGACACAAACGGGACCCAAAATTAGGCCAATGAGCTACAACTTCCTTGCAATGCAATTACTTTCAGGGCTTTGAAAAAAAGGAGTAGGGTCTGGATAATGGTATGAAAAGAACCCAGTTTTGAATATCTAGAGCACATAAAATTAGAAAAACCCAGAAAGGTAGAAAGTAAGAGAAACCACAGATTGGGACGAAGTAAAACGGAGAGGATTTCTAGTCATATTTTATAAAAAAAAGTACAAGCCAAAGATCTGAAAAGAAAAGAGAGAAAAGAAAAGGGAAAAAAGAAACTTTCCAATAGGAAAGATTCCAGGAAATAAAAAATACGGTAGTACTTATTCTCCTTTCCCTTGAAATGACAATTTGGCCTGAGAAATCTTTGACAAGATTGGCCTGAGAAGACGAAGGTTTTGGATAGGAGAGAAGGGAAATGGAAGCATGTGAAAGCAAGAATATGTATTTGGATATTTCCTTCAGCCTTTTACACTTAAATTTGGATGTATTTTTTTGTATTTTTAAAAAATATTATGCTTCCATTTAATTTTATTAGTACAGAATATCAGCATATATTTGATATTGTGATAATTTTTATAGTTATAATTTTAAAAATATTGTTAATTATGGTTTTAAAAGATATATACTTAATTAAAACTAATGTGAGATACCTTCAAATATATGTGGATACTGCAAGTGTCTAAAAAACAGCTAATTCTTTTGCTCCGTGGGGGGAACCATTGCATCTGTTGCTTTGATTGCAACCCTAATATTATTTATAACTTGAAATTAAGTATTGATAGATTTAATTTTAAAATATTTCTTTCATGTTTTTAGCCAAAAAAAACGCGGAAGGTGGCTAAATTATTTTAGCCACGTTAATATTTTTTTTTTATTTATTTATTTTTTAAGTTGTTTTGAAAATTATATTTTTTAATATATTTTTCTATTAGGTTATTTATAATCTCATGAGTTTGATTTTTTTTTTATTTCAACATTTAACATTATATTTACTCTACTGAAACCCTAGAGCTACCCCATTTTTTTTCTTTTCTTTTTTAACTCTATCTTTCAAGTTTTTTATTTTTATTTTTATTGAATCTTTTTTAATTTTTTTTAATTATATCTTTCAATATTTTATTGATTTGAAATTGATCTTTATAATTTATTTCAATTTTTTTTATGAGATTATCGATGTCTCAAATAAAAGTCTCAATGTTTAATTGATGCTCTATGAATGTTTATTTTATTTTATTTTCATATCATTAAAAAAAATTTGTTAAATCTGATAGAGTTCATGATCCAGGTTATTGGTTTAATACAAAACTTAAGTCATTTCAATATATTATTGTCTCACTATTAAAATAAAAAAATTATTATCTTGAATTTTTTATGTATTCAAATCATATTTTTACCGATTATCTAGTTTATTTTTAGATTTATCAAGTCAATTAGATCATAACAAGATAACTTTCACATAAATTAATTTAAAATTAAAGTTAGATAAAAAATTAGGTTGAAAGATTTTAAAATTAACTTATTAGATCAAATTTCATAATAATATTAAATAATTTATAAACACTTTTAAATTTTTAATTTTTTTTTATCCGACCTGCAATGTTTAGGGGACAATAAATTTGCATGTCTCTAATAGAAGTTAGTAGGGGTGAGCAAAAAACTTAAAAAACCGATTAAACTAAAAAAACAAAAAAAAATTAACTAAAAAAACCGAATCGAAAAAAAAACTTAACTGATTAGAAAACTCAAAAGAATTTTTAATTCAGTTCAATTTTAATTTTAAATATCTAAAACTGATTAAACCAAATCGATTTCACCACAAAACTGACTAAAAAAAACTAGTATAGACCAACCCCAGCCCCTCACCCCTCATTTTTTTATCTTTGCCTCCCTGCATCTTAATTATTTCTCCATCAAATTCTCTTCTCTCCCTGGCAGATCTATTTTTCTAAAAACACTAATTTAAGACCTTATTTGGATCCAACTCGTTCACTATGGACATATATGTTTTTCTTGCCATCTTGATTAATTTCTAGTTTCTATTTTCCTTGATATTTTGTGGGATTATGCTTTTTTCAATTATGCTGTAATTTGTGACTTTGGTTGTAAACTGAAACAAGTTCTTGAAGAACAAGAATGAAATTTGATTCCTAGTTTTCCGGTTTTTGAACAACAAAAACTGAACCGAACCGAAACCAGTTAGTTTAAACTGATTTTGGTTTTAAATTTTAAAAAATAATAATTTTGATTTAATTAATTTTTTAAAATAAAAACTAAACTGAACAAAAAATAATCGCCCCCTGAAAATCAGCTCTGGGCAGTTAACATTCAATAGCGTATGTTACATTATTTAATCAGCTCTTCACCTCCTCCTTCTCCTTCAATGATGTGGAAACTTAACTATCGGGTATATAATTTAGTGATAATAATTTGGGATCAAGAAATTTATTTGTTTTTATGATTTTAAGTTTGAGTTATGTGATTATTAATATGATGGATATTACAGATATATATGGTTATTTACTTTTGGGCTTGTAAAATTAATCAAAGTACACACAAGTTAGTCTATATACTCACATTAATAATAATAATAATTAAAAAAAAAAAGATGTGGAAACTTGCATTAATAATAACAACAACAACACTGCGTTCGACTTCAGCTATATCTACTGTTTCTAAATACTGTCAATTTCCATACTAACGTATTAGCTTTATCTCCTGTGTTAGGGTAAAATTCCAAGTTAATTCAAAGTATTATTGTTGTAAATAATATCTAAAATATTATAATATTAGAATTTTTCTTCTAATTGAAAAACAAAAAGATGTTTGTGTTTTATAAAATAAAATAAAAAATATATAAATTGATAAATTAAAAAAAAGTTGTTGACACTAATTAAATATTAAAATGAAAAGTTAATCTTTATAATATAAATAAAAGATAAATACATACATAAATATTTTATACCGACTATCCTTTTTACTTTAAATATTTTCATTTTAGCTTTGCAGCTTAATGTTGTTACTGATACCAGATAATTGTTAATTTTTAAAAAAGCTTCATATAAATACAGCTAACTTATATAGAATATAAAAGGAAAAAAAATTGATACATGTCAAACTTATCTCTTATATGATATAATGCATAGAATAAAAAAGGGAAGAGGTAAATGGTATAAGGCCAAGCATACTTTAATAAAAAAGCTCAGGCATGCTTGGGTCTAGAAATCCAAGCCTACACCTAGGGGTTTTTTTTTTTAAGGTATTTATTTATTTTTTTTTAAAAAAAAGTAGGAGATAAGTTGTCTATCAAGTAAATAACATGTTGCAGATTAATTTTTTTTTTTTTATCACCTCTAGTGTTTAGAAATTATCAAAAATACAATTTTCAACTCGTTTGTATTTGAAATTGCCTCCAAAACATAATATAAACTCTAAAAAACAACTTATCAATTTAAAAACACTCTTAAATCACTTTTAAAAAACAAAAATTAACCCAATAAAAAGAAAACAAATGAAACCTAATTTACTTTTCTTGACATGAAGATTATTATTTTTTATAGCTGAAATATGGCTAACCAAAAACCTTTTTTCTTTCATTATTTTCGAGGAAGTTTTTTCCATCTCTTTTAAATTTAAAGACCAAAAAATAAATATAATGAACTTTTATACTAACATTAAAACTCTAAAAAAAATTAAAATTGATCATGTATTTTTTTCTTGTTTTACAATATGATTATTTTTTCTTTTTCTTTTATCTTTATACTACAATTTTAAAATTTATTTCATAAAAAGATTAAATAAAAAAATCTAAAAACAGAAAATGAAAAGGAAAGAAAAAAAAAGACGGGGAGCATCCTCTGTTCATATCGAAAGCGATACCGACCCAGTTCTTTTAGTTGTATTATTAAATTAGTACATAGATTCGTTAAGTAAAAATGAAGAGGTTGTTCGTTTTTCCCCCACTTACAGTGTAAATCTTGCCGATAAAGGGGAGCAGTTGAACTACTCAAAATTATTTAATGAATTGTAGAGGTGGAAAGCCATCTTCTTCTTCTTCTCCTTTTTTTTTTTTTTTTTTTTTTTTTTTTTTATGGTGTATTGTGTGGTATTCAGAGAAAATGTTAGGACATGGATACCGTCTTCATATTTACTATCGAACCACAATGTTTCGAAATTGAAATTATTACAATAATTAACTGTTATCTACAAATCTAAAATGCAGGGGAATCCAATGTGGATCCCCTCGTATAGCATAGTAACGTAGATGGACTGTTTATAGTGTTTTTTTTTTTTAATTTATCTTTTATTGGACAAAATTATTGTCAAATTTATTGAAAAATAATAAGATTAAAAGATAAAAGATGAAAATAAAAAACATGAAAAAATAAGTGGCTTTATCTTTGAGCAAAATATTTATTATATATTTTTAAAATTATAAATATTAGATCCCTTCAATTTTAAGGATTTAAGGGCAAAATTAATTTTGATACCAATTTTTTTTTTTTTTGCCCTTAATGTGAAAGAAATGAGAGAAAAAAACTGGGATCTGATGCTAAAAAGAGAAAGCTTTCGTTGCACCAATTCTGATCATAAAAATTGTCGATATCGGTGTCAAATTGCTCCATTTGATGATGAGAGTTTACATTAGGTGTTTTTTTTTACCTTGAAATTTCCTAGAAAAACATATATGAGCTTGATAAATTTTTTTATTTTGGGTTTTGGGGTATTGTTTTGGTTTTTTGAGGGTATAAATGAGTTTATTAAGTTGTCTAGGATGTTTTCTTAGTGTTTTGGGTTAAAATGGATTTAGATATCGATTTTTTTATTGTTAATGCTTTTTAATATATGTATCTTTTCAAAATAATTTTTAAATTTATATTTAAATTAATACTTATTTTTTCTTTTATTTTTTTTATCTAGTCTCTTTTAAATAATAATTATTTTTTAGTTATTCTATATGCATTTGATTTTTTTAGAAATTGTTCTAATTCATGTATAATTTTTTTTATGCTTTATATAAATAGAATTTATTTTATTATACACCTAGTTCTCAATTTATTTTATGAGACATAAGTTTTTTTCTTGTTTTTTATAGTTTTGAATAGAGTGGGCTCCATTGTTGATTCTTCTAGCAATGCCCTCTGTCCTGTTGGCAGCCGTTTCATGACTTGTGACAAGGGAAAAGGAACAGGGAATTGAATTTCATTGTGGGGTGCCATGCTACATTCTAAAAAAATAAATTTTTATTAGATTATTGATTTTTTTAAAGTATTTTTTATTTAAAAATATATTAAAATAATATTTTTTATATTTTTAAATTTATTTTTAACATTAAAATATCATAAATTAATAAAAATAAAATAAATTAAATAACTCTTAAATATATTTTTTAACACCAAAACAAATCCAGTCTAAACTTGCTTTTTAATCAATTTTTTGCCCAGCATCATCATATATACCCAGTTGAGTGGGTCCATGACAATCGGGAATTCGAGGGAGGAAAAGGCTACTTTAATTAGCACATTTGCATTGAGGGCTTGAACTTTTTTTTTTTTTAGGCAGTGTTTATCTCTATATTTCAAAAATATTTAAAAAAAAATTAAAATTTTTTTAAATTAATATATTTGTGATATTTTTAAACTATTTTGATGTGTTAATATTAAAAATAATTTTTAAAAAATAAAAAAATATTATTTTAATATATTTTAAAATAAAAAACAGTTATTATCATATTTCTAAACATCCTAGTAAATAGAGATTATTTTTTTTGCCAAACCTCTTGAGATTATCTTCTTGGTTATTTTAACATGCAAATGTGTTTTTTTAATATATTCTTAAGTGTTATTTTTTTAAAAAAAGCTAAAAATAAGTTTTTAAGATCTAAAAAATAATAGAATCGGAGAACACGCCATCTTCAATGCTAGACTACATTTCAATTATTAAAAAAACAAAAATAATAAAGCAAACAATTTATTATTTGTTCTTAAAAAAAAAGTCACACATGCTAGTCTGGTTTGTTAGACCCAGTAATACTTTATTGTTTTTTTTAAATAAAATTATTTTTTGTTTTCCATTTAATTTTTTGTTAATATTCTCTCATTATTAGAATATTTTAGTTTAATTTTTTAAAAAATATTAATTGATATTTTATATTGTTTCTATGATTTCATAACACTTTAAAAAATTGTTATAATGTCTCTTTAAATTTTTTCTATCTCAAATTTTAGAACAGGTAAGTTGTATTCACATATTTCATTTATAAAAAAAAATCACATGTACATAGATAGCAAGTAGAATTAACCTCAAAAATAAATAAAAATGATTGTTAAGATAAAAATTGATACGTGGATTTATCTTTTGCTTTCTTAATTAGCATTAATGACTCTTATTCAATTTATTAATTTATTTTATTAAACACGGACATCACCTTACCATTTATGAGTGCACATATCATCTCCTTCTTCCTTTACAACAACGGACCATGGGTGTTATATATAACTAATAACTAGCCGAAATTCTACCCAGGCTTTAGGTCTCTCTTTCCGGCAGTGTTTTGCGAGCCAACGACATCATTTTATCTGTTCAGGCTCTCTTTGAGGATTTAGTTCAAATCGTGTTTTATTAAAAATTATTTTTTATTTAAATTAATTATTTTTTATGTTTTTAAAATATTTTGATATATTGATATATTTTTAAGTAAAAATATATTTTAAATTATAATTGTTTTTATATTTTTAAACACACGAGTTATTAAAGGAACAGCAAAAAAAAAAAGCTATCAAGTTTGACACGCACCAAGCAACTTGCATACTAAAGACAAGAAGATGGTATGAAGGAAAATCATATATTTGAAGAGGTCAAACCATTATCTTTTAATTCTTTAACTTTCAATATTTTAATTGCTCTTGCCTGTTCATTGTTTTTCCCTTTAATTTAATGTATCCTTCAACAAATCAATTTACATTCTTCGTAATTTGGAATATACGAGACGAATTATTGAAAGTGACTAACATCTTTTAAGACACTAACAAGACTCAAAGTAAATTAAATTTTATTCTCTTGATTGATTAATTTGTAGCTAAATTAATACCCATGTCACCGCTTTTCCAAGATGATGCACTTGGTTTATGAGGAGCCCAATGCCCGGTGCTGCTGGAATCAGGTGAATTCCACCGGAGTTTTAGACTAGGCCTATTACAGAGATACAGACAGACTAGTGGTTTATGAGTTAGCCCAATGGCCGTGGCTAGTGGTTTATTCAGAAAATAGGCCTAAGACGCATAGTTTCTTTTTGGGTCACAAGGGCTGCTGCTCCAGAGGGAACGATGATCCTCATAGCTCAAAACCTCCTCCCGTTTTATCAATCTCAAGGAGAAATCAAAAAGCACCATCGATCTTCTTTTTCTTTCTGGTTTTCTTTCAGATTTAAAACAAGCCTTGTTTTTCTTTTTTTGACAAGTACTTTTCGATCTTTAAACAGAACCATGTATATGAAACTTTCCTCCTCTTCTTTTTGAGAGAAAAAAAGGGTTTTTTTACAAGTATTATTGATGTTCTCTCTTGGATTTCCATTTGGTTAGCACATCACTCCAGCAGCAAAAAATTGTGCTTGCGTGCATAATCCCAGATTTATTGGCTAGTTTTTTCCTTGTATTCTCTGAAGTTAGATCAATTGAGTTTGTTCACCCTTATGGTTAGGAGTTAGCTCCAAATCTCCCATCTCTATTTCTCCATCCGCAAGAGGACAATTTGCATGACTCAACGCCAAAGACTCAAAGCTCTTCTTTTGCTTAATATTTGGTTTGGTTTGAAAGTGTGGTTGTTATTTAAAGTATTTTTTATTTAAAAATATGATAAAATAATATTTTTTTAAAAAAAAGTTTTTTTTTTAATATTAACATGTTTAATTGATCTAATAATTTATAATAAAAAATAAAAATAAAATTAAATATTTAAAAAAATATATTTTTAAAATATAAAAATAAAATGAAGTAAATCAAAACCACAAAATCTACAATTGAGTTTCTAGCAACTTCACATCCAAAAACAAGTCGCTAATCTTTAATTTCATTGTAGCCGTCGAGGCAACCAGAGCTGGCCAAGTGCTTCGGACGGGGTCCCCCATAGTGCCTATGATATGGAGCCTCTATTTACATGTCATCTAATATCCCCATGATGTTAGATAACGAGTCCACATTGGCACCTGGTCTTTTGCCCTACCACACAGTGAAAGTCTCTTTCTCTATTTTTCTTTTCTTTTTTTATTGTTTTTTATATAGTCGATTCAAATCAATTTATACATATTAATTTCACGAATTTAAAATTAATAATTATATAAATTTTTAATGATTATCATATTAACAATCACATAATTTAAATTTAGAATCAGAAAAAACAAGTTTTTTTCTTAAATGTATGACTTGGGTTTTCTTTCAAATTTTTTCTACATTTATACTTAATTTTAGGTGTCACGATCAAATAATCTTCAAAGTGTCGGGCACCATTATCTTGTCTAGATGAATAATCCATGCAAGCTGTGAATGTGTTTTTCATATAGAGCTTGTGCTTCTTTCGTGTCTACATCCTTAGCCCTCGAAAATGAGAGACAAGATTGAAAACGTAACCTACATTAATTAACAAGAAAAAAAAGTCACCTGGGGATTTAAGGTAGTGTTTGTCATTGAGGTTTCAAATGGCAAGCACAAGTGTTTAATTTTTATAGAGTTATTGTTTCTTTTTTATATTAGGTTTGTGTTTGATTTTCTCATAAAATAGCTCAGTTTTATTAATTTTTAAAAAAATTAGATACAGGAACAACAATTGACAATAATACAAAAATATAAAGTGTTTTTTCTGGCCATGGACAATATATAACTCCTCTCTCTCAAGGAAATAGTTTTCAAATGCCATGGTAGTTAAACGTCTTAAGTTAGTGATCGCCAAGGTTATCCACACAAAAATAATAAATCGTTTAATAATGATTCGAATTATTGATAAAGAAAATACAAGTGTTTGATTATTATTATTTAATCCGTTCAGAGGTTGCTTGAACAACTTTTGGTGCTAGAATGACTTGGATTTCCCGCTTTTTTTTTATAAAATATAATCAGGCAAAAAAAGGGGAAAAAAAATACAGAAGAAGAGGTTCTCCTAAAAAACAAAGAAAAATTAATAAGGAGATGATGAAGCATCACGACTCTCTTGTCTTGGTGGACGGGGAGTGTCATTTTAGGTGTGCATGGAGGAACGTAACCTATCAAGGCCGGAGTATCATAATTTATGACAGTTAATTACAAAGCTTAATCCTGATTAGTTTGCAGCCAAAGATTACATTAATTAATTAATGAAAGTATGGCTATCTAAAACTGTAAACATCAAGGATTATGCTTTGAGTCTTTGAAAAAAGCGACGGGAGAAATCAATAGTTAAAGATTTCATACTTACGTTTTTTTTTTTAAAAAAAAAAAAACAGATAGAGATGCTTTTCTTTTTTCCTTTATTATTTATTGATTAAATTACTAAATTATCCCTAGGACCACATGATTATTGCAAAAAAGAAAGTGAAATTATGAATATGCCCCAAAAATCAAGCCTAAGATTTTTTGTTCCAGGATCAATAGAGTAATTATATTATGCATGGTAAATGAAAATTTTGAAAAAGACCCAAGTCTGAAGTTGAATCTTTTTTATTTTTAAAGGTAACCAACTAATTTAACTGTTTAAAAATTTATAAAAAAATTAAGCTATCCATGAATAATTTTAGAATAACATATGGAACTCATGAAATGATTATTTTACCCATTATTTTACCCTTCATACTAGTTCATTGGTTTTTTTTCAATGAAGGGTAAAAACATAATGTTACTTGTGATTTTGTGTGTGTTTGTATGTGAAAGAATGCGGTGATCATGCTCCCACTCTAGCAGCAAAAAATTCTAAGTTTTAAAAATATTTTTGAAAAAATTTAAATTTTTTTATTTTTTTTATTAATTTTAGATTAATATATGTTTAGTATTTTTAAATCATTTTGATGTGCTGATATCAAAGATAATTTTTTAAAATATAAAAATATTATTAACATGTATTTTAACACGAAAAATTATTAAAAAAACAATCATAATTATATTACCAAATAAAATAATCTCAAGGGTACGGGTTCCATTTGGTAAAAATAACATGTTGATATGGTAAAGTTATTTTATTATATATTGATATTGACACAATTGGCACAAGGGAGGGAGCTAACGAAGCACAAAGTAAAGTAATCACAGTTTAATAAAATATTAATAATAGCACCATATAATTATAGTCAATCTTTGATCATTGTTTCCATTGTTATTTTCATACTTGGTCAACATTAAAGAACGGCTATGAATTAGGCATCACTAATCTGGTCCCTTAATGATACTTTTTTCCAAGAAAAAAAATACCCTCAAAGTGGCAGCTATTAAATCAGACAAATTAAGAACATAGTTTCAAAATTGTAAGAAGGACTATACAATATAGATATAAACTATCTATTTACCTCGCATTTCATCGCAAGTTGAATAATTTTTTTAGAATATTAATATGCCAATTTTTCTAACGCTTTTTATGACATAAAAAAATCACAATTATAAATTGAAAATTTAATACATATATTTAATTAAATAAATCAAGAATCATATTTTTAATTAAAATAAATTATGAACCCTGATTTTTAACAAATTAAAATTAATATGTCAAACTTATAACTCCATCATAAATTCAATTTTTTCAAGATGAAATCAATTTTTTTAATACCAGGACATGACATACTAAATTAACATGGGCTTTGCGATTTAACTTGTAAAACTCGTGATCTAAATCATGTACTCAACCAAGTTTAAAATATTTTTTATTTAATGATATGATAATAAAAAAATAGATACTTGAAAAAAATTATTACAATTTAAATACAATAATATTTATTTAAGATTATAATAATTTTATAAAAAAATAAATTATAATAATTAATTTAAAATTAATAAAATATTATTGGTCGAAATTAGAAGAGAAACCAATTCAAAACAAGTAAAATGTTGAAAAGGATAGAACTAGAAGAAAAAGTTTGGATGATAGATTTTTAAGAGAGAGAGAGAGAGAGAGAACGTCTGGGAAAAAAAAATGTAAATGCAAATTAAATGCTCAATTCCATTTCATTACAACGAAAGTGCACCCAAAAAAGTAGTATTCAATTAGATATGGATCGTTATCTGATCTGTTTTGAAAGCCACAGTTCGCAATACTTTCGGAGGCTAAATCGGTGTCAAGTAGCATACAGCCATTGTCAATCCATGTCCTTTTTCTGTGTAATGTATCCAAGCGTGAAAGGTGCTTTGTAAGTTTTTCTTTTTCTTTCTTTCATATACAACTACATCTACTAGTTTACGAGCTTCGATCAATATGAACATTGGATATTACGATCACTTTTTTCTCCAAAATAAAAACCAGATATGTTGACACACTTCAAAATCGATCATTTTGTTATGGTTAATAATCAATTATTTATTCTTAAAATTTTATTATACATGCAAAATGAATTTTTCATTAAACCATTCAAGATTTTAATTTTATTTAGATGCATTTCAAAATAATATCCAAAAATTCAAGAAAATGACACTCAATTATTCCTCTATAATGACTCAACCAGACTCTATATTAAGAGGAAATTTAAAGAGAAAACAAAGGTTTAAAAACCCAAAAAGCAATACTAAAGAATTAGGTAAAGAAGAGTGTTAGAATATGTCAAAACAATGCATAATTAACCACCCCGAACACTCTTCTTCAACCACTTTTTACAAAAGAATTTTAGATACCAAAAGTTAAAGGATTTAAGCTCTTCCCTTCATAGACTTGGTACCGGATTAAATCTAAATTCAATTTTTAGTTAGCAAAAAAATTATTTTTTATAGCCTACAATATTATTTTAAACTTGAATCTAAGCATGCGTCAGGGTGATTTAATGCACGTGTGTGTTTTTAACCCAAAACTTAATTTACTTATGACATCTTGTTTTAAAAAACTTGAGTGTCATATAAGTTTAATTTTTGTTTTTTTTTTTTTATATGGGATAAAAATTTTTATATAAAAATTTGAGTTTTATTAAAACATGTCAACTAATGGTTCTTTAAAATTAATTTATTATTTACTTATTATTTATTTAAAAATATTAATATTTTATGTTAAGAAGCTTGTATTGAATATTAAATTATAACAAAATCTTAAATCTAAAAGTGAATAGATCTACTTTTGAATGTACCTCAAATATATTAATTAACAACGTGCTTAAATAAATTTTTCAACACAAACAAAGCATAGATTTAGTAAGTTTGTCCAAGTCCTCATATTACACTTCTCATTTTTCTCCTCTTCCCTTCACAACACCCATTTCGCGTCATAATTCTGAAGAGATCACATCCACAATTAAACTTATAGCTATTAATTTGAATATATCTAACATTCAAATATCAAGATGAATTGAAGAGAATTTAGAGACACGTTACAAATATTTTAGCAAATCACATCAAGTAGGGGTGATTGGGACTCCCGATAGCTTGAACAAGCCACGCTCAAGATTCAACTCCTTTCACATTTATCTTAGGCCTTTGTACCCTACTAACCCAACAATACACCAATAACGATGAGGCACCAAACCTTCCATCTACCTGCCTAACACAAACGCATAATTGTCCAAATTTATTTATGATCAAACTAATCACATCCATCAATCTAATTAATAAAAGCATGGCATTCTGAACCGAATCACCACATCACAATAAACATAGATCATTAATTAAATCTAATGACAAAACTATATGTTATCCAAATCAGCACTTCGGCCTACAAATTCTGCCACGTCAACTTTTATGTCAACTTTTATCGTCCGTGTAAGTTGGCCTTTATTCTTGGCATGTATTTTTTTTAATTAATTTAGATATTGTGATCAGTTTCGACATGTTTGATTAATTTATGAGTGTTGAAATTAATAATTATATAAATTTTTAATGATTTTAAAATTTATAAAATTTAAATTTATAATTTTTTAAAAATAAATTTAAAACCAGCTCAATTATATTTTTTAATATTATATTTCTAAAAAATATTATAAATTATGATTTTATTTATATCTAAGAATTTAAAATAAAGTTTTTAATATAATCAAGACAAAGTTATAACGGAGACAAAATATCATTTCAAATAATTCAACTTTTTTTTTTTTAAGCTAATGAGATCATGAACTATGGGAAAGTCAACTGAGGCGGCTGCAAGAATTCTAAAAGTATCTGGTCCTGTATTGCACCTTTTCCTATCTCGTGACTCATGAACACATGAGGGGCCTCATTCCTTTGTTTCCGACATAGTTTTATTTTGTCTTCTAAATAGTATTTTTTAAAAATTTAAGTTTTTAAAATTATTTTAATATATTAATATTAAAAATTATTTTTTTAAAAAATAAAAAAAATACTATTTTAATATATTTTTTTAACAAAAAAATATCTTGAAAAACAATTATACCTTACTCAAACACTTTTTAAAGTTAAAAAAACACTTGAACAATGGTTAAAGGTCCTGGTTTAATAAAAAAAATTAATAATAAATAAAACAATTAATATAAATCAAATTTGTATTTAGTTATAGTCTTATAGAAAAATATGAACTAAATTTCAGAGAAAAAAGAAGACAAAACTAAAAATAAGAACTATAATCTGCACTCCCAATCTCAATTATTATTGTGATTGTTATTATTATTGTATTTTTTTCTAATTTCTATTCTTTTCACATATTATTATATTATCTTTATTATTTTTGTTTTAAAAATATTTTTTAATAGAGTTAATCAGATAAAACCTGACTTTTATGAGCTGCAAAAGAGTAGTTGCTTTTAAAATAGTTGTTGTGATTATACTATTTTAAAAAATATGATGGATTTAAATATATATTTAATAAAAATTATGATTAAAGTTTATAGATAAAAAAAATATGTATAAAATATTACTAATTGTATTTGAAAGTGTGGTTATTGTTGTTTTTTAAAATATTTTTATTTAGAAATGAAAATATATATAAAAAATAATTTAAAATAAATAAAAATAAAAATAAATTTAATTTTTTTTAAAATATTTTTAAAATATAAAAACAAATTAATTTATTTGAGTTTGACGACTGTAAAGTTTTCTCCTCGTTATTTTATTCCACGATTATCTAGAATTGAGTAGAGCTCTGAAGTCCGCCCTCATACTCTTGCAAAAACCAGAGCCTTTAAATCTCTCTCAATGGTGGACCCCATTTACCATTTTAAAATCAAGTTTTATCCAAACTCCCGTCACGCTCCCTTGTCACCGGTTCGTTAGGTCACATTGTTTCCGAGTATTTACCTAACCAGTCATCTCATGACCTTTCCACCTGCCCAACCGGTTCGTCTTTTGCTTGGGAGGTTTTCTGCTACGCAGGACCACTACAACCATGACGCGACAGAGGATGTTGGATATCTGAAAAAAATACCGATATAAATTTAATCAAATAAGTTATTTTTTAAAAAAAACCTTTTGTTGAAGGAAAAAGAATTTTGTTTTTTTATAAAAAATAAAAGTTTATTAAAAAAATGTTTAGTTAATTTAAATGTAGTTCACAACAAATAACGATCTCGAGATAAAATTCTATCTTTATTGTTTATAAATCAGATTAGGTTTTGTGTATAATAGGATGAGTTTTATTTTTTAAAATTGATTTTTAAAATTTGAATTTAGGTTTTATTTTTTCTGTATTTTTTTAAAATTAATTTTTAATATTAGCATTTCAAAATACTATGAAAATATAAAAATATTAATTTAAAATAATAAATAAATAAATAAATTTAAATTTTCTTACAAACGTTTTTGAAACTAAAAAAGAGAGAGAACCAGTCTTTTGCAAGCGGACATAAGTTGCTTCTTTTTCAAATGATGTTATTTAAGCAACATTAGCCAATGGAATTGTGCCAAGTCAACCGGTTGCATTATCGGTCTAACAAGAACTGACTCCACTTGATATTTATCTATCAAAACTTTAACTTTTATGTGGGGTGAATTTAGGTTGAATTTCCAATGAAATTTGAGCCCAGACTCGGTAGGGTTAAATACTTCTAAATTATTACAAAGGAGAGAGGACTTAGCTGCTTTACGGCAGATTTATAAAAAGATAAAGTGGAATGCAGAGCACCATGGTCTTCAGACCCGATTCATCCGGGTATTTGTTTTATTAAAAAATTAAAAGAATATTATTTTAATTAAAAAAATCTATTCAACGAATTAATATTCAAGTTGTGATAGGATATTTTATTTTTCTTATCTTAAATTTAATATTATAATAACAGTTATTTTTAAGGTATTTTTTATTTAAAAATATATTAAAATAATATATATTTTTTATTTTTAAAAATTTATTTTTAATGTTAATAACAAAATTATTTAAAATATTTAAAAATATTTTTTAAATGCTAAAACAAACCCATTCTTAATTGAAACTTTTTAAATTATTTTTTTTAATGCAAAAATAAATACTCTCTTCTTCAACCCTGTATTCCAGGTCAATCCACTAGTTCTGTCTAGGTTTTTAAACAATTCCCTATACTCTCTGCCTTTGTCTATTTTTTTATTTTTTTTAATACATTCCATTTGATTTTATTACAAGCTATTAATGGATAGGAGATTTTTCTAAGATACAAAAACCCAAAAATAAATATAATTTTTCTTTTTTTTTTCCATGAAAGAAAACAGAGAGAGATGGAAGAAGATGAAAATTCTCTCTTTATCTCACTCACTTAAAAACTCTCACTTTCTCCTACTCTAAAAGAGAAGCTTGTAACTTTAAACTTGTCAAGATAGTTTGTCTAGATCTGTCAAAAAAAACTTGAGCTTTCACTTTCTAAGCTGGAACTAAACAAACTGGTAAGTGAGCTTCCCTCTTGCAACCTTAAAAAAAACATTAGTAGGGTACTTTGATCGATTCCATGTCTGCTTCTCTTATCTTTCCTTAACTGGGTTTCTCTTGTTTTTCCTTTTTATGTTTTTGTGTCAGTGTGTTTGGTTGCGCTTTGTTGTTTGGAAATAATAAAGAGTTTTTCATTGATCACATGAAGGAAAGATCTTTTTGTCAAGTTTTGTGTTTCTTTTTTTTTTGGTTTATGTTTGTTTTGCTTGTTTTTTTTGGCTAAAAAAAGTAGTGAAGGTTCTTGCCTCTAAAAACCAGATCTTTTACTAGTTTCTGATCTGGTTAATTTTGTTTTTGCTTTAAATGGTTTGATGAGAAAGGGATACAGTCAGGTTGGAATATGTGTACTTAGTTTTCTAGATAGTGATTTATATTTGTGTATGTATTGATTGTTCAGTTTGAGTGTTTTGACTTTTTTTGATTTTGATCTTCTTTTGGGATGAGTTTTTTGGTTTTGTTTACTGTCCTAGTTTCTCAATTTCTGTTTGGTTGCTGGGAAAACTCAGAAAATGAAGGTGCAAGGGAAAAAAACCAAAAGAATACAGAATTGTACATATCTAGTATGCTGAGTTCATTATGTATATTGCTTCTAATTGTATGAAGAGATGGAATAATCATGAATTTCTGTCTTTTTTATTTTCTGTACACCGTTCCTAGACCTTCACACGGTTAAAGAGTCCACAATCTTATCAAGATTGTAATGTTTTCATTTCAGTTTCTCTAATTGAGTAAATTATGATACTTCTTTACAAACGAGTGATGAATTATAACGATGATAACATATAAGCCTCCAACATACGCGTTCCATTGTTTCATTGATGGAAATTATAGGCCAAGGATGATTGTCAAAGTAATTCATTTTGGGAATTTGCTTTCATTACGCTTCTTTTATTGGCCAATCCGAGAACAAGTAAAACCTTCCATACAAAATCCAAGAGTATGATCATGAATCCGAGTTTTTCTCCAATTGTTCCACTAAAGTGTCCCCAGTTGTGTCATTTAGTGCTTTTGATATTTCCTGGATCCTTTGCAAAAAAGAACTTTTATTATTAGCAAGGGGTAGATCGCTTGGTACTGCCTGTTACAATGATTTTGTACTGATCTAGGGGCGGTTTTACCCCATTAACCCCGTATAAATATTTTAATAGCATCTCTTTGTATTGTGTTCCTTGTAATTGTTATACTTTGTGTTGTGTTTCATGGATAGATGAAAAGTAGGTTGGTTTATTGCTCTTGTTGTTTGATTCAGTTGATCAACATGTTTTGTACTTTATGAATGATAATTTTTGGTGCTCTCTCTGGCCAATTATGTGATAACAGGGTACTGATTGCTTTTTCCTGCAGGTTGATGCAAATGGGCTTGGTTTTAAATTTCATTTGTTGTTTTAGTAAATGAAAGCATGTGCTGCCGGTTAGAGAGATTGAAGCTTGCAGTGACTCCTACACCACCTACAATTTATTTTGACAAAAGCAGACCCTCAAACATAGACATGAATCACTTAACTATCAAGACCGAAGATGCTTTTGCTAGCTTGCTTGAGCTTGCTGCTAACAATGATGTTGAGGGCTTTAAGAAATCTATTGAGCGTGACCCTTCTTCTGTTGATGAAATTGGACTATGGTATGGCCGGCAAAAGGGCTCTAAGCAGATGGTTAATGATCTTAGGACCCCACTGATGGTTGCTGCTACATATGGTAGCATTGATGTTATAAAGGTGATTCTTTCTCTATCTGATGTTGATGTCAATCGCTCTTGTGGTGCTGACAAGAGCACTGCCCTTCACTGTGCTGCATCAGGTGGGGCTGTGAATGCTGTTGATGTTGTGAAATTGCTTTTAGCAGCTGGTGCTGATTGTAATTTGGTAGATGCCAATGATCACCGTCCAATTGATGTTATTATTGTTCCGCCAAAGCTCCAAGATGCTAGATTGATTCTAGAAGAGTTCCTTGCTGCTGATGGTTCTCTTGTTGAGCAAAAGCACAATCTTAGGGTTTCCATAGCTACTGCAAATTCAAACTCGCCACCTCTTTCACCTTCCCAGGAAAATGGGTCTCCACTATCAGGTTCAGATTCCCCAATGAAGTCAAAGCTATATGAAGCACCTGTTTCTTTTGTATCAGAGAAGAAAGAGTATCCTGTTGATCCATCTCTCCCAGATATCAAGAATAGCATCTATTCAACTGATGAATTCCGAATGTATTCATTCAAGGTAAGGCCTTGTTCCCGTGCCTATTCGCATGACTGGACTGAGTGTCCATTTGTTCACCCAGGGGAAAATGCTCGAAGAAGGGATCCTAGGAAGTTTCATTATAGCTGTGTCCCGTGCCCTGATTTTCGAAAAGGGGCTTGTAGACGTGGAGATATGTGTGAATATGCTCATGGGGTTTTTGAGTGCTGGCTACACCCTGCTCAATACAGAACCCGGTTGTGCAAAGATGGCACAAATTGTGCAAGGAGAGTTTGCTTTTTTGCCCACACTGTTGAGGAGCTCCGCCCATTATATGTATCCACTGGTTCTGCTGTTCCCTCTCCTCGCTCGGGTACATCAGGTGCTGCTGCCATGGATTTTGCTTCTGCCATGAACCTCTTGCCAGGATCCCCTTCAGCTGCATCCATTATGTCTCCATCATCATTCACTCCACCCATGTCTCCTTCAGGCAACGGCATGTCGCATTCTTCTTTGGCCTGGCCCCAACCAAATGTCCCAGCCTTGCTTCTTCCTGGAAGCAATATGCAGTCTAGTCGCTTGAGATCTTCTCTTAATGCGAGAGACATTCCAGCAGATTACAGCTTCCTTCCAGAATTTGATGTGCAGCAACAGCAGCTCCTAAGTGAGTTATCCAGTCTCACCCAAACATCTTTGAGCAATAACTCATTGAATCGCTCTGGTCGATTGAAAGCCTTAACTCCTTCAAATCTTGACGATTATTTTTCTGCTGAGAGCTCTTCTCCTCGGCATGCTGATCAGGCTTTGGCTTCAGCTGTTTTCTCCCCAACGCACAACTCTGCATTTCTGAATCAGTTCCAGCAGCAGCAAAGCATGTTATCACCTATAAATACAAATTTCTCTCCTAAGAATGTCGATCATCCTCTATTGCAGGCTTCATTTGCATCAGGCAGGATGTCTCCCCGGAGTGTGGAACCTATTTCGCCAATGAGCTCTCGAGCGTCTATGTTAGCTCAACGAGAGAAGCAGCTACAGCAGTTGCGTAGCCTCAGCTCTAGGGAGCTAGGCTCCAATGCTGCTGCTATTGTTGGCTCCCCAGTTAACACTTGGTCAAAATGGGGTTCCTCAAATGGGAAACCAGACTGGACTGTTAGTACGGATGAGCTGGGAAAGCTCCGGAGATCAAATTCTTTTGAGCTTGGTAATGGAGACGAGCCTGATCTATCATGGGTTCAATCACTTGTTAAGGAATCTCCAACTGAGATGAAAGAAAAGTTAACAACGCCTGTTTCTGGAAGTGTCGCAGCAAGTGCGTCATCAAGTGAGAGTTCAAATGTGAACTCCCAAATTGAACCTGTTGACCTTGACCATGTAGTAGGGTCATGGGTTGAGCTATTGCAGATTGATCAGCTTGTGGCTCAGCAAAACTAAAATAAGTTTTAGTGAGCCCTGAGGCAGCAACAACAGTCAAGATTTTGGTAAATAATTTCCAGTTTTTTTTTAATGATTTTGCTGGTTGCGGCAACTAATGGTAACAGTAACTGAAAGGAAGGGGAAAGGGAGAAAGAAAGTCACCTCCAAAAAAGGGAAAATTCATTTTCATGATTTTATTATTACATCAGAAGTTAGAAAAGGGTGAGATAACTACTGGGTTATGAAAAATGATTATGCCCAGGTTAGGTGTATTTTTTATTCCAATATTTTCAAATATTTTAGAATTCTATTATTGTCATTTTAAAACCTTTTTTACAATGATGAGCAACATGTTACGTTGTAACTATATTGTAAGGTTTATGTTATATGTATCTCTTATAGTCACTATGACCTTCACAAAATCAGTAGCGGGGCATGAAACTAATGGAGGGCATTTCAAGGTTATGCTGTGCCTGGATCTGCAAATATATCTTTGATGTAAACATGGATTTCTTCTTTTTCCTTGGTAACTTACAGATAATCATTCTGGTGCAAGTAGTTTTGAAACAATAAGATTACCAGAAGGTGAAGGTACAATGATCATGATGCAACTACTTAGGCTTTGATACCTCAATAACTTTTGGTCCCCATGGTTGTTTCTTTCCTCTGTCTTATTACTTTTTTATTATCTCTCCTTTAGTGGGTTGTGTGGGAATGGAATTGGAACCTGTGCTGTGGATTCCAAATCCAGCAAGTGGGACTTGAGAATTGTGGGGAATGTGGATAGATTCTTCAGCCTTTTTTGAGAGATTAGATGCTAGGTTTCCATCTTTTTATGTCTTAGCTTAATATACTAAGATGGCGTACCTATCTAACCACATGTGAAGGATTTAGCTTTTGCTTTTGTACTACTTAAGGTAGAGAGCCGTTGTGTGGTAAATCAATGAAAATTTGGGATAAAAAAGTTATCTACACGTTTGTTTAACATGGCCTGGCCTGGTTCATATATAAAAGTTCCTTTTGTGTTACATTAGTGTTTATCTTGGATCCTTGATATGTTAAATTATGTTGTGTCCTTGTATGTGCTCAGTTTGGTGGTTGAAAAATCAATATGGAATGGATAGCATTTCCCTTTCACTGAGTCCTTTATGATGAGAAAAGTAGAAAGGGGTGGTGGGAAAACTAAAAAGTCTGGTAAAATCCTCCTTTAGCTTTTCTTTTGCTTCTTTTAACAGAAAACTAGTATGAATAATTAAAGGAAATTTCGAGGGAATGGTGCCTGGTTACCCCCTTTCGGTGCATGTGTTTGATAAGTAATTTTTCAGTCCTTTTCAAGTTTTCATTAGCGAAGTAGTTAAACGAGAAAGATGGGGCAATTTGGTGGACTATAAACGAAGTAGTTAAACGAGAAAGATGAAGAGCACTAGAAAAAAAGAGCGTAACATTAGAATACGCTGGCAATGGAGGATGGCTTCTTGATTAGAAAAATCTTAGCTAGGATTGCTCATGGATACGGTGGGGTTAAATTTACAATTTATAAATATGAAAAATTCAAAGTTATAAATATAGAAAGTAACAAATGAAATGGATTAATTTTGAATTTGTTAGTGTAAAAATAAAATTTTATGATTTAATATGTATGTCATTTTTTTGTGATCACTCGAAAAATAGGCTACTCCTGGGTCTGGGCTTGAAACATAAGCATGGTATATGGATTTAGTTTCTGGGCTGGATAGTGTTGAAAATCTGTGAAAAAAACAATTTTTTTTTTTTTTTGTGAAATTAGCAACTGATACTTAAGTTAATAAATACATAAAATAAAGAATATATAGAGTAATTAGATATAGAAAAATATATCGAGTCTTAGAATCTTTTTGTTTATATGATGATCTAAGATATTTATAAACCTGAAATAATCAAAATAATGTTATAACTAATTGATAAAAATACTTATGTGCATTATGAGTTATAATAGTGTATGACATGTCACTGATGACATACTTGGTGAACATTAGAGACGTCTGAATTGCATAAAAAAATAGTTTGTGTTTGCACCCTTGATCACCGGTTGAAAAAAATACGATGCTGCATAAAATTTTGTATTTACAAGGAATCTATAAGAAAATGTATCACTTAATTATGAAATATATCATGCACGAAGAAGGTGCACGGCGCTGTACTGCATTATGATTTCTCAAAACTGAAAAAAAAAAAAAAAGTGAGACTTGCTGAAGAAGAAAAAAAAGTCTCTTAAGGTAGTGTTTGGCTGTGCGTTTCAACTTGTATTTCATTAAATTTTGATTTTTTTTTGTTAAAATTGAGTGCGGTTTGTACCTTTTGGATCATTTTGATGTGCTGATGTTAAAAATAATTTTTAAAAAATAAAAAAAATCATTGGCATGTATTTCGGCACAAAAAGCTATTTGAAAAGCAACCGCTACCACACTACCAAACTAGCTCTAAGGCTGCTAGCTAGCCAAAACGTGCAATTTCGTCAAAAATATTTTTTTAAAAATTAAATTAAATTTTATTATTTATTTATTTTAAATTAATATTTATTGGTATTTTAAAATTATTTTGATGTGCTGATATTAAAAATAAATTTTAAAAAATAAAAAAATATACCATTGTAATACATTTTTAAATAAAAAATATTTTAAAAATCAATCACAACTATTCTTCCAACAACATATACAGTAACTCTTCATGACTGCAATTTTTTTTTCCCAAAACATGCTATATCAGTAACAAAAGCGTGGATCATAACAATCTAGACAATTCACATTGTTCAATATATGGCATATCATATAATGTATATATCTAGAAAATATTATAAGATTAATTTAATAGGTTAAAACTCATATTTCTCTACAACTTCCAAATATTGCTTTATTTCTATAACTATTTTATGATTCCATTCAACAGTCATACCCAGATTTGATTCTCTAATAGTTTACAGCATTCTGGGCAGCATGTTCTAGTTAGCCACCAATACCTTGTAATATGAGAAGTCTTAGCCATGAGCTAGATACATGTCACTTAGATGAGAAGTCTTAGCTCATAATCCCTCCTTACAGTAGCTTGGATATCTGTAACACTTATATTTATATCAACTTTCATAATTTTCAATGTCATCTTAGCTTTGAGATACAAGTCATTTTGAAAGTTACGTTGTAAAACAAGTGGGTTTCAACATATGTTTAACCCTTTTAATTTTAAAATCTTAAATGAATTCATATGATAGTATGACACAGTTCATATTTCATCACTTGATAAGCCTGATGAATTCATACAGCACAAAGCACGGTTATTGCATGCATTTTGAGTATATACCCAGTTACATACCCAAATTCAAGAGCGGGAAGTGCCATGAATTGATTCAGTGGCTCAAATGACTTGGTATCCTCATCTTTCTTTCTTAACTGGAAGATAGAATGCTTCAAATAACAAATTCAAACAGCCAACAATAAATATCTGAAAAAGAAAAAAGGAAGAATTGCAGTCGTCGACCTATATCTCATATTAAGCACAGTGACAAAAGATCAAGAAGAACCAAGGTGGTGGAATATAAATCTCTACTTGTTATTATTTTGTTTGTTTTTTCTTCTGTGGGAAACAGGACTGGGATGCGGATTTTAACCTACAGCGCCATGGCAAGGATTGTTTTCTTCATATTATCCACCCGTGACGTTCCCCAATTTGACATTTCTCCAGAGAATATTGTGAAGCTAGCCACCAAACCAGCCACCTAAGTCAACAATGGTGGGAGTAAACAATGGTGGTGAAGCCATCCTTCCTTAGTCACAAATTGTAGGCACCAAACTTGTGCCACTTGCCTTGCCCCTTGTATTTGCATGGATGTTTGCTTATAAATAGGCAATGCATCCAAGCATTGTAAACACACCACAAGAGAGAAACAAGAGAGGAAGAGAAGAGTGAGAGAGAGAAAGTAATCCCACAAAATTGTGAGGTATTTGTGAGAAAGTAAGTGAGGTGTTTTCTCCTATTAATAGAGAGATTTCAGTTGTTCTCCTATTAGTAGAGAGAGGTTGTAATTCCCACATTACTTAGTAAAATCCTTCTATACTTGCCCGTGGACGTAGCCAAATTGGGTGAACCACGTAAATTCTTGTGTGTCTAATTTCTCATTTTATCCTATTCTTTGCCTTTTATCTTGTCGGGTTTGCATGCCAGTATCCTAACAGTGGTATCAGAGCCTTCCTGGTTGGTGTTGTTAACACACAAAAGTTATTCGTGTATACGGTTACTATTCACGTCTACGGCATTATTCATCCATACGGTACTATTCATCCATACGGTACTGTTCACTTACGTTACTGTTGGCGTATATAGAAAGTCAGTGCGGTGATTAAATACAGTCTAGGAAGTTCTGTCTAAGGAGATTGGGTTTTAAACGGGACCGTTTGTGACCCCTCCAATAGGGAACTTACTTAGTGAAGTATTATTCACACGATACTATTTCTATATACGTTACAGATCTGTGAAACGGTGATAGCTGAATAGATCTCGGTGAATACAATGGCAGCAAAGTACGAGATTGAGAGGTTCAAGGGGAGCAATTTCTCACTGTGGAAAATGAGAATCAAGGCAATCTTGAGGAAAGACAATTGCTTGGCAGCAATTGGGGATCGGCCCGCGGAGATCATTGATAATGCAAAATGGAATGAGATGGATGGCAATGCTATTGCTAACATACATTTAGCACTAGCTGATGAAGTATTATCAAGTGTGGCGGAGAAGAAAACAGCTAAGGAGATATGGGAGACTCTAACAAAGCTATACGAGTCCAAGTCTTTGCACACTAAGATTTTCTTAAAGCGGAGACTTTATACCCTTCGAATGACAGAAACCACGTCGGTGACTGACCACATCAACACAATAAAAACTCTATTTTCACAACTCACTACGTTGGGTCAACAAATAGAGGAAAATGAACGTGCAGAGCTTCTACTTCAAAGTTTTCCTGATTCGTATGATCAACTTATTATTAACCTGACCAATAATATCCTCTCAGACTATTTAGTCTTCGATGATGTTGCAGCCGCTATCTTGAAAGAAGAAAATAGGCGCAAAAACAAAGGAGACAGAAACAGTTCAAACCAAACAGAGGCGTTATTGGTGTCAAGAGGAAGATCAACGGAGCGTGGCTCTAGTGGGAGTCAAAGGCAGGGAAGGTCCAAATCAAGAAGTAAGAAGACTGTGAAATGCTACAATTGTGGCAAAAAAAGACACTTAAAAAAGGATTGTTGGTTTAAAAAGGGTATAGAGAATACTGCAGAGTCATCAAAACCTCAAGGATGTGTTGCAAGCACCTCAGAAGATGGAGAGGTTCTATATAGTGAAGCAGCAACAATCTCTACAGATAGAGAAGAGCTCACTGAGGTCTGGCTAATGAATTCAGGAGCAACATGGCATATGACTCCTAATCAGGATTGGTTCCATACATACGAACCTATCTCTGAAGGCAAAGTGTTCATGGGTGATAATCATGCTTTAGAGATTGCTGGCATTGGCACCATCAAATTGAAGATGTATGATGGCTTAATTCGTACTATTTCAGGAGTGCGACATGTGAAAGACTTAAAGAAGAATCTTTTGTCCGTAGGACAATTTGATAGTCTTGGCTGTAAGATTCGAACAGACAATGGAATCATGAAAATTATCAAAAGAGCGCTGGTGGTTTTAAAGGCAAGAAAGATAGTTGCAAACATGTTTGTATTAATGGGAGAAACACATCATGAGGCAGAAGCATCAATCGTATCAGCCAATCCTGCAGAAGAAAAGACGATGATGTGGCATCAAAAACTAGGCCACATGTTAGAGAAAGGTTTAAAGGTTCTCTCTGATCAGAAGTTACTCCCTGGGCTTACAAAGGTTACTTTACCTTTTTGTAAGCACTGTGTTACAAGCAAACAACACAGGTTGAAGTTTGGCACGTCAACAACTAAGAGCAAATGCATCTTAGACCTGATTCACTCTGATGTTTGGCAAGCACCGGTTGTATCCTTGGGAGGAGCAAGATACTTTGTATCATTCATAGATGACTTCTCCAGGAGATGTTGGGTGTATCCGATTAGAAGGAAGGCAAATGTGTTCGTAGTTTTTAAAACCTTTAAAGCGCGGGTAGAACTTGAATCTGAAAAGAAAATCAAGTGTTTGAGGACTGACAATGGAGGAGAATATACCAGTGATGAATTTGATAACTTCTGTCAACATGAAGGTATCAAAAGGCAGTTCACAACGGCATACACTCCACAACAAAATGGAGTGGCAGAGCGGATGAACAGAACTCTATTGGAAAGAACAAGAGCAATGTTGAAGGCTGCAGGTCTAGAAAAGTCATTCTGGGCAGAAGCAGTCAATACCGCCTGTTATGTAATAAATCGATCTCCGTCAACTGCAATTGAGTTGAAGACACCGATGGAGATGTGGACTGGAAAGCCAGCTGATTATTCTCAATTGCATATATTTGGAAGTCCTGTGTACATGATGTATAATACTCAAGAAGTCAGCAAGCTGGATTCAAAATCCAGAAAATGTGTATTCTTGGGATATGCTGATGGAGTGAAGGGGTATCGCTTGTGGGATCTCACTGCCCACAAGGTAGTCATCAACAGAGATGTCATATTTGCAGAAGATAAAATGCAAATGGAAGAAAATAATAGCATTTTAAAGGAGACTACAGAAGTCCAGATGGAAAATACTCAGAATCGTACTTCTTCTGAAGCTGTACCAGAGCATGAAGAACAATAACAAATAGAGTCTGAAACTCCTGAAGTTCGACCATCAACTCGTGAAAGAAGACCACCGGCTTGGCACTCAGAATATGTTACTGAGAGCAACATTGCATACTGTCTTCTAACAGAGGATGGAGAGCCATCAACTTTCCATGAGGCTATCAAAAGCACAGATGTATCTATGTGGATGACAGCAATGCAAGAGGAGACTGAAGCTCTACACAAGAATAACACTTGGGATCTTGTTCCGCTACCACAAGGAAGAAAGGCCATTGGCAACAAATGGGTTTACAAGATAAAGCGTGATGGCAATGATAAAGTGGAGCGGTATCGTGCAAGATTGGTGGTGAAAGGATATGCTCAGAAAGAAGGAATAGACTTTAATGAGATATTTTCTCCGGTGGTACGACTTACTACAATCAGAGTAGTCTTGGCAATGTGTGCTATATTTGATCTTCACTTAGAGCAGTTAGATGTGAAAACTGCATTTCTTCATGGAGAACTTGAAGAAGAAATTTATATGCTCCAACCAGAGGGTTTTGCTGAAACAGGCAAGGAGAACTTGGTTTGCAGGTTGAACAAATCTCTATACGGTCTCAAACAGGCGCCGAGGTGTTGGTACAAGAGATTTGATTCCTTCATAATTAGCCTTGGGTACAACAAACTCAGTTCAGACCATTGTACGTATTACAAGAGGTTTGAAGAAAATGATGTTTTCATCATTCTGTTGTTGTACGTGGATGACATGTTGGTAATAGGCCCCAACAAAGATCGAGTCCAAGAATTGAAGGCACAATTGGCTAGGGAGTTTGATATGAAGAACTTGGGACCAGCAAACAAGATTCTAGGGATGCAAATTCACCGAGACAGAAGTAAGAGGAAGATTTGGCTTTCTCAGAAGAATTATTTAAAGAAGATCTTGCGACGCTTCAACATGCAAGATTGTAAGCCAATTTCCACCCCACTTCCTGTTAACTTCAAATTATCCTCAAGTATGTCTCCTAGCAATGAAGCAGAGAGGATGGAGATGTCTCGAGTACCGTATGCATCAGCAATGGGAAGTTTAATGTTTGCCATGATATGTACAAGACCAGACATTGCACAAGCAGTGGGAGCAGCTAGTCGATACATGGCAAATCCTGGTAAAGAGCATTGGAATACTATTAAGAGGATCTTGAGATACATCAAGGGTACCTCAGATGCCGCATTATGTTATGGAGGATCAAAATTTACTATCAGAGGTTATGTTGATTCAGATTTTGCTGGTGACCTTGATAAAAGAAAATCCACTACAGGCTATGTGTTCATAATTGCCGGAGGAGCTGTGAGCTGGGTCTCTAAACTTCAGACTGTTGTAGCGTTGTCCACAACAGAAGCTGAGTACATGGCAGCTACACAAGCTTGTAAAGAAGCAATATGGATGAAGAAACTTGTGGAGGAGTTCAGGCACAAACAAGAGAGGATTCTTTTGTATTGTGATAGTCAGAGTGCTTTGCATATTGCAAGGAATCCAGCGTTTCATTCAAGAACAAAACACATAGATGTTCAGTATCACTTTGTTCGCGAAGTGGTGGAAGATGGAAGTGTAGATTTTCAAAAGGTTCATACAAAGGAAAACCCAGCAGATGCTTTGACTAAACCAGTCAACACTGATAAGTATATATGGTGCAAATCCTCTTATAGCCTAGCAGAAACGTAAGCAGCATGCAAATGACAAGTATTGAAAGGATAGAAGAATCACAAATGATGAAGTGTGAAGACTTGATTCAATCATCAAAGTCTTCAAGTGGGAGAATGTGAAGCTAGCCACCAAACCAGCCACCTAAGTCAACAATGGTGGGAGTCAACAATGGTGGTGAAGCCATCCTTCCTTAATCACAAATTGTAGGCACCAAACTTGTGCCAAACTTGTGCCACTTGTCTTGCCCCTTGTATTTGCATGGATGTTTGCCTATAAATAGGCAATGCATCCAAGCATTGTAAACACACCACAAGAGAGAAACAAGAGAGGAAGAGAAGAGTGAGAGAGGGAAAGTAATCCCATAAAATTGTGAGGTATTTGTGAGAAAGTAAGTGAGGTGTTTTCTCCTATTAATAGAGAGATTTCAGTTGTTCTCCTATTAGTAGAGAGAGGTTGTAATTCCCACATTACTTAGTAAAATCCTTCTATACTTGCCCGTGGACGTAGCCAAATTGAGTGAACCACGTAAATTCTTGTGTGTCTAATTTCTCATTTTATCCTATTCTTTGCCTTTTATCTTGTCGGGTTTGCATGCCAGTAACCTAACAAATATTATGTGCATGATCTGTTCTTTCAATGCTCTAAAATGTGCCAGGGCAGTGCTGGAAAGTGAGACGCGTTTTAAAGAAGCAGCTTTTATCGCTCCTTCAGGATGCTACTCGATGAACCCGCTGCATCGTGCAGCTCGGAAGTTTTAACCCTGAAATGACTGACTTGTGTCTTTTCTATGGAGACTGCAGATGTGTTACTGATGACTAGCACAGTAAGATGCTTATCATTGCATAGAAGCTCTATTGTCTGGGAAGGGCTGCTTTGTTTCATAATTAGAGAAGATGAATTTTGGAGGATGAGAATGTGTTGGAGGACTCCCAATCAATGCTCAGATTAGAGGTGTGTTGTTTGCATGTTTGATGGGGAGAAAACGAAGACAATTCCCAAGTTCGGAGTATCCTATATGGAAGACGTGCTTTATGAGGCAATCGACTATTGATTGTATTTATGCTTCTACCTTTTCGATTCTTATTAACTTCACCTCCTTTTTTCTTCAGGGATCTGGCAGAGTACTGGGGAGATTGTTTATATGATCTCACCTTGAGTTCTCAGATCAAAGAGTTACTGTTTCTGTTTTTATGTAACAATTTTCCCCTCTTTTGTATTCTCTGTACATGATTGACAGGTAACATTGAGCTATATTCAGAATAATCTCCGAACTCCTTTAGTTTGCTTTAAAGTAGAGTGAAACAAACTAGAGACACCACACTTTCGAAACAAAAAGAAGAAAGCGTCCGAGCTCCTTCATCTCCTTCATGGAATGAAAGCTCTCCTTTCGACATGGTTTGGTTTTGTGAGTTATAAATGATCTAGTTCTGATAAATAAAAAAAGGCTAAGCCGTTAGCTCTTGCTCAGTGTTTTTCATTTCTTGATCCATGCAAAGCTTACCGATAGCTAGAGTGGGAAACCATGCTTTTAGTACACCAGCAGTGTCCCAACGAGAGCCTTAAAACATGGGAAACACAAGGCACTTAAATTTATCCACTTGGAATTAGATGTATGCCTAACAATTTAAGGGAGACTTTTCAATTCTGAAAATGCTATCTTCAAATCAATATTGACAAAGCAAGCTGCTTCAGAAAAAAAAAATGAAGGAATTGCTTTTATAAAGCACTAATTACAACATGGATAAAACCCAATTATAGATATAATAGACAGGAGATAATAAGGTTGGATAAAACAAGACATTCCTTTTTTACAATGTCAGAAAATCAAGTGGTAATGAATCCATTTCGCTTTAATGTCAAGAAATCAAATGAGAATTATGTAGTTCCTTGATATAGGCAGACAGTTCCTTGGCATCGCCATGGCAAAAGGAAATGGATATGAAGAAGGAAGCCCATAAACAATGACAAGGTTTTTTCACATTGCATATACATTTATACATCAACCATGGCGGAAGGAAACGGAGAAATGTAGAGCCATCCTCCATAAATACTCATACTTTTAGCTTCTTTTTTCAAGTGCCATGTCAGTGATAAGAATATTAAATAATGTTAATTAGATGAACCGATGGAGAAATATTCAGCTCTTAAGAAACCTCCAAGGCCCCATACCAGTTCCCATCCTGCAGGTGTTGATGTATAAAGTGAAAATTAAGTAAAATGAAAGAAATTGTAGAAAATAACTTATTTGAATATCATATATTTATCATATCGACATGATTTATCACCTTAAAAAACCAGCCAATGCACGCAAACTCATGAAAGTGGCCAACGCAACCCAGATGCCAACATAACCATGACTTGAGGATAGTGTAAATAAGCAAAGAATGCTTATAATTGCCACCAAAACCTGGGAGGTGCAAGGAGACACAAAGTGAAAAAAGATGATGTAAGAGAATTTAACATGAAGACTCACATTTACTATTTTCCAAAATGCAGATGATAGAGTAAATGAATTCCAAACATCCAGGACTTGGAAGGTGGCTGTAAGATTATTAACTTTTTTTTTTCCTTTTGCTTTCTTATAAGCCAAACTAAGCTTTGAAAAACAAGTAGGGAGAATTGAGAGGCAAAGTATACCATTGAGTAGGCGGAATATGCAAAATCTGACGCTCCATAGTTGACTCCATCAAAAACAAAGGCCACAACATTGATTGGTTGAGTTGCTGCAACAAACTGATGGGAAAAAGTGCGAAAATCTTTATTCACAAAATGATCCAGAATCTATGGAACAAGAAAGAAAGAAAATACACTACTTTTGTTGACAGAAGAAAGGAAGTGAAGATACCGGGATGCCCACACTAATAAGGTGCAAAACACTGGCGTCTTTTGTAAACAATCTCGAAGCAAACTGTAATCCAACTGAAAGGATGATTGAGAGCACTAGACCTAGGACCAAAGCATACTGCAAACCACAACAGACAATATATATATATATAAAGTGAAAACGAAATAAGTAGCCATCATATATCTAATACTACAAGAAAGAAAAAAATAAAGAAAAATGCCATGCTTCTTTTCTATTTTATTCAGACCAAGTCATCCATTCTTTTCTCTTCTTTTTTTAATTCCTTTTCTATTAGTCTTTTTTCAGATCAGAACTTTTTTAAACTGACCAATTCTTAAAAATGATGGTGGAAGAAGTAGAAGAGAATGAAATATAAATCATAGAGGAATCGATATTATCTGATGGCATGACAATATATAAATATTTTAATGATTAATAATTTAAAATTATAAAATTATTTGTGAGTACTTAATATTAGTTATATATCAGCACTTGATTCATTCCAATAAAACTACTAATTGCGTTAAAAAGGAAGCATACCTGAAATACACGAGCAGTTGTGGCTGTGGCTTTGTCATAATCCTTCTTTGCAAATGCACTTGCTAGGATTGCCTGAAAAACATGGGGAATCCATTACCATCTGATCACATGGAGAGACTCAGAATCAAAACACACTTAATACTAAAGCTAGCTCGCTACTCCAAGAAACAAAACTATATATGTACTCCAAAAAGAACCTCAAATTTGATTAAAAGGCTTGGAAGGAAAGGCAATTTAATTATCCCAGCTCTCAAGATGGGTTGTTGATATGGAAACAGTTTAAAGTTAGCATGCATTAAGACAATTTGATATACCCTGCTTTATAGTTCTAGGATACTTTGGAAACAGAAGGCAGAGAGAGCTTATGATAATGCTGGAAGAAGGAAGACTCTTCCCAAAAAATTTCCATTTTTGGCAGTATCATGTGATTAAACCAAACTCTTAGTCAATAAGAAGAAGATTTTTCCTCAAGAAAAAATCGAAGAGCTCTGGTTCAAATTTTGGAGATGATGTATATGTATTTCTGTGCTCTCTTTACATGATCTATTCAGAAGTCATTTAAAACTTCATGCACAGGCGAGTGGGGAGTTGCTTCTTTATCAGTGAATGCAGGTGATGGTGTAATTATCACTGCGGTTATTGCATTTACATACAATTCATATTTCTTACCTGTCCAGCCACAGCCAGACCATCAGCAAGCAAAGAGGTCGCCAACCAAATCTGCAAGCAAACCTGAAATGCAGCCATTGATGTAGATCCGTGCCTTGTGGCCAATGATGCTGCCAGAGTGACACAGGCTGTTGCAGCTATTACTCTTACGAGGAGAAGACACCCTTAATGGAAGCACAGAAAAGTCTAGAATACATCAGTGATGGTAGCCATTAACAGATAAATGCCGTAGGAAAGTGAGACAATTGATATGTACACAGACACACAGAAGAGAAAAATAAAGAAGGCCTCACCATTTTTGAGAAACCGGCCAATTTGGAGGTCTTCAATGCTTGGTGATAGTAGATCAACGTGTTTAATTAATTGCCACAACAGTATTATAGAGATCAAGTACCTGTGATAACCATATACAAGTAGTAAATCATGGTGCCCGCGCCATACAATTTGCAGACATCAGTCTAAGTACAATACGAGATAAGAAACCACAAAAAATGTGTATATTACTATTAGCAGAAAGATAGAACTTACTGAGAAATGACATGCGCAATGGCTGCACCACTGACATCCATTCGGAATACAAATATAAATATGGGATCTAATACAATGTTTGCCGCATCTCCAATAACTACATAAATATCAACAAGTAAAATATCAATAATTTTGGACTAGACCATGCATACTATACTTTGTTAATTCGGCTATCAACACACTATGGGGAATGCAACAAAAGAAATCGTCTCACCAGTAGCATATAAAGGAGTTTTTGTATCCTTAATTCCTCGAAAAACCCCTTGCATAGCCAAGGAAAGGAGAACAGCAGGAGCACCAAGTGACCTCAATATCAAGTATCGTTCCGCTGGTATTAGCATCGGAGAATCCTGCAGACACAACATAACTTCCTAAGGATAAAAAAATCTTTATGGGGAATTTGAAGTTCAAACAAGAGAGATTGCTGGGTAAATCAATTCCCGCTGTTTGATGAAGTGGTGAGAAACAACTTGCATAAAATTGCTTTGTTAACTTTCATGGTGGAAGCAGATATATTTAAGCAATTTCTCCATATAACAAACTTAATACCAGATTCTCTAACTAGCATCATATCAACTCATCAACAAGACAATAAGAAAGTAAACAATCATCAAGTTGCTGCAAAGACTAGAAGGTACAAAAGAAATGGGGAATAATAACCAAACATTCAAATCACTCAAGCTAGTGCACTTACAGAATTTACACCCATGTAGCTCAAGATTGGTTTAGCAGAAAAAGTGAGGAATAAAGTTTGGATTATGCCAAGAACACAACCGACGAGCAAAGCAGAAGAAGCAGATGGAATATGCCTTCTCTCATATTCCCTTTTGGTGTAATTACTGCTCACGGATGATGATTTGTATGTGGACTCTGCTCAGAGAAGAACAGAACAGGTTAGAATTATTCAAAAAATCATAGAAAAGTTAAGTAGAGACCACGAATCATCTTGGCAAAACAATAGCAGAAGTATACCAGCTTGAGGTAACAGCTCTTCCATTTCTTTATTGACAGCAAAACCACCTTCAAGTTTTGCATCTTCATGGTCTTCAGTAGTCAATCCTCCAGTAGCATCTTCCTCAGCAACAAAAGAAGTTGTGATACTAACAAGTGGGAATATGGCAATCTTGGACACTTGATTGAAAACAGCAATAGAAACCCCAACAGCAGCAAGCTCCACAGGGCCTGTGCAAAAGAACATGAAAACTGAAACTACGTACTATACCTTGTGCTTGTTATGCTGGTAGTAGTTATCACCATTTCAATTGAAATAGATATCAATTCAGTTTTGCAAGCATGTGAATCATCTTGCTAGTTACAACATCAAACACAACATGTTGATGTTCTTCAAAGTTTTGTAGTGGTATTCAACCATCATCATTTAAAATACAAACAAATAAAAATTCCCATAATGTGATATCTATTACATACATGCAACTGTCTTCTCCAAAAAAAAAAAAAATTTGCAAACACAAACCTATATGGCCAATGAATGCCGTGTCAATTAAAGAAGCAATAGGGTCTGCTGCTAAAGCAAGAGCTGCAGGAATTGCAATTTGTGCTATTTCCAGCCCCAACTCATCCTTCCTGAAAACACTCCTGGCCAAACAATTAGGGAATAAAATGTTAGATTTTACCAAATCATCGTTAACCTATCCTAAGGTAACAATTAATCTCAAAAACCAGAAAGAAATTGATCTCCTGACGACAAAGAAAAAAACATTTATCAATAACGAACAAAGTCCATATCGGCTTTATTTTATAATGGATGTTGTTGACGTCCATTGGTAACCAAAAGGAACTAAGCTAATAGTTTCAGAAACAATACCTTGCGTCCTTGAAGAACACAAAGAGAGGCATCTTGGCCATGTTTCTCCATAGATAAAGAACAGCATCAGCGGCGAACATTGGATAAAATCTTACAAAACCAACAGATGGAGTCAATATTACTAGTCCTTTATCAGAGAGCTCCAAATTGTGAAAAAAAAATCAAATTCAACAACCTTCAACATCAAATACACGATAATCAAATAACCAAGAAATTCAAATATATCAAAGAACTGTTCATCAAACAAGTTGACAAGGAAAAAAATGAAAGCAGAAAGAACCTGGAAAAAAGAAAACGCACCCAGCCTATGAATCAACGTTAACAGAGAGTTAGTGGGCAGAAATTGATAAGAGAAATACGAGTTCTTGGAGTGCTGAACTAACCATGTTTGACCCAGGAAAGGAAGGCGGCGTCCGCGTGTACCTCCCTCAGTTATGTTAAGCCTCATGATATTGAAATCTATAAAATATGCATTAAAAAGTGCTTTAACTTAAAATGTCACGTAAGGTCTCTCTCCATTTTCTTTACCAATAAAAACTCAACCATAATTAGAGTTCTATGCAGTATTTGATAGCATAATTAGCTTTATAATATCAATTAATTATTATAATACAATTCAATAAATATAGCGCACTAACTAGATATAATAGAATAATATTAATTACAAATAAAAAAAATATGTTATAAAAATTCAACAAAAACTATCTATTAACAAAGCTATAAATCTAAAATAAATAAATAATGGAAGGATGAGTTCAATAACTTAGTAAATAAATAATATTCAATATACACATACAATGTAATACAACAATGAGAATACATATATAAAATTGGCTTTATGCTTTCATAGGAGAGTTTCACAAGCAAGCCATAACAAGAATATAAAAAGGTAAAGCTCGTCAAAAAATCAAAATACATTGAATATGACGCTTCAGATTACGAGATGATTAATCATTAAATGTTAGTGACTCCCCCGACCAATTAAGATTCAGAATTACAATGTGTACAAAAACTAAAACTATTATGTTAACATGTATCTTCTGACTGATATATTATTGGGTCATAATCAAACAAATATAATCATAGCCTAGCATGAAACCACGTGATAAACACACACACGCTAGTTCTGTGACTTGTTCATCGCCGCGAGACATATATTTTTATTTTCTATAAAAAATTATATATGCAGGTTTTTTCAACACATTTCTGTAATCAAATAAATCAAGAACTATGCAAATAAATAAATAAAAAGTTATTAAAGATTAGATGTTCCTATTAGAATAATAATAATTTAAAGATTATTAGGTGTTTTGGTAAGCTACTGCAATAGAAAACAAAATATAGTGTTTGTCTTGACAACTAAGATAATATAATTATAAAAGATTTGTAATAAGAAATATTCTTGTAATCTTATAAACTAGTTAAAGTTTTTTATCCTCAGCTGCTCTAAAGAGTTTTTAAAAATTTTTAAAAAGTCCTTCAAAAGGTTTTTTTTTTTCAGTAATCAAATAACTTATTTATTTAAATCTTTTGTATTTATATTTATTTCCTCACTGATTAGTATTTAAAAAGTGTTAGTACATTGAATTGTGTTAAGTTTTTTTAATGCATCGATATTATGAATCATTTGGTTCCCATCTTTTCAAATGCAATAATATATATATATAAAAAAAAGAACATCAATTATGCCCAAAAATTACTTTACGAAATATAATTTGTATTTATGGAATTATAAACGATATTATTGTAATTATAAATTATAAATGAGAATTTGTTATTTTGAGGCTATATAAGCTTTTTAGTTATTAAAATGAATATAATAGTAGATCTGTAAATAATCAAACTTTTTTTATTAACTTTTTTTTAAAAAAAAATACTAAGTGTTAACGTGCAAATAAATTTTTTTAAAAAAATATAATTTCTCAATAAAAAATAGAAAATAAAAACAATATCAAACCTTAATAGGTTTTTTATAATTACTCCAAGCAGGTATAGAAAGAATCAAGTTCGTTATGAATTCCTGGCTGTAGCGACAAAAGACAAGAATCATTCGTTTCGTACCAAGTTTACCATGTCTAGTCTCGATTCAAACTCACCTACTAACGCCACCTGTTTTTTAAAAAAAAAATCATGGGAGATGAGTGCATACTGACTCGAAATAAAAAATTAAAATTGAAAGTTTAAGTGTTTAACTAGGGCCGAGGGACTTTTAGTTAAACTTAACAAGCCATTAATATAACCAAATTTGTTTATCTGCTCGAGTCAATATCTTATACAAAATAATATAATTAGAATAATTATTAAGTGGTTCATGAGCTTACCTAATTAGATCCTTTTCTTAATCCATTCTTGGATTGGATTTGACAACCATGTATTTGAGGTTTATGAGCGGTGCTTCTAGATGATCACTGACATTTGAAACTATGAGTGAATATTTTTGGTTGAGTTTTATTTTTATTAAAATAAAAAATTAAATCTAAATTTATTTTTTAAAAAATAAAATTGATTTAAATTGACCAGTTTTAATTTAGTTTGATTTTTTTAGATAAAAACCAGTTCGAACTAATTTGGTTAGGTTTTTTCTATTTGACTTAATTTTTTTTTAGTTTTTTTAATTTTAGACTTATAAAACCAAAACCAAACTAGTCGATTTTTTTAAAATTTTCTTGGTTTAATTAATTTTTTTACTTTATTTTATTTTAAACATGAAGAATTTGCCATCCATTTCGAATTTAAAAGCATTGTGAAGCATTAGACAACCAGTTGGTAACGTTTCTAGTTACTTTTACATTTTTACTTCGATTCCCTTTTCTTTTTTCCTTGTTCTTGTTTCATTTTAATCACATCATTTAATTTTTTTTTTAAAAAAATCTTAAACAGTATTATTTTAAAATAGACTTATATTAACTCACTTATCCACAAATTAACTTAACCAATTCAGGTTGGGTCAGATTATAAACCATAGACTGGGTTAGATCCCGAGCCTCAAGCCAGGTATAACTATGTTAAAATCAATAATAATATTCTTACTTTTTAGGGACATCTATGGTAACTATTGCTATTTAAAAATAAATTATTATTATTCTAAAAATCAGAAAGAGGTATTTTAGATAATAGTTTGAGATTATATAATTCCAAAATCTATTTTAAAAAAAAGCTAACATCAAGTATGATTATAATTATATAATTCAATGTAATCTATTTTTTTGTTTGGTTACACTATAATCAGTAATGTGCTTCAAATTTATATATTTAAAATACTTAATTGAATGAAATTGACTAAAAATTATGTAACTTCAAAGTTAATCCATAGTACAAAAATTAAGGAATCTATAGTTTTTAGTTACACTCGGATATAAAATTCCAAATTCCTTGCAATTGGTTCGTTTTATAGGATGTCTTCCCTTCACAGCATAAATAATTTAGTTTCTTAGATTGCATTTCATTAGTATCACATGATAAAAGAGATAAATACAGGAGAGAAAAAATTATTTGGGAAATAAAAATAAATCTATTTCTGGAATTGTTTGAGATATATACAAGAAAACCTATCTTCTCTGTTCCAATCATTTCCATCTCTTTAATCTCGAACCAGTAACGAACACTATCTAAATAGACAATAAAGCAGTACCGCATTGCTTCTGCTTGTACCATCACACACCAGTGGATCACCCCTGGACAGTCAGTTTCAGAAATAAATAAGAAAAACCCGTAAAGCAAACAGGTTGCACTACTCAAGAAATATGAGCAAACAAGCAAGGAAAAAACAGAATTTTTCACAAGATTAATAGCTTATATTTTAAATTAGAATCCTGCCTCAAAAAAGATGAACATAAACAAACACAATAGAAATACCTGGTGGGATGATGAATCAGAAACGTAACACCTCTTTTCAATCGCTTAATAAACCAGAGTTCCTGCTCCTTGACTCCAAGCCCGCAGACTAGGTTAATGACAGAAAAAGGGCTTCCTCCTGCCAAAAGGAGCACCTTTTGGTGCCTTTTATGTATCTTCACCTTGTTTTGTTGTCTTGCAAATGGTTACATATGAAATACATTCTAGTAAGGCCAAACGAATCTCTTACAATTCAGTCACCAATAGTCAGCACAAGAGCATTTTCCATCTTCAAAACGATGGAACCGGTTGTTATCCCTCACAATGATTACTCTCCCAGAGAGTTTGGAAATAAACTTGATTGCATTATGACAATCACCGCAAACTCGCAAGTTCTTCATAATCCTGATTGGCCTGCCAAGTGGGATGGAAATGAGCCCAAATGCAATGGCCAGTCTTTCACTATGGTACCTAATGGTCTGGTTTTTCTCTTCACTACCCACCTCTCGCAGCACAAAACTTGTGTCTGCAACATAACCAGCTCTCTCCATTTCCTCTCCCAAGTCCTCCAATTTCTGGTAAATTTCTTTCATTCTGACATGAAACCTATCCCCTGCTGCAAATTTGTGAACTCTATTTCCCTCCTCGATCCAACTCAATCCAGTTTCCTTCTTCACCCCTCGGTCCCTAAGCATCTTTCTAGCTTTGGCTGCATCCTCATACCTTCCAGCAGCTGCATAAGCATTCGATAACATCACATGCAAACCTGAACTTACAGCACCCAACTCAAAGACTTTATCAGCTGCAAAGGCTGCCAAGTCAGTGTTCCCATGAATGCGACACCCTGTTATGAAAGCTCCCCACACAGATTCTGTTGGTTCTGTAGGCATTCCCTTGATAACCGAAAGTGCTTCCTGCAATTTTCCAGCACGGCCAAGTAAGTCCACCATAGAAGCATAATGTTGGGTCCCTGGCTCAATCTCATACTTCCTCATGAGTGCAAAATATTTCTTTCCGTCTTCAACTAACCCTGCATGACTACAAGCGTAAAGCACACATAAAAAGGTAATAAAATTTGGTCTTATCCCAGCATTTTCCATCTTCTTAAACAAATCAAATGCTTCCTTTGTATGCGCATGTTGAGCACAAGCGATCAGCATAGCATTCCACATCCCAAGATTCTTAATAGGCACCTCATCAAAAACCCTATAAGCTCCTTCAATAAGACCACACTTCGAATACAAGGAAATCAAAGAACTACCTACGAAACCCGACAAATCATAACTCGTTTTGAAACACAACCCATGTATTTGCTTCCCAAGTTCAAGCAATGTAGCACTACCACAAACCCTAATTACACTTGAAAGCGTAAAATCATTCACATCTAAACCTTCTAATAAAGCCTCTTTAAACAACCTCATAGCCTCCTCATGTTCACCCAATTGAGTATACCCATAAATCATCCCACTCCAAGAAACCACATTCCTCTGCGGCATTTCATCAAACACATTCCTCGCTTCCTTAATATCCCCACACTTGGCATACATATCAACCAAAGAACTCCCAACAAACACATCAACATCATACCCAGTTTTAATAACCAGACAATGCACAGATTTCCCAACATCACATCTCCCCAAAATCGCACACGCTTTAGTAGCACTGGGAAAGATATGATCATCAGGGCATAGATTTTCGCCAATCATCCGACAAAAGTACTGAATGGCAAGCACTGGTTCCTCATTCTGTGCAAATGAGGATATAACAGAGCTCCAAGTAGTCGATGATTTCCTTTCACTCTCTTCGAAAACTTGGCGGGAAAGAAGGGGCAGCTGTGTCTTCGAATAAAAGTTGATAAGGTAATGGCAAACGAGAGGGATTACTTGGAGGCCAGATTTTATTATATGGGCATGAATTTGTTGGCCCTTTAAAAGAGACCTTGAGCGTGTTTGTGACAAAAGGAGGTCACATATGTGCCCATACTTCTTTTCAGAACAAAATCGGTTTGGTGGATTTTGTGGGGTTTTGGTGCCTTCTTGAGACAAAGATTGGGTTTTTATTATTGGATTTTGGTGCTGGGATTTTGTTAAGATATTTTGTAAGGGCACATACAGTGGTCTTTTAGGGCCATGCTGAAGCATCGGAGAGGGAGGGAGGGAGGGAGGGAGGGAGGGAGAGTTCGTTACTCTGCCCCTGGGTTTCAAACTTGGTTTTTGTAAGTTTATATGGTTGTCAGGTGCAGGTTGGCGGGAGAGAGGACAGCAACATGAAGGGAATGTGATGAGAGTCGGATCAGGGCTTCGATCTTAATCTTACCGATGTCCATTCTAACATGCGGTTTGGGCTGAAATTTAATTTTGTTCACTCCTCAAAATGTTACAGAGCCTATCAACGCTTTCTTTTCCTATATAGTCAATTGATAAATATGTTAATCCACGTATTAATAAATAAATAAATTTAATTGATTTTATTTTATATATGATCTCTATTCTAATCACATTTATTTTATTTCTTCAAATACCTTAAAAAAATAGATAGACAGATAGATATTTTGAAAAAAATGGTTTTAACATTAATTTTCTTCTTTTTTGTAATTGTAAATAAAAGGGGTTGGCATCTAATTTACTTTTGTTCTATTTTTAGAAATTGAATTCTATTTGAGATTTATTTTTCTACATTTAAAATGATTTCAAACATTAAATTTCATTAAAACCCCTTAACTAAATTTAATTTAGAGGGTTACACTATTAATAAAATCATTTTTTTAATTATTTTGAAGATTTATGACATCATATTGAAGCATTGAAGTCTATTGAATCTTTAGAAGCATGAGTTGTGTGTGTGAATGAGATCGTGGTGGTGGTGAATAAATTTATATTTATTTGATACTTTATTATATTAATCTAAGTAGAGTTATTTATTTCCAACTGTTCTCATTAAAGTTAATGGTATCAGATAAACTTTTACGAATTTGTCTATCTTGTTTACATAAGCATGATAGTGTTTTTTATATTAAAAAAAAATAATTATGGTGATGGTATACAAATCTTAAGAAAATAAAGTTTAGCCCAAAAAACAACATCCTTGTCGCTTGGGCTCTAGCTTAAAAGGCTATAGCCAGTCTGGCCCTAATAGATCCCCATCCCTCTTTTGACACCATGTTTAAGGCTCATTTGTAGCAAAGTGAATTCCTCTTGGAAAGTGAATTCCGGAAAAAGTGAATTCTAAGAAAGTATTTTTCAATATTTGATAGTGTTATGGAAAATGAACTGAAAAACACTTTCCAGTGTTTGGTTATGTCATGAAAAATGAGCTGGAAAATAACTTATTAATATTTTATTTTTTTCAAGTTTATTAAAATAATGAGGAACAAATCTTACAAATTAAAAAGTTGAATAAGAATGAAATTGAAAAAAAAATATAATTTCATAAATTATCTCAAATAAAACAAATAATAATCAAAATAATAGGGATCAAATCTAAAAAATTAAAAAAAAATGAAAAATAAAGAAATTAAAATAATAATAATCAACATTTCATAAATTATTTCAAATAAAATAAGTAACAATTAAAAGAATGAGGATCAAATTTGATAAATAAAAAATTTCAATAAAAAAATGATAAGAAAAAAACAAATAGCAATTATAAAAATAAGGACCAAAGTTAATATAAAAATAAAATTTTAAGAGATGAAATTGAAAAATAAATATTCAAAACAAAATATATATAGCAATCAAAAGTTTGAGGATCAAATTTAATATAATCAGCAAATAATGACATTTCTAAATCTTTCACAACTTCCGGAAAGTGTTTTCCCCTCAAATTTTTCAGGAAAACACTTTCCTGAAAACCAAGCTAAATTTTCCTTTTACTGGAAAGTGTTTTCCATTGACCAACTTTTCTACTGGCAAACAAACACAAGAAAGTTTGGAAAGTGCTTTCCCGGAAATCATTTTCCGGAAAACAAACACAGCTAAAAGGAAAACACTTTCCTGAAAATCAAGTCAATTTTTTTTGACTAAAATTGACTGGAAAGTGTTTTCCGTTGACCGAAAAGTGTTTTCCGTTGACTAGAAAGTGTTTTCCGCTGACCGGAAATTATTTTTCGTTAACCAACTTTTGTAATGACAAACAAACACAGGAAAGTTTGGAAAATGATTTTCCGGAAACTACTTTCCGGGAAACAAACAAGGCCTAAGAGCATCTTCCATTAAAGATACTATTTTAAAGAGGTAAATTAATAGAATAATATTTTTAATAGTATAAATATAATTTTTTTTTATTATATATACTTAGAAAAAAACTATTTGAAAAATTAATTGTATTGGAGTGGAATAAATAAATATTTTATTTTTTTAATGATTTTGATGTTATTTTTTTTTATATGGTTATATTTAATTGGTTTATTTTTTTGTTGGCCTTACTTTATTAGTTTTGGCTTTTTTAAAAGATATGTAAAAAAAATATTTGTGAAAAAAAATATTTTAATATTTTTTTTAGCTTTTCTCTTGAAGCAACAAGAAAAAAAAATTAAAATATTACCTTTTTTTATTTTTAATTATCCATTTAACTCTTGCATTGAAGTTGCCCTAATACACATACTAAACTTAAGGAGTCAAAACATAGAACTGCGCATGGCCATCACCCATATTTTTTCTATGATTTTTATTGATGTCATGATCAGGTTGTAGTTTTGACTTGCTAAGTCTTTTTTTATTATTTATATTATTAAAATTATAAAATTTTATTAAATTCAATCAAATTAATTACCGAGCCTTGCTTTTTTAAAAATACTTCCATTACCCTAATCTTTTTTTACAACGAAAAAAATTGGGACTGGCCCACGGAGTACCCCATATCTAGTACTTTCTATTTCCAGTCCAGTCCAGGTTTGAGCAATAAACAATTTCACATGATGCAAGGCATAATGAACCTAGACACCAGAGCTGCTTGCTTCCAGGTTCTGTTTTCAGCTGTTTACCATCTGAAGTCTGCAGCTCTTCCTTATTCGTCCGATCTCCTCAACCTTTCTCTCAAATCTCTTAGCCGAGGATCAGAGATCGTATTAAACTAAGTCCCAACACAGTTTTATTCAGTTTTCTCAACTTTTGTTATATTTTGACATCAAATATCCACATAGAGCTCGTGTAGTTTTAGCATAGATCTCCAAGATTTGACTGATAGACATACCTATACAGATTCATATACGTGTATCACACGTATATATGGCCTTTTGAGGACGTGAGTGCTGCAATTTTATTTCCTATTGCCAGTTTTTCAAAATTACTTGAGTGTTAAGGATATTTCCAGCAATATGCACTCCATGTTGACAGGAGCTCATAGCGTACACTTTTTATCGTTGAAAAAAACTTGCTCTGCTGAAACTGAGGCAAGTTTATTGCTTGAAAAGAAACACATTCTTGAACTGTAAACATGAATTCTGCAAGTTATCAGAAGATTCCATGTTTTTTTCCTTCAAATTTCCTCATAATTCAATCTTTGCCTTGTATCCCTCTCTCTCTCTCTCTCACAGCCACGAATTATTTAACACGTTTTTGTTGGTCTGCTATTTGTGCCGCTGTTTTAGATTTATTGCTGCTATCATCTTCCTGGCTGCTGTTCAAAACAGAGAGAAAGTTTCCATGGCTAACACTTAGGGTTATTAGTCCTCTCATGATAAGGCCAAGTTTATGTTGGAGCTAAACAAGTATCAAGTTAATTTGATTCAAATAACAACTTGTTTGGAAACAATTCTAAGTAATTTTATACTAAAAGTGATTTCAATTAATTAAATAGATTAAACTGATGTGATTTACTAATTGAATTCTTCTGTTTGAAATAAGTTTTAGAATTGTAAATCTTATTAATTTCAGCAATGAAAATACATCATTTATTCAAATTATATACTATTGAATCTAAATTTATTATTTTCTCAAATCTTAAATCTCTATATATATCTCAGATGATGCTCCCCACTTATGGTGTTTGACAGATCTTAAACTTATATATGTAGATGTTTTTTAAAAGTGATTTTAGCTCAATAAAATATTGAATTAATGTTTTTTAGTGTTTTTTTGATGATTTTGATGTAATGATATAAAAAATAAAAATAAAAGTTATTTTAATATATTTTTAAATAAAAATATTATTTTAAAAATTAAACATACTGCACTGCAATCGCAAACTAAAAAAATCAAACTTTAAAGAAATCATCATCTAATCTTCCACCTGCTAAACCTCCAACCAACTTTTCATTATATTTTTTCGTATATGAAAAGCTACCACTGCCTTTGTCGTTAACAATAAGCCATTTATCTTGAGATTTTAAGCCAGACAAATCCAACCCAAAATCACGACTCGCACCACCAAAATCAGCTCAAAATTAATTTATTTTTAGTATGTTTGGAAGAATAATTATAATTATTTTTTAAAATATTTTTTATTTAAAAATATATTAAAATAATATTTTTTATTTTTAAAAAAATTATTTTAGATATTAGCGAATCAAAATAATCTAAAAATACTAAAAATATTAATTTAAAACAAATAAAAAAATAAAAAATAAAAAAATAAATTTTTTAAAAATATTTTTAAAACATAAAAATAAAAATAAATGAGATTTTCAACTATCTCTCTACCTCTCCGCTAGCCAATCATATAGCAATTTTCTTCGACTTGTTTTAAGAGGTTGATGAGTTATATTATGAGTATGCAGTAATAAATTTTAGAGATGAAATGCTGTTTTTGATACAAGATCATTGTTGAAGCAAAAAAAAACATGTTACAAGAATATGAAGGAATAATTAATTAGAAAAAATATGTTGCAATCCATTTTAAATCAAAAACACCTAAAAACCTCATTCAATTAATCTTTCAAGTCAGAACATCCTAAATTGATCTAAAAACACTAATTAAATCAACCAAAAATTTTATCTTTCAATCTTAATCTATATTTTCAAGCAATAAGAAGGCCAAAAATCATAATGATCAAACTTATTTTGTTAAATGGGATTTTTCATCATCAAACTTGGTTATATTGGCTGCTGCAATAGTGACAATCAATAACTTTTTTTATTATTATTATTTTCATATGAGTTTCTCTCTTATCTTTTTAACCTAAAGACTGAAATGCAACGAAAATAAAATTTGAGATTAGAATAAAAATTGTTCTTGTCTTTAGGTTAGCTATATATTTTATTTGTTTTTATATTTTAGCTTTTTATCTTTTAATTCAGTGTATATACTATAATTTAAAGTCTAATTTCATCTAATTATGTTATAGAAGAATGTAACTGAAAAAAAAAATTAAATAAAAAAAATTGAGGTGATTGACTCTTCATAATAAAAAAAAAAAAAAAAACCAACTGAACATATATTATTTAGTTGATTTTGTTAACAAGGAGATGAATACTATGTGTCACCGTGTTTTTCATTTCTTATATATATATAAAAAAAAAAGAGGATAAAAACTGATTTTTTAGTATTTACAAGAGAAATGAGGAGATGATAATAAAGGTCAGATTAATAAATTTATGCTAAAGAGGTGTAAGGAAGTCCATAGGCAATTGAACTCTATTGAAAAAAAAAGGTGGACTTATTAAGAAAATAAATATTGTGGAATTGATTAGTTTTTTGTTCTTATTAAAATAAATTTAATTTCTTTTTTTCTTTTTTCTTTTTTCTTTTTAACAACACCCTTATTGCTTATTGTATTTTATTCCATTGTGTATTTAATTATTTTTGAAGTTCCTCCTTATGAGAAATGTGTTGGGGACACCTGTTTTATGGGTGCAAACCTGATTGCAGACAATTGAAAGTCAACCAGGCTGATAAGAAAAAAACAACTCCAAATAGTCAACTGTGTTAAGAGAGTACCATTTTATTTTCTCCTTATTAAAGTGTTTTTTTCTCTTTTGTCTGGAAGAGAAATATACTCATCCATGATTGGACGTCCCTCCTTCTGAATTCATGTCAAGGAACCCTATGTTTTGAGCCATCATCTGTTTTCAGGGTGTGTTTACATTGTTTTTTAATATACTTTTCAAGTTAATTTTTGTTTTAAGAAATATTAAATTGTTATTTTTTTAATTCTGTCCCAACATAAAAAATAAAAAAATTATTTTAATATATTTTTAATTAAAAGAATAATTTTATAAAAACACTCTACACAACATTATTAAATACACATATAATTTATTTTTCTTCACCGATCATTAATAATAATTTAATTATTTTTTTTTATTTTCACTGATATTTAACTCTTCAATTTATTAAAACACAAAACATCCTTAAATATCAGTATTTACATCCTAAAAAACTGCTCTTATTTTCACTACTCATGATGTAATAATTCACCTTTTATTTTTTAATCCCATACCGAATTTCACCTAAAGTTTAATATTCCAATGCTCCTGTGACAACAAAAACCACTGGCTCCGCCTAAGCCCCGCCCCCAGGAAGCTAACCCCTCCAATGGGCACGAAGAAGTTGTACAACTTGTCTAGTTAAAAACTTGTCACGGCCGCCACTTGTGTTTCTTTATTGGTTCATCACTTGGCATCAATATAAACGTATTCTCTTTTGGATAGAGGACGATATCACATTGTCTCCTAGCTGAAAAAGTCAAACGTCATTTAATATTTAAATGCATAAACCTTATCGTAAACCTAAAAGCATAAAGTTCCCTTTCATTTACAATTTTATTTTATCGAATGAATTTTTTCTGTCAGGCTCAATTGTGGAAACTATAGCACGTTTAGAAATGTAGGTTAATACATGTTTTTAATAAAATTTATTTTTATATATATATTTTAGATTGTTTTAATGCAATAATTTTAAAAAATAAAAAAATTATTTTAATATATTTTAATACGACAAACACTTTAAAAAATAACTACAACTATATTTTTAGATATATAATTAGTCATAGTGAACCGTTGTGATCCCAATAATAATTAGTTTTCCTGGTAAATTAATATTCTCTCTCTGTATATATATATTCAGTTTTTTCTGCCTCGATTTCGCACCAGATAGTAGATGAAAACGCATTTTATACAAATGTTGTCGTCTTGATGCCAATTGTTGTCACACTATCCTACAAATAAATTCAATTTTTATAAAGATATTTTGAGCAATCGTTCTAGCATTGTTAATTGAGCCAAGCATAACATGTATATATGCCAGCGTGCGAGTAAAATATTCGTAGTTCATGCAACTTGTTAATTAGCATGCAATTCTTTTCTAATCCTTAAGAATTTAAAATTTATTGATGCATTCACAAACTAATATAATTTCAGGAATTTAACTAATTATATTATATTTCAGACACTCCATATTTATATCATAAATTATTTTTGGGTTACTCCTCAAAATTTATCATTTTTTCCTTTTAAAATACAAAATAACAACAAAAAAACTAATATTTTAACAAAAACAGGTCGAGGAGGATTTCAAATATACAAAAAAAAATCAAGTTGAATTTTTTTGATATATTAGAAGCCTAATTGTACTTGTTTGTACGCAAACAAGAGAAAAAAAATGCAAATTTTATGTTAAATTAAATTATTTTTGAATGAATTTATATAAAAATTAAGCTCAGAGACATAAAAATTAAATTTAATGTAAACGTACACTATAAAATACAAATCTTGTATTAAAAATACCAGATTTCCTCTAAAATTTCAAAAAAAAATCAAAAATTTAAAATACCAAAATGTTTTGTTTTTATATACATGGACAAATTCTAAAATTTTTTCAAACATATATTTTAAAAAATAAAAATTATAATATATATATATATATATATATATATCATAATTAGTTTATAATTATCCACGAGGATTTAGTGAAAATATCAAAAACTCTTTACTAATTATTTTATTCATTTTATATTTAAAGTATTAGAGATTAATTGTAGACTTTAAAAATATATTAAATTAATTTTTTAAGATTTTTTTTACATCTCAAAAAACACTAAAATTTAATATATTTTTTTTAAAAATAAATATATTTTAAAATATATCTAAACATAATTAAAAATACAATTCGAAATAAGCTTTACCAACCTTGTACCACCGGTCCACCACTATAAATACAAACATTCAAGTACCCTTCCATATCCTTATCATCAAATTAGTGATATCTCCCTTCGAACTAAACAATCATTACACAAATAATAAATTACTATCTCTCTCTCTCTCTCTCTCTCTCTCTCTCTCTGAAACCAACCTATTCTGGGTCTTGACCCAAAAAAAGAAAAGCTCAACGACCAGTCAATATCGATCTAACCATGCTGCAGTTGTTCTTCGCGGTGGCCTTCTCGGCGGTGCCTTTGACTCTCTACGTTCCGCCCATTCGATCTCTAAACTTATTCGTGGAGACCATGGAGGATGTACTACGCCAGACATCCTTGTACACTGTCAGGGCTTATCCTAGGATTCGTCTTGTGTTCTCTCGTTTCTTTCGCAATCTCTTTAGCTTGTCCAGGTAGACTTCGTCTCCGCTCGTTTCACCGTATAATCACTCCCCACCTCACAATTTGTTGCAGCTACCATAGTCTTTTTCTTTTTCTAGTTTTTCTTATTTTTTTCTTTAATCAGTTTTGTTGTTGATGTTGTTGAGTTTGATACTGGAAATTAGGATTTTCTGTGGATGGGAAATAAATTAAATACGGTTGTATATTTTTTTTAGTAATACTTTCGTTTCTCGTTTGCCTTTGCCCATAGAGTTTTGGGAACCTGGGAACGTATTTTGTTGCAAGCAATCTTAATTTGATTATATAATTTTCCCCCCTCTGAATTAAAAGTCTGAAGTGTAATTTGTTAATTTTTGTCTGAAGTGTTTCTGGAATGGTTTGTTCATACTTGGTCTCAGTAATTAGATCTTTATTAGACGCATTTATGATTGATTAATTGGGAATTATCATTAATAAATCCGGAATTGCATTTCCTCTTCTTCTTTTTTTTTTTTGTATAAAACCTTAGGTGCGAAAATAAGTATTCATAAACCTATTAACATGTATCGAAGGGAGTTCCAACTCTCCATGATGTATCTAACTAATTGTTAAAAAAAGAAAAAGATCTCATTTTTAAATAAATGATAAATTCCCATAATAAAATAAATGAGAGATTTGAGAATGGGACTCACAGAACTTTGAGATTTTGGGAAAATACAGTGGGTGCAGGAATTGATGGGCTAGCGACTGACAATTTTCGACCTTTTTTTTTTGTACTGGAGTGTTATGATACTTTGAATTATTTTTTTTAATTTGATGTGTCATGTAAAAAATAAATTAAAAAACATATTACTTTAATAAATTTTTTTAAAAAATAATTTCTTTTTTTTGGAAGCAATAAAGAAAAAATTGATGATTTTGTTTCTTAAAACCTTCAGTGTTATAGACGGTGTCTAATTCGGTCCAAGAGGACAGGTGGGGGTGAAAGGGAAATGGCAGCATTCATGTACTAGGAAACAAGCATCAATAAAAGAAAGAATATAAATCATATATTTGGCACTTTTCTGGATGCTTTTTGTAGTGCTTGGTTGGTAAGCAGGGAGGAATTTTGCCTGTTTACTGTGAGGCGTGTAGTTGGATTTTGTGGCCTCGTATTCTGGGATTTGATCAATCAGATTGCAATCTAAAAAGGGATTATGAGGTCAAGGAGGATGAAGATTCCATGATGAAAACTGGAAGAGGAATAAAAGGATTTCTTTTTTTCTGAAGAAAATCAAGGGGGGAAAAGTGTAAGCTTGGTTTAACTTGTTCAAAGCTCAAACTGCTCCAGTTAAACATAGCCAAAATCAAATAAAATGAAAAGGTAAGCGTTTTCTGCAAGCGATTGTGATTCCATTCTGAGGGCATTCTTCTTCTGGCTGGCATGATTTTCTGCTCGACAGAAAGTTCTCATACGGAACGTTTCAACCTGACGGTGACAATGATGGTCCATACCTAATTTCAACCTCCAGAACGGTTGTTGGTGATATCAATTTGAGGTCTAGTTTCTCCAAACATGCCCACTGAACTTTCAAAGCCAAACTAGCAGCTGCTTTAAATATATGCTGCTTTTTTCTTTTCTTTTTTTCCTGTTGATTTCTGCCACCGCGAGGATGGTTAGATGCTAAACGCTTCTGCTCACCAAGATAATATAAATGTATGATCATGGATGACAATGGATATCGTTGTTTGGAAAATAAGGAAAAGAATATTTGCCTTTTAATTAATTATATTGAATTAGGAGACGTAGCTATATGTAAGATTTTCTATAAGTAGAAAACTAAAAGGTGTGGATGTTTTCGTAGAAGAATTTCAGTGTTAATCCTCTCACATATTATTATAGATAGATCATGCAAAAAAAATAATTTTTTTAATTTAATTTATATATTTTTTTTCTCATACAATTGCATTTTTTAGCCAAAATTCGAGAGCAGTTGAATAAAATTAATTGGTTAAGGATGAAATTAAAAGATTAAAGACAATTTTTTTATATATAATTATCAGTTTTTAAAAACTTATATTAAAGATCAATATAAGAGTACTTTTAATGTAATGCTCCCCCATGTATATAAAATGAAGACTCCCATTAGGGTAACTTCTTCCATGGAAATGGAGCTCAATTGAGCTCGGTCAACTACCTTTAATTTGACAAAATTGGATGGCTATTTTACCTCAAACGCAAACTTGAGAATATTTAAATTAAGTTATTTCTTAACAATATATTTGATTTTAATATATAATAAAAACTAAAGGGGAAGGAAAATTTACTATGCATGTAGACGTATTTTACTATTCACTTTGACTCTGTAATTATATTTTTGCCCTTCAAAGAAAACGAATTGTCTTTATGTTGGAGGTATTTTGAAGTATAAGTGTCTTTTTTTTTTTTAACACAGCAAAATAATCAAATTACCTTCCAAGTTAGAATTTCTATAACAAGAGGGATATTTTTGTCTTTTCATTTTAAAAATACAATGAAATGATAGGTTTACTCTTAAAATAATAATAAAAAAAAAATTATGCCATATGTATATGGGCCTTTAGTCTTTTCACTTTGGCTTTGGTGATTATCAAGTTTACCAAGAGCTTTTGGTCTTTTAAAAGAGATAAAATATTAATTAAATTGAAAAAGTTGTTGGCATGTGTGAGGTGTCTGTGCACTTTAAGAAGAACGTGCAATGCCTTCTGGTGGTAAAAAATGCCCTACCACTATGTCATTGAAAGCACCGTCACGTTCTCTTTCTCCTGAGGCATCGAGTGTTAGCTGTGGTGGGGTGATTTATCGCTATTCGACCCTTCTTTTTTTTCCTAATTTTTTCTCTCCTCTTCCCTAAAAATTTTGGGTTGGTCATCTTTATTGTTAATATTTCAGTTTTAATCCTTATTCTTTTGATTTTTAATTTTTGCTTTTGATCTTTTTTGTAGAAATCTTATTTGTTTTAAATTTAGTCCTTCGATTCTAATTTGTTATTTATTATTTTTTTTATAATTTGATCTTTATTATTTTGATTTATATTTTTTTACTTAGTCATTTTGTAAAAGTTTTATAGGTTTTCAATTTCATCATTCAATTCAAGTTTATGGTGTATTATTTTGTTCAATTTTGTCCTTATTCATATGATTTTTTTTTTATCATTTTATTAAAGTTATTTTTCTTTTTGATTTGATCATCCAATTGAAAATTTATAGTTGTTCTCTAATTTATTTTTTATTTTGATTTCCACCCTGATTCTTATAATTACTATATTTTTATATATATAATTTTATCATTCAGTATTTGACTTGATGGAGATTAAGCTTTGCTGTTTTTTCATGCATGTTGTTTCTGGTCTAATAACTTGAGTCATAAATCTGAAAAATTCTTTTGTTTAACTTATTTTCCTTTATGATTTCATTGTTCGGACTTTTTTTTTTAAAAAAAAATTGTTTTGTGGTTTTTTTAAGTTTTTTATTAAGTTATCTCGATCTTATGACCCGGACCATGAGTTTTCCAGGTTATCCCAGGTTGGCCAGCCTTTTATTATTCATGTTACATGTCTATCCCACTATCTTAGTTTGACCTTGACCTTGACCCTGACCCTTTTTTTTATTTTTTTTTATCCAATATTTTACTTTCAAGGGTTTTTTTAGGTTATCGTGATTTTTTTTTAAAAAATATCTATTTATTTTTTTATCATCTAATTAAATTAAAATCAACTTGTTAAACTTGATGAGGCTATAAACCAAATCATTGTTTTTTTTCTTTTAGTTTTTTTTAAAACATGCTTGCTACACCAAAATATTAGTTTTTACAAATAAAATATGGACATGCTACATAATACAAGACCATGTCTTGTTGTATATTTAATAAACAGGGCTTAGACTCTATTTATTTTTGTATTTTAAAAGTGTTTTTTAAAAAAATTAAAATTTTATTTTATTTTTTCTTTACTTCAAATTAATATATATATTTTTTGGTGATTTTAGATTGTTTTGATGCAATGACATCAAAAATAATTTTTTAAAAAATATTATTTTAATATATTTTCAAATAAAAAAGATTTTAAAATACAACTATAATTACCATCTCAAACATGTGTAAACTTACCTTTTTATCCATGTGGGTCCCCCCCCACACTATGAATTCTTTTATGGCTAAAAATCGAAAATGAGCAAAATGAACCTCATTCCACTCGAAATACTTAAATAAAATTTTATTAATTAAATTATCTTAATATTCAATTATTCATACTATTATTTTGTAAGAGATCAGTCAATGAAAAACGTTAAGCTTCTTATAAAATGATGCTATTTTTCTTCAAAAAACAAAATTTCAACCGAAATATAGATAAAAAAAATATTGAAACTAGATGAAAGTCTTTAATTGAAATCTTGAAATATATATATATATATATATATATATATATATATATATATATATATGTGAGAAACTATTTAACAACAAATTAAATTTATCTATATAGTACATTTATATTTATAAAAATTAGAAAAATAAGGGGAAATGGAAAGAAAAAATAAGTTAATTCCAGCTGAAGCGATGGGCGTTTTTTCTATTCCCCAAATAATGGAAGGAAGGAAAAAACGAGAAGCCGAGAATTGAAATCCTTCTAATAAAACGAAATTAAAAAATTCAATTAAACAAAAGGGAAAGTGATAAGAGACCATTGGAATTCAATTCTCCAAAAATTGGAACACCATTTCTCGACATACATACATGACCGTTGGCTTGCCTCTCTGTGATTTAAATTCACTAGAAAAGGTACTTACAAATTACACTCTTTTTTAATCCTTCGAATTCTCTCTTATCTCATGTTTGGATCCCGAGAAAATTAGCAACTCCCCAAAACAGAAAACAATTTTTTGTTGAATACCCCCACAAAATCAAACCTCTTTTTAATAAACCAAACAAACTAATTAGGGTTACCTGCCCCTTTCATCAATCTTTAGTCTGCGCACAAAGAAGGGCTCCCATTCTCTAAATTAGCAAACCCTAATTTATGGTGATTTTATTATGTCAAAATTATTGTTTTTTTTTTTTGTAGGTTTTGAAAAAAAAAGGCTTTGATGGAAGACCCATCCAGTTCAGCTACGACCCTCGCGTGGCTTTGGGTGATTGAGTACTTGGCAAGTTTTCGGCAAATAGAGCCCTCGATTTTACATGGTATGTGCGCTGCATTCTCGAATTCATAAATGAATGTGTAAGGAATTTGTGTTGTGTGTTTTGAAATGAAATGTAATTTACTTGGGCTGTTTTGATTGTTCTTTTGGTGGGGGCTGAGGTGTTTTGTTTTGATTTGTTCCAGAATTGATTGAGGCAGCTCCGGAAATACCTGATGATTTGGGGAAAAACACGAGGGAAATGGTTGCTTTGAGATGCTTAGAGGATTTGTTTTGTCGTAGTGATAATGGAATTGCCAATGATGTTACTTCTAAAGAACTGAAAGCCACGTTTGATTTGTCGGAGAGTTGTGAGGATGTGCTCCAGTCCATACTGCAAGAGGTGATTCGGTTTACTATTTCTGCTTTCACTTGTAAGCAATTTGGGTTTGAAATCTTATAAAAACACTTGTTACTCACGTGGGCCATGATGGTGAATTTTGACATGGATTTCTTGTTTGTTAGACATCAGTATCGGATTTGAATAGGGGTGGACCGGAGCTATTGAAATGGGATATTCACCCTTTCATTATGCATAAAAGAGCTTGCATGCCTAAATGTGCTTTGGAGAAGGTGATTGAGAATTTCTTTATTTTGTTAAGTTTCGATGTTAAACAGAAATGGAGATGATTAATCCTCATTTGCTGTTTGGTGATTGTTTTTATTTTTTTGTTATGAAAACCAGGTGAAAGATGCAATTCTTGAGGGTATTCATCCATATGCTTCATTGAAGGAATATAGTGAACTGGTGAATGCAAATGATAGGGGCAATAGAATCACTACAGATTATGGGGACGATGGTGCACATGTGGGGAGGATAGGTGGGAGTGATACTGATGGACAAATTAACCCTCCTGAAGAAAGTTCCATTCCTTTGCTGCATGAAAATGAGAATGTAGTGGAAGACAATTCATATAACAGGAACTTGTTACACTTTGAGAGAGAGAGAAGTGGTTTGGCTAGTCAAAATCTGGCTGGAGACCATGAAGATCAAGGTTGTGTTGATGGTGATCATCTTCAACCACAAGCCAAGAGGTTCAAGGAAGATGCCTTGCATGACAATCTGTCCATGGGACAAATTTCTTCGACTCCTCCACAGCACAAGGACATGGTAGAAGATTCATTTGAGAGGGTGGTTGAGGATTCTGAAAACAGAGATTTTCACTTGGAAAAAGAATCTTCACAGGGAGGACTGGAAGGAAGCAGACCTGTAGAGAACAATCATGGTGAAGATGTTGGTATGGATAGGCATGGGCATAGACTTGATGCTGACAATGCATTCCAGCACAATCAGCATGAAATTGCTCATAATGTCAACAAAATGCCACTATCTGGGGATGAAATCAACCATGCTGAACCTAGAAAATCAAATGCTGCACCATCTGTGGGAACTTCGGACAGATTATTTGTTAATGGAAACAAAGACAACTCTGATCATAGTGGTCAACAAAAACCATCAAATAGTGTATCCTCAAATGGATTTCACAGGAATACCGGTGCTGATGAAAGAGAAGTTGACACAGACCATCTATCTGAAGAAGACGAGTCAAATGAGAGTGACAAGTATGAGCATGAGAGGGTTGATGTTGGTTTGAAGAAGAGTCATTTTCTGAGTTCTCAATACATGTTAAGTCATGATTCTCTGGCAGAAGCTAACTGGACAGATCAAAATCTTTGCATAAAATGCCGTAAAGATGGTCAGTTGTTGGTTTGTGGTGCTGGTAGTTGCTCATTGGTGATTCATGAGAACTGTTTAGTTTTCTCACCACATTTTGATGAGAGGGGAGACTTTTACTGTCCTTTCTGTGCATATTCTCTTGCTATTTCAGAGTACCTTGAAGCTAAGAAAAAAGCCTATTCAGCGAGGAAGGAACTGAAGTTATTTATTGAAACGAGACAGGAGTATCGGTCAAACAAACATGCTCAAAGACTACTTAGCAAAAGACATGGCAGCTCAAGACAGAATGAAGATAAGGATCTGCTCAATAAATTTCTTGATTATGAGAATTTGGTTGGAGAAAAACGCAAACAATCAAATAATCAAGGTCAGATATTGGAAGGTAATGACCACGGAAAAAGGAAGAAGAAGCAAGTAGAGCCTTTGGCATCATGCATTGGTGTTCATTCACTGTGTAGAGAAGAAGAGCCTGATATAAATGTTAGTTCTAATCATATATCTACTGTAGAAAAGGAAGGGGAGGAGGTGGTTCAAGAGAACTCATCTGGAACCAAACTTGACATAAATCAACACCAAGTTAGTGTTGATCCTAAATGCAGTGTTGATAATCATTTGTGTAAAGAAAAAGAGATTGTCTCTGGAAGCCAGAGAACAGATGATCGAAGACAGAAAGCTGTTTGTGCCATCAGCAGCGATGGAGGAGAAACCTCTGGTGATGAAGATGACAAGTCATTAAGTACTAATTACTTCATAAGATTCCGAAAGAGAGAGAGACAACAGTAAGTTTCCAGTTATTCAAAGTGTTATGCAGGTGGTTATAGTACACCTCCGAATGCCATTTCCAGAATTAAAACAGTTTTTCCTTTTATAGTATACTACTTTCAAAAAATCTGACTATGCTATGTCAACTTCTATTATTATTCTTTTGCTTGTGTGTGAATTTGGGTAAATCACTTTGCTCCCTTGTTAAACCCCATCCTTATTAATTTGACATTTGATTGCAGTGGCAATTGTAGTTGACCAAAATGTTATTCTGATCTGCAGTACCCCTCCAATGTCTGCAATGCCTCAGTCGAGGCGAAAAAAGGTTCCGTGGACAGTCCATGAGGAGGAGATACTCAAGGTATTTGTTTACTGCGTAAATGCTTCTGACACCAATATTTATTTCAATCGTATGCTCACCGGTAAATGCATTTATACATATTTAAGAGAGATTTTCTTGGTTGTGCATTCTAAATCTGTTTTCTTTCACAAGCTAATATCATATAGTTTTGGCTTTTAGCTCTTCATTGTGATCTATCAGGCTCTAATTTCTTGCTCTTTTACTGTTAAAGGAGGGAGTGCAGAAATTTGCAAGTGACGGGAAATATCCCTGGAAGGACATTTTGGAGTATGGTAGTTCTGTATTTTCGAATGGCCGAACAACAATAGACCTCAAGGATAAATGGAGGAACATGTGCAAATTAAGCCCTAAATCCAAGTAAGAATTTGCCAGCCTAGTCAGTTTGCGTATATGGATGTGTTCTTATATTTGGGTCCGGTCAGCTTTACATTTTCAGCAGGATGCATTCTGATGGTCAAAGAAACTGTTGTATATTAAGTTTACACTTGACACCTTGTTATTTTCTGTGTAGTGTATATTAGTTATCAAAACTTTGACGGTCTATGAGATGGATCTCCCTATTTTGCTGATGCTCCGATTTTCTCTTGTTACTGTATCGTTGACACTTGCTATCCTGCAGTTCAGATTTTTTTTACATGAAAAAAATATCTTCTTCTCGCCAATGTATTTTCTAGTGGGAAAGATAATCTGAATGAACTGGTTGAGTTAAACTCAATCTAAATAGCCGGTAAAAATATAATTTAATTTAAAATAAATATTTATGATGATATTTTTTATAAATATTAAGATGATAATATTTATATTAATCTGTATATCGAGTTATGAGATTCTGATAATCTGATAAAAAAAATTAAAATAAATTATGAATATCAAGTTTTAATGAATTTAATTTGAATGATGAAATTGAAAAAAAAAATCAATTAAAAAATAAATAAAAAAATAACTTGATAACTTGGGTTAACTTGTTAAAATTCCAACTTAGATTATGAGATCGGGGTAATCCAATAGAAAATAAATTGAAATAAATTATAAAACTCAATTTTTAATAAATATAATGCTGAAGGGTGTGATTGAAATTGAAAAATTAATTAACAAAAGAATATAAAAATAACTTAAGTTAACTTGTCAAATTTGTAACCTGAGTTATGGGATGAAAATAATTTCTTAAAAAACAAAAAAAAAATTATAAAGTCTAATTTTTAATTGATCTAATATTGAATGATGATGATGTTATATATATTAAAAAAAAAAAAAGACTTGAGTTATCTGGTCAAACTTGTAGTCTGGGTCAGACTAGGATAACCTCATAAGAAATAAATTGAAATAAATTATAAAGTTTAATCACCAATAATTCTAATGTTGGATAATAAAATTGAAATTAAAAAAAAAAGTAGAAGGGGGAAAAAACCAAAAGATGAATAGTACTTTTTAAGAGGGGTACAATAAAATCCCCTCCTTTTTATATCAAGTTTACACTTAAGACCTTGTTCTTTTATTTATAATGTATACTAGATTGATGGCTCGTGTTATGTTACATTCCAGTCCAAATTATTTTAATATAAAAAAGGATACTTAAGAGACGAAGGTGTTTTAAAATAAGTAAGAAGAACTCTTTATTCGGACTATTAACTTTATTGAATCCAATAAGATTTTGTAATCTAATAATTTGATTTAAATAGACAACAACAACATATGAACGGTAAGAAATCATTTGGAAATAATTAATTAAAAATAATAACCTGTCAATATCATATTTGGAAAAATAAAATAAAATAAGTTAAAGATTCACCATCACTCTACCATGAACATCGCTCACCACCAAAAAAATTCACAAAAATTGTTCATGCCTCACTACAAAAGGCTGGACGACAACATTGTAAGAAGTTTCATGGGTCACTAGAGCAATGACCTAGAAAATCAAAACGAATAAAACATAATGAAGTGAGTTTTTCATGCCTATTTTCAATCAATTAGTTTTGTTTAATTTAAGAATAAGATTTATTTTTTAAAAATAAATTTTATAAAAAAATCAAATAAAAAGACCTAAGATAATCCAATTAATTAAAAAAAAAATAAAACAAAGGATGTAGAAACCAGATGAAAAAAAGAAGCGTAATCTCGAATTAAATAAATGTTGAAGGATGAAATTGAAAAAAAAAACATTAACTTAAAGAAATAAAAAAAAAAACTCAAGCAAACCCGAGGGAATCTTTTAAAATCGGGTTAATTTCTCACACTTGTAACCTGTGAAATCCTATACATATACTTAATCAAGAAAATCAAATTCAAATGATGAGATCATGAAAAAAATAAATCTAAAAAGCTTACAAAGTTTAAAAAAAAAACAATCTAAAAAATGAAAAAAATCCTGATAGAAAAAAAAGAAAAATGGAATCATAAAAAAAATTAATTCTAAAAATTATGTTAGATTATATAAATTGTAATTATAATAATGGTGATTAAATTTGATAAATGAGGATGAAATTAAAAAAAATAATTTATAAATTATTTTAAATAAAATAAATAATAATTAAATAAATAAGAACTAAATAAAAAAATTTTGATAAGCTAATTTAAAAAATTGAAGGGCAGGAGCAAAATATTAAGGAGGAAAGAAAAAATAAAGAAGAAGAAAATGGTCATAGGAGGTTCATTTTGTGCCCGTGCTGTCAGGTCATGGTGGCACCGCCTAGACGAGTTTTGGTTATAGCTTTGGATCACTTGACAGAACCTCCATGAAATGAGGCTCAAAAAACATATCTTTCGTCTTTACTCCAGTATTTATTTATTTACAAGTCAATTCGATTTCTCATATCTCCATATCTGTTATGTTTTAAGTACGGTCTAACACGATTTTTTTGGATTTGACATGTTGGCTAGAGATATGTTATTCTGAACTTCACTGGCTACTAAACCTAAGTATTTCAAGTCTGTTATATTCACAAAATCCATTTTTATTTAAAATAAATTTTATTTATAAATATCTTTTTTTAAAAAAAAAAAACTCATCAATAGTCATCTCTGTATCAAATCAACGTAGTATACAATTTGCTAGAGTTGAACATCGTACGTTTAACTCAGATTCATGTCCCAAGAACAAATTCCTCAGGTTATCACTAACCTAGTCCCTAACCACTGACAGCTAACAGATCTGACCTCGTTAATGAGAACTCCTCAATCAAAAAACACATAATTAAATTTGCTCGATCATTACTAAATCATGGTAACTGTCATTCAAACATTCACTCATCACGGTTAGGGGAGCAAGGTGACGAGCACAATCTACTAACTATTACACACGTGACATGTCTTGGTAATTTGCAGGCCTTACAATTTGCTCAAGCAATTAACCCAGGGAGAGAGAAAGGAAGGGTGGAGAGAGCATTGGCATGGGATAAAGATGAGAGTCTCGGGAATCAGGTCGTCAATGGCAGGACAACATGTGAAATAGGGCTCGTGAAAATGAAAAATGTTGAGGTGAGTTTCCTCAAGTAAAGATTCAATTCATGTAGAAACACTAGTATAGAATCCAAGGCAAAGGAAGTCAGAGAGCGATCGCTTTAATTTAATATCTTCTGCATAATCTTCATCAGCTGTGGTAAAAGAAGGGAAAAATCTCATCACTTTGATGAAAAACCTTCCACTTAAGCCGTGGAATTCAATACAAAATACCATTTTATGCTTTGAATTTGATTTATATTTTGTGAAATAATTTCTCGTGTGACATGCTGGTGTTAAATGAGAATGCACAAAGAAATACCAGAGAAGTCACCCATTGTTTCTTGCAACTAGTTTGTTCAAACTTCAAAGTATAACTCCATTTTTCATCTATGGGCTTGTAAATTATTTTTTTTCACGAGTCTGTTTAATGTGATGGATAAGCTCCAGCAACGTTCTTAATGCTTCTAATATTTAATATTGTAATTGGGGTTATGTTTTAAAGCAATTTTTATTTAAAATAATAGTTTTTATTTTTGAAATCATTACACCAAAATAATTAAAAATAAACTAAAAAAATTATTAAAAAAAAAAAACGATATAACTGCAAAAATAAACACTGGAATTTGGATATGTAGCATAACATTTTATCATTTTTGCTTATGTCAACTTCTTCCTTCCAAGTTCCTACTCTTTGCCAGCTTAATTCCTTCGTGAACCTTCAATAAGAGAGTATGGTAATCTCATTTTCCTTCCATCCATACTTGATGAGACATATTATAATTGAATGGTTTTCTATATTAAAAAAAGCCACCATCAAAATAATTAAAAATTACTAAGATTTGAAATTATTAAACACTCACAAACGGTCACATGGGCATGAACTCTTCCTGAACGTGACAACATTTAAACCAAAGCTGTTCTCTCACACTACATATCCCGCGCCTTTCCATCCATTTTCTGTACTCCCCAAGTCCCTACTGTCACTCACACTCCTCACTGGGCTTACTTTCACACACCAGAAACTCTAATGGAAAATTGCAGAAGGTCTCCATTGAAGCCGTGGAAGAAAGGTCCAACAAGAGGCAAAGGCGGTCCTCAAAATGCCATGTGTGAGTACCGAGGTGTTCGTCAAAGAACATGGGGCAAATGGGTGGCAGAAATAAGAGAACCCAAGAAGAGAACCAGACTTTGGTTGGGTTCTTTTGCCACTGCTGAAGAAGCTGCTATGGCCTATGATGAGGCTGCAAGAAGATTGTATGGACCGGATGCTTATCTTAATCTACCTCACCTTCAGTCCAACTTTAATCCTCTAAACAAATCACAGAAGCTCAAATGGATTCCTTCCAAGAACTTCATTTCCATGTTTCCTTCTTGTGGGCTGCTTAATATACATGCACAGCCTAGCGTTCATGTCATCCATCAGCGGCTCGAAGAACTCAAGAATAGCAGGCCCCTTCATCAATCCTCTGTCGCTTCTAGTTCTTCCTCCTCTGAATCCAGAAATGAAGTGATGATTGTAAGTGACGAAAACCATGTAGCAAATCTCGCCGTAGCAGAGAAAGATGTGGAAATATCATCAGAGAAGATGCTGATAAGAAATCATGACGAGAAACCACAGATTGATCTGAACGAGTTCCTTCAGCAGCTGGGCATACTGAGAGAAGAGAAACAGCCAGATAGCAATGATGTCGAAGAATGTCTCACGGTGCCAGAATCTTCACAAAAATATGAAAACGAACTTGCAGCATTGGCAGACAAGAGTTTCAATTGGGATTCACTGATTGAAATGCATGGAATTACAGATCATCAAGCAGCAGAATTAAATAGTTTTCCAGTTTATGACGTCCAAGATGAGCCGGCTTTCCCAACTTCCATTTGGAACTTCTAGGAGGATAAAATGATTTAGGCAGAGTGAAAGCTAGCTTTGCTGCTTACTTGTTTGGAACTAGAATGTCTGCTTTCACATAATAAGGTCATACTTAGTTTGTCCTAGATCTACTGCCATTTGAATTGCTCTATGATAGTCGTTACTTCTGTTCATTGGCAACACAGATCAGACTAGAAAGCATTTGACCTTATCAGATATATAGAGAGAGAGGACGCCTTATAGGAGCAAGGTTTGGGTGGAAGGAAGTTCATATTGCAATATGACAGTAGCAACTTACAAGGTTTCTTCTTGACCCATGGCTGATGTGAACTTACCCATGTTTGTTGGGCTGATTTTGGCAACGCTAGATTTATTTGTGCTTCTGCAATTTGCTTGCTTTAAGACATAGGAATTCACATGGAAGCATGTTGCAAGATAATTGATGGACAAAATAATCTTGACGTACGTTTTCCACACCCGCAGTTCTATGCTTTAGCAGACTTCACATTCCTTGCATGATTTGACCAGTGAGCCCTCTTATCATTTGTGTTCTCCTGCAGGATCAAACCTAAAAATGTCTATAATTTGATATCCAAGAGATGAAAACGAATGAGGTTAATATTCAGGATTTTACCTGGAAGTACGGATCAGACTGATACTGCCAAACAACGATTGAACTGTGAAGGTCTGATAAAGCATAGAACTATGAACAGTGACAGAAAATTCGATGAATGAAAGAAGCAAAGACAAAACATAGATACAAATGCTACTCATGCAACACATCCCATGCAAAATTATATGCAAATGCAGTCTTTTGCTTAAATTCCCCTCTGAGGCGTTAGATAATTCCTCGTTGATTACGGCAGTTGAGAAGCTATCCTTTTTGTCTTTCCTTTTCTCTTTTGCTTTAATGAGAAAGTTATAACCCCAACTACACAGTCAAAATCCCTTGCATTTGCTTCAATTCCATGCCACTTACTTCCTGTGATGATAAGGCTTTTTCTAGCAAGTGTAGTTCAATTCATCGGGAAAACCATTACCTAAAAAGCGAAAGAATATAGACTAGATTCTGATCATCTATTTCAAAATTCTGGTAAAAAATACAAAGTATAATCGTTTCTGGTCAATTAGATGAATAAAAACGGGTAAAATCTTCTCCAATCAACTGTCAGATGGTGAGAATACTTTCCAAGTTACATCTTCCAGTAAATGATTTGATATTCTCTGACAGTTTAAAACAGCCCTCTTCACTAGCATCCTTTGCTTATCCATTGAGGTGCTCTGATGCACTTGGATACTCCCCGTGCTCCTCAAAATGCTCAATTAATCGCTTTAAGAACCCATCACTACTCACTGTCTCCGTGTCACATACAAGACAGCACTGTCTTCTTGCCCGTGTCACAGCCACATTCATTCGCCTGTGGTCACTCAAAAACCCCGCCTGAAATGTTTTGAAAAGGTTCCCAAGTTTCAACTGCTAAAATCTCTGTAACTAATCTTCTTCATCTAAAATCTAAAAGGAAACAAAAAGAAGAAGTGCAGAGGCTTAAAGTACCTCTTTCTTCGAGTTCGAACGAACCATTGAAATAATGATGGCTTCCTTCTCTCGACCCTGGAAACCATCCACTGTTGGCAATGCCAAATCTAATCACCTGACTTTTCCAAGTAGCCATCTGACTTCTCCAGTCCCCCAGTTCCAACTTCCATGTTCATCGAATGAACAAGCTAATGGCTCTTATAACAGGGATAATCAAAGGGAGATGTCAACCTGTACTAGTTTCTGCTATTTATTTAAAAAAATTCACTAAAATTGATGTAGATTAAAATAAAATAGAAAAATAGCTCACCTCTAAATCCGTGAAAACACCGACATTGACCAAGTTCATAGTTACAAACTCCTTGACCACTACAGTTATTTTTGCAGCTCCTCTGCAAACAAAACAGTTGACAATAACACCTACCAGACTGAAACTGGATTTGACATCAACTTAAGCTGTCTAAGAACTAAGAAAGAGCATGTCAAGATCTAAATCTAGCCTCATGAGTCAATCGATTTTCACCAAGCTCTTCCACCTCGAGAGAATAAGCATTTCCCTCGACTGCAAATATCGATAGGATTTCAATAACGTCACTTACATTTGGCATTTGGTTTTGGTCAGTGTTACGTGACAAATAAAAAAACAATCTCAGTCTTCCATGGAGCATTCCGACGAACCACTACCCCATGCAAGTCAACTGGAAACCTAGGCTCTAAATCCAGAACCGGTTTTAAATTTTCCAAGACATGATGATGATTCCTTTCATCCACTGTTCCATTAATCGGGACACTAGAATTCCGAACATTGAAGCAATCTAAAAAAGGCAGCACAGGAAACAAGAACAGAGGAGCTGCCGAAACTAGTGCCACTACAGACACAATTGTTGCTATCAAAGACCATGAACATTTCCATTTCTGAGTAGAAATCATTATCCCTTCTTACTCCTCTCCCACAACAAACACAATACTACACCTGCAAATCAATCAATTTAAAATCATACACACAAGATAAATGACGCAGCATATATAGAAGACAAAAACCAGGTTTCTCGAGCTCTAAAAATAAAACTTAAACACTGCAGAAGAATTGAGAAAATATTTGATATTTTATTTATAAAAAAAAGTTAGATGTTAAAACAACATCATAACAGTTTAAATAGAGCTTAAAACCGACTTAAACAAGAAACTTAAGCTAAGAAGATTAGTAAAATATCACTTATTACTCCATGCAGTCCAATAAAAAAAGAAGATAAATATAACATAAATAGGATGTTACTACTTTTTTTTTTTTTTGCATCATAAAATTATTTGCTAAGTTAAATAGAAAATAAATCATTAGAATAGAAAAAACTACAACTTTTAGATCTAATTTTAAGAAATTTAACCATACAATAACCGATGAAGTTAGTCCAATAGCCTGATCTTTGGCTATCATTGTTTTCATCAAGCTTCATATATGATGTATTTAGGCTTCTTCATAGCTTATTTTCAAGATTGGTCTTATCTTTCTCGTAAATAAACATATTTGCAAGAAGTTGCAGCATGTTACAAAATTCCACAATCAAAATCATATGGAGTAAAATAAAATAAAATAAAACAGTAAGGTGAAGAAAACGACACTGAATTTGAAGGTTAAACCCATAAAATGCATGCACAAACTCACAATAGAGGCAATCTCAAGCGAAAACTGAATACATTCATAAATAAATAAATAAATAAATAAAAATCTATAATTAATGAGAGAGAATGAATCATCATCGTTATAAATAAGGTAGTAAATTCGGGGATTTGAGGAGCGGACAAAGTTTACCAGATAAATTAAGGAAGGTTCCAAAAAATCAAATAAATAATTTAATTCCGCAGTTTCTTAATTTTTTATTGGTGTTCAACATATAGGCAAAAAATCTTCATACGGAAGGTCACGAGATGCTAGCTACAATGGGTGTGAAGAAAATTAGTCTGAAAGATAAGTGCTTTCCTTTTATTTCAATTTTTAGGGATTGGCTGCATTCAAGTTATTGCATTTGTAGAAACAAAATTCTTTTTTTAAAAAAAATCATAAACTAAATATAATAATATTTAGATTTTAATTTCTATTTTTGTTCAAAACGAGTACAATAACCGATTTCACCGGAATAATGTTATTTTATAATAGAAATTAATAAAAAAAAATTGATTGCAAGAAATATTGTGAGCATTCCAACATGGAAGTTATTTTCTTATGAGTCATCTAATGCGATCCACATGAGAATTATCAATTCAAAATTCAAAATCTTTTTGAAGGCATTAATATTCAAATTCTACATAAACTTGAGAAATTAATTTAAGAAAAATGATTTTTGATATCATTTTTGTTTTCAATTTTTTTAAAAAAATATAGATATAAAACTTGTTTTTTTTTTAACAAAAAAAAGCATAATCAACAATCATTTCACAATTTCTAAAAACCACTTTATTTGTTTTGACAACTAATTGGTAGTTTTTTTTATGTTTTTCAAGAGAAAGAAAAAACAATGATGCAATTGGGCTTATAAAAGCTTAAGGTTCTAGACATTCGAATTTTATTTGATATATCACAATCAAATAAAGATTTTTTTACAAATAGACTATATAAATTGTCAAACATATATTTTTATGGACTAGTTAAAAATCTCAAAAAAAAAAATTAGTCATGTCAAATTAGGATAATAACTTAAAAGAGATGATAACAAAATATTTTACTGTTGAACCGAGTTTTTTTTTTTTTTTTCAGATGATTTTACTTGTAATTTTCTCATAAAGAATGACTTAGTCATTCATTGGAGGGTTGGATATCTCAAGGTAAGTCCAAGAAGTTGTTTGGGTTTTTTTTTTTTTTTTCTGATCTATTTTTAAATTTAGATTTTATATTAATTTCTTTGATGCTTTTGGATTTTTAGTTGTTTTCTTGTAACAATATAGTTTTCTAATTTATTTAAAAATCTTGTGTGTTTTGATATAACACTAAAAATTTAGGATTCACATCTTCAATCTTTTTTGCTCGTCAAATCTTCCATGTTCTCTTTGTTGTTGATGTCATCACATTAAACAATCTAAAATAATCCCTAATGTTTTGATTTTTCTTTAACCACAAACCAACATTTTGATAATTACCTTATTTCATCAGCTAATTTGTTATAATAAGTCGAAATCAGAAGTCATGACTGAGCTGACATTTTGCTGTCTCCATCTGCAACAAGATAATTCGAGTTTTATTTATAAATTAGAAAGAAGATATTAGTGGTAGTCTGGTAGAGAAAAGACATCGATCCATATAAGACATGGGATTGATAATTTTGGTACTGAACATTTATCAGGATCAAGTGAGGTGCATGCTAAATGCGATGTATTCGTTTTTTTTATTAGAGTATATTGATAGATTTTGTCTGTCTCTTTGCATTTGCAAGCTAGCTTGCAATCTAAAGCATATACTGTGGGCACCATAGGTTTTAGACCGGCTTGATGGCGGTCCAGTCTAAGATCTAAGTTTTAGGTTTTGATCAAGTTACTGGATTTTAACTGGATTATTAGGTTGCTTGGATCAATTATTTTTTTAAAAAAATTCAGAACAATATTGTTTTAGTAAAAAAATAAAAATTAATAGGTTGCAACCGAGTTTTTAACTGGACCATCAAGTCAATCTGTCTGGTTAGCCGAGTGATATTGAATTTTTTCTTTTTCTATTTTTTCTTCAACACGATCCAATTTTAATTTCAAATTAACCAGATCAACCCGTCAAACTACACCAAATTTTAAAATTGTTTTGGCATATCAAATATGCAACATGGGTCTTCACAGTCCACGCAAGATTGGTGAAAATGAGAGAGAAGTATCTTCTCAGGAGAACGAGTTTGAAGAACTCGTTGTTTTTTTTAGGTCTATTTATTTTTGTGTTTTAAAAATATTTAAAAAAATAAAAAAAATTTATTTTTTTATTAATTTTAAGTTAATATATTTTTAGTGTTTTAAAATTATTTTAATATACTAATATTAAAAAATTATTTAAAAAATAACCACAAGCACAATGTAAAATAAGCTTTGTAACTTTTTTACTAGAAAATAATAGCATAATACTTCTAATGAATTACTAAGTTGCTGACCACGCTTTATTGAGGATTGCGTGCATCGGAATAATTTTTTTTAATAAAAAAATAATATTTTTAAACAGTCAAGACAATTTTGATTCATCTAATTAATTACTAATATTTTCTTGCCATGGATAGGATCAAGAGTTTTTTAACATGCAAAAAAACCCGGGTTAGTGGGCTAACAATTAAAATGAGCATGTAGCGCTAGCCTACCTAAAATTGGTCATCAATTGCTTTAAAGTCATCCATCTTCATACCTGCTTCGAAGAACAGTTTTTCGCTAAAAATTAAATGAAATTGTAAATTGAATTTAAGACAGTAAGACACCCATGACCCACCCCATCGGAGATGTCGTCGGGTTTGGTCGTCCTATGTACCAATCACACGTGCCATTTGGTCAGCAGAAGGTCAAACTACAATTGGGACCACATGCATTCTTGGCATGAAATTAGAAACAACAGTCCATGCATTTATGCTTGCAGAAAAGCCGGTGGGAGTAGTTGAGATTCATTGAACAATCGGTTGGAAGTTGAAACCTCCCGATCGAGCAATGCCGTTCTGCTAGATTAGGTTAAAACAGTTGGGCAACCCGGATGACTTTGCAGATAATTTCGTGTGCTCAATCGAAAAATCAAGTTGAATTGTTAAACTTATAATTTAGATTATAGATTTTATAGATAATTCAAAACTTTTAGATATATTAGTCGTGAGGAATTATTTATTATTATTATTATTAAACTCAATTTAACCTAACAAGTTAATTTTAAATTTTCTCACTTCGACTTTTTGTTTAGCCTATATTTAAAATTAAGTTGAGCAGAAGTCTCTGTGATCTTGTCAACTTGACGACTCCAAAAACAATCTCGATACTCGATAAAAAAGTATGGTTTGACTGTAAAATAAATTCAATATGATATCTTGCTTTTAAATATTGAGACGGTGATATATTATTTTAACTTAGATTCCGTGGCTTAACCTTCCAAAACCACAATCCAGATTATAAACTCCATGGGTTTAACAACTTTTTTTAAAAAAAAACACTACATTTAATTGATGATATGATAATTAAAATAGACTCTAGCAAAATTGAGCACCAACCAAATATCAAGATATTTATTTATGATTACAGTAACTTTGTAGAAAGTAAATCAAAAAAAATTATAAATATCAATTCAAAATCAATTAAATATTGAATAATAAAATTAAAAAAAAACCTAAAAAATAATTCAATAAAAAAAATAAGAACATGAATTTTCTCTTTTTTTAAAAAAAAACCTATTTAACATTATTACTAAACTTTAATGTTTACATGAAGTGAAGGAGGTGGAAAACCACAACTTTCTTTAGTTCAACCACAATTAATAATTCGGTAATTGGGAGTAGATTCACTCCTACCTGGACTGCCGCTCTTGACAATGACCATTGCGTTTAATAATCCATCGCCCAATAAGAAGTGCATTCCTCCTACCTATTGCCCAATAATAATGGGCAAGTTCTCTGCTCTGCTCATGATTGCCAGTGGAAGGAACTGGTATTTTAGAAAACCTTACCAAAAACTCAAACGTATAAAAATCAACAAATTAATCTAATATAACAATACTTTAATAACGAATGACGACTAATCAGCACTATCACCATTCACTACTGTTCTCCCGATGTGGACTATATAGGATATATGCATGGTCACCAAAATTCCACCTAAGGTCTCTGTTATTCTTGTAGCCCAAGCATTTTTGCTAATTCCTTGACGCTAATGTTTAAGTTTAACATTGTACCAAGTGTCTTCACATTTTATAAAATGAAACTCGGAAAAAAATTAAAACATTGCTGGCGTGTTTTTTAATAAAATAATTAACCATGAATTCAAAATAGAATATATATATATATATATATATATAGAGAGAGAGAGAGAGAGAGAGAGAGAGTGTTTCATTAACTCTATAAAAAATAAATTAATAAGTCAAATTTATGATGCGGGTTATAAAATTATGATAACTCTATAAAAGGTAAATTAAAATAAATCATAAAAATTAATTCCTAATCAACCTCATGTCAAGAGAAAATATTGAAAATATTAAATTAAAAAAAAAAACAAAAAAAACTACATGAGTCAATCCAGGCTAACCTGTAAATGTATATCCCAGGTTATGAGATTGGGATAACCTCATAGAAAGCAAATTAAAAACATTTATGAAACTCAATTTGTAATCAACCCAATATTGAAGGATGAAATCTAGAAAAATAATTAAAAAGGATAATTAAAAAACTCAAGCTAACCTAAACTAACTTGTTAAACCTGTCACATGAGTTATGAGAGCAGGATAATTTAATAAGAAGCAAATAAAAAAAAATTACAAATCTTTAATTCCAACAAATTTAATATTAAAAGTTAAAATCAAAAAAGAAAAAACTAAGAGCGTGTTTGGTAGTGTGGTTGTGGTTGCTTTTCAAATAGCTTTTCGTGCCGAAATACATGTCAATGATTTTTTTTATTTTTTAAAAATCATTTTTGATATCAGCACATCAAAACGATCCAAAAAGTACAAACCGAACTTAATTTTAGAAAAAAAAAAAATTTGAATTTTGACGAAACGCAGTTTCGACCGCAGAGCCAAACATGCTCTAAATCCAAAAGACTAATATAACTTCACAAAAAGAAAATTAAAAAAAAAATTATGAAACTCAATTCTAAAACAGCCCAGTGTTGAAATATGAAATTGAAAGAAAAAACTAAAAAAATCAAGTTGTTAAAGGATAAAATTAAAAAAAATCAATTAAAAGGGACAAAAAATAAATGAACCGAGTAATCCTAAATCAACCTATCAAACTACCACCTAGGCCAGTCTGATCGGGATAACCCCATGAAAAATAAATTGAAAAAAATATTCAATTAAAAAAGACCCAGAAAAATAAATAGAGTCAACATGTTAAATCCACAACTTAAGTAATAAAATTAAGATAACCTTATAAAAAGCTAATAAAAAATATTTTTGAAGCCTAATTTCCAATCAATCTAATATGGAAGGATGAAATAAAAAAAATAATCAATTAGCAAAAGCAGTAAAAAAATATAACTCAAGTCCACTTGGGTTAACCTGTTAAATCTACGACATGAGTTATGAGATCAGGATAGATTCATAAAAAAAAAAAAACAAATAAAAAATTATAAAACTCCACTTCCAACAAATCTAATATTAAAGGTTGAAATCGAGAAAAAGAAATTAATTCCATGAAACTGGTATATATACCAACGGAAAAGCAAAAAAATATTACGAAGCATATTTTTCAAAACAACCTAATATTGTAGGATGAAATTGAATAAAAACTAACTAAATAAAAAAGAAGAAGAAGATTATGTTGATGAAGGGTTAAATTAAGAAAAAAAACTAAGGAAAAAAAAGAGAGAGACTATTCTAATTAATTGTTTTTTTAGTGTGACTACAATGATTTAGCCATATTTTTTAATGTTTTGTTAATAAAACCGATATATAACCCAACAGAAAAGAAATAAAAAAAATATGAAATGTAATTCCTAAAACAATTTAATATGAAAGGATGAAATTGATTTAAAAAAATACTAAAAAGAAAAAGAAGAAGAAGAAGAAGATTAGGTTGTTTGAAAGGTTGAATTGAAACAAAAAAAATATAAAAAACTATTCTAATAAATACTATTTTGTAAGTATAACTACAATGATTTAGCCATATTTTTTAGGCAGCGTTTAATTACTGTTTCAGGATAGAAGTGATAGAGACAAAGGAGACACGACATAAAATGAGACAAAGACATAATTGTGTTTGATAGTGATGTACAAGATAAAATGGTTGGTTTTGTATCTTGTTTGATTTTTGGTTAATAAGACAAAATAAAATATAAAAAAATATATACTTTATCCTTAATATGTATTGTTGTTAAAGTTACATATTTAAAATAATAATCAGATTTTTTTTTTTTTTTTACTTTAGTTTATATTGATTGTTGAAATTAATAATATTATAAAAACCCTAGTTATAAATCTAGAAGTGACTTGACAAGTTGACCAGGGGTCTGGATTGGTTCGAGTTTAAGAAAAAAAATAAAGAAAGGATTAACTTGATATGACTCGATCAAAAACCCAGGTCAACTCGGGATAAAATATGGATAAAAAACTTGTTGAGTTTTTTTTTTTTTTTTTTTATCAAAACAAGGTTGTTGTTATTATTTAAAAAAAAACTGGTTGGCTAGATTGACCCTCTCAAACTATAACCAGAACCTTGCCTCTAGTCGACTCTCAGGTCGAGTTTTAAACTATGATAATAAATATTTTTATCCATTCATTGACTCGGTCAACCAATATTGACTCTTCTGACCTGTGACCTGGGTCTTGCTCTGATTGACCTCTTGAGTCGGGTTTTAAAACTATGATAATAATAAATTTTATCCTTACATTGACCCGAGTCTACTCGGATTGACCCTTATAATATGTGCTCTAGACCTTGCCCCGAGTTAACTCCAGAATTAAGTCTTAAAACTACGATAATAACAATTTTTTTTTTACCCTCCTAATACGTACCCGGACCTTACAACGAGTCGACCCCATCATAAAATTATGATAATAATTTTGTTTGTCTTTAAGTTGACCTGAGTCAACAATCAACTCCACTCGTGACTCGTGCTTTACCTCGAGTTGATTTCCAAGTCAAATTTTAAAATTAAAATAATAATTATTTTTATTCTTACAAAGAGTCAAGTCAATTCGAGCTATGACCAATGACCTCTCGAATTGAATTTTAAAATTATAATAATAATTATTTTTCTCATTACATATCTTAACTGGATAATTTTAAAATTAAAAGTTTTTTATAATAATATTTTATAACACACAAATAATAAATGTTGTTTATGAAAATTTATCCTCTCTACATCTCTTGTTTTTTTAAGAATATGAATTAACTTTGAAATTATTCTTTGTTTATTTTCTTTAACCAATTATATTTTTATTTTTATTGTCTTTGCTATTTTATATATTAGGACAGTATGCTACTGCTGTCTTAGTGTTTTGTTAATTAAAGTTAATTAATGTGTCTTGGAGGCACTTGTTCGGTTGATTTTACCAAGTTAATTAATGTTTTTTACATGGCCACTGACCTCTGACCACAAGCTTCATTTTCGCGCACCACGCCTAGAACTGCTGGACGTCATTTTGCGTGCTAATAAAAGTTTACTTGTCGCACTGAGGGATGTGGTACAGTGATGAAAAGGATTTCCTTTCATTGTATATAGATTGGAATTTTATTATGCATTTTGTTATTCTTATAATATTTTATATGTTTATTGAATTTACAGGATATTTAATGAATTCTAAAAATTAGTTATGATACACAAGTTAACTTTTCATGAAAAATATTTAATTGTTGTTAATATTTTTTTTAGTCAATATTTTTTTAATAGCATAAAGATTTATCTAATATAACTCGGTTAAATTAATGAGTTTCAACTAGAACTTGAAAAATCAATAAAAAATTTAGAGCTAACCCTCCAAACGTATAATCCAAATAATAAAAGGGAGATAAACAAACTCATTGGAAAATAGAATTAAAAAATAAAACTCAACCTTAAAAAAACAAAAATAAAATACTGTTCAAGCGCACTTTGTGACGAAGGAAATCATTCCCCTTCTCTATCAGCTTATGATAATTATAACTGGCGTTGACAATTGGTTTCAATGAAATTTTCCTAAATAGTAAACTTAAACTTTTAAATTTTGCAGTAGGATTATACTAGTCCATAAAAAGTGACTTTTTTGGATTGCCATACTTCACAATCTTCATATGTCATATGTTGCTATCAAGTCCGGTAATATTGGATTAATATTTCTACGATAACATTTAATTAATATTTTAAAATAAATGAAACAAAGATAAAGATATATAAATATATTTAGTTGAAGAAATAAAGATAAAAATATAAAATAAATATGTATTTAAAATAATTTTTAAATAAATATTTATATTTTCAAAAAAAACTTTATATCCCTATCTTTATTTCTTCTTCTTAAAAAACTTAGTATCCACTTGTAATTTCACTAAAAAGGAAAACATAATTTCTGGTCGCAACTTATTATCCAAGTGTGATGCCCGACACGACACCGATAAATAATAAATAAAGAGAGGCGCAATTAAAAACCGCATTAGTTTGCTTCTCTCACCCTTTTGTTTTTTTTTTTTTTTCGAGGACGGAAAAACCCATACGGAGAGGGAGATTGGGAGGGAGAAAGAAATTACGTGAGAGTGTTGTGTTTCCTTTACAAGATTTACTTGAAATGAGAAATCATCGCCTTTAAAGCTCTTCCTCCCGGCGCTTAGTGAATGATCCTGACACTCTCATATCATCTAATCCCCATTTCACCCACCCAAAAAAAATAAAAATTCCTACAACCTCCTCTCTTCTCTTTCTGCACCCTCAAATCTCTCTATTTTTTTTTTTAAATAAAATTAGTGGAGGTGTTTGGCATGGCTATTGTATCACTTGTTATATTGCCGTTAGGCGTTTTCTTTTTTTGTTCAGGTTTAATTGTTAATCTCGTTCAGGTATATTAACTTGCAAGTTTCTTTGTCTTGAGATTTCATTTCTGTTTTCCGTTTCGAATCTCTTACCTTTGTATTTCTTGATTATTTTAGAGGATTCAGAACATAGGTGACAACGATGCTTTTGATTATGTTGCAGGCAATTTGCTTTGTTTTTATTAGGCCTTTATCAAAGAACACGTACAGAAAAATCAATAGGCAATTAGCGGAATTGTTATGGCTCGAACTCGTTTGGATCTTCGATTGGTGGGCTGGAGTCCAGGTTTTTAATCCCACCCCCACAAAATCTCACTCACCTATTTCTTCTTCTTCTTCTTTTTTTAACCATTTACGAACATTTGATTCTAAGCATGTTGTCGTTATATCAATTGAATTAAATTGTAAGGTTTTTAAATTAGAATTAGAATTCAATAACTATGTATGTGTATTGGACGTTGTAGTAAGAATGGTTGCTCAATTAAATCCTTGGCGATTGCAGTATTTGACATGTCATTTCGACCATGTTCAGCACATTTCTGAACTAGTTTGTGAGGTTTCTGTTACTGAAATTGCCTTTTCAATAGTGCATGAACATAGAAATGGGATTGATAGATTGCTTGTAGAGTCTAGCTTGTCATGTTTGGATTTATGTTTAGATTTTATTCACTATCAAGTTAATTTTGGTTATCTGCATCCTTGTATCTTCAGATCAAAGTGTTTACAGATCCAGAAACTTTCCGTTTGATGGGTAAGTTTAAGCTTGTTCTGTCTGTGAGATGCTGAGTGCCTATTGTTCTTCATATGTTTTAGAGGACAGGTATTTGTCTGCTTCAGAGATCTTCTTAGTTGCTCATTTGTTTGCTTGTACTGTTAATTTTTTCAGGTAAAGAACATGCACTTGTTATGTGCAACCACAGAAGCGACATTGATTGGCTTGTCGGATGGGTTTTGGCTCAGGTGTGTTGTTTAAGAGTGACAACATTTTTTATGTGTGAGAGACATACAAACTATTGCACTATTTGTATCGCCTGGATGAACAAGTGCATGAGACCTATACACATGTCTCATACCAGTGTATTTTTACTGTTCATGCAATACATTACTCGTGAATGGATATCACAATCTACAATGCAGAGAACTTCATTTTTCTGGTGTCTGTGTTTATTTTTCAAATTCTCTACTGCTAGCTGATTCTTGAGGCTACATGTGACAGCGATCTGGGTGCCTGGGAAGTGCATTAGCTGTCATGAAAAAATCATCAAAATTTCTTCCGGTATGTTTATTCTTGCATTTGGATATTGGGTTTGAATTTAATGCTGAAAAAATTAAGTTCAGTTCTCATGTGTGATCATAAACTTTGGATTGGCATTTTCACTTGCAAAAAGGTGGACATGTATTAATAAACTGTGGATATGGTAGAGCGTACACTTTTTGGGACTTTGAAGTTATGTAAATACAATATTTCATTCAGTTTTCCCTGTCTTGAAGGAAGCTACATGTTATGGTTATATATAATCAGTTACATAAGGAGAAGTATTGTTGTCATCACAGAAGAAAATGTGCCATCTGATGATCTGATCTTTGATTCCTTGCATGGCATGATCAAGAAAATTAAATCTTGTGATTTAGCATGTATGTTCATGCTTGATCCTATGGATTCAGTGTTGATCACTGCTTTGGCATGTAACATATTTGCACCTTAGGGTTCTGCTTCAATCTTCTCTCTCTTGCCAATGCTCATTCACTAAATATATTTGCACTTGCCATGTGACATAATTTATATGCTTATAAATAGAGGATAATTGCGGTGCTCATCCTTTCAGGTGATAGGTTGGTCAATGTGGTTTTCTGAATACCTTTTTCTTGAAAGAAACTGGGCCAAGGATGAAAACACATTAAAGGTATGCATAAATATGTTCTAGCAAACATGTACAATAAAAAGTAAAGACACTTGACATTTTACCACATATATTTCTAGAAACTTGCTCATCTTTTTGAGTATCTCTGCGGGTGTGTACACCCTTGTGGATACCATTTTGAATTTTCTGCAACTTGTATCTGCAGTCTGGTCTGCAACGGCTAAAGGACTTTCCTCGTCCATTTTGGCTGGCTCTTTTTGTGGAAGGAACTCGCTTTACTCAGGCAAAGCTTTTAGCAGCTCAGGAATATGCAGCTTCTCAAGGACTGCCTATCCCCAGAAATGTTTTAATTCCTCGTACGAAGGTCAAATTTTCATTGCATGTTTTTTGAATTCAGTTCTTTCATTTTCTTGCCTTTCATTTGCGGGCTTCTGTTGACCCCAACCCGAACAAATTAATTAATTAGTTCATAAGCAAGTAAAAAACTGAAAAGAGCTCACACTGTGCAATCAAACACCTCATGCTTTGCCTTTATTACATTCAAAATAGTTATTGGTTAATTGGATAAAGTAGAGTAGTGGTTCACTTTTCATGGATTGCTTTCAGGGATCAATTAGGCACCATTGACCTCATGCAGCTTTTGGAATGTAATGAATATCTGTGTTGTTTTTCAGGGATTTGTTTCAGCGGTGAGTAATATGCGTTCATTTGCACCAGCCATATATGATATAACATTGGCTATCCCAAAAAGTTCTCCTCCACCTACGATACTCAACCTCTTTAAGGGGAAATCTTCTGTGGTAAGCTTCTAGAATAACATAAGGTTTATTATACAGCTGCATGAAGCAGTTTACTTTTTTGTTCAGGTGTTTTTGTTGCAATTATTCTTGAGCTTTCAAATTATATAATCTTTAGATGTATTGTTTAAGTTCATTTATACGTATGTGAAGTGTAGTGAGGATGCATCCAACATCTTTCATTTGCATTTTATGATCATTTGTCCTGGCATGTCATTCCAAAAATATTTCAATAATGATGAAAGCATCTTATTACTTTGGACTTTTGAATGCTTAAGATATTGAAGGGTCAGACCACATTCAGGTATATTCGAATTGATATAATGGAAACAATCCAACTTTGCTCTCTTTCAGGTGCACGTACACATAAAGCGGCATTTGATGAAGGAATTGCCTGAAACAGATGATGGTGTTGCACAGTGGTGTAAAGATATTTTTGTGGCCAAGGTGGGTATACCTATTTCACTTGTTTTGTTCAGTGCTGCTCCTTTCTTTTTTTGCAATTATATCCTTTCTGTTATTGCAATTATATTCATATGAAACATTAAAATGTAAGGAAAATGATAGTCGACTTTACAAAGCTATTTGTTCTTGAGGCCAGTGTTCAACTCATTTATATGGTGGCATCTATTTGCATTATTGTTGCTTGTCGCACCTCATTGCCTCCATTTGTAATACCAGGATGCATTACTGGACAAGCATATGGCTGACAACACCTTCAGTGCCCAAGAATTGCAAGATCATGGTCGATCAAAGAAGTCTCTTGTGGTGAGATGTTTTTTTGTTAGAAATCAAATGTAACCTTTGTTTTTTTCTTCTGGCATCAAGTGGTGGAGGTTCTCTCATGGAGTATTTTTTGACTGACTGTCGTGATCAGGTTGTTACCTCTTGGGCGTGCCTCCTTATTTTTGGGGCGCTGAAATTCCTTCAATGGTCTTCCCTTTTGTCCTCACGGAGGGGTATAGCATTTACAGTGTCGGGGTTGGCTGTCGTCACTGTCCTAATGCACATCTTGATTCGGTCTTCTCAGTCAGAGCGTTCAACACCCGCCAAGGTTGCTCCAGCGAAGACCAAGAATGAAGGAAAACCTTCTGAGACAGGAGATGACAAACAATACTGAGTCGAGTGTTTGTCAATTCTCACATACATTGGCAACTCATTGACAGTCAGTTTTGTGATAATACGTGTAGTATGGGTGTCTCCCCTGCTTTTTCACCTTGTGAGTTTTCATCTTAAACTAGTCATAGTAATGTCTTTCATAACAGCACAGTTTGTATGCATATCAATTCATTATTTGCTAGTCAAATAGGTTATTTTGTGTAGATTGGGTCCAAACTGATCATGGCATGTATGTATCGCCGCTTAAATTAGGCTAGTCGTTTTCCCATTTACAGGTTTTCCCTAGCCCACCTTCTGATAAAATTTTCAGATAGTCCGGAACTCTAACTCAGCACATTTTTTAGTGCCATTTGGCTTCTGCAATGCAGTTGTTCTGTGTTTTTGATAAAATTTGAATTTTTTTTATTTGAATTTTTATTTGGATATATTTAGATTGTTTTGGTGTATTATTTTGATATTCAAGTAAAAACATGTTAAAACAAACACTATATTAATCTCTTTGCATTAATTCAGTCCGTGAACTTCAGGGACTGAAGGATTCTATTTTACATTTCAAAAATTATATTGGCTTTGAGCATGGAATGCAGTGAAACCCTGTAGTTCTGTGCTTTAAAATAATCGTTGAATGTTTAACGCCTTGTTTTCTTGCGTGATTCAGCTTGTTATTTTTGCCTTTCCTTTCTTAGATCCTTTTGGGCAGCGAGGTTGCCTTGCTTTTAGTGTCCGTTGATTAATTTTATTTATTTTTTATATTTTTAAATTATTTTAATATATTAATATTAAAAATTATTTTTAAAAAATAAAAAAAATATTTTAATATATATTTTTACAAATAATATTTTTTTTAATGAATTATCATCATTATTATTATTATTATTATAACTATTATTATTCTTATCAGTATTACTGTTTTGTTGTTTCTATTGTTATTATCTTTACAACTATTCCCATCATTACTGTTATTAATATGTAATATTATTGTCATTATTATTGTAATTAATCACTATCACCATCATTATCGTTTATTATTATTATTAGTATTATCATTGTTATTATTATTATTGTTAATATTATTGTTATAATTATTATCACTATCATTACAACTAATATTATCATTTTTTTTATTATAACTATTGCTATAAGCCTATCATTATCATTACTATTACTTGCATCATCAACATCATTATTATCATCATCATCATTATTAATATTATTATCACAATTACTACCACCACCACCACTACTATTATCACCACAATTATTAATATCATTTTTGTTACTATCATCATCATCATCATCCCTATTATCGCTATTATAAATATTATTATCACAATTATTACCATCATTACTATCATAATAAACTATTATTATTACTAATATTATTAACATTATTATTATTAAAATAAAAAATCATAAAATTAATTTGAATGATAAAATTAAAACCCATAAAAAACTTTGATGAAAAGGCAAAGGAAACAAATAAAAAATCAAAAGAAAAGGACCAAACTGAAATAAATACTATTATTATATATTGAAAAAAATCATAAATTTAATTTAAAGGATAAAATTAAAACTATATTATTATTGAAATAACAAAAATCATAAACTTGATTTGAAGGATAAAAAAAAAAAACCTTTAACAAAAAAGCAAATAAAATAAATAAAAAATCAAAAGAAAAAGGATCTAATAAAAATAAAAATTATTACTATTAAAAAAAATTATAAATTTGTTTTGAAGGATCAAATTAAAAACTATAAGAACTTTGACAAAAAAACCAAGAAAAAAAAAATCAAAAGTAGAATGACCTCATCGAAAAATAACTTTTACACAAATTAGAATCGCAGGACTAAATTAAAAATAAATAAAATTTTAATAAAAGAGCAAAGCACTAAAATAAAATAAAAATCAAAACTAAAAGGATGGATTTTAAAACATCAACAATAATTAGGGATGGATTTAGTTTTTTTAGGGGTAGGAAAGAGAAATGAAGAAAAGAATAAAAAAAAGATGATCGATGATAAACCAACCATTTTTAGGTCACACCAGTCACTTATAATGAAAGAGGACATAACAAAGAATAAAATGACACAATAAAAGCATAATTTTACAATGATACCCTTGTATCAATGCATTACTGTTTTTAACTCTAAGATTAAATTTTGTAATTTTACTATATATTAGAATGTGAAATACTTGAAAAGACACTTTATTAAAATTAAATGATTTTTTGCTTTTAAGGATAATAAAGTCATTTTACTATACTATTATAAACATGATAAAAAATAACAAAACCCCACAAATTGATTGAGTGAAAATACCATTTTACCCCTAAAAACACAACATTCCAAGAGTTTTTCCAATGGTAAAATCCATATCAAATGAAAACCCCTTGTATTTTATCTTCTCTTTTAACGAAACACAAGTTTTATGACTGGTCCCACCAATAAATGAGATCTGCCCTAAGTTTTTGGAAAGCAATTTATGAATGTTTTTTTGTTCATCCTCACTTGCTTTTTATTAAAGTTGAATTCGCCATCCACAGTACCAAAATAACTGTTTTTGCAGAAGCTAAAAACTTGGTGAGACCCAAGTTTTTTTCTAAGATCTACACCTATTCTTTTTCGAAGATCAACATCCATCAACGCCTAAGTGTTTGAAGTGATAAGGTCATAAACACTGTTCGTGATTGCCTCCTTGTTCTTGTTTTGACTAAAATCACTCCCTTTTCTTTTCTTTTCTTTTTTCCTGGCAAAAGCTTATAAGAATGATCTCAAGCAAAATACGACCTTGTTATATTTATTATGTACTTCTTATATAATTATAATTTGAAGTTATGAAATTACTATCATTTTATTTTTTTAACAACACTTCCAACTAAAATTCTACCTAAACATTTATTTCAAATCAACTAATAATTAACAACTAAAAATATTTTTTTCTAAACCCAGTACTGTTTTCAAAACTATAACTATAAAAACTACTATAATATTAAATAAACACTTGGGATATCTGTTAATGTTTTGTTTACTTGGAGGTAACTAGTAGCAGAGCTAAAAAAATATATTTTTATTAAGTTTTGCTTGGAAGGTATAACATCTATTTATGAGATTCGTTCTATGAAAAAAGAAGGTGTTTACAGGTATTTATTATTAAAACAATTCAATTAACACAAAAATAAATACGAATTTAAAAGAGGAGGCTATAATTTTCTTCAATTGATTTGTATTATTATTTTGCTCTAATATAAATACAAAGAGTTTATATATAAATTAAACTAAAAATATTATTTTATTTTTAATAAATAAAACAAGATAAATATATTATTTAACATTTATTTCACCAAAACTTTCCTAACATTCACAGGAGCTGTGGTATTTATCTCAACCGATAGGATTAGGGTTGTGAATTTAGTATAAATAAAAAAGAAGGTGTTCGCAGGTATTTATTCTTAAAACAATTCAATCAACACGAAAATAAATACGAATTTGAAAGAGAATGAGGCTATAATTTTCTTCAATTGATTTATATTATTATTTTACTTTTATTTAAATACAAAAAGCTTATAAATAGATTAAGCTAAAAATACTATTTTATCTTTAATAAATAAAACAAGATAAATATATTATTTAACATTTATTTCACCAAAACTTTTCTAATATTTACAGGAGCTGTGGTATTTATCTCAACCGATAGGATTAGGATTGTGAATCTACTATAAATCACAACCATAGTAGCCAGTTGGAAAACTATTATAAAATAGAGAAAAAAAAACATAAACGGAAAAGATCGTTCGAATTTGAACAGGGAAAACCCTTGCACAGATCATGACAAGCCATAGAGCTAGAGGCAGGCCGTCTAAGAGTTCATACAAGAACACCAATCTCCATTCTCCGGTCAACAACCTCCGTTCTATGGTTAGTTATTTTCCACGACATAGAGTAAGAAAATCAAGGGCTGAAACCATAACAGTTGCTGTGAAAACATGGCATCGTTTGGGTTCGGAAGATTCGGAAACCCTACTAGGAGGGCTTATGGAAAAGAAGAGTGGCCGGCCACAATGGATCAGGAGAAAGAAGAGCTCGGTAGATAAGGAAACCCAACTGCGGTGGCTTATGGAAAAGATAAGTAGCCTAAGGATTGGGAAAAAGAAGTGCATAGATCTTATGGAAAAGAAGAGTAGCCTGCCGCAATGGATCAGGAGAAAAAGGAGCATGGTTCCCAAATTTAATGAGCAATTGAAGAATACAAGTAGAACAGCAAACGATGAATCTAGTCTGTCCGTTGCCAGAATCTTCGTCGGTTCCATGGATGGCCAAAATTGTGATTCCGGGACCAATTCCGGATCTCGATTCTTTTCCCGACCATGTTAGTTTTTTATAGAACTTTTTCGTAGCCATACCAAAGGATTAATATGTTTCCGTTATATGTGAAGATACCCTTTGCATTTAAGCTATAGATTTGATGAACAGTTTGTGAGATTGAAGATAATAGATTTTTTAGAGCTTTGTGATATAACAAATTGTTAGCCAATCTATTCGGTACAAGAATTAAACAAATTTGATAAAAAAAAAAAAACAAGTAGTAATCATGAAAAAACCGATAGACTGTAGTATGCAACCTACTCCTTGCTGATAACAGATTTAATGGAAGGATAGAGTGCTCATTCAACTAGCTTTCGAATTCTGAGTTCTGTGTATTTATTTATTTTTATTAACCTGAAGATATTTTAAATTTTGGTTTCAACATAGAATAGCTATTAACCTGCGCTCCACAGCGGTTTATAATTATTATTATTATTTTTTGCTTACTAACATCTTTATATATTTTTATTTTATGGTTAGAAAAAAAACTATCTGACATGTGACGTAGCAGGCCAAGAGCTAGAAGAGCTATTCCTCCATAAACGAGACTAACTTGAAATTTCCATTTCAAATTCCAGCCCTTTAAAAAAAAACTTGTGAAAGCCCTAATTTAGAAATAGGCCCAACAACAAATCCAGTACCAGCCTAAAAGAGCTTCCAACCAAAACTAAAAAAATAAAAAAATTCCAATGGTACGTTGTCGTGTCGCCTCCGACAAATAAATACCTCTTTACTGCTCTGCTTCTTCCGCTGGTTGCGATGCTTAAAAAGAAAAGCAGGGCAGCACAACGCTCGCTTCCCTTAAACCCTCTTTAAACCCTTCCCCAAAATAACTTCATCGGCGCCGTCTTTTTCTCACCGCTCCGTCACTCTATCATCTCCTTCTCCGTCACCTCCATTCCAAGATTGCTTGATAATTTAGACAAACCTGTGCCTGGTGGTTAAATGATCCAGCAATGGGGCCACTAGGGGACGAGCCGTAAGTCTCAGAAACTCATTCGGTTGTTGATATTGCATTTAATGCTCAGTTTTGTCTTCAGGTTTATTGATGTTAAGGGTAATGTTGCCTGTGCGAGTATTGAGATGTCGACTTTTTGTATGTGCTTGAAAATGGGGTCACATTCTTTGTTATGCTTTAATTAGCACTTACTGTTACTGCTTCTTGTTGATTAATTCAATATAATGCTCAATAATTGTTCTCTTTCTATGTTAAAATGGTTTCATAGTGGAGTATTCTCCCTTGGAGTTCCATTATTAGTGATCAGGGAAAGATAAACCTGGCCGGTCACTTAATGACAGGTTTTTATCAAGGTTCTTAAAAGGTGTTGTATTCAACATTGTTCTTAAAATGCTATTTGGACCACTCATGATTTGCCTCCAATGGAAAACAATCCATGCCATCAATCAAACACAACTTGGCAATTTTGTTTCGTCACCACGCTATTCTCTTAAACCCATCTTATAATGTTCTTCTGCTCTATAGGACTAGGAAGGTGGCCTTTTCTTTATTTTTGTGTACGAGACATCTTTTTAATTTTTTATATTTACTTATAGTATTGTTGAATTACCTAATTGGATTGCAATAAATATTAGATAGAAAAAGAGATTGCGCTAAGTAATTTAAAATTTCTCATGACAACTGATATCAAACACGGCCCTTGCAGTACCCTTTTCATATCTTTGTTGCATTGTTGATACAGTTTGTTCGTCATTCCAATGCAGTTGCAAAACATGCAGCCAACTTACGTGGGGAAATTTCTTCTTATCGCATTGTTTCATTAATAGTTAAGATTTTAGATTTTGAAAAGTTTAAGAAGAGTTCTAGATGTAATTTAATAAATCAAATATAATTTTTAATTAAATTATTGAGTCAAGTTAAAATTTTGATAGAATATTCCGAAGACTATTTTTTATTGGGTTAAAATTTTATAATGGTTGTAGATTGGGAAGATCTTCAAATAAGACTTGAAAGTTACTATGCGAGATTGTTTTTATTGACCTTACTATATTTGAATTCTTTTTTCTATTTAGTTTAAGACTTTTAGTTTAATTAGTATTTTATTATTTAGAAATTCTAATGCTAGATGAATTCTATTTATTAAATAAATTTTAATTAAGAATTATTTTCGTTAAAGAATTTTAGTTTTAATTAGAAATTCTTTCTAATAAAGAATTTTAAGACTAATATAAATAGAGATGTCTAGTTTATTTAAAAAAAATTATTGTTCAAACTTTTAATAAAATACTAGAAAGTTTTCTCTAAATTTCTCTGTAGTTTAGTTTTGTAATCTTAGAACTTGAAAATAATAACTTCTATCCATGATATCGCTGCATCAATTGATATCAAAACATGTTGAGTTTTTTGATAGATGAAGACGGTAGCACTTTGCGATGTGAGAATGAAGGTTCTCTTGGGCTCAGTGCGGGGTTAGGAGTAGAAACTAGATTGTTTGGAGTAACATAGTAGATTTAGCTTTTCTAATGCTTAACGCAATGGAAAAGAAGAAACTAAGAGCTAAGGGAAAGAAAGATAGATCAAAATGAGTTAAAAATGACTTCGATAGAGCAATCTTTGTTGCAGCCAAGGGGTTGCACTTTGAAATCCATCTTAAATTCACCAATGAACCCCATATTTTGCTGGCTGAGGTATGTTCTTGTATTGAGTCTTGAGCTTTCATTGTAGAATTTATTTTATTACCCTATTTGTTTATGGGCCAAAGCTATCTACTAACCAAGAATTTTCTCTATGATAGGTTGCAATTTTCTGTTTTTTCACAACTGTTGCCCATTTATGGAAACTGACTTCGAAAACTTTAGTTTCTGATCTCTCTTTCTGCTTACACTGGTTGGTGCTGAAATTTACTTTTATGTTTTTCTTCTTCAAGGTGGGATTTCCACCCCTTCATCGATAAACTTAAAAAATATGTAGGCACTAGTATACATCTTCATGCGATATTTTTTTGTTCTTAGCATTAGTTAAGATAAATAGGAAGCTAAGCTCAATATGCATTGCTACTTGGGTATCATATCACACTCCTATCACTTGCTTTTATCTCAGCGCTACAGTTTCTCTTGCTTTTGATCTCAGTACTTTTGTAGGAATAACATCATCTGTAAAGCAGATAGTGCACTTAGAAATATTGGTTTGATTTTCTTGTAGTATGCTTTGAATACGAGTTAGACTGGCATAAATGAGGAGTAATTTTAGCATCATTTCTATCATCTTATTTCAACAATTAGCATGATTAGAACATTCTTCCCATAGAGCTATCAAATGGTCTTTTGTTTTTACTTCCATATACAAGTTCCCATCAGCAGTTACCTGCTTATGTACATTCATTGGTTTGTTTCTTCAACATTCAAACAATTTTTATGTTTTTTTAAATCATTTAATCCAAGGATGAAATTAAAATTTTTTATTTAATTGTTTATAGATTGCTCAGAAGACAGCCAAGCGAGTCAGTATCCAGAATTCTGGGAAGTTTCAACGGCGTCAAGTGACCGGCTGCAAGGAAAATCAAGTTATTTACTATGGGAAAGACCTCAAGAGGAGTTGATATAGAACCTGGAGAAAAACAAAAAATTCCAGCATTGCACACGACTGGATTGGATTTCAATACATTTTGGAAGATGCAAGATTACCTTGATGTTATGATATATATTCCAATTGTATTCATGCTATGTTGAATGCTTACGGAGTAGAGGCCGCAAGAGAGACCATCATCTGGGAGATAAAGCACGTATTTAATTCTTATGGAATCTGTCAATACACGGTATTTGTCACTTGTTGCTGATGTTATGACCCATACCGGTGAGTACCGTCCAATGAACCGATTTGGGGGCATATCAGAGTCAATATCACCTTTGAGTAAAAGTCCCAATTCATCGTTGAAACAGCAATGCATGGGGAGGCCCATATCATCTTTAAAAAATTATGATAAAATCAAATTGAAATCATGTAAAATTGATTAAATCAGATAAAATTATGATTTTACAATTTTACAATAATTTCAAATTCTTATATTTTTCATTGCATAGCTTTATGTTTATTCATTGAAACAAAAGTCTAGTCTTATAAGCGTTAATATTCATTGATTATTTCTTCAATCAGAAAGGAAATATAATTTCACTAACACACTTCTTAACAAATAAAAAAATGTTTATTACACACGAGGTCAAACCATACTTTGAAGTCTAAACATCATGTGCTTTTGTCTAATATCATAATCTTTTCAACAAATTTGCAACATTATAATTTCTTTTTAAAAAATCTTATGATTTATTTAAGATATGATCTAATAAAGAAACCGGACTTCAAGATATATATATATTTGGAACTGTGCTGACGTACAGATCGATCTGTTCTTTTTTCTGTGCTCAACGTAGGGATAAAGAAAAGAAACATTTATTTTGGTCTTCAGATATCAGAAAGGGAATCACGAACAGTATATCAATATTTTATAGTCGCCGAATAATATGAAGAGTGCGACATAATATGATACCAAATATGTTACAGAGGAAATCTTATAATTTTTCGAAGGAAAATCAACGGGTAGGGAGAAGAAGCACAACTTTGATGAATGCCAGGAAATATATGCATCAGATGTTTTACTCGAACATTATCATCATGCCATATTCATTAAGTGATATGAAAATCCAACCCCAAAAGTGGAAAAAAGATATTCCAGGTTCAACATGAAGAGGGCTCTGCTCCGTCATGGAGTGCACAACAAACAGTCGCCTTGTGATGCCCTTGATACACCCTGATGTCTTCACCGGATGACATGGACCAAAGTCTAGCTGTCGTATCAGAAGAAGCTGCATGAACAAGAGACAGTATTACAAAATGCATCAAGCAGGGAAACTTGAAATGGTCTGCGCATCTTAACCAGGCCTCCATTCCAAAAAAGATATTAATTGCATCTTGACAACCAAACCATGTACCTGTTATAAGGTATGCACCATCTACAGAGAAAACACAGTCCCACACCCAGCGTTGGTGACCTGGAGATCAAATGAAACATAACAAAGAATATCTCAGAGATGATTAAAACCTTTTTTTGTTGTATAAAACCTGATAAAAATGAGCATCAAAGGAAAATCTGATGAATTACCTATCAAAGTTTTCTCTAAGGTAAAACCATCAACATTCCATATCTTTACAGTGTGATCGGCTGATGCAGTGGCCAGATATCTAGCAGGCATAAAATTGGAAACAATTAAACTAAAAATCCATCAAGAAAAGTGGGAGAAGAAGGTAGGTGAGAAAAACTGCAGAGAATATAACTAGGAAAAACAGAAAAATGGTAAGATTAAATAAGGAAATATAAACCTGTGTGGATCACAAAATTCAGGTGAGAGAAGACATTTGAGAATGTATTTATTATGTGCTTGTAGCTTATGAAGTGGCTCAAAGTTGGTCATCGTCTGCAAGAAAATACATTCTGCATCAAATGATAATGCAGTCAAATTAAGCAACAAGGTAGTGTCAGATGGTTGCATTCATCAAGGGGCTACCTGGTTCCCTCGCAACAAGCGCCAAACATAACATGTTCCATGGTTATTTGCAGCAACTACCAAGCTTCCATCCCACATAACTGTTAGAGACCTTACAGCTGTATCCACCTCGGGTACCTAAATACACATGGTGGTGCATTATGATAATCTCGGGACACATGTCATTTATAATAATATTGAATCATTAGCTAACAACGATCTAGAAATTCACCAAGAGCAAAAGATATTCAAAGACTTTAATGGAAGGAGGGAGCAGCCATGTGCCTGTTTGGCTTTTGCTAGTGGCTCCCTCCGCCCCCAGGCTGGAGGAAAGCCCTTTAAATTTATGATGCCATTATAGACGCAAAAGCATTACAAATGATCCACTTGCTTTCATAAACAACCTCATCTAGATGTATAAGCAAACACTTGAGTTTTGTGTAAACATATCATAATAAAAGGAAATAGTAACTCGTGTAAAATCTTCCTACATTTGTAATTATAGCCCAATAAGATAATGTAAGTCATAAGAGAATACCAATTCACAACTGCACGAATTTGCAGTCAAATCCCATACTCGAATGTTCCCATTTTGGTCTCCAGATATCAGCTCTGTCTGTAAAACCAGACACAACAGATTAGACCACCGACCAAAACCACACTAAATGCAATTTGATGCTTTTGGAGAAAGTGATACTTAGAAGAATATACACAAATCACACAGAAATGATGGTAGGCATGGTTCAATTAAGATCTTTTCATGTTCTATAGCTAACAGACGGATAAGTGATCAAAAGGCAATATAAACATGTTGAGAAAATTGCAGAATAGTGCCAATTATTTTAAACTCGGAATTTGAACAATATAAACAAGTACTCAAAAACTCATCATATCTGACAGTTTCTCTTCCAAAAATCCATGCCATAAGTCTTTGGTCATGAATTATCTTAATTCTTGCCATTTAGAACAAAGAAACTTGGCTGTCAAATCTGTTATTACAAACTGATTTTATCAGTATTTGCAAGGGGCAAGTCTTCCAACCACTGACAAAGCATGCTGGTACATTGTGTCTCACAGTTAAAAAAAGAATAAGAAAAGATCAAAACCCATTCATGGCAAGTCTTAATATCATATTCTCCATTTAAAACCACCCCACAATTCCAAAATCCCTTTCATTTTCCAACAATTTATCTTTCCTACAGCCTAAAAGTGATACACAACAGCTAACCTGGTTTGGGTGCAACACCACAGTGTTGACAGCCGCACGACTTTCATATTCCCTTTGACAACCAGGAGCCCTGCAGTCGAACTTCAAATAAGAATCAAGTCCGAAAAAAATCCAAAACATGCATAAAAACACAATTTCCTTTTAAAACACTGCATGATAGCATCCATTCAGGATTTACCTCAAATCCCAAATTTTCACTGTTCCATCCTCAGACCCTGAGTACATCCAGTTTCCATCACACTGAAACCCCACAGCCATAACATTTGCCGTATGCGAGTCATAGCTCATTACCTGTTAATGCAACACAATACTGCATCACTAACACCAAAAAAAAAAAACCCATATTTCAACAACAAAAAAATAATTATAAAAAAGGGCAAGACTTTCATTACCGGATGAGGGCTATTTGAGTTGACATCAAACAGCTTAATGTGTGGATTCCCGGCTGCAGCCAAGTATCTCTTATCAGGGGTTATCTCAAGCCTATTAACTTGCTTCATTCACCGTATAAATAAACAAAACAATTTATTAGCAAATTTACTAGCTAAAGAAAAAAAAGATAGAAAATTTAAAGCAAACCCACAAATATTTTGCGATAAAGATCCAAGCTTTATCACAAAAGGAGAAAAACTTAGTGATTACCGAATCGGGGTATTGGATTGTACGGTAACAGCGGCCACTTTTTGCCTCCCAAAATCTGATAGTGTGATCATAACTAGCAGTGGCAAGTATTACTGATGGCTGTGTCATTATCTTATTAAAAATTATTATTATTATTATTATTATAACCACCTCCTAATCACACAATAACAATTAAGGTTAATTAGGAAAAATGAGATTTCAAAATCATAATTAAGTAAATAAAAATGCTATAATACTAAATAACGTGAAAAAAAGAAGTAAATAAAAGTTTTGAACTTCACCTTGGAATCATGAGGATATGGTGGATATTGTGGGATTTGGGATTAGGGTTTTGAAGGGTTTTGCATTTCTTTCCCATTAGGGCTCGAAAAAGAAGCCACGATTCAGCGGAGTAATAAGAAAGGATGGCTGGCGACGTTCTTTCTCTTATTTATTATTTTTCTGTTTATTTATTTTTTGTCTGAATGAAGCACGAGACGACAAGTCATCAGAAGTAGAAGAACAACGATAAGTCGTCTAATGGTTATTGGTTAACATTTAAACGACTTGTCACTTAATTGTGGTGGTTATGGCTAGCAGTCATCTGTGCAGCGATAATTTGTAAAGTCCTCCTCCTTGATGCTGTTCTGGTTTGTGAAAGGAGGCGTTGCATATAATTCTTTTTTATGTTTTCTATAAAATATTTTTTTATAAAAGCTTGTAAATATAATAGAATATTTTATACTTATACTCAATTTTAACTTTTAAATTTAATAAAATATTTTCAATTTATAAATCACAATAAATTATTTTACTGACTAAACCATTCATATTATCATTTATATCATTAACTCATCACCACAAACTCCATCAACATACCACCCATCTTTGTTATTTCACATTATTTTATTGTTACTTATTTCCATGTAAAATATTTTATGTCTTACATTTTATATGCAAAATATTTGCAAAACAAACTTTCTTTCTTTATATATATAACTTTAAAAAGATCGTGGACCATTTGATATGTTCTTGATATGGGTTCCAATGATGAAATCTCACTAATCTAAAAATTCACATGTATTCTTAATGCAGAACGATGTCAAGACATACATAATATTCACTATAGTTGGTTCCAGCAGAAGAGAACCGAAGAAGAATTAACAAATGGAAAGAAAGCTGATGTTTTATTGCAGAGAATAAAGATTACAAAGAAGATAGAACAAGTAGCCTCACACCACTCAAGAGAATCACTCTCATTTTGGAATCACATCAAAGAAAAGAACTGTATTACAATCTACTAAATCATACAAACATTCTACATTAAATAGAAATACATATTACAGTTAATACTAAATAACTACTTAAGATAAGAACAATGATAGTTATAGTAACTGCTTCTGCCACTTGGAAGTATGAGATGATCTTCAGTTATTTGTTTGTAACTTCCACTTTTGCCAACGTGTAATCTGGATGTATTCCTTTACTTGAATTGGTTGATCCTTGTCAGCAGCTATTATGGCCTTCTGCTGGTTTGGATTAAAATGTTGTCACTTGGAATACCTGTACTTGCATCAATTTCCTCACTCCCCAAGCAACTTGCCTCAGGCAAGTATTGTTGAATATAATCTTGAAGTAACTGAGGATTCAAATGTTGAATTTCCTTCTCATGTACCCATGTGGCTTCAGATTGTGGTTTGGATGCCCATTGAACTAAGAATTTATTATAGCCTCCCCTTCTATTGGACACGTACTGATGTGCTAAAATAGAATTCACGAGTTCTGGTGTAGGAACAACTTGAGGGATTGTTGATGGTGCAGGTTGGTCTTCCAAAATTAATGGAGGGCCATGGTGGGCTGTTAGATCTGCAACATTGAAAATGGGACTAAATTGAAACTCTGGTGGTAAATCAACCAAATAAGCATTGTCTCCCAATTTCTTCAAGATGTGAAATGGGCCACCCCTACGAGCATGTAATTTGTTATAGTTCCAGGGGGAAACCTCTCTGGCCTCAATCTTATCAACACAAGATCTCCTTCTGTAAACTGCACTTCTCTTTTATGACGATTTGCATGTTCAGCATACTTAGCCACCTGTTCTGCCATTTTACACCTGACGCTGCTATGTAATGAGGACATAAATGTTGCAAAATCTAGGCCGCCTTCACTAGTCTTCTGAGGTAATGGTAGAGGAATGGTGTCAATAGGCACTTTGGGGTGCAATCCATATACCAACTCAAAAGGTGTATGCCCTGTAGTCCGATTTACGGAGTTATTGTAGGGAAATTCTGCTTGAGGTAGAACCAAATCCCAACTGACTCCATGCTCATTTGTTAAACACCGTACAAGATTACCAAGACTTCTGTTAATTACTTCAGTTTGGCCGTCGGTTTGAGGGTGGAAAGCACTAGAGAAAAGTAGTTTTGTCCCTAATTTAGCCCATAATGTCTTCCAAAAATAGCTGACGAATTTAACATCCCTGTCTGAGACAATAGATAGTGGAATGCCATGCAATCTTATAATCTCTTTCACAAACAAAGATGCAATATAGGAAGCATCAAAAGTCTTCTTACAAGGAACAAAATGTGCCATTTTTGATATCCGATCCACCACCACCATAATGGAATCATGCCCCCGAACTGTCCTGGGAAGTCCCAAGACAAAATCCATGCTCAATTCCAGCCATGGTTGATGAGGGATTGGTAAGGGAGTATAAAGACCAACATTAGTCTTGTTTCCCTTATTCAGTTGACAAATGCTGCATCTATTCACAATAGTATGAACATCCTTTCTCATACCTGGCCAGAAAAATCGATCAGCAACCAGTGAATATGTCTTGTCCCGACCAAAGTGTCCTGCTAGTCCTCCACAATGTAATTCGTGAATGATGAACTCACGCATGGATCCTGATGTGATGCAGATACAGCCTTCTTTAGTTAAATACCCATCCAAGATAATGTAATCTGTTATGGAAGTAGGAGGGTTGCTATTGAGAGATGCCCAAATCTTTTGGAAATCAGGATCTGTAGAATAAGAGGTCTTCATTGAAGCAAAACCTGAGGGGTTAATTGACAGAATAGTGGAAGAATGAGATCGTCGACTAAATGCATCAGCCACTTTATTCTCACGACCAGTTTTGTGTCTGATAACAAAACTGAATTGTTGCAAGAAATTGATCCATCTAGCATGTCTGGGACTCAACTTGTTCTGTGAATGTAAATACTTCAATGAATCATGATCTGTAAATAAAATGAACTCACGGTGGATAAGATATGGTCGCCAGTGCTTCAATGTCTGAATTAAAACATAAAACTCTAAATCATAGGCTGAGTATCTCCTCCTGGTGTCGTTTAACTTTTCACTGTAAAAGGCAATAGGGTGTCCAGCCTGACTTAATACTCCTTCTATGCCCACTTGAGAGGCATCACAAGAAATCTCAAAAATCTGGGAGAAATCTGGAAGTTTCAGAACGGGTGCCTCTGTCATCTTCTGTTTGATAAGCTGGAATGCTGCCTTTGCTGCTGGAGTCCATTTAAAAACCTTGGCCTTGAGACATTCTGTAATTGGAGCCATAATGGTGCTAAACACATGAATGAATCGGCGATAGAAAGTGGCCAAGCCATGGAAACTTCGAACCTCAAAAAATGATTGTGGTTCGGGCCATTCCAAGATTGCTCTCACCTTCTTCGGATCAACTTCTACACCTTGCTGTGATATAATAAACCCCAGGAAGTATGTCTTTGATTGAAGAAAAGAGCATTTGTTGAAATTTGCATAGAACTTTTCTTGTCGTAACACTTGTAGGATTTGTGTCAGATGTTGAAGATGCTCCTCCCTGTGCTGGCTGAAGACAAGTATGTCATCAAAATAGACAACAACACACTTGCCTAAATATGGCTTCAACGTCTGAGTCATCACCCTCATGAACGTGCTTGGTGCGTTGGTGAGGCCAAAGGGCATCATTAACCATTCATACAACCCTTCTTTTGTCTTGAAAGCTGTCTTCCATTCATCTCCAGGTCTGAGACGAATCTGATGGTAACCACTTCGTAAATCCAGTTTGGAGAAGATGTTGGCTTGTCCCAATTGATCCAGCAGATCATCCAATCAGGGAATTGGAAAGCAATATTTGACAGTTATCTTGTTCACTGCTTTGCTATCAATACACATTCTCCAGCTGCCATTTTTTTTGGAATGAGAAGGGCTGGTACAGCACAAGGACTAAGGCTTTCTCTAATAAAACCCTTTTGCTCCAATTCCTGCACTTGACGCTGTAACTCTTTATGCTCTGTTGGACTCATATGGTAATGTGGTAGGTTTGGCAAAGAGGAACCCGGTACCAGGTCAATTGCATGTTGGACATCACGCAAAGGAGGTAGTTGGGAGGGAAGTTCTTCGGGAAAAACATCTTTAAACTGGTGCAGCAGATGTTGAAGAGTTGTTGGTAAGCATTTCCTGTCAGTCTTCAATCCTTCATCTACGATCCGGCTCACTAGCATAAACACAACTTGACTCTCAAGTAGTGCTCGTTGAAATTTTTGATGGGATAAAATCATTGCTGGCTTGTGTGGGAACTCCATGATAGGAAGCGGTTCCAAAATCAACTTCTTATTCTTGAATATCAATGAATAAGTGTTGTGAAACCCATCATAACTCACTTTTCTGTCATACATCCATGGTCGGCCTAGAAGAACATGACAGACTGTCATGGGGAGTATATCACACCAGACTTCATCTTGAAAATGATCCCTCAGAGAAAATGATAGTAGGCAGCGACGTTGGACCTTAACTGGATTTTTATCATGGATCCAACTAACACTGTATAGGGTAGGGTGTTCTTCTGTTGGTAGGTGTAATTTCTCCACAGCCTCAGTGGAAATTACATTAAGGCCACTTCCGTTGTCAAGAATCATGTTCAGTGCCTTGCCCTTGCATGCTACCCTGGTGTGAAATATATTTTTCCTCCTCCATTCGTCTTCTAAGTGTGCTGTAGGTGTCGCCTGACTGGATAACATCCGGTGGACTACACACAAAGGTAGTTCAGAAGCTTGCAACCTTTCTTCTTCAAACTCTTCAATTTCAGTTTCTCCAATTTCTTGATCTCCAGTTGAGGACTCAAGCATGGCTTCAGAGTTCATTTCAGAAGTAAACATTACCTTTCTTTCTTTTGTCGGACATACTGCTGCAAAATGTCCATGGCCCTTGTATTTGTAGCACTGTGGTCCTGTTGCATTGGTACTAGGCTTCCTTTAATCTCCATATGGAAGTGCATTCTTGACAGCATTCACCATTCCGCGATCATTGGTCTGCAAGGATGTTGTTTTGGAAGTGCCCCGCCAATCTCTTGTCAACTGGCCTTTAGAAATTGTTTGTTGTTTCTCCAACTGTAGAGCCAGCTGGTATGCTTCATCTACAGAGAACAATCTGGCTGTAAACATATCTCTTCTAATATCAACACGTAGTCCTCTTAAATACCGGGCAAGGGTTTGTTGATCGGTTTCTATGACTTGACTTCTTACAGATAAATCATGGAATTTTTCAGTATACTGGTCAACTGTCATATGCATACCCTACATCCAGCGAAGTATGTCTTCATATACCAATTGTTCATAATTGACAGGGAGATATTTAGTCTCTAGACGAGCTTTCATCTCTACCCAATCCTGAATAGGAGGTTGGCGTGTCCAGCTAAGTTGTTCTTCTACATTTTCCCACCATACACGAGCAGCCCCTTTTAATTTTAATTTAACAAATCTGACCTTCTGATTTTCAGGTACTGAAAACCATTCAAAATAGTCTTCTAACGATACCAACCAATCCTGAAATACATCAGGATCTTGTCTCCCAGTAAAATCAAACACGTCTACTCTTATTCCTCTAGAAATTTCATTAAAGACCCTGCCATCTCTGTTTCTATAATCGCCCACATGTTCTCTTACTTCTTCCGCATCTACTGCTACATTGCCTCCTTGATTCACTCTACCCCTTCTGTGATCAACAGTATTACTCCTCTCTTCAATATGCTCCAGACGTCCAACAATAGTTCCCAAAGTACTGGTAACTAACTCCATTTGATGTTGTAACTGGTGTAACAGAGAAACAGGTTCATTTTGTAAAGGTGTTGGATGGGGGGGGTTCTGTATAGAAGTCCGGGAAATATTTGGTGGAAAAGGTATTGGAGGAGGAGAATTCAACGGGTTCTGTGGGTTTGTTTGTTGTAGGGGTTCAGTGTGTGGGAGTGTATGTTGAGAGGGATGAGGTTGGGAAGGACCAGGTTCCCGTAATCCCTGATTGGGATTATAGGAATTGCCACTTCGGGTTCCTGGCATGGGAGAACAGAAATCGAAACCTGCTCTGATACCAAATAATGTATAACGATGTCAAGACAGACACAATATTCACTACAGTTGGTTCCAGCAGAAGAGAACCGAAGAAGAATTAACAAATGGAAAGAAAGCTGATGTTTTATTGCAGAGAATAAAGATTACAAAGAAGATAGAACAAGTAGCCTCACACCACTCAAGAGAATCACTCTCATTTTGGAATCACATCAAAGAAAAGAACTGTATTACAATCTACTAAATCATACAAACATTCTACATTAAATAGAAATACATATTACAGTTAATACTAAATAACTACTTAAGATAAGAACAATGATAGTTATAGTAACTGCTTCTGCCACTTGAAAGTATGAGATGATCTTCAGTTATTTGTTTGTAACTTCCACTTTTGTCAACGTGTAATCTGGATGTATTCCTTTACTTGAATTGGTTGATCCCTGTCAGCAGCTGTTATGGCCTTCTGCTGGTTTGGATTAGAATGTTGTCACTTGGAATACCTGTACTTGCATCAATTCTTCAAGTTGTTTCTTATTAATTTTCAGTGTTATTTTATGATTTTTTTTTGCAATATCATATTATTATTATTATTTTTTCTGCTACATTCGTTTGAGTAATTTTTTTAAAAAAGTTTTAGAAAGAAAAGCATGTATGTGACTTTAGAAGAAAAAGAAAAAGAAAAAATTGTCAAAGAATCAATTCAACCCAATAGCTTAAACTGTTAGTTGAGATTCCAAGATATAATTTATATTATTTTCTAACACTCTCTCTCAAGTGAAAGCCCTTTGGGTTTGAAACTTGCATAGACCCACATTATCTTGTGCTTGATTTTTTATTAAATAAATAGGGAGGGTGAAATTCAAACTCGTGACCGCTTGGTCATAAAGCTTTGATATCATATCAAAGAACCAATTCAACCCAATAGCTTAAATTATTAGATAAGATTTCAAGATATGATTTATATTATTCTCTAACAAAAATTAACATTTACATGATTAGCATTAGTCAATTTTCTTAATTAATGTATTCCTTAAGATTAGACAATATGTGGTGTTTCGATACACATGCAAAATGTCCAAAAATACTCCTAATTATTGAAAACAAATGTGCGCTGGTTTTAAACAAATTATATGTGTAATATTTTTGTATGAAAACTTAGGATGCCAAGTTATAGAAAACAATTAGCAATTTAACCCGTGTCTACTGTGGACTATATTTTTTTTAAAAAAACCTTGAATATAAAAGTTATTTCTTAAAAAAAATTAAAGTATAAATTAAAGAACTTTTATATATATATATATATATATATATATATATATAATCAAATAAACAGATTATTATTTATGTATATAAACAAAGAAATTATAAAACAATAACAAAACAAATAAGAAAAATTAAGAGATGAATGTAGATCAAGATATTTGATCTTGTAAAACAAGATATTTACTTGCTTATATTTATTGAATTTACTTATTAAAATCAATAATAATAAAAAAATAAAAACTGAAACAAATGCAGAATTGAAACATTATGCAAAGCCAAAATATAAAAAAATATTATTTAAGAATAAATGTTATTTTTATAAAATAAAGCTCACATGTATAAAATAAAATAAATCATTAAAAAATTAAATATAAAAAATATTAATTTTTTTCAAAAACTTTTAATCAAAAAAGGTTTTCAAAACCCGCTGCCTAGGCTATGAGACCAGAATAAACCAATAAAAAAATTTTAAAAATAACCGCAAAACTAATTTTTTAAAAAAATAATATTGAATGTTAAAATCGTAAAAGAAATTGAGAAAAAAATAATCCAAACTGCATGAACTTGTCAAACTCATTACCCATGTCAATAAATCAAAAGCACCACAAATGGAAAAAGCTCTAAGCCCATTTCCCCATCAAATCAAAGATTGAAGGATGAAATAAGAGGAAAAAACCACACAAAAATTATGATTAAAAGAATGAGGGAGAAAATTAAATAAAAAAATAAATTAGAGGCTATCAAAAAAATTTAAATTGGAGGGTTGATTTAAAAAAAAAACTTCAATAAAAGATAAAATAAATTAAAAGAATGAGGGCTAAATTGAAAACAATGAAAAAAACATATTTTAATTAAAGGATGAAATTGAAAACCAACAAAATTTTAACAAAAGATCTAAGGAAAAAAAATCAGAAATAAAAAAAATAAAAAGAATTTAAAAAAAAATTACAAATTCCAAATTTTTTATAATAGGAATAAGGATGATAATAAATAATAAAAAACAAATGGGCAATAAATTAACAAATCTAAAAAAAAAGGACACAAATACACATTCTTTGAAAGAGAGAGAAAAGAATAAAGAAAAAAAAAAAAAAGGACTGCTAGTAAGAACCGACCATAATACTCTGACATGCATCACCTTATAAGAAAAAGAATACATCAATGCACACTTGAGGGTCTAGCTACTGTGGTCAATCGTGTGACTTGTTCCGCCCCCGTCCCGGGTTCGACCTTTTATGTGTACGCCTGTCACCCCGCGGTGCCTTACATGCTCACTGGGCTTGCAGGATGTTTAGTGAGCCCGGGGATTAGTTGTGGTGCGCGCAAGCTGACCCGGGCACCCCGAATTACCAAAAAAAAAGAAAAAAGAATACATCAATGCATTCAATGACTCAATAAAAGGGCAGGTTTGGTGCGTCTCATGCATCACCAAAACACCACAAACGACAACTTAACTTTTTTTTAAAAAATTTTCACTTTAGAGGTAAATAAGTATTTTAATGTTTTGAAAAGACTAAAAAACCCTTGAGAAATAACTCAAAAAATTGTTAAATCTAGGGATATTAAGGGACAAAATCGTATTTTTACAGTAAAAAAAAAAACACTAACATTTCCTTAAACAACCTTTTAATGATTAATGAACCAAAGATAAAAACCAAAACACCCTTAATATCATTATTATAATCTAATTTTTACCCATTTGATTTTAATTTAATTGTAAGAGGGTTAAAATTTGAAATTAAAAAACCAGGGGCTTGAATGAAAATTTTCAAAACTTCAAGGACCAAATTGAAAATGGTCATCCCCAGACCAAAACGACGCATTTTCCTGTTCTTCTTCTTCTTCTTCTGGAGCTGAAAAGCCTGCAAAGAAGGGAAGGAAAGTTGAAATGACGGCATCCCAGTCCTACCAAAACAAAAAGATCAATCCTTATCTTCATGAAGATCATAATCCCGGGGAGATAAGGATCGAATCTCATGTCCAAGTCCCAGCAAAAGACTAACACCTCCAGCAATACTTATCCTCCGCCCAGAAAAGAAGAGACTTACTGGGGAACAACCAGTTGTTCTGGCCCTATAAAAGGCCAGCGAAAGGCCAGACCGAAAAAAGGAGGAGGAGGGGAGAAAAAAAGAACCAGCAAAGAAAAGCAGAGAAGACCAGAAAAACAGAGAGACCGATGGAACAATAAGGAACCCAGAACAGAGGAGGGAATAAAGGATATAGAGAAAGACGAGGAGAAATGGGAACACAGTGGGAAGACGAACGAAGAAAAACCCAGGAAACAGAGAAAACCGTGGGAGACCGGGAAACGTAAACAACGAAGAGGGGACGAAAAAAAGGGAAACCAGGGAAAGAAAAAAAAACAGGGAGGCACAGGACGAACTGGGGACGAACTGAGGGGATACCGAACAGAGAGAAGAACAAAAAAGGAAGAACCCTTGTCCAGACGTCGTCGCCCCAGGCCACCAGCTCCAGCAGACCAGGTAAGCCTTTCTCCTTCTCGTCCCGCTTGGCAAAATAATTCATTTGATACTGTGCTGTGAATTATAATTAACAGGTGTCTGTACCGCGCGCATTTCACGTACTGCTCTGCCCAGCCGTGTCTAGCCCAGCCCGTACGACTGGGCTAGATCCAGCCCAGTGTTTAAAAAATTGATGGGCAGAGTCTGGGTCTTTGGTCCAGCCAACCTAAATTGTATTGGCTAATAGTGTGTTTGGCAAAACACATTTTTATGCCTTGTCCATGTGTTTTATTACTATTTTATTTTGATATATTGCCAAACAAGCTCCCTTTTGATATTAAAAAATTTCCTAAATATTTGGAAACCTTTGCGGATTTATTTGTGGCCCCTTATGCTTTGTTTGATTTATTTTCTTTGCATTTTTTTTCTAATATATGCTTAATTTCTGTTACTATTAAATACAAATCTGTTATGCAATGTTTTTTTTTATTTTTATCTAAAGAGCAAATATTTTTAATTGGGCATCATGATTTTTTTTTCGATTTGATATTTTTAAGTTTATCAATATCTCAAACAAACACTTCAATAATTAGTTGGTTTTCAATTTTATAAAAGTCTATTTTAGTTATCATATAATTAAATAACAATTTATATAAAAAAAATATTTTGAACTTGATTGAGTCTATGATTTGAGTTATTGGTTTGCCTAATTAATTTTAGTTGATAAGGAATCAGGTTTTATAACTTGTTTCAATTTGTTTTTTTTTTAGAGTTGCCAAAGTCTATAAAAAAATCGTGATATTTAGTTGTTCTTGATTTTACAAGTAACTATTTTTTTATCATATGGTTACTTATGATATATTCTTAAAAAAAAATTAAACTCAATAGAGTTTTTGATCTAAATCATAGATTTGACCTAGGAATAGCTTATTGTCTCAATATATTTTAAAATTTTTTATGTGATCTTAAAATTTATATTTAAGCTCGGATCATATTTTTGCTAGTCGTTCAATTTGTTTTTAAACTTGCTAAGTTAATCGTGTAATGTCAGGACAACTCCAAAGCAGTTTGATATAAAACACGAACTAGGTAAGGAAACAAGTTAAAAGGTTTCAATTTCAATCCATTAAGCACAAAAAAAGTTTCTAATGACCTCCACATTATTTTTAAGTACAACTCGCAACATAGTGTGGGCCATGTAGCTAGGGGTTACATATAAGAAGAACCTACTAGTAAAATCAATATTCTAAAACTTGGCTTGATAAGCTATTTGGTGACCGACTGACTCGGGTCAAGGACCATGTTAGTTTTGGATGTATCATGTAGTTGACTTAAGAAAATATGGTTAGTCTAATCGATCATCTCAAGATTGAGGAAACCTAGGTGAGTTTCAGGCCCCGTTTGTTTGTTGGAAAGTAGTTTTCTTTTAGAAAGTGAATTTCGATAAAGTATTTTCCGATGTTTGGTAATGTCATGGAAAATAAGTTGAAAAACACTTTCCAGTGTTTGGTTATGTCATGGAAAATGAGCTGGAAAATAACTTATTAATATTTTATTTTTCTCAAGTTTATTAAAATAATGAGGAACAAATCTTATAAATTTAAAAGTTGAATGAGACTGAAATTGAAAAAAATAATATAATATCATAAATTATCTCAAACAAAATAAATAATAATCAAAATAATAGAGATCAAATCTAAAAAATTTTAAAAAAATAAAAGATGAAGAAATTAAAATAATAATAATCAACATTTCATAAATTGTTTCAAATAAAATAAGTAACAATCAAAAGAATAAGGATCAAATTTAATAGATAAAAAATTTTAATAAAAAAATGATAATGAAAAAGAAAATAGCAATTATAAAAATAAGGACCAAAGTTAATATAAAAATAAAATTTTAAGAGATGAAATTGAAAAATAAATATTCAAAATAAAATATATATAGCAATCAAAAGTTTGAGAATCAAATTTGATATAATCAGCAAATAATAACATTTCTAAATTTTTCACAACTTCCAGAAATTGTTTTCCACCTAAATTTTTCAAGAAAACACTTTCCTGAAAACCAAGCCAAATTTTTCTTTTAGTAGAAAGTGTTTTCCGTTGACAAACTTTTCTAATATCAAACAAACACAAGAAAGTTTGGAAAGTGATTTCCCGAAAACCACTTTTCGAAAAACAAACACAGCTAAAAGGGAAAACACTTTTCTGAAAACCAAGTCAAATTTTTCTTTAACTGAAAAGTGTTTTTCGTTGACCGGAAAATATTTTTCGTTGACTAGAAAGTGTTTTCCGTTGACTGAAAAGTGTTTTCCGTTGACCAATTTTTCTAATGACAAACAAACATAAAAAGGTTTGGAAAATAGTTTTCCAGAAACTACTTTCCAGAAAATAAACATGGTCTCAGTCAAAATTTTTTTAAAGGGCACTTTAGTTTTTATTTACAAATATTATAAAAAAATATATTATTTTAGAAAAAAAAATTAAAAAAAAACATTTACCTTGGTTAACCCAATGATCAGGTCAGGGAAATTTAGGTTTTAGAACTTTGAGTAAAATCAAGGAGAAAGTTAATTAATTTCATTACTCTTAAATAAAATTTGTCATTGTTATTACTGAAAGGTTTGGCATTCACAGATAGTTTATTTATATCACATTAAGGAAATGCAGGCAGCATTACATATATTTTTTTTCGGCAACATTATGAACCTGTCTTCAGAATTGCTTGAAGTGCAAATTTCATAACAGTCGACAATGGCAGCAGCCAGGGAGCTCGCTAGTGTTGTGCAATGTGCAGTCATATGCCTAGTACACTTACGGGTTCATACGTCTCTCTGCTTAATCAACCCTTGTATATGTGCACGATCAGTATTCACCCGAGTATTAACTGCCAATACTGGATCTTGAGAGAAGATGAGGGAGGAAAAAAACCCAGAAATAAAAAAAAAAAAAAAAAGGAATTGGAAATCTGGGATTTCTGACTTGCACGAGTCTTACAATTTGGTCAAAGCATGATTGATTGGATACCCCAGTTTTTGTGTCCTTTGGATCGTGGCACAAGAAATTTTGCAGAAATCATTGAATTCTAAGCTATGAGTGAGAGCACTTGAAGAAAAAAAGGGTTCCTCTTTACAAGTTTCAACATATAGGGGCAAGCCAATTGAAACAAAAATACAAAAAAGGGGCATGCTTGCTGGTGAGTCTGTACCAGTCATGAAAAGCTGAAAGGGCAAAAACATTCAATAAAACTTATGAAAGAAAACGACGTTGTTCTGATTCCCGCCCACCATTGACATTAATTATTTACTTATTCATGCACACATTGTGCAAATTACTAGCCATGCTGCTATTGCAAGCTTAACCCTGTTAAATGGTGTCTTCTTAACAAGCAGACTCGGCCGCGTTGCTATAGCAGTGATATAAATTTTATTTTGTAAGATTTCAATGATTTACATCCGATAGAAGTTTTGATTTTTTTTTTCCTCTTTGCAACTGAGTTGCAACTAGGGGTGAGAATTGGTTTAAACCCGCTGTCATTTTAGTTCATTTTAGTTGGGGCTGCTCAAATTGGTTTTTTGGTTTATAAAATTCAAAACCAAACCAAATCGGATTTATTTTTTATTTTCTAACGAACACTGTCTAAAAACCTTGAAACACCTCGATTTGGTTAATTTCATTTCAGTTTTTTAATCAGTATGTCTTGCAATTCTGCTGCAACTGTCAAATCGTGACCTCTGCAACGGAGTGATTAATAAATGATCAACTTTTTTCTGCGTTGCGATCGAACTTTTCGGTCGCTAATTATTTTGCAACCTCACCAGTGCCATTGCAAATCTTAGATTTTAGATCACCACATCTTGCCAGTCCTCCTCCCCTGCATTAGATCTAAGCATACTTATGGGTTCATACGTGTGTTTGGTGCTGGTGGAACTGACATCATTTTTCTGGATCTTGCTTGCTTGGGGATGCTACCTCTGAGATTTCCTCTGTTGTTTTTGCGTATGCTATGACTATGCTTTTTAGTAGTATGCTTCGCTGTTCTTGCTATGAAGAAAAACTTGAACACGAAACGTCCCAGAAAAAAAATCAGGAAAAAGAGAGAAGAAAAAAAGGACGTGAAATTTGCAGCGAAAAACTTCCATCCACTTCATTCGACTGGAAATCATTTGCAACCGAGTTGAACTTCTTAGCAAACCAATGAGTGGTTGCAAATGATTGTTTTTTCCGTGGCATCTAATGATTAATTCTTAAGTAAATAGGTGCAAGCATGCTGATTTCAGTTTTATTAATTGTATCATGGCAGAAAAGAGCAGTCCCTCAAGTATTATGTACCCTTAGATCCTTCAAGTCGCTCGATGAAGGGGAAAAAAGGGTCATCTTATAGATGATTAGGCTACTTAGGATCCCACTTAGAGCAGGAGAAGTTGATTAACGAGCAGAAGCAGAAGCAGAAGCAGATGCAGAAGCAGAAGCAGAAGTAGATGCAGAAGCAGAAGCAGAAGCAGAAGCAGAAGCTAGCTTGTCTCTATCCCCATCCGTATATTGAGTTGATTATTAATTCATCACCAAAACACTTTCTGCTTCTTGGAAAGGTTGAATGATGATAACTGTTTGTCCAATTCTGTGGTCTCCAATTATACGCTCAATTATTCATTCCCTCCACAAGAAAATAAGGTCAAATTATTAAGGAGGATTTGCTATTGATGCTAAGGAGGACTGCAATGCATTTTTTGCCCTGTTGAGTGTCACGCCTCAATTTCTATATTTAGAGATTGTTCAGAAATTGTTCATTTTTTTTTTAAATGAAGTTAGAAAAAAACAACAATTTCTTGATCATTTACAATTGTTCTCAATTCAGAAACTAAAAAAAAAATACTTCTTAAGTTTTTAAAATTTATAACGAGTTTGAAAAACATATTTTGAAGATTCTTTACTGTTTTTGTTTATAAGTTTTTCACTATTATTTTTTAAAAAAACACGAACAATATATGCAAGCGCTTTTTAGCAATGTAAGATATTAATATTATTTTTTATATTTTCATATTTAATTAGTATCATAAACTAATTAATTTCTTATATAAATCTAAAATAAAGATTATTTTTAGTCAATAATATAACTCTTTCATGATAATTTTTAACCTGAATGAAATAAAATTAATATTTTATAATAAAATTATTAAAATATAAAATATTAAGATAACCATTACAAATCATGGTTTTATTAATCTTTTATACAAAACATTTGTAATCTTAATGTATTCATTTTTTTTATTCTCGACAAATAAACACATAAATATTTTGATTTTTTATTAAAAATTAAAAAGAAAAAGAAAAGGAGAGGAAAGCTGAAGATGAAAAAAAAAAATTAGTTGTTTTAGTAAACAATCCATTAATTTGTTAATATTAAGATAACCATAACAAATTATGGTTTTAATCTCTTATAAAAAAAATATTTGTAATCTTAATGTATTTTTTTTAAAAAAATCTTTTTTATTCTCAACAAATAAACAGATATATATTTTTATTTTCCATTAGAAAAGAAAAGAAAAAAGTTTTGTGTTAGTAAACAATCCCTTAACTTGCCTGCCTAACGAGTGTCTATCCTATATATTATGGGGTCCTGCAGGCCAGAACGTCAAATTATGGAGTATAGCTTGATTTGGGAGTGTGAAGATGCGACCTTTATGGCTCCTCCTCTGTTGAAAACTGGATGCTTAATTATTTGTGTGGCCTCCTTTTCAACCACAGGGTGCTAGTACGGTGGAATATCAAGAAGCAGCTCCAAACAATAATTTGAGATTTAGAAACAATTAACTCCTATTAATAGTCATTTGTTATGATTTATATGACAGTCAATAAATCAATCTGCTGCTGTAGAAGCACAAATCGTAGTCTAATTGATTATCATTTAGTTTAGTTTATAGTCACATATGTGAAGTAGCTAGGCTGGCATCTCGTCAAGATTCAAGAGGTCCATAACTTTTAATCAACTCCAACTAGAACGCCAGGGCTCTTAGTTTTCTCCTGTTTCCATGGAAGCTGATTTGCGAAACTCAACCACCTCCAGCTAGCTAGGCCCTCACCATGTTTGCTGGCCCTTTTACATGCACTCCTTGTTCAGAAGCCTTCATGAGAATTGATAGATCAACAGCAAGTTATCAAGCATCTCTGTGATGGGACCAGAATGATGGCACAAATTCTTCCTCTAGTTTCATCGCCATAGCTTCATGGATCCAAGTAGAAGCTTGATGATGAACGAGCTATGTCAGAAAGAGATAATTTGATGTCGTACTTTTCTGTCCATGCTGTCCCTCAATTATTCTGTTCTTGCACAATATTCTTTCATGATCCCTTCTTGAATTGTACAGATGGGTGGGGTCAATTCAATTAATGTGTTTCTAATGTACATGTATCTGTGAACCAAATTCTATTGTTGAAAAACATGCTTGACTTCTACTACTCTCTTGCATCTGCATGCTCTCTTAATTTTGTAACTACGCGTCAAGATGAACCCAGAAGGGGAAATCCCCATCATGAATTCAGATACCTAGCTCTATATTCTGAAGCAACAAAATTGTTACGAAGGAGTAATTAAACCTCACATCATTTTATAATTAAGTCAAAGTGCGTTGCTTGTATTGTTTAATGAAATCGATCTATAGAATAATCCAAATGCTTAAACGTATCATTTCCTATCTTCTCAACTCATTTACACCCCCCCCCCCCCCAAAAAAAAAAATAAAAAATAAAAACATGTCATTTCCACGATCAATAAACACAACCAAATTGCAAAAAAAAAAAAAAAAAAAAAAAAAATTAATTAGTAAAATCACTTCACCTTGTCAAGATGAAAATGATCAATTTAATTAGAAAGTGATGAAGTCATGGAAACTTCAATAAAGAATCTGTTTTTCATGAATTGGACATTCTAGAATGTCTGGACTTTTCTTTAAGCTTAAGATCAGGTTATTTTGGGTCTGGTTAATTTCCTACAAAACAAGTGTAGATCTAAGTTCATAAATATATTAGGCTAGTGTGCAAATATACTTAGTTTATCTTAATAAGATTGTAATTAAAAAATAATTAGCATGGATTAATAATTTATCACCATAAAGACATGCTAAATAAAAGATATCCAAGGATAAACTAAAGTTTATACATGTTTAAATCTATAAACTTAAAAAAACAAAAAACAAAAATGATACTTACTTGTTAAAGCACTTTAAAGTATACTTGTCAAAGAGTGAATTTTATATTATTGTCAAGGATGAATCATTTGTCCTTAAAGTTTCATTGCTCATCACTTATAAATTTAAGTTAATTGATTTTCAAGTCAATTTAGACTTTAATTACAAGAAATTAAAGTTTAGGGATCGAATTGCAATTTGTAAGAGGTAATTTGATCAAATTAGGGGTTTAATTGCACAAATATTGAAGTTTTGATGGGCAGTTAGGGACTTGATTAAAAAAAATCCAAAATCAAGGACCAAACTAGAAAAGACGCATGAATATAGGAATTGAAATTGACCGACCAAGGGCCAATTGAAAAAATGAGAAATTTGTTAATCAATTGAGAGTCAAAATATATAAATTCAGAATCAAGAACCAAGATGAAAAAGACAGGCAACTTTATAGCTAACAATTAAGCTTGGTAGATGTGAAATTGAATTGATTCTTAAAATTAAAATCTCAATCAAGGACCTAATTGATTAAATAAAAATTGAGGACTAACTTAGAGATAAAGATTTCTGAAGGCTATTTTGTTCTTTAAATGCCAAAATAATGCTGTTTCATTTAAATGTAATGACACATTTTATGGGAGACGACATCATTTGGTATTTGGCAAATAAAAAAATAAAAAAACAAAACGACGTCGTTTTAATAGTAATGTGTACCATCTTCTTTCCTTGGACTGGTTTTACAGGCAGGGGAGGAGAGCTTTCCCCCCCTCCTTTGCAGCGTGCTTCAACTCCCTCCCTCTCTCCTCCACATCCCCACACCATGACACAACTCACGTCCCTCTTATGGCTTGCCATTGTGCCCAAAATAAACAGAGAAAATAGGTCTTTGGACTGCTGTAAAGTGGTCGCCCAGCCACCCTACCTTTTAGTATGCTTTAGACAACAATATGGTGGTTCAAACTCCCTTTTGTCCCTATAAATACCCCTTTCACTAGGAAGACAAGGGAGGGGGAAGTAAGAAACAAAAAAGTAAAGAATGAAGAAAGCACAAAAAAAAAAAACAGAGAGAAAAAAAAAAAAAAGGGTGAAGAGAGCCCTTTGGTTCTGCCCAGACAAAAAGAGAAACTTCCCGGCAGTTCGACAATCGTTCTCTCTCCCTCAGCCAATTAATATTGGGATTGGACCTTCAGCTTAGGCCCTTACAAAAAAAGGTTTTGTTAGGCCTTTGGCAGGCCGAACTAGTTGGGCCAGGTTTGGGCCTCAAGCCCAACCAAGGATGTGTTTGGCAGACACACCCTCATGTCTTTCATTTAGTTTTAAACTTGCTTTATCTTAGGATCCGGACAAATAGACCTTTAAAAATTCTCAAAAATTTTCAAAAGAATTCACTAATCATTTTTAATTTGTTTGTGGGCCATTCACATGTTTTCCTTAATTTTATACTTCATATCGGGGTCGTGAACTTATATTGTAAGATACTAACCAAATATCAAAATACCTGCTTTTCGCTGAAATTTCAAGAAATTCCAAAAAATTGTCTAGAAATTTTCTCACTTAAAAAAAAATACAAAAATATGTTTTATGGATGTGCATGCAGCCAAATCTCTCAAAGTATAAAAAGTCATATCATATTTCCATATAAAAATTAAAAAAAAAAAGGTATTTCCATGCCCTTTTGAATTTAATAACCAATTTATAAAAACCATGAGAACTAAGCCTATATTTAAAAAAAATACCAAAAAAAATTATTTTGTTTTCGGTTAGTATCCGAGATTTTGAACTTATACGTAAGATATATTTTTGATATTATATAAAAAGTTAGTTTTTTTTTGTTTGTTTTATATTGGTATTAGAACGATTAGGTTTTTAACATGATAAAATAAAAATATTCTTACTAAGGAGGACTTTTCTTAAACACTAGAATGACTAACAATTAGAAAAAACAATAATACCTTAGTTTATATCAAATAAATAAACAACGCATCTTACCTCAAGTAAGGCGTATTAGGAGTGCAAACACTTTTTCTTTACGCAACCAGTCCCCTTACTAAAACTCTGAGACCAGTTAGGGTTTCTAATAATCAAATACTAGGTGACAACTTCCATTTCTTTTTTTTTACTGATAAAGGACAAGAATTCCTTGTTTTTCTTCCCACATCATTTTCCCAATTCATTTTCCCTTATTCGAACTCTGAGACCAGTTAGGGTTTTTAGTGATCAAAATATTAGGTGATAACTTTTATTTTCTTATTTTTTACTGATAAAGGACAAGAATTTCTTATTTTTCTTCCCATATTATTTTCTCATTTCATTCTCGATTTAAGAGAATGATTGTCATAACACCATATATATATATATATGTGTATATATATATATATATATATATATATATATGTGTGTGTGATAAAAAATATTTATTGAAGTATTTTAAAGTAATAAATTTTTTATTGTTGTCGACCATTATTTTGGTTGATAAGAGATGGTAATTCAATAGTACCAACAAATTACTAAATGGCAACAAAAGATTTATAATCCGCGTGCTCTGTGCTATCTTTTCACTTTATCTTCTCCACTAGCAAATCGAACACCCATTACACCGCGAGCAGCTCCCTCTTGCCACTATGCCCTGCCAATTCTTGCCCACCAACCACCCCAAATCGGTGGCAAGTGAGCTTGAAAAACTTCCCTAAGTTCGGAACGCTCCTGTGTTTTTTTTCTCATTTCAAAATCAAGGTTTATTTGGTGTATTTCATGTGTTTTTTCATTGTTGTTGCTATGGATTTTAATATTTGTTTGGCCGATTTAAGGTACTTTTCGGCAACGAAATTCGGTTGAGACCAAGAGGGACTAAGAATTGAAATTACTGTGTTATTTACTCTTCGTATGGATACAATTGATTAATTGACTTAGACATGCCAAAGTAAGAGAAAGATTTAATATAAAAAATTTGGAACCACCTAAAATTGAACTAAAAACTTGGCAACAAAATAAAAAATAAAAGAGAAAAGATTGCAATTGATCTGCTACCGAAATATCGCTTGGTAGTGCACCTGCATGTGCGCATGCGGCTGAAATTATTACTAATTGTGCGTGGCGCGATTGGTAATATTATCAACCGTTGGTAACTCAGGAAGTTTTCTAAACCCACTTGCCGCCAATCTGGGTGGTCGGTAGGCAAGAAATGGCAGGCGCAACGTCGGTAAGAGGGAGCTGCTCTTGGTGTAGTGCGTGTTAATTTGATTTGTTAGTGGAAAGATGGAAAGAGAGGGGAGAGCACGCGGGTCATTAATTTTTGTTATCAACCGCCTTCATCTCCTTAGTAATTTGTTTTGGTAAAAATTTGCAAGGATCAAATTCCAACTAATTTATTGTGTTTGGGATTTGTTGAATTTTCTCTTCACCAATTGTTTATTCTTGTGTTACGAACCGACCCTACTGATGTTTACTGAGAGATTTTTTTATAATGAGAGAAGAAAAATAGTGTGTTGTCACAGAATCCTTCCAAAATTTTGAAATAAAAAGGGTGAGGGGGGGGGGGGTAATTAGCAGATGGTGTGTTGAACATGCATGAAGGCATTTTGTTCTCTCTTCAATTGCCAGGTGCTGCAATGGCGGGAGGGGAATTGTTTTTAGAGAAAAGAAAAAGATGATGTTACATGTCGACAAGATAGTATCAGCACTAGAAAAGTGAATTTTCAAGAATTTGGGACGAAAATATTATATTTAAAATAATTACATCTAGAATGAATTTAGTCTCAATATTTGAGAATTCCTATGGGGCATCGACAGTAAAACCCATATTATCAATGCCCATTTGTATGAATAAACTTATCATAAAAAAAAAAGAGAGAGAGTTGATTTATGTGATTTACTTGCTAAATTGCAGTGCCTGTATTTATTTATTTATTGATTTATTGTGAACTTGACCTGCAGAAGATTATATAACACTGGGAGCATGGGAATTCATGAACAGCATATCTATTCCTCGGCCTGAGTATGGGGATTTGTAATAACAGGAAGAGATAATGTTTGGAAATTTGAATACAAGACATGGACATGAACATGGAAACTCGAAGTCGTGTTTTTTACATTTTACAATGCAAACACACTCGTGTTACCTTGGAATTATAGCCAAATAAAAGAGCATGGGATCTCTAGTCAAGACAAAGTCTTTTTTTCTAAATGTATTATTTAATCCTTTTTCTAGTTTTTCTACATCATTCATTATTCTAGCTAGTAGCCTATATATATATATATATATATATATATATATATCCCCTCCACATTGTGGTGGGATGCAAAATCTCCTGGAATATATAACAAAATGTTTGAAATGTTGCATGCCCAGATGCTTGTTGTGCTTGCCCCACTTTAACTTCCCTTTGTACTGAATTTGTGCTCCCGTGTTGGATTTCCTTAGAGATTTGTGACTCTTTTCTTATCCCCATATAATTTTTTATGCTAGAAAACTTAAGAACTAAGACCTAAGACCTAAGACCCAAGAGGCTTTGAGCCTGGTGAATCCTCTTCTGGTTAATTAATTTAAGTTGGTAGTAAATCCAAGACATATTTTATTGATACATCTGCTGGTTATCATATGGAGCCATAACTTCGAGGATCGAAGACTGTGAGAAAGAGAATTCTAGCCAATGCGCTCTCTAAGACTTAAGATAGGAGGGTTCAGTATTTGAAACTCGACGATTTAAACCTAGCTATTTACACAGCTAATATAAACAACACTACGTTTTGAGGAGAAATGTCTGCCAGTTTTACACAGCTACTCATAAGTAATTTCACCTAGCAATGATCAATACCTGGATGATTAACACAAAATCACCATCAAAGTATACTGCTTGTTATCAAATTAGATTAGACCGATAATCTAATCTGTCAATCCCCTTTCAATTTACAAAGTCAACGGATTTTCAAATTATAACCCAGTAGGGTTGAATCTGAAGTCAGATATCGAATCAATGGATTCTTCATAGGCCATTAATTACCGGCCGAACTTAGAGTTGCTTGGGCGAATGATGTGTGGGGACATATTTTGGGGTTTGCTCCTATTAAATTCTTCGTTAGCTAGACAATGCACATGCACACATTACATAGGGCCATTGCCACCCTTTCCTTAGCTTAAAGGAAAAGGAGAAAGTGGAGTTTGTTTTCTTAGCTTTAAATGTCAACATCTATGGCAACAAGTGAAGGAGATGCATAGGTAAAGCCTAAATTTAAGGTGCAACCATTTCTTTCTTATGGCCACAAATTGCAGAGAGAACACCAGATCTGCATCGTAGCCTACGTCCCCTTCATGTACATGCCTTTTCCCCACACCATCTCATACACCAAAAATCAGGTGACAAAAAACCAAGAATGGATAAAATAAGGAAATTGTGAAGGGATTTCGTCTCATCATGGAATTATAAGATTATACGTTGTTTGAGATTTCCCATGAACAAGCGTGTGTGTGTTTATACATATATATATATAGACACACACACAGACACCTCGTATAAGTTTATAATTTCATGGCCATATATACACGTCCATGTAAAAAACAACAAGAAATCTGTAGCTAGGTATGTTCATCTTAGTGTTGTAATTTGGAGTATCTACTTAACTATTTCAAAATGTGTTCTATACGTGGGGGTGGGGCTACTAGGTACTATTTGCAAGAACTTTTATGAGTCTTGGTGCTAAAGTTAAAAGGGCTTAGGATAAAAACACAATTCTTTTTACATGGTCTCCAATAATACTATATAAACTAGTCTTTGTTTGCGTTGCAATTGATCATTGCGCAGCTACTGCCAAACCATTTCTTTTTATAATATGCAATGCAATATATTTTGTTTTAGGACAAGCATTTTGTTAAGGCTAAAAATAATGCCATGTCCCTCTACTTTTGTGAATTCTGTCAAATCAAACTCTCCGCTTGAAATTAATTACTTCCAATCAAATTAAGTTTATCTTTATTTATTTTAAATTAATATTTTTTGATGTTTTTAAATTATTTTTATGTGTTAATTTCAAATTAAAAATATATTTTTTAATATATATATATATATATTATTTTAATATATTTTTAAGTAAAAATCACTTTAAAAAGCAACCGCAACCACACTTTCAAGTAGACAAATCACTCAAGATATTAATACATTTTTTTTATATATACTTACCTAAGAAATAGGTCCATTATTATATATTATTTATTATAAAATTTATTTAAAAACTATTGATGAGTCCTATCATTGTAAATAATTTTTACACACCTACCAAATATCCTTAACCCTTCATGCATCCTTTAATCATTTTCTTACACTCTCAATACTTTATCCCTTGACACGTTATTATCTTTTAACATTTATTTTTCAATTTTTAACACCAAAATGAAACCATATAGTTAAAAGTAGAGGGGTTTGATTTGACCATGCTAAGTAGAGGAACCATACTGTATATTTAGCTAGAATGGACGGGCTTTAAGAGAGAAATTTAGGAGGAGCTTAATCGAAAATATAAAATATCCATTTCATAATTAACCTTTTTTGTTATGCTTGGAGGCACCACTAGCAAGAGAATTCATTTTTAAGATTTAAATTGTTGGGAAATCAATCATATCAACTTTGATGCATTAATTAGAATATTCCATCAAAACTTTCTAGTAAACCTGTGTTTGGATAAGTGTACCATTAGGATTAGAACTTCCTGGTTAGTCTTTTTATTTTTTTTTCTTTTTGAAAAAAATAAATCATATATTCAACATTGAGAGAGAGAGAGAGAGAGAGAGGGTGGGGGTGGGGGTGGGGGTGGGGGGGGACCCTTCTATTTCACAATGCTTAAGAGTACATATTAGCACGTCTGTATCTTAGTGTCTCATCAAGACTTCCAAATGTCGATCCAATATATATATATATATATATATATATATATATATATAGCCTACCCTATCTACTAGACAGTCTATACCTATGAAAAGCTTATTACACCTGGGTTATAGTCATAAAATACCTGTACGAGTACTGGAAGTAGTTGTATATAAATATGTTATTTTGTAAAAAAGAAAAATCAATAACAAGACTGAAATTTAGGATTTCAGGATACACGGTTGTTACTTCTATTAATTGGTCAACTTAACCAGTTCGTAACAGACAGACGCGCATATTAAATTTTAGACTTTATTTTTTAAAATAGTTAAAATTTATTGTGGATTAACTCCATTAAATATATGAAGTTATAAATGAAAATGATAAAAAGAGACGTGCAAAAAAGTAATATACACAAACATACTGTTTTAAAGGATAATATGGAAGTTTCAAATCTAAAAATTTTTTATTTAAAAAAATATAATGAAAAATAATATAAATTATATTTTAAAATTTTATCTAATAATTTAAATTATTAGATTAAAATAATATTTTAACACAATTTAGCGTACAAGATACCATATGCTGGCGAAGTTAGTGTTTTTTACTGAAATTTACCTGTAGTTATTGCGAGCAACTATTTTAGCTTTTTCTTTTTTACATCAAATGAGGTATACACCAAGCGAATCTAAGCCAGGCGAGGAAACGACTCCAAAACTTCGATGAAACATGTCAATGTAGGAATAAATGATGCACTTGATGCATTATATATTGATTGGGATAATTGCCTGGAAGGGCCGGGTTCCATAGATCATGTTATCTTACAAGTAAAAGTTCCTACAGCAAAGGCCACGTCGGTGAGGTCAGAAAATGCCAAGGATCCTTGCCGAGACATCTTTCATGATCATAAAATTTGGTTCTTGAGATCCATCATCGTTTTTATTACAAGCACATTAATTCACACGCATTGATCCATGTATTAAAGCTGTCAATTAAGACGACAAAAAAGCATTCTGACATGGACTTGGGTTTGCATGCCACTAACTTCACCTTAACCTTCACACCTAAAATTCTGAGGTTGATAGCTGGACTGCATTCGTCTGCGTTCTCTCTTTTTGTTAAAGCCTTAAAGGCGTGTATAATCTTTACGAGACGAGAAACAAAAACAAAACAACACCCTTTTTCTTTAAACCACAAAACAAAATAATACAAGCTAGCTAGCTGCTGGCTGGTGGTCATTACAAATCAAATGCATCCCATCAATCATCATAGCGCTAGCTAGCTAGGACACACACAGCCATATTATGCACAATCAAATTTTTAATCTCATGGTACCCCCACCCCACACACACACACAAAAAAAACTATGCTACCACTACGAATTACTAGAAATAAGTAAGTGGTTTTTCTTTCTATAAAGAGAATGGAGAGACCTGGATAAGGAAAGTTACAAGGGGATTGGAGAAGGGACAAAGAACAGTGGTGGGGATTGAGACAATCCCTTGGGCTCTCGCACTAGGGCTAAACCGACCAGTGTACGCACACCAATGGAAATGTTGGGCTACATTGAAACTACTTGCTTCTTGCCTCTTGTCCCTGAGCAGATATTTAGTTTTTGAGAAGTAAAAAAAAAAAAAAAAAAAAACCCTGAGCAGATATGTTTCCATTGATAGGCTTTGAATGTTATAATAAAACACATTATTATTTGTCAGGTACCCTTGGTTGGGACTTGGGATGGGAGCCAATTTCCTATCGAACGATCTCACCTTATATTAAACTATTTTTCTTGAATTATTCTATGGGTTTTTTTTTTTTTTTTGTCAAATAATACATGGAGCTTGTGGTTGGATGTTATTGACAAATTTATTGTTTTTTTCCCCTCGCGCAAACATTTATATTTGGCATCTTATTTAGTTCCCCCAATGCTTCAAATACATACAAACAAACATATAGTGTTTACAGTTTTAACTCCTCTGATCAAATTAATGTGTAGGAAAGAACACCATTAAATTAAATAATATTTACAAACATATTTTGTCAGGAAATTACCAGGTGCATGGGATGTGATAGAGATCGGTCGTGTGTTTTTTTTTCCTCTCAAGATGGAGCTGACCATTACCAACAAATCCCCTTTTGGATTATTCACGCCATTAATTACTACCGATATACTTAATAATATAAAAAGATTAATCAACCTATTTTTGAGCTGAGGCCGATGGAAATGGTATATGCATTGCACATGTCGAATACAGTGGTAATGGTAATGTTTTTGCCAATTTGAGCTTTGATTCAATGGCAGCAGTCATTGTAGGTTGGCAGTTGCCCAAGAGATGCAGTGTAGATTAATCAACCTTTTTTTGCTTTGCTTAAATTAGCTAGAGTGTGAAAGTATTTATTGGTAAAACAAATTGGAGTTTTTTTATATATATAATTTAATTTGTTTGTGAACAAATCAACAAAGAAATTATCATATTTTCGTTTACATTAACTATCATAAATTGTTTTCAGTAAAGCAGGTCCAAGGTCTAATTGTGTTATAAATTCTATCATCTGATTTTGATTCGAGAAGATACTCCTTTTCCACTGTTTAAACTCCTTTACTGATCTCAATAAAGAAAGGGTGAGAAAGATCATCATTTATTAGACTAAATTAAATACTGTAAAAATTGATTAAAGATGGAAGATGTACATCTTGATTGACCAGTTGATATTATTTTTTAATATATCCCTTTAAATAAAAAAATTTTAAACTTGAAACTTATACAGGTTCATATTATATCGTGCTTAATTTATATTAAATAAATGGAGAATAGTAAAATTCAAACTCGTAATCGCTTGATCATCAAGACTCTGATACTATATCAAGAATTAATTTAATCCAAAAATTTAAATTTTTAGATTAGATCATAAATAAATCTTAGCTCAAGTATTATTGTCAATATTAGCGGTTAATAAAATTTATTTAAAATAATATTTAGTTATTTATAATCTTAAAGGTATGAGAAGATTGGTTGATGCAATTACAAAGGCCATGAATGGTTAACGTCATTTTCTTACTTTTTTTTTTAATCATATGGTAAAACATGATAAAAACAAAATTACACCTAACTTTTTAAGAATAAAAACTCCACCAAATTAGTTGTTCAATTGGCAGGGCAAATTAGTAACAATAAATTATGGGCAAAGTCAACGAGACTGTCCTTATTAATAGCAAAAATAGATTAATATACAGGTCTAACTATGTTTGATATTGATATGGGAGTAGAAACAATTATTTCGTACATTGGAAATTGCTCTTCTCTCTTTCGTATAAATACAAGGCGTATCATAAAATTTGTTTATACGTCTCAATTTTATACAAAATAAGACATTAGAACTTTAAATACACTGAATAATTTATTTAAAAACAAAAAACTAAATAATGGTGTAAAAATTTGTTCACTGCAGCTGCTGTAGCTGTGACGGCTAAAGTACCTCCACAGTAATAAACGGCTTTAAGTGTAGATTAACTAGGGACCTAAAATAAACTGATCCATAAAACGGCTAATAACGGTATATCTTCTAGATTCTATTCATATTTTGCTCATGGTTTTTTTATTTTTTTTTTTTATTTTTATAAAAGAAATGGATTCTTCCCTCAAATTAATAATAAAAAGAAGCAACTATACACTATTCTTTTATACCATCCCCTAAAGTGATACTATTATTGCCTTTATTCAATACATATAATCTCTCGCCACTCTCCACCATATAATCTCTCTTCAGTCATCTTGTACTCTCCCCCCCTCTCTCTCCCTCTCTCGTCTATATATAAAAGCAAACCCACCAAGCTAAACTATTCTCCTCACCATTTTCCACCCATGGCCGACCCTTACTCAAATTTCTTCGCAGGTTGGGTCAAGTTCAACAACAACCCTCTCCAACATTACCCATCTCCTCCACAGCAACTCCCTTATACTCACAACTTTTACACAAGTACTACCTCGCCTGCCAACCATAACCAACCATACTTTCACTATTATCACAACCCACCTCGCTCTCCTCCTCTTAAAGAAGCCCTACCCCTTTTAAGGTTAAGTCCAACGAGGCAGGGAAAAGAGCAGGACCAACAACGACAGGATGATGAAGAAGAAGAAGAAGAAGAAATTCAAGAACTAAGTTGCAGAGCTATGGATGTGGACAAGATCAAATACAGAGCCAAAGATCAAGAAAGCTTCTTTTCTAGTTGTAGTGCTAATAATAAAGAAGATGAGGAGTCTGTTTCTGTTGCACTACATATAGGGCTGCCAAGCCCTAGTGCTGCAGAGATGGCAACTGTGCTATCTTCTTCTTCAGAAATCACTGACAAAGATGGAGATGGTGATGATTCTGTGTACCCCATTAGCAGGCTTAATAAGGGTCAGTATTGGATCCCTACTCCTTCTCAGATTTTGATTGGCCCAACTCAGTTCTCATGTCCTGTTTGCTGCAAAACCTTCAACAGATATAACAACATGCAGGTAATTTCATGGAACCTATCTACTGTGGCCCTTCCAAAAGACTCCTCTCCTAATTCATCTCTCCTTCTTGGCTTTTTTATTTTTTAACTTAAAGGAAAAACTAGAAAAATTATTTATTTTCTTTGGTCATGAATTTGTTCCAAGATTTGGATTTCTCACTAGGTTTTTTTTTATCCTTGGATTTTAACAGGAGAAATGAACTCTAATTTTTGTTTTCTTTGCATGGTCTATGGGTTTTGGATTCCCAAAAAAATCTTTCTGATTAGTGAGACTGAGATCAGTACTTTCCTTTATGTGATTGAACAACTTAGGCAATGTTCCTTATGCCCAGGCTTTGAAGTTTGTGCTCTCAACATTGGCTGATGTGCAGAACTGAAAATCTTGCAGTTTTGTTCGACGATCTTAATCACACAACAAATTTCTATTTCCACACCTTCAATTCGATACAAACAGTTTTTTTCATGACCTAGCTACCAAAAGTTTCACAGGCACTCATATAGACCATCTATGTCCTAATCTAAGAAATGTAGAAGACTCAACCCCCCCCCCCCCCTTTTTTTAAAAAAAGAAAGAAAAGAAGACAAAAGAAAAAGAAAAGAAAAGAAGACAAGTAGCCAGTAATACCCTTCAATATTCTGAGTGAGAACAAAGAGATCGAAACCCTTCTGCCTCTTTAATGAACAATCACAATCATTAGAACTGTTGTTTAGTAAAGAAAGTAATGCTATATATTTATATGCTTTGCAAATACCTATTTCATCAAGAATTTGAATCCGGCGATAAACAGAAATTTTTCAGACACCAGTATATATCTCACCTTTAATTCTTAACTTTATCAATAGAACACGTAATGCTTTCTTTAGACGCGGTTTTGCAGATGATTAAGATTTTGTGCTGGTACTAAATCCTGCTTTTTATGTATGAGGTTCAAGTGGTTCCAAATTTTCTTTGGTTCTAGTGTGATTAGATGGCACTTTTAGCTGTTTTTGTTTTTGTAGTGTTTCCTTTTCACTGATATTATTTGGTGTGACTGAAATTCTTTAGATGCATATGTGGGGGCATGGATCTCAGTACAGAAAAGGGCCTGAATCTCTAAGAGGAACTCAGCCAACTGGAATGCTAAGGCTTCCTTGCTATTGCTGTGCCCCAGGGTGCAAAAACAACATTGATCATCCAAGAGCGAAGCCTCTAAAAGATTTTAGAACCCTTCAAACGCATTACAAGAGGAAGCATGGAATTAAGCCTTTTATGTGTAGGAAATGTGGGAAGGCTTTTGCTGTGAGGGGAGATTGGAGAACTCATGAGAAGAACTGTGGTAAGCTTTGGTACTGCATTTGTGGGTCTGATTTTAAGCACAAGAGATCACTTAAGGATCACATCAAGGCTTTTGGGAGTGGCCATGCAGCCTATGGCAATGATGGATTCGAGGAAGAAGACGAACCTTCATCTGAGGTAGAGCAAGATAACGAGTCCATGCAATGAAATAAAACATGTGGCTGCTAATTAATAAGATTAGTGAATTAATTATCTTAATTTATGAACTTAATTATATATAGCTATAGGCTTTTGAAGTGAGAACAAGTAGGCATCATCAATATTTACTTGGAAAGCCACCTTTGTTTCCTAATGTGTTACCCATGTATGCCCCCATATTTAGGATCCTTAAACACATCATGTTAGGAAGTTAGGGTAAGTTCCTGTAAATCCATTTCTTTTCAACTCATGTTGATGCCTCTTTTTTTTATTTATTTAATAATTTCCTCTTCTTGGCGAGCTTCTCATGAATAGAAGTTGATGAAAACATATATTGGCCAAGAAGCTCATGCATGAGAAGCTTTCATTATTATTCTGCAAATATATATAAACCTAGCTAGCTACTGTATGTTCTGAGGATGAGGAGTCTCCGAAAAATCAATTGCCTCAATCTTTCCTTAGGATTCGCATTTAGGTTTTCAGAGAAACCTATCCAGGACAATTAGTTTATGGTCTTCTGGGAATTAGCACAGGTAATCTAGAATAATATTTGTCAACGCAATCATCCTGGGCTGGTGTTGAATGCATGCAAGGCCCGATACAAACGATGGATAATATATATATATGTAATGAATTTGGAATATATATGATATCCATTTTCAATACATGGGGATTCATTTGTATGGATAAATGAGGAATTCGGCTAAGATATATCTTGGGATTGAATTTTGATTTTTTTTTTTTGAGAAAATAGATCAAGAATATAAATTTTAATGTTATGAGTTAATTAAAGTTCAGAAATCTAGTTACAAATAATTTGCTTCATCAATTTTATATTCATTATTTATGATATTCTTTCTATTTAAATGATATATTTGGTAAGCAATGGTTATAATATGACCACGTTATTTTTTAAAAAAATATTATCAATGATTACTTAAAACCTACCTATTTTTATTATAAATTGTGAAGTTAAAACGGATATGAGTGCTATTTTAACTTGAAAGAGAAACTAAAATCACCCTCCATATACCGTTTAATTAATAACTATCTTCATAAATCAATCTCAAAGTTAAATTAATCTATCTCAAAATTAATTTAAATTTGAAATAGATATATAAAATTATTATTATTATTATTATTACTACTACTACTACATAATTTAATGATCTTATAGCTATTACTTTGCATGACATAATATTCCTTTTTATTACGGATATATGGTTCCTCTTATTCTAGTTATCTTTGGACTCTATTTTGTCCTGCTACATCAAAAGTAATATAATAAAAAGTTTTGGGTGTTGCCCTTACGGTTTGAACCGGAAAGTTAAAAGAAAGAAAACATATCACTTTAACTACCAGACTAGCCCCTTATTTTTTAAAAAAATATATCAATATAAAATATAATTTAGTGATTTCTTCTTTAATTAATGTTATATTACATTAAAATTTAACAAAAAAAAACTATGAGAATATTACATAAAACATTAAAAAAAAAACTAATTCTTTCTCAACAAATCCTATTATAAATTTTCTTAAAAACTTCTATATTTCAATTTGTGTTTATATATATATATATATATATATATATATATATGAGATAAGGAATTATTGAACACATCCAAATTCAGTATTGTACCCGGTTATCTCACACAAATATGAGACTCATCATAAAAAAAATATTATCCATGAAATAATCCTAAGGTTATGTGAGAGAGAAATGTACAACTCCTAATTGTACTTAATAATTGTCATCAATGTATCGGTGTCTTTGCTTGATAGATTCTCTCTATTTTCCTTGTGAATTATTAAATTAATTAACTACTAAGATTGAAGAATTGCTTTTGAACATCACCCCTAGCTAGGTTCTTGAATGATGCCTAGTGGATGCACGAGATCAAGTGATCATGGATGCCTTCATCCTGTCTCTTGCCCCATGACGGAACCTTCCCAATCCCATGGATATAGCTATGTACTTATTTGACACGGAGACAGAAGCTTCCATGGACCATGAAGCAATTGATAACAAATCACCTCTTCTTCTTCCTTGAACTGACAATATCAATTGATGACCAGCTCTTCATACTTTTAGCCATGATGATGCATGGATCATGATATCTTTGTGGTTTTTGGGTATTTATTGTCTTTAATAATTCATTCTGTAAAGATACTCGTGGCCTATACACATACCTCATAAAGGGTAGCAGAGAATGTGGATATATAGATAATAAAGCGAAGCTCAATGGATAAGAAGAAAGCTTGAGTGTGTGTGTGTGTGTGTGTGTGTATTAATTTATTTATATATTTGTTTCAAAAAACGCAGCTGAGATATGCTTTTTTGTTCATCCTGCAAAAATAAACATCAGCTTTTTTGATTGGAGTGCATATGATGCCCTTTTTCGTGGTTAGTGGATGGATGTGTGCTTATTGATGGATGGAGCATATACCATTTGAGGTGTTACTATTGCTGAAAAATTCAAAGCAAATGATTAGCTTTTTGAGGGACTGAAGAGTGAATGTGGTAAATTTAGGTAGATTGAAAGATGGTAAAATTATCCGAGCATGATATATGTTGCTAAACATTTTCTTTTCTCATTTTGATAAGCAAGTGAATTTACCAAAAAAAAAAAAAAAACTTTTTGTCGTGGCTAGGATTTAATTTGTACGACAATCCTTTTCTTTTCTTCAAATAAGGTAGAAAGAAATTCAATTTTCATTGCTTGACTATATGGATGGGAAAAAAAGAAAAGAAAATAAATAATATGAAATCTTTTTACTATATCATACTTACACAAGAAGAATTGAAGATATTTTAATATTCGTGAAAATGTTTTACGAATCAAAAAAGATATATTAATATTTAATTTTCCCTTCTTTTCCTTTTTTTTTCTATTTCTATTTTAAGAATCAAAATTAAACAAACAAAATTGACTTAATTTCATTTTCATTTCCTAACCTTAAAACATATACACTACAGAAGTAAAAATATTTCATTGAATGGATTAGAAAGATTTACTTTCAAAATATATAAAAATACTAAATCATAGAAGAGATTCATATTTCTTCATTATAAAAGAACTTTTTTTCGCTTCTAAAGAAAACATTATATCATGGAAGAGGGAATCATAGTACAAGTTTTGATTTGCTTACAAGATCATGATCCATCATATTTTTGTCCTCTTGTATGGAGAAAAAAAAGACGGAATGGCTGATCTTGTTGGCAGCTTTATCACTTGTGTATGCGTGTGTATTTGTGTGTGTGTGAGAGAGAGGGCGGGAGGGAGGGGGAGGGAGGGAGAGCATGGACAAAGGTCAGGCTAAAAAACGCAACAAGGAGGAGCCAGAGATCTGTTGGTTGGGCAAATTGGCAGCATCTACTGGTGCCCTACAGTGCATATGCACCTCTTCTGATCGATAAACTGTAGACTGAAACGACTTATCAATGACTCTTTGACCATCTCTCTTTTCTCTCTCTGCAAGAGCTTTGAAATTGCAAAATTCACCCTGCAATTCGCTGTTTAATGAATACTTGTACACCGCAGTACAGTATTAGAGTTGATGAAGAACACGCAATAATAATTGTAATCGAGAAAACTATCAGGAAAAAAGAAAAAAGAAAAAAAGTCAATTCTTTTTTTTTTACTTTCCCTTTCGTTCAACATGTCAATATGTGTTGAAAACTATGGTCTTTGATTGTACATGCATAATGCTAAACTCCCTGAAACAATGACAAAGTTAAAGCTGAGCTGTGAGTATTCAGTCGATGGCCATGTGGGGTTTGCGAATTTTCCTTTCTACACTGTTGTGGGGGTACTATCCATGGATATATCTACAGCTATTTAAGTGTGTGTTTTAGATGGTTCCCGGTTACAGTTAAAAATAAATATACTAAAAAAAAACTATAAATCATAAATTTTATTATAATTTAAGAATAAAAACATGTTTAATTAACCAATAAAAATATTTTTTTTGAACTAAAAAATCAGAAATAATCCAAGAAACAAGAGCTGCAACATTTATTTACAATTAATATAAAACCATACACTAGATTTTCGAATTATTTAAATTTTTGGTTTAAGTATGATATATTATTTGATTGCCTTTGGTTTGAGTGGTTATTTATAATGTGGTGTTATATTTTTCTTTTTTATTAAAAAGTTAATTATGAGTTAGAATTCTATGATCAGTTCTATTCTTTATAATTAAAATAAGTGTCAACATATAAGTTAGTTTTTACATGTGTATTAAAAAATATCATGCAAATTATTCATAATTAAGATCTCATCTAATATTTGGAAATTTTGAATTAGTTAATTTTCAATTCAAATAATTTATTTTCTCTAATTTTAAATTTGATGCTTGACTCATTATAAATTTTAAGTCTAAATATTCTTTTTTCAATAAAAGTTATAATTAATGGGATCTGAACTTTACGGTTAGGGTATCTTATTCGATCGAGTAGAATTATTTCATAGCATGAAACGTTCAAGTGTATTTAATACATCTTCCTTAAAATGAGACTACATGTTACATGGGTCCAAAGGATCATTTATGCAAAATCCTTGGCATCATTTTTTTTAAAAAAAGAAAACGGCAAAGTTTTGGCATGGTATATATTAATATTAGCATAACTCAATTGTTTTCTATTTTCCTGCCTAAAGCAGTCAGTCGATCGAAAACGGCCTTTCTTTGCTTAAAATCCCAAGGCCCCTTTCTTTCTTTTTAATTTCTTATCCAATTTTATACTGCATTGATTCTAGATTAGTGCCCATAATTCCATTACATTGTTGCCTTGACCTTGTCAAGGAGACCAAGCATCCTACGTATGAGAGAATATGTAAATGTTTTTTTATTCTGTCTTTTGTATTCATATTCCTGTACAAAGGGGACAGCTATGTCTCCCTTGGCTCGAATCACTAGCTCTTTTATATGTATTTTTTTTTTTAAAATCATCGATCGCCCTCTGTGTTTCTCTTTGTTTTTTGAAGAATACTGTCTTTACGTTAGAAGAATTCTGAGTTCTCAAAGTAAGAGGTAGAGATAGTTGTTAGTCTTATATATTAAGTTTTCACTGAATGATTGCCCTTAATAAATATTAAATAATAAAATTTAAAAAATTATTTTAGTTAATTTGCTAAATTTTCAACCTGGATTATAAAACTATGATAACTACATAGAAATCAAATAAAAAAATATATAATTTTTTATTTTCAATCAATTTAATATTAAATGATTAAATTGAAAAAATAAAAATAAAAAATAACAAAAAATAATCTGAGTTAACCTGTGTTAACCTGTCAAACTCAGGTTGGAAGACTGAGATAATTTCATAGAAAGCAATTAAAAAAATAATTATAGATCATGATTCTCAATCAACCTGATGTTGAAGGATGTAATTTAAAATAATTAATTAAAAATAAACAAAAAAATTACCTGAGTCAACATGACTAACCTGCAAAACTCGCAACTCGGGTTATGAGATCAGGATAACTCCATAGAAAGTAAATCAAAATAAACCATAAATCTTTATACCTAGAGAACTCAAAATTGAAGGATGGATTTGAAAAGAAAATAAGTTTTTTAAAAAAAAGGCCTACAAAATTTAAGGACCAAAGTGAAAAAAGTTTGGTTTTTCACAGTTTATTGCTACAATAGTTCCTTTAAAAATGAAAATTATATTCCTTTAATTGTTAGTATTTTAAAAAGAATTATAGTAAATATCATTGCTACTGTTAATACACCAACAAAATAAGTTTGTTAGTATATTCCAGAGGGTTAAAAAAAAATTATTGCAAATATCACCGCTACTGTTAACTCAAAGGATCGAATTATCAATGACATTCCATCGGTGATATGTAATTTTACTGAGGAAATGACCGACGGAATAAAACGGGTAATTTTTGTTTGTGAGCATTTTCTATTTGTAAAGTCATCGATAAATTTATTAACGACGGATTCACCAATAGACCAAAAATTACTAATGATCATTTTTCTGACGGACAATTCCATTCGTGATTTTGTCAGTAAAAAAATCACAAACGGATTATTAGTGTAAATACTAATAGCATTTTTGTCGATAAAATTGTTAAATCTAGTACTGGGTGAAGAAAAAGAATTACTTACAAATATAAAATATAACATTAATTACTTTTTTAAAAAATTGATAAAAAAAATTGGAGGAAATAATTTATACAAATTAGTGTATATGTCATGCATCTTTAAATATTATTTTTAAATTTATTCAAATAAATAATTAAAAATCTTAAATGCTTAACTGATCTTAATTATAAGAAGGAAAAATATTTATTAGATTCATTGATTAATTAAGAACATAGTTACCGAAAATAAAACCTTAAAAAATAATTTTAATATTTTTATAGTTGATAGTGTGTGTTTGTGATAAAAGAGTTGTGTGATGTTTAATTTAATTTCAAAGTGCTTATTTTATATATGACAAACAATGAAGCAATTACAAAAACAAAAATCTGAAGAATATCTGAAATTTATTATTTTTCACATTCAGTATCCATTTAAATAGTAGATATATTAAATCAATTTAAGTAGGTAATTTTTTTTTGGATATCTTGAAGAAATATTTTTCAGGAAAAAATCCATTTAAATATTCCTCAATGAAAAAAAGGATTAAAATCAAAATGGGTGTTAGCTATGTACTTCTAGTTTTATTCCTTGGCTTTTCAATAATTTAGTAGGAATTTCTCCCCCTTCCACTATCTGTTTGAGCTATCAAAAAGAAAAATAAAAGTGAAAAGGTTAAGAAGCATGGACGAGGACACGAGACACGAAGACAACGCCATATCAATATGACGATGCATCAATTCCAAAAAAGATTAGGCTACAATTTGTGAGGGATACATTAATTTTTTATATATTATAAGAAAGTATATTGAAAGTAAATAAAAATTAATAATTACTTTTACATTTTAAAAAATTTAATTCAAATCATAGCGCGGGTGGATAATCTAGTCACCCATAAAATATGTTGTAAATGCTCAAACCCAAAACGGTGTCGTAATGTATTTGGGGCTGATGGGCATTAATTTCTTGCCCAAATTAAATTTGTTTAACACGCACGGAAAAACTCATTTTTACCGTGTTGTCAAGCGTTTTCACCCGATCTTAATAGAGAATGATTTTATTAGTGTGCCGAAAGGTTTGGACTATTAATTCCAAATTGTGATTTTAATAACATTGCATAAAGCTTATATTTGAGTCGATTTCTTTCCAAAAAACAATATTACAAAACTAACACTAAATCGTATTATATATATCCTCCACCTATTCTTGCCGTATCTGAGATTAAGTTTATTTTTTATTGTATATCTATATATATAATTGCTTGAGACGAGTACAAAGATATTGATGAAGTATCCGTGTTTTCTGGTTAAAGAAGTGGGACGCATTAATATTCCATATTAGTTTTGCCATAATTGCCTTAGCATACTCTAGTGAATAATTAATGTTATTAACTTGGCTTGCGAGGGAAACTTTCATTGGGAATGAGAATCAGTTTTTATCTAGGGTATAGCTTATCCAGCACAAGTTGTTTTTTTTTAAAAATATATATATATTTTTTAAAAAAAATTTTATTTTTTATTTACTTCAAATTAATAAATTTTTAGTGTTTTCAAATCATTTTAATATGCTGATGTTAAAAATAATTTTTAAAACATAAAAAAATATCATTGACATGTATTTTGATAAGAAAAATTATTTGAAAAGCAATAATAATCACACTACCAAACAAAATTAATTATGCATTTTTTTAAGCAATAATAGTTTTTAATTTCTTTTTATTTGATAAGGAGATATTTTTACTTTTTGGTAAACCTCAAATAAAAATGTGAAAACAAAGTGCATTCTCAGCAATATAATTCATCGTACAACCACATTGGATACCAGTAAGGCTTCGGACGCCCAAATTTAATAAAAAATTCACTTTAATTTCACTGAAATTAAGGCATAGTTTACCATGTCCAATGAGAAAAAGAAAAGAAAAGAGGGCATTACAATGTCGTAATTAAAGCACAAAAACACACTTGGAGTTGTATTTTTCTTACTTAAGAATAATATTTTCGCAGTGGATTAATTCCCTTTTTAATGCGGGAGAGAACAAACACAATTCGGAGTTTGGCTTACAATTTCTACCTTACAAATTCTACCATCTTCAAAATCATACGTACCAAAGTGAAAGAAGGAACATATGAGGGTGGCCTGATCCTCAAAGTAGACGAGACAACTTTGTTTGAGAGGCCCCAAGGAACAAAAGAAAAAGGAAAAAAAGGCAATAATAATCTTGACCCATGATCACGTACCTTTGAAAGGGAATTAAAATAATAGTAATATATATATATATATATATATATATATATAGGAATTAAATAAGAGCACAAAAATCCTTCTTTTGGACTATACCTAGAGATCTCTTTTCCCATGATCATTATCCATGACATATGCCCGCTTTGATATCCATTTTCTTCTGCTAAAGTTACCCTGCTTTGGTGCATGGAGATTCTCCAAGTTGTAGTATTGGGGTATCATTATTTGGGGAATATATAGAGAAAAAACTTCATAGAGAAGAAAGAGAGAGCACTCTCACAGACAATTCAGAAAGAGAGGGCATATCTAGGCCTTTTCTCCTCTGCTCAAGGTCAGTAAAAAGTCGTGTTTGACGTTCATGGCTATCAAATCAAATAGGAATAAAAACCACTTATTTTCTTTTTAAAAAGCACTCCTAATATTTGAGACATGTAATCAATCAAAGGTCTCCTTGCAGGAGATCTTAGCAAAGATAAAATAAATATAAAGCTGAAGAAGCCCACGTTAAAGTGCACTCGTTACCCACACGGACACAATTATAAAAGTACATTCATGGAAGCAAGGAGATTCCATGCTCTTTCAACTTGGCAGCAGAACATATCAATAATTCCCTCCCCACCCACACATCTACCTCACTGCTTCTTGCCCTGAGAATTTGCTGTTGATTCTGCGTCGACGGTGCTAAAGACGAAATCTTTTCTCAACAACAAATTATGATTCATATAACTTCTAGGCCAAAGAGAGACGATTTTGATAACAAAATCACAAAAAAAGAGCAAAAATAAATAATAAAATTTAAAATTCAAGTTATTAGACCCTAAAATATATGAAATAATAATCTTAACTTTAGAGCACTGTAATGATATAATTGTGTTAGTTCTTCCCCTTTTTTTTCCTTTTTTGATTGACAGCGCCTTGTTACGGTGCTGCTGCCAGTTAATTCTCAACGTTGATGCAACATTTTGTCTGATCAGGATCACATGGTTTGGATCGATTCTGAATTTGACGGACCATGTCTAAAATGGGTTGTTGTAGGACCCATTGATAGATCATGATAATTTTTACTTTTTAAGATCATTATATAGCTTTCTCAAAAACAAACCACAAAAAATTACAAGGGCAGCTTTATCTTTCGAAAAAGAGAACTTTCACCAGCTTCCTAGAAGGATCATATCCTTTGGAAAAATAAATACGTATAATAAAAGTAGAAAAGAAAAAGTTAGAGCAAAATAAGAATTATTTTTATTTCCTGTTGTATATTGAAAACGCGTTGAGATATTAAATAAGAAAATAACAAAATTAATAAGGACGTACGTAGAATCTAAATGCTGAGAAGACATCATTGAAATGCATAGTGAGCCTTTTCTTCTTACCGAGAAAATCATCTTATGGACCATGCATGCTAGTTTTAGCCAAGTTGCACAAAGGTAAAGATGACTGCTGTGTTTGTTTACATGATTTAACTGTGTTTTTCTTATTTTAAATTATTTTAATGTGTTAATATAAAAAATAAATTTAAATACACTTTAAAACCATACCTATAAGAAAATAAGGGAAAAAAAAGTATTTCTCATGAGAGTTTGAACACTTAAAATTTAATTTCTAGTCATTCAAGATTAGAGTTAAGTTTTACAATTTAAAATGATTTGAACTTTTGTGTTAAATTATTAGTTAAAAAAATTCTGTACATTCCAACAAAGCAATTTTTACAAAATACATTCCTTATTTTGAAAAGAAAATTAATCACAAGAGGATAAAGTTCAAGTGAAGTAGAATTACCCTCGTCAATTTGTATTTTTCATAATTGTTTTTTTTAAAAAAAAAAAAACAAGCAATATCCTTCTCCAAAAGAAAAAAGAAAATATCATCAAACCACTCGATCTTTTCTCTTGAACTCAACAAGTAGTCAATGTTTCTCATTATTGAGATGGAGGAGGGAGAGGGAAAGCCCTTTCTTCATCCCTTGAATTAGGGGATAAGGGCACTAATAAGGTTATTCGACAGACAGATAGAATAAAGGCCATAGGCCCTAATTGTCACAGAGAGACCCTACAGCTGCTTATGTTGTCTGTATGAACATATTCAGAAAGGGCATATACACATGCCTATGGACTCTAAGCCCTATAATATCCATAGGATCATAGATTACTGCAGGCAAAGATCCAACATGTAAGGGCATTGATCAAATACTTAAAACTACTTTATTAAGTCAATGATATTCAACTTTTTTTTTTAGTTTTTTTATACATAACCAGCAGAACTCCTTGCATTTAGCCCTAGTGAACACTGCTGAAGTGCAGCTACGTTGAAGAAGAAGATAAAAAAACCAGCCCCGTCAGTGATCTCAGCCATGAACTGGTATTGATCATCACCATTATTTGGTTTCTTTTCTTTTTAATTCAATAATTTGGACGACTCAAAAGCTATGAGACCTCACAGTACAAGTGATAATGGCCTAATGGTACAAAATTCTCCCATCCAATTAGTATCGATCATTATCATAGTTACCCACTTCCCCTGCTGGAAACTATATCTGCACAGAAAAATGGCATGTTCATGAGACTTTTTTCTTCTTGATTTCAAGTTTCAACTGCTGCTTCACACGCACTTGAACAGGGAAACGGAGAAGGACTTTCAATGGGCTCCCACAAACAGCAAAATATCCAATCCAGGCCCAAACTTAGTCCTTGTTTAACGAAATTAATTGTTTAATTAGTACTTGTTGTTTCAAGATGTTGTTTTTAATTTTTTTTTTTTTTATCTTTTGATTCTTTTAGAATAGAGAGAGAATGAAATGGTAGGTGTATTGAGAAAATGTAATTTGAAAAGAAGGTATTCTTGCTAAAAACAAATACTTAAATTAAGCATAATCAACATGGAATATCAAAGCATTATTTAATTATTTTTACATTATAGAAATTTAATTAATTTGGTATACTCTGGTTACTAAATTATAAGTAACTCATCTATACTGTATGTGACCATTAATTTATAGCGGAAGGAAATGATTAGTACAGCCAAATGGTGGGACTGCAACTTAATTAGTACCTAGAAACATATATAAGAATTAGTACCTATATATATTACTGTTTGCATGTCTATTGAAATTAATTTTTTTATATAAATTCAGAAAAATGTAATAAATTCTCTTCAAAATCATACTGAAGCCTTTGAGATTAAGGTTTCACGTAATTAAAATGATAAGAATGAAAAATCAATAAGCTTACTCAATACACACTTTTGCATGAGTGGATTTTTTAATTTTAATTTTAATTGTTTTGGAGAATAATGGGCTGAATTGGTAAAGTTAGTTTAGTTGCGTCATCACCAGGATTAGGCATATTGATTTTCTTTTCTGAATGCACTAATTTTTGTCACCTTGCATTAAAAACATATAATCAGCTGTCATTATTCCCATCAAGATTTATGAGCGCACAGCCCATGAACAATTTCGGAGATAAAGGAAAATAACAGGTCAATACAGTATACACACCATCGACATGCATCGCTATCTCATGAGCATTTGCCTTCTTTTCTCTTTCTTTTTACCTCATTTAAAGTAAGTGAGAAGCCAGTCTCTCCATCATCTTTCTTAAAGTTGCAAAAATCTTCACCACTTTTGCCCATGCTCCACCCATCAAAGGATCCTTCTCTATCAATCTATCGTTGTTATGCTGGAGTATATATATATACGTTCAGGAATGAATTTATTTATTTACCCCCCCCCCCCCGGGGAACTGTGAGCATTCAATTCATCTCCTCGTAAATAAATAAGAAAATAACCTTACATGGGATTTGGTTTCTTTGAGTTGGGTAAGTATTCATGGCGATTGATGTTTTATGAGCTTTGATCACTCTGCAACTAAATAATAAGAAGGTCGCCATGCGCTGTCTTTCACAGCCAGCTGCCAAAACCAAAGGGCATCCACTTGAACTCTCTTTTACTTTTAAGTAAATGTGTCCTTTCCTCTCTCTCTCTCTCTCTCTCTCTCTCATCTAACTTTGGCAAATCCAATCAAAATCCCAACTTTATGTGAGTGTAAGAAACATGCCCTGAAACAGACAGTTTTAGTCCCAACGTCTCATAAATGTATGCTCCGCTAGCTCCTTACATGCTGTGTATGGAGTTGTGTACAATAATGCAAGCCCTTCAGAATGACATTCTCCATGGCAACCATGTGGTAGTAATGGCGTAGAAGGCGACCTCTCTCTCAATCGCAATCAAACATCACTGGACTCTTGAGTGTTGTCTTTAAAACTCATAAATGCCAGGTACTGAAATTTGAGTCTCTCTTGCCTTATTCCGGGAGTCAGCTCGACAAATGGGGGAGTGTTTTACTTGCTCTCTGGGGATCAAAATCATTGATTCCTAGACTTGAGCAAGATCTTGACATCCAAGCATATGAAATGTAGGATGGTATAGCATTATTGGACATGTACACACATGATTCCATGAGTGGAGAAAGGCGCAAGGACGGGCTTTGATTGAATTTATTTTATTTTGGATAACTAATTAAGGTGTAGTTTGATACCATTGCAGTTTTCTACTTTTTATTAAAAAAAATACAAAAATACATTTGATTGAGCTATTGCATTTTTTTAAAAAAAAATCTAAAAAGTTTAAAAATAAAATCATTTAAAAAAAACAAATTTTTTTTTATATATTTTATACTTAAAATGTTATGTTACCATTATCATCGTCACAATAATCACCACCTAATAATTATTATCATTCTAATATCATAATCATGACCATTATTATTATTATTATTATTATTATTATTATTATTATTATTATCACAAAAATTATTTTTATCATTATTTTTTCACCATAATTATTGTATTAACTTCACTTACTAATAATTATTATAGCTAGTTGCTAATAAAATAATAATCATTGTTAATTTTATATTAATATAACAATTATCATTACTATTATTATTATTATATCACCACAACTATCAATAATCCCACCATCTCACTAACTTAATTAAATATACGGTGTTTTGAGTTTTATATTTTAACTAATAATGTGTTTTTAAAATCTTAAATCAAATAAAATGTCTATAAAATCTTTTCCTTCAAATATATTTATTAAAAAAACTATAAACAATAATTAATAACAAAAAACAGGAAATATATATATGGTGAGCACAAACGTTTCACTTACTTTTTTTTGTAGCAAAGAAAAGTAAAGCAAGCAATAACTTGAAGTTAACAGATATATTATGACTCAAAATTAAAACTTTAAATCATCCTCAATATATATATATATATATATATATATATGGAGTGAAAACTGAGATGAATTTGGGAAGGAGTAAATGGTGAGAGGTTAAAACGACAAGTGAGAGGATATTTGGATTGATGCCCTGATCAAAATTATAGTACGAGGTTCAAAATTCCCACCCCCAAATTGTCAAAAGAAAAATCCCATTTTCTCCATGGCATTGCTGGTTGCTGAACTACACCTGGGAAAGAAAACCTATGATCAGGAAATTGATTGAGGAAAGAAGCAAGCCCAAATAAGCGGGCCTTAGTTTGAGGCCATGGACTTTGTATGGCTTAGTTTCTAATGCATTTGAACAGCCCATTTTTAGGGCTCGAAGCAATTCGAACCTTACTAACGTGGGCGTTTTACGCAGCATTCTGGTTTCTCGGTAGTCGCTGCCAAGGGCCAGGAGCCCAGGACCTTTTCTTGCTTGATATTGGGCCGACAACAAGGCCTGCGAGAAAAGGATTAGGTACTTTCTGCATGGATCCGACACATCCAAATGTTTCATATGATGAGTTGAGATTCACGAATTTATGGCCCAAAACAAAACATCTTCCATGTGTGGAGAAAGGGAGGCCCATTGATTAAATTTATTTTATATAATTAAGGTCTCATTTGATATCATTGCAGTATTCTGCTTTCCATTAAAAAAAAAAAAAAAAAGAGGAAACATATTTGATTGAACTCCTGCACCTTTTTTTTTATCTGAATAGTTTATAGAATTATAATATTTTTAAAAAAATTATTTTCTATTTTTTTATACACAAGATATTATGTTATTAGAGTTCACAATCTTTTTATTTTTAATATTTTTTAGTATATATATTTCAAAACTCTATCTCTTTAAAATAAGATTGTATTTTTTTTCTTTATAAAAATACTTACTTAAATATTTGAGGGTTTTTAAATCTATAAAAAAAAATTTATAAATACAAGTTATTAGTCATCTTGATCTACCAAATATCAAATATCATGTATAAATTATCAGTCATTATGGATAGAAAAAACGAATTAACTAATTATGGTTTTACCTTATCCTTCTAAATTTTTTTTAAATATAGATTCTTCCATAATTCCCCTTTATATGTTTAGAAATTCTTTTTTCAATTATGGTGTATGCTTTCTATACACGGGTTCTTCAATGTATGATCCGATTTTTCCACCAATCTTCTCATAAAAAGAAAATTTGTTAAACTTGTTATCATAACTAGATATTTTAACAAGTTTTTATTTATTGATATCATAAAGATTTAGGGGCTCCTAATAAACTTAAATTTAACGAGTTCAAAACCCTCCTGTCGTATCATTCTTTCTCCATCTTTGGCTTTCCAATCAAAGCATTGGACCAAGACTGCAACAGATGATTGAACCACCGCTAAAGCGAGTGTTACAGCGGGGCATCCTCGGCGTCCACTCCCAAATGGAAAGAAATTGAAAGTTTGCCCTTCCGATTTCCATTTGTGAAGAATTCGTGTTATGGTTAGCCGCAAACCTCTCTGGTATGAATTCCTCGGGGTCTTTCCATAGATTTGTGTCTCGCTGGATGGTGTAGACATTAACTAGCATCGTGGTATTAGCTTTTACATCAAAGCCATTTATCTCGCAATCTTCGATGCTTGCTCTAAGAACTACAGGTGATGGAGGGTGTAATCTTAGAGTTTCTTTCACAACTGTATGCAAGTATGGCAGATTAGGAATGTCTGATTCTCTGACTTGCCTGTTCGGCCCCACAACTGAATTAATTTCATCCCTCAGTTTTTTGAAAACTTTTGGATGGTTGATGAGCTCTGCAATGACCCATTGCACAGAGATTGCTGATGTATCAGTGCCAGCCATCATAATGTCCTGGCACAATCAAGATGGAAAACAAATGTTAGCATCACCATGCACAGGCCCTTGTGGTTCATGTTCACCATCGACATCTTCAAATCAATAGCTCATCGGTATAAACAAGACTTGTGGCTTTTGATGCCAAACTAACTAAAAGGAATGACAAATATGATCTGGGATTTGGTTAGCAAGAACATTATTCTAGTTTTAGTTCTTTCTAAGAGATTTTGTTTGAGCAAAAAGAAGTAAGAACTTCACGAGTACGAAATCATAATAGAAGTTGAAAGTAACTTACTGGGAAGAAAGCCTTGATTTCCTTTTTAGTTAACTTCATTTCTGCATTTGGATCTCTAGAAATTTCTAACAGAATATCCATTAAATCCATTCCTTCTGATCTTACAGTGCCTTCCATCTCCTTCTCTTCATGCTCCTTAACGATCCTTTCTACCAACCGATCAAACTTATCGAGTGCAATTCGTAGCTGCCTTCCATATCCAAATAAGTCATGTTTTGCCAACGGACCCAAGACATTCCCTGCACTTAAACTTGCCTCCGAGCAATGAAACTTGAAGAACCAAATCCTTAATCTCCCTGGCTTCATTATTAGCACCGTCACCCAAGCATCTCATAGACATTCTGCAAATCACATTATTTGTCGTGGTCATTATTGCTTGCCTTAAATCACGAGACTCTCCTTGTTTCGAAACACTAATCATAGACTCGACAAGTTTCTTCATCTCATCCTCCCCGAGATGCACAAGCTGATTAATCTGAGAAGTATTGAGAAGTCTGGTCATGCACAACTTCTTCATGAACCGCCAATATGCGTTGTAGGGTGCAGTGATAAAACCAGATCCCTCATATATGTTGCAATCTGTGGTGTCGAATTGCAGGCGGGAAACAAAATTCATCTCATTAGTTTTCAAGACCTCTTTGGCAATTTCAGCATCAGAAACAACATAGCATGTTGATACACCCATGCAAGGAAGTCCCCAAAACTGAGCCTAGTTAATGGAGGTGGCCGATGATAGGTAAAGCTGGAGGACTTGGTGGGTGTCGAATTTTGGTTCCAGAACTCGTGTGATTCTTCAGGGATTTGAGAATGAAAGTGAAAAAGAACCAAATGGAAACCATGAAGGAACAAGACAGAAAACCATCAATAATGGCCATGTTTTGGCTTTCTTTCGCAAGCACAATGGTAGATAAGTTGCTAGGTAGACAAGTTCTAGTTCTGTTTGCTCTTGTTCTGTTCAAGGCTTTGGTGATGAGATCTGGCAGGAACTTCTGAGTATTTAAATTTGTAGCTTATGCAAATGGTGCCATCCATAGGTATATAAATGATCCTTAGTTTGACGCAACTGACTTGAGGACAAGAAATGAAAGTTCGAAGCCATAGAAAGTCATTGCCTCGTTTGGACAGGATCATTTACCAGTTTTTTGGCAGCTGGGAAAATGCCGTATTATTTTTCTCATCATGATCAAACAAAAGCTCAAATCCATCCATATTCAAACTTCTGATCCAAATGACCCCTTAAGCACCATTTTTAGACAGGATCATTTGCTCAGCTTTCGGCTGGTAGCATAATATCTGTGCTGTTTTCAGAATTCGGTCACTTGGCTTATAAGCAATGATTGACCCATATTCAATCCTTAGGTGCATCTGAAACTTAGGGATTTATATATGATATTAAATTGGCTATACATGGTGATTCAAACATATCGAGCCCCTTTTTGGTGTTAAATTTGAACATGAGACCAGTGACCAAGCCGGCTTTAATCCTTGTACTTGCCAACCAAACCGGTTGACAAACAAAAGCATCAACAGATAAAAGCTGATTAGTCAGTTATTTACTACTTTTTTGGCTGGTTGTTCAACTTTTTATTGTTTTATGTGTGACTTCGTCGATGTTTATTACGCTGGATCATCCTAAGTCCATGTAATTAAGGATTACTTAATAAAACAAATTATTGTACAGAGCCTTAACAAGGCAAATTTCCCTCCAAAATGGGGATGCTGAGGCTCAGCAGAATTTTAAGGAGCCTATCCGATAAAACTACAGAAATGAGCGCCAGAGCCCTAGAGAGACTCAGCAAAAATGCATTTGTAGAGATGACTGGATGCCATAACCAAAGATCGAGGAACATCAATGATCATGGTTTGGTCTAACACAGATGACCATGATGTTGCAGAAAAAAAACCAGGATCGCAAGACAGAATAGCAGAGGAGAACAACAGACATGTATACAGCAGATGGGCAAAAATTAGTCAAGAAGAGTGACGCAGCCTTAACTATGCAAGTCTGAGAGAACCTTAAACACTGATGTAAGTCTCACAAAAGGATATAAAATTCTGATAGTCCACAAACTGGGCTTAAATAGCTAGGATTGATGATTTTATCAAAAAAAGTGTATATTATGATTATTCACTAAATTAAAAATAGTCTAAAACAAGTAAAAAATCGTTGGCACCGAAACGAGCTTTTCAAATTGAGGTGATTTGCATCGTGTTGACACTCGGATCAAAAGTTACGGCCAAAATACTGAAGGGTGCACAAAAACATCGCCAAACCAAACCCGGACTAGTGTTTTCTGCCATCCTTGCTCTGGTCTGCCCTATCAAGGGAGTTATTGAGATCCATCAACTATATATGTGACAGCTCAGCTCCTCCAAAATCTCCTTCATCAAAGACACCGGTAGCAAGGATCTCAAGTTCAGACATCATCTTATGGCATATCTTCACTGGAGATCCAGACCGAATAGATTTAAGCTAGTGATGGGATAGCAGACAAATGAGTATGCCATCACCGGAAAGAATCCTGCACTTCAACCTTCTCTTCACCATTCACTTTCAATCAAGACATTGGACCAAAGCTCCAACGGTGTCTTGGTTAACCAGAAAGCAAGTGTCGAACCAGGAAATCCTTGCGGTCCACTCCGATATGGGAGATAAACAAAGCAATCACCTCTTGCTCTCTAACATGGATCATTTGATTAAGCTGTGAAGTAGAGCGAAGGCTAGTCATGCATAGTTTCCTCATTAACCACCAATAATTATCATACTTCGCAGTTATAAAACTAGACCCCTTCTAAATGGAATCCGCAGCAGCAAATTCCGGGCGTGAAGATTTCTTTGGCAAATGCGGCATCAGAAGCAATATAGCATTTTGATGCACCAAAATGGAGCTGCAGCAGTGTACCGTCTAAAGTCCTCAGAAGTATTTTAACTCAATAATTTAAATTATTAATTAAAATTTTAAAATATAATTTATATTATTTTTTTAATTAAATTTTAACCGGCCAATAATAGGAAGAGAAGGTGGGCATAGTTGGTGTTGAACTTTATAATTTCCAGAGTTCATATACCTCTTTAGAAGATTGATCATGATCAGTTAAGTGTAAAAGTACTAAAACAAGAAAAAAAAAGCGGAATAGCATATGATTGGGCTAGATCCAGCCCAATGCTTTTTTTAAAAATAAAAAATAAATAATAGATCAGGTCTAGTCATTCTAATTGTGTTAGTTAAGAATGTGTTTGTCAAAGCACACTCTTATGGTCCATGTGTTTTATTCTCATTTTATTTTGATATTTGATCAAACAAATTATTTTTTGATATTGAAAAATTCTCTAAATATTTAAGAATCTTCCTGGATTTATTTGTGGGCTCCTTGTGTTTTGTTTTATTTTTTTTTCTGCTATATACTCAATCCGTGGATCATTAGTATTAAATACAAATCAATTGTGTAATATTTTTTTTATTCTTTTCTAAAAAGATTAAAATATAAGAAGGGTTAAAAAAAAGAAAAAAATGCATAGAAAATTTGTTTCTTCATTAAAAATTCAAAATTTTACGAACTTATTTACTGGCGCTAGAATCAGGAATATCGCATTTATTTAGGTTTGTATAATATTTATCAATGCCAAAATCAGAAATATTCGTAGTATTGTTTATTAACATTAGAGTCAGGAACATGATAAAAAAAAAAAAAACAAACAAACAAACTTTTAGTGGTTTTAGAGAAAACTAGCAGAATAGTCTATTTAAGATAGAATATTTAAGAGATGATAGTTTTTTTTTTCACATAATCAGTAGTGTTTTATTATGATGGAGAGAATTGACTTTTCTTAACTTGCATTGAAAGTAAAATGATATAATATAATATAGAGTGATATTTTAAAAATTTCAAACAAATCTCTCCATATCATTTGTCAGCTCCTATTAAATAATCTGATAGTTTATTTTTATTTTTTTATATTACAATACAATTGGGTGGGTGGGATAACATGAGCGCCCAAGTTTTTGATCCAAAACCTAAAAGTTTAACAAGTTGAAAGTTAAAAATGGAAAAAGAGCTAGTGAAGAGGAAAGAAAACAATCAAAGGATGAAATATTCTTAAGATTTTCGAAATGGGGGAAAGGTGTCTCAAAGGCATGAATCAACCAATAATATAAAGCACATGAGACCACTATTGACACTGGCAATCACATGCTAGAAAAAAGAACCATCGTTACAACCATTGAACTGCTGGTCGGATTGGAGAACCGGCGACCTGGGACTTTAATGGACTCGACCTCAGGTTTAAATTTTTTAAGACATTGTTGGGGATGTGTAAATCGTATTTTTAAAAAAAAAATTAAAATTTTTTTTATTAAAATTTAATATGATTTATACGTTCTGAATCGTTTTGATATACTAATGTTAAAAATAATTTTTTAAAAATAAAAAATATTAATATATATTTTAATATAAAAAATTATTTAAAAAATAACTATTACCCGAAATATACTATAATAATTATGACTGCACCCTGCCCCTGGTTCCGACATGAGTTTATTTCCTGTCGGAATAAGATACTCTGTTTGAGGTGGAGGTTGTTTCCGTACATATTAGATGAACCTTTGGTTGTGAGTGGTGGGAAATCACATCACCAAACCACCAAGCCAGGAGGATTGATGGTGTCAGATACTCAGTTATGCTACGCTGTTGTTGTTTCTTTTTCGTCGTTCAAACCTTCTGTTTTGGCGCTATATGGAATGCGTGTTTTATAAAAGTTTTAATTTTTAAAAAAATTATTATTTTTAATATTTTTATCTCATTTTAATTATTTTAATATAATAATATAAAAATTAAATTTTAAAAAATAAAAAAATTATTTTAATATATTTACAAATAAAAAACATTTAAAAAACAACCTCATTCTATTCTATATCATTTATCAATTTAGAATATATTTGGTAATGTGATTACAGTTATTTTTCAAATTATTTTCTGTATCGAAATATATTAAAAAAAATTATTTTAAAAAAATTATTTTTAAAATTAGCATATCAAAACAATTTAAAATATATATAAAAATAATTTTTAATAAAATAAAATAAATAAAATTTTTTAAAAATAATTTTAACAATCATATTTTTAAACGTTAGTTAATAGAACAAGTTTTGCTGGTCGAGGATTACGTGTTTATTTTTTTATTATTTCTTTATTTTTTAAAAATTATTTTTAAAATTAACATATTAAAATAATTTAAAATATATAAAAAAATAATTTTAAAAAAAAATAATTTTAACAACGCGTTTTTAAACGTTAGTTTTGCTGGCAGAGGACCGCGTGTTCTCTTTTTTTATTATGCAATTATTAGTCTACATAAAACAAGTTTTGCTGGCAGAGGACCGCGTGTTCTCTTTTTTTATTATGCAATTATTAGTCTACATAAAACAAGTTTTGCTGGCAGAGGACCGCGTGTTCTCTTTTTTTATTATGCAATTATTAGTTTACACCGTCCCTACTCCAATCATGTGGTGCAGCTCTTGACAAATCGTTGGGTTAAAAGGATGGGTTTATTCAACTAACATCTGCATGTTGACATCGATCCTAAATAAAAATAAATAAAACCATCAGCAAGTTACGGTGGTCGAACAAGTTCATTTAAAAAATTTTCTGGCTCCTGTTTGTAGATTTGGAGATTTTTGTCGTCACCTTGATATATATATATATATATATATATATATATATTGTAATTTTATTTTTGAATATAATGCATATATTTTCGTTTTATGATTTATTAATGATTTTTATGGTTTTATGTATTGATTTGAAGTTTAAACTCCACTTATGATTTTATAATGTATGAATGAAAATGTAATTTGTTTTTTAAACTTCAAAAAAAAATTATTTAATTTAAAAAATGAGAAATTTGAGGTGGATTACAAGGAAGAAAATGCTCCACTCAATCCAATCAGATTAAATGCATGTTTATGATAATTTTTATTTTTAAAAATAATTTTAAATTTTTTTTATTTGAAAAAAATTTAAAAAAAACTAATTAAATTGAGAAAATAAAAAAAATAATTGAAAAAATCAAATCATAAAAAAAAACTGATTAAAATTTTAAAAAATCAACTGCTTGGGTTTCGGTTTTATAAATATAGAACTAAAAAAACATTCATACATTATAAAATCGTAAATGAAGTTTAAACTTCAAATCAATACATAAAACCATAAAAATCATAAGATGAAAATGAAAATTTGAGGTGGATTACGAGGAAGAAAATCCTCCACTCAATCCAATGAGATTAAATGCATGTTTATGATAATTTTTCTTTTTTAAAATATTTTTTAAATTTTTTTATTTGAAAAAAATCAAAAAACTAATTAAACCGAGAAAATAAAAAAAAAATAACCAAAAAAATCAAACCGTAAAAAAAAACTAATTAAAATTTTGAAAAAATCAACCGGTTTGGTTTTGATTTTATAAGCCTAAAACTGAAAAAACTGAACTGAACCCGGAAAAAACCGAAAAAAAACTGAGTCAAATTAGAAAAACCAAGTCAAACCGGTTTGAACCAGTTTTATCATAAAAAATAGAACCGAACCGGCCAGTTTGAACTTGTTTCGGTTCAGTTTTGATTTTTTTAAAATAAAAAATTGATTTTATTATTTTTTTTTATAAAAACCGAACTAATTCGAAAGTAATCACCCTTAAATTAAAGTACTTAAATGTGCACATTTTTTTTATATAATTCCGTAAATCATGACCATCATCTAAAACATAAAGTTAAAATTAAGGTTAAAATTAAGGGGGGAATATGAATCATCTTTCAAATTCTAACCATTTATTTAAATATGGAAACTATTTTCAAGATTTATGGAAACAATTATAGCCGAATGATATATTTGGGAATTCTAATTTTATCATTTGGATAGAGAAAGAAAGATGAAATTAATTAAACACTAACAAAATTATTTCAGATGAAGAAAAAATCTCAACCATCCTTTCAAGAATTTCAAGTTTAAGATTTTGCTGACATGATTTGTGAAAGAAATTGAAAGGGTTCTGATTGATACAATTCTAAAAACTGAATTTTTTATATGTCTAACGACATGGCCCCTCCTCCAATCTCATTAGAAAAATCCTGCAGATTCTGGTAAGAAGAGCCACCTTCTCTAGAACTTTCTCTTGCCAATTCCTTCCATTTCTTAGCGTTCTTTCTCATCTCTTTTCCTCTCTCTCCACCTCCCATGACCAACTCCAAGCATTTCTCTATCTCCTCGCCTTCAACTATCCCGTCTTTGTTAGCACCGACTCTCACCCCTGTCTCCCATACAGCTTCAACCATCTTAGCATTCGTCAGCTGATCAGTCCATTGTGGAAAAGCCACCACCGGCACCCCAGAAGCCAAGCTCTCAAAAGTTGAGTTCCAGCCACAATGTGTCACGAAACAACCTATTGATGGATGTGACAAAACCACCACTTGAGAGCACCATGGCACTATCTTCCCTTGCTTTTCAAGCTCTTCTGTGCAACTCAGCTTATCTTCTTCTTTCTCTTCTCCTCCATCTGTTCTTATGACCCACAAAAATGGACGGCCAGTATCTAGCAAAGCACGAGCCATTTCCTCTTTTTGTGGCTTTGAAACAACAGATATGCTTCCAAATGATATATAAATCACAGAGGATTCTGGCTTTGAATCAAGCCATTCTATATAGTCCTTTGAGTCTTGAAAAAGATCACCGCCAAAGGAAGTATCGGTTGGATCTTTTCCATCTAAATAGGCTGATGGAATCAGAGGGCCAACCCCAACCAACTTATACTTACCTATTGAATTCAGAGCCTCGCACTCTAATGCATCGAAGGTGTTGACGAGAACTTTTGGGTTGGTTTCTTCATCAAGAACCTCAATATGCTCTTTATTCACTGAAAGTGCAAAAGCGTGTGTGTTTCTAGGACCGAGAAATGAGGGTAAGTCACGGCTTCCAAGTGGAGGCAATCCTGGTAACTTCAGCAAAAAGCTTGGATCATTGATATTCTTCTTAATAGTGTCACCATAGCCATTGAAGTAGTAGTAAAAGATGTCTAAAAGGGCAGGAGATTGGTTCCAAAGGAGTGTTGAAGGGAGGTTATGTTGTCGGGCCACCTTTGCCACCCAAGGTATGAGATTGGAGTATACCACACAAGTAAATGGTCCGCCATTCTTCGGAACTTGACATATAAGGTCAGCAAGAGATTTCGAGCCAACACGCCTGAGCTCGGAGAAGTAGTGTTCGATATCATCACTGGGTCTAAACCCATGTTCGGAACCATCATCAAAGGCAGCAAAATACAAGCCTTTAGGATAAGTTCCGGATTTAGACATCCGGCGTTTGGCGCCCATGCTTGTAGCAAAGGTGACATGCGCACCCATGGCTACTAGGCGTTTGGCGAATTGAAGGGCTGGATTTATGTGACCTTGAGCAGGGAATGTTACAAGAAGGATGTGAGGCTGCACTCCCATGACTCTCACGGTCTTAGCTGGAATTGTATGGAGAGAAAAGTGTTTTTTTTTTTTATGGAAAAGACACTTTTTTTTTTTTATGGAAAAGAGAAGTGTGTCAGTCAGATTGATTTTTGTTGTTGCAGTTGTGTGTGGGATTTTGTAAGCAGATGGGTAGCTTTATACACCACAGCCAGATGAATGGCCTCCTGACGACGTGGGTCAGGAAATTTTCTTGAACATAAAAAAAAATAATAAAAAAAACGTGACTGGAAACTTGAAGCACCATAAAAACCGTGTTCTTCTAGTAGCATTTATATAGTACAGAAATCTTGACGTTTGCGGTGACGAGTTTCCTACGCCAGTTCTGTGACGATTTAAATGGAAAGATTAGCTGACGATTGCTGCCGACGTTATAATTGATACGTCAGCGAGACGCTCCTTGTAAAAGTCCAAATCCGACAACTCAATCTTCGTTTACTTACATAAATTACAAATTACTTATCTACTCATTTTTTTGCAAGATTGGCTGCTTACAGAAAATAACTTACCATTTATAATTCATGTAATTTATTAGTTGTTTTTTTGGAAGTAAGTGTGTGTCTATATATATATATATATATATATAGACTTGTTTTCTATATTATCTCGACCCGAATAAAACTTATAAAACAGAACTTACATATTATAGTCTCTGATTATCAATATCAACAAGTAAAGGGAATCGAACTAGATACCATATAGAAAACATTTATTTTAGTGCTACCTAACTTATATTTTATTATATATATATATATATATATAAATAATGTCGGTCATAATTAACTTATGGGAAAAACTCCTGTAATTTATAAGTATTCACCACCTCATGCAACGTCCATTTAAAATTAGTTGTATGGACATTAAAAACATCCATATGAAAACAGATATGACGAGGGATTAAGAATTTATTTTTTTTTACTTGTACATTTGTGATACCCATAACAGGTTATGATAAATTTGAATAAAATATAAAACGTAATTTATGAACTTGTGTGCAATTAGGAATTTCCTTGGAGTACAGAGGATAAAATGGTCCAACTAAGTGTTATACTTGTAGCCACGTAGGTTGTTCGATGACGCACAGGCTCTTTTATCAAGCGTGGAGTGTGACATCATGTTATCAGATCTATTTTAAAGTGAGAACTGAGAGCCCACACTACTAGGGATTCTATTTTAAAGCAACGGAGGCGTCAAGCATTCATATTCGGATAGCGTTTGGGAACGCTGTCCGGTATAAAGTTATAAAAAATATATACTTTTAAATTATTTTACTATGTTAGTGTCAAAATTAAAATTTTTAAAAAATATTAGTTTAATATATTTTTAAATAAAAAATATTTAAAAAATAACTGATAATATAATGATAAACACTACTTAGATGACATGCTTGGTATTATAATCATCTGTTTTTTACCTACTTATAGAGAAGAAATTGTTTAGTTAGTTAGATAGATTCTTTTTTTTTTAAAAAAAGATTTCATATCTAATCATGTTCTAAATTTTAATTTTATAAAAGCTAAAATAATATGTTTTTCATTTGTAAATACGGGATTTTCATTTACTTTGTATGTAAGAATTCACCCCATAATAGTTTAAATCAATCATGTTTTTTTGTAAACTTTTTTTTAAAATTATAATTAAAAATACTTTTCTAAAATGTGTTTTTTTATCGTAATTATAATTATAAAAATTACAACAATGTTAAACATGCACTTAATGAGAAAAATTGTGATGTTATATATTCCATGTTCTATGTTAATGGTTTCAGAGTAATTTGAATAAAATATCAAGAATATTTTATAAATTGATGTATAAAAAGGGATATTAATCTAAAATGAGTGGGGAATTTACTTTGCAAAATGTCTTGTGAATCCCATCAGATGGCACTATGAACAGACTGTTCGCAATGTTTTTTTTTTTATTTTTTTAATTTATTATTTATTGGACTATATTAGAGGCCAATTTCTTGAGAGATGATGAGATTGAAAGATGGAAACAATTTGTAATTCCCATATTTTTTAAATTATAATTATTGGGTCCCTTTAATTTTTGAAATTTAAAGGCAAAATTAATTTTGATCTCAATTTTTTTTTTTTTTTTAGCTCCTTGTTTGAGAGAGGTGAAAAAAAGTCATCAAAATCCAAAGTTAGAGAGAGAAATTGCTTATCAGCATCGATTTTGGCCACAAAAATAATTAATATTGGTATCAAATTGTTCCACTTGATGAAAGGAGTTCATATTAAAGGTATTCTATATTCTATGTTAGTGAACCAAGAGGAATTTGAATAAAATATAAGGAGTATTTTATGAACTGATGTGTAATAAGTGATATTAGAACAAAAATGCTCCATTTGGTATTCCACTTGTAAGCTCAGAGGTTGTTTAGTCATTGATCAAGTCCCTTCTCAGACTCAAGGTATGACAACACTAGATATGGTTAATTTTTTAAATATGAAAAAAAATGAACCATTTTTGTTATAAATGAGGAGTGTTTAGAGTGTTTTTTTACTTTGGCACTTAAAAAAAATAATTTAGTACAAAAAATGTTTAATAAAATAGCACAATACAGTTTAGAAAGTCGCAGATAACATATATGACTCATTCCAAAATTAAAATAAATAAACACAATTTACAATAAAGAGAGAGGAGATAGAGAGATAAATAAGGAAAGAAAGAAAAAGACCTCGAAAACACTCCAAAACTTCAATAACGACACCACTAGTATCATTGAAAAAATATCAACGAGACGAATCCAACAAAACTAAGAAAAGTCATGAATAATGATCGGAGTGAGCACACGAGTCATCCAAATGTGTCGGGACTTATTTGCCTTTAAACAATGCCTATGACACCCTCCAGTCACCTTTTTGACCTTCCTTAAAGTTATTAGATTCGCCTTGTTAAAATCTTTCTAACGAGACTGTTGGTGTCGTCCCCAGAGCTTCAATATGCCTCTAAGGTCTTTTATATTTTTTTTACTCTCTTCTCTCTCCTCTCTCTTCACAAATTACAAGGAGAAGAGAGGGGAGAGAGAGAGAAAAGAAAGAAAAAAAAAAGATCATCGAGGTACAACGAAGCTACGATAATGATACCACCGGTGTTGTTGGAAAGATCTCAACCAGTCAAATACAACGATATCAAAGAAGGTCACAAATGGTGACCAGAGTGTGCTACACAAGCTGTCCAAAGGCAAATAATACCCGTCGGTCATTGTTTTTTACCTTTATTGGTGTCATTGGATTTATCTCGTCGATATCTTTACAACTGTATCGATGGTGTCATTATCAGAGTTTCAATGTGTCTTCGGGATCTTTTTTCTTTCTTTCCTTGTTTCTCTCTTTCTCTCTCTTTTCTCTCTTCTCTCCTCTTTCTTTTGTTGTAAATCGTGTCAGCCTATCTTTAATTTTGGAGAGAGTTGCAGATAAAATGTGCTACTTTTCTAAATATTGTATGGACTGTGTTATTTTATCTTCTTTTTTTAGCCAAAAAAACCCAAGGAGTGTTATTTTGATGGACTTTCAAATAAAAAAACACTTTGAAAAGTCCAAACTATGAACTTGTTTTCGCTCAAACTATTGCCAAAATCATCCTTAAGGCATCTATCATGAATTAATATCAAATATCATTTTTAAACAATAATTTAAACTAAATTTTGGATTTTTAACTTGTAAATTTAAATTTTGAAAGCTAGTTTTTTTCCCCTCTAAAATCCAATGAATTTAGGTTCATGGTTAATGGAGATGGGTCTCTAAAAGAAGAGTTCTATTTGTTAAATGGTGGTCTCACTAAAAGAATTGGTTGGATTTCGACGATTTGGAAACATATCTTTTTAAATATTTTCTTCTTCTTAACTTATTTCCTTTTTTTATTCAAGTATTTTCTATTTTTGGGGGAAAAAGAGGAATTAATGATGTGTAATAATAGAAGCCCCCACATTTATTTATGCTGGCAACACATATGAAGGTCAAGTCACCTTATAGAAGCATGTAATTAATCAAAATAAGTATAAGAACTAAGAAAAAATAAAATCAAAATAAAAACACTCAGCTAGAATAAACGTTATAAAATCAGGCATTATTTCTGAAATTCTTTGAAATAATAATGTAAAACTAATTCTCAAAAAAATAAAAATGGAAAGGTAAATTAATATGATGGTAACTGAAATTTTCAGTTTTGAGTAAAACATGGGGCTTCAATTTGGGCTTGGTTAATGGATTTGATGAGTGTTGTTATGCGAAGAATTAGGTTGCATCTATGAGCCCAATTTTGAATGAGTTTATCTCTGCATATATTTTATGATGACTTGTGTAGTTGTCTTTTTAATTTAAGTTGTTTTCTTTCTTCTTTTTTTATCATTATAAAAACATTTCAAGGGGATTTTTTTTTTGTAGAAAATGATTTTATAAAAATATTTTCCATTCAATTTAAAAAATTATTATAAAAAGTAAATCAATGATAAAAATATTTTCTAGTCAACTTTTTAATATTGCTAAAAGAAGGAAAATAGTTTTCTTTGTGATATTAATTATTATTCCAACTACTATTTTTAGTGCCAGTGCAACCACAATAACAAAAAATCAAATTGAAGTTTTTAAAATTAATCTATTAAACTGAGTTTAATAATATTATTAAAATTCTACCAAATTGATTAATTAATTAATTCATATTCAACTATATCACCACAATCATGATCTTATTATCAATATAGTCATCCTCGCCATAATAATTATAACCAATATTATCACTATTATAATACTAATGCACAACCATAATTATTATGAATATTATTATAAATATTGTTATTATCATCATCATGAATACTAATATTATAACTAGCACTATAATTATTAACATTTTTATCATAAATATTATAATTTTTTATTTTACAACCATCAATGAAAAAATATTTATTTTATAGAAAAAAAATATTTTCCCTAACATATTCAAGTAATAAAAAATAACTTATTTATTAGAAAAGTATTTTTCTCTTCAAAATATTATTGGTTGTTAAGATTATTTATGTCTATCAGATTAAGTTATGTCTTAAAAAATTTTATATGGTTTAATTTAAAGTTCGAGCTAAATAAAAAATTAGATTAAAAACTTTTAAGATTAACCTATTAAACTGAGTTTAATAACGTTATTAACAACCCCAAGCAAGTTTAGAGTTCATCATTTTGTAATAAAATTTTAATCAGATGATCTAGATTAAAAAATGAAATGGTATGATATGAGTTTATGTTTATTATTATAGAAGAAAAAATTCTACAGGAACGTTATTAAACATCTCGAAACCGTGCCTGAAGCAAAGAGTGGTAAACGGAAAAGGTCCTTACTAATTATTAAAGAAAAGCTTAGGTAAGATTTTTTAAAATTATTTTCTTTGGATATTTTATTTTATTTTTTAAATTTTAATAAAATTTATTGTGTTAATATGATGAATAAGCTATTCTTCAAATCAGATAGGGTAGTTATAATAAAATCATCCAAGTTTTCAAATTTATTTTAATCCCTTTCTAGAAGTAAAGAATAAAAATCTTTTTAATTTTAAATATATCAAAATAATATTTTTTATATTTTTTAAAAATAATTTTTAAAATTAATATATTAAAACTATCAAAACATAAAAATAATATTGTTTATACCGTGTTCCTAAACATTACATAAATTTATTAAACTCCAATTAAAACAATATAAAAAAATTATGCCATATATTTTAAAAGTTAACAAGCGGTATGGTTTATTTTAAATTTTTATTTTTTATTTTTAATATTAATAACTGTTTTAGAAAAAAAGGTTAAAAAAAAAAAAGGGTTGTAAACTTGTAACAACAATAACAAAGGATTCCTAAAACATATTTCAAAATCAAGTATAGCATAGTATTACAAGAGTAGAAATTTGATAAATAAACCAAAACAATCATTTCATTACTGTACGTATTAAATTAAATAACAAAGAATTAATCAGATGATTCAAAGTATCATTCACCATCTCATCATCTCTCTCACAGCAAACTAATACGCCAACCAAACCCCTCATCACCAGGAAAAGAAACAGAAAAATAATTATCGTTTCAAGAAACCAAGAAGAGAGAGAGCAAGTGAGAATCCAACAACAGCACCAGAAACCGGCAAAGAAAACCCAGCTCCAGCGTCCATTCCAGGTGCTGGTGCAGGAGCCATCTCACTTTCTTGAGCAGAAACAACTGCAAACGCAGCCATCGCTAGAAGGAGAAAGAATGCCATGGAGATAGTAACCTGAGCAGCTATTCCTAATTATAAAAGAGGTTATAGATGAAAAGAAAAGGACGGATAGATTGATACGGTTCTTATTAACTTTGGTTAATTTGGTTTTAGACAGGATTTTTATTTTTTTTTGGTGTTTTGAGCCTTCGTTAATTTCAGTATTTATAGGGCGTTTGCAAGGCTGATGTTTTCAGTCCTTCAACAACGACTAGAAACTCTAATTTCTAGAATAATAATTGGCTGGCAACGTTCACCCACAGCACTAAGAACAGCTATGCCTTTTGTGTGCGAAAGCTACACAGGCTGTGCCTAAAAAGTTATACAGACTGTGGAGTACTGGCATGGGGGTTTGATAACTGGTCTATAAGCTTTTTGGGGAGATGGGGACACGGCACTGTTTCCCAGCACGTGGCAGCAGATGGGCGGTCTGTGAGAAAATGTGTGTCGGTAAGTTCGCGGGTGACTTCGAGCCCATGGTTTAAGGTCAGGTAAGATGCAATGAACAGATCAAGAGTCTTTTTTATTTCTGTATTTTAAAAATATTTTATTTTTTTTAAAAAAATTTATTAATTTTAAATTAATATATTTTTAGTATTTTTAAATATTTTAATGTGATGATATTAAAAATAATTTTTAAAAAATAAAAAAATATTATTGAAATGTATTTTGATATAAAAAGTTATTTGAAAAAAAACTGCAATTATATTACCAAATAAATTTGAATTTTTTAGATAATTATGAGTTTGTTTTTTTGTTAGGGGGTTTAATTTTTTTAAAATCCTTTAATGATTTTTTAAGTTTATAAATATTCTGAAAAAAAATTTAGAGCGTTTCAATAATTATCAGTATTTTGCTAAAGCGATGAATTTTTTGTCTTCGTGAGCAAACGCCCTTTATGTTGATTTCGATGTTATGTGAGTCGTCTTATGTTACTATTTTAGATATACAAACGTGAAAATTGTCGTCAACATTCTAGAGAAATAAAATAAATAAATAAATAATTTTTACCAGTATTTTGTAGAGTTAAAACAAAATTATCTCGTATACAAGAAGTAAATACTTCATGAATGATCATGTTTCTAGCATTAACTACGGCAGTTTCTAGAGTGTTACAATGAAGAACTCTCCGACAATGTTATTAAAGTTTAGTAAGTTATATGGTGATCTCTGAATCAGGTGGGATTTCAAAATAAATTAGTTGAATGGAAGTTGATCCAGTTAACCTAATACTTGACTTGATAGATTTATTTAAAAATTGATTTGAATTAAAAAAATAAAATTAATATCAATTTAATATTGTTTTATTAAAATAATTAAAATAATGATATTCTATATAAAGCTATGTCAAATTAAGCTACCCTACCCAACTTGTATTCTAGGTTATAACTCTAACCAGTTAATCTTGATTTTTATAATTCACTTTTTATTTAATTAAATATTTATAAAATAGAATGCATAAAATTATTAAGTTGCATTCTCTTTAATCTAAAATCCATTTTTTTATTAATGAATTTATTTTATTTTTTTAACATAAATATTTTTTTTTATTACAAGCATTGTTTTTTAAATAAAAACTTGTCCTGATCTTAAAGCAAGTTTTTTTTTTTGAAATATTAAAATAATGTATTAATATTTTGTATGTAATTGAAGGGAAGAAAATAATAAATATGATAAAATCATGTTAAAAATCCATTAAAATTAAAATAAAAGGTATATTTTCATTGAATTTTTTATTTCTTAATTTTTATAATGGGTACATAATAATTAAAAAATCACATTCCTATAAAAATACATATTATAATCTAAAAAGCATAATAAAATTAAATAATAATTTAAATATCTTATAAATTATTTTTTTATAATGCATTTCAATAAAAAAAAAAAATCAAAAGAAACACCATAGAAAGGGGTAAATGCCTAGAAGCAAAGAGACAAGTCTCGCGTGCTTGTCCAAAAAAAAAAGAGGCTAATACACTTAGGTCTTTTAGGGATTTTAAAACTCAGAACACATCAACCAGCACTTTATATGTTTGGTGACTAGAATTTTTATTCAGATCTATGGAGGATTTACAATTTTTTTCAATGATACTGAAATAATAAATATGAGACAAATAGTTAATTAATATACAACGTTTTATGAGTCAAATTAATTTATTACAACTATTAACATTAGTTTAAATCATGATAAAAAAACAATTGCAAATTTTAGATGCTTGATTCAGCAAATTATCTGTAGCCAAGTAAAATTTTTAATTTAAAGGTGGATAATTTATTTATTTCATTAATTTTGGATGTAGTAAATGAAGTTATTATAAAAAAAAGGATAAAAAATCAGAGTAATTAGTTCATTAATTTTGTATGTAGTAAACAAATAATAGCAAAGAATGAATCCAATATACAACAATTTTCCATCACCTCTCTCTCTCTCTCTCTCTCTCGACAAATTGACAAATATTAATTTAATCAACCAAAACTCCTTCCAGCTTGAAAAATCAGGTGAAACAACAGATTAATCAATGTTTCAAGAAACCAAAAAGAGAAACAACAAGAGAGAACCCAACAATGGCTCCAGAAACTGGTGAAGAGAACCCAGCTCCAGCATCCATTCCTGGTGCAGGTGCAGGAGCCATTGATTCACTATCTTGGGCAGAAGCAACAGCGAAGGCAGCAATCACAAGGACAAGCAAGAATGTCTTGGAGACAATAACCTGAGCAGCCATTGATAATAAAAGTAATAAATAAATCAGAGAAACAAGAGAGATTAGTTGCCTTCGTATTTTTCTGTGCAACTCTGGTTCTGGTTTTAGACAAAAGCTGTGTCTTAGGCTTGTAAGAAGAGGGTGATCTTATAGAGGGGTGTCTTCTTCTATTTGTGATTTTACAACGGCTATAAAATTTTAGAACATAGGCTGGCAACGTTCACCTAATTAAATTTATGATTAAATTATTATTCAGTCCCTAGTTTTGAAACTAATTATAATTTAGGTATTTTTGTTTGCAAGTCCATACTGTCTTTTGACATTTCTCGACTATTTTATTTAAATCTTTTTTTTTTCGAATTTCATTAAATCCTTGGTATATTTTTCAGGAATAATTGAACCACCTATCCTTATATATTATATATTCGGTATATTCTTTCACATGCTCTTTTAAGAATCATTCACTCGTATAAATAAATATTCTCTCTCATATGCTCTTTCGTCACTTTTTAGACTCAAATAACCTACAACTATATATTGTGAGGGAAGTTAATTTTGAAATTTCTAAAAAAATAAAAATATATATATATAACTTCAAAAATAAATAAAAAAATTGAGAAATTGAAAACCTAAAAACAATACTAATAACTTGTAAAATCTAGAAATGAAAAAACCATGTTAATAAAAGCTCATAAATAAAATATGTCTATGCAAACGAGATAGGTTTGAAAGACATGATTTTTCAAGATTTTCATATGTTACTAATGTTTTCTTTATATTTTTTTATGGAATATTTAAAATTTCTTAAGATATTTCAAGTGTTTACCTTTCTAGGTTCTTTAAATTTTCTATTTTTTTTTCAAGTCCTGATAAGTTTTTTGTATAGAAAGTTGATTTTTCTTTCTTGATTTAAGGGGTATTTTTGTTCAAAAGTTGAAAAAACATGTGAGAGAAAATATCAAAATATCAATATGAGAGTGAAAAGTCTTAAAATGATACCTAGAAAAATATATCCAGGGAAGATGAATCAATCAATTAATCCTTTTTTTAGAAATATAAATGCCTAGAGAGGTATATTTTGATTTTATTTTATTTGATTTTATTTTATGTGACATGCATTTCGGATTTAGGTACAAAACTAGTAAAAGAAATTTAATATGTCATATGTCAAGAAGATTGAAAAGACTAAGTTATGGGGTTTGAAATATATGAAGGACTAAGTTATAATCAGGCTCAAAATCTCAGGATTAAAGAATAATTCAACCCATCTAAACTGTTCTAAAATATCTGCCTTTACGTGTGTGATTTGATAAGTGGTCTGACAAGTTCGGGGCGGTGGGGCGCCGCCTTGTTGTCATACACGTTGTCGCAGATGGAACGTCTTTCTTTGCCAGAACCACGTCGGTAGGCTCAGCATCGATGGCATGGGTGCCTTCAAAGTTCAAAGTTCCAACCCATGTCTTGAGGTCTTTCTATATTTTGTGGGGGTTGTCGCAGATGGAACGTCTTCTTTTTTGTTAAGGATCCAAAAGCACAGTGCACTTTTCAGGTCATGTGGGGGTTGTCTTTCTATATTTTGTGTTGGTCCAGAAATTTTATAGGAAAATATATTTTAACAATCTCTAATGAATTTGCGTTTTCTTGTAAATTTGTTAAAATATGATTAACGAGTGTATTTAAAATCAAATTTAAAAAAATTATTCATTTTTGAGTTAAAATTTTATTAAAATTTAATATTCAATATAACATTTTTAATATAAATAATTATAAGTAAATAAAAAATTGATTAATCTTCGAGAAACTTGTTTCAATGAAAATTAAAACATTTTAAAAGAATTTTATCATGCATAAAAAAAATTTTCTTTTTATTTATAAAATATAAAGTTGAAAAGTTAAAATTAAATTTAAAGAACATCCAAGCTTTTAAACAGAAGAGATCATAAGCAAAATGAGCTTTGAACTTAAATCTACATTCATAACTCGGGTTTGGGTTTAAATAATGTTTTGGACTATAAAATATTATTTTTTGTCAGTTAAATTTTAAATTTAGGTCTGCCCATGAAGAATTATTTATTCTACTCTATTATTCTTTCTTCTTCATGCCATGAATATTAATAACCTATTTCAAAAGCATTTTTTATAAATCTGAATAGTTTGTTTAGCTCAAAAATTTATATTTATGATTACTATGTTTTTATTTAATTCTTGATTTATAATGACTAATTAAATCTTAAAAATAGTAATAATTAATTATGATTATTACTAGAATTAATTTTTTAACATTTTAGTTTTTTAACATTTTAGCTTTTAAAATTCATTATAAAAGAGGGAGAATGAAGAGTTTTTTATATTTTTTTTTCAAAATTTTGCACACCTTTCATCGATTTTAGTGTTTTTCTTTATTTTTTATGTTTTGTTTTCTCCAAAATCTAATACTTAATTAATTCATTTTGTTCAGAGATAATTAAGTTTTTTTTTTGTGTGTAAAAAAACCTTGTTTAAAAGTACATATAGCAAACATTATAAATGCATAAGTGAGTAAATCCTTGATGACAAATGACTCATCATTAATAATAAAAAAGATTTCATTACTTTAAAGTACTTTAATAAATAAATATTATTTTTTATTTTAGTTTTAATATGAATTTTTTTATTATTAGTATCAACCCACAACCCTATTAAAACATTGGTAAAAATCAATAAAAAAAAATTAAAATATAAAAAATTAAAATCAGTATAGGAGTCATTTTGGTTTAGCTTGAGTTATATCCAGATCTTAAATCTGTGAGGGATCAAGGGGAGGTTTATGGTATTTAACATTGCTGTACTGATGGGACTCTGTATGTCGATATGTATATATATACGGTGATAAATCGACGAACCATGGCAAACATAGCATGTCGATGTTTCTATGGACATGGCAAATAATATTTTAATGTGCTATTTGTAATATTAATAAAACTTTTGTCAGGTCTCTCATTGCGGATCTGAGTGTTAGAAACATTTTTAATTAGGAAGATAAAAGAGAAAGATATAAAATAAATAAGTTCTTATTTTCCTTGCTTCGTCATGAGCTTAAAACCAATCCCATAAGTTTGATTTAGTCCCCATTCAAGCCTAAATTGGCCATATCAGTCACCATACATATCCCTCAACTCCTATGAAACAGAGTATGCATTAATGTTAATTACGTTGATATATATATAAAAAATAAGAGGAAAAGGAAAAAAAAAGTGTGCGTTTAGATATTTTCGTTAGGACTAAAAAAAGATTGTAACAGCTCAAGAAATAGAGTAGGAAAAGAATTACAAGAAATCAAAGTAATAATTCATTCATTAATCTTTATTTATGGTAAACAAACGTAAACAAAGAATGAATCGAAAATAAAAATGATCCATCACCCATCATTCTCGAAACACATACATATATAATTAAATAACCCCCACACCGCTTGAAGAAACAACAAATTCATCAATGTTTCAAGAAGCCAAGAAGAGAAACAACAAGAGAGAACCCAACAATGGCACCAGAAACAGGCAAAGAGAACCCAGCTCCAGCATCCATTCCTGGTGCTGGTGCCGGTGCCGTTTCGCTATCCTGGCCAGAAACGGCGGCAGCAAATGTAGCAATCACGAGCATGAGCACCAATGCCTTGGGGATGCTAAACTGGGCCATAATTTTATATGCGTCTTAGCAACTTTGGCTTGGTTTTAGACAAAGAGCAAGCAAGAGCGTGTTGATTGTGTCTTTGGGGTTGTTGATGCTCAATTTATAGCAAGTTTTGTGCGGCGCGTGGGGTCTAAAAGAGGTGTCTTCTACTCTCAATTTATAGAATTTTGGTCGGCAACGTTCACCTGATAAGTAATCACAGCAGTTGTTTGTGGTCTAAAGTTTCGGCCGGTGGGGGCGGCCAGATTGTTGTTTCACACGTTGCAGCTTTATGGGTGGTCTGAGAGAAACATGCATGTCGGCACATCCATTAATTGGGGGCTAGCTGGCTGCGAGGAAAATTATTATGGTCAAAAATCGAGTGGCATGTATATTATATCGGATAGTTGTTTTAAAACAAAATCCCTAATTTCTTTTGATTTTTATTGTGATTATTTTTATAGATGTTGTTTGAAAAAATAGATTTTGAAAAAATTATAAATTTTATTTTTTTAACTAAAATTTTAAAAATAATTTTCAATATGATCTATATATGGAAAACTATAATATATCTTAAATAACCAAATACTTTTTAATTTATGATTAGAATAGCATGTAGATCACACCGCATTGTACCGTATTAATTAGTTGGATATTTGATTGTGTGATAATTCATAATTCTTAGCATTTTACGTTGAAAGTGATTTGTTTTTTTAATAAGGAAAGATGGGTTTTAATTCTATTTTCTCAAGTAAGACGGGCTTAGCTTTTGTGTGCTTTTTATACTAGTGAATTTGGTTAGATTCTTTTTATTGATTTCACAATCAAAAACATTCTCCAAGGATTATATTGATTAAAAAAAAAAAATTATCCCAGCTTATTCAATATCATTGTTCTTCATAATTGGCCATACATCTTATCATAAAATATTTAAGAAAATACTTCTTCAAAATCATAAACGTTCCATTCAAAACAATCCATCGTCTTCCCACTATTTCACAGAGAAAAGAAAACTCGTGCATGGAGATTTGAAGACTCTCGATCATTGAGAGGTGGCCCAGTGGAGAGATTTGAGCTCTTCCAACTCACGAGGTCTGAAATTTGACATCTCTCAGTTTGTTTTTTTCTTAGCCATCACAAGCGCTTCTCCAATGTGTAAAGTACGGTACCACACACCATGAAATTCAGCGATTAAGACATACCTACCAAACATATCAAATTAATATAGTTGAGGTCTGAATTGATTCTTTGGTTATCAATGGAGTTGTATGCTTGACTTATGTACCAAACTTGTCTTTCAAAATGGATTTGCCTCCAATCTTTTAAATTATTATTGCATAACTATCAAATACAACTTCTGTTTCTATTTTTAAATTTTTTTAAGAGTAATTTTGATTTGAAAATATATTAAAATAATATTTTCTAATGGTTTTAATATATTAATATAAAAAAAATTAACAATCTATAAAAAATAATTTTGATATATTTTCAAGTAAAATATTATTTTAAAAGATATCATACACTTCAATTCCAAACACACCTTAACAGTTATAAATTGGATTTGTTTTTATAAAATAGAGTTGTGTAATACAATAAAACTGAGAGAGAGTGATGAAAATTTATCTCATTGATTTATTTGTACAACTATTAATTAAAAGAAATGTGCTGTGAATTTTTATTTCAAAGCCTTCTTCCATTTGAAGGATCATATCAATCCGGTTATATGTGAGCATAGATTTTTCATCTCCAAATTAATCTTAACAACAAATAGTGCATCTAGTTTCTAAAAATAGCAGATAGCGTATTGCTTTATTTATGATGTTCATCCGCAACAATTACATTGCTACAATCACATTTCGAAAATAAACAAGAACCATGTCAGATGAATGCAAAAATAAAATCAAACCCAACAACCACAAATATATATCACTTCATGCATCTCCTCTCTGAATCCCCAAGAGTCCAAGAGTACTGGCAAAACTAAAGCAACATAAGAGCAAGAAGAGAGAATATCATAGAAGAAGAGATCACAGCCATCGAAAGCGGCAACTCAAGCCCAGCTCCGGTGTCCATTGCTGGCGGTGGAGCAATGTCCTGTGCCATCACTCCACAAACACGTAACAATGCCACAACCACCATGGCCATCACAACGTGAGTAAATGAACCACCAAACTGCGCCATTATCTTTGATCACAAGAACTCAGAGACAAGAGAATTTAGAAGGGGGTTAATGGATTAAGTAATTGTTGGGGTTAATGTGTGTGATGAGGCAAAGGGCAAGAATGATGAAACTACGGAGTTTACGAGGGTCCTTATATAGTTCATGTCGCATGTTCTTACAATTTTTATGCATATAGTATGTGAAATGTTGTGTGATCCAGTTAATTATCCCTTTTTAGTTACGGCTTGTGGGAACCATTAAGGTGCAGGGTAGTCATTTGGGCCCTGCAAAATATATATTTTTTTTTCTCTAGACTGGTAAGAATTACTAGCCAGGTGATCGTGGCAGGGCTTTGGCTACACGGCATGGTTTCACTTCTTTCTTTTCTTGCTTCTCTTAGGTCTGGAAGGGTGGGAACTCCCTATCGCCAGCTAAATAGCCGTGGCGTGGGCGTTGCATTTGGAGAGGGGGTCAATCAACAAACATCTCTTAGGCAAGTTTCATATGGAGACATAGACAGACGGGAAATAATTCTGTCTTCTAATCGAGTTTTACAAGAAATTCATGTGTTGGCATAGCCAGTAATTAAGCCGTAGTTATCTCGTGTCTGAATTTATCAGAGGCAAATTTAAATAAATTCCTTTATGGAATTTGAGGTTGGGTGATTGAGTGGGTGTTTGTTTACGCGGTAGCTTCTGTTCTTAAAGCTAACTGTGTAAACCAAGTGTTTGGTAACGTAAAAAAAGCTGTTTTTATTTGATGGGTCCCATAATTTTTTCCATCAAACCAGGGTTTTGCAAAAGTAGCTGGGAGCTGCTTCTCTCCCGCTGCTTCTCTTTATTTATCTGTGCACTGTTCGTAACAGTGTCTATTGCAGATAATGACAGGTGAATTAAATTCACCTTGGCACTGTTGTGCCCAGGTGAATTTAATTCACCTGTAGTGCGAGAAGCATTAACTTGTCACTGTTGAATTTTTTTCACTATTCACACAAGCATAATTCATTGGACTGGTAAAAAAAATTTAATTTTTTTAAAATTATATTTTACTCAAAAAAATAATATTTAATATTATTTAATAACACTACATAAATTAAAAGAATATCGCATGATGACGTAGTATTTGTGGAATTTGATCACAATTCTAATTTTGTTTCTGATGATATTTTACCTGATTTTGTTGCACGCTCAAAAAACCATGGAACCTATAGTCCTTGTCGGATGAATTTTGTACGTAATAAAATTATAAATAGTTTAATGGAACAATAAATAATATTTTATATAAAGTATTATTTATTTCATCATGTATTAGGAGTAATTAATTCTATAATATTTAAATTTAAAATCATCAATATTAATATATATTTTTTAAAATTATTTTATAACCTCAATTTGAAAAGTAATTTTTTAACCAAACACATTAAATTACTTTTTCTTCAATTTCAATTTCAACCACAGTTTTAACCAAACACCTATTTTTTCAAATCAACCTCAACTAAAAATATTTTTTATAAAATAATTATTTTTAAATCACAATTATAAAAATTATCGTAATACCAAACACACTCTAAGTTTAATGGAAACTTTCTACTCCTAAAGAAAATCACTCGAAGAAAGATCAATATTTCTCCGTTTTCTTTTACGGTTTTTTTTTTTTTTTTTGGGGGGGGGGGGGGGGGGGGATTTATGGTATCTATGTTACCGGTGATTGAGTTGGGTTTATAAAATCTAGGTGAGTGAGTTGACATGTCAAGAAAGCAAGGTGGCATGTCGGCTTTGATAGCGCTAATCATGGAAAAGAAACAGGTAAACTATCATTGTAGAAGAGCAAAGATATATATAAAAAAATGGTGCAAGTTGAAATCGCCTCAAATGGTACAAACTAAAATAGCGGCTTCCCCTTGCCATTCTAGTCGAATGCCACTCAGATTCCTCGTTATCAAATCTAATCCGAAACCTGGATTTATAGATTGCCTCGAGGGTCACTTGGTGGACGCGCGGATTAAGATTTTTTTCCCTTTTTAATTAGTAAAAAAATAAAAAAAAAAAAAATTATTTTTTTAACATATTATGGATTCGAGTTCGTCCATTACAAAAGACCTTAATCAACTTCAATTTTTATTATGTTTGACTAAATAAATGACTTGAATGGTCTAATTAAAAACCTTAGCCAACCAAGTCCCAATTCACTGGATTTTCAAGATAACGAATTATTTAGGGGACATATAGTATGAAGAATTTTAGATATAACTAGATTGTTGGTCAAGCTATATTCTAGGCTAGGTTGAAAAAGCAAAAAATATCTTAGGTATAGATTGTTGATTATTAACTTGACTGGATTCAATAAGCTCAGTTGATTTAATAATATATTTTTAAAAAATCAATAGTAAATATAGGGGGGAATTAGCAATAATTAACTATTAAAAATGAGCTGATAGTATCATACTCAGAATGAGAAGAAAGAAAAACCAATTGGAGACTCATCATCGATATGCTATAGACATCACTCCACCACTAGAAAAAACTCACCGAGATGGTTCTAGCGCTACTATGAAAGGCTACACAATGACATTGAAAAAGACTGTACATGCCATCAGAGTAACAACCCAGAAAGCAAACCGAGCAAAATATCATGAAGTGAGCATCTCTTACTTATATTTAATCAATTAATTTAATTCAAAAATAAAAATTCCTTAAACAAAGTTAAATTTAACAAAGAACAATAATTAAAAAGATATAAGATAGCAATAATTATTTTTAAAATTAATGAAAAATCTTGTAGGAAGCAAATAAAAAAATAACAAGGCCCAATCTCTGATTAAATAAACGTTGAATGATAAAACTGAAAAAACATGAGTTTAAAAAAAGGAGAAACAACCAAGTAAACTTGGACAAATCTCCTAAACCGAGGTTAATCTCCTAAACTCGCAATTCATGAAATTCTAAACTCGAGCTCAATTAAGAAGCTCAATTCTTAATCAGTTTAATGTTGAAAGATAAAATTAGAAAAAAAAAATTATCAATTTCTAATGTTTGCAAGCAAAAAAATAGCAATCAAAAGAATTATGATCAAATCTGACAGATAAAAAAATCAAAAGGAAATAAATTGAAGAAAAAATATAATTTTATAAATAACTTTAAATAAAACAAATAGTAATCAAAAGAGAAATGACCAAATCTACCGAAAAAATAAATTGAAAGGCTTTTATGAAATATTAGATGTCAAACATGAAAACCGAGACAAATAAAAAAAAATAAGGAGAGAAAATAAAAGGTTGGCGACATCATACCAAATTTTCTTACCTATTTTTAGAGCCCCGCATAAACCAAAAAAATCAGAAAAAGAGAAAAAAAAGAGAAAATACAAAAAATTAAAAAACTTATTGGAAGAAAATCAAAGAAATTATACCAGTAAGAAGAATATCTCAAAATGCCAAGGATGTTATCAAAATATGGTTGAGGAAGATCAAAATATTCAAGATTGGGAAATTTGATAGTGTATTTTCAACTAATGAAGACCTTATTAGGAAAGAAATTCATTTTGAGGAGGGAAATTCAAAACTAAATGTTTAAGGATTTAATTAGAATTGCTTAAGGTTTAATTGAATTTATTGAGAGTTTTATTGCAAGAAAAATTAATTTTTAAAGTCAATTTAAATTTTAATTGGAAAAAAATAAATTTTGGAGTTGAATTGTAATTTTTAAAAGTTAATTTAGTTAAATCAGGGGTTTGGTTGCATAAATACTAAAATTTGATGGGCAATTAAGGACTTGATTAAAGAAATCCAAAACCAAAAACCAAACTGGAAAAAAAAAAAAAAAGTGAATGAAGTGGTTAAATTGACCAAATTAAAAAAATTAAAAATTTGATGGTCAATTGAGGGTTAAAATGCATAAATTTAGAACTATGAACCAAAATGAAAAAGACAGTTAACTTAGAGGGTAACAATTGAGTTTGATATAGGTGAAATTGCATAAAATTAAAAGTTTAAATGCAATTATGGATGCAATTAAAAGAAATTAGAAAAGCAGAAACTTATTCAAAATTTATCAATGATGCGTCATTAAGACTTAATAAAGAGAATGTGAGTGTCACGTCGTTCAATAGACTCACATCTATTTTGACAGTTTTAACTTATCAAATTGACAATTTCAAACAAATGAATATGAAGATATAGACTTTCAAATTACACAAAGTTGGATCCAAATAAAAGGTGAGAATCTCTTCTATCAACTTTCGGTGTTTTTAAGTAACGATGACGTCAAAATTGCTCTAACGAGACCTTAAAAATGGGTCACTCGATCAACCATAATTGAAAAAGATAATTATGCAAGAACCAACCATCTTTTCATGTGTTCATACACAAAGGCTCCTAAATGGGTTCCTATCAAGGGTTTACAACATTTACCTCAAGATCAAGAGCTTAGAAATTAATTCAAGACCTCCAGAAATCTTAGCAAAATATTATAAATACCTCTTTAAGAAGATAGCTAAAAAAAGGAAGAAAAAAAATAGAAAAATATTCATAAAAAACCTAAGTGTAAAGTTACAAGAGCTTAACATAAAAAATTTTCTAAGCTTTGAAAGGATAATAAGTTGGTGAGAGGTAAAACTTTTAAAAGAAAAGCAAAAGAGATAGTTGTTGTTTTAGATATATTTTTTGATCTCAAAGTAGATCCTTGTGACCTGCTTGAAATATTTTTTTTTTTTTATATTTATTTATACAAGGATAAAAAGGAGATTTGAAATGTTTATTAAATGATGTTGCATTCACCTCTTTAATGTTGTTTTTATTTATTTATTGCATTCACCTCTTTTTGATATATATATATATATATATATATATATATATATAGAGAGAGAGAGAGAGAGAGAGAGAGAGTTTTTTTAATTGTTGTTTAATTTAAGAAAGGATGTTATTTCTAATTATGACAGGTCTATTTATGATTAAAATAAGTTTAAAAATTCAATTTTAAATTTATATTGTATGAATATGTAGTTTGTTTAAAATTGGTAGTTTTTTATTTTGAATCTCATACTTGATTTTAATGTGTTAATGTTATTTGTTAGTTTTTTATTTATTTAAGGATATTTGTGCATGGTGGTGTTACTTGTTAGAGTGAATAAATAATGTTTTATTGAGTAATGAACAAACGAATATGCTTATGAGCCTAACAAAGTTGTCTTAGCAGATTTAACGAGCCAAGCTTAAATTGTACTCAAACTCGATTGTTTGTAGAGTAAGCTTTAAAAATGTATTCAAATTAATTTAATCTCAACCAACGAATTTAAACCAAGCCCTTAGTAAGCAGAGCTCCAATCTAATGATAGTATAATTTAAAATTATTGTATTATTTATTTTTTAGAAGAACGACTACGCTCATTTGCGTTCCTAATTAAAATCTCTAATAAAAAAATTGTTAAGGCGTCTTGGTTTTCTGCGAACGACTCGTGGTATGTTTCCCAGGAAAAACAAGTCCATGAATTCTTGATAATTTGTGCTTAAAGACCGGCCAATTTATAGCCAAAATTTTCTTTGCCGCAAAAGTATTACGAGACATCACACTGAGCCTGCCAGCTACCTTGTCAATCCTTACAACATGCGAAACCAGTCCTTGCAAAACTAACATTAACCGATTTCTTCCTTAAAATAACCTCAATGCTCCTTATAAATACTCATTCACCACCATTTGATACCATTCAGTCGTGCATAAAGTTTTTAAAGAAAAAACATCAAGCAATAAAGAATCAGAACCCTTTCTTCATCACCAAGGCAGGTCGAGGCAGCTAATATCACTCTTTTGCGTCATGGGATTGAAGAAGATCTCCTGTGCTGTCCTCGTCGTTGCTGCCTCCATGAGCGCAGCCTTGGCAGCCGATGAAGTCTCAGCACCGGCTCCCTCCCCTGCCAGCGGGGCATCCGCAACCTTGCCTGTTGTTGGATCCTTGATTGGGGCTTCCCTTGTGTCATTCTTTGCCTATTATTTCCAGTGAGCTCATTCAAGCTGGAGAAAAATGGATATACATCAAGGAAAGAATGTGAACAAACAAGGGTGTCTTTAAAGGAGGGGATGGGATAAATGATTGATTTATGTGACAAGGGTGGTTAAAGATCATTCTGTTTGTTTGTATAATTTGATCGATTCGTTACAGATCTTTTCTTTCTTTTCCTTTTTTGGTTCCATTTCTGTATGCTAGTTGTGATTGATGCGTTGCAATAAAGGATTTTCTTTCAATTTGCAGAAAGAATAATCCATTCATTCATTGCCAAAAGGAACAAAACAACAGCCCTGCTCCATTTGGGTGGCAATAAAGTACTCATTTTAGAGGAAAACGTTTTGTTCAAAGGCTCGTTGAATTATCTTTCATATCAAAATTCAAAGGTCCGTCAACATACATGGGCGTGTGCAGATCACTCATCTATTTGACTGCTTAAAAGATGATGTGTTCTTCAGCAAATACTAGACACAAAGGCAACTTGCGTTTGAGCATCTGCATAAATTTAGGATTAGCCTTTTGATGCCTTCCGACCCACTTCACAGCATGGTTCTACAAAATTGTAAAATATGTTTTTTTTCCCTCTCGTAAGAGAAGTTTATTTCCATTAAAGCCAGCAATTATGAACAATCAGCAATTATGCTCTTCAATACCACTCTGGAAAAACACATTATATGTCAAGCACAATTAAGTAGATACCTTTTCTCCCAGCAATGAATAAATTAGTTGGAATCACCTCAAGTATCAGGTCCCTCCATTAATTTTTTTTTTAGACATTAGGCTTTTTGTCAACCAGATTGCTGTTTCTCTGGATGAGACCATTTCTTCTCCGAATGGCTTTAGCACACCAGCAAGCTCGTCAATTTTTTCTTGTTTAAGTAGCCGTGCACATAGCTCTAGCAAAGACTCTAAAGCATCAGCTCTTTGTTGACTTGGATTCTCCCACTCTCTCTTGGTTTCCTCTCCAGTTAGTGCAGCAAGTGTCCTCAGCAATTGTGCATTACTCATCGCGTGAATATCATCTTTCTCTGTCTCCGTGGAGCAATTGTCGTTTTCTGGTTTTGCTCGTATTTTATTTTTACATGGAAGCACATCATTACTTTCAGATGACAAGTAGTCTGTATGAGCACTTTCTGTGTATACATTGGGTCTTTCTGGTTTCTGTGAACAACATTGTGCCTCTGCAGAAGGTTCGTTTACAGCTGATGGTGGGCTTTTATCATCAGAGGAAGCATCATGATTAGCACAACTTAGGCTAGGAATTTCCGGTTTCCCAGTGTCATCTATTGTATCACCCTGCCCCTCTGTTTGAACTTCTTCAGGAATTTGTCCGCCGCAAAATGCTGCTTGATCCTTTGTGGTCACTATTTTGACATCAACCTCTTGCAAATTTTGAAAATGCACGGCACTGGGTTCTTCTTTATGCTGAGAATTTGGAATGCTCTCAGAGGTAGACTCGATTTCAGTGCCATCCTTTTGGGGTGGACTGCTACAATCTGCTTGCTTCTCTCCATTGCAAACACTTGTTTCAGAATCAGTGGAGCTGTCTTTTGGACCATCAGATACTTCCACTGAACAGCTAGTAGGATCAACTGTCTTATTTCCAAGGCTATCGTCTGTGCTAGACATTGATCTTGGCTTGTCAATCTGATGTGAATTGCTTCGATGTGCTTCCATGTTTATCTCAAATGGATGTTCATTTTCTTTCCTCTTTGATGCACCAACTTCCTTGTCACTGCTGTCTTTTCCAGCACTAAGTTTAGCAGGCAATGATTTTCTTCTTGTTTTCTCCTTTGAGTTGTTTATGGAATGTAAGGGAAGGAAAACTGAAGATGCATTGCGACACCGGAGGAGTTGTGGTTGCAAATGTGGATGCCTCAATAATTCTGCTGCCTGTTATGTTAAAGGTACAGGTATAAGAATGGATTGTGGTGGTAAAAATAATAGAATACAAGATCAAACTCACTGTTGGTCTGTGTTCTGGGTTCTTCCTCAGCATGCTCTTAATAATTTGTTTCCTGCAGCATGGAACTCATATCATGTATTTGGACCAAGAGAACTCATCTCATACATTCAGACCACTAAACTCATGGATTTACACAAGGAAAAAAAAATTGTTGCATGCCTATTGTTATCGGTGTTAATAGTAGATAAATGGAATCGTGATAAATTTGGGTAAGACGGCCCTTACAGAGAGGACGAATACACAATTGGAAGAGGAGAGATGGTGGATCTGTTTATTTTGTTGATGAGTCCAGCCATATCCTGTTCAAGTAAATATTTATTTATCTTACTTCGAAGTTCATAAGAAATAAACTGTAGGAGCTTTACTGGTAACCAAATTATAGTGATACTGCATTCTCACACATATGCACATACATACATCAGCTCAGGCTTGTACTTACAGGAGCTCTAAATGCTGGTTGATGTGCTGCAATTTCAAACATACAGCATCCTGGAACAGCAGAAAGATGTTATTGCCAGTGAAGCAGTAAATTTGATGAATTCAAAACCATGCTGTCAGATTTCTTACCAAGGGACCATATGTCAGATTTGTAGCCATAAGGTATATCTGCTAGGAGCTCAGGACACATGTAATTAGGAGTGCCAACTACCTATGCGACATGTGAAGGCATAGAAACAGAAAGATTAAAAGAACATTTAAGATAAGCAGTTCAAACATCAGCTCTTAGGATTTTGAATCTGAACATACTGAGACACTAAATGGTACCAAAAACTTCTGAACTGCAGGCGTTAAATACATTAAGATTTTGAGAGGAAAAGTTGTAACAGTTCAAAATCCATAATTTCAATTGACACGTTAAAAAAAAGTAAACCAGTAATATACTGGAATGCATTCAAGTCCATACCGAAGAAGCAAGGTCCTCTGTGTTGAGCAGCTTTGCAAGTCCAAAGTCACCTGTTCAGGCCACACAAAATACACTAAGAAGAAACCAAGATATAAAATCCAAACCCAATGAAAAAGAAAATCCTTCAGGCTAGTATTTCTTTTGGCTCACATACCTAGGCGAATATCATTATCCTTTGTAAGGAACACATTGGAACACTGGAATGAAGTCATCAGTGAGTTTATGTCAGCAACAGAACTATTTGTAAGCTTTCCTTCATCTCTTGAGTGAGGTTAAGCATACCTTTAGATCTCTGTGAAGGACACGGTTAGAATGCAAGTAGTCCACAGCTAGCAACAACTGAGCCAGCCATTTGCAAAGTTTCTGGGAAACAAAACAGGAGAATGATGTTCATAAGGTGTAGGTGATAACTGATAAACTTGAAGCATATGAAAACCTAAATGATTACCTCCTCTGGAAAAAATATTCCTCTCGCTTTCTTTATAATCCCAGCCCTGGTTGGAGGAAAAGAAAAGGAAAGAGCTTTTCATTTAGCCACTCATGAAGTATTCTGACAACGTATTTAATTTTTAGCCTTACTCATATATTATCTTCTGATGTGAATGTTTAACTGATCAACTTTCTAGATCAAGATCTCATATCTTAGAAGTGTCTGGTCAGAAATATATTTACATTACATCTCTTATCCTACCTACAATAGTGATACATGCTTTCACATAAACTTACATGTCTCCTCCTTCACAGTAGCCTGTTACTATGCATACACAGTTTCCCTGCATACCATAGAGAAACATAAACATTTTTATGTAGGTGGAAAACCATTTCAGAGTCGATGTTAATCTCAAAGGTAATAATTTCCATGAAATTGTACAGAAGAACATTAAGAAATGATGTGGTTACCTTGTCGACCCAAGAATCCTTGTACTCCACAATGTAAGGGTTGTTTAGTTTCGCAATCAAATTCATCTGCAGAACATATGAACCAAGATTTTGGTCTTTTATGCATTGATTAAAATATGAAAAGCTGTGATTATATAATCATCATCATCATTGAACTATTGAAAAATTCCTAGGTGAAAAAGTATTTTACAATTTGATTAGTATTTCCAAAACAGCAACTTGTGCAAAAGAAAGGGGGCAACATTAAAAATTTGTTCACGAGGTTATACAAAAAATACATGTACTTCTAAGAACCTGTCATGATTAAGTTGATTAAAGTAGATATGATGACAAATGAGATCGGAACAATATAAATATCCTAGTTAGTTTTCTAGGCTCCTGATGAGTAAAATGAATCAAATGACTAATTGCAACAAATTTCTTAAGCAATAACATGAAAATATCTAAAAAGTTCATTCCTTATTAACATTTTTATAAAAAAAAGTTCCAATTTCCCATATGAAAAAAAAAGATTATTATAAAAAAGTGAAGGTCACCTCCTGATGAGCTGTGCGCTTAAACTTCTCCGTCTGCTTGGCCAACCGAATCTTCTTCAACACGTACCTACCAAAAAGCAAAAAAAGAACCTCAAAAATCAGCTATTTAGACCAAAGACAATGACTGCTAGAAGACAAAGGATCGTGCCGGCACAACCATTACCTACCCCTGTGAAGCCAAACTCACAATTTCGATCAAAAAATTTGTGTTTATAATTGAAATCAAATAAACATAATCAATAATAATAATAATAAAAACAGTTCATATCCTTCGATCATTCAATACCAGGAACCAATCTTTTGGATACTAGTACACCAGTGAAATTTCGATTGAATTAATGAAGTGGGTTGCCTAGTTATATGCAAAAGATCCACAGAAATAAAGAAAAGAAACAAAATTTACAAGCAAAATAAACTTCTAACTTTTTTTTCTCGGTTTTATGAAGAACAAGGAAAGCAGAACCAAAAGCTCCCCTTCCAATCTGCTCTATAACTTCATAATCTTCCATCTTTGACTTCACTTCACCGGTATCTGCCTCCATGAGAACCTACAACAAAAAGCCACACAGCATAAATGAATCGTGGCTGAATTGGAAGCAAATTTTACAAATTCTAACACAGGAAGAAATCTTGGGGTCTCATGGCTAAGTTCTATGTTAAGACTTTTACCTCGCAGGAGAAGAAAAACGATACAAACTTCGAAGAAAAAAAGGCCAATACTAGCAGCTAGTGGTAGTACAGACAGTATTAATTGGTCTCTAGATGAGTGAAATCGATGCTAAAAAGATGGGAATAGAGAAACTATTGAAGCAACCATGGCCAGTGAGTTTCATGGGCCTTATAGGTAAAAGAGACAATAGAGTTGAGTAAAGCTACATTCCACAATTATGATAGAAATAAAGAGCGGAAAGAAAGAAGGACAAGTCAATTAAATTAAAGACTTGATGACTTACCAAAAGCAGAGGAAGAAGGGGTTGGAGAGGTGGGGGTGAAGGGACACAGAGTCACAGACACACTCAAGTAATGTGGAGCACATTTATGTAATAGTTATATATATATATATAGTTGTACTTATATGGTAGTTGTTTATCTATCCACCAAAAAGAAAAATGGAAGAGAGAAATAGAATAATAACAAGGGCATCATCAATGACAGGTATGGTAGATCAAAGAAAAAGGAAAGGGCTTTGCTTTCATTTACAGGTTCATGGAAGATCACTCATGCCGCAGCGGAATGTTTCCTGGCATTCAGTTGTGAAGTCACCATCCTTACAGCTTGATTTTAGAACAAAAGATATCTGTTTTTTATAGTATGAAGCTGGTTTTGGTTTTGGAGATCAAGCTTTATAGTTGTTTTTTTAATGTGTTTTTTATTTAAAAATATATTAAATTAATTTTTTATTTTTTAAAATTTATTTTTTACATCATAAAATAAAATAATTAAAAAACACATAAAAAATAATTAAAAAATCAAAAATCAAATTCCTTCAAAAACCCTTTTAAAAAGAAAAAATGTCCAATCACCAACCAGAAAGTTACGTGATATTTGCGCTGTTATTGATGTAGGTTTTTGTCTTTAAGGGTACATGATGAATGTCTTAAATTTTTGTTTTTTGAAACCAATAAAATAATTTATCATATGCATCTTCGGGTATAATCATGGGGTTTGGAAATACTTTTGCTGGGCCCTAAGTGAGAACCAATAAGTGAGTAGGCTCAAATATATTTAATGGAGGCCAAGTTTGTGGCTTGGTCTTCCGTGATTGATTGAGTGAGTAGCAGGGTCGGTGGACCAGAGGATGTAATGCGTTGTGAAGTTGCTTTTAATTTAGGAAAATAATGACCCCAAAACTTGATGTCCGATAGGAAAATGACATGAGCTTGTGTGTCGAACAATTAGGTTATGATGTCAATATAGCGTGAATGGTGATCTTCTTGCTAAATATGAAAAGGGAAGAGAAAAAATTTTGAAGTGTTCCTCGTGCGAAGAATCAGCTAAGATATGGCTTCCGTCTGCAACAAACGAGATCTAAATCAGCATATGGGCATTATGAAATTGGACCCTTCATCTTGAGCAGCGGCAAAGGGTACCAAATGTTTGCTTTCCTTGCTAGTTATCCCCCGAGCACACACCCACCTCACAATTCCACTTGAGTATTGGCCTAAGTGAAAAGAACTTGTTTCTTTTTTCTAGGTTTAAACTTCACTGTATATGTTTGTTATTTCTGCGATGCTTTACATGCTTATTAAGTTTACAGGATGTTCAGTGGGATGTGGGATTAGTCGTAATGCATACAAGTTAGTCTAGACATCCACGTAAATCAAAAAAAAAATTGTTAAACCGGGTCGGGACTGGCCCGGTTCAAGATTAATCTAGAAAAAAAATTGAGTTAATAGGTTATTGTATTAACATGGATTAATTATTTTTATTAAAATAATAGTATTTTGTTCTTTAAAAAAAGTTATTAAAATTAATTTAGACATGTTTAAAGAGAGATTAACTAGATGAACTAAGTAATGAGTTAGTTTAGCTATGAATCATCGTAAACTAAATTTTATAGAATCAATGTGTTTTTTAATTTAACCTAAAACATTTTCAGTTCAACTTAAAATTTGATGAGTTATGCTTTAAATCACCGATTTTCTCAAAGGTTTAACAACTATGCACAAATCAAGTAAAATTCTTGGAGAGGGCATAAAAGTCTAGTTAAATAAAGCCTTTCTTTTTCTTTTTCTTTTTCAAGCTTGACACTTTTCCTACCAGAAGCCCCACGCAAGGTTCAAGTTTGTCTCATTATGCATCAACGGTTTACAATAATCTGACCGTAGCAGGAAATGAAGCTATTGCCGAATACTCGTTGATTGTGTAGTATGAAATCCAGATAAATTGCTTTGCATACAATATTGCCTTGAAAGCTGCAACCATTATTCTTTTTAGGGCCATCTTCAGCGCCGTTCAAAAATCCCAAGGGGGCGGAAGCGCATCTTAAGGGCTCTAAGAGCCATCGCTCAGGGACCGAGACCGGAGGTGACTTTGGATTTCTTCAAAAACACTGGAGACAGGGGCAAGGCCGAGGCCGAGGAACCTGAAGGGTTAAAAGGCATTGGACTGGATCTAGATTCTGCAGTTAAAACCTGAAGGAACAGTGCGTCCGGAATGGTTTAAAGAAGAGACCTCAGATGCACACGCCTCGCTATCCCTTTCAGTGAAATAACTAGAAACAAGACATTTGAACCTGGGGCTCACATTATGCAGAATTTGTACAAAAACAAGTTCTAGATTTGAACAATATTCCAATTAAGTTACTTTTGCTTCGACTTCTTGAAGCCCTTACGGCGGCTTTCTATTTTCTCCTGTATTGCTTCAAATTCTTCTTCAGTAGGTTCTGAAGTTGAATTGCTCCCACCATATTTGGACTCCAGAGACGAGAGAAAGGAATTCACCTGGTTCTTCCTCTTACTTTGGCGCTCAGATATGATTGCAAATAGGTCTGCTTCTGGCTCCTTTTTGGACCTGCAAAAGATAAAAACATAATAGCGTCATAAATAAGAACTTGCTAAAATATGAAGACAAAACCCTGTCCTAGAATACTCACTTCACCCTCCTTTTTAAGGGGCTGGTAGGCGGTTTTGTTTCAGACACTCGTTTTGCCCATTTCTGGTAAGCTTTGGTTCTCTTCACTTCTCCTATAAAAGAAAGCAAATAAAAAGAAACGGTGTCACAAAAGCTAACCAGCCATGTTGTCTCAGGCTCTCAGCTTCTCATATTTCATGAAAAGGTATGGTAAAGAGTTCAAAAAGTTTTAACCTATTGAAATGTCCAGATGGAACATTTGCTGACAACATATCTTAGAGAGTTTAGAGAAACTTTTACCTGCAGATATTGCCTCATCCAGAATGTCCATGAATCGGTGTGAATCAAGCTTACGATCAGAGCAAAGCATTGAACAGAAGAGCCTGAAAATGTTCCGTGTCAAACTATAAAGTCTGGAAAAAGGAAGTTCAATTCAAACTACGAAACCTGGGAGAAAAGCCTGGAACTAGTTACCTGCTCATGTTACCCTTGCACTCCTTGTAGAGTTCAATCAAATCCTTTTTCTCAGAATCAGATCCCCTGTAGTTTGCTTCAAACTCTTCAATATCAGCTTCAGTGACCTGACTTTGAAGTCCAGTGTCAGCTCAAGCTAATGGAAAGCCAAAATAATAGTATATGAAAACAGGAAACATGCAGGACCAGATATTGTGACCTTTTTGTAAAATGTTCTGAAAAAATCCTTCAAATTCTGAACAACGTCCCCTGCAAGATCCTGACCAACAAGAAAAGCAGCAATGACGTTTACAATGCCAGATGAAAAGAGAACATTTCAATTCCCCAAGAACCCAGATCATTCATTTTTCTTTTCATAGTAATGGAATGAATTAATTTTTGTTCCTTTTCACAATAATAAGAGGAAAATTGAAACCGGCACATCAATGCTCTCTGCGACTGCAAGTTTTTAGCAATGGATGGCAAACTGTCTTTGCCTTCCAAGTCAAATACTAGAAGGCATATACAGCAAATTTTAGTAGCCTAAGAACATCCAGTAATCCTGGACTCATTAATCCAGATAAAAATAGCTAAAACAGAAGCACTTACTGTATCATCAACACAGCCAGTTTGATCATAGACTGCCCTTTTTTCCTCATCACCAAGAATCGATATCACCTTTTGCAATTGCTGAAATTTCTCCTTAGCTTCCTATTATAAGACAAAATCACACGTCATAAAAAATTAGCACTAAAACAAAGACGCCAATAAGAAAAATAGGAATCCAAACAAATTACCTCGTCACCCGGATTTTTATCAGGATGGAGTCGCAACGCCAACTTATAGTATGCTTTCTTTATTTCCTGTTGAGATGCTGTCTTCGCAACACCGAGAACCTACAAAAAGTGGATTGCCATTTTGTCAGCTCACTTCATTACAAATTGCAAAGTAAACCGCATCACAAAACAAAGCAAGACAAGAAGGGGTCAGAACTCAGACAAGATAAGAAACAGAAGCACAGAGAGCGCTTAACTCATGAACAATGCACCAAAGGCAGAAATAGAGCCAAAACGTGAAAGCAAACAGAAGTACCAAGAATGCATAATTTTGCCATGGAGTCACCTGCCTACCACATGCTAGAACTAGAGGGACAGGTTCAACTACCATCTTCACCACACCCCGACAAACAAATACTCACAGCAACCTACTTAAACTACTCGAATATATTCTTAGCACAATCGATTATTCTACTCAAAACATATAAACTTCAAATAAATAAACAATATCTATACAAGTATACCAACATCGAAAGCGAATTCTCTTTCGCTATTTTGTATGCTAATTGCAAACCCTCACTTAATTTCCTAAAAGACCATAAAGAAATCATTTTAATGGAACAGTTCAGTAAGATTAACAATGCTTTCTCATGTTCTTGAACCTATTCCCCAATTAGATTTATAGACCGCAATTTCACAGATTCAGCATTTGTCATCATGCCTTTTGCAAGTTATTCAATGAACAAAGTTGCAGAAAAAACAAGAAACCCTAATTTCCCATTTACAGCATATAAATTCAATAGAATCTGAGCTAAACTGCAATCAAAGTGCAAAAAGAAAACAATTTAAATAAATAACAAGAACCCATTAATCTCATTTCAAATTTAAGTCCGAAACATCATTAAAAGCATGTAAAACAAACAAACAAACAAAATAAGACAATGAAACAAAATATAAATGTTCAAATACCTCATAGAGACTCTTCTCATTTGCGGAGGATTGGTTCATATTCTCTTGATGTTCCTCTTCTGCTTCGGATTCAATCTCTTCTTCTTCTTCACGAGAAACCCTAGGTTTCTTTCCCTTCCTTCCCATTTTTAGCTTTCAATTTTGTGTGCAGAGTGGGTTGAGAGAGAGTGAAAACGAGGGAAGTGAGAGGTTTTGTTTCTTTTTATATTTCCGCCACTTCGCTCGATTTCCCGCCGGAATGTTCTGATCTGTTGGCTCCTCTCCTCTGTGATGGTTTCGAGTGTAATGTAAAGGTACATCTCAACCGCGAAATTTATGTAGGGCCATTATTTAAACGGTTTTGATGAGTTTCACTTGAGTGGAACTTGCGTGTGCGATCATTTGAAGGCGAGGCTGTGTTTGGTTACTGTTTAAAAGTTGGAAATTAAATGTTGGTAATGTCAGAAAATAGTTGGAATATAAAAGTTTTTAAAAAATACCTGATTGGTTCGCAGGAATCAAGTGTAATGATAGAGTATAATAGAAGTCAAATTGAAAAATAATATTTAACTATTTTCCTTGCCTGCAATCCGCTGGGATATGAATTCGAAGCATTTTTTATAAACAAATAATATAAACCTGTAATATCTAAAATTGATCCAATTAGAACACGGTATAATTTTAAAAACCATAAATCAATGATGGTTGTGAATAAATGTTTGTGATTTACTTTTTTATAATTATTATTGTAATAATTACTATTAATTATAATTTTTGTGAATTGCTTTTGTTTGAAAGAGCTTTTTGTTCGGATAAAATCTACATATAATTAAGTCTCTTTAATTTTGGTGTGTGTAGTTTTTATTAAGGTAAACGAATATATTTAATAATTACCAATTAAATTATTTTAAAACATGTATTGGCTAATAAAATTTAGAAAATTCTGAATCAAATCAAATATCTTGATTTGTAATTCATGATTTAAACAAGATTATCTATTCTATTCCGATTGGCGTTACACACATAAAAAAATAAAAGTTAGATCAATATAATTTAATTGACTCGATGAGCCCAAAAATTATATAAATAACTTGTAAAAATATAGTTTGTCTAAAAAAATTAAGATAACATATTTTTAAAAATATATATATATTAAAATAGTAATATATTTAATAATTTAGATCAGTCTGAGTTAACTTTTCAAATCCGTGATCCATGTTATGAGATCAAAATAACCAAAAATAAAATAAATCAAAACAAATTATAAAATTTAATTCTCAATAAATTTTATTGTTGAACGATAATAATGAGAAATATCTAATATAAAAAGAAATGACATAGAAAAATAACATTCTAAAACAAAATTGTAAATTTAAATAAAATTATGAAAATATCATCAGCAGTTTCATAAAACCTTTCTAAACTTCGACTACACTACAATTTTAACTTGGGATATAAAAACATATAAAGAGATTCCTCATAAAATATCAATTTAATCAAACGGTCAAATTAAAAGATATATTTAATATTATAAAACTAAATAATATTTTTTAAAAAAAATAGCTGGAATGAAACTGGAATGTTTCAATCGGAATTGACAATATATTTTGATTTTTTATGTTTTTTAAACTGAAACAAACCGCAATTCTAAACAAGATGAAACCTATTATGGTTTATTTTATTTTTTAAACTAGAACAATATATACTTACCATTCCAAATGAAAGATAATTGAATTGAAACCTTTTGAGATCACACCGAATGAAAAACATAGCTGTAGTTTAAATCCTAAAACAAGTAAAGAAAGGAAACTAATACGTGGTTGAAACTTTTGTTTTTTGATAATTAATTTTGGAGTTGGAATTTTATTACCTTGAGCATTTATTTTTATTACAATTTATTTTAATATGTTTTTATTTTAAAAAACACAGCATAACAATAACACACATTAAGAATTATTATAAAAAAAATAAGAATTATTACAAAGAATCATGATGATATATACCAAACCAGAAATCAAGATACTCATTAATCCCACAACGATGAACAAACAAACATGATTAAAGTGTCAAACTCGTCATTTGAATTTTAAAATAATAATTATTGATAATTGTCTGTAGAATTAAATGGACAAGAAAAAAAAAAAGTCATAACATAAAATTACAGTATGAGACAAATAAGTGTTTTTGATAATATAATTGTAGTCATTTTTTAAAATAAATTTTACTTAAAATATATTAAAATAATATATATTTTTATTTTAAAAAAAATATTTTAAATATTTGTATTTTAAAATGATATAAAAATATCAAAAAATATTAATTTAAAATAAAAAATTATAAATTTTTTTAAAATATAAAAACAAACAATAAAAAACATCAAAGTAACGGTTAGAGAAGTGAAAAAAACAAATTCGGAGGGTAAATAGTCAGAACATGACAGACTCCATGGAAGGAGTTTGTTGGCAGAGACAAAAAAGTGATATAAAAAATAATAATGAGATATAAGTACGTTACAAGATAAATGATTGTGTTTGAGCCTTCAACTATCGAAGTTTCCCCAGTTTAGTCCCTCTACCATGTTATGTTTCAATATTATCCCTATGTTTAATAATATTTTTCTATTAACGCGATCCTTGTTTTAAAAGATGTTAAATCATAAATGATGTTCAACATGTCATCTTATGTTAATATTTCCTATGCCTTTTCAATTAAGATGTACAATTCGCTTACATCATAAACCTAAAACCAAATTGGCAATAAAAATATAAAATTATAATCACTAAAAATCAATTTAAAAGAGTTTCTTTTGTCCCCTTTTATCATATTTCATGAAACACCAACTTTAAAACTTTTGATTCTATTATGTTTGGAAAAAAAATTAACCCATGGTTATTTTGATCGGTAATAATAATTGTTTTTTAAAATATATTAAAATAATATTTTAAAAAATTATTTTTAACACCAACATATAATCTGAAAAGATTAAAAAATTAATTTTAAATTAAAAAAATTCAAGATTTTTTAAAACTTTTGTTAAAATTATATCTCAAATACCTTTATAATCATATGTCTTAAAAATACATACGGATAATAAAAATAATTCTAAATATATAACTAAAAAGATCGATTACCAGAGTTTTTTAATAAACTGTAAAATAATAAAATAAAAAATAATCATAAATTTCGAGGCATAAACTACGAGAAACTTCATCACACAAGTTCGATACAAGTGACTTGGAAAGCATGGAAAGAGAGAGCGTGTGATTGGTGTGGATTATAATTACCTTTCTCAAAGTTAAGATCTATTTACTGTAAGTTCTAGGTGATCATATGATTTATTTTTCAAGTAACAACGCGAGAAAACCAGCTTTTAAACATAGCTTTGAGCACAGGGTGATTAGTTTCATTAGCTTGGTGCCATATATTGACGGATATTAATATTATACCGAGCTCATGAATCCATAAATAAAGAGTTATAAAGATGACATTTGAAAAAATAATAATAAAAGGATCCAAATAAGATAAGATAGAGAGTAAAAGGACCAAATAAACACCATCAGCCCTAAATAGATATATGTATATATACAGAAAAACTAGTATTAGAAAACTAAAAATACCAAAAATATAAAAAACAAACACCACCGAAATTAACCCAATCTCTCTCCGTCTCCCTTCCTCTTTCTCTGGTCTCGATTTCTTCGATAATAACCCACGATTGATTCTATCTCTTTGATTAAGGTAAGGTTGTCTCTGCTTTTTTTTTTGGTCTTCTTCTAGATTTATTAATTAAATTGATATTTTTTTCTAATTGAATTTTGAATATTTTTTCTTGCTTTTAGCTTGATAGAAACTACCTGGTTCGATTTTGTTAGTCAAGATCGGCCAGAATTATCAAAGAGGTTAGTGGGTTTATTTTTTAAAACATTTTTTTGGTTTTATTATTTGTGTTTTAATTGAAACCGACGAGAAAGTAAATGAAATGGAATCCTGATTAATTAATTTAAATGAAAACTTTGCATATCATGGCTTCTGGATGCTGAATTCCGTGTATTAATGGAGAAACTGAGTGTTTTATGTTTACCATGCTTGTTCGAAGTGAATTTCTCAATGATTTATTGACTTTTTAGCGTTTTGGAGTAAAATTGATGGTAAACATTTATGCTTTAATTGTCAATTATGTGTTTATGGCTGCTTTCACAGATATTGATCGGTTTAGATGCTGTTTTGGGCATCTGGGGTGTCATTTTATAAGGTGAAAACGATTGTTTTTGTTTCAATTTTGGCGAGTAACAATTCCTCAAAGTGATAGATAGATGACATTTTAGGTAATTAGGAGTTACGCTGAAGCTGGGAGGGTTTTATTTTACCTATGGATTGTTTGTTTTGGTAATGATTCTCTCTGTCTCTCTCTCCAAAGAGGAAGGTGCTTGGTTTGAGTAAAAAAAGCAGCAGATAGTGTGGCTCTTGACTGGGAAAGGACGGGGAGGATGTGTGTTGCATGAGAAGGTCCCTCATTTATTGTTCTTGCATAGGAAGGCATGACTTTCTAGCTGTTTAAACTCTCTCTGCTCATGCATATGAATCTCTTCTCATTTGGCGCTGTCTTCTGTCTCCTTTGCTTTCCCTTTCATGGAAGGAAGAGAGAGCCTATGTCCTGTCTGTGTGGAAACTTCAGTTACTTGTGAACTGGGGTGCCCTTGACGTTGTAGGTAAAAATTAGTTGCTCTTTTTGCATAACCTTGTTTCGCCTTTTATTTTTCCTATTTGCTATTAGGCAGTTGAACATCCTATTTGTATGCTTGAACCAAAGGATGCATGCGCTCCGTGTGTCTGTAAAGGATTGTGCTTATATCTTATGAAAATTAGCATCTGTCTGGCAGCGAATGGGTTGTGGTGTTTGCTCGTGTGCTCTGGTTGTATATCATGAGGTGATTTCCTTGCAGGACTTTTGAGAAGATGGAGTCTCATGATGAGACTGGATGCCAAGCTCCAGAGGGCCCCATCCTCTGCATTAACAACTGTGGCTTCTTTGGAAGTGCTGCTACCATGAACATGTGTTCCAAATGCCACAAGGACATCATCCTGAACCAGCAACAAGCCCAACTGGCAGCATCATCCATTGAAAGCATTGTGAATGGAAACTCTAGCGGGAATGGAAAAGAACCTGTGGTTGCTGGTGCCGTTGATGTACAAGCTGCACCTGTAGAGGTGAAAATCATCTCCACAGAACCATCCATTGCTTCAAGCAAGCCTTCTGAGATGAAGGCAAAAGAGGGACCCAGTAGGTGTACCGCTTGCCGAAAGCGTGTTGGTTTAACAGGGTTTGGTTGTAGATGTGGAGACCTGTTCTGTGCAATTCATCGTTACTCTGACAAGCATGACTGCCCCTTTGATTATCGGACTGCTGCTCGTGATGCTATTGCTAAAGCCAACCCAGTTGTCAAGGCAGAGAAGCTTGATAAGATCTAAGAGCCACGGACTGAAGTGATTGTTTATGTAATCAAGTATGATTCTTCTCCTTCTGTCCATGCGTCCTGGTTCAAGTGTGGCAGCTTTGTCCTGTCTAGTGTCCTTCATTGATAAAAATGGTTCAGGGCATGATAGGACATTGTCGCAGTCCAAGGAACTTTATATTTCTAGTTGATTGGCGAGGATTCCTTTGTTAGCTCCAGTGTGCAAGTCTTTATTTGTGTTGGTTTGTGGACATCGTTATGGGTTACTTTGTCATGTTATTTGCTGGTTGGTACGCATTTCTTTCTGGTATTGCATGGAAAATTGATCTGCCCCAATGCATATATGTGTACATTTTTCAGTTTTTCATAAATCTTTTAGCAGTTCAATGCTTTTACTCTAGCTATCTGCTCTTCAATGGTCTGAAGCAATGTTGTGTAAAACCATTTACTGGCAGCCTGTTTTCACTTTCTGCACGATTGTTTGCTTTATATTTGGATAAAGGGTTCCTTGAGCTGTAGATGTCTACCATCAAAAGGCTCAAGGGTGTTTCATTTTAGAAACTTTTCATATGTGGTCTTTTGGTGTTATTCTCTGTTGAAATGCTTTCCTCCTAATATAGTCAATTAGAACTGACAGTTCCTATGCATTGCTGCATTTTGTGCTAAACAGTTTGATACACTGTCCCAGGATAAAAATTGTGGCATCTCCTTTTCTCAATGTAATTTGTTGCGTGACTGCTATAGATGATGACTTGGTTTTTGTTCTTCTTATTGCTAAAGGTAAAGGTAGAATTTATTTTCCTCCAGTTATCAACTATCCATCGATTTTTTTCTTGAGTTGGGACAGCCTTCTGGGAAAACGTTTCTTTAGGCTTCCTTTGATGGGATTAGGTGGTTTTTCCTCAGTTTTTCTTGTGCATTTATAGAGGCAAGCTCAGATTATATTAGCCTCATTTCCCTCTTGCCCTCGATGTTGAATATATTTATTATATTCACTTATCACTTTGTTTTGGTTGTGTTTTATTGTAACCCAAAAGCTCTATGAAACTAAATCTGTGTTCAAGATCGGATTGGAATTCAATCTTCAGTTTCCTATCAAAACTCCTGTTGGCCTGAACATGCCTAATGGCAAAGACTTGAACAGCATCCCCTCCGACTCTCTCTCCCCCCGGCACTCATTAACTTTCAGTGTCACGTAATAATTGACATTGGTGTCAATGTTTAAAGTGAACGTCACTGCGAATGAAGTTCTTGAAGCCTGTAATGTGGTTAGAATGGCTGTTGAGTATTTGGTTTCTTTGCCTTTTTCTTTACGTCAATCTTTTTTTGTCGGAGGTGGCTCTGCTCATCGGTTGCCAACTTGATGTGCCCCTCGTTTGCTAAAACGTACTGCCAATTGACCTCCTGGATTTCTGAGTTGAGAAGGGTAGGGATAGATCCATGGTACTTGGGTTCTCGACATGTGACTTTTTTTTGTCTCCTGAAAAAAAACTGTGATTGGACCAACTTCTGTTGCCCTTCCAAACTTTTGAAGATAGAAGATGTTAGACAGGCAGAGGAAGAATAAACACTGGGCATTTTTACTTTCTGGGGATTTTTGCTTTGAAGTTCAAGTGCAATAGCCCAGCCGCAGTTCTCTTTAGGCCCTCTCCCTGCTGTGAGGGACGGGGAGCTTGACTACCATGGGTGGGCTTCATGCTTTCCTTTTCACTTTCAAGCTATGTTTTGGTGAGGTATCTCCTTTCGCCCTTATTGATCCACCACCGTATCGCTTCTATCCCTGTACGAATATTTGCAACTTGCCCTTTTAGTTTTGAAAAAAATTATGTTACCCATATTTTGCTAATAGCTCATGAGAGTAAACCGTGAGCGCAACATTGAAATAAAAAGGTGAAATAACACTGCTTTCCACTAGACGTCGTAAGCTATTTTACAATCAAGGGTAATATCGAATCTTAAATGAAATTACAGGATTGAAATAGAAAAAAAAAAACAAAAAAACTAGAAGTATAAAAAAAAGTAGGGGTACTCATGGATATTGAGTCGGTTTTTTACTTATAATTGTATTTAATCCAATTTAAGATATTTTACAAAATCTAAACCCAATATATTTCATCATTATTTTTACCTAAATGGGTTGGGATAAAATTTTATAGATATTATAAATATTTACAAGTTGAGCATGTTAATTCCTTTATTCTTCAATGATCCTAAAAAAAAATGTTGGGTTGCAATTGTTGGAACTATATAAGACCTCTAAAATACATATATTAGGGTGACATAAAAACTCATAATTTTCACTTAAAAATAAAAGAAAAATTAGAATCAAGTATTTTATCAAACAGTTAAGATATAATATAATATAAAAATAGACCAGTAAAAAAGACTATAAAGTATTTTTAAGTTTGTGATTTGAGTGCAAAAATAAAAGTTCAACCAGAATTATTAAAAATTTTATTTGTTTTTTTATAGTCTCTTGGTTATCAAACATAAAATATTAAAATTGTAAAATACATTATCATTCCATCAAATTAAACTTCAAAAGAAGCTTTAAGTTTATTAATTGCTTGCCAAAGAGTATCAATTATACGAGGAAGAGATAAAAAAAAATTGATAAGTAATTAAGTATGTGAAGTTTGAAGAAGAAAATTGAAGGGAAAAAGATTCAATGAATGAGACGGCTGTAGTTGTTAGTGTGAAGGTTATAAATGAAAGAAACGAAGAAGAAAAGGGAAAATATTATTTATAGTAAGGATTATGTTATTTGCATTGGGTTATAGAGGTTAAATCGGGGTTAAGTGAGTTTTAAAAATCTCATTTCACACCCCCGACCTTATGATATCTTTTTATATTCATTATTATCTATAAAATGTGAATCGAGTTAAATAATGCAAATATTATAGATAAGCCTGGTTTTTTCAAAAAAAGTTGTAATATTGATGAATCTACAGGGGAAATCAAATTCACCTGTTATGTTTTTCTTTTGCGGGGTGAAGTATGTGAAAGATTTATAATCTAATGTGTAGGGGTCAAATCCTGTAACCAAATAATGATAATTATAAATAATTAATCGGACAAGGAGGACACAGAGGAACATGGCAAGCAAAACAAAGGAGTGGTGTCCCTACCGCCACCGTCTGTTGAAAGCAATGCTGGGTATTGAGTATTGTTCTTATAGCTTTCTTCGATGCAATAAGTGAAATTTGATGATAGCAAACTTTCAACAGCCCACCACATCATGCCTGGTTTTTTCATCAAATGACAAAGAGGGCACCCTCATATCCTTTGTTGGGACTTGAGGGAGGAGGGGCTTCTGTCTAGGGAATATTACAGCCAAAATACTAGCTCAAACACCCATAAACCTCTCTCTCTCTCTCTCTAGGGAATATCACAGTAGCTCAAACACCCATAAACCTCCCTCCTCCTCTCTCTCTCTCTCTCTCGGGAATATTACAGTAGCTCAAACACCCATAAACCTCCCTAGTCTCTCTCTCGAGCCAACAGGAGTTTGTATCTTTATGGCCTTGGATGCTTCAGACGACTGTCTTTCTATCATTTTAAAGTTGACTGATTGATTACTATACTAGAGAATATGCATGCAAGACTTTTTGAAATAGGAGATTTTAGTTGTTTAATTATACTTACAAGTAAACCTTTAAGGTCACTCCTGGTTATATAATAATAATAATTATTATTATACTGCATAGTTTAGAGCATAACTTTTTGTTGTTGAACAACGTGTAATTGGTTGACATTCTAATCTACCAGCCCTACGCCAAACAATGAAATTGCCAACATAAATATTTGTGGGAGAAATAAAATTAATCCATGGTAATATGTGTTTGACTCGCCAGCAAAAATGATCGAAGCAGCCCTGTATAAGAAAATATTCAATAATTGTTTTTAAAATATTAATATTCGTGTCAGTTTACACATATTTTTTATTAATTATATGAGTATTAAAATTAGTGATAATATAAACCTCTAAATAAATATTATATTAATAATTACAAGGTTCAAACTTAAAATTATAAAAAAATAAATCTTCTCTGGTTGTATATATATTCAATCATTTCTTCGACCACTCTTGATTACATAACAATGACTCTTGCAAATGATGGTTGCTTGATACAAAGTATTTGGGGTTTGCCTTTAATTTTTCTTGGACCTCTTTTGGGTAAATAGTGAATAGAAATTATGAGCTAACATGGCCTCCTTTTAGCAATCGCATTGAATTAATAATGCGCCGTAGTTTCTTTTTCCTGTCAAAGTAATAATATTGCACTATAGTTGGAAAGGCAACAATACAAATCCCAATTGGCAATCATGTTCTTCATTGAAAAAAAGAAAAAAGAAAAAGAAAAAGAAAAATCACCCCTTGAATGTTTACTATAGTAGTGTTTTTTTTGGGGCTATATATTATAACCACATTGACTAATTACTCTTCATCTTTCTTAATGATAATTTCTAGTCTCTCGTCTGTCATTGTCACATTGCTAAAAAAAAAAAATAGACAGAAACTGCCATTGCCATATGATACTTAATCATAAATTATATGATACTTAAAACATGTATGATAATAATTATTTTTTAAAATATTTTTTATTTGAAAATATATTAAAATTATATTTTTTAAAAAATTTATTTCTGTCATTAACACATCAAAACAATATAAAAATATAAAAAAATAATTTAAAGCAAATTAAAATAAAAAATTTTAATTTTTTTAAAACATTTTTATAATGTAAAAATAAATAAGATATAAGATATAAATTACATAATTTATCTGTTAAAAAAAACAATAAAGAAAATCAATTATAATTTTTTAAAAAATAAAAAGCATTATAATTGATGCGGATCTCGAAAACAATCAATTAAATTTCCCTAATTTGCTTATAACCGGAATTCTCACCTGTGTTTTTTTTCTTTTTAATTCGCAAGCGAGAACTGCAGTTTTTCTATGCTATTTTTTAAAATATTTTTTTTACCATGCTAATTCCCCCCCCCCCCCCCACCGGCGAACTGTGCTAACGTTTATACTTTATAAAAACTCGAATTTTCTTGGGATGCTTTCAAAGCAGGCCTGACAGTGAAAAAATTTAGTAGGTCTTTCGCCACAGGATGCAATAATGGTGTTCTTCTTCCAGCCTTGCACTTTTACAGTTTAAAGTCAAGATTTGGGTGAAAGAAGTCAACAGGTAATAAAGGAGGAAGCTGTTTTCCGTTGGTGTTTTGGTAAGTTATCACATCTAAAATAATTAATTTGTCAAGTTCAGGAAAAAATAATTAGGGGTACGCTAGAGTTGAGACAGCCAAAACGCGAGTTGCTGCTGTTATATGCGAATCAGCTATCATAAATACTTTTTATGACTCGTATTTTGTATATGATATTGGTCCAGAAATAATCTATTTTGTTATCAAATATCCAGTGTTTTTGAACGTTCAAAATATCTCATGGATAGTCTTTGCATAATACTATGAAGCCATTCAAAATCTACTAATATATTTACATGGAATTTCTATTTTATATCAGAGATGAAAACATGGAGAACAAGTTCATTTATAGTGACAGTCACTTATTTTATCGGTGGAAAGAAATCCCATTTACGTCACAAATAAATGGATTTGAGAAAGAAAATAAATATTTATAAGGCCTAAAATCCCAATATTTTCTTAGCTAACCCAAGATTCCATTGACCCTCCAAGAAATAATATTAAAAAGGGCTCCATTATCAATCCCATCTCACATCTCATCATATTCGTTACTGGTTAAACGACAAGGACAGGGGCTCGAATTTAAGAGCTTGTCTCCTTCCCCGGCTCTGCAGTTACTGCGAAGAAATTAAAAATAAAAAAATTTGTATGTACCAAAACATCCAAAAATTGTACTATTCATGTATTGGAAGATGCTCGAGGAGGTGAATAGTTTCGAAAACTTCATAAATTGTTTACTCACAGCAATCGGAGAGCATGCTTGTGATTCTTAAAGTTTTTTTTTTTTATATATATATATATAATTATATAGAAACAATTAAAAAATATTAATTTAATTTTTTTTGAAGAAAACAAAATTTTTTAAAAAATATAACTCTCACAAACAATTAATTTAGTTAAGAGACTGGATGGATCCAAGTATTTACTTGTGTTGGGCTAGTAAATAAGTTATTTTTAGTATTTAAATGATACTATTTTAGTTTAAAAAATTATCAAAATAGTGTTTTTTTTTAAAATAAACTTTGATTCATCAACCAATCTTAAATTAACTTGTTTAATTCATGGTTGGGTTTTAGATGGAATAACTCTGATTGAAGTTATGATTGTGTTTGTTTAAGATGTGTGGTTTTACTTTTTTAAAAAAATTAAATTTTATTTGTTTTAAAATAATTAAATTATTTTGATATGCTATCAAAAATAAAATTTAAAAAATAAAAAATATTATATTCATACATATTTAAATACAAGTCATTTTTAAAAAATAATAGCTAACATAATTACAATAGGTAACAAACGAAGGAAATTTTAAAACCATCCAACCCGCATCAATCGTCATGCAGGCGACCACGTGGGGACCGATCTTTGATTGGATTCACTGCGAGTCAAAGATGGTCCTGATAGATATTCTATAATTGTAATAAAAGAATTTGTCCTAAGAATCCTAGCAGATCCTCGCCATTAATCTGAGCAGTGAGAAAGAAAAACAAATTGCTGTACGACATGACCTCATGAACTCAGCGGTGAAACCGGGTGATCTTCCTGCTGTACCAGAGAAAACCCATCAAAATCGATGCAAAACTGTAACCAGACAGTGACCATACACCATTTTTCTCTTTCTCACTCTCATCCTCATTCTTTCTCTTTTTGTTTTTTCATGCTGCTTTTTTTTCATGTCTTTGTTAACGATATCAATGGAATATTTTGCTTGTAAAACAAATCCTAACTCTGCAATATCTTTTCTTTGTACATGTAAAAAATATATTAAAAAATAATATAAATTATATTTTAAAATTTTATTTAATAATTTAAATTATTAAATTAATATGGTTATTTAATATGATATCAAAGTCTTTTTATGATCAAGCGATTACGAGTTTGAATTTCATCATCTCTATTTATTTGATAAAAATTAATCATAAGGTAATACAAGTCCGTGCAGGTTTCAAGCGCAAAGAACTTTCACTTGAGAGGATGTGTTAGAGAATAATATAAATTATATTCTAGAACCTCATCTAATATATAGCTTAACTTATTGGAATGAGATGATTTTTTTGATAATAAAATCATGTACCAAGTTCATCCTTCAAATTTCAAGAGATAATGCCATTTTATAACAAACCTTATCATTTCTCTTTTAATAGAAAACATTAATTGAATAGAGGCATGTTTGTTTCCTAGAAAATTATTTTTCAAATTTTTCTGTGTTTGTTTGTCATTAAAAAAGTTGGTCAACGGAAAATATTTTCCGGTCAATTTTAGTCAAAAAAAATTTGGTTTGGCTCTTAGGAAAGTGTTTTCCCTTTAGCTGTGTTTGTTTTCCGGAAAGTGGTTTTTGGAAAATCACTTTCCAAACTTTCTTGTGTTTGTTTGCCATTAGAAAAGTTGATCAATGGAAAACACTTTCCAATAAAAGAAAATTTTAATTTGGTTTTCAGGAAAGTGTTTTCCTGAAAAAGTTTGGGGGAAAACACTTTCCGGGAGTTGTGAAAAATTTAAAAATGTCATTATTTGTTGATTATATCAAATTTGATCCTCAAACCTTTGATCGCTATATATATATTTTGTTTTGAATATTTATTTTTAATTTCATCTCTTAAAATTTTATCTTCATATTAACTTTGGTCTTTATTTTTATAATTACTATTTGCTTTTTTCTTATCATTTTTTATTGAATTTTTTTATCTATTATATTTGGTCCTCATTCTTTTGATTGTTACTTATTTTATTTGAAATAATTTATGAAATGTTGATTATTATTATTTTAATTTCTTCATCTTTCATTTTTTTTAAAATTTTTTAGATTTGATCTCTATTATTTTGATTATTATTTATTTTATTTGAGATCATTTATGAAATTATATTTTTTTTTTCAATTTCATTCTCATTCAACTTTTTAATTTGTAAGATTTGTTTCTCATTATTTTAATAAACTTGAGAAAAATAAAATGTTAATAAGTTATTTTTCAGCTCATTTTCCATAACATAATCAAATATTGGAAAATATTTTCCAACTTATTTTCTATTACACTACCAAATATCAGAAAATACTTTTTTAAAATTCATTTTTTCCGGAATTTACTTTTCAAAAAAAACTATTTTCCAGCAAATAAACGGGATCAGAATAAAATTAATAATTTTTTTAATATAAATATTTAAATTAATTTATATATGTTTTAATTAATTTTATAACCTTTAAAATTAATAATTATATAAATTTTTACTAAACTTCTTGTGGGTATTTTTGGGTCTTGACAGACAACAGTGTAGGATAGCGATGACATAACCCATGGAAGATGATGTCTATGGGTCACTGAAAAGAGTAGGCACATTGGTACGTGTGAGGTAGACTCTTGTCTCTTCTTCTCAGAATCTTCAGGGACCACTCTCTTTCACTCACGAGAAGAGAAGACTTTCTGGGTTCTTTGATAGTGGTTGGTTCCTTTTCTATTTTTTCTGTTCCCTTTTTCTCTTGTTTTTTTTCCGTCTGTTCTGACTTTGGTTGGAGTCACTGTCCTTGGTCCGATAATTCATGCCCGAAAATATACACATTTTTCACCGTGCTCACTCGAGGACAACGCTACATGGCTCATGAAGTTGACCCAGAGAGCCAAAATGGCCTCTGGTTTCTACTTTTTTTTATTTCTTTCAACGACGGCTTTGATCAGATACTTCATCACCTTGACGATTTGATTAAGTTTATGGAGCATTTTCCTGTGCAATTCCTTTTCTATCTGTGACTGTTCATCGTGTTACATTGATGATGGATTGGAAAAGAATCTTTGAAAACTGACGCATTTTTGTCAAAATTGTCAAACAAATTGTCAACACCAATTGCAATTATTAATTTGTGATGCCCCATTACCACCTGCATCAGGCTATTATCAACCAAGACCATGAACTCAACATTTAGGGTTGTTTAGAAGTGGGGTATTTGATACAATTTAAAATATTTTTTTATTTAAAAATATATAAAAATAATATTTTTTATTTTTTAAAAATTATTTTTCAATTAGTATAGTAAAATGATCTAAAAATATAAAAAATTTAATTTTACACCAAAACAATTTTAAAATTAAAAAAAACAGTTTTAACCATATTTTAGCACTGGTGTAGGTTATATTTGAAAACACAATAAAAATTTTATTTTTTAAAAAAATTAATTTTTTTATTTTAATTTATTTTATGTTTTTATATCATTTTGATGTGCTGATATCAAAAATAATATTTAAAAAATTTAAAAAATATATATTATTCTAATATTTTTATATCATTTTAAAATATATTTTTTATTTTTTAAAAATTAGTTTTTAACATCTGTACAGTAAAATGATTTAAAAACATAAAAAATTTAATTTTACACCAAAATAATTTTAAAATTTTAGGAAAAATAGTTTTAACCATATTCTCAAACACTGGTGTAGGTTGTGTTTAAAAACATGGTTAAAATTTTATTTTTTTAAAAAATTAAATTTTTTATATAAAATTTTTTTTGTATGTTTTTATATCATTTTGATATGTTGATATCAAAAATAATATTTAAAAAATTAATATATATATATATATATTATTTTAATATATTTTTAAATAAAAAATATTTTAAAAAATAACTACAACTCTACTAAACACCCTATTACTGATCTAACTAGACATTCAGTTTTAATACATTTATATGTTGTCTAGTCCCATTGTGAAGGGAATATAAGTTTTGATCTTTATACACACACATACACAAGATAAAATCCCTCGGCAAGTACGTAAATATAAAATATACAATAATTCATGTTAGATATACAAGAAAGAAAATCAGAAGGGTAACATTTGCTAATTAATTATACAGTCGAGAATTCTTGGATTAAAATGAAAGGGATAGAAGCAATGCATATGTGCTCAACACACGGCCAATTATATACCCTACGATAGTATTCGATCCAGCGGTCCAAATGTAGTCGCTTCCCTACAAATAAGGGCACTGTTTGGTCGGGGGGGGGGGCAGACACTGTCATCTGCATATTTTCACCACGATAGTAAAAAGACTGTCTCTAAGCTATGATAGTTTTTTCCACTGCATGATCGATGTCGGGGAACCACGGTAGAAACATATTTTTATTCGTGTCACGGGTAAGGTTTTTAAAATAACAAATTATCATAATTTTCATGTAAAAAAAAAAACAAAAAAGTCATGCCTTGCTTACACGAAAAAATAATTACTTTGGAAAAATCATATAAAACATTGACAATAAAAAGATAACAAAATAAATATTCTATTCTGACTAAATATTCGTGGGAGATTTTTTTTGAAATCACATATTAAATTCATATATAAGTGTTCATAAAAAAATTCCTAGTATTACTATAAAAAACTATAATTTTATTTTAAACTCATAACATAACCCGGTAATTTTGTACATATTCTCTATGATTTAATTTGAATAGATAAAATAATAATTAAAAGGAGAAAATAGAAGGTGATGAGCAAAATTCCCTTTAAACAAAACAAACTGAGTGCTACTGGTCCTACCACCTCTCTCTCTCTCTCTCTCTCTCTCTCTCTCTCTCTCTCTCTCTCTCTCTCTCTCTCTCTCTCTCTCTCTCTCTCTCTCTCTTTTAAATAGAATATACAATATATCGTCTACTAAATTTTTTTATGTTATCAAGAAATTAGGGTTTGAGTTTTTTTATTTATAAAACAAAATTTCACCATATTTTCTTTTAAAATATCTCAAGAACACCCTAAAAAAAATCAATAAACCCATTTTAAACAAAAAACACTATCCAATCACTTAAAAAAAAAACTGGATTAAAAAAAACTTTACAGTCCTAATCTATTTTTTTTAAAAAAACCATTTTTATTAAATTCCCTTCTCTAAAATGAACATATTGACTCCAATATATATATATAATTAGCCGAACCCTTTCCTTTATCTTAATGTCTAGAGAGTGAAACGTGAAAAAATAAAGTTGAGAAGCGAAATGTAAATTCTAGAATACTAGGGATCAAAAAAATGCATAAATTGAACCTTCAATGACTAAACTAAACTTCTCCATGCCTTAAACAGTGAAAACGAAAAGAGCTATGTTGTTTGTTTGATGTGTTAATTCTAGTCCTTGTTCTTTTATTTTTTAAATTATAAATCAAAGTTTTATTTTATAATATTAATATTTAATTTGATATCAGAATATTTTCACACTTCGTATATGCAATAATAGCATGCAAAGTGAAGTAAATCTTAACAGATAAAACGATGACAATATAAATCACGAGGATTAAATAACAAGGAGATAAAGCTCAACGATCAAGATACAAAGAAAAGCAGGCCTAGCAAGGAAAGGGATTTGTTTCTTTTGTCTGCACCCGTGTTTGTTTTTTTTTTATATATGCTAGTTATTTTCACCGTGTTTTATTTGTTCATTGAACTTATTTAATGAATTTAAAAATTAATTATGATACATGTAAGTTGATATAAATATTTTTATTAATAAAAAAAAAGATAAAAAAGAAAAAAAGTCAACAGTGTTGTAAATAATTTACGAAGGTGGGTACAGTACTGTATACGGTAAAAACACGTTATATTTTATTTTATAGCTGTGGCTGTAACTGTAATAACAAAGAGAGGGTGTTTGGGAGTGTGGTAGTTGTTGCTTTTCAAATAGCTTCTCGTGCCGAAAAGTATGCCAATAATATTTTTTTATTTTTTAAAAATCATTTTTGATATCAGCACACCAAAACGATCCAGAAAGTACAAACCGAACTCAATTTTAGCAAAAAAAAAAAAAAAAAAAAATTTTGAATTTTGGTGAAAAGCCGGTTTGGCCGCAATGCCAAACGGGCAGGACCGTCGCCTGTTTTTAAATTTAACCTATCTTTGTTTGTTCCACACTCTTAGCCTCGAGGATGATGCACTGCGCCCACATCAATTACAGGTCTTTGATTGTGCCTGTCTACGCCTCTACCATATATGACAAACTTCATAATGTACGTTTCATAATATTCTTTGTTTCCACACGCACACACACCAGCAGTTGTAGTAATTATTTTAATTTTAATTTTAATTTAATCTAAATCACCCTAGAGATATTTCATATTTGATGGTTTATGTTCCTCCTTGCCTTACAATAGGTTAGAAAACAATATAAAATATATATTAAGATTTTATTTAACAATTTAAGTTATTAGATTAAAATAATTTTTTAATATGATATCAAAGCATTGATAACTAAGTGATCACGAGTTTAAATCTCATCACTTTTATTTATTTGATAAAAATTAAGCACAAGATAATATGATTTTATGCAAGTTTTAAACTCAAAGGGTTTTTACTTAAAGAGATATATTAGAAAATAATATAAATTATATATTAAAACCTCACCTAACAATTTAAACTATTAGATTGAATTAATTTTTTGACACAATCATCTTATTTTTTAATTCAAATTAAGGTCATAACATGATCCACAAGAAAAACTAACCGTCCAATAAATTTAATCCCTCTTTCTCTTAGTAATCAATAGTGTTAAACTTGTTTCAGTTTATATTAGATAATCTTTTTATCATTATAGGTCAACGCAACAATGATAATTTAAAGTTTTTAAAATTATAATAATAATTATTTTTTAAATGTTTTTTATTTTAAAATAAAATAAAATAATATATTTTATCAAAAAATTATTTTTTATATCAGAATTAAAACAATAAAAAACATAAAATAAATTATATTTTTTTAACAAATACTATTTATAACGCAATTCCAAATGATCTGTTAAAGCAAACCCTACATATTATTGTTTATTTATGTGTTTAGAATAGTTAAATTGATGATATTTAATATTTTTAATGATTTTAATGGGTTGATATTAAAAATAAAAAATATTTTAATATATTTTTAAATAAAAAATATTTTTAAAAATCAGCATCATTCATCCACTGTATCGAATTCATAATAAAATCTGAATCACCTTTTATTATCGCTTTCACCCAAAAGATTTCTAATGGCCTTTTTTATACATGAATACTCTTCTTAACCGATCGACATCTGGCAAACCATTTCTTTAAGTCAAGCTCACTCACAGTCCTCGCTTCACTGATAAATAGAAAAACATTGAAAAAACACAACCAGGCTCTCTCTCACTCTCTCCTCCAATGGCTACTACCTGCACATACACTTTTGCTCTCTGTCTTAGCCTCGCATTCTTCATGTTTAGCTCAGCAGCTTCTTTAACGGAAGCTGATGTCCTCCTTTCTTTCAAAGAATCCATTCAAGACCCCAAGAACTCTCTTACAAGCTGGTCTAACAGCTCAAATGCCCATCACTGTAACTGGACTGGAATCACCTGCTCTACTTCACCTTCACTCACTGTAACTTCTCTCAATCTTCAAAATTTGAATCTTTCTGGTGAAATCTCTTCTTCAATCTGTGATTTAACCAATTTGGCTCTTCTCAATCTTGCTGACAATTTTTTTAACCAGCCTATACCTTTACACCTCTCTCAATGTAGTTCTTTGGAGAGTTTGAATGTCAGTAACAACCTCATCTGGGGTCCTATCCCAGATCAGATTTCTCAGTTTCAGTCTCTGAGAGTTCTTGATTTGAGCAAGAACCATATCGAGGGAAGGATTCCAGAAAGCATTGGCTCATTGGTGAAGTTGCAAGTACTCAACTTGGGAAGCAACTTGCTTTCAGGTAGCGTTCCTTCTGTATTTGTGAATTTCACTGAGCTTGTTGTTCTTGATTTGTCTCAAAATTTGTACTTGATGAGTGGTGTTCCTAGTGAGATTGGGAAACTTGGGAAGCTTGAGCAGCTATTGTTGCAAAGTTCTGGTTTTTATGGTCAAATTCCTGATTCTTTTGTGGGTTTGCAAAGCTTAACCATTTTGGACCTCTCACAGAACAATCTGAGTGGTATGATTCCTCAAACACTAGGGTCTTCTTCTAAGAACTTAGTGTCTTTTGATGTTTCTCAAAACAAGCTTTTAGGGTCATTTCCAAATGATATATGCAGCGCACCAGGCCTTAAAAACCTCGGTCTCCACACTAATTTCTTCAATGGTTCGATACCAAACTCCATTAGTGAATGCTCTAATCTTGAGAGGTTTCAAGTTCAAAACAATGAGTTTTCTGGTGATTTCCCAGGTGGGTTATGGTCACTAAGCAAAATAAAGCTAATTAGAGCTGAGAACAACAGATTTTCTGGTGCAATACCAGATTCAATGTCAATGGCAGCTCAATTGGAGCAAGTTCAGATAGATAACAACAGCTTCACTGGAAAAATTCCCCATGGTCTTGGTCTGGTTAAGAGCTTGTATAGATTCTCTGCATCTCTTAATGGTCTCTATGGTGAATTACCTCCGAATTTTTGTGATTCTCCTGTTATGAGTATCATAAACTTATCCCACAATTCTCTTTCTGGTCAAATTCCAGAGATGAAAAAGTGCAGGAAACTGGTCTCCTTGTCTTTGGCAGACAATAGTCTTACTGGGGAAATCCCTCCATCCCTTGCCGATTTGCCTGTGCTGACTTACCTTGATCTTTCCGATAACAACCTCACTGGTTCAATCCCAGAAGGGCTTCAAAATCTGAAGCTTGCTCTCTTCAATGTATCCTTTAACCTTCTATCTGGAGAAGTCCCCCCAGCTCTAGTCTCTGGACTCCCTGCTTCATTCCTGGAAGGAAATCCTCACCTTTGTGGCCCAGGATTGCCCAATTCTTGTTTTGATGGTCTGCCAAGACATCGCAATTCTGCTGGTCTTAGTTCATTGGCATGTGCCCTTATATCTATAGCATTTGGTCTGGGAGTCTTGCTTGTTGCTGCTGGGTTTTTCGTGTTCCACCGATCCACTAAATGGAAATCTGAAATGGGTAGTTGGCATTCGGTGTTTTTCTATCCTCTCAGAGTCACAGAGCATGATTTAGTCATGGGAATGGATGAGAAAAGTTCTGTTGGAAATGGTGGAGCTTTTGGTACAGTGTACATTATATGTTTACCAAGTGGTGAACTGGTTGCCGTGAAGAAGCTAGTCAATATCGGGAACCAATCTCCAAAAGCATTGAAGGCTGAGGTCAAGACATTAGCCAAGATCAGACATAAGAACATCACTAAAGTTCTTGGATTTTGCCATTCAGAGGAATCAATCTTTCTAATTTACGAATACTTGCAAAAGGGGAGCTTAGGGGATTTAATTAGCAGACCGGACTTTCAGTTGCAATGGAGTGATAGGTTGAAGATTGCCATTGGGGTTGCTCAAGGATTGGCATACCTTCACAAGCATTATGTCCAGCATTTACTTCACAGAAACATTAAGTCGACTAATATCCTCCTGGATGCGGACTTTGAACCAAAGCTCACAGATTTTGCTCTCGACCGAATCGTGGGAGAAGCCTCATTTCAAACAACTGTTGCTTCAGAATCTGCATCCTCTTGCTACAATGCTCCTGGTACACTTCTTTCACCCCTAGTTAGTATTTTGTATTTACAGTGATCAGATTGTTCTGTCACGTGTTTAAAATTAGCTTCACAGATCCATATTGTGCGTGTTCTTTGAATTGTTCTCTCATTAGCTGCTCATTGCAGAATGTGGATACACAAAGAAAGCAACCGAGCAAATGGATGTTTACAGCTTCGGTGTGGTGCTTCTAGAGCTGATAGCAGGCCGACAAGCTGATCGAGCAGAACCAGCTGACTCTGTTGATATCGTGAAGTGGGTTCGGAGGAAAATCAACATCACAAATGGAGCAGTCCAAGTTCTTGACTCTAAGATATCAAACTCTTCCCAACAAGAGATGCTAGAAGCTCTAGACATTGCCATTCGTTGCACTTCAGTGCTGCCAGAGAAACGACCATCAGTGCTTGAAGTCACTAGAGCACTTCAGTCTCTAGGCTCAAAAACTCACGTTTCAGACTCATACTTGTCCACTCCCGAGGAGAACTCAGTCCCAGTATAAATATTCGAAACAGAAGACTAGCCCTCTTTGTTTTTCTTTGCTTCTGGTCTTTGTATGTAAATGAAACTTGATTTCATATATCTCGTTTTGACTTTCCTCTTAAAAAGAAAACATAAGGAAAAATGTGTCAGTTTGTATGATATTCTCTGCTCCACCAGACTTTGGGTTTGGGGTTTTGGACCTCTCGGCTAGGACATTGATCGAACAAGTTAAAACATCAAAATGCTTAGGCAATTATTTTAAAAGAACTAATTGTTAGCTTGCTCGATGCTAATGGTAAAAATCTCAACTTGTTCCATGGCGAGACATGATATTAGTTGTTCTGAAAATATTTACAAGTTCACAGCAGAATCAGGAGTGGAAACTTGAGGAATTTGCCCAAGCATGATTATGCTCATGTCATTGACAACACCCTTTTCTTCGGTTTGGAAAGCCCGGAAGAACTAGGTTTACACAGTGAGGATCCTCTTTCTTCTTTGCTTAAGCCCATCCCATTTCTTTATGTTCGAGTTTAAGACTATTAATCTTTACCACACTCTCAAATTGACCCGCCATACTCAAAGTTTGCAATCGTAGCTTGCCTGCTTTATATTGGGCTGATGATCTTTCGAGTTTGTAATCCGGGGAAATCAAACCATGTTCCACATCAGAGCATCTATCTTATTAATACATGGATTTCTAGATTTGAACTCCCACGATAAATATTTAAAAAACTTCGTTGAAACTTTTTTGAACGCGCTACATAGATGGAGGAGGGTGCGCTACAAAGTAAGATCTTGTGAGAAGTAAATTTAGTCTCAATTAATTTGCAATAAAATACCCTTATTATATATATATATATATATGTAAAAAAATAGACTATTATTTTCAATAAGTATTCAACTTCTTACACTAGACTGGTGGTTTTCACGTTTGCTAGATGCTGATGGTGTATATCTTTTTTGATATGGTTGAAATAATTACTTTCTAAAATAATTTTTTTAAAAAATATATATTTAATAAATATATTTTATTTTTTAAAAACTTATTTTTAATATCATCATATCAAAATAATTTTAAAATAAAAAATAATCACTTATTATAATTGTTAAATTTCATCCAAATACACGCATCAACCCAACCTCAAAACAATGTTGTTATAGTAACTTTCTTCAAAGAAAATAAAGTTATTTTCTTTTACAAAAACTGAAAAAAGAAACTAAAACAAAATAATTTTAAAAAAACATTAATTTTTTTAAATTTAAGCTGACTCCATCAAGTCTCACGAGTTAAACCAAGTAACAGATTAATTCACCAAAAGAACAGAACCTAAACTAGACTTAAACTAGACTCTGGGCCACCAAGTCTAAGGTTTCAATATCTGGCGACCATTTTTTAAAAACCGGTTTATTTTTACATTTAAATTTTTTTAAAAAAATTTAAATATTTTAATATCTTGATATTAAAAATAATTTTTTTTATTAAAATATATTTTAACATAAAAATTTATTTAAAAAACAATCAATCAAGCTCACACACCCCCGCGCGGTCCACAAGAACCAAGAGCTTGCAAACTCGAAGTTACGAGCGGCGCCTACGGACTTCCCCCATCTCATGTCCAGTCTTGACCCTCTGACTAGCAGCTGGTTCCGTGTCCTGCCAACGCCTGCGAACTGTCCATCTCTGACACCTTGAAATCTGACCACTGTTTTCTTTAAAGTAAACAAGACTCCCAGGCACGTAAATGGTGATAATGTATTTTTATTGAATTAAATTAATATTCTCATCCAAACAATTCATAGCAACTAAAAAACTGTAGTTTACAAGAAAGCAAATGGCATGGCTTCTGCTGCATTTGAACAAACCTGAAACCTCGAATCATCTTTCACTTGCTTATTTTTCAAGAGTGATTTTTTTTCTTCATATTTACATTGATAAGAAGGGAATTAGGAGAAAAGAAAAGATGTACAGCAAGATTCACTCCCAATCCTCATGCAGACCAGACCTCACGAAGAAGTTCATACCTTGCATTTGCTATCGAATTCCCTGCTGCATATTCCTTGTGTTTTCCATTTCCATTGGCCATGATGATTGCTGGGGATGATGGCAATCTTTCAATTATGGACGTAAGAGGTGAATCTAATTCCTCCAGTTCCTCATCACTGGTGTATCCTTTCCTCTGCACAGCAGATACATTCCTTGACAACTGAGACTTGGTCCCTGCCTCTGCAACCTTTTCTGCCACATCAGCGGAGGAAGGCGGTGTGTACACAATTGGGGCAGCTGTATAAGGGAAGTTTCTGGCAGCATCTCCTGACAATCTCCACTCCACGGTACTCTGACAAATGTAAAAAACATGCACCCGATGGCTTATTGCATCAGTTTCTATATTTGTTGTTTTTGCCTAGTATTCTGACATGAAGGCAAATGCGCATATAATATAAGCCAATGAGGTAACATCAGCACCCTTGTGAAACTTAGGTGGTCCAAGAACTTCAAATAGGGGTATTCTTTCATTGTTAAGCATGTTATCTCCGAAGCTTGACAGTATTATCTCTAAAGAGGACAACTCTTCCAAAACTATCCGGCTTTAAACATCAAAATGAAATTGAAATGACAGGAAAGAAAGATTTACCTCGGAGTTCAATGCCTCTAATACAGCTCCAGGGACAGGATCTGGGCAGAACTCATCAGGAGTAAAATTGCAAAGTATCCGCTTAATTAATGGAAGACCAATAAATGGGCACACCTTTGAAACATAAAGGCAGAAAACAAATCAGTTGTGAAATTAATTAACTCAAAGGCTGTGCAAGTAACATATGTTTCCATGCAAAAGCTACAAGACTATAAAATCAACCTCCTTCCTGATTGATCGGTCCATTAGCATGTCTTTTGGAAGCATCAGAAGATCGCTCAAGTCATTAAGAAGAAGGAAGGGTTTAGCTTCACCATCTTGCTTGTCATCATCCCCGCTGCCATGCTGATCTTCTTTCAAGCAATCATCAGCATCGATCCCAAACATATCAGTAAGCCACCGAGACCAATTACCAACCTGCATGGAGAGTCAGCCACTCATGTTTTAACACTTGTAGAAAGCAAATTTCAACTTGATTTCTCAGAGGAATATGTGACGCAGAAACGAACTGCACCAAGCTAGCAAGGCTCCACTGTGTATGTTTAAGCCTAAATATTTTCCATTGGTACAGCACGCTTATCTAGCAGAGCTGTGCAAAGTGACATGTTTAATAAACTGTTTGACCAGAGTGCTGAGAACCACATCGAGCTAGCTAAGCTTCACTGAGTATGTTTACGCCTAAAGAGTTTCCATTGGTACAGTATGCTTATCTAGAAGAGCTGTGCAAAGTGACATGTTTAATAAACTGTCTGGCCAGATTGACGAGAACCACAATGAGCTAGCAAAGCTTCACTGAATATGTTTAAGCCTAAAGAGTTTCCAATGGTACAGTACGCTTATCTAGCAGAGCAGTGCAAAGTGACAAGTTTAATAAACTGTACGGCCAGAGTGAAGAGAATTATAATCAGAATAGTACTCGCTATTTCAAGCAATTGTAAAACGGACGAGCAAGTAAAATCATTTTAAGGCTGTACTAATACGTACAGAATTTTTGAGTTGTGCCCCAGAACCAAAGCTCAAGTCTCCAGCAGGAATTGGCAGAACCTTGGAATCTAAGATAGGATCCGAAACAGGGTCAGTTGGAATCTCATGAGCAGACTCGCGCAGAATAGCATTGAACATTGCCACATCTAGCCTGGCAACACACTGCTCCATAATCTGTGAAACAAATTAAATTCCAAGTAACCCACCCAAGCCAAGAGTTGAAAACAAGGCCAAAACCAGACTACAGTCAGCTAAAAATTTATGAAAGATGGGATATTTCTCGGACTTGAACTTATAATGTCATGCGTGTAAGACTGAAATATAGAAACTGCAGGTGAGAAGGAAGGGAAAACAACTAGTAATACTTAATACCATTCTTGCAATGATGGGCAAGCAACCACACTCATGACCTCCTGCTCTAACAGGACACAGTCGTTGGAGAGCATCCTGGAAAGCGTTCTTCCATAAGTTGATAGAAAAGCTGCCTTGCTGCTGGTCACCCAAGGCTGGTCCAAGCAACCTTCCAGTGGTTTTATTGGAGGACAAATCCCCAGTAGGAGATTGCATATGTGGAGTCAAAGCCTGAAAACATCAGAGCATAGAATAAAGTTTACCAAGATAAATGAATTTAAAATGTAAAGGCCGTAACATGAATGTTGGTGTAGTTTGTAAGTGAATAAAGAAGAAAAAGATTTCCATCCCATATTGGAAAGAAATACTCCTCCTAGGTGTTTATAGGTATGAGTTTTAATTATGCAGTAAATTAAATGAAAGCCATAATAGATTAAGCCAACTCTTTATTTGTTTCCATTCCCAGAACAGTTTTTCTAACAATGAGTGGCATATTGTTAATGAAAATATGATTATTTACTAAATGAAGTTAAGGCCAGGAATTTATTTGCTAAAAAAAAAACGAGAGAGAAAAAAAAGGGTTTACAATAATTATGGTTTACGTACAAGCATCAACAATAAAATTATAACATTACCCATCCCCACTCTTTCTTACCTGCCACCATACGGATTCAACCACACGGGAAAATATCCATGATTCAACTCTTTCTAATGCTGCAGTAAAGGTTCCTGTCTCCTGCCAATCATCAGCAAACTGCATAAAACCGTTAACTTGTTTGCTACCAGAACCACCCTTCCATTTCAGTGCTGTAGGCTTCCCTTCACTTTTCTTGCTACCCCCATTGGACTCAGCAAGCCTTGCAAGGGGACTTGAGTGCCGTGAACTTCCAAATGCCTGAGAAATGATCTCTCTCAGCACAATTGTGTTGGACAACCAAAATGTTAACCTTCACAAAAAGAACGAAAATCTTATTGGTCCACTATGAAAAAATAGCTACACTTGGAAACAAATTTTAATATAAAACGTGATATTTACTTGCCTTGGAACATCATTACCGCAGGACTTGGAAATCAATACAAGTCCTGAAACAGTGTTTCTGGCAACCGTAGCTCGCTTAACTAGAGTCCAATGCTTGCAAGCATGAATGTAGAGTCTGGAAAGGCGTCTTGCAGGTGTGTGCACCTTATGTGCTGAACTCCCATGTTCTGGGACTACAGAATAAAGTGAAATTTCAAGAGCAGCAACTTCTCTGAGCTCTGCTTCAAGTTTCCCGATTCTCATTTCCATGTCTTCAATCCTTTGATTTAATTCTGCTTCATCCTCATGCTCGCCATTTTCTTCAGCACCATCTGTTACGTTGTCAATTGCAACACTCTGAGTACCATTTGAGGCCTCATCTAAAAAATCTATTTCTTTGACATCTTCTGCAGGCTTATCATCAACTCCTTCAGAAGATTCTAATGAAGGTCTAGGAGGAACTCTCATGTCTTTAGAATTCTTATCAAAAGAACTTTTCGAAGTAACTTTCAAAGGCCCTTTATTCGTTTTTGCAGGTTTTTTAGGAGTGTTATTTACTGCTTTAGACCTAGATATACTAGTCTTGCGATCAGATTTCACCCTTGATCCACGCGGGGGACCGCTTTCTGATAAATTCTTATTGGAAACTGTTTTTGGGACTATCGAAACGTTTTCTACTTTCTCACCCTCAGCTGTCACCGAATCCCCTTGAGATGATACAGAATCTTGTGTTGTCTCAGAATCCGACTCATCTTCCTTCCCCTCCTTAGCTTCTCTATCTAAGTCACCAGAATGGTCATCTGAAGCCTCATCCTTGTTCACTTTAGCAATCATGGAATCGGCTTTTGAATCTTGAGGAGCCTCCTCAGACCTGTTGACATTATCCACATAATGTATAACAAAGCTATCACAAACTTCAGAGGGCTCTGAGCCCGTGTTCGAATCACTTACTAAAATAGCACTGTAGGAGTCTGGTATAGCATGCAAGGATTTAGATTCAATCCCCTTCGTCGTTTGATTCGGTTTACGGTCTCTCCTTTCAATTTTTCCCGAGCGCTTCGACTGATTATTACCGGGAGTTCTTCTCTTGTCACTCTCTTTCATTCTTAACTTGTCTCACCTCCTCCCTTCCACAACAAATGAGCGAGCGAGCGAGTAAGCTGCGGTCAACAAGAGAAAATATCATTAACCAACCAGAAAATAAATAAAAAATATTAATTAAAGTTCAGATGGTTAATGCTATCTATAATCCAGATTCATAATCACACCTACTTATCAATCATAAGCTGACTCCCTCAACTTGTAACAAGCAAAGGAAACTCGTTCTAGTTTCTGCAGAGCAAAGCCTGCAATAAGAAAGCAACTTTCCATAGTTTTAGAAGCTAATATAAATAAAACTTAGTCTCAGTAGACCGACCACTCCCAACCAAGAAAAAAGGATTAAAACTAGCTGGCTCAAAATAAGATAAAGTGAGAATAGATATTTCTGAAGAAGAACGACACCGTTTTTATTTTATTTTATTTTAACATAGATCCTGCATCACATACAAAAACCAGTTGTTCTCCATTGAAAATAAAAACAAAATACAGGTAAAAAGAGCATCTAATCCAATCCAATTTCAAACATTCACTATAATCAATCACCTTCAGAAAACCAGATCTACTACATCATCACTTACTTCTCAAACAAACAATAAATAATCTGTAACTGTAACCTTCAACAAATCGAGAAAACACAATGCACTTCGTCTTCTCTAATTAATGGCTCCAAAAACGACAGCAAAGGACTGTACGAAACGACTGGGGAAAGCTAAGCAGCTGTTTTCGCCGTTAAAAACAAAAGTAATGAAAGAAGAAGTTACCGTATCGTCTTGTTTGCTCAGCTTCCAAAACATGCTTGCAGAGAAAGATAAAGAGAGGCAAAAATGATTTTCCTCTCTTCGGGATTATCACTTGTCTATAAATAAATTAGTGAACTACAAATATTACCTTTCACTTTCTCTCTCTGTGTGGTTAAAACGGCATGTGAACTGGGAAGCTTTATACTGGAACTGGCAGAGAGAGGAGCTCTATCAGTGAGTGAGTGCGGGAAGCTGGCTGGCATTTAAAAAGGTGAGGGCATCATTTTTGCACGGACATGTTTATGACCGGGAAGAGGCTGTCGGTGGGAGGGAGGTGACTGGGGATAACCAGTTTGGGGCTTGACGAGTTACGTGGAAGATTTTTTCGGTATACCTAAACTGCCATCATTTTTTTCTAGAATTACCCAACTGGGTCTGTCTTTGTCCGCGAAACCTCAGGAGCGGGGAGAGATTAGTGTTCTGTGATTTGGATGTGATGTTCATTGAAGAAGACAGTTCAACTCTATTTGTTTTTATATTTTAAAAATTAAAAAGGTTTAATTTTTTTTAAAATTAATATTTTTAAATTATTTTAATAGATTGATATTAAAAATAATTTTTAAAATATATATATATAATTAAAAAACACTTTAAAAACTAAACATAACAATACTCTCAAACATGCTCATATTATAGTCATCTCTTATTGTTTTATTATGAGATAGTGTTTGATAAATTTTATTTTTAAAATTATTTATTTTATTTAAAAACTTATTAATATTTTTTTAAAAAATTGTTTTTGATATTAATTTATTAAAATAATTTAAAAATATAAAAAAAATAATTTAAATATATTTTTTAAAAAAATAATAAAACAATAATTCAATCTTTCCGCCAAACATGCTCTTGAATTTGTAGTATATATTTTCAATATAGTGAGGTCTACCATGCGCGTAGCTGTAGATTCATGGATCAAAATAGTTCATGTATACCAAATTTTACATAATTGATGGACTGTATTTTGTAAGCAATTTTACATAATTAATTTTTTTGAGTAGATAAGTTAAAAAAATTAACTGCGATTTAAATACTTTTGAGAAATTGTCTGAGAAAAATCAAAAGAAAATGAAGGGATCGTGGACAAAACAAGGCCATGATGGTAGAAAGCAAATAGTTTGGGAGGAGGAGGGTGTTTCGGGTATTTAAATGTTCATGACTTTAGACCGCCATTAATTTCTTTGCCTTCCAGGTCAAACAGCAAATCTCTTGGAAGATATCTTTTTTCCCATTCAAGATAATCTAGGGCCCCTGCATTTAATTTTCCATGTTAAAAAACTTTAATCCAATTCTATGATCGCTTCCCGAGTATTAACTACTCCTGACAAGTCCACAGATCCATGCTCTCCACTCTCCACACCGCCATAAATGTCACTAACTGGCCACGTATATATATATATATATATATATATATATATATATATATATATATATATATATATTGTTTTGAGAGGCGTGCGAAATTATTTTTTGAAAAAACAATTATTTTTTATTTTTTATATATATTAATATCAATAATAATTTTTAAAAACTAAAATTTTTTATTTTAAATATATTTTAAAATAAAAATCATTTTGAAAAATAAAATTGTTAGCTAATGAAGGTTCAAGATCAGTCCCCTTCACGTGGAAAGGGTGAGTCAAGTCATGTGATCACCTCAGCCCAACTGTCCAAGTGAAACAGAAGGTAATTTCATGTTAAAAAGCTGCGGCTATTTTTACTGTCCTTGTATTTGATAAATCATTGAAAGTGACAGAGACGAGACGATTGAAACATCTCATCTTCAGGTAGCCGTTTTCGTGGTTAAACCATTTTTCCTGATTTTTTTATTTTTCAATTGTTTTAATATGATAATATTAAAAATAATTTTTATAAAATAAAAAATATATTATTTTTATATATTTTTAAACAAAAAAAGCAACACTCTCAAATATCCTCAAATCACACAGCTCAATTCTACTTAGATAATTTACCATGTTAAACATTAATTAGTGTGTATTTGATGATGCAATAGTTATTATTTTTTATTTTTAAAAGAAAATATAAAATAAATATTTTTAAATTATTTTAATATATTGATATTAAAAATAAAAAAATATTTTTGATAACATGATTAAAAATATCTTTTTAATATTAAATTATTATTTTTTAAATCATTTTAAGATTCTCATATCAAAATTATTTTAAAAAACATGAGAATAACAAGAATAGACAAGTACATGTTTGTTCCCAATTATCACCGATAACTGAGGCCCTCATATCTTGGACATCATCCAGACAGCCCTCATCTCAAAAATTTTATCTTTAAAATTATAAAAGAAAATGATGACATATTTTTTAAAATAACAAAAAAACACCTAAAATACACTTTAAAAAATACATGGAAAAGCACATGAATCGCAATGTCAAAAAAGTGACTAAACACATGTTTATTTAGCAACCACCGCCAACAAAAAAAAACTATTATTGAGTCCCTCATCTCTCGGATACTACCCAAAACAACCCTCATCGCAAATCTTTTATCTTTAGAATTTATTAAAAAAAAAATTGAGGTAAGAAATTTTTGATATATACAGTCTTTATTTTGCATTTACATCGTTTCAAATTGAGGTTCAACCTTTTTATTACTGAATAATTTGAGGTAAGAAATTTTTTATATATACAGTCTTTATTTTGCATTTACGTCGTTGCAAATTGAGGTTTAACCTTTTCATTGTGAGAAAAATTTCTTATTACAATTTATTTTTAATATTTTTAAATTATTTTAATATATTATTATAAAAAATTTATTTTACATTTAGATCTCATTTGGAATTGAGGTTAAACCTCTTTATTGTAAGAAAAGTTTTTGCTTTAATTTATTTTTTTAGTGTTTTTGGATTGTTTTAATGTATTGTTAAAAAAAATATTATTTTAATATATTTTCAAACAAAAAATACTTTAAAAAAATAATATTTACCTTATTTTCAAACATCCTTTTACAATGATATTGGGCCGCTAAATATTTATGTAATCTTGATATAATATATTTGTGATTAAGGTCTATTCATGAGTATAATTGAGATTATTTTTTAATATATATATATATATTTAAAATATTATATATCTATATTAAAATATTTTTAATATTATAATATCAAAATAATTTAATAATATAAAAAAATTTAAAAAATAAATTAAATTAAAAATCATTGACACTCCAGTGCAAATTCACTTTAATTGTGTCATTTTCTAAGGCCACTGAACGTGATTGATAGGCGAGGGCACCGTCATTCGTGTCATTTTCTACAAGGCCAGCTGAACGCACCGACAATGACTTTCTATTCAAGAGAGACCCGTCGTTTTTGTAAGACAATGTTGCTAAAGAGATCTCTCTGCCTTTCATGTTACCTTTACACAAAAGCAACAGTGTAGCCAGAGAAGAAGTAAATCTTTTCACCTTTCCACAAAGCCACAGTTTATCTAGAAAGACGAGTAAAATTGCCCAAGTCTAGGATGCATCCAAAGCAATCATGTATGGATCTCTGTGGCAAAAACCCAATGTTTATTTATAACGAGTTAAGGATTTGTTTGAAATTATATTAGCTGTAATAATTTAAAATATTTTTTATTTAGAAATATATTAAAATAATTTTTTTATTTTTTAAAAATTATTTTTGATGCCATCATATTAAAATAATTTAAAAATTAAAAAAAATAATTTTAAATAAACAAAAATTCAAAATTTTTAAAAACCAAACACAGCCTGGTACATCGAAGTGACGGTCAATATTGATTTGCCATCGTATAAGAATTTTGATAATTATTAATAACGTGTCCTGGTACAGGTTTTGGTCTTGTAAAAGACGTGTAGGCGTAATTTCTTTTTTTAATTTTTTTTATAAACAATTTTACCCCCTCTTAAATAAATTCATAGTGGTCGGACTTCGATTTGACAACTATCTTAATGGAGAACTTAGAATGTTAAGTCAACCTAAGCAAATCAACAAGAGAATCTTAGTAAACATGGTTATATATAGTGTTTTTAAAAATTAAATTTTTTTTTATATATTTTTAGTTTTGATGTTTTAATTTTAAAAATAAATTTTAAAAAATAAAAAAAATTATTTTGATGCACTTTAATATAAAAAATAATTTAAAAAACAACCACAACCACACTTCTAATCAATTTAAAATTTTATCAATTTAATATTTTTTTAATTCATCTCAAACCCTAATCTAATCATGAATTTTCCGTTCTTCTTAAAGGACTGGGAAAAGTTTAATGAGAAATGTTCAATTGGGAAAAGTTTAATTGGAAAATGTTTAGAGTCCTGGCCCGTTGTTAGTGGAGCTAGTGGGAATATTGTGGTGTCTATTATGACATTTAACAATGCTTAAACAAAATCATTAAATCAGCTATTTTGGCTACTAAGTATGCTTGTATACAAACACTGCATTTGAATCAATAATTAATTAAACCACAGGTCACGATAACTGCCCCTTCCCTACCAGACTTGATGATGCAAGAAAATTCATTTATTAGCCCTAAAAATCATGATGTCGTTTACAATCACCTGCTACAAGACCTTGATCAAGAGAGCAACAAGTATATATGACAAAGTTTCCTTGATTTTTAGACCTTGTTGCATCAATGAAAGAACTGTCAGCGAAGGATGAACCTGCTGATCGACTGAACATCGTCATCAAGCTTGAAGCGAAGACAAATGATGCGTGAAAATGGGTGCTGATGTTATGCTTTTGTAATCCTGTTCACTGGCAATGCTAGGTGCCATGTCAGAATCACAACTACTTCTTGTAAGAAATTTGAGGAAACGATGCCCCATGGATTAATTTCATCATTTGTTCTCATTAAATCTTTGATTATAGCGGGGTTATCCAGTTTAGAAGCTGGGATTTTTTTGTTGACAGGGATTTGCTGTGCCATATTACCAGTGTGGTTCTTTCCCACAGCTCTCATGTTTTGTGACAGAATCTGCACAGCTTGACTTGCTTGTACAATTGTAAAAATTAAAGGGACGATATATATATATATATATATATATATATATATATATACACATATATATTCTTTGTGTGTTCAGCTGGGTATATTACAAATTAAACTTTATGATCATGTCTTCCCACATTTTACAACCTTTTGGGATTGTAATAATTGTACAGGTTGTTGCTGTTTTCTGCGAATTCCAGAGGCATATTAAACTGCGAAGGAAATGAAGAACCCTAGACACTTGCAAGGAACATGCCTAACATCATTAAAAGCACTTTGAACAAAAGGGCCTTTGGCCTATAAATAATAAGGAAAGGGCAAAAGAAGAACGAAATAGGAAAGGAAAAGGATCACTTGCCAGGCAGTTTTGGTGACTTTTCTTCCAATTAAGAAATCATTCAAGGACATTAAATGATGATGATGTCCTCGATCTCTAATATTATTATAATTTGTAAATCATGTAACATAAAGCCTAGATTGTCTTAGATATTGATGGTGTTTGGAAATAAAATAATAGTTCTTTTTTAAAATATTTTTTTGTTTATAAATATATGAAAATATTTTTTTTTACACCAATACATATAAATAATTTAAAAATATATAAAAAATTAATTTTAAATAAAAATATTCTAAATTTTTAAAAATTACAGTTTTAATCGTGTTACTAAACATACATAGCCATGAATAACTTTTATTAAACAACTAAACATTTTTTTTTTGTTAATATTATTAATTGATACGAGATGAGAGTCCGTTTTATCAAATGTACCTTTGTTCTTTCCTCTAATTAAATATCAGTAGCTCCTAGGAGTTATTACTTCCCATGAAATGTCGAAGAAACACCAGCAGCTGCAGTTTACAAAAGGCTCCATGGCTTTTCATCATCTTGTAGTATCAACCAATCAATTTTTTTTTTCTTTCTCATAACCCTAAGAGAAAAGGATAAAAATTAAAACCCTAAGAGCCCATTTTGAAGCTTTTACAAGAGAGGCCTTCGATTAGTCTCCTCCCAAAGGCAGCCCGGAGAACCAACAGAAAACCCATCTCAAGTCCCAACCACCCTTCAAAACAAATGAAAGAGTACATCCGAATTGCTAGTTTGCCCTAGGGAGGAGACTTCCATGACATGAAAAATGAGGAATTAGTAAGAGTTATGTCCAAAACCCAGAGTAATTTGTGACATGATGCATCATTCAACTGATCAAAAAATAGTTACACAACATATTTACTACGTAGATAGTCTAACCAAACAGAGAAATTGCTCTGGTTATGAGAGAAAATTTACTTTATTGTAGGTGAGCTGAAGGCACAACCTCGCCGATTGGGAGCAAGATTATCCAGGCTGATCTTATGCAACTGGTCATGCTAACTCGTAGAGCGAAAGCAGACCCTGTTAAGAAGAGCTGCGGCAAGGACAGAAGAAGAATTGGAACACAAGCTGTCGTCAACAGAAATGAACATAAACATGACAAAGAAAATCCCTATTTCTGCATTTTCTCAATCCCAACCAACTGGCATCTGCGAGTTGGATGCATATGGCAGATAAAAAACATCTAGTAGGATCATTAATCAAAAGAATGACCCAACAAACTCAAAAACCTTGCTCACACCCCATCAGAGTTGCCAAAAGAGAAAAGGTGGCAAGAAACACCACAAAGGATAAGGGGTCAGCCTGTGAGTGGTCATTGAAACTTCAAAGCTACTAGTAGTTCATTTTCCTACATTCTGCACAAGACAAATTTTATCACCTCAACAATCAATTATGCATCCCCACAAGTTCTGCCAATGAACCCAAATTATTGAATAGAATCAAGGTTCATCTCTGGTTTATTCAAAGAAATAGTCTGAAGATCAAGCATTGAGGATGGCCACAGAGGTAGATTTTCACCATGCTTCATGCCCATGTCATAGCGTCTTACCACAGCACCATCCATGACTCCTATGCAACAATCCCCATACAAGCCCCACACTTCCCTGCATTTTCTTTAACAACAAAGAACACTTGTATGCAACCTAGGCAGATCAAACTTTAGGTCCAAGATGTTTAAAATATTTTCAGTTTTAGAACCTTGCATCAGTATTTTGCACCATAGATAACTAGTCAGAGATTTTTAACTTCAATTCTAAGACAGAACATGATAATGACACACTTCCTAACACGCTATTACAACCATGTATTATGACATAACAATAACCAAGTATGCAAGCAGCTAATATCACCAACAACTAACACGCAAGGTGCACAAGACCTAGAAGTTGAACAGCTTGCCAGGTCGCAACTAATACAAAGATTGACCTCACCTGAGCTCAAAGAAATCCCAATCAAGCAAACAAACAATTATTAAACCACTCCATTAAACAAGGGAAGAAACCTTGTTATTCGAGGCAAATATAGGTCCAACAATGAAAGAAAAACCATCCAAAGCTGTAGTAATAATAAAAGCTTCAAAGAACCCATTACATAAACTTAATAATTTAAAAATGATAAATCAAATAATCAGAAGAAGCTGAATTGTACAATTGAAGAAAACCATAATCAAACAACCAAAACTAACAATCACTCAATTATAAGCGGCTAGATTTCAAACTAAAAAAACTGTCTGAATTTATGCATGATAATTAATTGTGCCATTCACTGTGGTGTGTTATCATTCTGCTGTCCTGCTACCGGTCCACCTACATGCACAACCATCTCTCATAGGTAGCATCTCAGTTTTACTATCCATCTCCAAAGATACTACAAGTAGCCATTCTTTTGAGAAGTTCAGCTAGTAAATTCCTAAATGGATACAACAGCCTGTTCCACAAATGCTTTAATGGTATTATGCAGAGAGGACACCAAATTTAAGCAGAAGTCTATCATGCAATGCACCTACAGGACACTGTCTTGCCACACCCCTCTACATGAACCTTGCCTACCAAGGCAGCTACCTGTCACGAATCCCCCATTTCCCTATAATAATCTTAACGAGTCATTTCTCCAACAGGCTTCTTGAACAGTCCAAACAGTTTGCAGTAATGCCTAACTAGACACCACCAAAAAGCACAAATGACAATGCAACAAATCTCAGCACATAAAGCTTGCTAGGTACTAATTAAAACACATCAGTTCACCTTCCCCTGAAACCATATATAAAAGTTCTCTCCAGCAACCCCCTTACTAACTTTGTTTTTGCAAAAGCATCCAAATGTACATCAAGAATCCAATATATTCACATCAAATAATGATTCTATGCATATTGGGCACGTGAAAGTGAAACTCCACATCCAGGTTGCGTTATGTAATTTCCACAATAGCATATTGCATCTTTCTGTCAAATAGTAATGAAACACCCAATGCCTCAATATTATTAGAAATCATAGATACAACCACGATAAATTTCCTGAAGCACTATAATCATCATGTCTTCAGTATCCCAAATCCTAACCTGACCATAACCGAGTTATGAAGACTCATAATACCTCAAACATCAAATATGCCAGAATTCTGGGTAATTATATCCTTTAATCACACCGGTATTTAGCCCATTCAAATTGAGTGATCCAGTTCAGGAAGGAACTTCAAGTTAAATCCAACATGTAATCGAAATCAAAACCAGTTAAAAATTCTGACCAAAAAATTTCTAGACTGGTGTAACAGTCATGCTGTAATAAACACTTAACCAGGCTCCATATAAGCACACTTTTCAACAATCAAAAAACCTTATTCGACCACACAATGCCAACATCAGAAAATATAACAACAATGAGAGAAAATCCCCGCATAGACATAATGCTCAGCAGCTCCAACCCATGAAAAGCTGCCCCGCATTGCATTTCAAACATGGTAATTAATTGATCAAAGGTACTAAAATGCTAATAAAAAAATGAATAAAAAATTCTCATTAAGAAACAAACAACTTACCTGACAAGTCACATTCGCATTAACACAGTCAAAACTCAAATTCAATTCAAATAAAGTGCATCCACACAGACAATTCAATTCACCAAATAACTGGCAAAGGAAAATCAAAATACTACCAGAAACATTAACCAAAAAATAAACTTACTTTAAAAAGTATCCAAATTACAGAAGACAGTCAATCAGTCAGTCGGTCAAAAACCCTTTTTATTTGACCACAGTTATTATCAACAACCCCAGAAAAATCCCACAAAAGTTTGATAAAAAAACAAGCATACCCAGATCTCCAATTTCACTCAGAATCAGCAGAACCGGAGAGGCCCAACTTCTCCATCTGGAGTCGTTCAAGTGCTTTCTGATGAGCCCAAGTTTCAATAGTGAGATCAGGCTTAGCATTGAGACCAACGCCAAGGATCACAATCGTTAAGAAGCTGGTGATGTAGCAAGGCAACTCCCAATCTTCCCATTTACGAGACTCTCCGGGTGGTGGTGGGGTCCGATTGAGAAAGTGACCTTTGGGTTGTTCCTCGTGTCCCGGAGATTTCCATCTGCTGGGACCAGCTTTTGTGCCGCCGCGGGTTCGGAGGGCGCTGGAGATGCGGTGGCGGAGCATAGAGGATGCCGTTGTGAAGGGCATTGTTTTGGGTTTTATTTAGAGAGAAATGTGAAGAAAGCCCACAGAGACTGAGCTTAACGAGAGAAGTCTGTTTTGAAGTATTTTGGAAACGACGCAAAACAGCCTCGTACTGTCGTCTAAATGTGCTTTTCTTTTTCTTTAACCTTTTAGGAACGGATAAACATTTTGACTGGACAATTATAAAATGAGATTTATTTTTTAAAAAAATATTTTTTTTTCTTGAAACAATTATGTGAATCATATTCTCAAAAAAAAAAAAAAACATTGTGCCAATCATTTTTTGTATTTTTTTTCTCCCTTGATTTTATAATTAAAGGGAAACAAAAGTGAAGTTGAGCATTCCTATTGAAGAAAAGTCTCTTGTTTGGCTAAGTACGTGGAAAAAAAAGGTAAATTAACAAAAAAAAAAAAATCCTACTTTAATGTCCTGATTTATATTTGATATTTTTATTTGTTGGGTCAAAAAACCATCTAAATCCAATAACTTAAACTATTAGATTAGACTCTAGGATATGATTTATATTATTCTTTAATACACCCCTTCAAGTAAAAGCCTTTTGGATTTGAAACTTGCACAAACCTACATTACCTTGTACTTAATTTTTATCAAATAAATAAAAATTATAAAAATTATGAGATTCGAAGTCATAATCGCTTAGTCATTAAAGTTTTAATACCATATCAAAACACTATTTTAATTCAAAAGCTTAAGCTATTAGATTACATCTTAGGATATGATTTATACTATTCTCTATATTATTTGAAAAATTTTCAGTAAATTTTTAATTTTCATCCATTTCCTCCTTACTTGAGAAAATTTTGGAATCTAACTTTTCTCTTCATCCCTTTTACTTCTTTTGTTTTCTTTCTCTTCCATTAATCAATATTCCATACACACTGTTAGGGTTCTTTTCATTATATATAGTTTAATGGACAGTTAATTCTTTGTATATTAGTTACATTGAAAATGAATACAAGAATATTTAAATGAGTGCTACATCAGATAAGTGAAGTAGGATCCATATGATGGTGCAAAATGCAGGCGTGAGGGACAAAGCAAACTGCAAATATTCAAAAGTTTTCTATGGTGAAAGTGTTGTTTACACATGAACATCCTCTCATCAACTTTCATCTATTCTGGGTAAGAGCAGTCCATTCTCTAATTTAAAACCCGGTTATCAATGATTGCTCCACCAGCTATAAAAAGGGATTCTTTATCTTTATATCTCTATGTCAGGTGTTAAATTCTTCAAGCTTGTGCAGTCCTTTATATCTGAAGTTCTCAAGCAGTTGAAGGCAATCTCTGAACAGGAAGGAAAACAGCTGTGATTGTGATGCAAGCCATCATGGATCTGGTTAACCAGAAGCTTTTAGACAGATGTATCTCATAATCAGTCCACCTCCCTGTAACTGCTCTTTCTGGGCTTGGATAGCTGGGTGAATCAAATAAAATAGAGCTGGTAAACAACCGCGACGGTGTTACGGAGGTTGTTCCCCACTAGAAACTACAACTGAATAACCTTCCCAGAGTCTCCAGCAGCAGTAACCAACACATATCCTAGAAAAAATCATCAAAAGTCACCAATAGTCGCCACAAGAACAAATTCCCCCAACCTTCCCAGAGTCTCCAGCAGCAGTAACCAACACATATCCTATAAAAAATCATCAAAACTCACCAATAGTCGCCACAAGAACAAATTCCCCCAGCAACATGGTGGAACCGGTTTTTATCCCTTAAAGACACTTGTCTTCCATAAACCTTCGATACAAATTTGGCAAAATTGTGACAATCAACACAAATCCGGAGGTTTTTTATTACTCGGAGCGGGACTCCCTCAGGAGTAGAAATTAGTCCGAAAGCCAAAGCCAGCTTCTCACTATGGCCTAGAAGTATTTTCTCCTTTTGCTCTTCATCCACATCGTATAAAACACAACTCTGGTCAGGAACATAGCCAGATTCCTTGAATTTCACCAATAATTCCCTTGCCTTCAAAAATACCTCTTCTCTCCTAGGATGGGACCGATCACTTGCGTAAAAGGTATGGATGGTTTGGTCAAGTTCAATCCAGCTTCTTCCAGGCTCCTTTATCACAGCTTTCGCCATCATCAATTCCCTTACATTTCTCACATCTTCCCACCTCCCTGCAGAGGCATATAAATTTGAGAGAATGACATAATTCCCAGCATTTTCAGGCTCTATTTCCAAAAGACGGCAACCTACAAATTCACCAATATTAGTATTTGAATGAACTCTGCAAGCTCCTAAAAGTGAACCCCAAATAGCAGCGGTAGGTTCAAAAGGCATCTTTTTGATCAATGCAAAAGCCTCTTCTACTCGGCCAGCACGCCCAAGCAAGTCAATGACACACCCATAATGCTCAATCCCTGCTTCTATCCCATCACCCCCATTCATCATCTCATCAAACATTTCCAGCCCTTTATCTTCCAATCCTCCATGGCTGCAGCCAGATAGAACAGCCAGAAAAGTGACACTGTCAGGTTTGACTTTATTTTCTTCTCTCATTAATTTGAAAAGTTTAACCACCTCTACCCCCTTACCATGCTTACTATACCCCACAAGCATTGCATTCCATGAAATAACAGTTCTCACAGGCATGTTATTAAAGATCTTTCTTGCGTAATTAAGGTTTCCACATTTTGAGTACATATCAATCAGTGAATTCTGGAGAACTACATAAAAGGGCAATTCACATCTGAGCACATGGCTGTGAACTTGTTTGCCATGATCCAGTGCAGCAAGCCCAGACAGTGCAGTCAACAAACTGGCATAGGTAACATAATTTGAACTCATTCCTTCCCTTTGTAACCGGCAGAATAGTTCTAATGCCTCTTCATCAAGACCTAATTGAGCATAGCCTGAGATTATTGCAGTACACGAGACAACATCTCTTTCAGGCAAGCATTCAAAAACTCCTCGAGCTTCATTGATTCTACCAGCCTTGGCATACATGTCAAGAAGTGAGCTCCCAACAAATATATGGTTTTCATAGTTTCTCTTGAATATGAGAGAATGAATTTGCCTTCCCAGCTCAAACCCTGAAACACCTGTACAAGAGGAGAGCACTGTAGCGAAAGTGTACTCATTTGGCTCCGTATCTGCACAAATTGCATATCGGTATTAGTAAAATGTAATTAAGCACTGCGAGAAAAAGAACTTAATTCACTATAATTAACACCATGGACTGTAGTTCCTGAATCTCTATGGGAATCAAGATCTTCTATTTGTCAGCTGGGATATTCAGTCAATGGTCTCCCCACCAGGTCGTTCAAGAAGCGCAGACTAAAAAAAAAAAAAAGCGTGCTCTGACTAGCTTGCAAGGGTCATTTACATAGAAAACAAATTACAATCAAACATGCTTACCTGACTCCTATCATGCAAATATATATGAAAACGTTTTATTGTGAGCTTATACAGTTTTAAGAGGTCATCCTTTATGTATCATGGCAATTTAACTTTTAATCTTACAAAATGCATTTGATCATTTCCATCATTATAACTCAAAATTGAAACAATAGATCTATATCTTCCTCTAACACATGCAAAAAGAATGTTACTATAATCAACCCGTACACCTATTAACCTTATAGCAATTCTGCTACAGAACACATTTGAGATTAATAAAAGCTTAATAGAATACTTAACTAATCACAACTTATACAACGCCCCAAAACATATCGCTTGTTACTAACCATAACTTCATCTAAAGCACCAGCAAACAAGAGAAAAAATCACCTGATCTTAACATCTGTACAAAAAGATGCAATGCCTCAGATGCAAACCCTCTTTGAGAATAACCCGAAATCATTGCAGTCCAAGAAACAACATTTCTCTCACGCATTTCATCAAGCACATGTCTTGCACAACCCAAACGCTCACACTTCGTGTAGAAGATAATCAACCTAGTACTTAAATACACAGGTGGTAAATAACATGTTTTTATCATGTGGGCATGTACCCTTTGGCCTTCTCTAACAGCCCTTTTATTGACACACTCGTTTAGCAGCATATTGTACCCATCAAACTTAATTTCAGGACCTTGAATTGCCATTTCTAGTAGTGCCTCTTGCAGGCGGCCTTTAGTGCATAGAACATTTAAATTAGTTGGTTTAGTTGGCAGGAAGGAAGAGAGGGTTGTTAGCTGGCGAGTAAATTGGTTAAGGATAGAAGCGTTTGCATGTTTAGGATAGTGGAGAAACAAGTCGATGTATGGGAGCAATTTCATGTCCTAAAATGATAGTGCTGGTGCTGGCCACAAAGATGAAAGTTTTGGAACAGTTTTGACACTTCCGGGTGTGTTTTTTTTTGTTTATTTATTTCAATGATAAGACATATTTCTAAATTAATTTAATATTAAACGAGATTAAATACTTCTTCGAAAAACTTAATCTCAATTTAATGCTTATTCTTCAACTAGCAACTAACTGATCTAGCCAACTATTATCGCGTGCTTACTACCTGATTTCCATTATATGCTTATTCTTCTTGCTGTTACTTGCTGCTCTTACCCTCTAAATTTGACTCGACATTCAACCGTAATTGTCACATGTTTAATATCTCCCTCCTCAACTTGTAATAATACTCCTCTCTTGGAAAGATTCTTGTCTTCAATAATCGATCTTGAATTCTGGGAATTGTTTGGACAATTCTTCTAGCTTTTCCTGGTTGGTTCTGGAATAGATTTGCCATTGAATAAGCTCTATGACCACTTCTTAAGTGTCATTCCTCGTCAATTTCCTGTCCTGATTGCTACAGGCTTGACCACTCTTCCGGGAATCTATAATTTCATTACTATTACCTTCTTCCACATCCGGGAATCTATCCATTTTTACTCTTTTTATTTTATGACCTTGCCTTTTTCAACCATAATTTCATTACTATTACCTTCTTCCACATCCGGGAATCTATCCATTTTTACTCTTTTTATTACATGTATTTCCTTCATGCTACACTGATATCCAGTATGTATTTCTGCCCATATCTAAAACATTGCCCAACCTCCTTCTCTACTCGTGTAAAGTTTCAAAGTCTTGTTTTTAACCAAAAGGCAATTCTTTTTTAGAATGGTCAAAAGTTTTTTGTGATGGTCACCTCCATGCAAGAACACTTCATACCAAATCTCCTCCATACCATCCAAGTATAGTGATAATAGCTACACTGTACCGGTATACAGTTTAGGTAGAAGAATTTCTTGCATTTTCGTATCCAACTTCTGGGATTTTCTCCATGAAGATTTGACAGGTCAATTATTGGGATTGCCATGTTGTGCCCTACCCATGAGATGTCTTGACTGCCAATACAATCACTTCTTTGATTCATAAGACCACCTCCTCATTGATTCATCCTCTAACTTGGAACAATTCCTCCATTAGTTGAGTTAACTCTACCATCTTATAGGCTTCCTGCATTTGCCTTCAACAAAGCCATTATAGCTTCTAATTGTGAATTGATTTGATCGAGCTTCTTGCCATGCTCCTCTGTCTTTTCTTGCAGATGTTGAATATACTCATCCACCTTCCTACCATGCTCCTTTAAAGCCTTGATTTTACTGTTATGACTCTGATACTAATTGTTAGGGATTACTCCTTAACAAGCATAGTTTATAGGAAAAATGAAGGAGAAATGGAAGACTACTGAGAAGGAGAAAGATTAACGGCAAAACTGCTAAATTGATCGAATGTGATTGCCTACCTTTTTAGCTCATTATTCTTAAGCTTACATACAATAGACCGCAGCCCTGTAACTGCTTCTACTAGCTGACTAACTAGAAACAAACTTTTTAAACTAACTAACTAGCTATTATAATCGCATGATTTTTAGCTTACTTCTATCACATGTTTATTCTTCGTGTTACAACTGTTGCTGTCATTTTATTATAAAATTAATTCAGCATTTTTAACTGTAATTGTCACATGTTTACTATCCTCTTCCTTGGCTCACAACAAAATCATTTGGTACAATTAATCCTTGATTAATCTTGATAATTAATCACATTGTTTTTGTTAATTAAAATTAGGTTCCATCTAATTTAGGGAAATCTAGTCAAGGGAAGTCGCTCGAAATCACACCAAATGACACGGAACTGAATATCCCTCCCATCTTCATTCATCAATGGCCTCTCAAAAAAATCACAAGAAAAAATGAATATAATTCTAGTTCACAACCAGTTAGCCAAAAAAATCACTACTTTCTTGGACAAATTAAGCGAATTGTACTGGCGTCCACAAAAGAAGTCACCAAGATAGGAACCGATCAAACCGGTTCGATCCAGCGAGGTTTGATGAAAACCATGAGTTGGGATTCAAATATCCTCTATCATTAGAAAGACATTCCAGGAAGATCAAAGCAGATACCTCTGGCATGTTCAACCTCCATACATGTCCGAAGGAGAACTTATCACTATTATCAATGGTTTCAATATAATAAAACTTGAATACAAGGCTTCCTTTATTACATATTACAAGGCATGTGTTTCTCTTCAAATGAACACCTGTACCCCAAATGTAGAAAAAATTGGAACTCAACTCTATTGTTTCAATCCAAAAACGACGTCAAGTGACGGTTCCTCTCATGGTTTCCTAGCTATTTCATTTGTTTATACATAGCAGAATGGAAATTGAGAAAAGAAATGTTATTCACAGTCGAAGGTCTGAAATCCAAAGGATTATCCCACGGCTCATTTTGATAATCAGACCATCTCATATTTACGTTCTCAACCTCGAAGCCCTCGATATGTTCCATGATAATCCCGGCTGCACTGTGATTAACAAGACCCTGGCATCCAGGTCTGTAGTCAACCAAGCCACCAGGATAATTTGTCCATCTTCTGAAAGTCAGATTCATGTTGATGAATCTCAGATTGCTCAGCAGGCCACCTTTAGAGCCTGACAAGAATACACCATTTTCAGAATTCGCCGTTATGTTGATGAATTGTAGATTAGATATTGAGCCCTCTTTTGAACTTGAGTGTCGCGGACAGGTTGTCACATAAATAGGCTCTGCTCTACCCCACCATGATGGATCATAGTATCTTGTGCTAATATTTATGTTTGAGAAGGTGATGTCACTTACATTTCCTGCAAAAGTTGTCCTGTGTAAGTTAGAATAATCAATAATCCAACAATGTTTCTCATATACGTTACTAAAAATCATCATTGAAACTCATAATTTAGGTGGCCATCAGATGTTGGGATTGTCACATCAACTAGGCACTGCTTACTTGAGATGTAGCAGGGATTAATTAAATTACAAATGCCGGGGCGGAAGTTCTCAGGCAACAATATTTAACCATCAAGGATCAGGGTAGGATCAGTATTGTTAATTGAACTCTCGTCCCATTTAGAGCCAAAACATCACTAGTGTCTCAGTCCATTTCATTAGCAGCTATGATAACACATTTAGTAGACAAGATCAAACATAAAGATGCCATCCACTCCTTATAGCATACCTAAGCAACCAATCAAAATTCTAACCTACCAATCAAAACGATGTCAAGGATCAAGGTAGAATCAGTATTCTTAATCAGAATCGCCAAAGATTAGCATGTCAACTTATGATTGCTCACATAAAGGCCATCAGCATAGTTTTTCCATTCCTTATGGAACATATTTTCTCATACTCAATTCATCAACTTTAAAAGGTCCTGGTATGGAAAGGATATTCCATATTTACATCCTTACAATAATGGAAAGCCTTGTATATGCAAGCCTGTTCTTGAAAAGGATGTATAATCTAACAAACGATTGAGAGCATTTGCCGTCTTCCAGCATTTACATTTCTATTTATGAAGAATTTATATTCGAAAGTTGTTGATGTCATAGATGGAAGAAAGAATGAATTACCTCCATCACGTATCTGCAGTCCCAATCCTCTATGAGAATCTACAATAGTGATATTGTCAAACACCATGCCCTTGAGCTCAAACCAACTAGCACTGCCAAGCTTGATCGCTGAAGATTTTGTTCGAATCCAACAGTCTGTAGCAGTCAAATTATAAACCGGACCGGTGTATGTCTTCGGACAAATAGCATCATCTCCGGTGTCGATATGACATCTTGTAATAAGTGTATTATTAGAATCCTCTACATCTATCCCATCATTATTAGGAGAATTAAAGTCACCATATATGGAAACGTCATAAATGTGTGTATTAAGGCACTGTACTATGTGCAAACTGCAAAAACAAAAGCATTCATCAGATTATTAATTCAACAGAAAAGAATTGAAAAACAATAGCCAATTAGTAATCAAGTAATGATATTCAATTCAATTACTCTGCCTAATACACTTCCATATAGATAAATCAAACAGTTTCACTGGTTAGTATAAGTAACTCAGAGACTTGGAAATTTCGTCAAGCTGCACCATCAGTAACCACACACTTACACAGACTGCACTTAAATCTGATGAACCAGAAGTAACCAGCTTTAACATTAGTATTTGAGTTAAAAACTGATTAATGTGAGGCACGTAAACGAGGCATTGCCAGCTGACTTCTAGATCGACAACATTAAACATGCAATTTATGCAAATGCTGAAGAACAGCTCCTATAAGGGCTTATTCGATCCAATCGTACCACGTAATTTGTTAAAGGGTGTTATGAGCAAGTTATTTCAGCTCCATGCTTTCTTTCCACACATTGGTGCACATAAAATAGGAATGGGAACATGATGTGAAAGCTTGGCTTGAACTAAGGAGAGACAAAACTAATGTTTGACCAACAAAACCTAAGTAACTGCGTCTCAAACTACTTCCTACTGGTAATTAAATAACAACTTTCAAACTTGAGCTGTTCTGACTTTAATGAAAAAATGATTTTCCTAACCCTTGGAACATTTTCTAATGTTCAAGGCACCAAAGTAGACATTTCAATCAAGTATTGGGATGTTCTATGATCCCATGGTTACTTAAGCAATAAATAAATAAATAAATAGTAAACCACCAGGAACCAATATATATATATATATATATATATATATATATGGAATGGATGGGTGGATGGATAAGCTTTTTTTAAAGATAAGTGAGAGGTGCAAATCATATCCGTTGGCGTGTATAAACAAAGACAGCTGCTTATCAACGGTCGAGAAATTTTCACATGCCACGCGTCCTCTTATTGTAGCGAGTACAGAGGGCAAGCATCAACGCGGGCCTTCTCTCCAATTCAACAAGATCAAGAGGCAAAAGTTATATTGCTGATTGGGTTCCCAATAAGCTTCCGACATATTTAATAATAAAATAAAATCCCTATAACATTCGTTTATTCATTTTTAGTCCTCAAACTGTGTTGAATTTCGGTTAACTCTGTCAAGAAACTAGTCCAATTTGTAACAGCAACCTAGTTACTAACAAGAAACTCAATTGCTGATCCCTTTAGATGCCGTTTAGAATGCAATTTTTTTTTTTAAAAAAAAAATTGTTTTTATGTATAATGTAAAAAATATTTTTTAAAAAATAAAAATATTATTTTAAAACGTTCAAAATAAATATTTTGAAGAACAGCAATTATCAAACTCCAAAACACTGCCTTAATTATCATATTCCGAAGCTGAAATGCCTAAATATGCATGTATTTACAAGAAAATTCAGGAAATAATAAAACAATTAAGGATAAAGGGCATTACCACCAATAAGCTGGCTCATTTAACCTAACATTCCAAACCTTGACGTTTGTACATCCAATGAAGCCAACCAGTCTTGGCCTACACTCATCACCTAAGCAAGCCCCAGTAGAATTCCAACTCACCATCACATTCTTTCTCTCATTAAACCTCTTAACAAACTTCAATCCTTGACCATCAACAACCCCACCTCCAGTTATCCCTACATCGCTCACGTTCTCTGCTAAAACAACATACCATCTGTTAAACTCTTTGGGGTAGTCCTCCAGTTTTGTGCCGCCTAGCAAGGTTGCTCCTTCTTGGATGTTTAGAACAACGTTGGATTTTAAGTGGATGGTTGCTGTTAGGTAGATTCCAGGTGGGAAGTTGACGTGACATGTTTTGGTTGGTGGGGTGGTGGGACAGGAGTTAATGGTTGATTGAATGGCTTCTGTGTCGTAGTGGATGCCGTCTCCGATGGCGCCGAAGTCGGTGACGGAGAGGGTGGTGGGAGGTGGGCGGGGGAGTTGGATTCTGTTGGGGGTTGCTGGTTTGGAGGGGGGTAATTGGCGGAGAGGGGAGAGGATTAAAAGGAAGATTAATTGGAGTATTGGAGTGGTCATCGGAGGAGATTTGGGATCTTAGGTTGTTTTCTTGAGTTTGGCTCCCAACTCTCTGTCTGGTTGTTTTTGTTTTAAGAAGAAGAAAAACCTCTACTAGTAGCTTTCTGTTCATTCTATACCTCGCAGTAATCTTTTATGTTTATTTATCGGGCCCATTAAGGAAAGAAATTAATAATAATAAAAAAAAAAGTTGTTTGAGCTGTATTATGAACTCAAGTGTTTGCTTCTTGAGTGAAACAATTGACAAACGAAAAAGACAAGATCTGCCCTCTAAATTGTAGTGTTTGCTTCTTTAAGCTCTGAGTTTTGGGCCTGGGAAACTCTAATGGATATCAGATTATTTCTGTCATTCGATCTGGGTGGTAAATAAAACATTCTGATAGATTAGCATCCCGATTCTTGTAACCGGAAGATGGAAAGAAGCTCAATGAGAAAAACTTGGAGGAGGCATAATTGGGATGGGAGCACGCAGCGCAGGGCATGTTTTATAATATGATATGATAAAGGCTGCTTTCATAATAGTCAAGAGATCGATCTTGCTCGAATCTACAATATGAATCATCAATCATCTCACAAATGATGAAGAATTAGATTGACTGACTCTCAAAAGAGTTAGTATATAGATATATGTATGTAGTACATCATATATGTAGAACTATATAAGAATTACAAGCTTGGATTTCTCATCTTCTGTGAGACATTTCCAACGGACCTGGAGACATGGAAAACCAGATTAATGTTTGATGCCTCCGCTCTACTTCCTGCTAATTGCTTACATTTGATATATACAGTACTAGCTACTGGTAGAACCTCATTCAGCCTTCATAACTCCATTTTCATTTGATTGGAGTGCAGAGATGCTGCATCACAATGACAGCTCAAGTTAGTCAAGTTTCAATCTATTCATGTTTGCACAGAAAAGAGTGACCAAATAGCTTTTGCATCTTATGAAGAATTTAAAATGTCAACGATAATAGACACCGGATTCCAAAGTTAAAGCCTAACAATTGCAAGGGATGTTGAAGGAATGAAGAGCAGGGGGCACACCGGATTCCCTAGCCATTCTTTAACATCAAAACATAGCATGCTATTATTCTATTTATTGTATACTTCAGATCTTAATTAATAAATTCTTTTAAAAACTGGAAAAGTGAACTTGCATGAATTACATTTTCGATTGTTATGATCTTTGTTAAATAGTGTTCATTTTATTCTAAATGAAGGAGTTTCTTAATTTTAAGCATTATTTTACATTTAAAATTCCTTTTACAATCATAAGAAAGGAGGACAATAAGAGACAATGAGATGGTGTTACAAAATATAGAAGGAATAAAAAAAAACTTGCATTGTACCTGAATTGGCTGAAGAGTCGTAACTTAAAAGAGAGTTCTCTGGAGTAATGAAGTTATGGCTGTCTTCTTCTCTTCCCCAAACTGGCTGGTGAGGCCCATCAAACTGCCATTGCCGTTGGAACTGATGTCTGTTTCTATTGACTTGGGCTTCTGGCCACGTCGGAGGCATTACCATGCTGGGAAAGTTACTGTCAATAAGAGATCCACTCTGCAAGTTGAAAAGGGACAGCAAATTAGCTAATTCATATACATTTTTACTTCATAAAATTGTGAAGCTTGTGCAGTAAATGAATTATAATTACCAAGGTGGTGTTTTTATCAGGGATATAAGTTAAATTAAGCTTCAGGATTTCATTTAAGTTAATTACCGGTGCTTGGGAAAATTCAGAGATTTCAGGTGTACAGGGTAAATCAGTCATGGTCATAATCAGAAAATACAAGAGGCAAGCCAGAGTGTAGTTTTTGAGTGGATACAAATGAATTGAACCTCAGGATAATCGCAAAGTACCTCTGCTCATTAAGGGGGGCAGTTAACCAACCATTGCAGGAAAACTACGAAGTTGAAGGTAAAAATTTCTGAAGATAGAATGGCATGGCATGGCCCAAAGTTGACTCATATTAGTGAAAGTAAAACTGCCCTTTCGGGAAACTTAAGGGAGTTTCACTTGATGAATGTATCATAATTACAAAAGATTACTTTTCTGCTTCCACCTGCTTAATAAAGCATCTGCGAACTGCTAATGATACAGACATGACAAGCACTAGAAATCTAGAAATCCAAAAGCAGAAGTGTTTCAAGGTGGTGAGCAGGGGATGCACCAGAGCATATTTGTGAAGTGTGTACAGAAATAGCTCACAACAGCACACAGCTACACAAGGTCTAAGCTTTTGCTTAGTTCTGGCACAAAACCCAGGAGGAAAGCAGAGCAAACCTTATTTTCTCTTATTTCACAAGTTACATGAAAAATAGAAAGGGCAAAAACCGATACTTACTTCTGTAGCAAATATGCTGTCGAGATTGAAGTCAATTCTTGGGTTAACTGCTGCAAGTCTCATTGATAAGACCTGAAACCAAACACACATCCAGAATAAGATCGTGGCAAATAATTATGGCAGCAGGTAAGCTTGCCAAAATTTTCTAGAGCTTTGCCTTTATACACAGAGATGATACAAAAAATGGCATCCAAAGAAATAAACAAATCTAGTTGTCTAGAATTATAAGACATTACGACTCCTTAACAGAGGGCACATCCAGCGGCTGAAAGCAACATCTTTCCCCTAAAACCAAAAGAATAAAAGGAAGAAAAAAACTCTCACCTCCACTTGGCGTTGCAGGAACTGCACATGGTTGATTATTTCATCCAGAACCAATGCTGTACCAGAAATCTGCAAAGAAAGATAACTTCCAATAACTAAGCCACGTTGTAATTAGAAAGGAAGCTAGCTTCAATGATCTAGGATCAGCTGGTTAGAGCCAATCTCAAGTAAATAATTCAATGTCCAATAGATCATAGCAAAGACGACATGGGCAGAACCAGACAAGCTAGTTAAGAGAATAAATACGCTTGCTTAGAGAGACCACCATGTCAACTATGATTAGACTAATATTATCTGTATAGACAAAACGATTGGACTTCATTTTTTAGCCTTTCAACTTTAATTTGAAAAGCAATCCTAGTTAAAAAAACAATGATCAAATACAAGTATAACGAGTCAACTAATCAATCCACAGATAAGAAAGCATTACACATGCTTTGCTGGCAGCATCACATGGGTGTAACTTTCAACCACAATAGTACTAATATTGACACCATGAATTACAGAAAGGATATGGCAGCAACATCAAGCAAGAAAGAGACAACTTGAGCAAAAGTGAAGATTGGACACTGATTAGTGCAAACACTCTTATTACAACATATTCGATACTCGAATTAATTTTGGTTGAGCCCAGAAGAGCTCCCTGCAAACTGCTTACGTGCATGTGGGACTATAACATGAACTTTTTGGATTCAAAGACTTTAAACCACAGTAGTGCTAATATTGACACCATGAATTACAGAAAAGATATGGCAGCAACACCTAGCAAGAAAGAGACAACTTGAGCAAAAGTGAAGATTGAACACTGATTAGTGAATACAATATTATTAAAACATATTCAGTACTTGAATTAATTTTGGTTGAGCCCAGATGAGCCCCTTACATACTGCTTAGGTGCATGTGGACTATAACATGAACTTTTGGATTCAAGGAACAACTCAGGCAGGGAGGCATACAAGGGCACGCCTGTTTTGGCCTTTTTCCTCAGTTAATCCCAGATACATATGGTCCCCAAACTAATTTATGTTCTTAAATTCTGGTCATAGTCTCTTGTGATGTGTGTGCTCGCTTTATAAGAGAAATGCGAGGCGGAAGCTAAGTACATGATAAATATTAACAAAACAGTCACGAATGACAGTTAAACTTCTGTAACTTCAGAAAATCACAATTAGAGGCCAAGAGAGGGAGAATTATCACTGGTTATTGTAATCTATATTTGGTCAAAATCACTTTATTCAGAAAGGAATTCAATATATGCATGTTATAAATCCCATTCTATCAGAAGCTAAAAGAAAAATTCATGAAACTTTTTTCTGTTCTTTGTTTGAACAAATTAGATAGATTTAATTATCAACAATCACATCATCTCACTTTGCAGTTAGGTCTAGAAAATTAGGCACAGAAACTTCTCCCATGAAAGCCTTTTCATAATCCATCAAAGATGGATACCAAACTTGTAAGATAAGTTGGTACCGTGCACCTTTCAAATAGGGACCAAAACTTTTTTGTGGACCCAAACATTTGATCCAACAGACAGAATATTAACTGTTTCGAGGAACCTCCAGCTAGCATTTCCACAATAAATTTCTGGTCTTTCCCATAAGGGCATTCATGTCCTTTCCTGAATCTTACTGCCAATTTTTGAGGGAAAATTCAGGGTCCTTCTATTAGATCATTTCTGAAACACAGACATCATCGCTTCCTGAAATGACAAAACTAACCTCGAAAGGGACCTCTAACAAACATTCCTTAAAGGAGAAAAAAAGTGAACAAAAAATTATATAAAAAAAACATAAAAAAGAGATAAAAATACAAAACTGTCACCGCGAAACCCTAGTTGACACTTCTCTTGGTACAAAAGCAAGAGGTGAAAAGGTGACCATGACAAACCCACCTTAATTAACCCGCCTAATCCATAATCCAAAACCCACTTTTAAGGTAATCATTATTAAACAAATCACGATCAAGCTGTGATCAATTAAAAAAGGAAAAGAAACGAAATCATGTCAAATCATTACAATATCTAACTAACTAACCTACCTTATTGCAGCCTGGGACCAGTTCTTGTAATAACTTCATTCTTTGATTAATTTTCTCTCTCCTCGCCTATAAAAATAAAATTTCAAAAAAAGTATCAATTAATCAGCTTTTTAATTATAATAATCAAATTAGACAGAACTAAATTAAATTAAAATTACTCTTTCTGCTAAGCTATGGCTATCTGTTGCCTGTCCCCGCCGAGCTCGAACATGAACGTAAGGCAGCTTCTCTTCTTCTTGTTGAGAACCCTCATTTTTGCTCTTCTTTGACGCTCCTTTAACCTAATTTCACAACAACGGACCTCAATTCAACATTATTTACTAATTTGCCACTAAATTGGCAATTCCCTCATAAAAACCCTGGTTTTTACCTTCTTCTCTCGTTCCTTTCTCTTCGAACACGCCCTTGCATTTGGCGCCGAATTATTCACCGTCGGATCAGAAACCAGCGGCTGAGATGAGTCGAGGTAAGACTCCATCTCTAACGGCTCCCTCTTAACGGCTGCTTCTTTCTCGAGATTCTTCGAGCTAGAATTGGACGGAACGGAGCTGGAGTCCGTCGAATTACTACCGCCGTTAAAAACGGAGAATCTGGCTGCTCGTTCGAGGAGGGAAACGTTAGAAGGAAAAGTCAAATTCGGGCACTGTTTTTTACCCGAATCCGAATGAAGCAACTCCACGGCTCGGTTAGCTGGTAATTCAAGTAAAGCAGTGAAAGAACTGGCGTTTTCTGATGGAGCAGTGATTAAGTGACGGATATCTTCACCGAATTGGAGGGAATCCAGTCCGGTTTCGTCAAGTTCGGGTCCGGATCTAGCCACGGGTCCCATTAGCAGATCCATTTAATAAAAAAGAAAAAAGGAGCCTTAATTTAATTTAAGAAGTCAGTTTATAGAGAGACAGAGGATAAAATGAAGGAGTGTTTGATATTCTATTATCTGTTGTGGCGTGTTTGCCTTCGGAGTAAGAAGAGGATTTTGGTTATTTGAAGTGAGGAGAAAGCAACGTTGGTGCTGCGGAGGTGAGTATTATTTAAATAAATGGGAATTTGTTTAGAGAGAGAAAGAGTGTGTGTTTGTTTTTAGAGTGAGAGAGAGGGGAGGAGGAATGGAATTGCGAAGTGTTTGGTTGCGCTGTGTGGCGGTGCTTTTTAAAAGATTTGATAGGAAAAAAAAAAATATTAACTTTTTATATATTTTTTATTGTTTAAAAACATTAATATTAAAAATATATTTTTAAAAAGTAACGCTACTACCATTCTAAATACTATTTTAATAGAGAATGGTGTACAGTTCTTAACAGTATGGGTTATTTTTTTAAGGCGTGTTTTTTTATTTTTAAAAAATTATTTTTTAATTAAAATAATATTTTTTTTATTTTTTATACTAGTATATTAAAATTATTAAAATAATATTATTTTAATATTTTTAAATAAAAATAACAATTTTAAAAACAGATAAAAAAAGATTCATCCAAGTTTTGCCGTGTCTAAATGTTTTTGTATTTTATATTACTATTAAAATAAAAAAAATGTGGAATCGATTTGAAATATTGATTGTCCTTTTAATAAAAGGATAATGTGATCAAAAACTTTATTTATTTACATATTAAATTATTAGAAAACATGGAGACGTTTTTGTTGAAAAATAGAATTTTCCTTTTTGTCAGCGAAAGACTTCGAACATTGAAGAGAAAAATGCCCGGTGAACAAAGGTCAACAATTGCTGGAGCCTTTCTCTTTTAACTTTTTACTTTGAAAAACATCGGTAATGTTGTCTTTTTAGGTCAACAATTTGCAATCAATACCCTCACAAAAAAAAAATTAAAGATAAATTATTAATAATGATTCGATATTTAAAGATATATAAAATAAATTTAAAGTTACATTTTTTTAATATTTTTAAAATATATACAAATAAAAAAATTTAAATTAATATTAATGTTTTCAAGTCAAAACTAGAGTTTTCATACAACTTAAGAATATTTTTAAGGAAAGAGCTAAGTATAAACTATAAAGCCAAAAAAAATGATGAAAAAGTTTAATTTTTATTTTTATAATTTCAAAAAGAGATTTATATTTAAAATCAAAATATCTTTTCCAGAATCATTTCTATATACTAATTAAAAGTACTGAAAATATATTTTATATGTTTTTTATGAAAAAAAAGGTTTGATTAGAGTTATATTAATTAAATTTAATTAATCTTTTTATAATATAAATATATTAAAATGTAACTGAGTTTTCTAAGACAAAATTTCTATTAGAATGTACTTAAAAAAAATTATATTTATACTATTTAAAACACTATTTTATCAAAAAGCTTTTCAAAATAGCGTCTCTCATCGGAAATGCTAGGGGAATAGAGTGGGCCGCAAATTACTGTACAATAAGGCGGGGACCTGAGACGAACAAGGCCCGACAAAGTTTTTATTCGTTGAGGATGACCTGTCCTTTTCATTTACGGGACACCAAGTCAGGGCTCGTGATGGATTTGGGTACTCTACTCTCTGATTTATCTTGTTTTAGTCCTCTTACTATTTATTTTTTTCATTCCACCTCCTCTAATGCCTATTGCTGCAGTCATTTAATCCTCTCATGATCAGCAAAATGACTGACAGATCCTGCTGTTAATCACACTATTTGCTGCATATTTTCATTTAATTAATGCATTCTTTGATGATAATTGACAGTGATAGTGATAGTAGAAATAAAGATCAAATCATTACAAAAATAGGAGACTTGGAGGTAGAAAAGAAAGATAATAAAAATACAGGGATCAAATGCATAATTACCTGGCAAGGATAATTTCAGTTCTCTCTGCTTGAGGGAGTAAAAAAAGGGCATGCAAAGTACAAACTGTGAAATTTTTTGTTTTTCTTTTCTTGAAAAAAATTTACTTTCGATTGGATTCGATGCTGTGACGTTTATGTACCCTGGATGAACACGTGTTTTGTTCCTATGGGATCTAGGCGCGTGTGCTCTTAAGGCTATCGCACGTGTCTCATTGTTCTGGAGTTGTGAATTAATTGCGTTTTTCATTTTATTTTGGTTTCGTTTATCAACTACAATGTCTTAGGATAGAAATAAATAAATAAATATATATAAAAGGAAAATGTACCTGGTTAATGGAGGAAAAAACATAAACATATAAAAAATAAATTTACTTTTTAATAGTTTTGATGTTAATTTTTTTTCATCTTGAAATAGTAAAAATGGAAAACATGTCCAATTGTCTTCATTTTTTTCTTGTCATTAAACAATAAAAAAAAATCACCTAATTAATTAAATAAACTCATGCATGGACTTCTAATTTTTTATTATTATTATTATTTGATGGTTCATTGAACAATATTTTCACTGTTTATATTCTTGATTTCTTCTTAATAAGCACTCCCTTGATCAATTAATTATTGGCTTTTAATAACTATTTAACAGGTGATACAGTAATAAAAACTTGGGATTAAAAAGTTTATTCCCCTATATTTTCAGATTCGAGCTTTGTAATTGTTAATATGATAACCACTAGAGACTTGTATAATTGTTAACTTGAGAACCCGTAAGATTAGTCGAAATGCATGTAAGCTGACCTGAACACCTATATTAATAAAAAAAAATTATTGGCTTTTAACACTACTACAAAATAAGCATACCATAACGTTGACCTGCTTTAGAACTTTTACTTTGTTAAAGTAGTATTTTCAAAAAAATTAAGTCAACATTTTTCATGAATTTTCTTCTTAAACTTTCTGGTAATAAAATTGAAGTAGAAAATAGGACACAATAATGCTACATTTTCAAAGCAACAACTGGGTCAATATAGAGATGCTCCACAGATGTGGAATAACATATTCTTTAATCGACGGTAATTCCGCAAAGAGAGGGAATATCATTTTATTTGGCATCCTTCAATTAATTAATAATAACACGAGGTTATTTCTATGTCCACTTAACAATTTTATATTTTCATTTTAAAAATTAGTTGGTATCTTGATAGTGGTTGTTTTTTAAAAAAATACATATTAAAATAAAAAAAATTTAATTTATAAAATTTAATTTAACACAGCACATTAAAATTATTTAAAAATATAAAAAATAATAAAACAAAAAAAATAAAATTAATTCTTAAAATACAAAATCAAAAATCTAAATATGTTGCGGTGCTCGCACCTCAAACAATAATATCCATGATCTTTGGAACTAGACTTCACGGTCTTGGAAACAAATCAAAAGCTTACTTGAATCCACGTATTTTTTAGGAGTTAGAATTCGAGAGATGTAATAATTATGCGTATAAATCGTACTCAAACTTTATACAAACGGATATGAGTCATGTAATAATTGATAAATAATGGATCATAGGTGATTAAATGATTGACTAATCATTAAAAAAAGGAGGATTATCACGTTAGCTTATATAAAAGCTGTGCATAATTAATTTATATGCACGTCATGGCTCTTCAATAAAATTGATAAGTTTGGTTGTTTTTTTAAAGTTTCAAATAATATTATTTTAATTTTTTAAAAATAAAAATAAAACGAGATACTTGAAAATATAATATTAATTTTTTTAAAAAATATTTTTATTAAAAAATACATCAAAATAATATTTATTTTACTTTTAAAAAATAATATCAATATATCAAAATAATTCAAAAACATAAAAAAAATTAATTACAAAAATATTTTTAGAAAACAACACGAATAATTCAATAATATAATTTTTTATTTTTTTTAACAATACTAATATATTAAAATAATTTAAAAATATATAAAAAAAAACACGACTAATTCAATAACTCAATAGGCCTGCTTGAGAGTGTAGTTTTTATTGTTTTTCAAAATGTTTTTTACTAAGAAATGCATCAAAATAATATTTTTTATTTTTTAAAAATTATTTTTAACATCAGCACATAATTTCAAAATATAAAAAATTATTAATTTAAAATAAAAAATATTAAAATATTTTTAAAACACAAAAATAAATAACTTTAACATTTTTAGATAGTAATGCGCCTCCATCATGTATTACAAAAGTTACTTGATAAATTTGGTTGCATGACATTAAGTAATAACCCGTACATTCTGGTAGGGCTTCGTAGGTGATAATTTGGAGGAAGTAAATTTAAAAACTAACAAGTTATAATATCAATGTTAAATTCTAGCTTTCAAGAAAACAATTTATTTTTTCTTCCTTATGCGCTCTTAGTACCGAGGTGTTTATTTTTGTGTTTTAATTTTAAAAAAATAAAAATTTTTATTTTTTATTTTAAATTAATTTTTTTAGAATTTTATTTTATTTTTATATAATAATATAAAAAATAGAAATAAAATAAATATATTTTCAAATAAAATACATTTTAAGAGACAAGCAAAGCCACAATATCAAATAAACTACGCAGCATAGCATAAGAAAGATTTATGAACACAGAGATAGAGATAGTAATGTATAATAAAAATAAAAATAATAATTTTCTTTGTACATATTGTTTAAACAATATAAAAATTAACTTTAAACTACCGTACAAACATATTAATTTTATTATTTTTTTAATCTGACATATTTTTGCTTTTATTATTTTTTTATTTTAAAATAGTACCAAATATGACCTTTTTAAGACGATAATATATAAAAATTAACTTTGAGTCATTTGTACTTGCATGAGAAGAAAAAACAATAAATAAATAAATAAATAAACATCACTCAGTTCACAGTATCTAGTCTTATTAGCAGGGAGAGCTAGGATTATTTATTACAGGGATTAAAAAATATAATATATTTTTTTAATTTATTATATATAAAAAATAAAAATAAAATAAAAATTACTTGATTTAGTTTTATTTAAAGAACTTATTACAAAATATATAATAATCTTTGTATCTATTAAATATAAATATACAAAGCATATAAGAAGCATTAACTAAAACGAAGCATTATTTATGTTTAATAAACTTTAAAATAAAATAATAAATAATAATTCTTACATATTTATTTTAATTGTGTTCGTCGTTCTTTCATCGATTATCATATCAATCGAGAATCTTTTAGCAATTTCTTTTTCTATATAGACAATCAAATAATTTGCAAGAAAATCATCCTCCATCCGATTGCGAAGTCTTGTTTTAACAATCTTCATCGCTGAGAAAGTTCGTTCAGTAGTTGCTGTCGGAACAGGAAGAGTCAAGATAAGCCGAATCAACCTGTCAATGAGTGGATATATTGTTGATTTTTCTATTTCAACCAATCCTTGACATAAATCTACAATCGATGATATATTCTTTAACTTTGGATGATTGGGTATATCAATCTCATAATGTTGCAATTGAAATCTCAAATGAATTTTTTCTTGGTCAGAAAAATCTTCAGGATAGAACTTGTCAACAAGTAAGCATATATCTTCAACATTGAATAATTTATAGCTATTTCTAGGATCTAAAGTTGTGCTCAATTTAAGAAGCTCGATCGCCTGCTCATTGAATCTGTTATTTAGCTCTTGTAATTGCTGATCAATGATAGCTGTAAATATATCAACTCGGTAGTAATGCTTAACTGTTACTGATTTTGTTTTACAACGAGATCGTCTCACACTAGAAAAATAAGCATGCATATTATGAACTTCAATGTCTTGATACTTATAAAATGATGTCACTTCTTCTAAAAGAGTTTCCCAACCATCGTCTCTTAACTTCTTAATTAAAGTCTTTGTGCTAGTCACCAAATGCATAACATTTAAAATGTCTTAAGATTTTTGTTGCAATGCTTGACAAAGCACATCAGTAATTCCTATAACATTCTTCATTATATGTAAGAAGAATGCAAAATCAAATGACATTAGCAACTTAAATGAAAAGGTCGCATCACCACGTTAAGAATAAATAGATCCATCTAAAGCAATGTTTTCAAGAACCAAGCAAGTTGCCCCATACATTTTTATCAAACTGCAAATTGATTTGAAATGCGAACTCCATCTGCTATTTCCAGGTCGTTGCAAACCACCTACTTGATCAACTCCTTTACCCGTTTCAATCTCACCAATATCAACTAGATGCTCAATTATAGCTGCTTGAATTACGCTTGCAAGAAGCACTGACTATTAATAATAAAGATCAAATTCTGAAAGAAAGTGTGAACATCAGATATTTCTCTAGTTGCAGCAATAAGAGCTAATTGTAACTGATGAGCTAAGCAATGTACATAATATGTATAAGGGCAATCATTAATGAATAAAGCTTGCAAACCATTCCACTCTCCACGCATATTACTAGCGTCATCATACCCTTGACCCCTAATATTTTGAACATCAAGATTGTGATGAGATAAAACAAAGGAAATCTCTTCCTTAAGAGTTGAAGCAGTTGTATCTTTGACATGAATTATATCCAAAAATTGTTCTCGTATAAATCCACTTCTATCAACAAACCTAATAACAAGGGTCATTTGCTCTCTTCTGGATTCATCTCGAGCTTCATCAACAATTAAACAAAATCTTACATCACCAATCACATGACGAATTGAAGACTGAACATTTCTAGGAAAGACAAGCAAAATTTCTTTTTGAATTTGATGTGAGGTGTATTTAGCATTTTGTGGAGCATTACCCAAAACAAGAGCTCCTACTTGCTCATTGTAAGATGCTAAAAGTTCCATCATTTCAAGAAAATTACCTCGATTTTTTTATTTTAGACGTTCATCATGCCCTCTAAAAGCACATGCTTGAAATGTGAGCCAACGAACAATATCTATTGAAGCTTTAATACGCAATTGATTATTTAGAATTTCTTGAGTAGTTTCTCTTAACTACCTTCTCAATATGACATGACTGATTTTTCAAATTCTCCAAGCACCTGGTAGCAAACCTGTGAGCTGAATTTGGACATTTTCCCATATGAGTAAAAAAAGCACACCACTCTCCATCATTAACTTTCTTCCAACAATTGAATCCTTTAACAGTAAATGTGTCTGATTCTGGCTTTCCAGATGGCTTACTTAAAAATGGATAGCAAGGAAAATAAAATGCAGTATTTTTCTCTGAATATTCAAGCCATGGATAACTTTTGAACCAATGAGATTGAAAGCGACGATGATGTTTTTCACCAGTCAGCGGATATTCAGACATCAAAGGTTGATATGGCCCCAAATTAATGTATGCCCTTTGAATTTCATCCTGTTGATTAACCGGGTATTCCCAAATTTGAGGACGATTGTTTGGATCTCTAATTAAATGAGCAATGTCGATTCTAGTAGAAGGTAGTTCACTAGTCAATGCAGGTTCTTCGTAAACTGAAGCACATTGGAGCTGCTCAACCATAACTTCAACATTACACATTGGAGTTGGTTTACTAGGTTGTGAGTTATCAATATTTTTTCTCTTTTTCTTAAAAAAAAAATCAATTCTTTTTATTTTGTTCATGGTTCAACCTAAAATTAAAACATATATTGTAATAAAAAATTGATAATTTTGGTGGCTCTACTAAAAACAAAACATAAAAAAAAAAAATCTAAGTATAATCAAAACAAACCCATAAAATATATCAAATTAATTAGAAAAAAAAAACATCACTATAACAAGAATTAAAAAAAAATAGTAAAACTAGTAGATATGGAAAAAAAAAAAAGAAGCAAAAAAAACATAATTATATAAAAAAAACATCATCAAATTCTTAACAAACATTCTAAAATAAAATAAAAATAAAATTTAAATTTAGATTATTAGTAATTAATTACCTTATTTTATTTGATGAAAGATGTAATAAAATTCAAATTCTACTACCTGTTGTTTATAATCTTATATCTATCTTTTATTTTATATTAGGGTTTTAAAAAGTGACGGCACTTTATATTCTTTCATGCAGGGTTAAAACAAATTCATAACTACACTGTTACAACTTACTAATATATTTACTATTTACTATGAGAAGGGCTCACTTATTTAAAACAAAACTCATTCATTCTTCTCACGTTTAGTGTAATATCCAGTAAATGAAATAAAATAAATGTTTTGCAGGGGCCAGGGCCCCTGCTTGCCCTCCTCTAATTCCGCCACTGCTTGCTAGTTCAATAAATTACAAAAAAAACTACTTCATCTAGGGCTTTTACTGTTTCTTCTAATATGTACTAGCTGTTTTAATTATTATTTTTATCCTCAAGGCTTTTCTTTTCATACCCAGATTCTTTTATTTTTCAATTAGATCCTTCAATAATTAATTGGATTGAGATTTGAGGTTAATATTTTAGTTCAATTGCCTTAGTATGAGGTTCTTATGGCAACACAAAAAAGCATGGCTTTTCATTGAAGTTTGATTTTTTTTCCAAATAATTTAAACTAAAGGGACTGGAATTGAAATTGAGAAAAAACAAAGGACCTTCTCTATCCAGAGAAGAGATAGAAGAAAAGAAGAATTGGAGGGGGGGATAAGTGGTTTTTAGAGCCACAATAAGACTTCTTTTCATGTTGCCTTGTGATGACTTTCTTGACAAGATGAATTTAGCAATGTAAAAAACACTATTTTTAATACCTCCCTAACGAATATGTTGGTTCAAATATTCTTTTGATAATTTGCAATCTCATATGGGATCTTCGATATATATAGTTGAATTATTTAAAAAACTCAACAAATTTATTTATAATTTTGCACGCTTATTTCGGATAATAATTAAGTTATATTAACCTCCATATTTATAACTATCTTGGATTTGAAACCAATATAGATCGGGAGAAAAAACAATTATTGTAAATTCTTTATTCTCTCCACAAATAGCTTGTTAAAAGAACCTATTGAAGATGCACACTAAAAAAACATTGATAATTAAAACAATATCATAATTTTTTTTTCCCTTCATCCAAAAAAAAAAACTTAACATGTACTTGTAAAAATATTAAATCTTTTTACTTAACTCATTTATCATTAACAAATAGAGCAACGATAAATAGATAATTTTTTCATTTTAATTACATGGTAAAATGATTCAAAAACCTTTACAAACAAAAAAATTAAATCTAACCTCAAGGGTTTTTTTTTTAACAATTGTTTTTTTTGCTATCATAACTTAAGTTGAAGGGAACTTCGGTATTTATACAAATATATAAATAATTAAAATACATAGTGAAACTATGAAAATGACCTTAAAATCAAAGAATTTAAGCCCAGAGTTAAGGGCATTTTGGTTTTTTCACAATATTTTTTTTTTTATTAAAAAGTCAACTCAAAGTTAACTTTGTACTTGGCTAGATAACAAATAAAAAAAAATATATGGGTGTACATGTACGACATAAGAGGGCGTGTGGGAAGCCCTTGCACCCTTCTAGTGTTGCATGTGATGCCTTTCAATGTTCAAAAATACCTCTCTATCATGTTTTTTAAAGCGTCATCGTGTCCTTATTATTCTTTTGATTTCTAAAGTTTGGTCTTTGTTATTCTATAGAACTTTTATTTTTTTTTATTTTATTATTCAATCCCAATTAACTAAATATTATATTCTCTAATGTGGTTGTTATTCCTTATATTTCTATTTTTTTTTCTTAGCTCTTTTGTGAAATTTATAGTAGTTTTTAATTTCATTTTTTAATTCAAATTAATGGTATTATATTTTTCTAATTTAATACTTATCGTTTTGATTTCTAATTTTTTTCTTATCCCTTTTGTAAGAGTTATTATTCTTTTATTTTCACCCTTTAATTATATCATTATTTTTATTTTTTATATCAACTTTGATTCTCATTTTTTTTTAATTTTTTTTGTCCTTTTATTAAATTAATTTGTTTTTTCAATTTTATTCTTTAATCAAATATAAGATTTTTTATTTTCATTTTCATTTTCATTTATTTAATTGTTATTTTTTTAAATCATTTTGTATAATTAATTTTTTTAATTTTATTTTTCAACATTTGATTGATTGAAAATTAAACTTTATTATTTTTTTAGATTAGGTGCTTTAGATCTAATAATTTAAGTTACTGATTTGAAAAGTTAATATGTTTTTTTTTTTTAAATAAATAAAAAATTTATAATCCTTTTTATTTTTAACAGGTCATTTAATCTCATAATCTGGTATGTGTATTTAGCGAAATATCCTAAGTTGGCTTAGCATTGATTATCGAGATTATAAATTTATTATGATTGTTTTTTTTATGCCATATTTTTACCTTATTTCATTACTTTAGCATTATTTTTTGTATTAAAAAAAAACTTAACCCCGCAGCAAAACAAAGAACGAGCACCATGGCTAGTCTAGTATACAACAAAAGAGAGATTTTATTTAATAAGCAAGGATTTGTTCAGAAAAAATAAAACCCTCGGGCCTTATTCTTAGAAATAGGATTGAAAAAACAAAAACAATTATTTATAGGTGCAAATGTCATTCATCCACCCACCAGAAAACTCCTCCTCATAGAATAATAAAAATTTTATTTTAAAATTTTATTTAATAATTTAAATTTTTTTTTAGTAAGATGGTTGTTTGATAACTTGTAATAACTAAATGAATTTTTTTATGAAATAGAAAAGTTAAAAGGTTAAAAATAATTCAAAATCATCAAAAATATTTTTATAAAATCGATAAAGGAAAGAACATGAACTTCCCGTGCTAACCGTGCAAGGTGGTTGACATATCATATCAGCAACCACGGCTACAATGAATTGTTGAAAAATAAAGTTTCAAAGATGCGAATTCCTATGGTTCCACGCTCGAATCATTTTATAAGCTACTGTGTATGTTTCTTCGAGAGGGATCATAAGTACTTACGTAGGGTCTATCAAAATTCATGGCAAGAAATTTATGTCTTCGTTCCACTTTAATTAATAGAAGCATTGCATGTTCCTAGCTAGGGTTTTCATATAGGGTTAATGAGGGCTGCCTCTAGCTGGGCTTTGTCTAATTAACGAGTTGCTAAGTTGGGCTAGTGCTCTCTCACAACACTTTTTGAAAGATTAATTATTGATAATCAATGATTAACATAGTGATAATTAGACAATAAAAGATATTGTCTACATTGGATCATTGATCTAACGGTTAACGGCTATAGTAATAATTTTTTTAATGCTTTCTAATTTATTTATTTATTTTAATTTTTATACTTATTTTTTTAATTATAAATTTTTGAATTATAATTTTTTTTTTCTTAATTTCATCATTCGGTGTTTGATTTATTGATGATTGAGCTTGTTAATATTTTTATTTATTGTGCTTGCAGTCTCATGACATAGGTCAAGAGTTTTAAGAGTTGATATGGTTATGGTTTTTTTTTTTTCATTTTCTTTTACAATTTTATTATTTTGCATTATTAAAAAAAAGATTGGTTTTATAGTTATCTTTAATTTATTTTCTATCAGTTTGTCCCAGTCTCATAGCCTAGATCATGGATTTTCCAAGCTTTTTTTAAATAGTGGTTTTTTTCTGAAATAAAAAAAATGTGTTTGTGTTTAATATATGAGGATATTCTTTTTATTTTATACATACAAGCTTTATTTTATATAAAAAAAAATATTGTGAAATAATATTTATGATATGTCCAACCTTGCATGGTATTTTCTTTTCCTTTTATTTTATTCACTCGATTTTATATGTTTTTTTATTTTTTTTTATTTTTTTTTATTTTAATAAATAAATTTGATAGACACAAATAGATAAATATCTTATTTCATGAGAATAATTATTTTGATCCACATTAATCTCTTGATTTTTCTAGTTTTTCTTTTAATTATTATTAATGATTTTTTTTATTTTATTTACATTGATAATTATCCATTTGTGTGATGAGATACTTTGTTAAACCTTTTGATTTATTCTTTGTATTGATTTATTCTTTGTATGTAAAACAACATATCAAAATAATTTGTTTATGCATGTTGTTTTTTTTTAAAATATTTATAATCTGCAGCAAATCACAAGTCAAATATTCAGTTAAAATATATGCAATCCCTTTTACTATGTGAGCAAGTAAAAAAGAAAAGAAAAATTAAAACATTGATACTGACTTGAAAAACAAAAGATTAAAGAAAAAAACTTTAAATCATAATTTTTTTACCATGATTTTATTGACTGTTAGCTGAGAGTGCGGTTGAACTATTTTTTAAAAATTTTGATTTTTTTTTAAAGCTTTAAATTAATATTTTTTTGTGTTTTTATCATTTTAATATTTTATTATAATAAATAAATAAAATATATAAAAATATTATTTTAATATATTTTCATAAAATACTTTAAAAACACTAGACATCCAATCAATCTACTTAATTTCCTATTCAAGCATGACATGCCTAGTTTGCATCAAAACGTACGTTGTCACATCTAACATTCACTGTTTTCTTACACAAGTTTACAATAATGTTTCCTCTCGGTTTATTCTGACAGGGCATCTAATATATATATATATATATATAGTATTCATCTCTTATTTTTATAACTCCGTAAAAATAATATTGCTAAAAACTTGTTTAATATACTTTTACATAAATTTTTTTAATTAAAATTATATTAGTTTATTATTATTAATAAAGATTTGTATTAATACTAAATATATTAAAATACAATTTTTTTTTTAAATAGGTTTTTTTCATTGAAATATATATATATATATATATATATATATATATATATATATACTATTTAAAAAACTGTATTATTATTTTGACTCTTCAAGATGTCGCCTAGGAGATGCTTTACGACTGAATCGTGGGGGCACCTGCTGCATGTCTATATTTTGCAATGCTCTAATGTGGATAATAATATTAGTTGGCTTCCACTTTGAAGGGAGAAAAAGGGGTTCTGATCAATCATTTTTCATCCTCCTGCATCTTTTATGTTTTTTTACTTTAAGAATAATGTGTGTCTATATATTTTTGGTAACCCAAGATGTTCTGACTAATCTTTTGAGACCGGTAAAAATAATGCATGCCCATACTTAACAGCAGTGCCATAAGCACAATCTAGCTAGGCAGATCAAGACCTTCAATAGAGAATCATGGAGAAGTATATAGGAATTTGTTGAGACAGAACTCCACTTAAATAAATGCTTGAAAATATAGTAGTGATTATTTTTTAAAATATCTTTTATTTATAACTTCATTAAAATAATATATTTTTTATTTTTAAAAAATTAATTTTAATATCATCACATTAAAATGATGCAAAAATATATTAAAAATATAAATTTTAACCAAGATTTATTTGTGCTGAAATCCCAAGAGACTAAGAAGTCTTGAAATGTAAAAATCATGTATTGTAGGGTTGTTGGCATATTGAATGTAAAGCCATGCTAGCCTGCTATGCAATCCGGTCATAAATTTTACTTATCAGTTTAATAAAAATGGTTTTTTATATGATATAATAACTAGATGATCATAAATTTAAATTTTATTATTTTTATTTATTTGATAAAAATTAAACATAATATAATGTAAAGCTATACAAGTTTCTTCACTTATCAATTTAAATTATTAAGTTAAGATGGTTTTTTAATTATAATTAATTATTCATGATTTAGTCATTATTTGATAAAATTTTTTATTGAAAACTCGAGTTTGATCGTAGAGCCGTAGCATCTCAAAATCAATAATACCCAGCGTGATCTTGAAGGCAAAACTCTGAAAAGGGTGGCCACAGCCATAATCTGAAAAGGTGAGTTCAAGAGGCGCAATGTGGAAGAGAGCTAGCATTCAGAGAGGCCAGCCATGATTCTCGTTCAGGCCCACATGAACCATCACAGGCATTGATGAGAGTCGGTGCATGGGATTGGATAGCCATCTGTCGATATCTACTTCATAATTTGCTTGACTGTGACCTCTACATCTTGATAGTTAAGGTGGCAATATGACGAGACTCCAACTAAATCTTTTTTCATTATGATTTTATGGCAGTTTTTATAATTTTGTTTCAAAAAAGATATCTACTTAAAAATGGTTTATCTGATTTTTAGATTTTTTTTTTATATATATAATCAATCTATTATAGATACATTTAACTGTTCAAGTACTTTTTGGATATTCTAAATAATAGAATATAAATTATATTATTAGCTATCCTTTCAAATCTCGGTACCCTATGCCACAAGTTATCTACTTAAAAAACATAGTCATAGAATCATTTAGTAAGCAGTCCAGTTATAAAAATTTAGAATCAAAGAATTTACTCTACTTGTGATTTTAAGTTTAAACCACGTGGTTGCTAGTATTAATAATCACTGAAAAATTACATGATTATTAACTTCAGGACTATTAGGAATTAATCGAGGTGCACGCAAGCTAAACCGAATATTTCATATAAATAAATAAAAAAAACATAAACATAGAACATAATGAGTAATCAAACTCAAATCATTTGATAGAGAAAAAATGAAGATAAATAAACATGAATGGAGATCTTTAAGATGGATATAGATTCTTCAAATGAATATAGCTATGTGTTATCGTATCATATGATTAAGTTTAAAGTACGAGCCACTAAATTATTGAATTAAATATAAAAATAAAATTATTTTAGTTATTTTTAAAATAATAATTTCAAGTTGATTAAGAGTTTTATTCAAATTTGATCTAATTTATTGAATTATTTAGTTTTTTCCATGTTAATATTTAAAATAATTAAAAAAAACTAACTAAATTTAATAACTATGCTCCTACCCGTCCCAAGAAGAAAGAAAGAAAAAAAGGCTAGACATGTACATACAAAAGTTGATAAAAGGCAAAAGTTTTTATTATGAGTTGGAAATTTGGACCACAAAAGATTTTCCAAACCCCAGAATCCACGTATTAAATCCCATGATTAGGACTAGGAGAATGTCCACTTCCGTGGACCTCAATCTTCAAGCTATTCACGTGAAGATGGCCCATTATCCCATTCCAAGCCCCTAAGGTTTCTCTCTCCTCATAAAACACTCCTACATTATTATTATTATTATTATTTTCTTTAGTCCAACAAATTTTACTATAGCCCCTAAGGTTTTAATTCTATATATTAATTTCATCGTCAAACATTTTAAAGTATCAGGTTTAGTGTTTTAATCTTTCTTAATATAGATACACTTTAAGAGAAAGAAATCTACTTAGAACTTTAGAAGTTACTGGATTATTCATCGCCTGCAAATGGAGTTATTTTTTTTTAATGTAAAAAAATATTTAAATATTGCTAATACTTTTTCTAGTAGGAAAAAATAATATATGAGTTAATCTGTTAAACTTGTAACTCGGGTCATGATATTGAGATAAACCAATAAATAGAAAAATAAAACAAATTATGAAACATAATTTTCAATTATTTTAGTGTTAAAAATAAAATTAAAAAAATATTAAAAAATAACACAAAAAACAACTCGATTTAACCCATCAAACTCGTAACTCGAGTCATAAGATGGGGGTAATCTTATAAAAAGCAAACCAAAACCAATCATAAGGTCTAATTGCTAATCAATTCAATATTGAATGATGCAATTAAAAAAAATAACTACAAAAAAAAACTCAAATAATTCATCTTAACTCATTAAACTCGCGGTTTAAGATATAAGATCAGGATAACTTTATAATAAAATAAATTATCAAATGTAATTTTTAATAAATCTAATATTAAATAATTAAAATAATTAAAAAAAAATTACGTGGACTGTAAGAGGAAAAAAAACATGGATTCAGAGTTGAGAGCCTAGCCTAAAGAGGTAATTTTCTACTCTCAAGTTGTTGAAGGGAGTAACAGGCATACTTGGAAGCAAGCAAGGTTAGATACTACGCTGTTTTTAAGCAATGGACGAGGTGTTTTGAGTCTAAGGTTTGGCAATATCATCAACATATATGACTGATTTATCTCGCTGTGCTGTTTTTGTGAACCAAACAAAGCTGAAAAGGACGTGAGAGTGTGAAGTTGGCAGCACTGGTCGTGTACCTATGGTGGAATATGTGGAAGTGAAGGGAGAGCTCTTGTGGCAACGGAGACATTGATAATGAGAGTAGACGGAAATAATGCTGCTTTAGCCATCGAAACACTGAGTGTACTCGACAGTGAAAGGGAATGGTGCTCTGTAATGCTGCTTTAGCCATCAAAACACTGAGTGTACTCGACAGTGAAAGGGAATGGTGCTTAGTATTGCTCATGGTTGGTGGTGATAACACAAGGGACAAACTCACTACTATTTAGGCCAAGCCTTCGACGGTGATTTAGACATTGTTTAATGATATTATACTTTCGATTTAGTTAAGGAATGGAAGAATTTAGGATGTGCTTTGCTTGTAAAATTTACACTATTTTCTTCAATCAAGAGCCTAGAGAGAGAGATAGGAGTGTTGTGATTACGACGCATTAAGAACAATCAACATCTAATGAGAGGTTATGTCTCTAGTGATATCAACAACTAATCTATGAAGGTTAAATCTTTGGATAGGGTTTCTCCTCCTGAATAAATGATTAGGACATCATTGCAAAATCTTTACATTATACATTCATATTCGATTTAATTTGATTTTTTAAAATAAATAATTATAATTAATCCAAACATGAAATTTCATGATATTTTAATATCAAGTTGTTAAAGAACCAACAATAATTGCATCAACAATTTATTTGTTGATATATTATTATTTATGCTTTATTGCCTAAATTTCATTAGACAATGAAGCTGTAGACAAGGGCAACATCTTAACAGATGCAATAAAAAAATTATGTATTTTTAAATAAAAAAATTATTTTGAAAAGTAAGACGCATGCTAATATAGACACCCTTTAATTATAAAAAGAGAAAGGAGGAACATCTGACGGTCAATCTTTGTTTTCTTGCTTAAAAGTGACCCATCTTGAATAAGACCCAGTGGTTGGAGCCCGAAACACCAAAGCAGGCCTTGATGATGATTGGTCCCCAAGGGAAATGTAGAAGACAACTGCGATCAAGTCCAGCTCCTGAAAATGACCCAACATGCCACTAAACGTCACGAACCAATAGGCGTTGTTGGTGTAGGGTCAACGCGTCTAGGTGCTTAAAAATTTTCCCATCGGATCCAGCTGAGAAAGGTCGACAAGTGGACCCGATGGGACCTTCATGATGTTCGCATAAGGGTCCAATCACCGATTATTAGTATCTTTTTTATTGTACAAACTACGAGGAAGGGCATGAAATTGTACAGCTGCCTACAGTAAAGCCGCCAACAGAACGCTTGTGGAGGATAGAGTGGACCCATGCGGACGCCGGAGGCAGCTTTCCTTCTAGAAGTGCTTTTTTTTTTTTTTAATATATTAAAATATATTTTTTAAAAAAAAAAAATTATTTTCTAATATTAACATATTAAAACAATTTAAAAATATCAAAAAGATATTAATTTTAAAAAATAATTTAAATTTTAAATATTTTCATAATACAAAAATAAACGGACGTAAGTTAAATGCAACTAAAGATTTTGCTGCGTTTTTAACAGCCTCATCAAGGCCCAGTTAACTCATCAATCCAGCATCCTAGCCTAGGTTTTGGGCCCGACCAGATTGAGGGTTGAAATCGGCAACCTAAACCTATCTAACATGACTTCATTCAATTTCATCATATGAAAGACAGACTCTCCAAATTCTTCGAATTTAATCTAGAGATTAGAAAGGAGCTTCAGTTACAAAACCTAGACTTTACACTAGTCCTCGAGGCGAGCTCCATACAACCTGAGCAAAATTCACATTGAATCCACATAAACCTTGAAGCTCCACTCCCACTTTGGTTCGACTTATTGGATAGTTTGAGCTTTGAAGTTCAAATTGGAGTTATAATTGCAGGCTCGTGACATGGCTATCGAACCCAGTTCAGCAAAAAGTTTGTACTGGCCGAAAGATGACTGTTTCTAAGAACTGATGTCCTATTTCTAGTCGGACTCCAGGGAGGAATACAGCCCTGGTTTTCACGTTACTTGATAGGCATTGTGATCTCAAATCAATGAATGTCCCGCTTAAACCAGTGTTGTTCAAGCCAGCCAAGTAAATCAACCCAACTACAATCAGGTGAACTCCCGTCTCTTCTCTTTCTGAGAATTGCGCACCTTTGCCCGTGGCTTGGCTGCGCAACCTATCATCTTTACAGGAGGAAAATGGAGGATTGATTTTCGATAGCTCCCGCTTCTACCGGATCACAAGGATTTTTTTCCACCGGCTCTTGCAAGTCTCAGTATAAGGAGCTAGCGGGCTGAGACTACACAGGGGCAGAGGCCCATGCCAGTCTTTTTAGAGATCCGACTCGTCACCCGGTAGTAAGGGGCTATTGAGTTAGGAGACGATCAGACTTATCCAGTACCTAGCATGAGCTGGGTTTTAAAAAAACCGATCAGAATTGACACTACCGAACCCAAACAATCCAACAAATCAATTCATATCTAATTAAACTAATTTGATTTTTAAAAAAATACAAATCAACATTGTTCAAATATTTTTTAAAAAATATTAAAATAATATCATATAGACCGATTAACTTGTTAAATTTATTACCCAAGTCTAACATGTCAAATCCATAATATAAATCTAAAAACAGACCAAGTTTAATAACTTAAATAAACCAAAAATAAAATCAAACATAAATAATGGCTTCCTGAATTCTAACCTAGCTGATGAACTAGGTGAATTTAATCTCTTAAATGCACTAAATCACAAAAAAAAAAAAAAAGAGTACTGGTTGACAGGTAAGCGATTAAAATTATATTTACCGTTTGAATTAAAAAACATGATGACTTGAGACGAGAGTAAAAGTTAGAGAAGGTTGTATATCAAAATCACGATTTTCTTTAGACCAAGGCTTAGCGCTAACAACATATTTCAACATACCATATTACAGGCAGAGGCAGGTTGATAAGATCGAGGCAAATATAATTCAAAACTTCCGCCCCCTTCCTAATACATACACATTTGATTCCGACAAAGGCAGCAAAGAGACTGCCCGCTACCTGTATGACTGTGCAGGTAGCTGTAAGAACACACGAAAGTATATCAATCAGATGAAAGACACTTGAAGAAGCCATTCGATGAAGAAAAACAGGACTAAAATGCAGGTCATTATATGCTTGAAAGTTGAAACAGGTTAATGTATCCATCAACGTTAGCTGATGCATGTGCCATGTAGCATTCCAAATTTTTCAGTGATATGTTAACATCCTCGTGGGAACCACCTAACCGTAAGATCCAACTCTATGAATCAGTAAGCATACATGTTAAAACTAACGACATTGAAAATAATTAGATGGCGCTCCTTTAAACTTGAACGTTAGAAGATATAATTTGCTAGGCTAGAATTCATTTCCTTGTCCTTTTGCTTGGATCAGAGATGTAAAACCCACTTACAATGCGCAGCTAAAACCATTCGACTAGTAGTGATCAATGTGAATCAATGTCGTCATCGTCATTTAGTATAAGGTTGACAGCAAACAGCACAACCCTGCAAGAAGAATTTCTTATAAGCATGGAGGAGAGAGATAGTACAAGGTCCTTTAGAAAGGTAGAGAACTGGTGTCTCATGGGTAATGGACACAAAATGGTACTCCCGCTCCTTCACAACAAAAGCCCTCCCACAGAATCCATGTGAAATTCACAAATAATCAACAAATATCTTGGAACCTAAAAGCAATGTAAAGAGAGCTTTGCAAACATATTCGTTAAACAAAATTTGGAACTGTAGTGAAGAGAGAACACTCTCTTATTCAACAGCAGCCTAGATACATAATACACCCCAAGATGGGTCCTAGAGGCCATATCCTAATCGACCCTGTTGCACTCATCTTTAAATCCTTCACCTCACAAATACTCCGTCCCTCCTTAGTCTTACCATCTTACCACCGTAACATGAGGCTTATGCCCTTTCTCCACAAGATAAGCCAATATCATACACACATGCTAGTTTGAGTTCCTACATATTGAATATCTGAATCTGAATGTTTTCATTATTCTTACGAATTCTAAACAGCTTGGTAATTGGCAAACCTACAATACATAAAACCTTCGAACCTGGTCAGATCTGCAACACTCATTGCATTTCACAATGATTATCAGATTAACTCACAATAGATACTCTTGCCAAACAAAGACTTGTACTTGAGTTCAATCCTCAATACAGTTCGAGTTCAATCTTCAATACAGTTCGGTGTCAGCTTTATTCTTGGATAAAAATGGAAACCCATGGCATGGTCAATGAATGCCACTTGTAATGGTTTATTAAATACTCTGATGTGAGGTTAAAATACTCCTTTTCAATAATGACATATATTAACATACAATCACGGTTATCTAGTGAGAAAGATAAGCCAAAAACAGATTAACATCACATGCATATTGCATACCCCTACATGCTTATGTCTTCTACTGCCTTCATGATTTTTGTCAATGTACTAAGATAATATTTGAGATTGTGGTAGCGGTTGTTTTTCAAAGAGCTTCTCGTTTGGAAATGCATCAAAATAATATTTTTTTTTATATAAAAAAAATCATTTTTGTCATCGGCACATTAAAATGATCCAAAATCAGAAAAAAAAAAATTAATTTGGAGCAAAAAAAATAAAATTCGAAAGCACTTTTTAACACAAAAACAAACACAGCTTTATGAACCCGTTGATTTACATTGTTGGCCTCTTACCGAAGTGCAGTAAGCAATGAGAACCTAAGGGAAAAAAGTCAAAATAGCAGCATCAGGTTCCTGAACTATTATGTCAATGGTTTAACAGTGATAGTAAGTGATTTGGCCAAAGTAGGAACTTAAGATTCTCTACACAAGGAAGTGCCAGATTCATTATATAGAATTAGTTACATGAATAGATGTACATGTTCAACTGTACAAGAGAAAAGCAATGAAATTCAATGCCATGACTGGAGTTTTATTTTCAATTTTATGCACAGTTTTATGTAGAGTGTAGATAAAGAATTGGTGCAATAATAGAAAAATAGGTCAAATACTTTATGCCAGCATTACTTTTTCTGAAAAATGCAGAACTACAAAACCATAAACCTGGTAGCCCCTCATATGATCAAATGCTTTCCTATTTTAAAGCACTAAAAAGTATCAAGCTTCCAGGCTAATAATGGTAAGTTTCTAGAACTCAAAAAAAGATGAGTGGATATCTAATTCTTCAGAGTTGAACAGTGATAAGATGCCTGCACCAATTCTATACCCAAACAGAATGGAAAACATATATCAGACTAAGAGATAGTTGAAACATGTACTTAATGAGAAACCAGGATAATTATATACAGAGTTCAGAACAAACCTAAATACACAAATTGTGAAGAAGATCATGTAGACACCAAGCTTGATCATCCTATGCTTCTTGTCAGTGTTGAGGTTTCTGAAAACTTCAGTGACATCAATAAGATGTTGCCGTCTAATAAACCTGCAATATTGTGGGACGACATATACATTTTAAACACGAGCACATAAAGCTTAAAGCAAACACATTTATGATTAATATGGATCAGGAACCTCACTGAGGACCTTTCAATTTCCATTTCTTTTTGCCAGTCATTGTCATTTTCACAACACAAATCATCATATTATAACTTTTGATGTGACGTGACAATTTAATTGGCCCCACCAAGGATTATTTATCAATTTTTTTATGAATACTATTCCCATTGGTTTCCTTTTGAGCAGTACCATATATCTTGTTGCAAAATATCTCATCTGGGATCAGAACACAAGATAATTAAAGTTTTTCAAAGCTGCTAATTACTCTCAGGAAGTAGAATGAAAAGAAAACAACTCTTCTTCTTTTTCGCACTTAATTGGATAAAAATAGGTTATTACAATTTTGAGGGAAATTGGCAGACACGCTACTCTTAGAAAGCAGTGCTATGGCATTTCAGTGGGAGGCATTAGAAAAAAAAGTTGCCGGTTCTTCTTAGAGGTTGATGGTTCTCTGATGACAAATGGAGCTTTGCTGTTTTTTCTTAATATTTAATTATGTTAAATATAAACAGGCACTGTGATGCTATGCAAACAGAAAAGGATTAACAGTAAACCAAAAACTCTGATCCATAGCACTAGATTTAAGATAAGGACATTTATGAGGCTGAATTAGAAATGGTGAGGGGCGCAGGGTTCAGGCTACAAGAGGATCATCGTTTAATCATCATTGCCAAGTAGACAACGAACCCCATGTGAAACAGTAAAAGAAATATCATTGAGCTAATGGTTGTTATATAATGCATCCTGCGATCCAACACCATGATTCTCTCCAACTCGAACAGAACAAAGCAATAATGAAAATCTGATAGTTACAAAACACATATTAAAACTTACAGAAACTGGGATGGCCTAGCCTTCATTTCACAAGGTTAACTAATTCCTACTAGAAGTCAGGAAAATAAGTTCAAATGTGTTATTAAGGGCAAGATTCCAAGCCATAGTTCAAATGCATTCTCAATTTATATCCTGGAAACAAAAAAAGTATAAACTGTTCACTTTTTCGTTAATATTTTTTGTTAAATGCAAGAGTATATGCCTAGTCCACATTTAAAATTCACCTGCATCTAACAAGGAAGCTGCTTCTATAACCTATCTCCCAAGTAAAGCATGCGCACATACCAAATTCTTAGTTAAAACCACAACGATGCCGTTTGTTGCAGTTAAACAATGCAGACAACTTGGCAATATAAAAGCGATAGCAAGAAATGTAGATTACAACATGGAACTGTGAAGAACAACAATATCAGTTTGTTAGAGAGAATGAACGCGTATTCAGCACACTTACAGCATTGCATGATAACAGGTAAGAGGAACTGCCACCAAAAACAAGATCCAGTGACCTGTGAAGAGTAAAAGAATGCTGAGTGCAGCTTGCAAAGCAAACTCAAGCAGAATCCACCTGTTGATGTTAGCCGTCGCCACAAACGGATCCATCTGGTCTACCTCCAAGTCCGTTAAGCATAGAAGCTACAAATAAATAAATAAATAAAAAGCAAGCAAGTACAACAATAAGAAAATACCAATCCTAATATCCACAATAACTGTCATCGAATCTATATTTTTTTTTCTCAGTGATCCCAATCTAGCCAAACACACTAGTATAACAGTATCGCTAACATCTCAAACGAAATAATAAATAAAGTTATAGTATAAAAGAGTGGATAATAATAGTAATAGTTCAAAATTCAAATTGCGCGCAAACTCTGGTATCAATAATTAATTTTAGCATGAATATTTAGCTAAATTAATTTTAGAAACCAAATAAACTGAAAGAATTCGCAAAAAAAGAAAAAGGAAAAAATCGGCGATTAAGAAACTTGGAAACTTATAATGCTGAGTATTCGGCAAACAGGGAATGAAAGTAGAGTTGGGGTTTATTTGGAAGGAGAGGAGAGGAAGATAATAAATACAGCGTAAAAGACGATAGCGAGGAGGCCAAAGTTGATGAGTAAGCAGATGATCCAGAAAATCAAATTCCACATCGTTTCTGCTTGCTTCTTCTTCGGGGCAGAGAATCCGTGAGGGACTGAGTACAGAGGGAGTGGGGTTTTCTCTTCTGTTTGATTTTTTTTTTGTGCAAAAAATAAAAAAGAGAGTAATGGAGGGAAGGGGAGTAGAAAGAGAGGGAACTGAGGAGTGTTTTTACTTTTAGGGGTTTTGTTTTCGGGTACAATGTGGGTCCCGCTAATGATTGCGTTGTGGGCCCAGTTTAATTATTTTCCCCGCGGTTCCGGTTAATAAATATGTTTTTCTTTTTCTTTTTTCTTTTTTATGTTGAGAGCCGGAACTTTTTTTTTTTCAAAATAAATAAAGATATTTAGGGAATAATAAAATTAATATAGGTTAATTTAATAACCATGTGATTCAGATAATAACTATAAAAATATTTAAAAAATCACAAAATTTAAGTTGCAATAATCTATTATTAAAAAATAAAAAAAAATTAATTAAAAAAAAACTCAAGTCAAACCCAGGATAATTTTACAAACCAACAAGCATAATATAAGATTGTGATTAAAAAAATAAATTAAAAAATACTAGAGAAAAATACTAGAGTTAAATCAATAAAAAAAAAAAAACAAGCCAACACATGTTATCTTTAACTAAATCACGCCCAAAATAACCTCGCATGAAGGAAATTAAGAAAAATCACAAGATTTAAGAACCAACAATTTAATACAAGTAATAAAATTATAAAAAAATCAATTATAAAAAAATTCAGAGTCAACCTGGTTAACTTGATTAACTTGAAACACGAGATACAGGGTAGGTATAATCCCACGAAAAGAAAAGCATAACAAATCACAAGCTCAAACCCAATAATTGAACGTTGAATAATAAAATTAATAAAAAAATATTTAAAGAAACTTGAGAAAAAATAAAGCAAAACTGGGCTAATCTTCAAAATCATCCCACTTATGAAACTGAGATTACTACATGGAAGACATGCATGAAAAAAATAGACCTTATTTTTATGGCAACCACAATGGCTAAAATCAAGGGAAAACCAAATGATACATAATTTTTTACCTTTTATTTTTTATCAAGTTATCCTGATTTTATAATCCGGGTCGCGAGTTTGGCAAATTAATCCGAATTGAATCATCCATTACTCTCTAGGCTATAGATTTGTCATGCTAACCTAAATTGTTTCAAGATTTTTTTTTTTATGATTTAATTTTGTTATTTTGTATTAGTATGTTGATAATTGTGCTACATTGTATATGTTTTTAAAAATTAGTTTATTTATTGTTATTTTTTTATTACTTGATTAAAATAAAATTAGTTTATATGACCTAATTTAGTCTTTCAATCAAGTCATAATTTATTTATTTTTAATATATCTGCACCACCTAAATATTATTTTTAACATAAAAAATAATGATACCATGCAAGATATTGGATAACACGATTAATCAACTCTATTATAAAAATAGTATACTAGATAAAAAAATATTATTTTCAAAGTTTATTATCTTATTATTCACAATACAACCAAATATAAAGTAATTTATTAAAAAAAACTATTTAAAAAAGATTAATTTTCTGATAGATAAACGAGGCCATAGGAAATTAATTCTTGCCGCGCGAACATAAAATTAAACTTGAGAAAGATAAAAAAAAAAAAAAAGGAAAAAAAGTTTTGCCTGCATCCTGATATGAGTTTTTAAACTCGCTGGGACTGTCTGAATTTTAAGTTTTAACTGGGTGAATTTCAATTTTTTTTAAAAAGCAAAATGGTATTATATTAGTAAAAAAATAAAAATTAACGGATTATAATTAAAATAAAAATAAAAATTAACGGATTATAATTAAAATTTTAACTACATTTTACTGAGTAAATTAAATTTTAATTTTTTATATTTTTTTAAACCTAGTCTAATTCTAACTAAGAATTGACTTATAAAACCGAGTTTTAAAACTACTAGCTTTGATACCCGCGCGATGCCGCTGGTTATTTTTTTGTATAAAAAATATTAAAAAAAATAAAAATTTAAAAATCTTGGGTTTGACTGCAACACCTGACCTAATAGTAATATTTATAATATTAATAATAAAATTAACCCATCAAGTCCAGGATACGTGTCATGAAAGTCTGATAATTAAATAAAAAAAATTAATTTTAACAAACTAAACTAAATGAAAAAAATAACTCGTCAAATCAGGTTAACCCATCCAACCCGAGATTTGTATCATGAAAATATGATAACTAAATAAAAAAAAAATAACATTAACAAACTAAATCAAACAAAAACAATTCATTAAAAAAATGTAAAACAAAAAACAAAAATAATAATAATTATAATGAAAAAACATGGTGAAAGCTAAAGCTAAATTCTCAACAAATTCAATATTAAAAAATTAAATTTAACAAAGATAATTTAAAAAATAAACATGTGGGGGAAACACTGCAGCCAAAGAAAAATCATGTAAGGGAAACACTTTAGCAATCCATAGTGTTTTTTTTTTTAAAAAAAAAAACTACAAAGCTAAGTTCTCAACTAGCTTAATATATAAAAAAAACCGAAATCCGTATAATAAAAGTATGATAACTAATTTTTTTTTCCACATTAACAAACTAAATTAAAAAAAAAATTCATTAAAATAAAAAAAACACAAAGAAAAAACAAAAAAAAAACCCATGGGCAAAACTGGAAAAAAAAAAAAGAAAAAGAAAAAAGAAGTCAAGTGTTTCACTGTGTGCACAGTGATATATTATATGTAAAAAACAGAAGAAACAAAAGCGAGGAAAAAAAACTGCTACAGTGAAAAACCCATGCGTTAAAAAAAACATGTAAAAAAAAAAAAAAGGATAATCCGTCAAACCAAAAAAAAAAAAAAAAATGCCATAGAAGAAAAAACTGCAAAAAAAAAAAAAAACAGCTTTAGCTATAGTAAAAAAGTTACGTGTTTTAGAGTTCTTATTAACTTTTCAAACCATGATAACCCGTCAAACCTTAGATTCACGTCATGAAAGTTTAATAACTAAATAAAAAAAAAATTGACGGGTTAACCCATAATTAACTGAGTTAACCTGTCAAGCTTGGAATACGTGTCATAAAAGTCTGATAATTAAATAGAAAGAAATTTAACATAACAAACTAAACTAAATGAAAAAAATTAATTAAAAAGAAAAAAAATAAAATAAAATATCTAGTTAACTCGTCAAACCAGGTTAACCCGTCAAATTCGGAATCAATTAACAAACTAAATTAAACAAAAAAAATTAAAAGTAAAAAAAACTAAGAAAGAAGCAAAAAAAAACCCATAAAAGCATAAAAAACCAAAACAAATACAGAAAAAAAATGAAAACGAAAAATAATATATATTATAATATAATAATAATAATAATAATAATAATAATAATTATTATTATTATTATATTATATAAGTATAATTTAAAAGGCGTGGGGAAGCTACAGTGCTTTCCCCACGCCTTTTAGAGTTCTTTAATTATCTCGATCACCAACCGGGGACAGGAAAAGGTCAGTCAAGCTCGAACGACTACACGACACGTCGTATCTAACACCACTATACAGCAAGAAAACGGTTACAAATATTCCAAGTCTGAAATCTGAAAGAAACGACTTGTCGATTCCTATCCGAACCAGAACGAAAGCAAAGCTGTGGCCTGTGGGACAGACGAGCCAAGCTTCTAGTTCACCGAACCAGAAGAAGCATTAACAAAAAATGGGCAGCTTATTCAACAAAACAAACATTCATCGCTAAGCTTCTCCTTTTTATAGCTTGTTGCTTTCTTGGTTAAAGCAGGTATGATGTATAATTCCTTGCTTCAAAAGCCCATCTTTGCTTGCATGTTCCCTTATTTCTTCTACAATATACCCTGAAAATCGTTGATTTTCTTTCTGGGTTTTGTTTATTGTTAGACACTGAGTAATTTTGAAACCCAAATTCATTCACTGTTGTTGCTCACTTCTAGAGGTTTCATTTCTTGCTTTTGTCTTCTACATTTCTGTATAAGTGTTTTTGGATCCACATATGTGACAAAAGGAGCTGCTTATTGTCTTGCAACCCATTTTTGAGATTGCATGGTGAGATTTCTTAGAATTATATACTGCAAAAGAAATGATTTTTTTTTAATTTGTTGATCAGGTATACTTAGAATGGTGATCCTTTGAGGTTTGTTGACTAGACTTCAGAGTAGTTTATGATATTGATAGAAAAGAAGGATTATTGGGAAGATAGATTTTGGGTTTGATTCAGAAGAGAGTTGAGGAAATTGAGGATTTGTTAATATTTGAGCCTGTTTAATTAGATAGACTTCGAGGGAATTTTGGAAAATGATCTTGCTTTTGGCCACGATTAGCTAGTTGTTTTATGATGTTAAGTTGTTTGTTGAGATTGAAAATGATCTTACTTTTGGCCTCGATTAGCTAGCTGTTTTATGATGTTAAATTGTTTGACGAGATTGAAGTGACCCCAAGAAAGTGAGAGTGAGGCCAAATGTTGTGCTAGTCAGACATTTGAATGGGTTTTTTGTGCTATGAACTTGGTGTTTCTGCTTCTTTATCCTCTACTGCAGTGCTATTGTTGATTTGTTTAACTGAAGTGATTAGTTATATTGCAATGGAATAGAACAAGGAAGAAAACCAGGGCTGTATTAAATGTTACATAATAATTCAAATTGTCTTGTGATTTCTTACTTTCATTAGTGAAGTAAGGATTTAGTTTTTAGGGGAATGTCAAATCTTAAGCAAATGAGATTGTCGTGGAAAAAATCAAGAACTCTACAATGGGTTTAGGACATCAAGTTGAGAATTTGTTGAATCCAAAGTGCTGGTCCAATTCATGATTTCTGATAAGTGACAACTTTTGAGTATGCAGAAATATATAGGATAGTATTGTGTTATGTATATTATATGTGTTTTGTGTGGGAAGGGAAGGACTTTATGCATGAAAGCTGTGAATTATGGCTGATAGCCCTCTACATAGGCCTCATCTAGGAAATGCCTGTTATTAGTTGGCCACTTAAGTGTTGTCCTTTGTGCGTGCGTCCAGGCTATGCCAGCATGATTGTTTGCTCTCCCATTAGTACATGTGTGAAGAATGGTGTCCACCTGAGTAGACGAGTTCAACAAATGGGCAGCACTATCTTGAATGTGGCATCTGGAGGACAAACCACTTCTTGCTGTTTTTCTTTGTACCCTCATCTTTCCAGGACAAGTTATTCTCGTTTGTCTGTCTCAAAGACATTCTCTTGTCCATCAATTAGCTATCAAACGATACAGAGCAACTGTTTTGGATCTGTTTTGACCAAGCAAAGGGCTGATTTGCAATCATTTACTGTAAAAGGTGTAGTTAGATCTAGAGGTCCTCTGAAGAGACAACTCAATATTTCATTGCCATGCCAAACCATGAATCTGAAGTTTTCAGTTTCAAAACAAGGAGTTCTATCCAAAATCAATGATAATACAGGATCTATTTCTTGGTCACAAGGATATCCCACCACTGGCATAATTTTTGGTCTTCTGGTTTGTTATTCAAGTTCTGAGCCAACACACGCTGAAGCAGCTACACACAAGAATGAAGAAGAGGACAATTGCAATTTATCAGATGTTAAATTCTCACATGGGAAGGAAGTTTACAGAGACTACTCCATTATTGGTGAGCACCAATTCATTGTCCATTCATACACAATTTGTTAGTGGTATATGCACATATCATTTTCATCACCAAGATTTACATATTAAAATTGATGGTGCAATCCTTTATACTGGTTATCCATGTCTTGAAGTGTCAATGTCCACTCTGTGCAGGAATACCAGGAGATGGTAGATGTTTGTTCCGCTCTGTGGCTCACGGGGCTTGTATACGGTCTGGGAAACCAGCTCCAAGTGAAAACCTTCAGAGAGAATTAGCAGATGATTTGCGTTCTAAAGTATCTTTTTTACACCCTTTCATTTTAATAATGAGAAGTCTGAAATTTTGTTTCTGCAAAAAGCATGAATGCCTATTGCCTGATAACCATCTATCATTTTGCGAATCTGTCTTCCTTATTGATTTTTGGGTTCGTTACATTTATTGAGCTTTTAAGAGAAAAAATAATATTATCTCTTAAAACAAGTTTAAATGATAACAATTTGTTTGACAAAAGCCAAACTCAGCGATATAAGTTATTACCTCGTCATATTCTCAAGCTTTCCATCTAAGGGCATCTTGTTTGCAATATTCATATCCATAGGACTCCTTATTTGTGATGTTTTGTTAAATTGGCCAGGTTGCTGATGAGTTTATCAAGAGAAGGGAAGAGACAGAATGGTGAGAGTTTTTGGTTTACACCTTTTCCATTTTATTCAGTACATTACCTGTGCATGTTTAGCAATAAAGAATGCTATATAAATGGGACCTTGATTTATGTTGGTAAATCATTAATTCTGGTTTCAGAAGTGCTGATGCACCTTGTGGTCAATGTTTTCAATAGATTCAATCATGCCCATCGATTTTGCTCACAGTTTCTTCAAGCAGTATATGCCTTTGTAAAGAAATCAAGTTTACATGAAATCTGAACTCCTTGTACTGGTTGGCAGGCATATGATATCACATTGAAGAAATAAACCACCATTGGTGAAGTTTTATGTATAAATTTGTTTGACATCTTGATAATTCCTCCAGGTTTATAGAAGGCAATTTTGACACCTACGTGTCGCGAATCAGGAAGCCACATGTGTGGGGCGGTGAGCCTGAGTTGTTGATGGCTTCTCATGTTCTCAAGTAAGCATCTCTCCCATTGTTTTTGTTGCTTACCAGGAAAAAAAGAATATGTGCCTAGGGAAGAAAAGCATGCTCGTACAGTCTTTCAAGATATGTAACCTGTTATATTTGTTACAATTGTATGCTAAAAAGAGTAGGTGCACTCCAGTTTAGCATATGGATTTTAATTTATTTGTCTTTAGTCTTTTTGGGGAAAAAAGGAAGATTCATTGAGGGTTTAATATTGAAGGAAGCCATAAAATAACTGCAGGATGCCAATCACTGTGTACATGCATGACAAGAATTCTGGGGGCTTGATATCCATTTCAGAGTATGGTCAGGAGTACGGGAAGGAAGATCCAATTAGGATTATATATCATGGTTTTGGCCATTATGATGCCTTACAGTTTCCAGGAACCAGAGGTGGTAAATCAAAACTTTAATATTCCTTTAATACCGAAACTGAAAAGAAAATCATGATATAGGCATGTAATTGTGTCTTTTTCTCTATGTTGCATTTATGATGATTTTCACATAACCGATAGCTGTGGACGAGTTAAATTCTACGTTCTGACTACATTACGTGATCTCTTGAGCTAACTTGTTGGATTTGCAACCTGAGAAATTCTTGACATAGAATTTACTATGTTTGTTCTAGTGATTTACAACTAACTGAAAACGAGGTTTACTTCAGAGTTTTCATTGCTCATCAGTCTCATGCATTGTGAGCAGGTAAAGATAACTACAGTCAGTGATGAAAGGGCCATCCAAATTTTCACACAAGTGCATTATGTTTTGATGCTAAGATAAGTACAGTGATAAATAACAGGACCGTAAGAAAAGTAGGATTCCAAATTTTCAGGTAGTGATTCATTTTATACACATTTGTTTGTCCAACCAGGCTTGGCTTGCTGGGATCTCTAAAAGCAGGCTAGCTGACACCCAAAGAGTGTACCAAGTCCAAAAGGATGGACTTTCTAGGGTCTCTATGCATTTCTTCTTTATTAAAGTCTGGACTTTTGTTCTACTTCTCCCTTTTCTAGCAGAATTCTTCTTTAGCTTTCTGGCCTTTTCCCTTCTCTTTTCCTCTCCTTACCATCGAAGGGTTGGAGGCAGCTGGCATTGTTTAAAATTTCGGTTCAGTGGTCAACCCAGGATTTGGATCAGTTAAGAAAAAAAACAGAAAAAAACCCCATCCATTTAAACAAAGAGGGTTTTAATCCCGATTTTTTTTTTTTTTATATATAAAAAAAATCACATAATTTAAAAAAAGAAGGAATGATTAAAAAAACTAGCAAATTCAAGATTAAAAAATAACCCATACGAGAATCATTGAGAAGCTATAATTCCACATCTTATCAATTGTCATTTGCCAATTACAGCTACAATCATCCAGCATCTTCTCTGGTTTACCCGAGCACATAATTGTGTTTATGATGAATATGAAATAATCATCTCTTTGTGGAGTTGAGAAATCATGATTGCTTGAAATTTGTCAAATTAATCCTCACGGGCCTTTCTTTAATTTCAGTCACTGTTTTCCCCAAGTGTTTACAAAGAACAATCAATTTCCATTCACCAAACACATGCCACACCACTCATCACGATTTGAATGCCTAGCCAAAATTGGACAATCAAACTTTGGTCCCTTCGTCGTGATCTCTTCAACCTTCTATACAGCTCGAGAAAACAACAAAACAATGTTATTCCCACCAGCATCTTGCATCCTAAGTGACTTGTTTTTGTAGTGGTGAAACTCAATTCTGGTTGATCCACGTAAAACTCGGGCTAGATGTAGAAAGGGTCGATATTTTTTTTAAAAAGGATTATAGCCGTATTATTTTGATAAAACACTAAAACTAAAATCAACAAGTTGAGGTCTAGATTTAAATCGAATTAAGTTGAGATTAATCAAGTCAAACTTGAATCTATCAGATTAGTAAGTCAATTCGAGTTTTTTTATTAAATTAATTAAGTGTTTTTTTAATAATTGTTTTCAACTGGAATTGGTTTATATTTTTGGTTAGTTAAGTTTAGAATTAACCCGTGTTTTCAAAATTTACAACCATGCTTATTTTAGTGAGCTAACACTTTCAAAACATACTTGATATTTCAAATTAAAGTGGCGAACGATCAAAAGGTTTTGTTCCCCATTGTCAATGCATAAGCTAGAGCTTTATTGTAAGCAAAGTTAATTTTTAAATTATGCTACGGTTTTCTAAACTTTAGTCTCTAGCATAAATGTTATTGAAAATTTACATTAGTTTCACGTGCGATTAGAGGCTCGAATACTCTTATTCACAGAACTTATATGTTGCGGGAACAAAAAATTAGTCTCACTTCTAACGGAACAAAGGCATCCATCTAGTTTTTATTAAGTTATTTTTTTAGGTTTTTTTTAAATTGAATATTGTTTTCAATTTTAGTTTTAAATATTTGATTGATAAAAATTAAAAATTTTAATTTATTTTAATTTATATTTCATGAGATTATTATAATTTTATATATCAGATTATAAGTTTTACAAATTAACTATAATTAACTCGAGTTAATTTAATGTTTTTATTTTAATATTTTTTTATATAAAAAACATATCATTTAATATATTATTGTTTTAATATTTTAAAAATATTGTGTTTAGGATGTATTCGCCATTTTTCAAATAAAAAATCTCATTTTATTTTTGTTGATGTATAAAAATTTGTTAGAAAATCCAATATATTGCTCGTTATGAGCACAAGGTTGTGTTGGCGTTTTGAAAATTTTCTCCTCAAAACATCAAAAACCATTATATATTCTGTTTCATAACGATGATTATTTGAGTTTGAGATTCATATGGATGTTACACTTGAAATACTAATGCTAGAGCAGCTTCATTTAAAGCTTTTTTCTAAGCCTCTTCGCATTTTATTTATACTTTTTAATATATATATATATATATTAATAAACTTTAATATAAACTCATTTTCAACCTTATATATTAATCATGGCAACACTATAATTACAATTAACCCCTAAAACCAAACACAAGTCAAAAAGAGCATTTTAAGCTCTTAAATACATTAATGTGGATAATTAATTAAATAAAATAGCTACACGAGTAATAAGAATTCAAATTAGCCCACGTTCCCATGTGGCTATGTGCTCTATCGCCAACCTCGATTTTCCCAACTCCAAGCAAGTTCAAAACTTTGAAATCCCAAGACCTCCTCTTCTCCACGCTTCTTCTTCTTCCTCGCACTCTCCACTCGCTCTCTTCGGCAACTATTCGTTGCAAAATCACCTCTTCAATCTCTCTCTCAAATGATCAGAACTCAAAACTAAAACAGAACAAACATGGCCGTAATCCCTTTCAAAGTCACAGCCTGTCTCATTCTATTTACCTTCACTAACCTTCCACTCCTCTCCTCTCTTAACACTGATGGCCTAGCTCTCCTAGCCCTCAAAGCCGCAATCACAACTGACCCGACGGACACTTTAGCGTCTTGGTCGGAAACTGACCCAACCCCATGTCACTGGCATGGTATCACTTGCATTAACGACAGAGTCACTTCTCTTTCACTCCCTGACAAAAACTTCACTGGCTACATACCCTTTGAACTCGGCCTTCTTGGCTCACTAGCTCAACTCACTCTCTCTCGCAACAACTTCTCTAAATCCATACCTTCACATCTCTTCAACGCAACAACTCTCCGCTTTCTTGATTTGTCTCATAATTCTCTCTCAGGTCCAATTCCTGCCAATATTGTATCTTTAGAAGCCTTAACCCACTTGGATTTATCGTCTAACTGTCTAAATGGGTCTCTCCCTGCATCTCTGAATAAGCTAAAGAGCTTAACAGGAACTTTAAATTTGTCATACAATTCATTTTCTGGTGAGATTCCAGGGTCTTATGGGTTCTTTCCAGTAATGGTGAGTTTGGATTTAAGACACAATAATCTTAGTGGCAAAGTGCCTTTATCTGGGTCGTTAGTGAACCAAGGGCCTACTGCATTTGCAGGAAACCCAAGTCTTTGTGGGTTTCCTTTACAAACTGCATGTCCTGAAGCTGTTAATATCACAGTTAGTGATAATCCTGAGAACCCGAAAGACCCAAATCCTGTTCTTTTCCCTGGGAGTGTTGGGAAAGTGAAAGTCAAAACAGGGTCAGTTGCAGTTCCCTTAATTTCGGGCTTCTCGGTGGTGATCGGTGTTGTTACAGTATCCGTGTGGCTGTATCGGAAAAAACGGAGGGCAGATGAGGGTAAAATGGGAAAAGAGGAAAAGATCGATAAGGGTGACAATAACGAGGAGGAGCAAAAGGGTAAATTTGTGGTGATGGATGAAGGGTTTAATTTGGAATTAGAGGATTTGTTGAGGGCATCTGCGTATGTGGTGGGGAAGAGTAGGAGTGGCATAGTGTACAAGGTGGTCGTGGGTGGGGGTGGGTCTGGTACGGCGATGCCTACGGTTGTTGCTGTGAGGAGGCTTAGTGAAGGTGATGCCACATGGAAGTTGAAGGAGTTTGAGTCTGAGGTTGAAGCAATTGAGAGGGTCCATCATCCTAATATTGCAAGGCTGAGAGCTTATTACTTTGCTCATGATGAGAAGTTGCTGGTCTCTGATTTTATCCGCAATGGAAGCCTGTACTCTGCTCTGCATGGTAACATTTCCCTAATTCTCTTAGTTATATTTGTGTTATATTTGACACTGACACTTAATTTTAACAATGGCCCCCTTCACATGTTGCAAGTCAACACATTGATGTTTTTGGTGTCACAATATTCTATGAGCATTTATTTGTTTTGCTACCTGTTTAAACTTCGCAGCAAGTTTGTACTCGTATGTTCCATGATAACTTATGTCTTGACAATTCATTTTAAAAGAATGTCTTGCTTGTCTTACAGTGAAGTTGTGGTGTAAAAAGATGGGACATTTCTATCCAAAACAAAGAATGCGAGTCTTAAATTTCATGTGATGTTAATGATCGGCCTTGTTGTCCAATGCTTATCTCCCAAATGAACCCATAAGTCTGTTATGATTGCTTTGGCATGTTGATGTTAGTGTTCCCTTTGAAGTGAATTCAAGTCAGGTATGATTAGCGCTTTGTTGATTAATCACGGATAATCAAGAACTTTCAAATGCTGTAGTTTCTAAATTTCAATTACAATTCAGAAATGTTTTTCACTTTTTTCTTTTGTAGCTTCTCGTGATATTGTTATAGTATTCCATTTTAAATGTACTATTCGGATATCATTACTTTGTGTGAACACTTTAAAATCGTAGATCGACATGAACAAAATTTGTCAAATGTTGTTGTTGTCGGTTTTAAGAGAAGATCGATTTTTATTTTATTTTCTTTATGAGAATTGGATAATGATTGTTCATTGTTCATGAGTGCTTTAAGTAAAGCACAGGTTCAAATTTGGACACTTTTGTTAGCAACAGAGAAGGACCTACAGCAATGCTTGACCTTAAACATTTGAAATTCAATTACTTTGTTCTTCTTTTCTGGGAAATTTGATGTTAAATTCCATTTGCGGACTGTGTTGATCTCACATTCCAAGCTCTGCAGATGTTTCAGCCACAAGAATATACACAGGTATACATGTTGGAATTATATTAGCAGTTAGCACTGGGAAGTTTGGAATGTTTCTAGTTTGAAATGGCTTACTCTTCTTTGAGGCAGTGATAACTCCTGCCCTGATACACCTGAGGCATCTTTGTCCTTGTCTTCTTCCCTACAAATATTAAAGTCTCTGTCTCACATGATTTCTGGAACAAAAATGGTTATAAGCTCCAGGACTTATATTCAAAGCTGTGGTCCTCTTGATCTATCACTGTTTGCTCATACCCAATATTGTTGGGTCCTACCATGCTTGTTTATGTAAATACACGATACAGAATTTTTTAAATAGCCTTTGCGGGTGAATGGTGAGTTCATTACCTTTCACTCTGTTGATATTTCCCAGTGAGATGCATCCAAAACATGGACCACTGGGCAGGCTTCTTGTTTGTACTACTACGCATCTTTGGTGTTATTTGAAACTCCAAAACATGGAAATTTGTTACTTTATATTTAAAGGTTTGGAGTATATGGTATCAGATATTTCTCAGTCCACCAAGTAATCTTCTCATGTTAAGTGATAATTTGAACACATGCCTGGTATTATCATGCATGCAACAATTGTTTGTTTCTATTATTCCCCTCGGAACCTTTATGATAGCCTCTGAAGTGGCAGTTTCAATTAGCAATGTTGATGAATCTCCACATGGTGTTGAAATTGTTGCAGGAGGACCCTCTAACACTTTGCCAGTGCTATCATGGACGGCAAGGTTGAAAATTGCTCAAGGAACTGCTAGGGGTTTAATGTACATACATGAGCATAGCCCTCGAAAGTACGTTCATGGCAACATAAAATCAACAAAAATTCTGCTTGACGATGAACTCCAGCCTTACATCTCCAGTTTTGGGCTCACTCGTCTTGTTTGGAATAGCTCAAAATTCACAACTTCAGCATCGAAAAAGCAGTATCTAAACCAAACCATTTCCTCTGCAATGGGCTTGAAAATCTCAGCGCCCTCTAACATTTACTTGGCACCAGAAGCTCGAGTCTCTGGCAGCAAGTTTTCTCAGAAATGTGATGTGTACTCATTTGGAATTGTACTGATGGAACTTTTAACTGGTCGGCTACCTGGTGCAGGATCAGAAAATGATGGTGAAGGACTAGAGAGTCTGGTGAGGAAGGTGTTTCAAGAGGAACGACCCTTGTCTGAGATTATAGACCCGGCACTATTAAGTGAGGTTCATGCAAAGAAACAGGTCATCGCAGTGTTTCATATTTCACTCAATTGCACTGAGCTAGACCCCGAGTTGCGTCCTAGGATGAGAACTGTGTCTGAGAGTCTTGACCGCATCAAATTGCATTGAAGAGGGAGACGGAAGATCCTTGTAAAGTTTTTTTTTTCCAGCTGTGACTGATGCTGACGCTGCTTTGATTTGATGGTCCCCTCCATATCTTATTAGACAGGTTATTCCAAGCTAATGTTCTCATGTGATGTCTTCTGTCCATCTGGACCTGTTTCTGGTTTCTGCACGACTGTTATCAGGTATCGTATCTGTGGTAATATATCTTAGCATCTTGATGAAGTACAAGGAGTTGCGAACTTCCAAAACGAAAAAGCATCGTTGCATTCAAGTTTATTTATATATTGCAAGAACCTGGGGTGGAACCTCCGTTTCTAGAGAAACCGAGGCTGCACCTGTTTTCTCGTAAACAAACAGGATCTAAATATCCGAAGACAAGTTGAAAGCACCTATTTGCACAAAGTTTTAAGGTGAAGCTGGCATTATTGTTATTGAATCGGTTTTTTTTTTTTTATTTTTACCTGGTATCCTTATATTTTTTTTAAAGGGTGAGACTAGTCTTGTTCGGGGTTCGGGGTTTGTGGCTGCCCCTCCTAATAAGTACGTTTTTTGGGGATTGAATTTGTATTCTCACCCTTACAGGGATATAGTATTAGACCATTAGATAAGTGCATTTTCTAAGGATATAGCAGTGTTTTAACCACTAAACTAATACTTCATTGGTTTGTTATTGAATCGGTTAAGGTTAAGTAAAGGAAGATCACATGAAAAACATAGGAATTATTATGTCTGAGCTGTAAATTTAATTTTTATAAAAATAGTTAATATTTTAATGTATTATTTTATTTTGGTAGAAAAATCTGTCTTTATTTTCAACAAATAAACACATTTTTCAATTTGAAAAATTAAAACTAAAAATTTTAAAAAAGTTTTCCTTAGTTAACCGAGCCTTAACATTCTTGTGTGATTATAACTTATTATAAGAAATTCCAGGATGTCTGGCCCAGTTGAACTCGGGACAGGCTCTACCTCCATTCTTTAGCCCCGCTGGCCTCAATTGTGTGGGCTTCATGTTACGATCCAGCAACAAGTGGACTCCTGTTTCTTCCATGAGAATATTCGAGTTCAATACATAAAACTTCAGGAGATGCTTCTCCTTCAGTAATTCGAAGTGGATAAAAAAGAACAGGAAAATTAAATAAATCAGGAAAAGGATCAGTATCCTTGAGTTATCTGGACTAGATCACCACTATATATACAGGGATGCCTGAAGCGTTTTTCCTCCCCAATTCTTTCAAGCATACCTAGCTAGCAATTGCATTCTTTTCCAGTGACCTCTCATTCCGTATTCATCGTCTTCAAATCATGGCTTTAAAGAAAACTCTAGCAATCTCTTTCTTGATGATGTCCCTTTGCGGAGTCTCCATGGCTACCATCTACCAAGCGGGTGCCTCCGCTGGTTGGACAAGAACGGGTCAGGTAGATTCCAAAGACTGGGCTGCCAACAAGAGCTTGTGATACTGTCGTTTTCAATTACAATTGCCAATTCCACAACGTGAAGCAAGTTACACAACAATGTTTCGAGTCATGCAATGCTACGTTCTCAATAACTACTTACACCAGCGGCTTCAATAAAAATATGTTTGATATTGCTTAGTTGTTGTAGTTCTGATTTGAAAAAAATTATTTTATAAATATATTTTTAGTTAAAGTTAGTTTGAAAAAATAAATATTTAATTAAAATTATAGTTAAATAAAAAGTAGTTCAATATATTTGGTTAAGAATGTTTTTGAAATTGAGGTTATAAAATAATTTAAAAATATATATTTATTAATGTTGATGGTTTTTAATTTAAATATTATAGTTTAATTATTGTTATTACATCATGAAATAAATAATATTTTATATAAAATATTTTTTATTGTTCCATTAAAATATCTACAATTTCATAATGTATAAAATACATTCGACAAGGACTATAGTTTTTTTATTTTCTTAAGCATGCAATAACATCAAGTAAGATATAATCAGGAATAAAATTGAGATTGCGATCAAATTCTGCAAATGCTACATCATCAAGCGATCTCTATCTAATTTATTTAGTGTCATTAAATAATGTTAAATACTAGTTTTTCAAATAAATCACAATTAAAAAATAAAAAATAATTTTTATTTTACTGGTTCGGACTTGGTTTAATGCATTTTAAACTTTGAACCGAACTGGTTTAGCCAAAACCGGTCCGACCGGAACAGTATAGCTGGCTACACTGTTCACGTAAACAGTGTAGCCAAGCTGTACTGTTCATGTTAATTAGTGTAACATGCATACACTGTGTACCGAACAGTACATGCATAATACACAATTCATGCTAATAATTAATTAGCATGAACAGTGCGTAAGAAGCATTGTTTATTATTGAAACAAAAGTAGCTGGGAGCTGCTTCGTGAGAGCTGTGGCTGGAACGCTGAAAAATGTAGGATCCATAAACAGTAAATTTCATTTTTTTTATGTAATTAAACATCTGGTAGCTGCGTAAAGAAACGCACTCTGGAGTCACATTTGAAAATCACGGCCACTTTTACTTCATGTGGTTACCCTGGTCAAGCAGAATAAAAGATTGATATCTTGGTTGTTCCAGCAACTGCAGATTTGAGTCCCGAACCATCAACTCAGAGCTCACCCAGCAGTGCTTCATCTCTTTATTTTAGGTTTTCAAATACGTTTGTTCCTAATATTCTTCTGTCTTGGACTTTTGGTGTATTACCAGTGTTCTGTCTCTCGGGATTTCCTTGTTAGGAAGGTTTTCAACTTGCTCGTTGCTCACCAATTTTTGAGTTGGGAGGTCCTTAATTGTTTTATTTTTTAATGTATTTTTAAATAAAAAATATTTTTAAAAATTATTTAAAAACAGAATCCAAACAACAGATTCATCATCAATCAATTATATGGTATTTTCAATAAAATCCATCCATGTCACTCTCTCATTAAGTGATCTAAATGGAGAAGCATCCCTTGTTCTAGAGTTTTAGAAATATGTGAAGTGTCCTTTGAGAGAAAGCCACATCCAGCAGCCAGCAGGGAACTTCAAGATAACAATCAGCGGACAATATTGACATTATCAAGAGTCAAGAGGAAGAGATAACCGCAAATAATGATCGGGGTCTGGTCTTAGAACCTCTCTTTTCTTCTCTGTTCATGGATTTTTTTTGTGGACTTTGATCATTGAATTTAATTTAATTTCAATTTCATTATTGGAAGTTATGTAGGTATAGTTTTATATGTTGGTGTCTATTTCAATTTGCATGCTCTAGCGTATCTAATATGTTATGAAATATTCTAACATTGAATTAAAGATTGATTCTATGAAATTGAATTTCAGGTTATTCTTGAGAAAAATTAAAATAACAAGAAGTAGAATTAATATTGAGAAAAGGAATCGTTTTCAATTACATTGTAAAAAGCACAAAAACTTTGATTTTTTTTGCATCGATCCATGTTCTTTAAGGTTTTATAATTTATTTCTAAACTTTAATTTTTTATGATTATATTTCTGAATGTTAAGAGAGGAGAGAAAATATTATCAAAAAAATAATAAGAAGAGAGAAATTATATGGCAGATTACTTTTAAAATATAAAAAAACCAAACTTGATGTTAATAAGTTTGTTTTAAAAAGAGAAGTTCAATAAATGTGATTTTTTTTTTAAATATATGGGAAAAATAGATCAGGACTTGTAAATTTTATTTTAATTTGGTTTGATTTATGATTTTAAACTGATTAAAAAATATTTTTAAATTGCAAATGGCTTTACAAAAGTTTTTAGATTATTTTAAGATATTTTAAATAAAAAAAAAGTTGAAATTTGAGTTTCTAGACTCCTAGAACACAATCCCCAACTTTATAACCATCAGATATGGTTGGAACGTAAACTAGAGAAAGATGTGTTGTTTATCAAATTTTTTAATTTGAAAAAAATAGATGACACATTATTCACCTAACAAAAAAAAACAAATCTAGTGTGTAAGCCTAACCTTCCAGGAATATATGCGCCTAAGCCTTTTCTTTTAGGTTAGGTTGGGAGGCTATTCTTATAGAATCGAGCGCAAGTATCATTTTTTTAAAATGACCCTTAAATTTAATTGTTTTTTGTATGATTTTAGAATAACATAATCATAAAATTATCAAAATGATATTAAATAATTCCATTTAGGTGATAGTTTTATGTTGAGATTAAAATTTACTTTATGAATAATTATACATTAACTTAATATGTGAGAGTTTTAAAATTTTTGTTCATTAATATTCAATAAAAATAAAATATTTATTTAAATAAATTTTAATTTTATATTTGTATATGTTTTTTTAATTTATTATTCTTATATTTTTCACACGGGTGTGTAAAAATTATTTTCTTATGAATTATTTTCTCGTTGAAATTATTATGAATGCTTATTGTAGTTATATTTAGTTTTTATTCAATAAATTATGTTACAAATAGAAAAGACATCTTTTTTCAAAAACATAAAAAAATCACATGAGTACAAAAAAAAGATTTGACTAAATGAAAGACATTTCCCTCCGGAATATAGATCAAGGTCTTTTTCACTAATATTTATTTTAATTTTTATATAATTAAATAAAAATATATTTTAAAAATACTCCGCGGCAATGTATCTACTGTATAACATTATATGTATTCTAAACAAAAAGTCAACTTTCATATGGTTGACAATGACATTATTAGTTATTAATTTGATTTATTTGAAAGGGAATAAGGGGAATGTGATCGCTTTTTCACGAAACTCAACTAATAACGTGTTTGAATATTCCTTTGACAAAAAAATAAAAAAAAATGATGATTGATCAACAACAAAATATAACTAACTTTGCTAATATAAAATCAATTAGTATTAGAAAAAAAAAACAATAAAAAAAACAAAGAAAAGAGTATGATACTTTTTTTCTCTTGGATAATTCCATGGTCAAGTCTTCATCATCTGCCTTTTTACCATATCGTTTTTTAAAAAAGTATAGTACTTTAGTTTTAATATACAAAAACTAATATAATAGCAGTCCACCATTCATTAAAAAAAATAAAAACCTATTATTTTTATGTTTAAAAAGTGTTTTTAAAATCTATTTTTATTTTAAATTTTTTTTAATAATACCAAATATGTTATAATATTAAAAATAAAATTATATTATCTTAATATATTTTTAAATAAAAAATATTTTAAAAGATAATTTCTCCCTGTATCTCCATTCAACAATGATCTACTGAAAAGGGCAAGACAAACTTTTTTTTAAAATTTTAGGCTGCAGTGATGATTGACCTGGACCTACCATATATAAGAGGAGGCCCATCCTTATTCAAAAGGGGCAACTAAAATCCCAGACGCCGGCTAAGAAATGCCCTGGCCCAACCAAGTTTGTCAAAACCATGCACTTCACTTGTACACGATCCGAATTATTAGCTTAATTCTAATAAATTTTATAGTTGTTTAAAGTTTATATAATTATTAATTTTAAAATTTATAAAATTAATTAAAATATATATAAATTAACTAAGATATTTATATTAATAATACAGAAAAAGATAATAAGGAAAAACCTGACTGAACCCTGCTGTATCATACTATTTTCAATTAAATTTATATTTGGAAATATGGTTGTATCCTTATTTCTAAAAAAATTAATTTTTTTTATGTTTTGAATTGTTTTGATATAGTGATGTAAATAATAATTTTTTTAAAAATAAAAAAATATTATTTTAATATATTTTAACATAAAAAACATTTTAAAAAGCAATCACAACCACTCTCCTAAATAATCCAAAATAATTTTGTGCTTTTTTTAAGAACATAGAAAGAGATATGTCTAGCATATCTTTATTTCAATTTATAAATATTTAAAAATATAATAATAATTTTATTTTAAAATATTTTTTGTTTAAAAAAATATTTTTAATACTATAATATCAAACTAATTTAAAATCATCAAAAAAAAATTTAACTTTGAAATTAAAAAAAAAAAACACCCTTTTAAACGGTTCCCGACAGCCCTAAAAATGCTCTCTCACGTGTCCTTGTCACCCGCCGCACAAACACCACCTTACTTTAATATGTTGGCAGCTTTGAACGTGAAGCCACTGTCTTGCATCCCCCCCTATTATTTTATTTTGACTTTATTTCATAACCTGTTTTTTTTTGTCCTTTATTATTATTATTATTATTTTATCACAGGCGCCATGGGAGGGAGAGGACCACAGGGTACATGTGAAGATCATTGAATTAATTAAGGTTTTCAAGGCATAGATTAGATTCAATCATGATTAAAAAAAATTAGTGAGAAAACAACAGCAGTGCTTAAAGGGGGATCTTCTCTTGTCTCTGGCAATTAACAATAAACTAGTAGCGATGGCTGTAATAAGTTAAGATTATGCATTCACCCAAGCCAGATTCTCTTGTACTTAGTTTTCCTACTTTTATTTTTAAAAACAACTGTACGAACTACGAAGGCTTGCTTATATCGATCGACGGCGAGAAAGACTAGACATTGATGTGTATTATTCTCAATTAGATTTGATTTTTATAAAAAAATAATTAAGTTATTTTTTTAATTTTTTTAAAAATTAAAATGAAACTGAAATCACTCTAAGCTAATCAATTTTGATTCAATTCAGTTTTTTAAAATAAAAATTAATTTAACTCAGTTTGACTCAGTTTTTTTAGTTAATTTTAGTTAGAATTTGGTTCGATTTTTTTGGTTTTAAGCTTATAAAATCAAAATCAAATCGAACTAATTAATTTTTTTAAGATTTTAATCAGTTTTTTTCACGATTTAGATTTTTTAATTATATTTTTTTAATTTTTTTAATTTAAGCAATAGTTTGAATTTTATGCTCACCCTGAAGATTTCAAGATATAAAATTCTAAACAGTTAAATTAGTTAAATTTATATCTTTTTCTGAAAGGTGGTTTGCCTTTCATCTTCTGCGAGTGAGACTCTCGCTAGACAAATTATTTCAATAATTATCCATGCAAGTTACTCTTAGGATGCCGTTTTATCTTCATATGATCATAAATATGTTATATAAAAAATCTACAAAAAATCTACTTTATCTCCGTTAACCCAAGAGAAGCATACTTGTTCTTCAGTTAAATAGATTCATCAACAAACAACTATTTTAATTACAGTTGTTATATAGTTAATCTAAATTAATTTTTTTTAAATGTTGTTTTTGATAAAAATTAAAAAAAAATTCTTGAAGCTACCCCAGAGTTTCATTCAGAACTCCGCATTTGATTTTAATATTCAAAACAAACTTAATCCAGTTCAATCCTAAATCCGCGTGCTAACTTAATACTGTTTTGGATAAAAATTAAATATTTTTTTGAAGCATAAAGATTTTTTTTTAAAAAAAAACAAATGGTAATAGGAAATAATAAACATAGTCGAATCTATGTAGAGTAAAGCACCGCCAAAGTTTGTTCAATGTCTTATGCATATATAAAAAAATATGAAAATAAATTGATTCCTCCTTTTCTCTTTTTAAGACTTGGATTTTATTCATTTTGAAGAAATAAGAATTATTCCTATTAATTTCACCCCCACATTATTTTGATACCAACGCAAAAAAAAAAAAAAAAAAGTGAAAGCAAGCGGGCTACTATGTGCTTTCGAATGGCCAATTCTGTAAATATGAGAACAAGCAGTGGTACTTATGAAGTGGAAATGCGGCGCCTGCGATAGATATGATCATAGGCAGGCACGGAGGGAAAGTGAAAAGACTGCAAGGGACGAATCAGATGCGGCATGAATCTTGTTCTCGAAGGATCTAACGGTGACGTCAACCATTTAACTGGTCAACAGTTTTTTTAGTTTCCCCTTCCTGTATTATTTATAAATGTAGATGCCTTATCCACGGTATCGGTTCCACTATTCTCGAGGATTAACGGCGTCATCGTCACTTGATCCACCCTCTCTCCCCTGAATGATTGTTTCTTTCCACTACCGATCTCAAATTGTGTTTAAAAAAAAATTATTTTTTAATTTTAAATTAATATTTTTTAATATTTTCAAATTATTTTGATATACTAATATAAAAAATAATTTTTAAAAATTAAAAAAATATTATTTTAATATATTTTTAAATAAAAAATACTTTAAAAAATAACTATAAACACACTCCTGAACAACTAGTTTTTCCTTTTTAACTAATTCTACAAAATAAAATTAAAAACATGTTGAAAAAATTGAGCATAGTAATTTAAATAAAAAATATATATACTTTTTTAATGTTGTGATATATTTTTCACTCAATAACTTTAATTTTTTTTATCATTATTAATGATACTTATAAAAATTTCAACAATGTATTTTAGTCACCCAATCAATATTTATATTATCAATATTCTGAATTAATTGAAGGATATAACCATTCCTTTTCTTTTACTTTGTTATTAGCTTTGTTTTTTTTAATCAAATGTTATTTTAGATTGTTGTGTATTGAAATTAAATTTTTTATTTGAATTTAAACAAAGTGTAAGTTTTTATAAAATAATTAAAGAAATTACTAGTTATATGAATTAATAACAATTCAAAATTAATAATTATTTACATAATATTAGAAAACAATTTGTGCAAGGGCATTTTGGTAAGCAGGAAAAGACACAAAATTTAGGTGGAGAGATGAGGTTGATTGCTTTCTGTACTTTAAACCAGTGGCTTCATAACCTTTTCTCACAAACAAAGAGGAAAGATAAACATTTGCCTCTCCCCTTCTTTATTTCATCTCCCTCTCTCTATACCTCCCATGACCACCACCTCCTCCACCTCCTCTTCTTCCTCCCTCCCTCTCTCTCCCTTTAAGCTCAAGATCTTCCTCGCTTTCGGTGCTTTGAAGAGAAAATCTGATGCTCCCATTTGACCTCTTCTCTTCTTTCTCAAAAACTCACCTTCCATTCTCTCGCTCTCTCTCTCTCACTTTCAATCTTTTCGTTTGACAATACATATATACCATACCATCAATAAAACCCTTTTCTTGAGGTTTTTCGTTCTACTCATTAAGCTTTGTATGCTTCTCTTAAAAGGGTTTAAACCTTTTCTTTTCTTGGTTGCTTCCTCTTCAAGATCTTATCTCTACTCTGCTTAAAAAATAAGCTGACAATTTTTTTCTTTCAAGAAAGTGATACTAAAATATTCCCAGAATTTTCTTTGAGCTATAATAAAGTGGTTACTCTTGGGGTATGTGTAAATGGTTCTTCAGCATCAAATCTGTTAACTTGAGCCCACAATAGTTTAGAAGAAACAGAGAGAAAGAGAGTAAAACAGAGCATATGTCAATGGATTCAAGTAGTAATAACAACTATCATCAACAAAATCAACCCAGTTCAGGGTTATTGAGATTTCGCTCAGCTCCAAGTTCACTTCTTGCAAGTTTTAATGACAGCGGAGTTGACAATGATTCTGTTTTGAATTACCAAGAGTTTGAGGATAAATCTGCAGCAAGAGTGAGAGAGGAAGCCGTTAACTATTCAAACTTTCCGCGGAGTTATTCAGGTTTGCCTCCTCATTATCCAAGACGGAGCTCGGCCACAAATTCTTCAGCTATGGATAGTTCATATGGTTTGATTGGTTCAATCTCAATGGGTCATCATGAGCAACTTAAGAGGGTTGATTCAAGTCTAGCTAGGCAGAATAGCTCTCCTGCTGGACTTTTTGGTAGTGTTTCTGGTCAAAATGGTATTTTTCTTGTTCTCATTTCCAAATGGCGTGCTTTTCAGCGATTTGTTAATCATATGATTGTTTAGATTTGTATTGTTGGGAGTTTCTTTTACTTTGGAGGTTCATTTATTGAAAATAATATACATGTTAGCTTCAGATACTCATGTTAGACGTATTGTTTTCAGAAGCTCATTTGCTCTGAAGATGGAGTAGACAAGTCATTGTACTTGATGCATGTATCAGGGCAATTCATACAGGGTGTGCGTACAAATTCTATTGAGTTTTGAATACTGAAGAAAAAATCTCAACTCTTAAGATGTTTGATCGGATTAGTAGAAAGAATGAACTATAGAAAACATTTTATTGATGCAATTAAAAGGGGTGTTTTTTTTCTCTCTGTTGAACGAGTTGTTTAGACACTAAGAATTAACTTGACTAGAAAATAATCGAAGAATCGTCAGGAATGCAAATTTCCTCCGATACCATGATCATCAAGAATCAGAAGAGCATTAAAAAGAAGAAACTTTTAAGTGTTCATATATTGTTGTGGTAGAGGGTAGAAGGAATAATTGAAAATATCTCAGTAAATTGCAGGCTATCCTGGGTGGAATGGTACTAATGGAGAAGCAAATTCAAGATTGAAGAGTCAACTTAGCTTCTCATCAAGAGCACCTTCTTCCTTAGGCTTTCGGTCACAGATTTCTGAAATTGGGAGCGAAAGCATTGAGGGAGGCAGCCCTAGTGCTGACAGTCGATTTCATAGCAGTCATGGGTTTCCTTATGGTTCTTGGAACAATTCGCATTTGTCAGAGAATTTTAGCAGCATGAAAAGAGATCAAGAAAATGGAAACCTGTTTTCTAATAATGCTCAGGTATACATTTGCGTACTAGGTGTTAAGTTATCCATTACTGCTCATTGCTCAAGTTCTAATCCAACTGGTTGTGTAAATTTAGAACGGAGAGCTCGGAAATCGCGCTCATGTATTCGCCCATCACTTGAGTTTACCAAAGACTTCAGTTGAAATGGTTGCCATGGAAAAGTTCCTTCATTTGCAAGATTCTGTTCCTTGCAAAATTAGAGCAAAGCGTGGTTGTGCTACTCACCCTCGAAGTATTGCAGAAAGAGTATGATTAATTATAGCATGCCATTCACATTGCATTTTTTAGTATTCACGTATCAGATATCGAACCACCCTCCATTCTTATAGTTTTGGTCATCTGCCCAATCAGTTATCGTAGTTATTACAAATAGATTATATGGAATGAACTATTTTCAGGTAAGAAGAACTCGGATCAGCGAAAGAATGAGGAAACTACAAGAGCTTGTCCCAAACATGGACAAGGTAGGATATTGCCATATACAATTCAGCTTCAAAGTTATCTCGGGAAACTGACAGTGTTTTTCTTCTTTGCAGCAAACAAACACAGCAGACATGCTAGATTTGGCTGTAGATTACATCAAAGACCTTCAGAAGCAGTACAAGGTATGAAGGAGAAAGGCGAAAAACGTAGGAGTTTTTTCCAAATATACCGTCTTCTTTTCATTCACAATCCGTCTTCTTTTGCAGACACTCAGCGACAACAGAGCCAACTGCAAGTGCTTAAGCAAGCAGAAACCAGTGCAAAACAAAATTGTCTGAGGTGCTTCTGTACAGAAATCTAAGGGGCTTTAGGACCTGTTCTTATTGATCTTCGGTATCAAAAGCAAAATATTTTTGTTTCAGTGAGCAAGATGTAGTAAGTTCGGTAGAAATCTCCACCCATTCTGATCCTGAAGCAAACAGAGCTTCCAATCACACGACCTGATATAAAGAGAGAAATGTATAGAACATATTGTAATGCATCAATTCCTTGTCATGAAAAGATAAATGCATGAATTTCCTTGTGCTGTCTTGCTGTATCTTTCTAGATATATATTTGATCAAAGAAGTGTCAGTCGTTGTAATCTTGATCCTTGGCACATCAACACAGAGTGAGAGAAGGAGTGAAATAAATACAGTTGACTGTACAAATTCATCCAATTTTTCAATCCTTGAAAAAAAGAGTGGATTAACAAGGCAAGCTGAGTCTTTCTACTTTGATGTATAGCCTGAACTGGACTGATTCAATGACCTTAATTAGTTGTCTTGTTCCTTTTCCAATCTAAATCAACCGGCTCTGGCGAGTGGTAAATGACTGAAAGTATTCTGAAGTGGTTTGATGTATGCATTTCGAGAGCCTCGCACGCCGTTATTGAAAAGAAAGATCACGAGAATATTTTTTTAAGTATTTTTTATTTATAAATATTTTAAAATAATATAATTTTTAATTTTTAAAATTTATTTTTAATACCATCACATCATATAAAAAAACAAAAAAAATTATTTTTTTTAAATACTTTTAAAATACAAATAAATTGTTGGAGAATTTTTTTTCCCAATTTTGTTATTTTATTATTTTTTTATAATATTAAAAAGGCATTAAAACCTAACTTGGGAATCAGTAAGTTTATAAAATGAATTGTTAATTAGGATTTTAACGTTCTTTTTATATTTATAAAAAAATAAGAAAAAATTAATAAGTTAATAAAATGAATTTTAAGCCGTGTTTCAATACCCTTTTTATGTTCATTCAAAGATTTAAAAATAATGAAATAGAGGGCAATTTCTTGTCATAACGGAGTTTTACATGTCATCACTGCTACATCGTGTTAGCTCCACATTCATATACCCAAAATTTTACTTGATTGCAACAATTTTTAAAGTCAATATATCAATTCGAAGAAGAATTGTAAAAATTTACAAATTAAATACAACATCTCAATTTTAGAACGACATGAACTCAAAGTTTTTTAGGGGCTTATTCATAATCTTATATTGTTTTTTTTTGTTACAATCATTTGGTCCTTAGAGACAGTTTGGAATTTTGATTATTATTAATAATAATTTTAAAAAATTATTGGAGTGTCTAAATCATCCCACCGTCATCTTGTGGTGCGTGTGGTAGCTTATAATTATTAAAAAAAAGGATTTTTTTTTTTTATGTTTTTTTATTTATCTTAGCAAGGCCATTCTCCCTGGACGACGCGTGTGCATAATGATTCCATCCGATTCGGCTATGGTTTGTTTTTTTTTATTTTCTCTCTTTCCCACATTAATTTGCATGTTATTCCAAAAAAATTCACAACAACCATTCAAAATTTAAATTAAAAAATTTACCTAAAAATCATGCATTAAAAAAATTAATAACTTTTTTTTAAAAAATTAATACTAGAAAATTCGAACCCAAATGAAACAATAAAACTTGTTCATTGGACTAAACTCACTCGTCAAGTTAGTATATTTAAGAGTGTGATTGTAGTTGCTTTTTAAAGTGTTTTTTACTTAGAAAAGTATGCTGATAATATTATTTTATTTTTTTAAAATTATTTTTGGAATTAGTACATCAAAATGATTTGAAAAAATAAAAAATATATTAATTCTAAAAAAAATAAAAATTTAAATTTTGTGAAAAGTGCTTTCCAAATACAATCCCAAACAGGCACTAACAGTGATGAGGCTAGACTAAGAGACCGTTTGGCATTGCTGCCAAACCGGCGTTTTGTAAAAATTCAAATTTTTTTTTTTTTTTTGCTAAAATTGAGTGATGGTTGTACTTTCTGGATCGTTTTGATGTGCTGATGTCAAAAATAATTTTTAAAAAATAAAAAAAATCATTTGCATGCTTTTCGGCACGAAAAGCTATTTGAAAAGCAACCGCTACCACACTGCCAAACACGCTCTAAGGACCAAGTGGATCGACATTAATGGAGGTAACACAGAGATGGAGGATAAAACGTGTCAGTGAACCAAGTCCTGAAGGCTGATATTTCTCGAGCTCGCATTTGTGCATGAAACGTGGGATGTACGTCCCATGGAGTAGAAGGATAAGAAACTTAAATTCGCGAAGTCAGTTTATCAAGCCCTCAATGGGCTCCAATATGCATTATACAAGTAATTAAGACACAATTAACTCTCCCCTCTTCGAGAGTGTGAAGATGATGGGCTCGTATCATAAATATCGAGTGATTAATCATGATGGGTTTTTTTAATCCATCTCTTAATTATGTCCTTGATCGATTTTATATACTATTTAATTTTTAAAAAAATTAAGACATCATTTAATCAACAAGAATCAAGGCATGAAAAAAAAATAATAGAAAACCTCTAAAAATCTATCTTAATTAGCCGATAATTATTTTTGGGCACTGGTGGTTAATTGATAAAATACCCTAAAAAAGAAAGTGGCATGATACTATCAACTTCATCACAGTCAACGACCCAGATCTACCCATTTGATTTACTTGTGTATGCTGCAATGCACCAAAATCTTTACCGTAACAAACCGTTAATGGGTCCCGCAATTGCCGTTGGTCTTTCCCTCCATCTCTCCCTCTCCCTTCCTCACACCCTTGTCTTTCTCTGCAACCCATTTCACAAACAAAACCAATCATTTCTATTTATTTTTTCATTCCCTATCAAACCCTAACCCTAACCCTCATTTCTAATTCCCATTTTATCCTCCATCATCCCCATTTTACCCTTTTTCTCGCCTTGGCCAGTAATTAATTCTTTTCGATCCGTTTTCGTAAGCTTTTTATTGATTTTGATGCTGGAACGAATAATGATGTTTTGACACCAGATCACTACAATCTCTCTGTTTTTTTTGCATGGTTTTTTTATGTTTTTGAGGAGAGAATCTTGTGGGATTTAATTCGTGGATGCGAAAATGTCGAATTATGCTGATTACAATCAAAAGATTGATTATGTTTTCAAAATTGTGCTAATTGGAGATTCAGCAGTTGGAAAATCACAGCTTCTTGCGAGGTTTGCAAGAAATGAATTCACTGTGGATTCTAAAGCCACCATTGGGGTTGAATTCCAGACAAAAACGCTTGCTATGCATAACAAGACGGTCAAAGCACAGATTTGGGACACTGCTGGCCAAGAAAGGTGTGTGTTTTAGACACTTTCTTTTGATGTTTTTTTATTGTATTTAGAATATTAGATCACTTGCAATGAGCTTGAGTATTAGATTTTTGAAGATTAAAAACCAGATTGGAAAATTTGTGCTTGAGAATGTGCAAGTCTAAAATAGATAATAGTGACCTTGAGCTAATGAGCTTATAATTGAAGAAATGGAATGACAGTTTGTGACAAGGCGTAACATTTACTTGTGGTATGGCTTCATAGAATCCTAATTAACATGAATAATTTACAGGAGTCTCAGATAGATTAATGCACTGGTGAAAAATTATTTCGTCAGGAAAAATCTGCTTTCAATTATCTCATGATTTGGTGGTGGATGCAACATATGTGCATCTATATATATATAGATTCAACAGGCTTCCTTGTTAGAGGATCAGGCTCAGTGCCAAGATCATGCCATTTGTTCCTAAGGTAAATATTATAGTTGCTGCTCAATTTTAATAACTTACGAGGACTATTCTGTAGGTTGCATCTTTGCTACTTAATCCTCTAGTTGGACAGATCTTGTCTTGTTTCCACTCAGGGAAACAAGCGTAGGAAAAGGGATCATAAGGAAGAAAACATTAGGGGATTTCATGAATTCCCGTTCTGGTAGAATGAAAATGAAGAGTATGGATTTCAGGAATTCCCAGTTCGGTTGGAGACCTAGAGCTGAGAGTTATAGACAGAGATACCAGGATTCAAATGACAGCTTTATAAGCTGAGAATCTCAATTTCTTGTCCTGTCATGATCTAGTAGAGATTTCTATCCCGTATAAGAATTCCATCTCCACATCCTTTTCGCATTCTCATATTTTGATGTTCGTTCTTCTGGGAGCGGTTCCTACTATAGTTTTCTACACCACTCGAGCAAATTCCCTTTCTTTCTCGCACAGATTCCTTATGATCTCATACGTACATAGAAGCATATGTGCGGATGCTGCTAATTGTGGGAAGTTTGTCAAAGGATGACCATTGCACCAGTCCTTTTTCTTGGGCACTGTTGCTGTTTTATATCTCATCTTTCTCGTTGCCGTGTCCTGTATGACTGACTTACACAACTTATATTTTGTCTCAAGAGACATAGCGTAATGGAAAAAAACTTCAAATCTGCACAATAAATTTCGAGTTCAAGTCAGGATATATATTTTTTTGTAAAAGTCTAAGATAACAGGGTTTTACTCACTAACTTAAATTTATAAAATACAATTTTCAAAGAGTAAAGTTTTCTCGAATCCAAATTAAAAAAAATTTGTCCTGTATGACTGGTTAGTATGCACTTGCTTAAAGGTTGGTTTGGCATCAATTGCAATGCCATGCTTCTGTTTTTCTTTTCTTGTTGTAATCCAAACTCAGCAGCCATTGGTCTACAACATCAAAATATAGAGAAATTAAGTGCTAATGACGAGCATGCGGCTACTGCCATCCATTCTTGACCATTAACGGTGTCGACCTCAAGCTTTGTCAATGCACCGTGCCATCCATTCTTGGTTGCTGCACATATGGGCCGCCATTTCACATGAATGGAAACAACCCAACAATCACTCCTTTTCCGTTCATGTGGCGTAATTATTCTCTTTGCTAATTGTCAAATCTTTCAATCATTGGAGTATCCAGAACACACCTTTTTTTTCTCACACCAAAGCATCATTGCAACTAAATAACCTAACATCCCACATCTAAAAAGTGTTATCATTGTCTCTAGAACCTTCCATATTCCCTCGTCAAGCTTTACAACCATACTTGATCCAAAATAATCAACTAAGCCTTTCATCAAGGCTTGCAACATCTCTTTAAAAAAAAATTTATTTTCGAGTGCGATATTCACTAACTGAGTATTGTAGTATGATCACGAGCTCATCATTCTTCTAAAAATCTGCTCATCTAGGAGTTGTGTTTGTCCTTTGTTCCATCCTAGAAACTGCGTTTTACTTTTTCATTAGTCATTTGCTCTTCATACAAGAGTCCAACTAGCTCTCTTTTTTCACAATGGGGGAAGCCCATGAAAAGTTGATCTACACCTATGTTTATACTCGTCCTAGATACTCCATTATATTGACTATCCATACACCTATCGTATCCACTAATATCTAGCTGTAACATCAACTCAAGGGTGATTTAAAATTGGACTCACACCATGACCCTCACACCTTCTTACGAAGGTGCCTTTATTGTTTTTTATATGACGGTTGCATCTTTCTTCCTTTAAGATGTTTTCAAGTGGCTCTAACATTCTCTACCACCATATACACTATGAGAGAGATCACTGCTATTGATTGCATGAAGTTTTTGTGCATTCCATCGAAGCGCCTACACCATCTCACTTAAGATTCCGACTCTATCCACTAGGGGTGTTTAAAAAAACCGACCAACCAATTAAAACGAAAAAACCGAGAAAAAATTAACCGAAAAAACCGAACCGATAAAAAAACCCGAATAAACCGATTAAAAAATAAAAAAACCGACTGGTCCGGTTGATTCCAATTTAAAAAAGCTTAAACCGATTGAACCGGACCAAACCGAACCGGTTTAATTATATCTAAAAAAAAGTATATAAAAAAAATCCTAACCCTAAAACTAAATACCCTAACCCTCACAGCCGCCCCACTTCCTGTCCCCTTTCCCCCTTCCTTTTTTCATAACCCTAACAACTGCCCCTCTCCTTTTCCCCCTTTCCCCCTTCTCTTTCTCCCTTTCTTTTTCCATAACTCTAACAGCCGCCCCCCTCCCCCCATCCATTTCCCCCTTCCTTTTCCCTTAACCCTTCTAGCCGCTCCCTCCCTTTCCCCCTTCCTTTTCCCCTAACCCTTTATGATCTCAATCTTCAAGGCTTCAAGGGAACATGAATCATCTCGAAAGGTCAAATCTGAACTTCTGGTTCAGGTAGATGGTATAAACAATAGTCCCACTTGTGAAGATGGCCATCAGAAAATAGTGATGATTTTGGCAGCTACAAACTTTTCTTGGGACATATATAGATGAGGCACTAAGATTGTTTCATTGTCTTTTTGTAAATGTTTTTGAGTTTTTTTTGCTTTATGAAAGTCTTAGATTCATCCTAAATGGAAATCTATCTAAGATGTAGTACAACATCTCGTTCCTCCATTGGCACAAAGCCCAGATTAAGGTATACAACGGCAGCAACAAAAATGCTTCGGTTTTTCTGGTTTTGGATGCTAAAAACGACCCGAACCAAACAAAACTGGTTCGGTATGAACCGGTTCTTGGTTCAGTTCGGGTTATATTAACAAGGACTATTATTTCTCGGTTTGGTTGAATTTTTAGGTTAAAACCGGACCGAACCGGACCGTGAACACCCCTACTATCCACACCTTCAAACCAAGATGTCTTCGTCTTTTTATAGGTGGTCATACCTCTTCAATTAGGTGAAATAACTCATCTTTCTATTCTTTGTATGCATTGAAAATGTCTTTGTTATTGGCTTCCATGATCTTAATATCATTCACTTAATAGAGGCGAAGACAAGGGAGTTAGCAGGGTCACGACCTTTGCAAGAATATTTTTTTAATCCTTTGTCTTGGACAACTCATAGTTTTGGCTCTAAAACTAGTAAAATTTAAAATTTCCTCCCTTAACTAAATTTCATAACTCTACCTCTCAGTCTGTCCCTTTTTTTTTTTTCATCATCTCCCCATAAAAAATTAACAATCACATGTCCTTTCCAAGAGTAATCTATATCATAATATCATCACCATCATTTTCATTCTGAATCTCAACAATTATATTATATAGTTATATTCAAAATAATCAAATTAGCTGAAAATATATATGAAATTATTTATATTGCATTTTAGATGGCTTAGATATGAAATCATTCAAGCAAGTATGACCTCATGAATGATCTAAATTCAACAATAAACCGGTTGCAAGTAGAATTAACTACACTGAATTAATTCATTTAGTCTGCGGCTCTACTTGACTCTCTTTGGCTTGGCTTCACTCGCGGCTCTACTTTGCTGACATGGCTGCTGAATGGGCGTTGATGTCATGGTACTGGTTTCAGGTCAGCCAATATGGTTCAGGTCAACTGGTCTCGGGTTGGGTTAGGCAAGGCTCGTGCAGCACGTCGGCAACTCCATCATTGGCGCGTGTGGGCACATGCAGCCATGCGGGATGTTAGTTTTTCGCTCATTTTTCACCAGCGTGCTCTTCTCGACCTCGTCGTTATGATAGTATGTTAAAAACACATTTGTGACCAGGCAAAAATCGAAACACCTAGTGTTTATCTTCAACCATGCTCTGATGCCTCTGGTGGTGGGAGTGGGTTAGTGAGGACGCTGGTGGTGCTTCTTAGGGAGTAACATCACACAGACAAAGATGGCAGCCATTGTCGAACCCTTGATTTCAGCTTCCATGCTCCAACTCTTAGCTAGGTCGGTGATTTCTTGAACACTTAGGACTATTATGGCCATATGAGACCCCCCCTGACATGACTTCTGTGATGTGCTAGTTTAACTGATGGAATTTTTCTACATCTCTGTCATTATTTTTCAGGACCTGTTTTTGTTAATCCTTCTGCTCTGTGCCTTGTTTAAGAGAATTTAACTTACACACACATGGCATTCTATGAGGCTCTTTCCATATACTTTGACCAACACAACCTTGATAATCATCTTATAATTTTTTTTTCCTGTCCTTTTTACTTGAAGATCTTCAGGAAACTACCGCTGCTTTAGAAGCTACTAATCCTGAAACAAAGGCTTTAGACCCAAATAGAAGTATTAACTGCAAACTTGACATTGGCTCTGAAAATCCTTTCTGATATTATCATGAAAGCAATATTTCTTAAGGCATAGACCTTGTTTTTCACATATTGAGGAGCCTTCTCCCATTTAATTTGAAGCAATCCTGAATCCCACTATCAGTATTATCAGTAATGTTCCCTCTCCTTAAAACACAACAGAAGATGAGGTTTTGCTTTCCTTAAAACACAACAGAAGATGGAGAACTGATTCTTAAAACAATGACATCATGTTCCCTCTCCTTAAAACACAACAGAAGATGAAGAACTGATTCTTGAAATGCATGTTCCATTTTCATTCAGCTTAGGCAATCATTGGTTTCTCATTGAAATGAGGTTTCGCTCAAACAAATATGATCTTCACAGGGAAATATTTAGTTATATTTTTAGTATTTGTTACATTTAAACATTATTAAGGAATCTCAGTTTAACTTTCATTTCCTCTGAAGTCATGCTGGCCTATAGTTCATTAGCAACCTAAATACATCTATAGCCAAACAATGTGCTTGCTAGCAGAAGGTTTTAGGTACCGTACATCCAAATTTGACATCATATATGTTGCTAATTTAGTGTGAAAAATTTCTGGATACAATATTTCAGATGGACAACTATACCTATGTGAAAAGCTAAATCCCTCCTTTTCCTGCCTGTTTGCTTTTGAATGGTACCTTAGTCTCTATCGGCCTGACCTTAATCCTGATTTGGTCCTAAAACATGCAATCTGGTATTTGCAAGCTCTTCCATTATGTTTGTTGAAAATGAACATGTACAGTTAAATCTGAATCTGTTTTAGTACATTTTGTGTTTGTTCTTTCTTGGGGTGTTTCTTCTCTTCTCTCAGATACAGGGCGGTGACGAGTGCATACTACCGGGGAGCAGTTGGTGCTATGTTAGTTTATGACATGACCAAGCGCCAGTCATTCGATCACATGGCTAGATGGCTTGAGGAGCTGAGGGGGCATGCTGATAAGAGCATTATTATCATGCTCATCGGCAACAAGTGTGACCTGGGGAGTCTCCGAGCAGTTCCGGCGGAAGATGCCAAGGAGTTTGCTCAAAGAGAGAATCTCTTCTTTATGGAGACATCAGCACTCGAGGCTACCAATGTTGAGGCTGCTTTTTTAACAATGCTGACAGAAATATATAGGATAATCAGCAAGAGAACTCTTGCTGGCAATGACGAGTCGGATGAAAATTCAGGTGCCTTCAAGGGAACTAGAATTTTAGTTCCTTCACAGGAGCAGAATTCTGAAAAGAAAGGTTGCTGCATGTAATTCTTCTAGCCTCCAATTTTAACATCTGTTTGAGTTTTTGGGAATCCTGTTTAATTAGGCCCCTTTTTCTGAACAATGTCACATATAATCCTTATTGTTGACTAACAGAGCCTTGGAAGGTGGATATCCATATTGTTGACTAACAGAGTGAGGCATTTATCAGTTGAACTGGTATCTATCTATCCAAGATGATGATGATGATGTTGAGTATAATTCCGTGGAGGGTGATGATCTCCCAAGATTGTCAATGCAATAATCCCTTTTTTTTTAGGTGAATTTTGCTATAACTCCACTCTTTGTAGCGAAGAGAAGAACCACATCATAAATAAGAACCAGAATATCCTATATTGTTTTCCATCCTAATAAACAACCCAAGCATGGTCCAGTTGTTTTTACATTTTAAAAGTAGTTTTAAATATAATTAATTTTTTATTTTAAATTAATATTATTTTTAGTGTTTTTAATTAATCATTTGAATGTGTTGATTTCAAAAATAATTTTTTAAAAATAAAAAATATTATTTTGATATATTTCTAAGTAAAAAACACTTTGAACAATAACTTCAATCACGCTCTAAAAAATTATTAAATATTTTTTTATTCATAAATGTATTAAAATAATATATATTTTTTATTTTTTAAAAATTATTTTTAAAATCAACACATCAAAATGATTTGAAAACACTAAAAAATATATTAATTTAAAACAAAGAAAAAATAAAAAAATTTCAGATTTTTTTAAAAATACTTTTGAAACATAAAAACAAATAGACTCGAAGCCTATGTGGATTAAAAAATAGGTTTGAAGACCCACGTGTTTGGGCTTTCATTTAAAACGCAAAAACAAAGTGCTTTGTTATTTTTATTTTTATTTTTCAAATCTTTTTATATTTAGGTCAAATATAATTTTTTTAAAAAAATTATTGAAATCAATTGAGTTTATGATCTGGACTACATGTTTGATATGTTAAACCATAATATTTAAACTATTATTATTTTTTTAATGTATTTTTTGTCCCTTTTTTAAAAAATAAAATACAAATTCATCATTTGTTATCTCTGAACAATTTTTTGTTTTTTTTTTCTTAAAGAAATATTTCTAACAAGGAAATTATAATATGTTTTATTATCATGAAAAATAAGTTTTAAAATAAAAAAATTATTGAATTTGATAATATATATCACTTACATCATGAGTTTGATTTATTAATTTAAGTTTAATTAAGTATTTTTTTAATTAAATATTATTTTTTATAGATTCTATCCTTGAATATTATTAAGTTAATTAACTATTGATCTTTCTAATTTATTTTTTTAAAGATAAGGATTTCAACTTCTGATAAACCTAATATGTTTCTGTTTATCGTCAAATATACAAATGATATCGAATTCACGCTTTAAAAAAAAAAACATGTTATTTTCTTTTTGGCGTTTCAAAAATTTTCTAACTTTATAGCGCGGGCCAATGCACTGCTAGATTCTATTTCCTAAAAGATGATCGAATTTGATGCCTCTGCTCAAAAGAAAAAAAAAAAAAAGTTACGTGCAGCCCAATTGTGAGGGCAAAAGCGTAACGTCAAGTATCCCGCCTCTGAACGCATTTCAAAATTTGAGCACCCTGCTTCCCTAATCAATGAAGCAAAACACTAAGCCCTAATCTTTCTTAGCCTTTCCAAGGCAACAAACACCAAACCCTTCTCATTACTCTCTCCAGAATCTGTCATCTGGGTTCTGTTGAAGTGCCATTTTTTCAGAAGGAAACTCATCTGGGTCTAGCTTTTTTCTTTTATTTGTTAATTGCTTATTATTGTTGTTTCTTTAGAATCTTGTTCTTTTTTTAAAATCAGTGATTTTGGTAATAAGAAAATGTTATTTTCTCTATTGGGTTGAGGATATTTTATGTTTCGTAAGAGAAATTGAATCTGGGTCTGAATGATTAGAAAATGGGGAGTTTTCCCTGAAAATGTGATGAGATCTCTGTTTTTGTTTTTAATTTTAGCTTCATTTGGGGTGCGAGAACCCTAATTTTCCTGGAAAGTTTTTTTTTTTTTTTGAAATGATTAAAGTTACAATATCTTGTTTCATTATTCTCTAGTTGTATTCTGACAAAACCCTCATTTCGCGGAAATTTTTACTTTTTTTTTTCCGGGGTTCTCTTTATATAATTCGAGATCTCTGTTTTCTTCAGTTTCTCTATTGTGAATTAGGCTTGTTTAATCTTCTAATTATTAATTAATGTAACAGAATCTTGGTTAATTCTCCCAGATAAAAATGACGGAATCAAGAGATAGACTGTCAAGGGCAGTAGACATAGCAGCAATCTTTGCTGCGAGAAGACAATCAAGGAATCTTGGTATCTATCAAGACCGGCCAGAGCTTGACATGGCGCTGTTTGGTTCTCCAAGAACAAACACAGCAATAAGAAATCAAACAGTGGGCGTGGGTACCATTACTGGGCGCGGAAGAGGTAGATTGGGCACTCCAAGGGGTCGAGGAGGCCGGACTCCATTGGACAGAGAAAATATGCCTCCCCCTGGGAGTGCCCGGAGAAGAAGGGGTCGTGGATCAAATAGCGTGTTACCTTCCTGGTACCCCAGAACCCCTCTTCGTGATATCACCGCTGTTGTGAGGGTAATGATTGTTTTCTTCTTTTTACGTTTTGTTGTAGAACATTTATTGTTTGATATATTAAGATTAACGTCATTTGATAATCCTTGGGGCTTTGATTAGTGTTCTGCTTTGTTGATTATAAATTGATTGGTTGGTTATGTATAATTAAGATTCTTCCTGATTGTGTTTTTTTTTGGGATTATTATAGGGTTCTAATGATGGGTTAATCGGGTTCTCACTAGATATTTGGATTTTACTTGTTTAATGTATGGGGTTATTGTATTTTGTGATAAACTAACTTGAGAATAATTTGCTGGCTACCTGCCTAGTGTTTGATTCTATGTAATATTATGGCTTGCATGAAGTTGAAATTTGATGAACCCATGTTCTATGCAAGAAATGCTGGAAGATATTTTTTGTTGGTTTTCCATGAAAATAGCTAAATGTACGATGTTCCATCTATTAAATCTAAAGTCATTGCCTATCTCTAAGACTCAAGCATATTTTTATTTTTTTTGTTATAGTAGTCTAATTTCCCTTTCATCTGCATTCTGCGACCAACATATTCAGTAAAAATTGATTTATTATTGCGTGTTGATGGAACAGACATCTATGATGAACTTCTGCAATTTCTATATGTTTTCATTTCAATCCTTGCATAGTGGAGTGTGAAAGGTTTGATGATGAGTTTGTGGGTGTGGCTGTGCTTCAATCCTTGCATCAATGAGGGGGTGTGAGCTGATTTCAAGTACGTGTCCTAAGTTATAGATCAATCCCCATGAGTGTCTTGTCAAATTGGTCAAAGAGAGCGGAATTTTATTGGTATTGGCTAGACATCCCTGGTGTCCAACTCGATCACCCACGTCATATGGGTTGTCAAATAACCTTTGCTACACTGCCTTGTTGGCAAAAGCCAACACATTATCCATTCTCTCATGCCCGTTTGGGGCTGAGGTTGAACTTGTTTTTGGATAAATTTTGAAATTTATTTTTTTTTTATTAAAATTAAATACGGTTTGTATTTTTAGATCGTTTTGATGTGCTGATATCAAAAATAATTTTTAAAAAATAAAAAAATATTATTGACATGCTTTTCGGCACGAAAAGCTATTTGAAAAACAACAGCTACCACACTCTCAAATACCCTCTGATCTTGTGAAAACCTTCATTGTCCCATAATTGTTCTAGTAAGGTGGAAATGTTGCGTAAATGGACATGGTTTTCAGTTTTGCGTACTTTCCCGTTCAACTTATTTTGGAGAAATTCTTTGTTTAGGCAATTGAAAGGAGACGCTTGGGAGCAAGTGATGGTCGAGAAATCGGGAGCCCAATGCCACAAGGCCGAATGGATCCTGAATTTTCTGAGGCAACACCAGCTGCTTATCTGGAGCCCAGTAACAGGATTATGTCCCCCAAACCAACTCATGCATTCAAGGGCTGTCCCTCCACCATTGGTAAAGTGCCAAAAATTTTACAGCATATCACAAACCAAGCCTCTGGAGATCCAGAATCTCTAACACCTCAGAAGAAACTCCTGAACTCAATTGACACGGTTGAGAAGGTAGTGATGGAGGAGTTGCAAAAACTGAAGAGGACTCCAAGTGCTAAGAAGGCCGAGAGAGAGAAAAGAGTGCGAACTCTTATGTCAATGCGGTAATTGATCATCTTCTGGTGATAGTTCCACAATATTCTACAGTAAACCAACGGCAGGAAGACAGTCACTCTCTTTAGTGACATCCTGTGCAGTGAGATTGATCATCTTCTGGTGATATCCTTGTGCTTTGATATTGATCATCTTCTGGTGATATCTTTTCAGAGAGTCTTGGAACTTTTAGTGGCAGGGGGCTCTTAGATTTCAATTTGCTAGTGAAACATTGCTGCTGGGCAATCTTGTACCCTTGTTCCCTTCATTCTCATGAAGGTTTTAGTGATTTTCCTTCATTCTTTTGAAGGTGTGTAGGATAGACAAGTGCTACGTATTGTTTTGACTGATGTACATAGGATACAAAATCAGGTACAGTACTTCTGTCTTTTGCGTATGATCCATTACTTCCTAGTGTGGTAATGAAATAATAGTTCTAAGCCAGTTGAATTTTATCTCATTATGGTAATCTATAGATGGGTAAGGTACACTTCCTTTGATCTGCCTTGTGCTAGTTTCATGTTGTGTGATGCTCATCAATGTGCTTCTTCTGGGGCCATTCTTAATTAGCCCTAAAGAGAATCATATTTGTTAAATCTATCTTGGCAAGTTGATTTGAAAAACCCAGGATTCAAAACTTAACTTGGATAAAGTTTCTAGCTAATTTTAAATCAATCAAGATATTTACTTCATAAAATTACATTGATTTTTCCTATTACTGACTTAGTTCATCAGGTTTAAACTTGGCTAAATTAACAAAAACAATAAAAAAAAACAAAATTTAATTCTTCTTTTCAAATCATTATTGAAAAGAAAATTAAATTAATTAAACTAATAATGTTGTAATCAAAGTTTTGATATGTTTCTAGATTGTTTTTCTTTTTTTTTTCCTCTTTTCTCTCTCTTTATTGATTTTTGTGTTTAGTAATTTTATAATTTAAAAGAGACTCAAATGACATTTGCAACTCACGAATCTTAAATATTATTTATGACTCTTTAAATTATATTATTTTTTTAAATATTTTTTTTATCGTGTTATTTTATCAAATTTTTATGATGCGAGTCTTGAAAAACTCAAATAACTTGAATCAATATCCTTTTTTTTAATTGAGATTGTTTTTTAATTTATCTTTATGATTTGATTTGATATCTTTTAAGTTAAATTTAGTTTTTATTCTTTTCAAATTTATATGTTTTTTTTTCTTATCAATTTTTTTAATTTATTCTTAATTATTTTGATTGATTAAGAATTTTATATTTATTATTTTTTTGAATTTGCCTTATATGCCATGATCCAGCTTCACGATTCATGTCACAAGTTATGAAAATTGGACCAAGTTAACTTCAATCATTTTTTTAATATTTTTAGTTTCATTCATCATTTTAGGTTTGTTGAGAATTGATATTCTTTGCTTTTTTATTTTTATTTTTTATTTTAATATCATGTTTTAGTTCATAAATTCAGCAAATTTACCAGGTTTAATTTGAGAGTTTTTTTTTTTTTAAAACTCAAGTCAATAACAAGAATTTTAAATTTTTATTTTAAAAATATTTGTATTATCTTAATATCATTTCTATAATAATAAAAAAAAATTATTCAGCGCTTGTGGTTATATTGGATATACTTATACAAGGAATGTTCATTTGGGCCTTAAGAAGCATTCAACATGTCTATTGTTCCGGCTGCTCCTCTATTAATTTCATCAACTGTTTTGCACAATCATCCTAGAAGGTTCACAAAGGACCCAAGTTAGGTTTTTTTTTTTCTTTTTCCCTTTTGATTGAATATATATATATATATATATATATATATATATATATATATATATATATATATATATATAATGGATTGATTTCCGTGTTTTTGAGCATGTGGCAATGTCTCAAGCCAACATTAGTTTCGTTTGAAGAGTGAAAATTAAGGGTTAACAAAACTAGGTCAGAGGGACAGTAATATAGAAGGTCTCAAATAATTCAAAATATAATAGATGGATTGAGTTTGTATCAATAAATAATTGAAAAGTACATACAAGACTACAAAAAAAAAAAGAGACTATATAATTGATAATTTATTGGCTGAAGAATCACGTTAACCTGATCTAACTGGTATAAATATTTATATTAAGAACCACCTTCTGCAAGCAATATTATTGGTACTTTATCTGCTGTTTCATTAACCGATCCAATATGGCCTTGGCAAATTAATCTGGTTGAGGAGATCCATAATGCTAGCACTGATCAGTTCACTAAACACTGCTAGTCAATGGCTTTGAAGTGTGTTTAATGCACGTGAACATGTGCTGCTCCTGCATCTAAGCATTCTTACAATTAATTTATCATTTTAATAATAAAAGTCTAACAATTTGAATTGGGGTTCGTGTGGGCGAAAGAATTCGTCTAATTACTTGCTAATTTTATCAATCTAAATGAAAGATTAGTTACCTAGCAGTCGCACAAAACTCTGCTAGATACATATATATTTCCCCACGCCTGCACTGTTAATTAGCACTACTCTTCCTTTTGTGTTATGCTATTAAATCTACCGATCATGGCCCCTAGTGATCATAGTTTTGCATATTATTGCTGCCTCTGCATCGCTTGGAGCACCATTGTTATCGTTGTGGTGCAACTCTTCATCAAAACAAGCACCAGCTATGGCACCAAGACTCGCCACCCACCAAGTCCTCCAGGCTTACCCATTATTGGTCACCTTCACCTGTTAAGTTCGGATTTACCAAACTCCCTCAAAACACTTGCTAGCAGATACGGCCCTCTCATGAAAATACGTTTTGGATCAACACCAATTTATGTTGTATCCGATGCCAAAACAGCCAAGGAGATTTTGAAGATCCATGATGTTGATTTCGCCTCCAAGTATACACTAGGTTTTGGTCTCTCCAAATTTGACATTTATGATGGATATACTTTCTTCAACGCCCCGTATGGCGCATATTGGCGGTTTATGAAGAAGCTATGCATGACCAAACTATTCAGTGGCTCTCAGCTTGATCGATTCGTTCACATCCGGGAGCAAGAGACGTTGAAGCTTTTGAAATCACTGGTGGACAAATCAAGAGAAGGGAAGCCATGTGATTTAGGTGAGGAGCTATCGGCCTTCGCGAGTAATATAATTTGTAGGATGGTAATTGGCAATATATGCGTGGAAGACCCTAATTTACCTAAAGAAATAAGGAAGCTGGTAGGAGATATAATGGAAAATGCAGCAAAGTTTAGCTTCAACGAAGTTTTTGGTCCCTTGAACAGATTTGACCTTTTAGGAAAAGGGAAAGGGCTTGTATCAGCAACTAGGAAGTATGACGAGCTACTGGAGCAACTGATGAAGAAATATGAAGACAGTTTTGATAAGTTGATTAGCAGTTGTGACGAAGAACAGAGAGATGTGATGGTCATCTTAATGGAGGCATATAAAGACACAAATTCCGAGTTGAAGTTAACACGGACGCATATAAAAAAGTTCTTCCTAGTGAGTTCTTGATTTACTTTTAGTACACACACATATAATTAATGGTTTTATTGCACTCTGCTAAATGCCTAAATCTACTTTTTTTCCTGAAATTTTAAATATTTCTTAAGATTTTTCTTTTATGATAATTGAATGATTTTATTAAAGATGATAGTGCCATTGAAATAATGACAAAACTAGCGGATAATAAAAACAAGATTTATAAGAACAAAATTCCAAATAAGATCTATATATGCGACCAGAAGATATTTTTTCAAATGTTAATTAGAAATAATCTCTCGTGCAACGAAAAATATTTCAGATATTAACTAAATTCATGATTTTTCTGAGAAAATATGATTTTATACTACTGATCATTAAATTTTAATTAAATAATAATTACTATTAAAATGTAGATTTAAATATGTAATATATAGTTTATTTTGAATATTCCAAAAATTCGTCTCTCACTCAATAATTTAAATAAATACTAAAATTCTGTATCAAGATTTTGGATCACAATCAACAAATTTTCTCTCTAAAGTTTAGAAATTCTAAAATAATTAGAGATAAATACTTAACCAATCAAAGATGTATTGCCTGTGTATTGCAATAAGTTACCATTATATTGCTGTCATGAACTTAATTATTTTTCGCTGTACAGGAAATATTTTTTGCGGGCGTGGAAACTACTGCAACGGCCATGCAATCTGCCATTACAGAGTTAATAAAGAATCCCAAAGCATTCATGAAGCTGAGGGAGGAGATTCACTCTGTTTTTGGGTCTAACTATAGGCTACTCAAAGAATCAGACGTCCCAAAGCTTCCTTTCTTACAGGCAGTTGTGAAGGAAACCCTCAGGTTAAACCCTATAGCAACCCTCCGGGCAAGGCAATGCGACGTCGATACTAGGATCAATGGCTATGACATTGAAGCTGGCACTAGAATCCTCATCAACGCCTACGCCATAATGCGAGACTCAGATTCTTGGGAGAAGCCAGATGACTTCTTTCCAGAGAGGTTCTTGGCCGATTCGACGGACACCGATTCTGATCATCATCGTCCGGCAATGGACTTCAAGGGAGATCATGATTTTCATTTCCTTCCATTCGGAAGTGGAAGGAGAGCCTGCGTTGCTGCTTCTCATGGCTTGATTGTCACGCACGCAACGATAGGAGCCCTAGTGCAATGCTTTGATTGGGAAGTGAAAGATGATGCTCAGATCGATAACGAATTGGCAACAGCTTATTCAGGATCAAGGGTGTTGCCTCTTGCGTGCTATCCCATCACACGTTTTGATCCCACGAATGCTTAATGCTAGGTATTGAAACTTTGTGATTTTGCTTATTTGTCTTTCGCATGTTCGTTTGATTTATGGAAAATCCTTGAAATTACTCCTCTATTTATATCAATTCGGTATGTAAACTTTCTAAGAAAATGCGGTCATCATTTGCTGATTAATTGCTTTATGAGTGCAAGATTTAGACAATATTTTAACCAAATAGGACTAAATTGCATTAAATTGCAAGAAGACTGTTAATTGAAAATTTTGAAAATACTTAAGAAATAAAAAACGAGATTTTTCAAACAGAATGGCAAAAAGAAGAATTCCTGAATTTGTTTTCTTGAGAAGTATTAAGAATTTTGATGGCCAAGGATTTTTGAAATATTTTTAGTTCTCTTAAAAAAATTATTATTTCTTATTTCTTATTTTTTTTTGCGAGTTATTATTTTTGAAATATTTTTATTATTTTCAAAATTAATTTTTTTTGCGTCCTATATTAGCCAGTTACATCACATTGAACTGGTCCAAATTATTACAAACAAGCACCTCTTTAATCTCCATCTTAATTGCACTAGTCCATCATCTATTAATCCAACATTGATCAACTATGTCTGATATGCAAGATCTTGCAATACCATTCCTTATCTTCCTAGCATCCATCTTGTTGGTGCAAACCGTCTCGGCCAAAATCGGCGGCAAGGCTGGCCTCCCACCAAGCCCTAGAGCCCTCCCAATCATTGGACATATGCACCTCCTTGGTCCTATCCCCCACCAAGCTTTCCACAGGCTCTCAACTCGCTATGGACCTTTAGTTTACTTCTTCATTGGCTCAAAACCTTGTCTTCTAATTGCTTCTACCCCGGAAGTTGCAAAAGGAATTATCAAAATCAATGAAGCTAGTTTCTTGAACCGTCCTAAATTAGCCAGCCTTGATTACCTTACATATGGCTCGGCTGACTTTGGTACCATATATTAATTATGGACCCCATTGCAAGTTCATGAAGAAACTTTGCATGACTGAACTTCTAGGGAGTAGAACATTAGACCAGTTCCTCCCGATTAGATGTGAAGAGAGAAACCGGTTCTTGAAGTTAGTGTTAAAGAAAGCTGAGGCTAAAGAGGCAGTTGATGTTGGAGGAGAGTTGATGAGGTTGACAAATAACATTATATCAAGAATGTTATTAAGAACAAGGTGTTCTGATAATGAAAATGAAGCTGATGAGGTGAGGGAGTTAGTGAAAGAGTTAAATACGCTAGGTGCCAAGTTTAATCTTTCAGATTCAATTTGGTTCTGCAAGAACTGGGACATGCAGGGTTTTGAGAAAAGGCTTAAGGATGCTCGGGACATGAAGGATCATGAAGGAGCATGATGAAGCAAGGAAAAAGATGAAGGAGACACGTGATGAAGATGTTACTGTGAAGGATTTGCTTGATATTTTACTGGACATATATGAAGATACGAATGCAGAGAAGAGAATAACCAGAGAAAATATCAAGGCGTTCATCATGGTAAGTGGCCTGATCGATGCAAACCTCTGCAAACACAATATTAAATCAAAATAATTTATTTGATCCTAAAAATGAATAGAAGAAATCGTTTCACTAATATTTCTTAAAATTTCCTGATTACTGTTTAGAAATCAAACATTAAAACGAATACCAAGGAGTATATAGTCTCGTACACGAGGTTGAGGAGGTTCCTTTCAGAAGATTCAATTCTGTGTAAAATTAATAAACTTGAACTCATTCTGTCCTTTACATGAAAGCATTGATTTTCCTTCAGATTGTTTTATGCTTAAATCTTAAAAGAAACCACGTATCTTTCAGAATTTTGTTGGGGACTTATCTGGAAAACAAACAGGGTTAGTGTTCAAAGTGTGTACAATTTCTTTATGACAGAAAAAAATTGATTGTGATGCGATTAACAAACTGAGATGAACGGTGAGCTACATTGTGGCATGAAGTGTTGTATTGTTCAGAACATATTTGGTGCTGCGACAGACTCGTCTTCCATTACAGTAGAATGGGGACTAGCAGAGCTCATAAACCACCCAATTATGATGGAGAAAGCTAGACAGGAAATTGACTCTGTTGTGGGAAGGAGCAGGCTAGTACAAGAATCAGATATAGCAAATCTTCCATACCTGCAGGCTATAGTAAAATAAACACCAAGGCTCCACCCCACTGGTCCATTAATAGTCAGAGAATCATTAGAAGACTGTACCATTGCTGGATACAAAATTCCAGCAAAGACCAAACTGTTTGTTAATATTTGGTCACTAGGAAGGGATCCAAATCACTGGGAAGGAAAACCCACTTGATTTTAGGCCACAGAGATTTACTAGTGAAGACTGGAGTGCAAATAGTAACATGGTGGATGTGAGAGGGCAGCATTTTCATCTATTACCATTTGGGAATGGAAGAAGAAGCTCCTGGAGCTTCATTTGCACTACAGTTTGTTCCAACAAGTACTCTTGCTGCTTTGATCCAGTGCTTTGAGTGGAAGGCGGTGTTGTGTATACTGGACCGAAAGCAAACACAAGTAAAAAACACCAATAAAGAGATTTATATGGTCCCCAAACCAGGTGCTCCACAGAGTGATAGTAAAGATGGGATTTGGAATTAATTAAAAGATGAATGGTGATAGTGGTACTGGAACGGTATACCGTCCACAAAGTAGTCTTGGCAGCCGCCAATAATTATTAAATAACTATTACAATAAATATAATGATTGAATAGTAATAGTGGTTAATAGTGGTTTAAAAGTGAGTGATAGTGGTTGATGAAGGTTGAAAATATTAACAAATTTGCTACAGGTGGGCGACGGGGAGTGTGGTACTGTTGACATGGATGAGGGACCCGGACTAACCCTTCCTAGGGCTCATTCCCTGGTTTGCATCCCAGTGTTCAGGCCCTGTCCATTTTTAGCAGCGTGAATATAGATGTTGAAACAACTATGATCTTGTTTCATGAATTGTACAGTCCTTTAGGCCACCAGAAAATAACGATGCACGACATATACAAGGGCTGATTGTTTTAATGCGTGAAGGTAAGTGTTCTGTCGGAAGTACTCGTCTCACTTAGAGTTGCATCAATGTTTATGAATCTAGTCCAAGCTGCAGGAAATTTGTGGAGGCCAAATTGAGGGCTCGTTCACAGCTAATATTCTGGTTGTTTTTTATGCTAAATTGATCCCTGTTGAAGTCATCAAGGTGGCAGACAAAAGTGGTTGTCGAGTCACAAACAACTGAAGATTTATCGTGATAATGAATTTAAAGAAGAGAAGATCCATTAATTTCCAAACCACCTTCTTATCAGTTATCATCACTAGCCTCGAAAGGTTAAGAAACGTCAATCCAACATTATTACTTCACTGGGCAGATAATTTCCCTTTAAAAATGAAAGCATTTCCAGATCCATGTTTGAAGAATTATGACAAGCAAGAACCAATTGGGGGAAGTATTCAAATTCATATAATATGCGGATATTTTAGTTGTAACTGTAAATGATCCCCTAAGTTGTTGCTGGAATTAAAAAAAAATAAAACTAAAAAAAAGTTTGGTGTCATATATAAAAAATTATTTGATATTGTTGTAAACCTTGAAATTTCTTAACCTAATTTAAATTTAAAATTAATCTATATGATTATTGTTTTAATATAATCTAGTCAACTTGATATGTTTCAAGATTGTTAAAAGGATCGATAAAAACTGTAGTTTGATTTAAAAAAATTAAAATAATTTTTTTTTAATATTAAGATGACTATATATTAGATTTATCAGAGCTTTACGGTTTAATCTATTAAATCTATGATCCGAATTATAAACTCTATCGAGTTTAAGAGTTTTGTTTTTTTTTAATTTTTTTATTTAATTATAGAATAACAAAAATAAATGCTCGTAAAATCAAGTATAAACTAAATATTGAAATGTTTATTTAACACTTAAAAACAAATTAAAACAATTTATGAACATAAATTTAAAATCAAACAAATTTAAATGGATGAAATTAAAAAATCCCACTTTGAAAATGTAATGCTTGTTTGATGTATTGTATACTTCACGCTCAAGACAGTGATGTAATGCTTGCTTGATGTTCGCTTTCAAATTTATTGAACTTGGCCTGCAATGAAAACCTGGGTGTGGGTCATATTTGAACATGTCTCAAACATGTTTGGATCTCACGTTAAGGTAACTGGTCAGGTTCAGTTTTGACCTGGCCAACCGCTAGCTTGCAGGAAAGACCAAAAGCTACTGTCCAAAACTTTGAAAAAACATCTTACAACTGAAATAAATCATAAACATTAATAGTAGACATTTAAACAGGTTGGAACAAAGGCTAAAATTAAAATATTATGCGGCAGTCATTATCTTATTCTCCAGGCTTGTCGTTCTGCGCGCCTGTCTCATTCTGGAATACAACTTTTGAAAATTAAGAATAATCGATGAGCTTGTTCTAGAGTAGCAATGTTGGCCTAAACTGGCTAAAATTAATATTAATTGGTGTTTGTTGTGTTAATTCTAGGAAGAAAATCTGGTTTTCTTGATGTTGTGCCGTCCTGGCAGTCCCCATCTCCCTTCTCCTGGAATAGGCAGTTTTTACAGTTCTTGCTAAAGAAAGCAAAATGCAAGAGAGTCAACTTATATGGCTAAATGATAATGCTATATATATCGAGAATGGCAATGAGCCAAACGTGTTCAGATAATGATGATGAAGCAGATGAGGTCAGGAATTTGGTGCATGAGGTAGCTGAGCTTACAGGGAAGTTTAATTTGTCAGATTTTATTTGGTTTTTCAAGAACTTGGATTTTCGGGGATTTGGAAAAATGCTGAAGGAAGTCCGCAGAAGGTTCGACACGATGACAGAAAGGATCATAAAGGAGCATGAAGAGGTGAGGAAGATAAAGAAAGAAACTGGTGAAGGTGACTCAGTGAAGGATTTACTTTATATTTTACTTGATATATCAGAAGATGATAGATCAGAAATGAAACTGACCAGAGAAAATATCAAGGCGTTCATCCTGGTAAAGTATACCAGCCACAAAACTTTTACTCAATACCAGTCCCTAGTTCCCATAAAGTTAAATTCTATGAAAGAAATCAATCTTGAACTGATTTACATACAAATAGACCGATCAAACCAAATTTTATAATTATGATAAAAAATTCCTTTGATAAGAATATTTCTAATATAATTAACCCTTTACAGAATAAAAATATTCTTTCTTAGAAAAATAAAATTAGAGAATCATAAAATATTTTATCATTTGTTGATAATCTCTTGAGGTCAAACCTTAAAGATGACTCCCAGCTATATGGCTATGGCCGGACTTAGTTTTATTCTCAAATAAATGTTTTATATTAATCTTGTTCTTTAAATTTTAAAAATCTTCAAACAAATCTATTAACTCATATTTAATCGTGAATTCCATCGCAATTTATCTTTTTTATGCAATAAATGAGTTATTTTGTAGGAAATTTAAAGTTTTTCTTTTAAGAAATTCTAATAATAGGCATCAATAAAATAATAAAAAGTGAATTAAAAATAAAATTTATATAAAAGTTAAAATAATATATTGGAACCTATCCTCATAAGCATCATTAGTCATCATCATAAGCTTCACCAACAAAACGAAAACAAATCCGAAAGTAGATGGAAATGAGGTGACATTTCTAACACATGGGACCCATGACACCCAGCTTTCATTCTCAGCCCACAGTTTCTCTCTCTCCCTCTTGTTTTTCAGCAATTTTGAACCATCCTATTCGAATGGCCCCCTCGATTCTCTAAGATACAAAAGTCTCAATCAGGCAACTCAGTCTTTACATTAGTGCTTGACCCCATTTTATCTTCTCGGTCTCTCTCCCTCTCTAACTTCTCTTTCTTTCTCTTAACTTCCTTGCAATGTCTTTGGTTTTTTGAATCTGATAATATTTTATTAATCTTTTCCCGTGTTTTTATCAGATCTAAATTCTGTCTTTGTTCCACAATTTTGATTTTTTATGATAAGTTCTCGATAAAAATCCAATCTTTTCTCTCATGCTCGTTCATTGAAATGTGGCGAATACTTAAGAGAGTGCTGCGAATATAAACTCCTGTGATTATTTTAAATCAATCCAATTCTAATCACATTGTAATCTCAATTTTTCTCTTCAAAATTATTGTTTACTCGGAAAAATAACTTCTGGGTTTCTTTTAAATTAATCAAATTTGGATTAAATTCTCATAAAGTTCATTCCTTTTGAGTGATTGCAATTCTGGGTTTCTCTCAAAACATGGTAACAGTCAATATAGGAATGCTTCATTATTTAATAGACCACATTTATGGAGCGTTTATGCACAGAACCAAAATAAGCCCACCATTCTTTTCTAGAGGGTGGGGTGGTTCAAAGCTTGAGCTTTTAGAGAGAATGATTAAGGACTTATTCCCTGAAGTTGAAGGCCAAAATTGGCCTCCAAGTTTAATACAACCTATTTGGAGAACAGTTTGGGAGACCAGAAGTGCTTGTTTAAGAGAAGGTGTTTTTAGGACTACTTGTGATGAGCAGTTGATTAGTGCATTGCCTCCTGAGAGTCACACTGCAAGGGTTGCTTTTCTTGCACCCAAACATGTCCCACCACAGAAGATGGCCTGTGTGGTTCATCTCGCAGGTAAAACGGTGTTTCTTTGAATCTACTTGAATTTGAATAAAATAGCCAAGTCTTAGATCAAATCCCCAGTTCTTAGTTGTGAGTGTATGTCAGTAAATTTAGATATTATTTTTATTTGGATTGGCGAAATAGTGAATTAGTGGTTTCTATGTGGTTCAGGGATTGTCCGTAAAGTTGGTTCAATGGTTGTTTTATAGTTTCAAGTCCAGTTTAATGCTTGTGTAAAAAATGTCTGGTTGATTGTAAATTGAATGGGTTTGCCTTTGTTGGCAGTGTGAAGAATGCACATGACCTCATTTCTGCGTTAATGTGATGGCTATTAGGGAGTAGATGCTAAACCTTCATTCTGCAGGCACTGGGGACCATTCATTTGATCGGAGATTGCATCTTGGTGGACCATTATTGAAGGAAAATATTGCAACCATGGTGCTAGAGAGGTTAGAGTTAATCTTGTATTGTTAGTCAATCCAGTGAGGTAAATCTTTTTTATTGTATTGTGTAAGCTACAGATGCTGTATTTGATTTGAACATGGAATATACAGCCCTTTCTATGGACGGAGACGACCCATGCTGCAGCATGGCGCAAAGCTCTTGTGTGTTAGTGACTTGCTTTTATTAGGTAGGACAACCATTGACGAGACACGCAGTCTTTTACATTGGTTAGACTCTGAGGCAGGGTTTGGAAAGATGGGTGTTTGTGGACTGAGCATGGGTAAGAACAATTTGGTTTTACAATTATTGGTTGAACTTAATCCTTCTTGGGGACAGTTGAGAAGTAGACTGATTAAGTTGCTTAAAATCAACATATTAGTTTAGAATTCTGAAGGACATCAAACAATGTCCAAGGTTTTGGTCCATTTTTCTCTTCAAAATCTTGATGCTCTTATTGAATCTAGGAGGAGTACATGCTGCAATGGTTGGATCACTGCACCCCACACCTGTTGCAACCCTTCCTTTTCTTTCTCCACACTCTGCTGTTGTGGCATTCTGTGAGGGGATATTGAGGTATGGCACTGCATGGGAGGCACTGAGAGAGGATCTTGCAGTGCAAAAGCCTGCAATGACTCTCGAGGATGTGAGAGAACGGATGCGAAATGTGCTGTCTCTCACAGATGTCACGCGCTTTCCAATTCCCAAAAATCCCAATGCTGTAATATTTGTTGCTGCAACCGTAAGTATCTCCTTGAGTCAACCATTATTATATTTCTAGTTGGCATTGGTATCGATTTCTTCACTTAGTTTCGTATCATGTTTTATAATGTCTATGTTTTTGCCAGTAAAACTACAAGTTACCATGCCAATTTATGCTAGTTTGGACAGCCAAACCTGTCATGCAAACATTGAACCAACAGATAAGAACTTCTCAGACTATTTAGCTAATTTTTCGACTTGGATTTGAGGAATTGTTGCTACCTTTGATATTCATGCATCATTCCATTTTTTGTTTTAGGCTGCTTCTTCTACTTTGTACAGTTTTCAAAAACCTTCCTACTAAATCTAATATTAGTTGCTATCTTAATCAACTGCAATTATGTTTTTAGGATGATGGATACATACCAAAACACTCTGTTTTGGAGCTTCAAAAAGCTTGGCCAGGTTCAGAGGTGAGATGGGTTACTGGTGGACATGTCTCATCCTTTCTTCTGCACAATGATGAGTTTCGGAGAGCGATTATTGACGGGCTTAACAGATTAGAGTGGAAGGAGCCTCCATTTTGAAACGGGTCACATATGAAGAAGACCAAAATAATTCTTTTTGGTAATCTTCTTCACCCGTAGTTCTTTCTAAACTCGTACAATGTATTACCGCTGATATCTTGGAGCATCCCCTGAAGAGAAGGTAAAATGGGGGGGCTTTTTAATTATTTGTTTCCTCTTGATTGTAAAAGGAACTTTACTGATTTAGGGAATAATATAAGTGATGTCAGTGGAACTAACAACAATAAAAATTCTGGAATAGTCGCGGAAGATCGTTTTTAAGTTTGGTTATGGGTTCTGATTATGTTTTAACTACAAAATTGGTGGCAACTTCAATCGATGCTTTGGAAACTTGCAAGTGTGTGCATTTTCAATTCCAGCGTTTGCAAATTTAGGAAAGCGTTGCATGTTAAATTATTTTAATAGTCTTTGGACTTGGTGAAAAAACCCTGGCATTAAAATATGCAGCTTTTGAGTCAATATGCACTCCTGGTTCCAGGATTTTGTGTAGTTCATCTGGGACTTGCTCTGGAAGGCTGAAATGAGATAGGACTCGTTCCACCAGGTCACAGGAGCTCCTCGCATAAAACCTGTTCTTATAAATCAGGCATCATATCATGAGCTCTGGTATACATTCTGACTAAACTAAGGTTATGAAAAGACGGTGGGAAAAAAGAATTTGCAATCGTAGGCATTTTTTAGAGACCTAGAGTAGAAAGAAGTGGAGGAAGACGGAACTCCTAGCGTTTAGAAGTTCGTCTGATATTATCTACGAGTACATGGTAGCTTCAGCTGCAGCCTGTAAACTTTGGCATTTTGGACCTTTTGTTGAGGAGCTGGAAAAGTAGCTATAAGATTGTTTGGCAGCCTCACCCCATGGAATCATTAAAAGGAAATGTCAAGATACAAACACTGCCTTGCCCCATGTCTCCTAGGCCTCGTATTGGTTTATTTAACTGATAATTGTGAATTGGAGAAACGAAAGAAAAAGAAACTTAAAAAAAAAAAAAAACAAATCCATACTCAGAGCATCTTCTCCTCTTATATGCTATTTTAAAAAATAAAATAACATTTATATAGCTTTTTTTACCATGTATATACTAGTAAAAAAAAACCATTTGAAAAGTTAATTATATTGGAATGAAATAAATAAGTTTTTTATTTTTTTAATGATTTTAATATTATTTTTTTTCCATGTAGTTATATTTAATTGGTTTTTTTTTTTTTTTGGTATCACTTTATTGATTTTAGCTTTTTTAAAAGATATATAAGAATAAGATTTGTAAAAGAGAAAATGCACTTTAGTAATTTATTTAACTCCCCCTGAAGCATGAAAAACAAGCAAAGAAAAATTAAAATATTATATTTTTATTTTTGATTCTCCATTTAACACCTGAGTTGGAGTTGCCCTCAGGCCACTGCCTATTTGCAGCTTGCCAGTGGAGCGCCGCACAAGCACCTGTTATGGAAATATGCGGTGTAATCGAAGGTCTGTAATTGACCACCTTGGGGAATCTGACCGCAAAGCCTGTTGTAACTCACGTTCAAGGACAGGTGATTTAACTGAGTCATCTGAGTAGGAATGCTCCCGAAAATCTTGTTGTGATTAACATCCAAATATGTCAAAGTGTTGGGAAACACCACCTTTGAAAGATTAAACTCCAGCAAATTCCTGGAGAGATCCACACTTCCACTAGTTTTGTTTGGCCCAAAAAGCATGGAAGCATCACCTTCAAGTTTGTTGCGTGAGAAATCAATCAAACGAAAGTCTGTGTTGTCTAATGAAGCAGGGATTTTACCAGAAAGTTGGTTATGAGACAGGGAAATACCCGGTACTCTGCCTGCAAAGTTGCCAAATGATTCTGGGATTGGACCAGTAAGATTATTCCTATCCAATTCAAGAATATCAATTTCCGGCATTAAAGCGAGTGAACTTGGTATTGATCCTGAGAGGCTGTTGAAAGACAGGGTCAATACTCTCAGATTCTTGAGTTTGCTAAGAGAGTCAGGTACTGGGCCAGTGAGATTGAGGTTGCTAAGTCTGAGTGAAATGAGATGTATGAGATTGGAAATGGAGGGCGGTATCGGGCCTGTAATATTTGTCAGCTTGTGGAACTCAAGGGTCTCGAGATAGGGCAAGTCCCCGACTTCAGCAGGGATTTCACCAGAAAGGTCGCCAGAAAAGATTCTCAGGGAAACAATGCGGTTGGTGGTAGCGTCACACTCCACCTGGTTCCAAGATGTGCAGCAGTCCGTGTCCGATAGCCATGAGGCTAGGAGGTAAGGATCACCAAAATGTTTTTTAATTTGGAGGAGAACTTGTTTGTCATGGGGATTGCAAAGTTCTGAAAAGGAGAGTGAAAGGAGATTGAGAACAAGTAAGGAGATGAAGAGGGCTTTCATGTTTGGGAAATCTGACAACTATTTTCTGTTTTGTGAGAAATGATATGCTTCAGGGTTGCTATGTATAAGGAAGGATGGGGGCACCATGTGAGGCATTATTGTCTTGGCTGGTCATCAAGTTCATTGTTGAAAGTGAGAGCTCAAATGGATGCATCCTTTGACTTGGATTTTCTGGAAACAGATCGAGCGAGAGTTAGCAGCCATCGAGCTGTTAAAGAAATGAATTTTTTAAGGAGAGGACAGGGAAGACCCTTAATAGCACTACATTCATACACTATTCCCTCCATCTCTGGAGTTTTGGTACATGACTTCTCCTTTGATGCTTATCTTTATGTTTAGCAATAAATATTATATTATTAAAAAAAAACTGAAAGAGGGTGGAAAAGGAAAAACACTCTGCACACAGACACGGACGGTCCTTTACTTTTCTTAACAAATCTTGAATGGATATTACCGTGTCAGTTTGCCACTATGCATGGCTATCTACATTCAGCAGATTTTGACAGGTTGACTGGTCAATTGCGATGGCTTTGTTTCTTAGCTCACATGAGCTGGATCTCAAATTCTTGATCAGTTAAAGAGAAGAGTATGGGTATCAGAAAAACAGTTTAAATAAAAATGGTTATTCTGAAACATGGTTCTTTAACAATAATAGCGGTTTTATAAAAAAATTATGATTCCTATGTATATATAAATATAATTATTATTTTTTTGTGACAACCGCTCCTGAAAGAAAGAAAAACTCTAGAAACTGAAAAAATCTAAGAGAAAATAGCCCTAAATCAATCAAAATATTATCTAATTCTTTATCAAAACACAAGAATCATCTTCAATTTGTTTTCACGAGAATTTCTACAGTTTTTATATTGTAAATTTTCAATCAAGCTTGTTTGTTCTACCAAACCGTCGCCAAAACCATCGCCACAATTATTATCATTATTATTATTGAGAAGACATGGGTAGCCTCAAATATATTATTATATTATGTATAATTATGTTATGTTATTTTTCTAGTTAAAAGTTATTTTTATTATTATTAATTTTATGATGTTAGTTTTACTAATTGTCATATTAATTTTAAAGTTGCTTTATATATTATGCATTTTCATACTTAGTTTGTATAAACATGATTAAATATTATCAAAAAAACATATAAATATGTTGTTTAAAATTTCAAATTATTCATTAATAATTTAAAAAATACATAAATAAAAACAATATTTTAAAAACACACATTAATTTGGGATTATAATTAACAAATAAAAATAAAAATGATGTTAAAATATCACATTATGAGTTTGAGATTTGATGATTTATGATTTTATTTGGTTTACACTTCAAATAAAAATGATGTTAAAATATTTTGTTTCTTTGCCAATAAAATATTAATGGATTCATTAAAATCTAATTAATCATGATATCTTTCCCTCCTCCTCCATTTACAGTAACAACATTCTCCATGCAAGCAAAGGAAGCAAGATAAGCATAAGGATTCTAAAGTTACTTGAGGTGGAAAGAATTATGGTGGGATTATTTCTTAAAATAATTTTTATTTGAATATATATTTTTAATTTTTTAAAAATTATTTTTTACATTGTAACATCAAAACAATTTAGAATATAAAATATTAATTTTAATTCTTTTTAGAAATACTATTTAAAGTGCAATTCCAAACATCCCTTCAAAGAGGCTGCGATCCAGCAACATTTGAATTATTAATTTGGAAGTGTCTATTAACCTGTTTTTTATTTTCAGCAGCAGCAGCAGCAGCAATAATAATAATAATAATAATATAGTCTTCACAAAAGTTAATATCCTTTAAGACCTTCTATAATCAAAGTGGCAGCAATTTAGTAACATTAGAATTTTTATTCTGTAAATGCGAGGTAACCGGTTTTTTCTACCCAGTTTTTCTCCAAACCAAGAAATGTTAATTATTAGGCCTTTGCTAAGCTAAATTGTTTTTACTTTGATTTATTAAATTTTTTCTTCTGATTTTAGGGTTTCTAGAAGGCTCTGAGATTTTCACTGAGGAAATTATATTTAGGGTTTATGGATTTTACTATATAATATTAATCAGTTTAATTTCATTCTTTTCCTTTATATATATATATATATATATATATAGAAAACAAATTGAATGTTAAGTTGGGGGCTTCAGACTCATCATAAATGCAATTGGACTCTTCCTCTCTTTTTCTTCCTTTATGTCTCCGTTTACATGATTATGTATATATAGTGGTAGATTGTATTATTTTTTTCTTTAATTATTATGGTGCTGCTTTGAAGTGAAAATCTTGCAACAGAATCTGGATTTCATTTTCCCATTTCGCGTACTGTGCAAAGCCTAAAATTGAAACTATATTACTTTTTTTTTTAATCTTCAATTTTCCTTTTCCTTTCTAGAGGCAGATGGCCAATATTATATCTAGTATATTGAAATTTTAAAATTAACAAAAATAAGTATATTAACAAAAAAAAACAGAGACTTAGAATACAATGGATGTTGATTCCTATTGACTAGTTACATCTATTCTTAGAACCTCTCAACCACTAAGGAATCAAGTAAGTTAATTAACAACCATTTAGTAGGTGGTATAAAAACTTAGAATCAATGAGTTTATTTTTTCACTCTAGTTTTAGATTTAAATTCTATAATTGTTATTTGTCAGTATTAATGACTACGGGAGACTTGTCTAGTTCTTAAATTTAGGGTTTTTAGAAATTAATTAAGATACTTGTAAATTAACTTAGACACTTTAAAAAAAAAAAAGGCTAATTAACATCATAATTAATACAACTTTTCATGGTATAAAAAAATTATAATTGATTCATGTTGCCTAGTGTTCTAGAGTTTTTATTTTAATCTATCTTTTCATTTAGCCTAATAGGTTCCTAAGTAAAGCAGAGAGCATTTTTCAAACAGATAATGAAACTTGGTACTATTTTAATGAAAGAAACAGGAATCCCAAGAAATAAAGAAAAGAGAAGAAAGGAAAAGCAGGGCCATTTTTTACAAAATAAAAGTGAATGCACACACTATATCCTAAACCGAAATCCAGTAGAACATAGACAGATAAGAACTACATATGGGTTTTAATCTAGCAATCAGAAACCTTCCTAACCTGTGCCATAAATTAGAGATAAATTATGACAGAAATGCTGATAAATTAGAGATAAAAACCTGCAGCCCATCCAGTCGTCAACTCTTCAAGAAAAGCTGCTGGGCAAGTTAGAGCAAGAGATTGATCATCTACAACACCGCGCACTCATGGCGATCGTACTATTTTCAACCTTTCTTTAAACCCCTGGTGTGCTCTCAATAATTGCAGGCTTGGGTTTAGATTCAAAGAAGGTGATTCTTGATTATTTCCAGAAGCACCCACATGCTCAGATAATAGGACTCAAAGACGGTGTTTTGAACAAGCTACGTATGAGGTAAAATTCAGTATCTTCAAGAACCAGTTTTTCTCCGTTGTTACAAGAAACAGAACAGTCTTCCAGACGAGTGCTTGGCAGTTTGTTTGAAGAAATACTGTTATCATTTGCTAATAACAACAGCAGTTATTTAACACAACCACTATTTTTATTAACTTTTTAAAAATAAAAAAATAAAACCACGTTTCCGTTAGCGGTTGAGTAAAAATATTATATTTTTCCCAATATTTTTCTATCTTATGCTATATCCTGATTTTCTGAGAGTCTGCCGTGAACCCAGATGGAAGAAAAGCTGAAATCAGAAGTCACCGATTCATGTCGCGGCATTCTATGTTATGATGCCATTAAGTCCAGTATTCAAATAATGACTGGAAGTCAAAACCAATTTATTTTGGATCATATTGCCACTTATCAAATTCTGTCTTGGTTGATATTATTCTTACAAAAGAATCCAGTTTTGCACCAAACAAAGGATGGAAACCATAATTTATTTAGCTAAATTGTCAGAACCAGAGGGATATTAATGGGATGGATTATCATGGGCATAGTTGTTAGAACAGCTCAGTTTGGGAAATTGATTTGAGAAATATGCGACTCAAAGGTTGATCTAAATAGGGTTTTTAAAGTCGGAAAAAAAAAATAATCCAATGAACTTGATTGACTCTATTAAATTAAATTATAGACTAATTAATTTAATTAAACCTTATCGAGTTAACTTTAAAAAAATTTCTTTTTAAAAGAAAAACAAAATAAAATAGCTTTACTTGGTGACTTACCGTTAACTCTATCCAATAATTTATATATATTTTTTATTATTAATGTGGGTGTCCGAATCAGTTTTTACATTTTTCAACTAATTTCATGGACCTTAAAATTAATAATTATATAAATCTCTAGTGACTTTAAAGTTTATAAAACTTAAACTAATAACTTTTAAAAATAAATTTAGAATCTAATTAAAGTTACCATATTTTTTTTTCTAGACATATTCCCAAACCTGTTTAAATCTGACAAAAAGTTATTTATTTTCGGAAGACCTTGTTTAGGAATTTCCATTAGGTTTCTCAAAGTTTGGGCCCATAACATGACATGAAAACCATCACATAGCTTATTTAAACACTATTGGCCCAACCCATTATTAAATATATTCAAATTAATCAGCCGAAGGAATGGAACAAATTTTAAAAATTATTGATTTTTTTTGTTATAATTTTTTTTATATTATTTTAATGTAATAATACTAAAAATAATTTTTTTAAAATAAAATAATTATTTTAATACATTTTAAAATTAAAAACACTTTAAAAAATAAAAATTATTACCGTCCTAAACACTACAAATCCAAATACTCTCTCTATCTCTCTCTCTCTCTCTCTCTCTATATATATATATATATATATATATATATATATATATACTTTTAAAAAATATTTACTTTTAAAATAATTGACATAATATTTATAGAAAACACTACACCTCGTCCTTTGACATTAAAAAAGAGAGAGAGAGAAAATATGTGAATTGTATGTGCTTCAGTGATTTATTACATAAATAAGAATTATTAGATGACATCAATATGAACAGACTCATTATGCCATATTCCAATCTATAAAAACAATATCAAATAGTAATTCATAAATGATAGCAACGGCCTGAACTTTCTAAATGGTATTGAAAAGAAAATCAAGAAAATAATAATAAAAAAAGAATTATTAGTATTTAACCAACCTAATTTGGAAAGAAAAGGAAACTCTAAAATAGCTAGGAAAATAAAGAAAAAAAAAACAATTATCAAGGAAAATACTAAAAATTAAAAATCAATCCTTTTTAGGTCTAATTTGAGTACCTTCCCAACCTTAGGTTACATTTTTGTTTCGAGTACCTTTACTTCATGCTTTTTTCTATTAAGTACCTGCATTGATATTTTTTTTCTATTTGTTTACTTATACTCATAAAATTGGATCAATAAATATCTTCATCATTTTTGTTATTAGAATTCTAATGTGGCAGCAAACTCTTTGTCTAGTTAATTAGTCCAAAATTAATGATATTATTTTATTTTTAACGTTTTTAGAGAAAATAACATATAAATTACTTGTACGTTTACTTGATATTAATGATATTAAACATCATATTTAGAAACACAGACTAATTTATTTTAAAAAGTTTAAATTTTTTATTAAAAATTAAATTTTTTATATATTTTAAATTGTTTTAATGTACTAATTTTAAAAATAATTTTTAAAAAATAAAAAATATTATTTTAATACATTTCAGTATGAAAATACTTTGAAAAATACTCACAACTATACTTCTAAATATATCTAAGTTGTACGAAAATAATTACTCAAATAGAAAGAATTATGAAGTACAAAACACCATATATCATTTATCTATAATTTTAATAATAAATTAAAAACAATATATACAGACACAATATGGGTTTTTGATTGAATAACATAAAACTATAACCATAATTTTTTTTTTTAATTTTATTCAAATCCAAACCAAAATCACTTTCTTTAATCGAAAATAACCATTGACATGATACTCCATGAAACTGCCAAGTATTAATCTTGGCCAAATTCAAGTCTGAGGAATCCATGGTGTCTGCAACATTTATTAATAAATTGTGGGAGTGAAGGGTATGGAGATAAGGCAAGTCCCTGAATATATGTGTGTGAAAGTTTCTTATATTATGCTGAATTCCACGTCAACTTCTACCATAAGCACAAAATAAATGCATCTGCTCGAAGATAATACTAACACAAAACGCAATTTTTTTCACATCCTGATGTGAATTTAGCTCCTCTCGGAGGCTGAACCCAACAACAGGATGCAACTCATGAAAGCACTGCATCAGACTTTAAAAACAAAAGATCATATTGTATAAGAAAGTGGCAGAAGAGGCAATTTGTTTCTTACGTTTGCTAAAACAGAACAAACAAAACCAAAGAGATGTTGAAAAAATCTCTCTCATAGCACAGGAAACCAGAAGCTTGACATACCAAAATACCCATCTTCTAATCAGTCAATATCATCAAATGCTGCATCATCATCATCATCAGCAGCAGCAGCAGAAGCGTCATTATATGCACCAGAAATCACAATTTTAATATTTTCCAATTCCATCTCCAACTTCAGGTTCTTTTCCTTCTCAAGGTCCAACTCCCTCTTCAGACTCTCAATCCTCTGCACCGATTGTTCCTCTCCATCAGCCTCCCCGCCCAACAGAGCAATTATGCTTGCTATTTGCCTTCTCTGCTCATCCAAACTCCTCTTTAATGCCATTAAACCCTCTAACACTATCTCTTGATTAAAGTCCCCAACGATTCCTTCTATTCCGCTCATGTTTTCACCAGTATGATCCTCCACTGAACCCTCCAAGTCACTTGACCCGATAGACGCCACACTGAACCCAATGTTCGTGTCCGGAATGATTGTTTCACCCCCAAAACGAACCATTTTCACAACTGAATCATCTTCCGAATCACTACTGAATTCCGGGACAAGATTGAATTCATACTCATTTAGTTTCCAACCACTGATCCATCTAGTCTTCTCACTTGGACCAACTGATTCAGGACGCTCTTCTTCTTCTTCAACATCAGTGCCAGCAGTAATCTGGTTTGGTGTCCCTTGTAAAGCCTTGAGTTTTTTGAATGTTTCTTCAACATTAGGTAACCCATCGAAAACCTTCTTGATCAAAAAGTCTAATCCTCCACAGTTCTTGAAGAAAGAATACTCTAAAAGCTGATCAGCAGAAGGTCTCTTTGAAGGGTCTTGATCAAGACAAGAAGCAACCATATCTTTAAATTCTTTAGAGAACTTCTTGTTCTTGAAATCTTTCTTGTGCTTCTCGGCATGATAATTAGAGAGCCCAAGCCTCTTCTTTATCTTCATGATCAAAGACTTCGATGGAGGAAGGTCAGAGAAAGGAGGTCGACCATAGGCTATTTCCAATGCAGTAATACCAAAAGACCATATATCAGCCTTGAGACTATAACCTGTATCTAAGTCATGTATAACCTCTGGTGCCATCCAATATGGGGTCCCTGCAACATCAGTCAACCTCATTCTTGATGAGGGGGACAATGGGGATGATCCCACAACGCTTCTTAAGTCGTAAATCGAGACCGATTTGCCACGATCTGCAAGTTTTATGCTGCCATTTTCTGTGTCTATAAGAATGTTGCCTGCCTTGATATCTGTGTGTATACGGCCTTGATCATGAATATAACACAATCCCTGGAGGGTTTCTTTGAGAATTATTGCGATGCCTGGCTCTGGTAGTCCGTCGGGGAAGTAAGAAGAGATTATAGGCTGGAGAGAGCCAGCAGACATGTAAGGCATAACCACCCAAAGATAGCTATCAACAGCAAAAGAACAATGGGATGCAAGAACGTTAGGGTGTGAATGAAGTAACATGGTTTTGGTTTCACGTCTGAGACCATCCAAATCGCCTGGATATTGCTCAAGATCAAAGATTCTGATTGCAACGAAAGTTGACTTGCTGATGTTGTGGATACATATTGCTTTGTGAACTTTGGCGCTAGAACCAGTACCGCCAATCTCATCCAAGAGTCTGTATGCAGTTGGGTCTGTTGGGTACTGAAGTTGAGCTTCGGATTCTTGGTCCAGTTCATCTGCCATGGATGAAGCTTATTATGGTTTGATCTTGATCTTCAATGGGTTTAATTCGAGTGAATTTTTTGGTTTCTTGAATAGGGTTATGGAGTGTTAGGGAAGTTTTCTTGATAAGGAGGATGGTTTGTTTTGGAAAAAGAAAGAAAGCAGGTAATTTGCAGGGTGGTTTTCTGGCGAAGTCTCAGGTTCGAAAGGGAGAGAGAGCGGGGTGATGGTGATATTTGAGAAATGAGAGTGAGAGGATGCATGGGATGAGAGATGCAAGACTGCTTTTTATAGCGCAGGGGAATCAACAGAGTTCTGTTCAGCCAGAGGAATTCAAGCCTCTGCTGGGCTTCTTGTTCCTCATGGGTTGGGCTTTTCTCTCTCTTTCAGAATAACAAATAGGTCTCGAGAGGAGAAGGGATCCATCCATAAAAATATCGGTTTATGAGATTTTCTTTTTTTATTGGTTAATTTATTAAAAAAATACTATTTTTTCAATATATAAAGCTTTTAACAAATGATGCATTTTTTAAAGCTTGTTTAAGTGTTTGTGTTAGATATAAATCATGACCACCTTTCTTCCAGGTTATGCCAATGGACTAGACCGTCCGTCCATCGTCCTGGGATCCAATAACCTGGCCTCATCACACAGTCTTGGCAGAGCACGCCAAGAACAAAGTACTCCTAAGCTATGCTGCCGGGGCTAAATGTTTTTGTTCTTTTTCATTTTTTTTAAATAATTAAATTACTTTATTATCTTGAAATAAAAATCAACAAAACTCTCCTACAAAGCTTTTTGATCCTTTTACCATGATATTTTTTTTTGTCAATATCAAAATTATCTAGAGATATTATTGTTCATATATTAAATATTATTAAAAAAAACCTTTGTTGCACATGCATAACATGTTATGGCAAATAGTCGGTCCCCGTATCATTCGGGTGGCACACGCAGGGTTGTCAAATCACCAAATCTTATTTTTTATGGCAATATTTGAAAGGTTTTGACATTTTCATAGTGGTGCAATGTATGCGCCAAACACACCTCTAGTTTTACCTTCTTTTTTTTTTTTTCTTTCCATCTTAATTTTCTTGTCAACCCCTTTAAAACTTCAGACTAGCCCCTTTAAGTTTTTTCCCCTTGATATTTGGTCCCTATCCTTTTAATTAATATTTTTTTTATTTTGAATAATCTATAAAATCAAAATTATTTTTTAATCTCACCTCCTTCAATTATTTTTATCTTTCAAATTTGATCTCTATTATTTCGATTATTGTTTGTTTTATTTGTGATTATTTTTTAATTTTTTTTTTACATTTTCATTCTTTTTAGTTTTTCTCTTATCAAATTTGATTCTTGTTCTTTATATTGTATTTTTTTTTTATCTTGGTAAGTGTTTTAAGTTGATATTTTTTCATGATTTCATCTTTCATTCTTAAATTAGTTGAGAATTAAGTTTCTTAATTGAACCAAGATCTAGAATTTTATAGGTTATGTGTTTTAGAAATTAGATTATGTTTTAGAGGTTCGTGTGCAGGTTTACTTGGTTTTTATTTTCCTTTGTTTAAGCTATTTTTTTTTTAATTTTTATCCTTCAATATTTGTTTATTTGGAGATTAGTTCCATTCTTTTTATTTATTTGCTTTCCATAAAATTCTTTATTGGTCTTAAAAATAACCCTGGTTATCTTGGGTCTTTTTTATTTTCCATTTTTTTTGCTAATTTTTGAAAAAAAATTTTATTTCATCTTTCAATATTTAAAATAATATTGTTAAACAATTTATAGAATTATAAGTTTTTTTTTTAATTTCACCCCACTTTAAGTTTTTAATCTTTCAAATTTAGTTCTTCTTATTTTTATTACCTTTTATTTTATTTGAGATAATTTGTTTTACAATTTCATCCTCATTTAGTTTTTTTTCCTAATAATTTTGATTCTCATTCTTTTTATTACTATTTCTTTTCATTGAATTTTTTTTTAAATTGATAATTTTTTTCCATCATTTAATATTCTTTTGATTTAATGAGCGTTGGGTTTTAGAGATTAAACCAAGTTTGGAAAATTTGCTCAAGTTTGCTTGATTTTCTCACTTGTATTTAAGCTCATGTTTTTCAATTTTATCATTTAATATTTATTCAGTAGAATATTTGGCTTTGTATTTTTTTTTTGGGAATTTTCATTGGTTTAAAAATGAATGTTGTTTTCTCCAGTATTTTTATTTGTTGTCCTTTGTTATATTTACTTTGTCTTGTTAACATTAATTTTTTTTTAAAAAATAAAGCTTCTTGATTCATCATGAATTTAGAATTTAATTGGTTATAAGTTTGAAATCTTAGCCTAGCTTTAAAAGGTTTACTAAGGTTTGTCTGATTTTTTTTAAAACTGATTTTTTTTTTTAATTTCATCATTCAATATTTATATCATTAGTGATTATGCTTTGTTTTTACATGTTTTTTTTAATTTTATTATTCAATATTTATATCATTAACAATTAAATTATACTTTTTCTTTATCTTATCTGTTTTTTATATGATGTTTATGTGATTTTTAAAAATGATATGGATTGCCTTGGATTTTTTTTATTTGTTATTTTTGGTTGGATTTATTTTGATAAATTTATTAAATAAAATGAATCAGATATTGTGAGCAGATCCCTAGCAACAAGTGGACTCGTTGGCTAGTCAGTGCTATCCAAATATTTCTTAACGGAAGGATAATTTATTATAGTTATTTTTAAGAAAATTTAAGTAGACATAAATTTTTTTTATAATGGTAAAGAAAATGTAAATAACCTGACAGCTGTTTTTTTAATTCTATACTTTCATTATTTTTGCAAACAAATCATTATATTGATTTTTATTAACGAATTCTATTTACTTTTAAAATAAATTTCTTACATAATATATAAAATAATTTAAAAAATAGCGTATCCATCATGTATCATATTTTAAAATTTTTGAAATGGTTGTATCGTGATGTTTGTATCATTGATTTTAATTAAATAAAAATAAAGCTTTTATAAAATAAATTTGCAAGAGGAAGAATTGAAAAAAAAAAAAGTTGTTATTAAAAGGGTGTTTGGTATTGTGATGGAAAAACGTTTTTTAAAAAATTTGAATTTTTTTTATTTTAAAGTAATATATTTTTAATATTTTTAAATTATTTTAATGTGATGATTTTAAAAATAATTTTTAATAAATAAAAAAATATTATTAAAATAATTTTTAAAATAAAAAATATTTTAAAAGATAATACTAACCATATTCTTAAACACGCTCAGTATGACCTTTTAGCTTTTTACTTGCGTATGAGTTTTGTCGTTCTAGGCTGTCTTCTTGAGCTTCTGATTTTTCAGCCACGTGTCCCACGTCAGTGTGATTGGGTGCCGCTTACGAGCTTTCAAAGGTAGATTTATAATTCCATATCCTAGTAAAAGCTCGATAGCGTTAAAATTCGCTTGCTAAATTCTAGATGTCTTTGAAAGAGAATATAAGCCTTGACTTCTGGAAATCTTTTCATACCTCCCCATCAAAATCAACATCATTAATTTAGTTTGAATAATTCTGGTTTAACTTGAATTTTTTTTTAAATTTAATTTAACTTAATTTTTTAATTTTAGACTTATAAAATTAAAATTGAATCGAACCGGTTGGTTTTTTTTAAATTTTAATCGGTTTTTTTTACAGTTTGATTTTTTAAATTTTTTTTTCATGTTTTCTCAATTTAATATGTTTTTTGGTTTTTTTCTCATCCTTTTTACCAAGCAATAATTAGAGAGCAAAATCTTGGTGCTTTGACAAGTTTTGTGTTACAAGAAATATTTTTGTCCCTCTTATCAATTAAATAAAAAAAAAATATTAATATTAATGACGCCAACATTATAAATCATATTTGTTGATGTTCTAAAAAGTTTCAAGTATACTAAGAATAGGACTTCGGATAAACAATTAATCAATTGATCATAACAATCTTATTTATTCTTTCAAGGTGGCTTGTGATTACTACTAGCAAAAGATCCTTTTTAATAGAGATATGGACTCTCTAATGTTTAAATTAAGTATATTTTTAAATAGAGAAAATAAAATACTATTCTAGAGAAAAATACTCTGAAAATATATATACAATAAAAAATAAAATTGTAACCTTTGTTACAAAGGTCTCGTGGTATATTTATAACCCATAAGTCTTGTTTTTTGTGAAAAAAAGGATTTGAGATGTAATTTTATTTTAATAGTATTTAATGAGGAATAAATATCCATTACATATATATTAATGTTTGATGAAAATATAGTAAATTTCTGAATAATTTTTATACACTTAAAAGGTATACAAAGATTAGAATTTAATTCGTTAAATAATGTAGCTGAGCCCATAGTCTCTAAAAATTTTGTTTGCATTGTCAATTATTGGTTTTTGTAAGATAGCGTAATGCAAGATTCAAAGTTCTGTGGATTCAATGTACTTAAATTAATACGAAGGGAAATTGAAAACAGAGATAATAATAGATATTGCTTATCCTTGATTGATCTTATCTTCTCAATACATGTTGCTTTCAGAAATATTACAAATCCTTATTCACACAGGATCGAAAACGCTTCCTTTTCCACTGTCCTATTTGCAGTTTTCAAGGGGAACCCCGCACAAGCACCTATTATGGAAATATGTGGAGTAATCAAAGCTCTGCAGCTTACCACCTACAGGAATCCGGCCACACAGCCTGTTGTAACTCATGTTCAGGGACTGCAAAGGTATCTGAGTCATCTGTGGAGGTATGCTTCCGAAAATCTTGTTGTGACTAATGTCCAGATTTTCCAAGCCACTTGGAAACACCACATTTGACAAATTGAATTCCAATATATTCCTAGAGAGATACACATTTCGAGTAGTTTTGTTCAGCCCAAATAGCATGGAAGCATCACCAACAAGCTTGTTGCGTGATAAATCAATGACGCTGAAGCCTAAGTTCCCTAATGATGCAGGGATTTCACCGGTAAGTTGGTTGTGAGACAGGTAAAGATCCGGTACGCTGCCTTTAAATGTCCCAAATGATTCTGGGATTGAACCTGTCAGCCTGTTCCTGTCCAAGTGAAGAGCACCAAGATTTGGCAGCAAAGCTAGTGAGCTCGGTATTGATCCAGAGAGGCCGTTAAAAGACAAGTCCAAGAATGTGAGCTTCTGGAGTTTGCTAAGAAAGCCAGGTACTGTCCCAGTGAGATTTAGCCGGTCAAGTCTGAGAAAATTTAAGTGTACGAGCTTGGCAATGGCAGGTTGTATGGGGCCTGTAACATCTGTCAGCTTGCGGAATACAAGGGTCTGGAGATAGGGCAAGTCCCCAACTGCAGCAGGGATTTGACCAGAAAGGTTGCCAGCAAAAATTGTGAGAGAAATGATGCGGTTGGAGGTGGAATCACACTCAACTTGGTACCAAGCTTTGCAGCAATCAGTGTCCGATTGCCATGAAGCTAAGAGGTATGGATCGCCAAAATGTTTTTTGATTTGTAGGAGAACCTTTTTGTCATGGGAATTGCAAAGTTCTTTTGAGAGGGAGAGTGAAAGAAGAGTGGAAATGACAAGGGAAAGGAAAAGGGTTTTCATGCTCGCTTCTGCTCGCTCTAGAAGACCTCTTCTTTTTGCTCTACGTTTTTTGATAGATGGAATGCAAATGTTCTATTTAAAGGGTTCTTCTGTCTTCGATATGTTTGTATGGTTACGAGGTATGATCTGAGGAAGGGCTAGACAGCTCAGAGCTGGTTTGAAGAGGGAAAGTCCAAGAAAATCTCGGCCAAAATATTTGACTAACCTAAAGTGAAGACACAATACTGTCAGATCTCAATGTTCTTGTATCTCTTTACCACCGGCTTTCCAGCTGCTGGTTTAAATATTAACCATGAGAGTGAGTAGTTCGTGTTTGTCCTGCTAGTTGTTTATATTAAATCATAGCTGCCTTAAGTATTGACTAGGTTGCTCAGGAATTTATTTAGAAATTAAGTATTCAAGTTGCAATTCTTAGCTATTAATTATATTTATTTTGGATACCTTCCAACATTGACTTACCCTTTCCCCCTTACCTCGCCTAATTAGCCGTAAATGATAAATTTAAATAGTGCTTGGAAATAGTTAAAATTATATTTTTTAATTATTTTAATATGTTAATATCAAAAATAATTTTTTTTAAAAAATATTATTTTAAAATAAAAATTTATTTGAACACAATTAGTATTACACTTCTAAACAATCTTGATCTCGATCTTGTCTTCAAAGTTCGGATGATTTTGTTGAGGGGAATGGCAAAGCTGATAATAATATCATTTTGCATCTTTACAAAGCTGCATAAAACCAAACTAATTAGCTTGACCAGACAAAAAATACACACACACACACACTCTTGACGCTACATACGGGTAAATAGTTATTTTCAAGAACTAAACTAAGAGAGAGAGAACTCGTAAACTTGAAATATTAGCAGGGATCGCAAACTTGAGTCAACTATGAGCCATGTTCGTTATCTGCAACTCTTAAAAGAGCTGGATCTCAGTTTATTGATCATATAAAGGCACACACTCCAAGACACCTCCACCGAAAACACCTCCACCAAGTAATGTCAAATGAAAATGACATTATCAAAATGAGATAAAGGTTGCAAAGGGCATTATATGGGTGCTTTGTTTGGTTTCGTCTAAAAAGTAACGTAAAATGTCCTCTCTTTTTCTGTATTAATTAATCATACATAACTGTTCATCGGAACATTCAGGTCACCGGACTTTTCTTTTTACGTTGGATGTAACCTGAAACCTTGTTTTATTGGCATTCCTCGTGGATCATGAGTTTACTGAACATGGACGATAATATTGTGCATAATCACAATGTTAAGATATAGCCCTCCATTCCTATGATTTTAAATCAACGGAGTTGCACATATCTATCCTTGGAAACACCATAACTTAATGTTGATGCAGATACTTTGGTAATGGAAATTTTGATGCCTATACTCATAAAGATTTTCTAATCTAAAGTGTCTAGATTTTTTTTAAAAGGCTAAATTGTATCCACTCTCTTAAACTATGGCTCCAATAACATTTGATCTTAACCAAAAAGTTTTGAGTGATTGGTTTTGAATAAATTGTTTGATTTGATTTAGTTTATGTACTAATATAAATTAGTAGTAACCAATTATTGCATGAGTTAAATGTGCATTTTCAAGCAATAATTGATAGTTAATGATTTAAATTAACAAATATAGTAACTTAGTAGTAGATGAAGTCGGAAAAAAATCACACATAAATTAGATTTTTTATATAGTTTATTACAAAACTAGGTCGGGTGAATTGGGCTGAGTTTATGTCTAAGAGTTCTTGAAAAAGATAAGTTATTTATGAAAAAATATATATTTGATACTTATGTTAGTACTTGTATTTGTATGTGGAGGAGAATGTAATGTGTAGAAAAGAAAAGTAAGAGCATTTAATGTGCGTATCTAGGTGTGAATAGCTTTGTGGGGCTCTAAAGAGTCCATATAGGTGGTTGAGTTTATGACTTTCTGTTATGGGGAGTCTGTATTCAAAGATGGTCATAGCTTACTTGTATGACAAAGTGTATTTATACACCTATCCTAATTTCTTTATCATGGAGGAGCAATTGTGTCTTTGGCCAACTAAGGTGGTTCATCGCTTGATGTCATATTATGCCATAAGTTCCTAGCATGTAATTAGAGAAGAAGTTGGTGTGTCATATTTTTGTTATGGAGTATATTTATTTTCATTGGAGTTCATGCAGGTTGATAGGTGTAGCAAAAACATAGCTAGGTGATAAAAAACAAAAAAAAAACAATGTTTGCCTATACAAAGTTTATGTGTGTGAGAAAAAAAATTTATGTATGCTACACATTAAAATTGTCAGTACCTGTAAAAAATAAATTTATAAATATGAGAGAAAAAGATAGAGAGAGAAGAAAAAATATAAAGAGGGAAAATTAGATTGGTCACTAGATTAGGCCTGGGTAACCTAGTTGTCTTGAGTGTCTTGTAAACATAAATGTTTGGAAGACTTTAGCTATTTAAAAGGAAGAAAAACTTAGAGTGTAAAGCTTACCTGTGTGGTCATGCCTTTGAATGTTTGCTATTTTTATTTTTATTTTTTGAATTCATGAGATATTTTTGTCAATATTTTTTAGAGAAGGATATATTATCCTTTTAAAGACAAGTGATCGATGAGACCTAGAGAAGAATCCATAATCTTTTTGGAGAGATATTGTCATGAGAACCTAGATATAGTGGTCACATGGATTATAAGACGTGTTTGGAGATATGTGATTTTCATAGTAAAGAAATGGAGAAAAACTATTATTTTTCATTAAAAATTTCAAAAGATAGATATATAATATATGGTATAATCTAGAGATTATTTGATCTCAAACAACGCATCAAATGACTTTTGTACCTAGTTCTAATTGCTCTTCTTTTCTAAAAAACTAGTGAAGTTAACCTTTAATGATTTTTTTTTTTTCTTTTCAAAATGTGACATTCCTCAGTGTCAGGTTTATAATCACGATATAAAGGGAAAAGTTTGTTAGGGTTCGTCATGTTCACACCATTTTTTATAGGAGGAGGATATTGAACAAACTCTTTTTCTTAGAAAGCAACTAGTATCTTAGTCTATATGGTGGTTAAATATTTAAACATAGGCATGGAGAATGTGAGGAAATCATAATTATGCCCTTTGGTGTTTATTGTTTTTGCTCTAGTGAGAAACTAATAATAGTGGAGAGACTCAATTTGATGGAAACATGGGTGACATTGTCCGGTGATCGTGGCTTTTTCCACAATAAAAAAAAAATTGCATTACTTGTTTGAATCTAATAAGACTTATTTTAGGGCGCGTGTATAACATTTTTCATATGAAATAGTTATATGCTCCACAAATCAAAGCTTTTATAATGATGGATTCAAAGATTTTGTCCATATTAAGCATTTCTTTGTTGACCTTTAAGGATAAGCCTTGGTGCTCTTATTTTCTTGTTGTGTAATAGCGAAGAGTTTTATGGTACTTTTTTTGGCAGGAATGTTTGTGCTAAAATAAAAAATGATTTTAAAGATGAGATCATGAAAATAGAGAATAAATTCAAGTTCTAAGTTATGGTACCATACACATGCAAATCCAATAAGCATTATTGGAAAAGATTTGCACATAGCATCAATGTCTTATATGAGAAGCTTAAGGATACATCTCACACTGTATATGTGTTCCTGAGGTTCTGTCAATCCCTTGTAGTTGTCCAGGTTGGATTTTGTAGAAACAAAGTATGTGGAGAGTTGAGTGTATAGGATTCTATGATAAAATGATGATTCTCCCATTATGATGTATTTAAAAGCTCGTGGAGTCATGGATTCCATCTAACTTCTAGGCTTTTTCCAGTGCATGAGTGAGATTCAAATAAATATGGATAGCAATTGTATCGTTTAAAAGGTATCAAGTGAGAACGAGGTGTATAAATCCTTCTAAGTGTAGGAGTGTGAGCGTTACTCACTTGCATATCATATGATCCTTTAGGAAACTTGAGTTGTTTTTTATGCACTTAGTGGTGCATAAATAAGAGCTTGTTGTTGCATAAATAAAAGGGTGTGAAGATGTAGTTGCATCACTGTGATATCATTGTTAAGAAATTGCACTTGGTTATAGAGTTGTTGGAGAATTGGAAGAGTTAGAGTTACCACAATAAAAGATCAGTCACTGTCTCTCTCTTATATCGGAGTTTCACTAGCCATGAAAAATGATTTAGGTTAAGAGTTAAGGGAATGAACTGAATTTTTATTCAGATCTTATAGATAATATCATTGATAAAGTCGTGATAATCTTCACATATAAACTAGGTTTTCCACAATCTACAACAAAACTGGACTATGTGAATTGAGTTGAGCTTGTGTTTAAAAGCTCTTGAAAAAGTAAAGCCCTCTTGGAACGAGAGACTCTTCAATGTTTAAGTCATCACTTGTATGGATGGGAGAATGCAATGTATATAAAAGAAAAATTAGAGTACATAATATGCATGTCTATGTATAGCTAGGTATATATGATTCTGAAGAGATTGTGTAGGTTGAGAGTTTAGCACTTTCTATTATAGAGAGTTTGTGTCTACTTCTCGTGCCATAGGGCAACCAAGGTGACTCATTTTGTGTCAATGATTTTATGCCTAGCAAGTGATTGAATAAGAAGTTGATGTGTCACGTCATTGCGATGAAGTACATTGATTTTCATTAAAGTTCATGTGAGATGATAAGTACTATAATAATATATATGGATGATAGAAAATAGTGTCTGTCAATAAAAAAATCATGCAGACATGAGAAAAAAATTATGCGTGTTGATATTAAAATTGTCAATACCTAGAAAAATAAATATATAAATTTTTTAAAAATAAAAAAAATCAATCATGAAAAATAAAAATAAAATGAATTAGGCTCGAATAACCTAGTCATCTTGGGCCAAGCCCAGGATGACCAGGGTGGCTGGTCCCCCAGGCCTACCCCAGGTGAATAGCGTTGTTCAAGCCTAGCGAAACAACCCAAATATTTACTCTCTTTTTTCTAGGTAAGAATTCTGCCCCGTCAGTGTGTAACATTGCCCATGCAACCCAAATATTTACTTGAGTGTATTGTACTTTTTTCTAATTAAGTTTTTTTTTTCGAATGATGCTTTATTTGAGTGCTAGTACCTTTGGTTTTTTTTTTTTTAAGTGTTTCTTAGAATATATTATGTTTTTATCACGTGTCTATTAAATAGATATCTATGAACCTTACTTGTGGATCTATTATACATATATATATATATATATATATATATATATATAAAAGAGTAAAATTTTGAAAATTTAAAATAAAATAAATAATAAAGATGTAAGTTTTATTTCTAGAAGGAAATGTCCTCCCCATTATATCTACTGTAGGTTATAAAAGCACTGAAATCCTGAATTCAAAAAAAAAACAAAGAAAATTAAAAAAAAATAACATTGTGTTGTGAAGGCATTTATCGTTTTTATTATTATATGTTATTTATTGGTTTAATGTTCCTAAATGGTCCATAAAAAGGAGTGAAATTTTTTCTTTATAAAGCATGGCCTCCATCTTCATTATTTCATTTTTCAAATTTTGATTTTTAATTTTGATTTTTTCCATTTATAAATGGAGGGTTTATTCAATGGACATTCCACTAAGAATTTATCAACTTGCAGCTGGGAGCTTTGATTGAAAAATAAATAGAGAAGTAGAAACTCAAATAAAAAAAATAAAAATATATAATTTATTTTCTTAAAAAATAATGATAAAGATACTTATTAGAAATTTTTAATTATATTATATTATTATACTGGAAACCCTAATATTATACAGTATACACCTTGTGTCAAAAAATTCCAAAATAGAGTGCATATTAATAACTAAGAATTAAAGTTTTTCTTTCCGTCCTTGAAAGAAACAAGGGTGGATTCATAATCTTACTTTTCCCTAATTTATATCCAAAAATTCAAGAAAACGTCTATATTTCACTTTTACTCTCTTCCTTCTTCCATACCTTACCTTTACTTACCCTCTCCTCACCCAAACCAGCAGTATAAGCTCTCTGCTTTGAATTGTAAAAAAAAAACAAGAAGCAGAGTGTTCTGCTTTAGGAAGAACTTGTCTGGAGAATGACAAATAATAATATTTTTCTCAAGCATCCACAGCCATACTCTCCTTTAATAGCTAGCAAATATGCTTTCTTTTCCATAGCACGTCCATGCCCTCTAAACTACTTTTTACTCTGGCTTTATGAACAATGCTTACTATATACTGTTAGCTTTATGAACAATGCTTACTGTATACAGTGACTGTTGTTCAACTCATCAAATCGTTACTCTTTGCAGTGAAAAAAAAAACAACATTTAGTTTATAACATTTTAAAACAAGGATGTGATAATATTTTTTAAAGAATTAACTAAAATGATTTTTTAACCATTTTAGTTAAAAAAAAAAAAAGGTTAGTAACTTCGTTTTTCTATCTTACCTCGGAGACCCAACCTCATTCAAAGGAACGGCTCCTTGAACGGTTTAAAGAATTTGGGGGCATTAACTGGGTTTCCCTTCATGTTTTTTCCTATCTGAAATGCTTCAAAAGTTTTAGCTTATTTCAGACTTTCAAGATAAACCCTATGATCTTCGTAAGAAGTCTGATGCCATGTTTAATATGATTTTTTTCCTTAAATCCTCGAGTTACCAGCCAGAGGATGGATCGAACCATTTCTTCTGCGTAATTTCTAAAATTTCTTCGAAAATATTAATAATACTATTTAGGAGCATCAGGAGAAGAATACAGCCAGCACAGGAGAAATTTGAAACATGTCTGAAATAGGGAGGTTGTTACACATAACGAGTAGATTAATGATTAATTTGTTTCTAAAGTATGGTACATGGCAGCAGTGTTTGCAAAGTAATTATCATACTAATGACTTACATTATCCAAAAAGTAGTGATCAAGAAGTCTTGATTTTCTGATCAGAAGAATCTAATTAAAAATAAGACTGCAGCCCATACTTTTTCTCCTCGGAAAGGCACCAAGTGTCCCATTCTGCTCTCAATGCACATCAATACAAAATATTCCCTCGTGTAGTCATCGTTATTTAGAGTTGTCTAAAGCAAAAGATGCTCCATCTGTAAAAGGGACGTTTGTTCTTGCTCCGAAATTGTTAGCAAAATAGAATCCAACCAAGAGGGAGAGCCTTGTCTGTCAATTCCTAGGAATTTTAACCAGAACACCGGTGCTGTAGCCCCTAATGATCTTTTGACTTGTATAAAGGGACTCGGTTTATAAACAAGTAAAAGAAAACAGCATTTCACTTTAAATGAAGAAAGTCATACTGACAGCAAGAAATTAAATTAAAGATGAATAAAAATGGGAAAGAATATTGGATAAAGCATCTTTCTGTGCAACGTGATGCACCATTAAGCTTTCTATGCTGCTTTTTCTTTCTTTATTCTCACCGTAGCATCTTTAACTCTGCAAAATTTCCAAAACGGTTTGTTTTTGCTTCCTTTCCTTCCCATTAGCTTTGCTGCAGAAACCAGAAGGAAGGGAGTAGCTGTCGTCACTAAGTGATGCAGCTCAAATAAAGTAACCAGGACTGCCATCCCTTGAAAGATAAAGGTCTCTGGACTGGAGACTGAAGGGTAATGTGGAATTGTGGATGGTTTAATTTTTCAGTTGGACAATTCTATAAAGCCAGTAAAGCCTAAAGAATCGAGGATAGTGAACATGCACTAAGCCACCTTGTTTTAAAATCTAAAAAGATTATCTTTGTCCTTTAAAGTGGGGTGCCAATCACCTTGCATTTATGCTTATAAGCGAAACACAAGCCTTCCCCATTACACTTCACCCAGTACAACTTGTAGCATTGCAGCTGTTATTAATAATTCTTTCTCTTTACCTTTCCCACCAAAATCAAGATTCTTTTGCTGCTCAAAGCAAACCGGAAAGGTAATGGCTAAGCTGTTGGTGGAGTTGTAGATGCTCTGAAGTCAAGCCTCAACAAGAGAAGGATCGATTTCGGGTACTGAATGTACACGAGCACCAAAGATATGTCAACTTCTGTAAGTCTTACAGACTAAGATAATAGGAGACAGTCCAGTGCATCAATACGCCAACAGCAAGCTCTGCTGCTGAAAGGAATTTCTTTGGAAAAAAACATTGGGAAAGAGTGCCGTCGATTTTGCACCAATGAATCCAATAGCTGCTCCTGACCACAAAGATGACTTCAAATTGAAGAACACAAAGCCTCAGCTTGGGGAACGTTGGCCTCATGGTGGACCACGCGGTGGAGTCGGGTGGATTAGCAGTGAAAGAGCAACAAGCACGTATGATCTTGTTGAGCAGATGTTTTATCTGTATGTCCGAGTTGTGAAAGCCAAAGATCTTCCCACACACCCAGTAACTGGAAGCTTCGACCCCTACATAGAAGTTAGGGTTGGGAATTATAAAGGAAAAACACAGCATTTTGAGAAGAAAACCAACCCTGAATGGAACCAGGTTTTCGCATTCTCAAAGGAGAAAATTCAGTCTTCAGTGGTTGAAGTATTCCTCAGAGATAGAGAGATGGTGTTGAGAGATGATTACGTAGGAAAGGTGGTCTTTGACATGCATGAAGTGCCTACAAGGGTTCCACCAGACAGCCCTTTGGCACCTCAGTGGTATAGATTAGAGGGTCGCAGTGGAGATAGAAAGGTGAGAGGAGAGGTGATGCTTGCAGTTTGGATGGGTACACAGGCTGATGAAGCTTTTCCAGAGTCCTGGCACTCAGATGCTACTTCGGTTCATGGGGAGGGTGTTTTCAATATCCGATCAAAGGTTTATGTTTCGCCAAAACTGTGGTATCTCAGGGTTAATGTGATTGAAGCTCAGGATGTAGAATCGCTTGACAGAAGTCAATTACCACAGGTTTTCGTGAAAGCTCAAGTTGGAAACCAGATACTCAAAACCAAGCTATGCCCAACCAGAACAACAAACCCTATGTGGAATGAAGATCTGATCTTTGTCGCAGCAGAACCATTTGAAGAGCAGTTGATACTTACTGTCGAAAATAAAGCAAGCCCTGCGAAAGATGAAGTCATGGGGAGAGCAAATTTGCCGCTCCATATCTTCGAGAGGCGCTTGGATCACCGGCCAGTTCACTCTAAGTGGTTCAACCTTGAAAAATTTGGGTTTGGTGCTCTAGAGGGAGACAGGAGGCACGAGCTCAAATTTTCAACCAGGATTCATCTCAGGGTTTGCCTCGAGGGTGCTTACCATGTACTTGACGAATCAACAATGTACATAAGTGACCAACGACCAACAGCTAGGCAGCTCTGGAAGCAGCCCATTGGAATCCTTGAAGTCGGCATCCTGAGTGCGCAAGGGCTTCTTCCAATGAAAAAAAAGGATGGCAGAGGAACTACTGATGCTTATTGTGTAGCCAAGTATGGGCTGAAGTGGGTACGGACCAGAACGATCATTGAAAACTTCAATCCTAAGTGGAATGAGCAGTATACATGGGAGGTGTATGACCCCTGCACGGTGATCACCTTGGGAGTTTTTGACAACTGCCACTTGGGAGGAGCTGAAAACCCGGCAACTGGTGGTGGAGCACGAAATGACATGAGAATTGGAAAGGTAAGAATTCGACTATCTACCTTGGAAACAGATAGAATATACACACACTCCTATCCACTTCTAGTCCTACAACCATCTGGGCTGAAAAAGATGGGAGAACTCCAGTTAGCAGTTCGATTCACTTGCCTATCACTAGCAAATATGATTTACCTCTATGGCCAACCCTTGTTGCCAAAAATGCATTATTTGCATCCTTTTACTGTAAATCAGCTAGACAGTTTGAGATATCAGGCCATGAATATTGTAGCAGTAAGGCTTGGCAGAGCTGAGCCACCACTAAGGAAAGAGACTGTGGAGTATATGTTGGATGTGGATTCTCACATGTGGAGCATGAGAAGGAGCAAAGCTAACTTCTTCCGAATTGTCTCGCTGTTTTCTGGTGTGATCTCAATGAGCAAGTGGCTTGGTGAAGTGTGTAAATGGAAGAATCCGGTGACAACAGTCCTAGTTCACGTTTTGTTTTTCATATTGATATGCTACCCAGAACTGATTCTACCTACTATTTTCCTATATATGTTTTTGATTGGATTATGGAATTACCGGTTCCGCGCAAGGCACCCTCCTCACATGGATACCAAACTTTCGTGGGCAGAAGCAGTTCACCCGGATGAACTGGATGAAGAGTTTGACACATTTCCCACATCAAAGCAACAGGACGTAGCTCGAATGAGGTACGACAGACTTAGAAGTGTTGCAGGAAGGATCCAGACTGTGGTGGGAGACATGGCAACACAAGGGGAACGTTTTCAAGCTCTGCTCAGCTGGAGAGACCCGAGAGCAACCAGCCTCTACATAATTTTCTGCCTTATTGCAGCCGTCGTGCTCTACATAACACCTTTTAAAATAATTACCTTGTGTGCAGGCTTATTCTGGCTGCGACATCCAAGGTTTCGAAGCAAGCAACCATCAGTTCCCAGCAATTTCTTCAGGAGATTGCCATCACGAGCTGATAGCATGCTTTGAACAAAAAGAAAGGGCTCGTCTCATGTTCTGTCTTCAAGTTTCAGTTATGATTGTTTTTCCTAATAGAAGTTTACGGGATTTTCTGGTATCTCTCATTGTTCTTCTTCCTGCTAGAATCCTAACCTATGTTTTGCTTTCAAGAAAATTGTGTAATAAAGCAGTTTCGGTTTAAAGTTTAAACAGGTGACACAAACACAAAATTGATTAGATTTACCATTGCACAGGGCAGACATACCATAACCATGCTCTAGATGTAGAAGTAGAATGTTATTTCATAAAAAGGAATCATAAGTTAATTACTTGAAGTAGACAGATTCAACAAATTCAATAACAAATTTGAATAAAACTCTAGAGGAAGCTGAAAAAACATTAAACAAGTAGACTGGGCCATAAACGATGCTGATGGAAAACCAAACAACCTAAGGCTGTTAACATGCAAAATCTTGGATTCTTTGCCATAAATATCACAGATCATACAGCCAATGGTAATCAAAATCTTGAAGAAAAAAAAATGAATAGTATGAGATAAGTACATCGTTTTCCCTAGAAGACAAGCTCATGAGTTTCGTGCCTGAGTTGAGAGAGAATCTTGCACCCAAGTACGACTTCAAATCCGCAACGCCTCCGATGGCCTTCATCACAGGGGCATCCACAGCTTTCTGATCTTCCTTCTTCTCAGATGGGAAGATGTTGTTGACCTACAGTTGGTTGCGAAATAAACACAACCAGAAGTGGATTCAGTGACCAAACAAGTTCATCTTGACATAGAAACATAATAGAACATCATGAAAAATTAATTTTTGGATATAATCAATAAACCAAAATCTAAAAATGTCATACAACGAAAAACAAAAACCCATTTTCTGATAACCTAAAATTCAACACATACAACTCGCTTTCCCATAAGCCTCCCTTCTTATTTTATTTTATTTAAGGAATCTTTCACTCCAGGTTTTTTTTTCCCAAGCGAACAATAGATCGTCTATTGTGAAAAACAACTTGTCATCTTTTGCATCCATTTTTTTTTGTTGTTGTTATAAAATCCGAGTTCTTTTTATTTAAAAACCATTTTTCCAATTTATTTTCACTGAAAATCACCTATAAAAACATACTAAAAATCTTAGTAGCTCATTTTTAATCTCAAAATTGCCTCTAATCTTCTTACAAATGAAAATTAGATGAATAAATTTTTTTAAAAAAACACCTATCTATTTTATCTAACATTATTAGAAAGAGAAAATTACTCTATTAAATTTTATTTAAAAAGATAAACTCGTTAATTTTTCTGCCACTGAAATATAATCATCCAAACACCTTTTCTCTTCTCAATGTTTGTAGTACCCACCACCACCACCACCACTGTCATTAATCTACTAAAAATAATATATATATATATATATATATATATATATATATATATATATATAAACACAAGAAGTTTTTGTCTAAAATGTGAAGTGTTAAAACAACAGGTACCAAATAATGGGTAAACTAAAATGTTAAGGAGAAAATTGAAGTTTTTTGTGCTGATACCCAGGGGGATTTTTTATTCTTGTCAGACTTGATCTCTTTTTTTTCAATTTCTTTTTTAACCACAAATAAATTTTATTTTATGAAATTTATATTTAATTCATTATCAAAATATTTCTTGGTATATTTATATTGAGAAAATGTAAATAAAAAAAATCTCAATATATAAAACTGTATTAATATATCTTAGAAGGATAAAACTGAAAATAAAATAAATTTAATTACTAAAATGAAAAAAAATATAAAATAGTACAATGAAACGTTCATATAGATCAAGAGGGAAAGTGTTGAGAGCAATCTATTCCTTGATCTCTCCAATTTTTTTTTATATATATTTGAAAATAATTTACTTAAAAATTCTTGAAACATCTAGCTAGTATACAAGTACATAAGAGGGCGTTTGTCCGCAACCGGTAATAACAAAAATCACTTTATTATGCATGGGATCTACGTGTTTTTTGCGTTTAAAATACTGGAAAAAAAAAAAAAGCTACAAAAACCTGCTTTGCATGCACTGTAGCGAATTAAAAACCTGCGGACAGTGCAATTCACTTGCACTATCCCAGTTGTTTTTTTTTAAGTGTGTTAATTGTATTAAATTTTTTTTTAAAAAAAACTACTTTAGAGAATTAAATTCATTCGCGATGTGAACAATATTTTTTTTCGAAAAACTAGTATAGAGTGAATTAAATTCACTTGCACAGTAATATCAATTTTATATCTGATAATATTTTATCTAATTTTATTACACGTTTAAAAAGTTATGAAAACTGTAGTTTTTATCGGATGAATTTTGTACGTAATGGAATTATAAATAGTTTAATGGAATAATAAAAAATATTTTATATAAAGTATTATTTTTTTCATGTAATCAATTTTACAATATTTAAATTTAAAACCATTAATATTAATATATTTTTAAAAAAATTATTTTATAACCTCAATTTCAAAAGCATTCTTAACCAAACACATTAAACTATTTTTTCTTCAACCTCAATTTCAACTACAGTTTTAACCAAATATCTATTTTTTTAAACCAACCTCAACTAAAAGTATTTTTTATAAAATAATTTTTTTTAAAACCATAACCACAACAGCTACCGCAATACCAAATACATTCTAAAAATCTCTATAAGATGTTCAAGTATTGTAATCAAACAACCAGTATTTAAAAGGATTTATTTTTAAAAATATATTAAATTAATATAAAAAATGCATTTTTAATATCATATAAAAAATTAATTTCGATTAGCACAAAATCTTATACAAATATATTTTTTGTCGACCAAAAAAGAAAAGCTGCTGTGCAATTGTCCCCACCCTTTCCATAAGCAAAAGGGAGATTTTTCTTTAGCACACGAGAAATCCCAATCACCTTCTGCTTCATGAACTTCTAAAACCATTAATTTCAAGCACTCTAATCTAGTAATCTGTTGTTATTAGCAGTCGTTTCCACTACTAGCTAGCTGATCTCATGCTTTTGCAGGGAAGAAAGATGGTTCCATGGAAGTTTGCCCTAAAAGCTGGCCCCCTAGAAAGACGTCCCATCTCATTTTAAACCTCCAAAGGAAGTGGAAGAGCTTCCGGCGATCGCCACCAGTTCAATCATGCCGTTTCGACTACACTTGTCAAACAACTTAGGGAAAACTTTATTTTGATGTTTTTTAAACATAGTAAGCGGCTTTTAATCCAACAAGGGTCCTTAGCTCAGTGGTAGAGCATTTGACTGCAGATCAAGAGGTCACCGGTTCGAACCCGGTAGGGCCCTCGCATTTATTTTTTGAATTTTTCAAGACAGCCAAGGCCCAATTGCAGGTTGAAGTGGTTAAGTCCAAGTCCAACACTCTAAACACAAAGGGATTTCGGATGCCGTCTGTTCAATGGTGGCAACATCTGATACATTACGCCCACTGTGACAAAAATATATGCTTTCTTTCACCTATGAAAAATACGAGACATAAATTAAACAATTAAATTCAAGTTTTGCAGAGACGTCAAAATTGAATAACTTCAAAATCGAGAGATATACCTATTTGGATTTTAGATCTAAGACAATTAAATTCAAGTTTTGCATCGATTGATTGTTTATAAATGGTTTTTGAGTTTAGATATGTGTTTAGATCTTGTCTACATCTCGTCTCCCACTGTCCTAACTCCATAGTTACAGTCTCAAATCTTGTCTCTCACTAGTGATCATTACCTTCTTTTTTTAAAGCTCTACAACATAGAAGTGCTAAATGAGTTCAATGTACTAAATAAGTTAATTGTGTCCAACATCCCTTTAATATTGGAGTTTATTTAATTGGGTATCTTTACCATTAAGTCGATTATTCACTATTAAAAAATTAAAAACATCAATAAAATATTCTGTTGATATTTAGAAAAATATTTGACCAGTATCTAAATTGTTAATGATAATATTTCGTTGACAAAATTATTGTCAGGGATTTACTTTTTGTTGGCATTTCAATCGGCAACTTTCAATTCTAAAAGAAATACCGACGGATAATCCAAGTAAATAAATAATTTTTTTTAATGCCAACTCCGTCGCCACCTTAAATGCTCATTGAACTGTTCATCGCAAATTCCATAAAAAATATCTAAACCTTAAATAATATTTTGATAAAATCTATGTGAACGATGCCGAAAAAACTCCATGTTCATCAACAATTCCATCGGCATTTCACTAATTCTTTTTATTATTTAGTTGTTATAATCTCAAATAGAAAAAAAATTCCATCCTAAAATCACAACAACAAAAATCATAATCATAACCAAAACACATCTACATAATAATAAAAAAAAAAAGTTATAATACAAATTTCACTAGTCATCTAAATATTTCATACACAAATAATTTTTAAACAAGACATAAATTTCTACAAATATAAAGATGAATGTGAAGGGGGTGGACAAGATTTTAAACCAGAGTTCTAAGAAGAAGAGGCAAATGTAAAGCCATATATATACATGTAATTTCTCTCAACACATCATCATGCTTTTAATTTTTTTTCCTCCAAATTTAGGCAATTGAATAGATAGCTGTTCTTATCAATTCATCAATGTCCAATGATGTTTGGCTTGGGACAAAATGAGATGTGCCTCCAATGTTTGGCTAATAAAAATGAAATGAGGTGTGCCTATAATTGAAACATGATAGCACAACCTCATTTCTTAGGCCATTACCATAGGTATATTCTTAGGCCAATACTATAGGTATGCTATAAACTCAATTTACATTAAGTCCATCTGTTGCACTAGCCTCCATCCATAATTAAAGATCATGAAGAAGATAGGTAGAAATGTCTTTATCAAATTTTAAAACCATATGAGCATTATATGTATCCTACAAAAAAAAACAAGTAAAAATCCTAAATTCATATTATTGATGCAAATAAAATTAGTGAGGCAATAATATATATATATATATATATATATATATATATATATATATATATATTCTCTCACAAATACCCACTTAATTAAAACTTCAAGAAAAATAATAAAATATACAACATGCCTTAGTCTATATTTTTTCACGTGGCTACGTAAGTAGATCCAACTCTATTAATTACTTATTTGTGAGTATCATATCACAAATCATGCAATTTGGTATAAATTTTTTTAAAACAAAAAACATAAGGTAAGAAAATAAAAGAATACAAAATTACAATAATATAACATTTTTTTATTGATATTTACCTAGATGTATTGTGCTTTTTCACACTTTTCTTACCAACACCTCAATGCTTTCGTCCCAATAAAATTTCTCCGGGTGGTAAACATACATTAATTAGTTTTTAAAATAATAAAAAATATTAATTCAAATTAATTATTATTTATCTAACCTTAAACAATCTCCACCAAGCTTCTATCATATTCATCCATTTAGGATGCCCATGAAGCTGATTCTATTAAAACAATGATTCTTTAAATGATGATTTCATCGTAGTTGTGATTAAATAAACAATTTTAATGTTGGTAAATATTAAAATCAATTCATCAAAAGTCATTTTAGTTTAATATAAAACTTAAAATAACTCAATACAAATATATTACTTTAATATTTAGAGAGAGAAAAACATTAATTGCTCAGTGATGTCCCCTTTTATTCTACAATAACAATAATTTTACCTATTACAATGCCTTTGGTAGAAAGGATTTCATCTTTGCTTTCCACATTAGTCAAGCCTTAATTGGTAACTTTTATAGTATATATCTTTTAATGAGTGTCACCTAAATTAATGATATAATCATCAATACAATCAAGAAACATTTTTGAAATCTTATTAAAACAATCAATGGACTCAAAAAATGCAAAACACCTCCTAAAACCCATGATTAATCCATAACAAAAAAAATCTTTTTGAGATCAGTTCTATTTTTAGGCATTTTTAGAGTGAAAAAAACAAACACTTAATCGTAACCTCTCTTATTATATGTAACTATCTGATACAAGAATCGATTGATTTAGTGGCCAAAATTATCTCTAACAAAAACTTTTTTTCTTTATAGTGGAATCTGGTAACCCCGTTTCTCTTCTCCATTAAAAAAAAATAAAAAACAAGAGAAATGAAGTTTAGTATCAAAATTGAATTTTTTAAAATTAGAGAGACCGGTTACCTAATAAGTAAAAAATATAAAGAAACTAAAATGAATTTTTCAAAAAAAAAAATTCAAAATAGCCACATAATTTACTCACCATTTTAGCTTCAGCTATTTGTCTTTTAATTTAATTCTCTGTCCCAAAAAAATATGCAACTATGTATTAATTTGGGTTCAAAATAACTTAATTGTGTAAAACAAAAATTCTAGGATCAAATTGATTTTTTTTTTTAATTTCACTATTAAAATCCATAATAATATATAAAAAGATAGATAGTAATATAACTATAATAAAACCTCTATCTCTTTTCTTTGATGTCCGTTGAGCAAGTAGCGGTGAGCAAGGCCAATTAATACAAGGTGAAAATTGCCAAAACGCAAAGTAAAAGTTAGCTTGTCAGTTTCATGAATTCATGAGTCTGGTCAAAAGACGTGCATGCATCGACACCTACGCCAAATGGACGGTCAACTTTCAACACTTCTATCTTTCCCTCTAGAACCAAATACTCGTCTCTTTACTCTCCCTAATACAAACAAAAAGTATGAGCCCAGACGTTATTGATCGTATTCTAATTCAAGTCCGCAATATTTTCTTTTCCATCTTCGTTAGTTCTCCATCATGATCATCTATTTTTCTAGTCAAAGATGGCTGCCAAATCATTGCTTCTCTGAATCTCTCACGAAGAAATGATCAAGTGAGAAAGTGAGATCAGTTCTACCACTTAAGATGTTTAATCTAATATTTTGTCTATCTATACATCTTTCTGTAGAAAATAAGGAAAAGAAACATGGAAGACCTACTTTAATAATTAAGAGCGTGGCCCTTAAAGATATAAAAGTGGTGCTAAAAGTCTAGGGTTTCTACAATTCTTCATTCCTGCCGGGGACGAGCCACCCAGAGAGAGCTGAGAGCTCGAAGACGATGGAAGTACTCGGCAATGGCGAGCAAACACCTTGCAGCTTGGCGGGTTGTGAGTAATTGATGCAGCCGGTGAATGGTTTGGTGCCTCAGATTATCTGCCTGTAAGTATATTATCCAAAAAAAGTATATGTCCGTAAGTTTACCTCAAACACATAAAATATACCTCAAATAAAACTGTTCATCAAAAAAAAAGAAAAAAAGATAAAAGATCAAAATTATTAAACTGGGAAAAAGTCATGCATGTCGACAAATTAAGAATATAGAGTGATTGATTAAGCTTGACCTTAATCAATGACAACATTACAAATAATTCTTCTTCCTAGATTTTTTTAAACAGCCATTCTATCTACTCAAGACTTTGTGATGCTTGGGGGTCTTAATTTTCAAATGGGTTATATAAAGAAAATTTAGGAAATGGAAAATGCAGGCTGTGTTAGTCTTGGTAAAGAAGGTCCAGAAGTTTGACAGTGGACAAAAACAAAGTCACAAAAGAGAGTTTAACCTGGAAGTTACTGATGAATCAATTTCAACAAGTTAATCTTTCCTTGCCACCAAGTGTGCTGCCGACTAAACATAATGTGTTTAGACCAGAATAGGAAATTCAAAATACTACAAGTCAACTGGTAGCGATTAATCAAAAGGTGAACCCTGTGATGATCACCATGACTTTCTATGCCTTGATTGGTGTATAACTTGATTAAAATCCCAATTGAAAACGTTCTTGACTATTTAGTTTCATAATTTTCTTGAAAGAAAATTCGGGCCTAGCATTCAAACATTGGACCCACCTAGCCCTATATCTTCAAAGCATCGACTAGAAGAAAATCTTGTTTGCTGCTTGATATTTATCGCCATGCGATAGGAAATGCCAAGAGACTTTGTAACCAGCAGGGAAGAAAGGGTGTAGGTCTGGGAATCGAGCTCATGCTAGCTGATGAGTGACTCGATGGAATGGCAAATCTCATTGAAAATTTACTGAGTCAACTCAAGAAACCCACCGAGGACGAAGTTATCAGATCATCAGGCTGGGTTTTGAACAGTAAAAAAAGAGAGCTATGAAGAATGGACTTGTGTTGTCTTCAAGTCAAACGGTTACGACCGTGACATCATACAAAACATGGGCTCATCGGATCTCTTAGAAGCTGATGTTTATCCGTGGGGACCACTTTTTGTCTGCTTGCCACGTGTACAACCTAGTTGCTGGTAATTAATATCACGTAACCCTAATCGTACAGGATGCCTCATGATAGCTAGAAATATGCTCGGAGACCATGCATATAAATACAGAGAAAACATGCATAGAACACCACCCACCTCATGTGGTGAGGGACGGAGCAGTTTCGTATGTTGGGGTAGGTTTCCCGACCCAAACAGGACCAGATTCCTGTTACTTGACCCACTACATGAGGGCCCACAAACAACTGTATCCCTACTCACTAAAATATATATAGACCAGCTTAAAGAGAGAGAGAGAGATGATCATAAATCATGCGTACCTGTCTGACAAATCCTTCGAGAGTGGAGAGCTTGTTCATTGCTACAGTCATTTGGCCCATGTAGTTAGCCATATTAGGAGGGCAGATCAGTGATTCAGAGGCTATGGTATCTGAAAGAGATTGATTGAGAGCTTCGAGCCCTTGAGAGAGTGCATCCTCATTTTCTTGTGTTGATTGCTGCAAGCCATATATTCCCAAGATTTGTTGCTCCGTTAATGGCTCAATTTGACCCACTATTATCTGCATCATAATTATTAATTAGCACACAATAACTACATAAATAAACAAGAACATGGTTAACTAATAATGACATGGTACCATTCATTTTCAGGGCTTTGATAGTTAATTCACTACAGGCCAAAGCAAAGGATGAACATGAAAACAAGGCCTGTTGTTTCTATCAATGGAAAACAAAGAGAGAGTAGATATGACTAGCAGAAGTTGTAGTAACAAACAGGGGCTTTATTAGGTTGACACCTAACTCTACCCATTAGTAGAAACCTTCACGATCTGTTTCGTCACTCATTGATATTCATAATTTCTGCGTGTTTTGGGATTTAGCCCATCTTCTTTGCCGTTTCCACCGACAGGCTGGGCACCATGCATTAATTATAACGTCCTATATTCCTCGTGCAAAATCTAATAATAACCTCACATCATTCACTGATCTTATTATATATTTTCAAATATTTATTTGAGACAACGAAATTGATCTAAAAATCTTAAAATAGATATGTATCTTAGGTTATTTACCTTTTTTGGCCATGTATTTTTGTCAGTTTCTTGTCACATGTGATGTTATATGATTTTCGAATGTCTAAGCACCCAGGGAAAAGAAAAAAGAGAAAGAAAAACAACCAAGTATACACTTGGGACTGAAAAGGGTAGGTTATTTAGTACCTTTATGAGCTCAGATGGCCGGAAATCTCCCATCCACATGAAGCATCGCTCGGCCGGAGTCTTCCACATGCCAGAAACAAGATGGAAGACATCGGTCTTGGCAACCACGCTTCTGAGATTCATCATCTCATCGTAATGCGCCAAGCAGTTGTCAACAAAGAGCCTAAGCTCATTTTCGGGTATATGCTCTTGTACTGCTGCCCGAAGCTCGCACATTAGGCGATGGTTCTCCTCAAGCCATCTTGCATACTCCATATCAAAAAATGCAGCATCTAGAAATAAAGCATAGAACGGGAAAAAAAAAGGTCATTATTTTTCTATATATGAGTGCCATATATAGAGATGCGTTTAATTATCCATGAAGAGAGATTAATTAGAGTATATAATAAAAAAAAATTCTGGAAAATAGAATACTAAAAGTAGCATTTTATTTTGAATTTAAATTTAAATACCCGCGCTAATATTGGTGACACCAACAGGAAAGCCTTGTTCTCCTCCTAAAAGACCTCCTCCGCCGAGGAATATTCCCTAGCAGGAACAGAAAAAAAATAATCTTGAAACGTGCTATGATGATGCTATGAATGAATAATAGAAGCGGGTTACGATTTTTAACTCACTTGAGTCCGGGCTCTTTGTAGCTCTTGTTCCAACTGTGTAAGTTTAATCCTACTTGACTCTAGCTGCTGAACATAAGCCTGTAATAATGGGAAATGAAAAGGAGGCAAACCTCATGATTTTTGGAGCTGAACATTATTATCTGGAAGGAATAATCATTGCAATCAAATCAAAGAGAGCATTGATTTTGAACGGACTGACCTTTTTTCTTAGTCTGCTTTTCCTTGCTGCCTCTCTATTCTGAGCAAGTCTCCTCAATGTCTGCATAAAAATTGGTCGTGACAAACATTCGATGTTGTAAACTTACAAGAAATTAAACAACTGTAAACATATATATATATATATATATATGCCATAAAAAGTGAACCCAAAGAAGTCACCTTAGGGTCTGGCGTCTTGGGTCCTTCCTGCTCCGAACTTGATCTTGCTGGTCCTTTACGGTTCCCATGGCGCTGCCATAGACAACAAGAAACAAACTTTTTAAATACCAATTCGAATCTCAGTTATGAATAAGCTATATATAGACTTATTTTTTAAAAAAAAATCATAATTGCTCTATGTTATAAGCACAGTCCGAATCTACCTTGCTAGCTTTAGCTGGTTCAGGGCCAGGTGCAGAATTATTTCTTGAGTTGGCAAGTTCCATGGACGGTTCTGATGGTCCCTTTGAACGACCAGTTGCAGAAGAAACTAATCCAGTGCTAGCACCAGTAATATTAGCCTACCAAATCCAAAACAAACCCATTAGAAAATATTGAGTAGTATTAATATATGTTGTAAGGTACAACTGAACCATCAAGTGAAGAATTGTATTTAAACCAATTAAGTTATCAACGGTTTTGATTTTATTATACCTTTGTTGATGATGGCTCTACGTGCATAGGCTGAGATGGGAAAATATTCAAAGTTGGAGGTCTCATTCCTGCACCACTCTCTGCACACAAACCCAAATCAACATCAAATCTCTTTATAGCTATAATTTAGTGTGCGAGAGAAAAAGAATAATGAAAGAATAAGGACCCGAGAGAGAGGGAAGTGAGCTAGACAAGGCAAGAGAGGTATGAGACATGAGTTTGAAGTACAGGGATCGTCATGCAATTGTAGCTCTATACGGTATCGAAACAGAAAAAGGAGGAATCAAAGAGAAGAAAAGGCAGATATATAACCCATACCCTATTCGTACCAATGAGGGATTGATCATGATATGTGTGTAGGGTTGTTATACACGTCATGGTCTAATGCTCCTAGCAACAAGAAACGAAGATGAATTCAAAAAGGAATGGGAAAATAAGTAGAGAAAACGACGATTTTCTTGAGATTTGAAAAAGTCTTTCTTGCAGCTGCAACGAACATTATTAGCATCTCGTCAAAGAAAGCACGATTAGCAGAGAGGTAGATTTGTGATCTGGAGTTGAACATGCTTTCCTTGTGACCCTCAAATAACCCTTTCCAAAGAGAATCTCCCAACAGAAACGGAAGAGGTGGAAAGGAAAAGGAATAGTGTAAAGAAAATGAGAAGGATGAAATTTTTTTAATCTAGAGAGAGGGAGGGAGAGCTCACGTCTTTGGTCTTGATTAACAGTGGAGGGGTCTTGTCCATCAAGATAGAGAAAAAGGGCTTGATCCAATTCTCCCATGTCATAAGCTCCAGCATCTTTGCTTCTGACACAAAAAGTGCACATGTAAAAACAAAAGAAAATCACAGAGAAACAAATGATTTAATTTGCAGGGTCAAACCTTCTTGTTAATTAATAATTAAACTTCAAAAAACGATTACAGAAAAGAGACTCTAGAAATAGGTTCTTGGTGATTTCTATAGTTTGTAAAGATTACATGAAGTTCCCAGGGATTGAGGATGATGATGATGACTGCATGATTCCATATGGAATCTGATGATGATTATGCTGCTCTTGCATTTGATGAAGATGATATTGTTGCTGATGTTGCTGATGATGCTGGTTTTGCTGTTGTTGATGATGATTTTGTTGTTTCTGCTGTTCGAATTGATGAGCTGAGTGATTGATCGCTTTATTGTTTGTAGCAGTAGTAGCCATGAGAACCCTCAAAAAGCTTAGTTTATAATCGTTCCTGATCTTCTACTATTCCTCCACCAACTCCCAACTCCAAAGAGCTGTTGAAAACCCCATAAATGGCATGAAACTACCTTCTTTTTGTTCCTTTAATGATCATAATCATCATCATATCCTTTAGATATTTCACACGCATACAAACAAGGAAAAGGAGAGAGTTTTCATAAAGAAGAAACTGGAAAAGAGAGATTGAATGAATGAGGAGGAAAAAAGAAGGAGGGATATTGAATGCAAGGAAATAAGACAAACCTTATTTTCAGCTTTCTTTATCTACAAGATGAGACTGACTTTGTGTACAACAAATATATATATATTAGAAAATGGTCTTAAGCTACCCTGTTCAGTTTTTTCTGTCTCTCCTCAGGCACAAGAGACAGAGAGAGTTAAAAACCAGAGAAGACCTGAAGAAAAACCACTTTAGTTTAGAGGGTAATGAAACCGCTTAAGGCATTTTATTGACTAATGTCTAAAGTAACTTTTTTAAAAAAATACATTTAAGAAAAGTGAATTATTTTTTTATATTTAGTAGTGTAATGAAAAATAAATTAAAAAATATTTTACAATATTTGATTATGTCATGAAAAATAAACTGGAAAATAACTTATTAATGTTTTATTTTTTTCAAGTTTATTAAAATAATAAGAAACAACTCTTACAAATTAAAAAGTTGAATGAGAATGAAATTGAAAAAAATATAATTTCATAAATGATCTCAAATAAAATAAATAATAATCAAAATAATAAATATTAAATATAACAAATTAAAAAATTAAAAGATGAAGAAACTAAAATAATAATTAATATCGTTTCATAAATTATTTCAAATAAAATAAATAATAATTAAAATAATAGAGATCAAATCTAACAAATAAAAAAATTAAAAGATAGAGAAATTAAAACAATAATAATTATTATTTCATAAATTATTTAAAATAAAATAAGTAATAATAAAAAAAATAGGGATCAAATTTAATAAATAAAAAATTTTAATTAAAAAATGATAAGAGAAAAGTAAATAACAATTATAAAAATGAGGATCAAAGCTAATATAAAAATTAAATTTTAAAAGATAAAATTAAAAAAAATATATTCAAAATAAAATATAGATGGCAATAAAAAATTTGAAGATTAAATTTAATATAACCAACAAATAATATAACATTTTTAAATTTTTCACAACTTCTGGAAAGTGTTTTTCATCCAAAATAAAAGAAAATTTTTTTTCTGAAAACTAAATTAAATTTTTTTTTAACTAAAAAATATTTTTTGTTGATCAATTTTTTTAATAATAAATAAATTTAAAAAAAAATTAAAAATTATTTTCCATGGAGTAATAAGTTTCTTACCATTCTTGGGGCTGTAATGACGAGAAAGCCCGTAGGATTTACTATTGACATTTTCATGCAAACTTACACGTATGGATAGTGGGTGAGGCGGCTGTCTTCTTCCATGTCCCATGCCCCTTGGCCGTTTCTTTCTTCTAGAGTAGGTTTCTTTGGGGAAGATATTAAAATATCTTTTTCTGAAAAAAAAAACATGAAATATAAGTTATTTCTTATTGTTTAACTACACCCATAATAATTTATTTATTTATTTATTATGGTTTTTGTATGCGGGTAATATGATAAGTAAAATTACAATGTTTTTGTGATAAAAGTTATTGGAACAGTAATAATTAATATGCTAGCGTTAATGATTATCATGTTATAATAATAATATTAGTGATAATGGTTATATTTTTATGGTCTAAACTCCGGAGAGTTTACTAAATCCTGACTAATCTAATAAAAGTAAAGTTTATTCAAAAATAATATACTTTATTTATAAGGCTCAAACTTAAAATTTTATTAAAAAAAATAAGTATCGAATTATTTGAAATAACTACAGTTAGTATATATGGTAATGGTTATATAATTATAATTGTGCTAACAAGAGTGATGAAATTATGGATATTTTAATAATTAGGTGGCGGTGACTACGGCGGCAACAGCCATGAAAGATGCTGATGCGGTGGTAATTGATATTTGTAATAAGATGGTTATCGGTGATGGCAGAGCAATAATAGTGATAGGGTGGTTGTATAGATGGCGGCAGAGCCGGAGAATTATAATGAGATAATGATATGTCAATGGTTGAAATAGCGAAAGCTCTTATAAGGTGGGGGGTAATATATTAAAGAAAAAGTATATTTTGCATTAGTAGAAATAAATATCTATTATCTTGGATCAAGTGTGCTCTTCTTATTCTTATTATATTGGCGAACCCAAAGACATTATTTCACAATGAAAAAAATAATATATCTCTCCTATCGAGTCTGATGGGGACCAAATTGCACAGATTGAAAATACGTACCTAATAATGGCTTCCTCTATATATATTTTTGTGCAGAAACATTGCTGGTTAATTATCTATGCCATGTTCAACTTTAGGTTCGGGTCCATTTATTTAGGTTTAGATTTTGTGTTTGTGTTTACGGTGTAAAAAATAAAATAATTAGGTATTTTATAATATATCAAACTGTATTTCATATTGTGAGGCTCATTAAAAAATTAAGTTTGAAATACAGTTTTTGTGAAATAGTTGTTATATATTTTTTTAATTGAGTTTCGTAAAACTCTATTTATTATTGTGTTTTAAAAGCAATTTTTTTAAAATTTAAAAAAAAAATTAATTTTTTCTTTACTTCAAATTAATTTTTTTTTGTATTTTCGGATTATTTTTAAGCGTTGATATCAAAAATAATTTTAAAAAAATAAAAAAATTTATTTTAATGCATTTCTAAATAAAAAACACTTTTAAAAAGCAACCACGACCAAATATTTTATAAATGTTTTTTATTATATATAAATCTCAACCACAATTTTTACTAAACACGTATCTAAATCCAACTAACACCACCTAATTATATTTTTAAAAAATTTATTTTTTAAAAATCATAACCATAAAAGCTATTTAAAAAACAAACACACACTCAAAATACACTTTAATAAGGTAGCGAAAAATGAACTTGATTGGAAGGTGAATCACTTTTTTCCATTAAAAAGAAATAAATATTGAGTCCAAAAATAGTAGTCGTGTGTGTGTGTGTCTCAAGTTCAAATCTTTATTTGTTCTTGTCCCCAGAATTAAAATCCAAAGACTGCTGCACAACTTGAATGCTCAGATATTTTGATTTATTGAAGATTTTCAATGATGGTGTAGCTGTAACGAGAGCACAAAATCTTTTTCTAGAGGTCTCCAGAACACCATTCATGATCAATGAGGAATGAGTGTAGTTAAAATTGCTACAAAATGCAGGCACTATATATAGATTAGGTCATTGTTAACAAGAGATGTCAATGGCTTAATAATCTAATATTTATCTTTAATTAAGAAGCGTTTATTTGGTTTTCAATCAATAATAAAGAAGAAGTAATTAAACACATTAATTCAATATCATGACTGAGATAATATGAGATTATAATGAAAGCTATTTACTCGTAAAATAAGTTTATTTTCCCTCCAAGAAATACAATTTAAGTCATGTAAATAATGTATAAATATAATATAAAAATTGAGTATATATGAAGGGTTTTTTCCCCTTGATAAATAGATTTTTTCAAGTTGAACTTTTTTTTTGTTGATAAAAGTAAAAGAAAATGGGGATGTAATTTTAATTCTTTAGTGAAGGTTTTGTAGTGACGGATGCATGTCAATTTCCTGGTAAAGTTTATTTTTTATTATTATTATTAATTTAGATGTTTGGGTCAGCTTGCGCGCATCTCAACTAATTATACGAGTCCTGAAGTTAACGATCATATAAGTTTCCAGTACCCCTTAGATTTATGATATTCAAATTGATGATTTTTAAAAAATAAATTTAAAACCTGACTAATTAAATTACACCTTTTAGACAGCTGTTGAAGAATTCAGGGGCAGAATTGTTAATATATAAAATAATCCACTCCAAGCTATTTTTCAGGCAGCTGTCAGCTAGAGAATACAGAGGCAGGACCGTTAAATATGAAACCCATGTCAAGTTAGCGTTCCCCGTTTCTAATTTAAAGGGCAGCACGGGGGACCCGTCAGATCATCAAGTCTAAACTGGTAATATAATCAGACGGCTGCAAATTTCAGTGTAAGAAAAACAGAAGTCGTTGTCAGAGAGATGGGCGGGACCCACCGGAACCGGTCCCCACCTTTCCCGCGATCGTTGCACTTTTGGACCTGCGTGAAACTGTGTTTTTGAAAATTTATTTTTAATATTATCATTTTAAAATAATATAAAAATATTAATTAATTACTTAATTAAAAATTAAAAATTAAATTTTTAGAACAAAAAATAGATTATTTTTAAATAAAAAAACATTATATTGTTTACACCTTTAAACAAGAGCTTTGTGTAATTCCAACTACACCAACCCGTAACTACAAAAGAAGAGGATATCAAAAAACTCCCTGGATGTTTTGTTAAGTGTGGGCCCCCACATTTTTTTTTTAGAGGCCCGCCAATTATTTTTTATTTTATTTTTTTCTTGTTGTCAATTTTTTTTAGAGGAAAAGAATATACCCCACAGCCACAAATTGCACCCATTGCAAATGTTACTAGGTAATATTTATTTTTATATTTTAAAAATATTTTTAAAAAATTTTATTTTTTATTTTAAATTAATATTTTTTAGTGTTTTAAAATTATTTTAATATACTGATGTTAAAAATAATTTTTAAAAAATAAAAAAAATTATTTTAATATATTTTTAAATAAAAATTATTTTGAAAAAAACAACAATCACACTTATAAACAGGCCATTAACCCTAATCTTTGATCTTGACTAATATCACTATAAAATATTCACACAATATCTCTATTTTTAACAAGATGCTTCAATTTAAGGGAATTAAATTGAATTAAAATAAAATTATTGATTATTCATAAAATATCTTATAACCTGTTTAATAGCATGTCAAATCATGTGATTAGCCACTCTACTAAATGGAGCCTGAATATCTACTAAATAGAGTCTTAATAGACATGATCAGTGATGTTGCTAAGCTACGTCCTAAGCCTTATATTTAAGGTTTGGGTGCAGTTGGGAGATTTCTTTAATGATAGAAAAATCATTTTCGTAACTTTTATCGTCAAGCCCGTGGATTTTAAAGGCGGTTTAGAAATATAATAGCAATTATTTTTTATAGTATGTTAATATATTAAAATAATATTTTCATAACTTTTTAAAAGTAATTTTTAATATCTACATCTCAAAATAATTTTAAAATACTAAAAATATTAATTTAAAATAAACAAATTTAAATTTAATTTTTTTAAAATTACTCTTAAAACACAAAAATCAAAAGGGTTAGAGGTTCTAAATTCCAACATTTGAAAGTCATGGAAGTTGCCATTGGAGCAAGTCATTGTACAAGGCGTAAAAAGCTTGTCAATTGAAAAGACATTTGGCGTTTGACTCATGATGAAAATTACTGGCGACCATAGAGAATAATCCATTCAACCTTGCACATTGACCATAAGAAGTCGGAACTTAAAGCATGACGTGTGCTCTTAATTTCTCAAGCACCATAACACATTTACACCAAGATATTTTTTTTATGAATTTCCTCTCAATTATTACTTTAGTAAAGAGCTAGATAGGTTGACTATGCTTCCCGGTATGCCGACCTAGTTTTTTTTTTATGTCAAAACGTGATAGGTTAAAATCCCCAATAAGTGTAAATTTAAATAATAATAATAATAATAAAAAACAACAAAAATAAAAATAATAATATATCTAAATTATCAAACAATTTAGTGCTAACCTCAATAATAATAATAAAAAAAAACCACAAATAAAACTTCATAAAAAAATAAAAAAAAATTCAAACAAACCTCCTAAACCTGATCTAGTCTAAAAAACTTGCAACTTATTAAATCTTAGATTCGAGTTCAATCAAAAAGTTTAAATATCATATATTTTAATTTTGAAGGGTTAAATTATTAAAAAATACTAATAAAAAATGGCAAAAGAAAAAAAAATAAATATAAAATTTGACAAAAAAACACTCATAAGAAGATGAGATCTTAAAAAAAAAATGATCCCAAACAAACTTAAAAATAATTAAAAAAAGGAGTACTAAATTTAAAAGATTAAAAAATTAGAGGGATGAAACTACAAAACATTTATAATTGATTATGTATAAATTAAAAAATAATAGAGGGTAAAATTGAAAAACATCATAGAGTGTTAACCCAATAGAACCAAACCCAAAAAATAAAAATAAAAAAAAAGGATAAAGAATAAGAAAACATAAAAAAAACCAAACAAACTCAGCCAACTCTCCTAAACCATATCTAATCTATAAAACTTGTAACTTGTGAAATCTTGGATCTGAGTTAAATTAAAAAACTTAACTCTCAACAAATTTATTTTTGAATGATGAAATCAGGAAAAAAATATTAATAAAAAAACTTGTTAATAAAAAGAATACAACGATAAAAACAATGATAATGAAATTTGACAGAAAAAAAAACTCATTATGGATGAAATTTGAAAAAAAAATGATCTCAAATAAAAAAAATTTAATTAAAAAATTAGAACCAAACTTGAAAGATTAAAAAATCATAGGAGGTGAAATTAAAAATTATTTATAATATGATAGATTATTTATAGATTAAAAAATAATTGAGGTGAGATAGAAAAAAAAAATTATAGAATGCTAAGAATCAAACCAAAAAAAGCAACTTAACAAAACTAAAAAAAAAAAAAGATAAAAAATAAGAAAACATCAGTTTAGAAAAAAAAAACCAAACAAGATTGACAAACCTTTTAAACTTATTCTAATCTTTAAAACTCATACCCTGTTAAATTATTGACTCAAATTCAATTAAAAAATCTAATTTTTAATTTTTAATTTTAAAAAATAAAATCATCAAAAAATTATTAACAAAAAAACCTAAAAAGGTGACAAGATGGCTGTTTGTTTTCCCAATGCTAGAAATATGGCGAAACAATTGTTGTTGCTATGATAGTATTTATGTGAAAATTATTTGAATTATTAAATTTTTTTTATAGAAATCATGTTGTGTGTTAATCATATAATTATCTAATTATATATTTATACTCGTAATAAAATCAATGGTCAATCCTAATATAGCCATTAATTCATATAATCATGTATGAAATGAGCTTAGACTTTTTCTTAAGTTTCACTAAAGGTGCCATTAATTCAATTTTGGCATACATAAGTTTCACTAAAATTGAAATGAGCTTGGAGCAATTCAATTTAAATTATTCAATAAAATTTACAGCCCCATAATATCCAAAGAGTTAATTTGGACCAATTCAATTTACATTATTCAATATCTCTTCAGTATTGTGTTCTAAAATGGACAAAGTCTTTTTCTTCTTCTTTCTTTATCTTACACGCAAGGATTGTTTTATATTTCTGGATGCCAAGCGAACGATTTGGGCTCCAACTTCTTCGGTCTCTCTCTTTTCTAAAAGTTCTTAATCATTCATAATAGCACCAAATAATTTTATTTTTTTTGCTAAACATGCTAATGCTCATAATAATAATAATAATAATAATAATAATATGAAACAATCGAGAAAGAATTTAGAAAGTGTTTATTTCTATAGTTGGACTTGATTTTCAAAATATTTATCAAATTAGTTTTTTTTGTTGAAAAACATTAAATTCATTGATTTTTATATGTTTTTCAATTATTTTAATGTATTGATATTAAAAGTAAATAAAAATGTTTTAATATGTTTTTTTATTTAAAAAATATTTTTAAAAAGCATTATCCATCACATTACTATATACACGCTTCAAGCGTGTAGTGTCTTTTTAAAAATATGATAATAGTTTCGTTTTAAAATACTTTTTGTTTAGAAATAGATTAAAATAATATTTTTTATTTTTTAAAATTTATTTTTAATATATTAAAATATTTCAAAAATATTAAAAAATAATTTTAATTAAAAATTAAAAATAATAATTAAACAAACATTATTTTAGCCACAATGCCCAACACACCCGTAAGGAAGGACCATGGCCCTCAACATTTGAAAGTTCTTTAGTTTAAACACACTATTTTTTCAAAGAAGTTCAAATGAAGTGACACATTTGAAAGTTCATTTTGTTGAGGTGTGCATTCTAGTTAAGGTGTGAAGAACGTACACTTTTTATTATTATGATTGGACACATTGTCAAGTAAAAATATATTAGACTTAAGATTTGAACTTTTCAATTTTATAATATCTCAAGAGTGGTTTTTTTTTCCTGCCATATTCAACCCATAGTTTGAAATTTGGAAATTAAATGAGATATGCAAAGAATATTGTAAAGTGACATTTGATATGAGATTAAAAAATTATAAGAGTACTCATTATAAAATAATTTTTAAAAATATATAAGTTTGTTTTAAAAAAATATTTGGTGCATTAAAAAATTGAATAAATTGTTGTTAGATGCAATGAGAAAATGATAAAAATACTAACAATGACTGGAGAGGAAGAAATTAAAATTGTTTGATTATGTATCTTAATGTCAAAAACAAATGAAATAATAATAAAACTTGGGAGGTTAAATTTCTACCTCCTAGGTTTAAATTTAATCCCTAAAATAAGTAATAATTACTCCTAAAATTTAACTACTATCTAAAAATAAAACAAAACTAATTTGTATAGGGATAATTTTTAACTTCCATTACCCTCGTACCAAAAATAAGTGAAAGTGTAAAGGATAGAACTCTTAAAAAGTTTATTAATCATGATTTAATATCAATTGAAAAGGTAACATAGATGGAAGCAACCCAAAAAAAATATCAAGCATAAGAACATATAATTATGTCTAATAGGGATTACATAGAAACTCAAATTCAAAATTTTATCTTCAAGTAGCCTACATTTTTAAAAGGTTTAAAATTCCTTAAATAAACCTAAAAACTTGTCTAAACCAATGAAGAAACTAAAAAATAAAAGAAAACAATAAAAGTCCTAAACAAAATAAGAATAAAACTAAAAAAATAGCTTATACAAAGACTCCATGTATCATGGCAAATCAAAGTATATTGATACCAGATACCATTTTATTCGAGACATCATTTTGTAGGTTCAAATTGTCATTAAACATATCTTCATTCATGAGATTGTTGTTGAAACATTTACCAAACAAACCTCTCCTAAGAGTATTTTTTTTGTGTGTAAATACTGTTAATTTATATTAGTGCACATTATCATATTAAGTGTAAATGTCACCAAGCAATGATTGTCCTTTTCATACATGAAATTTCCCTGACGTTGAGAAAGCGAGCGGGATGAGACATATTCCTATGACAATGTATTTTTATAATGTTCATAATATACTAGCACTTAATGAGTTAGAAATAAAATACTTTTTTATTTTATGTCTCCGTAATTAGAGCTAACATGAGACTTATAAGTTGAAAATAGAAAGGTTCATGTCTGTATAAATCGTATTATACAATCAAATATATGAATTTTAAAAAGACACTAAAAAAGTGATTGTGTTGAGATACTCGAGTTATTAGCTTTTATAACTTTTAAGCCAAGGTTCTATCATGTATAAGTATGACATTCCTTGTAGTGAGAGTTCTACCATAGCATATAATATCAAGTTATATGTGTTAAGTTATCATTAAAATGAAGTGATATAATTAATCCCTTCTTCAATATTATATGAGTCATATGGTTCTTTTTTTAATCCATAATTATAACCTTTAGGACTTAGAAATATGTTATGATATGGAAATTTGATGTTGCTAATTTAACATTTTATTTAAGGGTTATGAATTATACAGTCCAATGAAGCATGTTTAGAAAAGCAATGAAATCAAAATTAATTGATATTAAAGGCTAAGAAATATCTATTTGAATCAGACTGATGATTTGTGACTTATCACTCGGGCGATTATGTTAGATAAATGTATTTGACATGATTATAAGTACAAAGACATAATAAAAAATCATGTATAACTCTTGATATTATCTAAGAGGGATCAAAAATGGTTGATCTAGTATAATTATTTAGTTTGTGGTATAAATGAGATATCGAGTTGTGATATTGTTTAGTTTTTATAGTGGTTTAATATAACATTACTCTTATATGATTTTCTTATTTTATCGCATGTTCTATTTCCCGCATGTAAAGGTGAGCAAAAGAGTTATCTTATTATAAGAATGAGGTTATGGTTTAGAATGCTTGATATGTACAAGTGAGAAATATAGATAATTGTTCATATAGTTATTTTGTTTAAGGGATAGAGTCTAGCTTTATCATGATTAAGTTTGGAGAGCCAACTTGACCTAGAATTTTTATTTGAAAAAGTCTTAATAAGCTTATAATACTCTATTTATATAAGAATACAAATGGTTAATAAAAAAAATACTTTCTAATATTCAATTTGTCAGTCAAGAAAAGAAAACTTTCTCTCATAATATTTATGTTTGTTCTCTCTAGAACACTATCAAAATTTAATTAAGGGATTGGTAATGTATTATTTATTTAGGTGACTTTGATAGCTATCTCAGAAACAAGATTGGTTTTATCCTTTTAATTCATGGAGACATTGAAGAAGTCTTAAATTCAAGTGGAGATCTTGATTTGCAAATATATTATGTTTCATCAATTTTTTATTTATTATATACCACAGATACAAAGATTTAGTTGTGTGTTTTTTCAACATATCACATATCAATCTTAAAGTAGATTTATTCTTGAACTTGGAAAAATAATAATGATGATGAAATTTAACTGAAACATGTGTTAATTGGTAAATTTCAAATGGTAAATATGGTTATAAATTATTTATGATACATTGTTTTTTGTATAAAAAAATAAACTAATAATTTTCAGTTATATTATGTATTATATGTATGGATGTAGTACATCATCTAGTTAAAAACAACTATTTCTAAAATGAACTGTCATTATCGAAGCAGTTTTTTTGTTTAACAATATTGATAAAGAAGGAAAACGAGAGAAACAAAGAACTCTTACATTAATATACAAAAGTAAGATTTGAAATTTATTTGTTTATAGTTTTTGATTCGTCCTGAACCCCACTTCAATTCCCTCTCCTGAGAAAGACAATCCAATAAATACATAAATTAACTGGAGAAAAATACGGAATATTTGGATTAGGTGTATACACATAAAGTAAAATAAATTAAATTTGTTATAATCATATGATATGTGTCTTATCAAGACCATTCAAGTGGGTATGATCTTCACCAACTCCTATCTTTGGCAAAGTCAACATTTCCAACCTGAAAATGACAACTTATGCAAAAGGAAACCCTAATTCCAGTTCGAATTACACATGATCAGCTTGCTTATAGATATGCTATTTTCATCTAAGAAATTTTCTTACCAGAACTTTAAACATTTTTGAGAGGACACGTATGGCATTGACTCGCATTTGTTTTTATCAATTCTTGTTTCAATAAAATTAAATTAATTGATGATAAAAAAAACCATGATCCTTAAACCTACCAATGATACGATAATATATATCACATTCACACAAGATAATTAATTTACTTGTATTGTGCAGTACTTGCATCCAAACTCTGCTATGCTGATCTTCTTCTTTGTTTGTCTGGCTAGCATAGTGTTTCCTATATCTACATTTCTAGCATTTCTCGTTAGCTAGATTGGTATTTCTAATAATTACTGCAAATTATCCCCTTTGGTGCTCTCTCTTTCTCTATATAATCGCTCTTGGATTACCAAGAAAAAAAATAGTTACTGCAGATTAGGCCCCCGATGAAGTCAATGTATTCTAAATATCGTTAATTATAACACAAAGAAAAATGAGTATACTGTTTTTGCTAGATCCGTTTCGAGTTGCAGAAGAAAACACAACTAATAGACGTAAGAAGACTGGAGGATTGTATATAGGCTTGGTACTGTTGTCTGGCCCCAGCTTAGATGTATTCAATCTCATATACCCCCTTCTTTCCTTTTCGCCTTTTATCAATCTAATTTAATGTCTAATACATATAGTAAATATTATCTGCTTGCAATAATTATTAATATACATACCAATTTCCAAGTTAGATCCATATGCGTTTTGTATGAAGTATAATTTGATTTTCTTATGCAAGCTCGGACTTGCCAGGTATTTATTGGAAAATCTCAGGTTGTGCATGCGAGACAACTCAAAATCTTGTTTTAATTTAAAAAATAATATTTTTTTAATCTTTGGTTTATATATGAATTATATTACATATTTTATTCAAAAAGTTTATTTGGTTTTTTTATATATATATCAAACGGGCTTTTACGGCATTTTAACTTAGTTTACGGTAAATTATTTATGAGAATAACTTTTAAATTATCACTCAAAATTAAAAGTTGACTCATAAGGCATACCAAATGGAGTCTATATATTCATCTTTTTTTTTGCTTTTGCTTGACTTTTGGCAGAGAGGTGTGGAAAATGCAGTTTTATGGAAATGTTTTGAATGTGTTATATATTTAAACTAAGCTTAATTATCATTAATTTAACAAGTAGTTTAGAGAAAGGATGGGGAGAGAGCTGATTTTGAGAGATATATATATTTAATTATTCTATAAGAGGGTTTTATCGCTTGCTTATTATAATGATAATGATGGGCACCAACAACATCAGATTCATTGAATCTTCCCTTCATCGAAAAGTTTTTTACTCATTATTTTGAACCACCCAATATATTTAAATGCAACACATTACCATTATTTTTTTGGTTGACTTTTGAAATCAAGCCTTTGGTCAACTAACCTTATAAGTTTTTAAGCTAGAAAAGGAAGTATTTGCTAAGATAATATATACTAGCTGCAGGCTTCAAGGTTGTTGCAGTCGTGGTTAAAAGATCACAAGTTAGCGCAGCAGAATATTGACATTATCAAAGCTGGGATCTTCGAGTTAGTGAAGATTGCCACTTCCTCGTCCTTCTGTAAGGGAACTCCCTCTTGATTCTGCTTTCTTTGCTGCTTAATTTATCGTTTGACTCTCCTCAATGATTTAGGTTGTTTAACAATACCATACCCAATGCTATACGGTATGCCTAACCCTGCTTCCCATATATATATATATATATATATATATATATATATATATATATATATATATATATATATTATCTGGGATTTGTAGCCCTATTAATTTATGATCAATTTAATTTTAATAATAACACAACTCATATGGCAATAAAATTCAGGTGTCTGAACCCACTTTCATAAGTTCACCTAATTTTCCCATGCGACCTCTCCGTTGTGTTTCTTCCATCGTACAATTATTGTGTCCATCTTTTATTATATTCGGCAAGTCATAAATTTAGATTGCGTAACAGTGCTCGTTCCACTTTGATGCTTGTCGTAAAAATATGTTGTGTTTTTTTTTTGGTAAATTTATCCAATCATTATTTTCGGTGCATCACCTATAAACGCAATCATTGTCTAAAAAAGTATGTGTTATTTATCTAAAGAATTGATAACTCAACAACAAGTATCAATTATGGATTTACAGGACGCGGGAAACGGCCATGGCCCTCTAAAGATTGAGAAATTTCTGAAGTCGCCCTCATTTTGGTAATTTTTTAAAGAAAGTTGCATAAATTGGCCACTTTACCAGACTTGAACTGGAGGTTTAGCCGGGTCCCAGGTTCCATGAGTTGACCCTGATTAACTCGAATCAACTTAGAAAAAATTAAAAAAAAATTAAAAATTTTAATATTTCATATGAAAAAATTAAGAAACAATCTATATGAATATAGGTTAGACATATTATAAATAATGAAGTTTAAAATATTATTTTAAAATATTTTTTATTCATAATTAAAAAAGATACTATATTAGCATATTATCATTTAAAGTTGAAGTATTTAAATAAAAAAAATTATTCCATGTTGAAAAAATATAACTTTTTCTTGCGAACATAGAGTATATATACTAAATGGCTTCAAATCTCACATTAAAAAATAATTTTTTTCTCGTGAACATAGAGTATATATACTAAAAAGTTTTAAATTTCACATTAAAAAATAAATTATTATTCTAATTCATATTTCATCACGTTAACTAGATTATGAGTCGATTCTATTTAGTTAATTATAATTTTTCATAATTTAATTAAAAACTTCGACTCAAATCAGGTTTTGAGTTATATGTTGGAGGTAAATGTTTATCTAACAAAATATAATTTAATAAGTGTATGCTTTGAATCCCTCAATCACTTCATAAAATTTGGATCCATTATTGGCCGGCATCCACGTCCCTCTTCTCCAAATCTCTTGAATCTGAATTAAAAAAAAAATCAGATTACAAAAAAAACATATGGAGGATAAATATAGAAATATTCGAGAATTATATATATTGGAATTCTACTCGAGGGGTTTCATTACATACATCCGCGCTCACCAAATTATATGTGAAGAAAATCTAATTATGATCATTAATACCTTTAAATTGTTATTTTTTTTCCTTTTTCAGGATCAACTCTTATGCTGCCTGAAGGTTCGTGAGGTACCTAGATCAGTACTACCTGTTCAAAGCGACGATTGCCAAGTCTACATGTTAGGAGAGCATCTATTTTAACATAAAAGGGCAATTTTATCAATTTGAAACTTCCAAGCAACAGATAAAGAAATTAAAGGGTCAGCCTTTTCTTGAAGGGCTGGGTAACCCTTGTACGGAATACAGAAATTCGTCAGCCGAAAATGGGGTCAGAGGTTTTTGGCTGGGAATCTGATGAAGCATCTTTTTAGTTAAAAGATCAGAGTTCATTAAATTTCTGGGATAAAGGGGATGCATGGTGGAGATAGAGATCTTGCGATGTATAGCATGGTTTTAAGCGATCTTGCTTCGTTCTCGTAGAATGGAACCCTAGTTTGAGGGAGGGGGGCCAATATGGACTTGGAGATTTTCAAGTGGGGGTCCAAGAGTCCCTTTCCCAGTTTCTAATCATTGTACAGATTCAACAGGTGGGGGAGAAATCCTTTCTAGGGTTTGCTGTTTCAGCTGTCAACCACATTCTTTATATGTTTTGGCCTACCCTGAATTTCCACGTTCATGTTTAACCAGGATAATGCCCACTTCCTTCCTGCCTCTTGGCCATGGCAGAAGCAGCAGCTGCTAGTATCATCCATAACCGCCGTATTAATAGATGCACGTCCTTTGCCACATTATTGATCCCACACACATTTATAGGTGGGAAGTTGTGTATTGTGAGATAGTTTTAAATGAGAGGTGGGCGTAGCTGCAAGAGAACGTGAGAAATTGAGAGTAATAATGGTTGGGGATTGAATTACAGAAGAAAATGACCTAATTGAACTAAAAAGAAAATCTTCTTAGCGATTCAAGGCAGATTGAAAGAACAAATCTAAAGCATTTCTTGAATGGTTTTCCCAGTCCATCAAAGCAATTCACTCCCTGTGATTTTCATCTACCTTTTCTTCTCTTTTTTTATTGTGAGTTGACGTCCCATTTGAAAAAGAAAAAAAAAAATCCAATTCGTGTGAGTAATTTGATTTTAGCTACCTAAGTACCGAATATTATCCCTTCCAAGGTCTACCTTGACTTGGCTTCACTTGACAATTAAACTAGAAAAAGATGAATATATTTTTATTGAAAATGACAGTAGAAATAAAAAAAAAATGAAAGAAGTTGATATATTAAAATGACTAACAAGAAAATAGCAAAAAACAAAATACATGTAAGAAAAGCAGAAAGTAAAAGAAAAGAGAATTATAAAAACAAAAGGCAAACACTAAAAATAAAAATAAATCAACAGATACATAATTAAAATTGAAAGAGCTGATACAAGCCCAGCTCAATAGAAATAAATTTACTACGCCAGTTTTCAAACGTTTCACACAATAATGGAATCTGTGCTTGCACCTCCTCCTATGTACTCTTTCCTTCGTTCTACGACTGTCTGAATTCTTACCCACAGGAAATTAAAAAAAATCACAAAAATTTATAATTTCAAATAAAGAGAGGAAATTTTCAGCTATTATGTGAGATCCATAAAAAAAAACAATTATGAGACCCATCATCATTAATTCATGTATACAAAACAAGGAGTCCCTCAATCATTTTATGACAATTCCCACATAATTATGTAAATGAGGCAATGATAAATCCATCTCGTAATGATTTTTCCGTATGGCACATTTGTAAAAATCAATTTTGGGCCGATGTCGCATGAATATACGTAGAACTGGGCCTGAAACCCAAGTTTTCTGAAACAAAATCAAAACAAGTCCAACGTATGATCCAACTACTTTCAAGCCTCGATTGCACGATGGACACTTTATAGCTTACTTGCTGTCTCGAAGGCCTAAATCTGGTTGGTAAATAGATAAAATAATTGTAACAATTAATATTACTTGTTTATCTTACCCTCAAAATTAATTAATTGCGAAAACACAAGATTACTTGACCGTAGACGCACTAAAATAGCTGCTTGGTAATGTGGTTATTATTATTTTTTAAAATATTTTTTATATTAAAATATATTAAAATAATTTTTTTATTTTTAAGAAAACAATCTAAAAAAATTAATTTTTAATAAAAAAATTAATTTTTTTAAAAATATAAATAGAGCTATATTTCTGAGCACTCATAACTTAACTCTTAGAAATAGTGGGTTAGATAAATTTTCTTGGGTTAGATAAATTTTCTTGGTGTACATTGATAATTTCACACTTTGATGAAATTTTTTTTGTTTAGATATGTATTATAATAATATTTTTTTTATTTTTAAAATTTGTATGTAAAAAAAATTTAAAAATATATATAATTTAAAACTTAAAAAAATAAGAAACACGAACAAACAGCGATGTTAAAAATCTTGGTGATGTACATCCATCTTATTGTTGGAATTCTATGGCAGTGGAATTTTTATTCTTCTTTACCGCACGTAATCAAGTCTTCTTCTTTGTTGTGTCCTTGTCAGCTTCTCTCTCTACGTCTGTTTCAGACGAGATATAGTTTGGTAGGAGTAGTTATTTTAAAATATTTTTATTTAAAAATATATTAAAATATATATTTTTTAATTTATTTTTAAAATTAATGTATCAAAATAATAATAAAAATAATTTTAAAAAATAATTTTAATTTTTTTTTAAATACAGTTAAACCATGAAAACAAAAGCTAATTAAAGTTACACGGCATGAGGTTGGTGTGCATGGGAAAACAATGTGATGGTATGTTCTCGTGTTTTAGCCAGTCCTACTGTGGCTGTCACCTTCTGCCCTTTCATGGCCTGCCAAGTAAAAATATGGGCTTTTAAGTGTGATGTCCCATCTCACCTGAATTTTTACAAAAAATTTACATCGCGGGTAGATTTGCAGTAAAAGACGGACGGTGATATAATTTTTAAAATAATATTAATATAATTTTATTTGTTTATGGGTATTCCAGTCATCAAAAGTTACGTTAAAGAGTTAAATTATATTTGAATATATTTAATATATATTTATTTTAATAATATGATATTAATAAATATTTTATTGATTGATGAATCTAAAAATAACTTAGATGCTATCAATTAACTTAATATTAAATAATAAAATTAAAAAAATTAAAAAATAACTTGATTCAACTTAAATAAATTTATCAAAATTATAATATGAGTCATGTGATAAGAATGAGAAAAAAAAAATTTAGCTTATCAATCACTGAAACATGTAAAACAATCATTCAAAAATAAAAATAATATTTTTTAAAAAAAATTAGAATCATCTAATTGAGATGCCGTTAGATGGGTACAATATCATTGTCTTGGTGGCTTGACTTCTTTGTTAGCATGTTAATTGTCTTTTTTTTCTAGTCTTTCCAACTGGATTATTGGTGAGCAAGAGCAATATAAAATCTGGGTTTTTTTTTTTAGTTTAGAGATTTTTTGTTTACAAAGATGTAACATTCATTGATATGAAAATTAAAACAAAATAACTTCTTACATCATAATCAGAAAACCAATCTAAAGTAAAATTCTATGAAAAGAAAATAATAGAGCTTTTGTGTCATCTAAGGACATTTGATGAAGTTGTAAAACAAATTCATTTAGAAAATGTTATGTTGGGCTTTCAATGGCCTACTATGTAATTGAGCCTGTGAGTTGGCTGTGTATGAAAATTCCTGAAAAAATAAGTTTATTATTTATTTTTATTGGTATTCTTCGTCTTCAACCTCTTATCATCATCTCTTTTCTTTCACTCGGAGCTTATTCTGAGTTCAAAACTCTGTTATTTTTCTAACTCGCAGAAGAGGATTCGTTTTACAAGTTCTCCACCCTATCATGATCATCTCCCTGACAAAATATCAGTCACCTCATCTTTCTGTCATTAAGGGTTTAGGTAAAACTTCCCTTTAGCAATGGCGGTTCGATTTCGCTATCCTTCCAAGCAAATTTATTTGATAAGACAAAGAATTAAGTTATTATATCATCATTTTGTCGAATACGACAATGTTCAGAAAACGTTGCTCACCAGCTACCATTAAAGACTCCATGAGCTAGGAGCTTGTTTTTCTCATTTCTAGAATCTGAATTCTGTGGTCTTGAAGTAGGTTGATAAGCTACGATCATGGGGTCTCAAGATACTAAAGATGTCCCTTTCCTTTCCATTGTTAAAACATCTCCAGTAATCTGCTACCCAAGCCATTTCATAGTCCACACAGACGGACATGACCATTGTAAACATGGTCTCTTGAAGCATTGCTTTCTCTCAAAAACCTAATAATAACACTGTACAGCTTGTCCTATTCAAGGCCAATGCATATACTTTGTACATTTATTAACAAAGCAATAAATTGAAGCGTTCTTAAAACCATCTCAAAGCTTTCATTTTCGTCTGTATCATCCATGTCAGCTGTCATTTATTGCATCTTTTTTTGCTGAATTGAATCCCGTGTACGTTGTTTCACTTGGAAATATTTCATGTAGACATAGACAGACTAGACATTGAAGTTGCCTGCTAAGGAAATGCGCAGGAAGACTTGTCACCATGGCTTAACCAGCTAACCATCTCTTACTGTCTACACAATGGCGAGGTTTTTTGTGCAGGTGGGGTGGGACATCGAATTAGCCCTTCTCTCTCTCTCTCTTTAATTATGGATATTTAAATCAATTTACACATATTTCAACTAATCTTTAAAATCTTAAAATTAATAATTATATAATCCTCTCTGAAAATTCTGAAATTTATATCACTCAAACCCAGAATCTAAGCTATAACCTCGAAATTGAATTAGCCTATTTTTACATTACAGGCAATGGAAGAGGAGAGCATGTGACGGCAACAAATTAACAACAGGACTTCCTAAAATCCAAAGGAACAAGAGCACACCATGACATTAATTTTCCGCCCATGCACAGTCACATCACTGGCCTAAAATAAACACTACTTCTCGCCCCCACAAGCAGAGAGAAGAAGCTGACAGAGACAGACCACTAGAGGAAGAGGCTTGATTACAGGCTGTAAAGAAAAAAAGAAAAAGGCAGAGATAAGGTCCCCACCTACCTAGAACACATACACTGCCATTGAATTACAAGAATCAATGAACATGTGCAAGAATTTTATTTTATTTTTTATCTTGCTGACCCTTATGATATTTCCTAGCAGTCAAAAACTGCGGTTGAAAATCAGACAACACTCCGCTATAGAAGGCACTTCAATCGACGATCCACTTTGAACTGCAAAAGCAGCCACCCCTAGTAACTTTTGCTTCTTTACCTTCTCCTCCTCTACCATCCTTTCACCTCAGATGGTACCACCATCGCTTGATTCTTGATGCACAGCCAAAAGGTTAAAGAAAAATAAAACATAAAACATAATGCACATGCAGATCTAATCTTTTCTCAGTAATAGCATTTATTATATGCTCTTGTTCAATAAAGATACCCCAATAATTACGAATGCAATCTTTGTCTGCCTCCATATCTTAGAATAATTTATCAAGTAAAATAAACCAGCATGAATAATTGATCAAAATAAACATAGCTTCACATAAACAAAGCATGTTGTAAGTTAGACAAGAGTGCAGAAAATATATACATAAATTTCTCTCACTGATAAGACAGGATGTCCTGGAATGGTAGAGATACCAAACAAGCAAGACAGAACATTTCACATTTCAGTATAGAAAAGAACCAAGTTGAGACATCAATCTAATCAGGTTTTCATTTAAAGTAATCAACCAGGTAGGGCAGGGTACTCTCGAGATCCCCTTCTTACTCCCTCATTCAGTCCGTCAGACAGTGAGATCCAAAACTTCAGATGGTAAGAATTAGACCAGAACAGCTTAAAGAGGCAATGTTTTAGTAGGAATAAGCGCAAGTGAGGGAAAAAGAAGTCAATCCATTGCATGAATTTAACAAGGTTGAGATCAGAAATCCCCAACGGGTAATATCTACTAGATGTAGTCAAGCATAGAGAAGGTTCACCAAAGGTAAAATTCCAATCACATCCTACAAAATTACAAATGAACATGGATTGATTACCATAAAGCTCAGAAGTTTGAAACAGGAATCCTATTAAAACAACTTTAAATAACCCGCAAATCCACAAAATCTACTACCTTCATTATACCAGAACCACCAATCTTCTCACTGGCTTGAAAAGGAGGGCAAGACAAACGCTAAATGCAATTGCGGATAAAACTGGCTTTGCTCACAGCATGCAATCGGTTCTAGCTGGCAACCGCCGGAAGAAATTGAGTGGAACTGATGGAAGTTTGTGGCGGAACCTAGGATGTCTCAGCACATAAAACCCAGTGAGAAGTGCCACAACTTGGAAAGGAGTAACATAGAGAACAATGGCAGCAATCAGACAAAAAAGCACAAACAGAGCTGTGGCCCTTGGGTCTCGCCAGCTCAGCAGAGATTGCAGCCTCTCCCCTTGAGTAGCTAAATCACCAACAACAGTCTGAATCCTCCCCGCAATACTTCTCAAGCGATCATATCTCATCCTTACAATATCAGGAGGCCGCGAAGTAGGGAATGTGTCAAATTCCTCATCCAATTCATCAGGATGAGCAGACTCTGCATGAGAGAGACGAGTGTCCATGTGGGGAGGATGCCTTGGCCTCCATCTATAATACCAAACACCGATCAGGAAGAGATACAGGAAAATTGTGGGCAAGATAAGTTCTGGAAAAAGAACTAGGATTATAAACAATATGTGGATCAGCACAGTAGTGATTGGGTTTTTCCAATTGCATATCTGATCAAACCATTTTCCTACAGCAATTAGCCCACCAAAAACATTCATGATTCTAAAAAAGTTGGCTTTACTTCTTCTCATGCTCCACATGTGAGACCCCACATCCAGCATATATTCAACAATCTCCTTCCTTAATGGTGGCTCTGCCCTGCTCAGCCTCATTGACACAATCTGAGTGGCCTGATGCCTTAAGCTATCTAGCTGGCTGACAGTCAGTGGATGGATATAATGCATCTTTGGCAGCAAAGGTTGTGAATACATGTGCATCATATTAAGCAAGGATGAGCACGTAAAACGGACTGCCAAATGAATTTCTCCCATCTTCTTGACACCATTAGGATGCAGGACCAACAGTGGGTAGGAGTGTGTGTAAACCCTATCAGTTTCAAGTGTGGAAAGACGGATTCGTACCTTTCCGATCCTTGAATCCCTTGCCCCCCCAGCCTTGTCACCTCCATGCAAATGACAATTATCAAAGACCCCAATTGTTATGACAGTACAGGGATCGAAAACCTCCCAAGTATATTGCTCATTCCACTTGGGTGTGAAACTGTCGATAATGGTCCTTGTACGAACCCACTTCTGCCCATATTTTGCCACACAGTATGCATCAGTTGTTCCCCGACTATCCTTTGTCTTCATGGGCATCAATCCCTGAGCATTGAGAATACCCACTTCCAGTACCCCTATGCTGTTCTTCCACAGCTGTTTAGCTGTCGGACGAAGATCACTACTATAGTGTGTTGATTCATCCAAAACATGATAACCACCCTCCAAGCAGATCCTCGTGTGAATCCTGCTGGAAAACTTTGTTTCTTTCTTCTTTTCCCCTTCTACAATAACATGTCTCTCCAGATTAAACCACCTAGTGTTCACAGGCTTATGGTCCAGCCTTCTGTCCACATACTGCATTGGAATCGCACATTTCCCCAATACTTCATCCTTGTTGGGCGCAATTCTATCTTCCACACTCAAAATCAAGGGCTCCTCAAAAGATTCTGCTGCCACAAACATAAGGTCCTCGTTCCACATAGGATTAATACTCCTGCTAGGAGAAACTCTTGTTCTCAAGACTTGATTTCCCAGGGTAGCTTTAACATATACTTCTGGATACCTGCCTTTGTCACTTGGTTGCAGGTCCTGAGCTTCAATCACATTGACCCTCAAATACCATAATTTTGGGGAGAGATATACCTTGGAACGAATATTAGCAAGACCATCCGTCCCAGTAACAGTAGCTGCATCTGAATGCCATGCTTCTGGAAAAGCTTCATCTGCCTGTGTCCCCATCCACACCGCTAACATCAATTCCCCCTTAACTTTATCTCCCTTCCTATCCTCCAGTCGATACCACTGTGGTGCCAAAGGACTATCAGGAGGAACCCGTTTTGGGATCTCATTCAAATCAAACAAAACCCGACCCATGAAATCATCCTTCACAAAATCCTTATCCTTAACAGTAACCTCAAGCATCGAGGCCTGAATACGATCCTTTGAGAATGCAAACACCTGGTTCCACTCCGGGTTCGACTTCTTCTCAAAATGCCGAGTCGTACCCTTATAGTTTCCAAGTTTAACTTCCACATACGGATCACAACTACCCGTAACATCCTTGGCAGGCAATTCCTTGGCCTTAACGACCCGGACATAAAGATATTGCATCTGCTCCACAAGATCATAGGTGCTTGTAAGCCTGTCACCGGTGATCTTCCCCCCTCCCAGATGGGGATTGGTCTCTTTCAATAGAAAATCCTCATGTAGAGGCCTCTGCATCTTGTTGGCTCAAAGGAGAGACACTCAATCTTCAAGTTGAAGTTGAAGAGTTTGTCTTCTATAGAACCAAAATAATAAAAAAAAAGCTTTGAATTCAGAGTCTTTCAATTCAAAAACCCTGAAATATAGGAACAAAAGATCCAATTAGCCGTTAGTAATACCAAACTTAAGTAATTTAAATAGAAAAGGAGACTTGATAATAGGAAACTAACAAAATCCAAATATTGAAAGAACCAAAAGTAACCTTGACAAAACAAATATGAAAGGGAATATTTAAAAACAAAAAGTTAAACAAACCTCCATGAACTCAAAACGACATTAATATAAAACAAAACTACACAGAATGATCTCTAATATTTCATCAGATCCTTCAAATGACTGTTACGTGCAAACAAACCTTCAAATCTTCAGATCTGAAACGCTTCAACGCTGTAAAGAAAAAACACAGACAAACAAAAATCGGAAGTCATAAAAAACCAAAACCATAAATTATTAAATCAAGACTTTTACACCAAAAAAGAAAAACGAAACAAAATGCTCGAAATGTACCATAGACTTTCTTTTCCCGTTTGGTTGCTCAGAAAATGCAGGAATGTCCGAGAATAAACCGTATACTATCACAGATTTTCCATTTCCTTCTCATCAACTCATAAAAAAGCACATTCAACAACTCTTTGTTTGGTTTATCAGAACGTTTGCATATAGTTGAGATTTTTCATTTTATTTTCCTTCACTTTTACTCATTTTCAAGGAAAATAAAAGCGCCAAACAAACAAACAAAGAAAACAAAACCAAAACAGCAACATTACAACCTTGAAAAACCAGAGCAAAAGGTAACGTCCAACATGGAACAAAAATGCTCAAAGCTAAAAAGAAAGAAAAGGATTATCAGCAATATACCTTAGAGAACATGAGGAAGAAGATCCAAAGAAAGAACCCCAGCGCTCCTACAACTACATAGACAGGTAGAATCAAGAGGGGGGGGGGGAGTAGCGGTGCTTTTGCTTTTGCTTTTTTTTTTTTAGTGTTTATTTCTAATATTTGTGTTTATTAGTGTTTGTGTTTTTCACTTTAATGAATCTGGGAGAGAGAATACACACAGAACATACTCTTTCTCCCACTTTTGCTTTATTTATTTTTTTGGGTTCTCTGCTGTTTTGTCTCTGTTTGTGTACAGAGGGGAGGGGAGGTACGTGGGGCCCACAATCAAGCGTGTAAAGGACTGTGGTCGGGGCTCGCACGTTTAGTGACCGTTTATTTTTCAAGGAGCTTTGTGTTTGTGGGGGCGTTTGGGTGTTTTTTTTTGGGTGGGTGAATTGGATATATTAGGAAGCCTCGTAGCAAGTTAAGCAGAGAGTCTTTTCATGTTCTGTGATTGGATTGGTGATGAAAATGATATTGTACGATTTTATTATTTTTGTATTTTGTGTGTTAGTTAAGGCATTGGAGATGGATTATAGTTATATATTGCCTGGAGTTGAATAGCCATATCAATTTATTTTTAATATGTTTTTTATTTAAAAATATATTTAAATGATATTTTTTTATTTTATAAAATTTATTTTTAATAGCACCTTAAAATAATCTGAAAATAAAAAAATAAAAAAAATCAAATTTATTTTAAAGATATTTTTAAAATGCAAGAATAAACTAACTTGAAATATACTTCTTTTGGATATGGTGTGAACTTTTTAGCTTGAGCCTTAATGATTAAAAAATATATATATTATTTGTGTATGTGTGTTTGTTAATTTAGTGTTATTTTTAAAAAGTTTTATTAATTAAAAATATAATAAAATAATTTAATATATTTTTCAGTTGGAAAACATTTTCAAAACCATACACTATAGTAGTGCCAAACAGGCACCAAATAATTGAAATGACAATAAATTTAATTATTTTTTAAGGTCTGACAAACTTTAAATTAAATGAAGTTAGAATTAAATTGAATCTTTAAATATCCATAAATATATTGATGTGGATTTATGGTTCTATGATACCAATACAAAATACGTATTTATTATAAATATTAATTAGATATTTGTTTTTATGTCATAATATTAATATTTTGCATCAAATTTAGTTTAAAATAAGACAAATTACTTTGAATAGTAGAGTAATAATGCTTCTTGAGTAAAAAAGCTGAAAAAGAGGAGCAAAGGGACCCATATTTAAGTCCCCTTATTAAAAGAGTCAATACATTTATGTACGGTGCCGGTATTGTTTTTGATGTATGGATGGAAAATGTGTTGGAGAATATGTAAGGTTGTTTTTAAATATAATTTTTGTTGTATATAATTTTTGTTGTTTGAAAATGTATTAAAATAATATTTTTTTTATTTAAAAAATATTTTTGAAATTAAAATATTTAAAATCTTAAAAATCTAAATTTAAATAAAAAATTAAATATTCAACACAATTTCAAATTACTCCAAAACAAAAGTATTGGTAGATTGCATTTGGAATTGCACATTGGAAATAAAAAAGACATTTAGAATTATTAATTATAGCTTTGGCAAGTTAATTATCCTCTATCTAAAGCCATTTTTCCAAGTGAATTTGGGAATATTATATAGGCTGTATTTTATTTGAAAAAGAAAAGAAAGAAAGAAAAAAAGAAAAGGGGTAGCCTAGAGGCCAACAGTGTTTCTAAAAGGTGCCTTGCATGTGAATTGCATATTTACCAAACAGTTCACAGTGACAAAAGCTTTGCTGTCCTCTGATGGAATTCCAACGTAGGAAAGCGTGCACCTTTGTCGAGTACGCAGATACTTACATCCCTGACGTCTGTTTTAAGGTCGAAGTTTCAAAGCATGCTTAAGGGTTACGTGTCCTTCATTGAGGTAGGCTTCATGGTAAGTGTTTGCGGCTGGCGGTAATGTTGATAATATAAATGCCGTACACGGACAAAAGGGTTATTCTGTAAATTCAATGTTTGGCTTGGGTTTTTTTTCCCCCTCAACAGTGTCTTGGGCTCTTTTATCAAACTGGACAGTTTGGTAAGAGATTTAAGGTTATATCACATGATAAAAAAATATAGGAAAATAGCATATTTTAATTTAACTGTTAATGAAAATCATGGTTTTATCAATAAATTATTAGTAAAAACAGTGGTTACATTAAACAATTGCTATTATTAATAATATCTGTATTAAACAACCGCTAATAATAATAATGGTTGTTCAATATACTATACTAATATAAATAATTGTTGTGTTATCTAGTATAATTTCAGTTTAATATCTAAATTTGACATAAAACAAACATTAAACCATCACAACCTTAGAAAAAAAATATAAATTATCAAACTTCTAACCTATAATTGATGAGAGTGTGATTAGAGGCTGATTAATTATAGCGAGTTAAGGTTGATTTTATTCTTGGTTTTTGACTCTCAGAGTTTTTTCCTTTAGCAAGAGTCGTGGCCAAGGAGAATAAAATAACTATTATCTTCTTACTATACTACTCCCCAAAACTTTTTCAAAGTATATCATTCCCCTAAAATTTTCTTCTAACTGTATCAGTTTTTTTTTTAAAAAAAAAAAATGGTGTCGTTCATGCTCTCCACCGGAGATATTGCATTGCTTTCGTTGGACGCCCGCTAGCTTGTAACGCCACCGCAGCCCGCGTTGCAGGCAAAAGCATGTCTAAGAGGTCCATTTCGCACAAGAGATAATGGTCCAAAGAGTGGAGTACTTAGCTGCTCAGCAAAGAAAGCAAGACAAATTAAAACTTCCCTACAATTGAGCCATGGTTGTGGAGGTTTGCCTAGCGTGTTTCTTTCGTTTGTTAGCTAGGTATAATCGTTTTTTTCTTTTATTAAGGTATAATATTGCTTTGAGAAAACATTTTTTCAATGTTTTGAGAGAATATCAGTTTGGTGGGTTTCTTTCTTTAAAAAAAATGAAGAGAGGTGCAAATTGGCTCGTAGTTTTAAGAGCTGAATTGTGGGTTAGATGGATAAATTTATGGGATGATGGATTTAACCGAGTCTAATGGATTTTTTTAAATAAAATAATATTAATTTAGATATTTTTAAAAAATAATTAATGCCATTTTGGTGGGTTTTTTTCTTAAGAAAAAATGAAGACGGGTGTCGAATCTCACTCTATTTTTAATCAAGCCACATAAATTTAATAAAGTTAACTTTTTATATAATTTAAAATAAACCCGATTCAATTAAACCATTAGTCAATAAATCACTGTCACCTAAGTTTTTGGCTTTCTAAATAATAATAATAAAAAAAAAAAAAAAAATTTGAATTGCGTTTGAGATCATCTGTCAAATACACTCTTAACAATTGAAATGGGTTTATGAAGAAAAAAGAAGAAGAAGAAGAAGAAGAAGAAAATCAACCTTAAAATGGAATAGATGTATCGCATGCTTTTTAAAGAGCATGTTCGAACCTGCATAGGGTGGGTTTGAATTGGGTGTTGTAGTCACCAGGCTAATAAATGGTGAAAAAGAAAACGTTGAAAATAAAATTAAATAATTTTTTAAAAAAAAAATAGAAAGAAAGAAAGATGAGAGGTATTTAAATCCACCAAATGATAAACAAAAGTCTGAAAATTGACCCAAAATACCAAATGTTTTTTTTATAAAAAAAAAGGCATGCTTTGACCCTACAGGCTACAGGAGTACAGTTTTGTGTTCGAGAGAGAAAATTACAAGTCCATTATTATTCGGCTTATTCTCCTGCACATCGTTAGCAACAACTTACTTCATCAGAATGCAGTGATAGATAGATGGAGACATGCATGCAAAGTGTCGTCAAGAACTAACACGGTGTTAGTGCTCATTCAACCTTTGATGATTTATCCACGGAAAGTTCGATGTTTTTTGTCGACATAATTGACGGGATCTGCAATCAAAGGCAGACACTTGGCGTGGTGGGTTCTACACGCAATCAACTGCATTCATTTTCTCTAAATTATTCCATCGATCCCTCACTGTCAATAATAACCGAATATCTCTGTTAACCAGTCTCAGTGTGCCATGGAAGGGTGACTTTTGCAAGTAATTGACCTCTCTGTCTTAGTTCATCAGCTATCACTCGCCTGAGATTTTGGGTCGCCGTCGCTATTAGCCGTGTTCATTTTATTATTTTAAAAGTGTAAATCGAAGCCTCACGCATGCATCATCATGCAAGACAAAGCTGGGATAGATTTTGTTATTTCCTTCCAACTTTTCCAGCACGATCATGTAAATGGCGGAGAACGACATGGTTGATCTTCCCATCACCTCGATGGTTTTAATTTGATCAAAATCAAAGGAGAGTTCCTTATGCTTGATGTTTCTGAACAGCATGGAGCAGTTTGCTTGCTCCAAATCTCACCCTTTCTGCCTTTCATGTTGACGTCGTGTTCCTTCTCTATATAAATAGCGTTAAAAATTTCCAAGCTATCACTTAGAGCGTTTTTGAAAAAATATAGTTGTTGTTGTTTTTTAAAGTGTTTTTTATTTAAGAAAGCATGTTAATAATATTTTTTAATTTTTAAAAATTATTTTTAATATTAGTTCATTAAAATAATTTGAAAACATCAAAAATATATTATTTTAAAATAAAAAATAAAAAAAAATAAAAAAAATATTTAAAAATATTTTTTCCACCTAAATGCCAAACACCATCTAAAGCTTTGAGAAAGAAAATGAACAGAAGCTTTTCTGATTCGAGGAAGAGTATGTTCTCACTGCCTGCTGGCTAGCATAGTTGGGGCGTAGAAGTGACAAGCCTATAGAAGCTACAAACACATTTGTACTTGAGACAGAACTACTCAAAAAAAAGCCCATGCAGGGGATTTGGAGCCTTGTGTCGTGTCTAGGAGTCCGGTTTGACTTTATTTTTTCAAGTCTTTGAAATTTTTTATAAAATTTTAAATTAATATTTTTTATTATTTTAATATAATAATGTTACAAATAAAATAAAAGGTATTTAAAATTTTTTTTTAAAAAAAACAAAAGACAACTATTGCCACGGCCAGCGAGGGATCCTTCCTGTTGTCGGGCTGCCTCGCTTTAAAGAGATTTGAGGGTTTAGTTCGAGGCCCATCAGCATAGGACTGGCCTGGAACTAGGTCCAAATAATTTTTGGGAAGCGGTAGAGAAAGTTGCCTCTGGCAAATCCTCTCCTTTGTTAAGCTTAAGTATGGTTTAAAGATGGCCTGGAAATTAAAGGCGGGTTATGAAAAGAGCCACTAGTGAAAACACCTTTCTATTACAGTAGGCAAAGACGCATTAAAATTTAAAGAACACTTCAAACTCTTAATTTAAATTTTTTACTTAAAGTTTTCTTGTTTAAAAAACTTGTCTTGAAAAAATTTTATATCTTCAAAAATTTTTATTTTTTTTTTGTTGAGACCCTCTATTTATAGAGATTTATAAGAATTTTCAAATTCTTTTCCAATACCACGTAATATGATTTTATTAGTTGATTTTTATTTGATGGATTCTTATATTTATAATAAGATATTTGTAATATATCATTCCAAATATCAATCTTTCATTGGCCAAGAAGTATATGAAGACTCATTTATTTTTCATGTCATTTATTTTAATTTTTTATCTTTTTATTGTAAAAATAAAATAAAAAGGGCATAATAAAAAACCTAACATTATATTATTTATTATTACTAATTTTTAAAACCCAACACCCCCCCCCCCCCCACCACACACACAAATGTTTTCAAAACGTATCCCTCAACCATAATTACCTATAATTACTCGTCAAATAATAATATTATCCCTTCATATTCAACTTTCAGGGTATTACATGTTATTTGTCCCATAAAAAAACCTAAATAAAACTTGTGATATTATGTCATTATAGGATTAACATGGCATTAATAAAGTTGATTAATAATTGGCAATCTTCAATGAGTAATATAAATCCACTAATCTTAAAAATAGTCTGTCAACTCAGGAATTTGGTTAATTTCTTTTTATATAATATCATATCTTTAATGATTATGGGATTAATAATATATAAGTCTTAATTTAAGTAGTTTACATGAAAATAAAGGGTTTTTTTTATAGAGATATAAAAGGGCTGGTCTACTAAACTTAAATGGTTTTAAACAAGCTACAGTCAATATGTTACCTTCTCTATGTAACATGACAAATGGTCCAAAGCCTTATTGAATATTCTTTAAAGGTGTTATTTGAACATCCTAGCTTTGTCATGTAAAGAAGAAGAAAAAAACTAAATTTCTAATGCATGAATCTTTGGTGGCTGGCCAAAAGAGCTTAAACATCTTGGTTAGGAAAATATTGAAACATTCTAAAGATGAAGGACTAATGTGTCCTTCATTGCATAAATTGGGTACTGACATGTACTTATCCAAAAAAATAATAATCATGAAATTAACATTACCATTAAGTTGGAGTTTTTGGTTTACCCCTGTTCACAGAGAAAATTATTCCAATGAATATTGTTAAGTTTATTCAATTATTTTTTTTAATTTAATAATTTAATATTATATTTGTTTATTTATTAGACTATCTTATTCACATGATATGAATAATGAGTTTAACAAATTAATCCAATTGATTTAGTTTTTTTATATATAATTAACTTTTTTTTCCTAATCTCATAATTTAATATTGGGTTGGTTGAGAATTAAGTTCATAAGTTGTTTTGTTTACTTTCTATAAGGGTATTCCGGTTTGATGACTAGAGAATAATGCTATTGAGTTAACTCGAGTTGGCTCGAGTTGTTTTAGTCTTTTTCTTTAATTGATTTTTTAAAATTTTTTATCAATCAACATTGGATAGGTTGGGAATTAAGCTTTATAATCTACTTTGTTTTGCTTTCTATGAAAATATATTGGTCTCATGATCATGTTTAAGGGTTTTGGCATTTTAATATCTGTTAAATTAAGTTGTTTTTTTATGTTTTTTTTTAAGATGCTATCTCGATCTCATAATTTTAATCACATTGAATTTGATTTTTCACTGAGTTGTCATTGTCTCATGACCCGGGTTGCAAATTTAACGAGTTAAACCATTTGACTTAATTATTTTAATTGTCTTTCCCTTAATTTCATTAATTAATATTGTATTTGATCGAGAATTATGTTTCATGATTTATTTTAATTTGTTTTTTATTAGATTATCCTAACTTCATGACCCTAAAATAATGCTTAACAGGTTAACCCAATTTATTTTTGGTGCCACCTTTTTAATTAATTTTTTTACAAATCTCATCATTCAACATTGAAGCTCGAAAAGGGTTGATTGAGAATTGATCTTCATAATTTATTTTGATTTGCTCTTTATACAATTATCTTAATCCTATAACCAAAGTCGTAGATTTGACATGATAATCCAAATTAAATCATTTTTTTTTATTTTATTTTCATGAAGTTTTCTCAGTCTCATAACCTGGGTTATGAGCTTGACATATTGATTTATGTTGTTTTTATGTTCATTTTTAATTGATTTCTTCAACATTATGATAATTGAGAATTGATTTTTTTTTAATTTTGATTTGTTTCTACGAGATTTTCTCAGTTTTATGATCCGAATCATAAGCTTGATAAGTTAACTCGGGTTATTTTTTTGGCTCATTTTTAATTGATTTTTTTCTTCAATTTCGTCATTCAACATTGAGTTGACTGAGAATTAGATTTTATAATTTATCTTGATTTGTTTTCTATGAAGTTATTATAGTCTCATAATCCAGGTTACATATTTAACATGTTAACTTAGATTGATCAAAGTTAATTCAATATATTGTTATCTTAATATTAAAAAATAATATCATATTGATTTTTCTTGGAGCCAAACTATGTCTTGTAGATTATCTAGGTTACTTTTAAACTTACAAAGTTAATCATACCATATTAAGTTAATTGGACATTTTTTTTATTTAAAAATTAAAATTAATATTTAAATATTTTTTTATATTAAAAAAAACTTGAGCTGAATTGTAGCATAACACATATTACTATTTTTCTTTGTTCGGTCAATGATTTAGTTAATCACAAAAATAGAAAGCAGATCCCATAGGAAACCTCATTCCACGTGCTCCGATAACAACCTCAAAACATGTCATAATCTGATTGCCTTCTTTGTCAAATCTTCTAATCACCTCACGGCACGTAATTATTCCCCATGCATACACCCACACTGAACCGCAACCCTCACTCTCCTTCTTTCTCTCACAAAACCACCGTTAATCATCTCCCCAAGATCTCTAAAACACAATATAACTACTCTCTCTCTCTCTCTCTCTCTCTCTGAAAAACCATGTCAACAGAGACAACGTCCACAGCCGACCCGAGTCCAGACCCGGCTCCGACTCCAAACCCGAATTCAAGCTCCCTCATCCACCCACGACGGGAGCCATTCGAGCACGGACTCTTACCAATCCCCAAACTAATCTTCCCTGACACGACACAAATCCTTACACAACTCAAACAAAAACTCGCTCCTCACAACCGAGTCAACTCATCCTTACTCGCTGACTCTCTCCAGATCTCCGCCGACCACGCGAGGCTGATCCTCGACACGCTTGCATCGGTCCTGAATTCCGAGTCCGACCCGCTCGTGAAAGCTCTGCCAGATGAGGTTGATTCAGCTGGTGCCGATTTGCGTGATCTGATTTTGTTTCTATACATCCAGTCTTACAAGAAGTTGTTGCCTAGAACGCATAAAGATGCTGCTGCTGTTGCTGATGTTTGGCCGTCGACCTCAGCTTTCGATGGCTACTTATCGGCTCTATCGCCGCTTCAGGTATTTCTTTCTTCGTAATTAGAGGGATTAACTTGGCCAATTGTATAAATGCTGGTTTTTTTTTTTATGGTGATGATGTTAATTGGGATCGTAAATGTTTTGTCTGTGATTAATTTGATGGAAATCTTGTATTTCATCGTTGATTAGGTTGATGATTATACAATGTGATAACATTTAGGAAAGAGTTAATTGCGTTTCATATCATAATGATCATCGCAATCAAGAAAATGCGCGTTCTTTTTCTTTGTTGTATGTTCTGGGTTATTTCAACGGGCTATGAATTCGCTTATGATTCCATTTCTGGATAATTTTTCTCGGGGTTTTAAGATACTGATTTTGTTTTCTGAATTTCTGGTTTGGGAGATTGGATGATAGGTTTTGGCACATTATCTGGTGCACAGTTTCATTCTGTAGAACTATAGTTCTGGCTTGCTGATGCTCCTGGTATTCGCTTTTTATGGTGAGCTAACCAGAGTTTACACAGCGTTGACACTAAACGCTTGTCTACAATCTTGGATTCATCAGCTTTTGCTAATGCCTTCAATGCTTAGAATGCTGCAAACAATACCAATTTGACAGATGTTATAGGGATTATGTTTTGTTTTGTTTGTTGTGTTTGCATGTACATAATGTAGTTTAAAACTCATTTTAACGTTTTGTGGCTTGTTGTAATTGCTATTTTTGGAAATTTTGATTGTAATGTGTTCATGTTGATTTTTAGCTAGCGTTCCTTTGATTGCAGCTTGTGCGTAGCAACAGCCGCCGGTTTATGCCATCGCAGGCAGATGAAGAGGCTCATCAGTTGTCCTACCTACAAAAACACATGGCTAACATTCTCTCTCTTTTGGCAGAGTCCGTGGAAGGAGAAGGAGAAGAGTCTCTGGTTTGTCAATTCAGTTGTCTCTACATTTGGTTAGGTTTACACAGAAAAGTTTTCTTTTATGCACGCATGCTTTAGGAATTATAACTTTCTGCTCATGAGAGTATATTTCCAGAATAAATATGATTTTAAAAATGTTCTAAGGCTTTTAACTTGTGGAGTTTTATTGACGCATATTAATGGTTGGATCTTTTGGTGACTTCATAACTTATTTTTCTGCTTGTTGGTTTCTTTTTCATCATGGTATTAATTTGCTAGTTTAACTACACTGTATTAGGTTTTATCCATGGAAGGATTTGAGCACCTTGGATTTCTGATTCAATTTGGTGACAAGGGATCTGAAGTAGTCACCTTAAGCCAAGCTGCTCCATTTTTTGCCAATTCTGATCCTGACATGCCTGCCGTTCCTGTTCCTGCCACACAAGTCCTTGATTGGATTTCACAGAATATCGCATCTGCTTTGGAGCATATTACTGAAAGAATTTCTGCAAAAGAAAATGGACCAGCCAATTCATCTGACTCTGATGTTGCCATGGCTGATGCTTGTACAAGTTCAATCAAGACCTCGCCTAGTGCTAGGGGTTCATGTTTTATTGAGGGGATCTCTAAGTCATCATTTGTAAAGCAAGCATTGGATCTTAAAGGTTGTTCTTCTGTAAAGGTTAGCATTGAAACGAATATTCATCTATATGTGTCTGTGTTCCTTAAAAATAACTAGGTAGCATTATGTGAATTTATGATTTCCTATTTTGAAATTATCACTTTTAATAGCGATTATTTAATGATATCTGGCAGATTTTTGTGCTTAGTTCAATATCATTCTGCTTGACTTAAAAGCATGTTTTCTTCTTCTTCTTAAAATGCATGGCAGGCTTGATCCTTAATTTTGTTAACATGTAAATCACATTTAAACTTATATCTGCTTGCAATGCTGATGGGATCCGACTTTAGAAATTTGGTTATGAACTTTGGTCATGGATATGCCTGGCTTTCTCTGACATTTATGTGTTGTCTGGACCAGTCTGCACCATGCCAATTTGTTATTATCTGTCATGTGAGCTACCTCAAGAAGAGAAAAGAGCCCTTACCTTTTTTTGACCATTGTTTTGGTGAACATTTCTTTGCTTGATTTGTCCATGCAGCATGGTTTAAAATATTTCTGCTTCAAGTTTGTATTGTTTTTTGGCCATTTTGACACTGTTGTGTGGTTGCAGGTTCTGAATTGTCATGATTCCATCCTTTACATCTTAGCACCTTTGAGATATGCTACCATTTATGGATGCTCTGATTCCACTATAGTTCTTGGAGCTGTTGGCAAGGTAGTAACAAATGTTTGATTTTTGTTGAGTATTGACTGTTTCAGTACCTAGTGTTTGGACCAGCTGGAAACCTTTCTTGAGTGGTAGTTTTTTTAGTTACCAAGTGCACCTCCTTTAACTTACGAGAAATTGATTGGTTTAAATTTTTATAATTTGATTTTTCACCACATTGCTGTCTACAAGTGTATATGCAAGTGCATATGGCATTATCATATATTACATTAGCATCTGTAGTGCATCTATTAATTCTTCCTGTGTGGACATACCACTTGATATTTGTGTGAAGAACATCTACTGAGGAATCTATGGTTGCCAACTTTATGCATGGAGAGGGTACCTTTCCACATTCCTTCATCTGCTATATTTTTTCATAGTAGTTGTTACTTTTGCTGAGTGATTAGTCCTGCAGCGTGTGCTTTTTCTGTTGGAAACATGTATGCTTTGTCGTGAATTTCTGTTTTGCCCCCCATAAATTGATGCCCCTTTCTCTGTCAGCCTAAAAATGATTTTCCTGTTATTTAACCATCAACTCATGTGTTATGGGTTTTTCTGGATGAAAAATGACGGCGTGCATGTCTTTTTGATGTCTTTTACAGGCTGTGAGGATTGAACATTGTGAGCGAGTTCATGTTATTACAGCAGCAAAACGAGTCTGCATTGCCAATTGTCGTGAGTGTGTGTTCTTTCTTGGGGTAAATCAACGACCATTAATGGTCGGTGATAACCATAAGTTACAGGTGAGCTTGACTGTTTTGTTCAGTAAACCGTTAGCTGTCGTGGCCATTATATTATTCTACATCATATAAGGACTTGCAGAGCAGAGAATTCTCATGGTGATGCAAGTGTCCACTTACCTTTCATGTATGGTTTTGAACATAAAGAAAACTTATGCTTGAACCTCAATTTTTTTTTTTTTTAATAAGTTTTGGAGCTTTTTGCTGATATTTCATAGTATTGGTCATGGCTAGATGTGGGTGTGAAAGGCCTCGCTGAACTCGTTAACCTCACTCTCAAAAAACATGTATATCACAATGATGTGATTTGTTAATTAAGTAAAAAAATGAAACCTCTGTACCTTTGAATCCTGTAGGCAGTTCATTGGCTATAATTGAACATCCTTTCTCCCTTTTATTTTTCAACTACTAATGAAGATTAACTTTAGCTTTCTGTTAAATTTTAATCAGGTGGCACCATACAATACATTTTATTCAGAATTGGAGGAGCACATGGCTGACGTAGGCATAGATGCAAATATCAACAGATGGGATGAAACTTTAGCCTTGGGAGTGGTTGATCCCCATGATTCATTGTCCCATTCTGCTGGTGTCTCTGATGTTCAAGCTGAATCAGCTGCACGACTGGACCCTGACCAATTCACCAATTTTCTGGTATGAATAATACTTTCCCGTGTTAATTTACTGAAATGTTCCATTTGTTAGTTTGTTTTAATTTCCTTGTTGATATCATTATTTATTTTCAGTTGAATTTTGCAGTTTTAATTTGATCTTTTGCATGTATGTGAAGTTTGATGTCCAGATTATTTGAAATTATCATGTGTTTTCTCAGTTTGATGTCCAGATTATTTGAAATTATCATGTTGTGTTTTCTCTCCTTTTTCTTTCTTTATTGTCTCTTCCTCTTTGAGCACCCATCACATGGAATTTCATGGTTTTTTTTTCTTGTTTGAGTTAATTTTACTTGCAAAAAAGTTCATATGCTTTTTTCCCCCTGCTTGATTGACAGATTCCAAACTGGTTTGGAGGTGAATCCCCAGGGTCAACAAAAGATAACCCGTTTCAATTACCCGAGGCTTATATGGCATCTCAGCAGAGAAATGTATGTGCACTAGTGTTCAACTGATTACAACAGGATGATCTTTTTTTTTTATTCTTCTGGAGAAACATTTATAATAAGATGATAGGAGAGCTATCTAATTGTATTTTGGTTGTGCTGCATATAGTTCATGAGACTGGATTCTGCCTTTGTTGCCTCTTTCCAGTGTACAATAATTGCTAGGTTTTGGTGTTTGATTTAGTGTAATGCCTCCTTTTCTTTTCCAGCAAAAGAATCTGGGAGAGATAAAGCAATTATTGAGGGAAGTTCCTCTTGAAGAAAATCAGAAGCGGGAATTGTCAAGTGCACTCCACCTATTATTTAAAGACTGGCTATATGGTAGCAATGATCACTTTAATTCTTTTTATTTCTTCATTAATATTGTAAAATGCTAGAAATGTGTATGTTGTTGTGATTGAATGTAGATGTTTGATTCAACCATTATAAACCTTCGGAATCAAAATTTGATGTATAGGAATAGACTCACACACACTAATGTTGGGTGCATGGGTGTGCACAAGCATGGAAGCATCTTGTTTCCTACATTTAACTTTATGTATGTACATGATTTTTACATATCTATGTTAAAAGTCTCTGTAATATCAATGCATGGATATTTTAATGATCTATGTATCTGTGTATATTGATACTGAAAAAAAAAAAAAAAACACTAGTGCTTTATTTTTATGATCCATGGTTATAGCTTGCATGGTTTATTTGTTTGAGGAAATATGGTTGCTGTGATCATGTATCCTCCTTTTGAATCATTTTTATTAGTTAAATTTCCCACTGATTACTTGAATTGCAATTCAGCTTGTTATAGCAATCTCAGCCCTTCAAGTCATAATTGCCATTCATTGAATCTCTATAACATTTGTTTCAACCCAGTGTGTGTTGCCTGCCTGCAAATTGGCGGAGGATATTTACATAAGCTGGGAACATATTGGTAGGACAATTTGTGGGGCTGTAGATAGGTAAATTCTTCCTGTTATAGGGAATAAGTGGTAGATAGTAATACCCTTCCTCCATCAATTCTTCATTCTAGAATATGGATGAGTTTTATTAGGTCAGATTATGTTATTTAGAAGGTGGGCTATAAAGGTATGCATCAAGTATTTGATTTTACAAAAGACTCACCGCTCTAGGAAAGAAAGGTAGCATTAGAGAGTTTTGTTTATTTATTTATTTTTTTAAAAAAGAAAGCATGTGCAATGAATGGAATATCTTGCAGTCTGAGGGTATAAGTCTGTTATCTAATGTGAAACTGTGCATCCAGAACTCGTAATGCATACACATAATCGTAGATTTTCTATGAGAAGCTCTAAAATATTAACTGAGTTGTCATTTGCCTTTCCTATGATGTTACAGCTTCAGGAAATATCAGACAACTTTACTGCCTACAAGGTGATTAATGATGGATGATTGTGTGGTGCAATCAAGGGTGTTTTCAGAAGGAAGCTTTCTGTTGTTCTTTCAGTCTTAATGATATATCAAATGGTAGTATATAGAGACAGCTGAGAATCAACCCTGTGTACTTTGATCCTTTGGAGTGGACATTATTTATCCGGTAACGTTGGAGCAGAGAATGCACTGTCTACGCTAATCTCATTGTAATATTTTTTGAAAGGAAATTTTACTGTAATATTTATTGATTTAGGTTCACAATCTTGTGAATTTTTCCGTTGCCCCCCCCCCCCCCCCCCCACCTTTGCTCTCACCATCTAGATTTTCTTTATTTATTAAACTTTGAAGTTTCCCCTATTGCCCAGTTGGTTATAATATCCAGTCATTTCCCGGTACAGATCATCTTATTTGATGAACAGGAGTATCAGTCCTCAGATTAAAAAGTGAAACTTTCTGGAAAAAAAGCGAAGAAAGCATATCTTCAAATTTGTTCTGGGTCCAGCTAGAATACTGGGGAATGTTTTTCGTAATGCACAAATGTGGAGTATCTTTTCTATATAGGGCATCAAAGGCATCTTTCTTTAGTTTTTCAATTTGGTATAAAATTTCGATTATTATATATAACTAAAACATTCAATTGTTAATCTAACACAATAGAAAACAAAGGAAAACTCATTATTAATATTCAATTAAATTACAAGCACTCAAGCTTACACAAGTATAGGTAAAATCTTCTCTTCATACTTCAGTAGATATAGACCGAAAACATAAAAAATCCTCAGGCTTTCTAAGATCTTGAGTCCACACACACGAGCAAATCCAATGCAGCTTGATATATTTGATGTTTCGTGGTTCATCTTGAAAAATAATAGCAGCTGCTTATATTCGTCTTTCCTTTTGTGCTCCATTAACCATAAAATTCCAGCACAGAAGCAAATCCAATGCTTCTGGACATAACGATTCGACCATTAACAAAGCGTTCCACCAAAATGGCTCAGTCAAGTGTCTGTCGCCACGGCAGGTGCTCTTCACAATTGCCTTAGCACATTGATTTGCCGGCTCATATGGTGGACAAAACCTGACAGAAAACTACACAGAAGTTATGGCTAAACAATGTTAATTATTGGCAGCAGCTACATTTTGCAACTATAACGTGAAGCTTAGACTTCAAAAACTAGTTCATTTATTGGAGTGTTTACCTTGGCTAGCGAAGAAGGTGAGGTCATTTCTGTATCGATCAACCCAGGCATCACGATTGTTATACCAATATGCGAACCGATCTCAACCCTCAAGGTGCCATAAAAGCTTATTAAAGCCGCCTTACTTGCCTGAATAAGTCGCCAAGGATAAACACTAAAAATCAGAAAAGCAAATAAAGAGATGGGAAATTGATCAAGGAAAGCATGCACTACTAATTGGGGTTTTACATACATTGTAGACGCTTAATTTTGGTGTTAGAGACCAAGGAGCTACCGATGATATCACAACAATTTTCCCTTTGCTTCTCCTTAGATGTGGAATAGCAAAACGCGAGCAAAAGGTTGAGCCCCAGAAATTTACATCCTATCAGAGCAGAAGGAGAGTGTGGTGTTATATTGTTAATTTGTTATTAAATATTTTTATATATTGATAATATAGTGTTTTCCAAGGGTGCTGGCATGTTGATGATGATTCATACCATAATATGAGTCAAATCAGAGACTTCAGTGCAATCTTCGAAATACTCAGCTTGAGAAATCCCAGCGTTATTAACCAAATGATCAACTGCAGCGCAGAACCCAGAAGCCATGAGCGATATCAAAACTAACACAATTAATTATCGTCCTCGCCAACAAATTAATGTCTAATGCCTTGCACTGATGTCAAGACACAAAATAAATTTCCAGTACGGGATAGTCATATATACTACAGATATTTAATTTTCATAACAAAAGAAAAAACCATATTACTTTGTTTTTTTAATAAATGACTCAATCGACCTAAAGTATTTGCAAGTGATTCACATATACTTACGTTGGCCAAAGTGGTTCAACGTCTCATCAATGATTCGTTTGCAGTCTTCAACCTTAGAAATGTCCGCACGGACCTGAAAAACATTTGGCGAACCCAGATTACGGGCTTTATCAGCAACTGCTCTAAGACGGTCTTCTCTTCTTGCAACAAGGGCCAATCTAGCTCCTCTTACAGCATATTCGTAAGCAAGATCCTTAATTTGAGGCCATAGACAAAACAATAACACCATTATTAATACTATATATCAAGTAGAGGCAAAAAAGAAAAAAACCCTCAAACTCTGAAGTGCTTTGGGATTGATACAGACCTCACCAATGCCAGAAGATGCTCCAGTGATGAGAACAACTTTTCCGGCCACATTTTCACTGAATATGGATCTTTTAATGTAGCTCAGCAACTTGAACACAAGATAAGGTGGTAGAATTATCAGGAGTAAAATGAGTGTTGCAAGAGGAAACACAATATTCAACGCTCTGTGCATCAAGATCATGGCTGTCAGGCTATGAGTGCTTTGTTTACGCAAGAGAGAGGAGGGGGAATCTCATTATATGTAGTTATTTTCCGTCATGGGTTGCTTGCAACGACCTTCTACGTACTGCCCAACTACCATATACACCACAGTCTTTCAACGATCAATAAACTAACAAACATGCATCACAGCCTTAAGACCACAACCAACTCGAGGATACCTTTGCATTGAGATAAAAAAGAAACATGCATCACATTACTTTCTATATTTTAAACAATGCAATTAATCAACTTAATTTGGGATGGTAAGAAAACAATAACAATAATACCAAAAAAATTTGAGGAAAATATTAGATAATATATTGACAAAAATGAAACTTTAAACTAGAGAGAAGAAAATGATAAAGAAAAGATAGTTAATGATGTAGAAAAAAAAAAACTTTGACAATTGAATTATTTGTAAAAGAGATAAGATAAATACAGTAATAAGTATTTTAGTTTTCCGACCATTCAAGTTGATAAAAATTATATAATATTGACAAGAAAAGAAACTTTGAAATGGGGAGAAAAAATTATAAGAAAAAATAGTTAATGATGTGGAAACAAAAAAAGATTTTTACAATTGAAGTATTTGAAAAGCAGATAATCAGATAAATAATAAGTATGTTTTTTTTTTTTTTTTCTGGGTGTTTTCTTTAGGTTTTTTTTTTTTACAAGTCAAAAGAAACTTTTCACGTTATCAGCCTACTGTTGCTGTAGTATCCTACAATGTTGTGTGACAACCAAAAAACTGAGAAGATTAGTCACGCACTTACCTTTCATTTTAACAATCTTACTTTTCCACCAGGGCCCAGTCTTTTCTTCTTGTGTCCTTTTTACCTTGAGATAATTCTCAATGGCACTTGACTCGGTCGATGAGGGACCATTACAGTTTTTCCAAATGGATCCATTATCCAAAGGAAGTTTCCAGGCAGGATAAGTTGCCCCTTCATAGAACCGATTTTCGTCAATCCTACTAAAAGGAAATTCAGTCCATGATTCCCTGCATGGATCTACTCCATCCCTTTAGCTGTTGGGGGGCGGAGGGCTCATAAGGTTCCACAAAATCACTTTAAAATAGAATAAAACTATGTGATTATTTATCCAGGATAATCAGTCGATAGTTTATTGGGTGATAAACAAACACATAAGAACGAGTCAAAATGATGCAATTAAGCCCAAATCATCACTATTTATACTTAATTTAAAACACTAGATGATTGCCTAAAAATAATGGGAAACGTCGAGATTATAGTGAATCGCATCCTATTCTCTTATTTTCCCCGCCAATTTTCTCCCTTGCATTTTCCCGCTAAAAGGAAAGGAAGCTAAAAATGTTTTTTTTTGTCTCTGACCTTCTGTTTGGTTTCTGAGAAAACCAAGAAGAAGAAAAGAAAATTGAATTAAGATCTTTATTTTATAAGAAAATCACATTGAACTCTTAATTGAATCTGGAGTCTATCCTCTTCTTCTTCCAAAGAATTAAAAAGCATAAAAAGAAAATTTTATTCCCTGTTGATGAGTCACTAAATAATAGTTCCGATTACAAATCCTGCCCTTAAACCCCTGCATTTTCTTAGCATCCAAACAGACGAGAAAGAACATGCATTCCTGTGAATTATGTCCAGAAAAACGAAAAACAACATTCTCACAAACCACACGAGAACACTCATTAGATCACTAAAAAAGGAAAGATTAACAATGAAATTGACAGGATTTACCATCAGGAGGATTAGTAGAACCACAAGCTTGCAAAGCAAGAATCGCCAAGAACACAATCACTGTAAAACATGAATGCAGCCTCTGGTTCGGCATTGTAGCTCCAAGAAACCACACTTCATCACTTTCTTTCGCCTATAAACAAACAGGAAGCACTCAAATCTTTACAAATTTTTCTCTGGCTCCTGTTTGGTTCCCGAGAAAATGAAGATGGATTTAAAGCTTGGATACTACAAAGACTAACAAATTAAAAGATGAAGGAAAGATTCTTAATTTCCTTTTCCTTTTTTTTTTTCTCAGTGACCAAACAGAGCAGAAAATTCTTACATGAGCGAGACTCGAGAGGGAGGGAATTTGGAGCGGTTTCTGACTTTCTGTCTGCTGCTGCGAGAGAGGGAGTCATAAAGAAGGTGATTGGTCACGTGACATATGTGTGTATAACTGAGATCAGCCACTTCAGCCAAAGACAGTTATGGCTGTTGAGTACACGTGGCATCAAGTAGCAATCTTTTTGGGCTCTTTGGTAATTGGGCTACCAAAAAATCTATATGGGCCCAAAACTGGCCCATATAGCTCCCATGAAAAATTGTGTTTTGAGCTCTCTGTTACTGTGTATCAACAAAGAATGGCAGAATCAACAGAGAAGCAAAGAGACAGTGAACCAAAACAGCATGAAGAAGCAGATGAAGAAGATTACATGGGAGACCTGTCTCAGTTTCTTCCTCCTGAAACAACAAACCCTTCAAAATCGTCTGCCAAAAAGGTCAGTATCTGGTTGTTTCCTTGTAATAATCAAGTCTCTAAAGCATTTTTTTATATTATCATTCTAAGAAAAAAATTTAACTTTTTTAAAATTTATCGTATCAAGGCTTTGGTAGATATTTTGGATACTCAGAATAGGCTTTTTGTATTTCATTGTATGATTAAAAAAAAACCCTAATGCAATTTGGTTATCCTGTTCGAAACCTGAATTGATTCAAAGCACTGCTGGTTGAAGATTTATAATGTAAAGCTTTCCTTTTCTAGTGGAAGGAGTGATATAGAAAAAAATAAAGGTAAAGCACTTTACTTAGATAGCTATGTTAATGTAGTTTTTGCATCTAAAAAGGGGTGTAAGTGTGTTCTTGTGGTTTTGTTTAGGAAAGTACATGGGCTTTATTTATTTAATTGGAACTATATATTTATGGGGAGTGTTTTTCAAAGAATATGCTTGTAACTTTCTCAGTTATATATTTATGTGTTGAAAGTGAAAAGTTACAAGCTAATAGTGTTCTATATTTTTGCTCATGTTTTTAATTTGTGGTTTTTTGGTGAGATTGTGATCATTTGTGCAGAGCGTCAACAAGGAAACACCAACTTTTCAATCATTCAATAAGAAGTCCAAAAACATTAGCTGGCAAGAACAAAGAAGACTTGAAAGGGAGAAAAAGCAACAAGAGGAGGATGAGCAAACCATGGCAAGAATAGAAGCTCCAATTCCTCCATCTAACATTGGGTTTAAGTTGTTAAAGCAAATGGGTTACACCCCTGGTTCAGCCCTTGGTAAGGAGGGTTCAGGAAGAGCTGAGCCAGTGGGGATTCAGATTCGGCGGACACGAGTAGGGATTGGAAGAGAGGAACCGCATAAGGAGAAGAGGAAGAGAGAAGAGATTGAGGCAGAAAGGAACAGAATGAAGGAGAGGGATTTAATGGAAGAGTTTGGGTCAAGGCAAAAGTCTCAATGGCGAAGTCGGAGAGTTGTAGTAAATTTTATGAAAGCAAAAGCAGCTCTTGATCAATTGGAGAACAAAGAAGTTGTGGAACCAAAGAAGAATGAAGATGAAGAGGATGGTGAACAGGATGAGGAGGAAGAGGAAGAGATAACAGAAGAGGTAGATTTTCTAAAATCATTGTCGGCACTTAACATTCGTTTAGTTAGTTATGCTTTTTAGTAAATTAAGTGGGATTGCATTTAGTTGAGGAATGTGTTTAACCTGAGCTCACATAGTTCATGTTATTTGATATTGGCATACTTGCATTTTGGTGTTAACTTGCCAAATGTCTTTGTAGCCACAAGGTGTAGCTGTAGCTGTAGCTATTGTACATTAATGTTCTGGTGTTTTGTTAATTCATTTGCGATTAAATTATTTATGAACCAGTTACCAAATTTTGATTTCCATGATTTATTTTTCTGGGTTCAAGTTATTTTATCAGCATTTGAATGCCAGTTGGGCTGTTGTTAGGAAGTACTTTTTGTGGTTCGACCTTTTCTTTTTACTTGTCCTTCTCATATTCTCATATCAAGGAAAATGCCGCGATGGATAGTCATTTTTATTGGCGTTTTGCCTTGAACACCAACTACATTCACACACTTTTAGGTGTAATAAGTGCTAGGTTGTTGACTTCTCCCAGCATTTAACCAGTAACCTAGAAAAAGTGTAAATATGTCTTATGAAGAATCTATGTTGTTTAAGCTTGTATGTGCACCTCCTTTGATGTTACTAAAGTACCTTGTTACAAATAATTGATTCTATTTTATTTTTTTGGGGCACAAATGTTATAATAATTGATTGATTTTTGGCTTCGTAAATGTATATAAAAACTCCAGAAAATGCTGGCCAGATGATCTTTGATTGCTTTTTCTCTATCAAGACCAGAGCATTGTCTACAAAATTGTTTTCCCCAGCTTTTTGATACTCTGGGGAATCCTCTTTTCTTTTACTTTCGAAGCACAATGTACAGTTTTTAGTTGTCAATTTGAGAGTTGGTTTGTGCTTCATTTTTTTATCTTTTCATTAAGGTACATGTATATGGAAATCTGGTGCAGTCTTGTATAGATTATTTATGTCCACCTTTGGGATTTGATTGGATGAGTCAAATTTTGAAATTTCTGTGCTTTGACTAACGGGATTGATAGGATGCATAGAGCTGACCATAAATGCAGCTTATCTAGGAAACAAATATATGGTTATATGCAATATGACTACAAATTATAAATAATCCAGCCTCGAAGTAGCGCAACTGCCAACTATATCCTTCTTCACAATTCTGCAATAATAATTTTGTTCAATCTTCTTTACTTTGAGAAGTATTATCTTTGATTTCTTCTGGAGCATTGATTGAAGCTCTTATTTGGATGCAGGATTTGCAAGAACTGTTGATGAAACTGAGAGATGAATATCAATACTGCCCGTTTTGTGGTTTTCAGGTAAGCTGCGTGTGTCATTATTAGTTATCCCACATCCACACTGAACCTGAAGTATTCAAAAATGATGGCTGCGCACTTATGTTTTTTGCACATTTTGAAAGACGCCAGTGTGTGGCACTAACCTCTTCTCTTGCTCTTCTGACTGTTTATACATGCACATGATGTTTGTTTCAGTATGAAACAGTGGAAGCCCTCCTATCCAACTGCCCTGGAATAAACGAAGACGACCACTAGATGTTGCTAGTGCAAGAGGCACTAATGCAAAACTTGTTCAACATCTGCAAGTTGCACTTTGCATATTGCTCTTGCACGTGAGCTTGCTCACAATCGAGTGAGTTTGATATAATACTTTTTCATTTTCACAAATGGCTGTCCTTTTCGGTCAGATGTAATGGTGCTTTTTGGAGAGGATCGAGTCAAAAAGGGAAGACGCCTAATCATTCAAATCTATTATTTAGATGTTGCTGGGAATGAGATCTATGGTCATCAATATCAACCATTCTTCATAGGCTGGATCCCTATTTACTAATATATGCGAGAAGCAGGAGTGTTTGTGCATGTAAGAGGATCTTAAACACCATCCAGTTAGTTGCATATGCATGCTTACACCTTCGGCAATTTGATGCCAGTTTTCAGCTAAATCAAGACACACATGTCCAAGATAGAAATCACAAGTATTAGTTCTCTTACCTGTGTAACATGTTTGTATAACATATTCTGTATACTTTAATCAGACTGAGACAGTCATCATATGTTGTTGAAGTATCTTTTAAATTGAAGGTCCATTAATCCAGGGACACAATTGCAGTGGTTGACGTGTCATGTTGCAAGTGGTGAACAAGATAAAGAGATAGTGTTGTCCGCTTTGCACGCGATTGGGGGCTGCCCCTATTAAAGGCCACGCGCAGACATTGGCTGGCTGCCTTCCTCCTCTCCGACGAGGCAAATTCCAAGGAGCTGGATATGCTTAGCCATGGATGATCTCAAGAATGGACTAATAGAGACGTGGGAGGGACATGGATATCCCTTGAGAAGCTTGTTGAGGTAGAGCTGTGCAACTCGCTACCTTAGAGACTCAAATAGGGTTGCCACATGCTAGCTAGGGAGGCCCAGTCCTCAACCACGGATAGACAGGGTCCTCCATTTGTGTTATCCTCCTTATTCTCCCTGTGGGTAATTCATTGTAATTTTTTCAACGGTTTATTCTCTCACAAATCATTATAAATTTAATAAGTTAATTTAAAAAAAAAATGATCCTTGAATTATTATTATTATTTTGGCACAATTGAGCTCTTTTGATAACCAATACAGATCATTACTACCCACGGAAAAGGCTAGTAAAACAACCAATACAAATCATGGTTTTCTGTCAAGAATGTTGTTTTTTTTTTTAAAAAGGTTGAGGGTCCACTGTCCTCACACAGTTCTCAGATCAAGTTCAATCTTGAAAAGTGGTAGAACGTGTTTGTGGCTGTGACGTTTCTTATACATCGGAGATATCGATCACGTAGGAGCACTATAGTCCAACTCATGCTAACCTCGTCAGCTGAAGTAATTGATCACCTGTCATTGCAGGTATCCCTATCTGTCTGCCCTGTTCCAGAAGACCAGAAAATGAGAACGTGCTAAAGGCGTATCCATTCCGAGATAACAGAATCGAATCGCCAGTTGCTTTGGGAACTCGCGAGCCACCGAGTTCCCTTGCGCAGGGCAACTCGGTTCAAGATCCCATCATCATAGCCTAAAATCTTTGAAGGAACTCCTACAGTCATAATAGATAATTCTTGACAGCAATCTTTAAAGCTGGCATAAGAAGTACAGCACCTTGCTTGTCTATAAGTTACAATCAAAACACGGGCAAGAGCCAAAGAGTAATCATCCTGGGTTTAACCGAAACAAAAGGTCAGACAGAAGTTCACCTTCCTAGTTATTAATCCGAGTAGCCTTTAATAACCAATAAAGCAGGGCCACTTAAAGTGACCAGTGGATGTGCTGGGTTGAAGAGTCATAAGCCCTGGAATGCTCGAGGTCCATGTATTGCCTCCTATTCTGTTGAGACTGCTCGAGCTGACCAGGAAGTTGACTGCTGAGAGGCAGTGAAATTTGACCCAGACCTAGATCAGGGCACATCTCATGTGAACTGTTACTTCCTTCATTGCTCTTGAAGCTCCAAGGGATTGGATACTGATTGACAGCTGCACCATGGTTAGCTGTTGATTGAACCACGGGTGCCTCTTCAGCACTAAACAAGTCATTCACCGCAAGACTTGATGCTCGGTTTGTGGAGCCCCATGGTTGATTTGACAGAAGAGAGAGAGCACAGCTCGAGTCTGAAACAGCAACTCCTGTGAAGCATTCTCCCGGAGGAATTCCTGAACTGAAAAGGCCAGTCCCGCCAGTTGAGCCTTGCAAGCAAAGGTTGGATGGAGGATTCTGGGAGTTTATCTGCCACATATGAGATATTGACCTTCCTGTGGCTGCAGTATCATTCCCAGGGGCAAGCTCAGAAGACCTTGCTGCCGGCCATCCATCTCTCCCAGTATGCCTTGGATATGCACTAAAGTCCACAACAAGGCCTCCAGCTCTGCTGCTATTATCTGCCATTGCAAGAATCAAATATTGAGTTATAGACTCAAGATGGAAAGTTTAACTAAGAAAGTGGAAGAAAGTAAACTAAAGAGGCGTTGCACATGACATCTTCAGGTAATGTCTCACCGAACAAAGAGGGAGAAAATCGGCCATGGCGAGCGGACAGCACCGATCCAGATGGTGGCTTCCTCCGTCGCTCATTATGGCCAGCTAGGCGCCTGCGGCAACTTCGCTTTCCTTGGTCAAATTCAGGAAGTAGATGAAATCTGGGTAAGACTAACAAAGCTATTAGTACTGAAAATGATAGGAAAACACCAGGACCACCTATTTCTGCACAGGGAAAAAACTGGTAAACAAACAAGCAATACAAGGATTCAGCACAATAGCACATGATTTTTGCAACAACTTGAAACTAGGATCGGGAAGATTTAAGACTGCTTTCCTGTCAGTCGAATTCTTTACACAACCGTGCAGGCACAAACCTTCTATACTACCAAGTTGAAGTGTTGTGCCTTAGTTTAGAGGTATCTTATAAACTTGGCAAAGATTTGCAAGTGCAGACCACACAGTAGAACGAGCATCTTTCAAATTGAAATTCCAATTATCACACACATCCTGTTGTTCTTATCAAGAAAGGAATCCAACATATGAGATATAGACTCTTACCAGGAAAGGAATCCAACAATATCAAGCTACATATAACAATAGGAACAAACAGGATTTGATATTAAACTCGAATCTCCAGGACTAGACATAGACATGACTGGGTATAACCTCATAATTGTTACAATTCAATGCATATGTAATGGTCCCAATGACAGTAGCAAGACCAAGACCAAGACCAAATACTTTATTTCAGAATACTTTTAAACATTAGTTTCATGCACATCCAAAACAATAAATAACAGATATACCAGCTCCCAGAACTCAAATTTCTTCAGCTCAGCACGGCAAACAAACAGAAATACAGGTCCTAGTTAGAACTCGCAGCTATAGGAAGACACTAAGGTAAGGATATTTTGCCTCCAGACTGAGGAAAGTCTCACAATCAGGATGATATTGTAGATAAGAGAAGCTTATTTATGTGCATCATGAACTTCATCCAGATGACTATTGTGAGTTAGAAACCAATTTCTGTGACAAATTTCACTATTTGCAACAATTTATCCTCTTAACAATTCCACCCAAGGAGACCCCCCAAGTCTTCCTGTTTGTAGAAAATTGACAAATCTCACCAACTCGTTCTGTCAGTGCTTAAGGCAAGAACAGGCTGTGTAAGAGCAGCAAATGTCATCAATTTCACACTATCTTGACCTTTCGCTTTCATATTCATGAAGTCTCAAGGACTACAGATAAGTTGGTGGAATAACTAGTTCAGAGTCGATATGCATCCTCTTCTTAAATCATGTCATCGAGCCAAAGATAACTTGAGGAGCAAGTGGGAAACGTTTGTTTGCACTGTGAAACGAAGGCAGAAGCACAAACATCATGTATCCGCTGGTTTCTTCAGTTTTTCTTACTTTGGCAGCCAATAAGAAGAAGCTCAATAGCTTCATGTCCAAAAGTACCCAACCAAAAATGTAGTTTCTGTTACCACAACAGATTCTTTTAACCATAAAAAGAAAATCCAAGAATTAAACAAGACGGTCAATTTTGGAAACAGAATTAGACCTCTTCATCTATTTATGAGCTTTCCTGTCTCCTCTGGAAGGACCATTTACCATTTATGGATAAATTGTTCAGAAAGGGAATGCTTAATGAACTCCCAGAAAAGTAACAATGAAAACGCCGCATTACCCACAGTAGTACTTACTTTTTTCCAGAATAATTATTAATCCATGACAGACATCCAAAGACAAAAAACCTCACGAGGATGATCCAACAAAACTACCAATATTCAAAAAATTACGGTAAAACAACCAACTTGGTCGCCGAGTACATCCAAAAGCCTACCAAAGATTAAAAATTTTCTTTACATTCAAAAAGTCCAAAAGCCCATCAAAATCAACAGCTACAAACTTACAAATAGCTAGCTGCGATGACAAGAAACTGACTAACACACACAAAAAAAAAAAAGCCAACGATAAAATAACGAAAGCTACCACTTGTTCATGAAAAACTAGTACAGGTAACTTCAATCAATATAATACAAAACCTGGCTAGCTTAAGAAACTGGGGGCATTATCTACCACAAGATGAAGATAAACAAATCTTGGTTTCCCCACCAAATAATTTTCCTTGAAAAATAGAGAGAAAGATACACTCAATAAAACAGAACAGAAAATTCACCATACATAAATAATAGAGCATAACAAAGTTCCATAGCTATAACTTGGAAGAAATATATAAACAACACCCCCAACAGAAACAAAATTAACCCCCAACAGACAGAAAGAACAAAAAAAAAAGTAAAGTAAGGGCATCCAGAGAAAGAAACATAGACAAACAGACCTGCTACATTGCTGGCAAAATCTTTGCACCAAACCAGCAACAATAACTCTAGGAGACTTGGAATGCATACTACAAACTTTGTGCCTTGAATAGTAAGTCTTAGCATCACTCAGATCTACTTTGCACCCTTCAACTTGACACCTTGGTGGCTGCTGGTGCTGTCCACCCTGAGCCTTCCTAGATGACCCTGACCCGGAACCGGATGAGGATGACCCAGTTCCGCTCTTAGCCGGAGCACCGACCCCCACGTGATCCTCAAAGTAAATCTTCTTACCAAACTTCAATCCATTAACAGACTCGGCTGGCGGAGAAGTTGCATTGGAAGTAGCTGACTCGGTTAGGGAGCCTGAATCCATTTCCATTAGTAAATGATTAGAGTTCATTCATGGTGTGTGAATGTTCAGTGGGTCATTTAGTTGTGTTTTTGTGGTTGTAGAAAAGGAGAGAAAAGTACAGAGAAAGAAAAGATATGGAAGATAGAACTCCTAGTAGAAAGAAAGATATGGAAGATAGTACTATTTCTTAGTTTTTCTTTTCTTTTTTAGGTGTGTGTGAGAGAGAGAGAGGGAGGGAGGGAGGTAAAAAAGAGAATAAAAAGCAGTGAAAAGAAGGCATTTGACAATGGCCCATGCCAGCACAGAAAACTGTAGTACACTGGCTGACTTGAGACGGGAGAGTCTCACTATGTATTATTGTCTGTCCAAAATAATGGAGAAAAGGCAGATAGAGATGTGTAGAGAGAGAGAGAGAGAGAGAGAGGGGTACTTCTCGAGGAGTTCTCCTTGTGGGGAGCTTTTGGGTTACATAAGGCAACTAAACTCCAACTGTCGTTTTACACATAGGAGTGGCTTTTTCTTTGATGTTCTTGATTGCTACTGTTTTTTTCTTTTGTCCGATTAAAACTCTCTGTCTAGAGGTTCGGGTATGGTGGAATTGACCTCAACTGAGCTGTTGTTTTATGCTTGGATTTTTTCTTTCCTGTTTTTGGAAGTACATTTCTTTTGTTCTTCTACTGATGGATAGTGATTCCCCCCTCAATTATACTAGGTGCCTCGAGGTGTCCTCATGCTAAACTATTTTCAATTTTTTTAAAAATATCCATGCCATATGATAACCACAATTAAACCGGAATAATTTCATTGACATGTAGCTTCAGAAGATATGTAGCTTTATAAGAATGGCATAGTTATGTAGAAATAAAAATAAAAAACATTATAAAGCTCGAGTTTAATAACTTATTACTTAATGATAAAATTTTTAAAAAATTAATTTCACTAAAAAAATATTATGAAAAAAACTCAAATCAACATAGGCTAACTTGCTACCTAAAATAAGAGATCGGGATAATTTTAAGAAAATAAAAATAAAACAAATCACAAAGAAATAACCCAAGTTGAATCACCACACCATCAGTTGTGCCGTCACATGATGTTTTCATAGGATATGGTGATTGACTATTTTTTGACATTGAACACCGCCAAACATGATGCCTAAAAAGTGCAAATGATATCCACTCGCACACGCCAATCATTTTATTTTTTTAATAAAATTTAATCTCATGCAAACTTGGAATAAAAAAAAACCATGATAAAAAGCACCTAAGAACATGTTTAGTTTTTTTCTCTTTCAAGGGTAGTTTAGTTTTTTTTTTATTTGTTTTGAAAAAAAGAGAGGAGGAAAAGACCATGAAGCTCCTATTAACCATGCAATTATTTTTATTTTAATGGTAAATTAGTAATTATGTTGTGCAACAAAATATAAAGAGACCGATTTTCCCTGTTCAATTTGAAAATACTAATTAAACCTTGTAAAAAGATTATTTTGCCCCTTATCTTGCTCTCACTTGGCTTGCACTATAGAAGGTAAAAACATCAATTCATTGTAGCAATACACTATAAATTGAGTTTTTTGATGTTTTTTTAGTTTTACTAATGCTTTTTTAGTTTTTTGATAATTGAAAAGGTATTTATATAGCATCTACTAGATAAGTGACCCGTCACCTTGCAAGCCGGATATATATTTTAAACATAACAAAAATATTAGAGTGATGCTAGTATTTTTTAAAAAATAAGAAAATATGATATTCGAGTAATTGATTTGATTGAATTTAATAAACTTAGTTAATTTAATAACATGATTAAAAAAAAATATTGACAATAAATCAAAGAGACAAAATCTAACAATGATTCAATGCAAAAAAAAAAAAGCTTGCAAATATCATGGAAATATACCATTTTGATATTCTTAAAAGGTTTTCATAATTTTATTTGTAAACAAAATAAAATTTAAATGAGAATGAGATGGTTGCATTGAAGTAAAATAAAAAGAAAATTGAATCTCAATTCTCAACAAATAAAATATTGAATGATGAAACTAAAAAAAACATAAAAAGAAAAAAAACAACTCGAGTCTATCTGAGCCAATAAGTTATATTTGTGACCTAGTTGTGAAATCAAGATAACTCTATAAAAACCAGATTGAATAAAATAACATTAAAAAAATGTTAAGGTGATGCCAGTATTTTTAAAGAAGCAATAAAACATAAGATTTGGGTAATTAATTTGACCAAGTTCGATAAATTTAGTTAATTTAATGATATGATAAAAAAAAACATTGACAACAAATCAAGAAAAAAAAATTGACAATGATTTAATGCAAAAGAAAAAAGCATGCAAATATCATGAAAATATATTTATTCAGTTTTCTTAAAAGAACTCTGTAATCTTATTTGTAAACAAGACAATAATTAAAAGAGAACAAAATGATCCCATAAAAAGTAAAATTAAAAAAAATAAATCGTAATTTTTAATAAATAAAACATTGAATGATGATTTTTTTTTTTAAAGAGAAGAAAACAACCTAAGTCTATTAAAGCTAGTAAGCCAAATATATAACCTAGTCATGAGATTATAGGAACTTCATGAAAAACAAATTAAATAAAATTATAAAACTTAATTCTTAAAGAAACAAAGTGTTGAAGGCACAATTTTTTTTTAAAAAAAATAAAAAGCAATGTCATAAAAAAAACTCAAGTTAACTTTGATAAATTTGTTAAATTCATGACTTGAAATATAAGATTAGGATAGAATCATGAAAATATAAGTGAAAAAACGTAACGAATGCAAATCCAGTAAATATGACATTAAAAAATAAAACTTCAAAAAACACTGAATTCAACCTTCTAATCTTCTAAATTCATGATATAGATATGTTAGTGGTTTTTTCATGATATATTTTTACTAGTTTATATTGAGATATCTTTTAAAATAATAGATCTAGATAATGATTAAAAAATCTAAAAATAAGTAGAGAGTAATTAAACTTAAGGGAATAAATTGAAAACTATACAGAAAAAATGAAATCAAGTTGAGCTAATTCTTCTAGAACCCACTAGCAGTTGCACTTTCTTCTCCCTCATTTTCCTTCCTCTCGCATTCCATCATATTCTCAAGCACTGTCTAATGAAACATTGAAAACATTTCTAAATTATAATCCAATTCTCAATAAAAACTCCAAAAAATTGTAATCCCAGTTGGATCACCAAATTGCGAGCCTCTTGATAGATTCAAATACTCGATATGCCACATTTTAGAAGGATATATATTTATAGTATTTTCCCCTCCGACAGTGGGGTTTCTCGTATAAACAAAACACTTAGTTTATAAAAAAGAATAAAAAATTTCTTTATTTTTTATTACATAAAACTCTGATAGCGCGTGGCTTCCCCAGAAAGGAGGGGGAGTTCCTCTCTCCATGAAGATGGATATGGCGGATTTGGCTGCGGAAACAAGAGAGTGAAGCACAGGCGAGGTGAGGATGCCCATACCACCACCAAGGGGCTCTCTCTCTCTCTCTCTCTCTCTCTCTCTCATCGGTAATGTAAGAGGTCAGAATGACACCTCCCATCCCATCCTAGGTTCGTGTACAGTGAACCAGAGTTGAACAGCCAAAAAAGCGCAGTACGAGGTCTTATTTTTTGGAAATCGGATGATCCGGGGTCGGTCTTTTTCTCTTTATTTCTTTAACAGAGTTAAGATATTTTTTAATTTGAAAATATATTAAAATATTTTTTTAATTTTTAAAAAATTACTTTAATGCAAATAATTTAAAAAATAAAAAAATATTTTTTAAAAACCCCAGGTGAAACACGCCCCGAACACCCCTTAGAGATCCTCCTAAAATTAACCATAGATAAAACTTGTAAACTATTTTAATCTTAAATTCACTCAAAACAAAATCTTTAATTAATTACGGTATTGGCTGCTGATATTTTAAGTCATAGTTAAAACCATTCTATTAAGATTTTTTAAAAAATATCAAATAGATTAAAAATAAAGTTTCGGTGTGATCAATTACTCTTTTTTTTTTTTTTTTATCTCTCTTTTTTGCCATATCAATTTATCTATTTTTCTTTCCTATCATTGTATCTTTATAAAATCTTTATAAATGTAAATTACTTTATATGAGGTATGTATTTTAGCTTTTAATTTATTCTAAATGATTATGTTAAAAACTAATATTTAAAAACTAAATTTTGTTTAAACTGTACTATTTCTTTAAAGTTTAGTTTAGTTTTTTTTTTTAGCATTATCTATTTACTAAACTGTGTTACAATGGGGAATGATCCATCAAAGTTGAACAGGAAATAAAGCGCAATAGGAGATTTTGTTTTGGAAATTCGATGATTTGGGGTTTTTCTTTCTTTCTTTTCAACTATTTACCTTTAAATGATCGTTTAGAAAAATCATTTTTTTTATTTTTTTATGTTTTTTAATTATTTTCATGTTATGATACTAAAAATAATTTTTAAAAAATAAAAAAATTATTTTAATATATTCCAAGCAAAATACACTGAAATCAATTATTCCCACATTTTCCCACATTTTCATACACCCCTACCAATATTTTTAAAGTAACCACTCGTCTTTTCATTACCTTAACATTGCTTTCTTTCTTCTTTACCTTTTTTTATCTTCAAGACTCTAAAAGAAAAAATGTTCATATTTCTCTTTTATTTTGTAAAATAAAAGAAAGCTATTTTTTCTGAATAATTATAATAATAACAACAATAATAAAAAAAATGATTTTTTAAAAACTCGATTGAATTATCTCTTGCGAGGGAAGAACTGCCCTCCATCATTCTGGGAAATCATAATCCATACTGAATTCAAAAATTTATTTTACACAAGGTTTAATAATGTAATCTTTTTTATATAAAAAAAATTGTATCAAATACTCTTTTTATAAGCTCATGCCAAAGGTATTCTCAAACAAAAGAAAATAAATGGTGGTATAAGAAAATGGTATTTCTTGTCTTTTCAAAATTTCCATCATCTTTAATTTGTCACATCTGAGCTCCGGGAAGGGACCCAAATCACTACATGTGCTGCTGGTCAGGTTTGCAATACAAAATGAATTTGGCTTTAATCAAAATCCAAATGATTTCCATTTGTTGCATATACGTTTCCAAGCATGCTGATGATGTTATAAATCATAATCTGCCAGGTATTCCAATTATTAAATCTCTGTATTTTAATTATTAAATCTCTATTATGATGAATTTTATTTATTTATTTATTTTAAATTAATATTTTTTTGATATTTTTAAATTAATATACTAATATCAAAAATAATTTTTTTAAAATAAAAAATATTATTTTAATATATTTTCAAGTAAAAATTATTTTAAAAAGCAATTACACTTCAAAACAGGTTTTATTAATATGGTAAAAATATTTTTTAAAATATTTTTTATTTAAAAATATATTAAAATAACATATTTTTTTATTTTTTTAAAATTTATTTTTAATATTTATACATCAAAATAATTTAAAAATATAAAAAAATTATTTTTTAAAAAAATCAAGATTTTTAAAAACAGAATTCAAGCATGCTCACAAAGACTCTTTTGGACGAAAGGCAAACATCATCACCTAGTAAGTTTAACAAGTTAGGTGTGTTTTTTCTTTTTTCTTTTAAATAACTTAGCTGTGTTTGGTTACTGTTTTGTATTTATATTCTTATGTAAATAATTTAAAAAATCAAAGGAGGTTTTTGTAAATAATAAACGGGAGAGATTCAAAATGTGACCAATCCATTTACCCTAAATAGTCTACAGCTTCAGTATTCTTACTCATTGCACTAGGCATTAAACAGTCAGATATGACCAAAATTTTCTTCGATGAAAAAAAAATCTAGAAAATTTAAAGTTTTGATCACCCTTTAAGAAGTTTTGATAAAATAATATATTTTTATTTTATTATGCTTTTAAATAATAATATTTATTAAATATCACTATTTTTAAACACGATAATTTAACATGTCATGTTTTTAAAATACAATATCAATTAAAATTTAAGTTCTCATTCAGATCAAATAATATATAAATTAGACACAACATCCTCTCTCTCCAAACAAATTGATGCTCTCACTATTTATTTTTCTAAAAAACTCACCAAATACTTTTATTTTTCCCTTCAAACAACCAAAAACCAAACTCGTTTTAGCCTCTAAATATCCTTGGATGTTTTTGTATTCAAAATCTATCATCGTCTTTGCTATCTTTGCTACCCTAGTACGTTTTGAAGAAGTAATGCAATAGTCCAACTATAAATAATACATTCTAGTCAAGTGATGCATTATATGTCATAACTAATTAGGATAAAAATAATAATTATGATTATTTAAGCCATCATGAAATTTATGAATTATAGTAGGATAAACAAATGAATGAAATATTTACAAAAATACATCATGTGATTATATATTAAGAGTATTCTTTTTTATACATGAGTATTATATGTCGGGTTATTATTCTAGATCTTAAATAAGCTTCTTTATCTAAATATATGTAGTACGAGTAACATGTTCAGTAAATTCAAAATACTGTAATTAATCTAATTTTTTTATAATTAATTTATGTTGAACATTGAGTTTTATATATTGATATTTTAATTTAATATTAATGTTTTATTAATATTATATTGACTTTATTTCATGGGAGGGTTGAGAGGTTGCATTTGTGTTTTTGTAATATTGACGAAGAAACAAAAGTACACCTACATGTTATGGTGCTTCAATGCTTGATGCCTCCTTCACTAGACTTGAAACCTTTAAAGCGAGATTAATTTTCGATGATCCTATAACAAAGAACAAGGCTATTTAAGCAGGTACAGGAGCTAGACCAGTCATTTTGTTAATGAGTCCGGATCACTTAGTAGACACATAGATATGGATAGATAAATGAAATATGTTTATCTATTTTGAGATTTTAATTTCTTAAATGTTATATTATTTAAGTATTTTAGATTTCTTTTACATGATTATATGTTTTTTCATTTGCCCTTTTAGATCGCCATGTGTTTCTTGCATGTGTGTTGTTTCCTTTCATATGTCTGAGTTTCATTAAAATCTATAAGATGATTTTTAGACTAGGTTTTTTTTTTTTTAATCTAACACTTTGCTAATACGTATCATAAATCATAGGGAAGATCATTTCATTCAACAAGTTTCTATGCAAAAAGTTTCTGCCTTTTGATTTGTTGCTGCTGCGACAAGACTGATTTCTGGGTCTATCTTAGCAACGTTTTTAAAAATTTGGGTGGCATCCTTGCAATGCATTTTGTTTTCTGAATTGTAAATATTTTAAATACAGAATTCTATTCTGTTAGGCTTATATGATTTTTTCAAAGATGAATCACATTCAACATTCCGAACGACATAGTTTTAGTTCGTTGTAGACTAAACAGTGCCCTAAAAAGATGACATCTTCACTAGAATTACAAGAAAGAAAATAAAAAGATGTTCTTTTCTATCCAAGCACCAACCACTAAACAACTAAGATCAAGTCCTGTTGTGAAGCGCGGGCAACAGATCTAGTACAATGCTAAAGTACAGGGATGCATGAAAATTCAACAATCCTCGCCTAAAATCACTTGAGACATTCTGTTCTTATGAAAAGAGTGACAGAAGAAGTGAAAACTAACAAGAAAAACTCATCAAGGAAAGTATAAATGAACTTTTTATTCAGCATAAATTTCATTCTTCAAATTCTGCCAAATTTCAGGGCCTCTAGGATGACTATTTACATACTCATTAATGAACTTTTTGTCTGAGAGAGAAATTAAACTTCTCAAGGAAAGGATGGGCACAGGTTTTCCTTGATCTTTGAGCCAATTATACATTGCTAACCTAAGCTCCACTCTTTGCGTTGTGAAATTAAGATAGGATGGGAAAGTGACCAAATATGATACTGGATAACCCACCTTATTTACAAGAAAATCAATCTTCATTTCAAGAACATCTTTCGATTGGCCAAGAATTTGAGGAGATGCTTTTATCATTTCACAAACATCTTTTCTGCTCAAACCAGCTTCCACAATACAATCAAACCTCTCTTGGAACTTTGCTCCACTGCCCCGAAAAACCTTGAGTGCTTTTCCTATTTTATTTGAGTTATCTACAATTCCCAAGTCCAGCAAGAACTTGGTCTTCAGCTTCCGTGATTTAAGTCTCAAGTTTGGCAATCGTTCAACTTTTGATCCCATCACCCATTTCTTCAAAACCTGTGGGCTCTCTTGGACGACTTCACACATTCTCTTTTCTGCAGCATGTAAGGCTAAACGCAATGTGTTGGGTTTCTTCAGTCTACATGAACCAAGCATTAGTGGGTGAGAACATAAAATATTCCGAATCTCATGTGCCTCCATCTGGATCTCATTCAAGAACAGAAAGCAATGCCTTAAATTTGAAAAGAATTCCTCAAATTCCATTTGCGGAAACCGCAAAAACATAGAACATATCTGATTCATCGTGGATCCAAATTTGAGGAGGAAACCAATTAGCAAATATATCCTCTCCACGGAATCCTCAAAGAAAATTGCCAGATGCTGGCTTATGAGTCCACCTAGCTGCTCCTCATTGTAACCTGCATGCCTAAATAAGTTGAGCAGTGCAAGCAACTTGCTCCAGTCATAAGAACTCTTCTCAGACAAATGCTCCTCAATCCTACTCATATCAACTCCCTCTTTTCTCAATATCTCCAATACCTTGACAAAGTCTGCATTCACCTCTCCAATCAAAAGATAAGGGCTACAGACAACCAACTTCATCATAAAAGACTGGCCAAGCCCCAATTCCTCGTAAGCTTTTAGTTTCAGCACCAAGACCCCATAATCATACCCGAAAACTTCTGCGGCTTCCTTATAAATCTTTCCTATCTTACTGCTTGCAATCCCATAATTACACAAAACATGATAATTCTCTAAAAGTAAATCATCGTCACATAAAAACATCAGATCACGTGGAAGAAGAGGATTATAATCATGAGGTTTTAGACCCAAACTCTCAAAGAAAGGCTCAAATTCATTAATAGGGTGAAAACACAAGTAACGGGTAATGGAATGCCCGATATCTGCATCAATATCAACCTTTGCTAATAACTTTTCAAGAAAATGAGGTGAATTTTTACTCATATTATCTGCATCCGTAAACTGTATGTTTCTAGTGACGTACAGATACTCTAATAACGCAGTTTGGGCTGCTGTCCTAGAAACTGGGTTTATGCTTTGTCCATTTTCAGTTTGAACTATCCTCTTGGTCCTAAAGAACATAGGGCTTTCTGCAATGTTGAATAATGACATCATTGAGGACAACGGGGTTTTGTTGCTACCAACAAAATTGGAAGAAACCCAATTGAAAATCTTAAATTTGCCAAAATAGGTCATGGTTATTTTGATGAGAAATGAAGAGCGGTGATAGCTAGAGAGTTAAGAAACAAAAAGAAAGGCTAAAGTACGATAAGTTCACTAGAAATGTATAAAAGCGAGTTTCTTACCTTGTTAGTGTGGTAGGCTTGGTGAGTTTAGTGATTTCTACGAGAGATTTTGAGATATAAGGGGCAGGATTTCCTCCCTTTCTATCTGGTTCAGTGGAGCAAACCATGGAACTTGGAAGGGGCTGCTGAGCGGCAAGTCCTCACTCCTCACGGGTTTATGAAGGACGAAAGCTAAATAGGGATCGGGGAGAGGCTATTTTTGCCTCAATAGCACAAAACAAACCTATAGTGGCATCCTCAAACTTTCTAGCTATTACACTTTACTCCATGACTTTAAGACTTCTAATCTTCAAAGGCCCACAAAAAGAAACAGAGAGGAAAATACTTTGTAACTCTCGCTCGATGGATGCCATCCGACTCATGCGTGATGATGTGTCTCTTTTTTTTAATATCAAACACACATGAAATCAATCGGTTATTAATAGAAAGTTTAGAAAAAAAAAACTATTATATTGAAAAAAGAATTGACACATTTACTATGGTAGAGAAGAGTAAATGAACATAAGCATACGAGTTTGATGTGAAAAATCTTGAAAAGTCTTCTCCATATGCATTAAATATTTTTTTTAATAGAAACTCAAAATTAAAATAAAACTATTGAGCACATTTCTTCTTTAAAAACAGAGGATGCTTTTGCAATGGTTATACAAGTAATGCAAATGTTGTCATGCAGCACTCAAAGATGCAACATCTAAAACCAATAAAAAGAAAATTAATGAGTCAATTTCTCATATTAAAAAAATACCATTCAGAGTCGACCATCCATTGTCCTCCTCTTCTCCACAACCAGTCACTAACTAGACCAGCAACATCAACAACACAACAGAAATAATCAAGACTTTCTAAGCCATCAATCTCTCATCTTCAGTGAAGATGTTTTGTCTAGTTTCAGTCGACTCTGGCAACTCGTAAAGGTCAATTTAAAACCTTGAATATGTGATTTATATGTTTTTAGAATTATTTATGATAAATGTTGGGTTTTGATCGATGAATGTGTATTTGATTTCTTGGAGTAATTTGCGATAAGTGCATAATGATTTTTGCTATTGGATTATAAATATTCATGTTATTCGAGTGGCGTTGAATGATTTGTAACATGTAAGTCAATTGTTGCCTTTATAGATGGACATGTTTGTGGGATTATATCGAGACTTGCATTTTAATGGCAATTAAATGGACTTCATTGTCTAATGTTGGCGACGCTATAATCCTTCAAAAGATTTTGTTCATGTGAATTGAATTTTGACAGTTATGGTTTTGTTTTTGCCCAAAACATATATAAATAAAATTTTATTTTCATCAAAAAAATCATCCGTGAATGAAATTATATTAAAATATAAAAAATATTAATTTAAAACTAAAACAATAATAAAAATAATTTTTTTAAAAAAATATTTTTAAAACATAAATTATACCGCATCACATAAAGTTCTTGCAAGTCTAGCGTCGTATCATCAACTAATTGCTAATGTATGTTTCTATCAATGGTGTCCTCCATTCTCAACAACATCTTTGAGGCCCCCATCAGCGAGCCCTCCTGCCCCTCCAAGTAATCATTGCGGACCGCACAGAGTGGCTCCTGATTCTTTACTTGCAATAACATTTTTAGTTTCAGCTAAAGAGTTATAATCATTTGGTGTATTTTTTAAAAAATTAATTTTTTTATTAAAAATTAATTTTTTTATATATTTTAATTTTTTTTATTTACATATTTTAAAAATAATTTTTTAAAACTAAAAAATATTATTTTAATATATTTCAATATAAAAAACACTTTAAAAAATAATTAATATTATACTTATAAAGCAGCCCGCGAAACTCAGACGCTATAGCTGCTGACCTTCGCAAGTGCAATGGTACAAGACAAATCTGATTTTTTAATCATTACCAGGTTTATAAACAAAACAGTCCTTTTCCTTTTTTAGTTTCAATTCTAAAGACAAGAATCTACAGCTACAAAAGAAAGAGGAAATCATATCTTTTTTTGCTAACGTTTACTATTGACATTGAAAGTCTAAAATAGCTTAAGAGGGAGTGATTCAGGGCTAAATCATACTTGTGATAGTTTAAGAAAGCTAACACCTTAATTTTGATCAAGACACAAATACAATACGATAGATAATAAAAAAGAGACACTAAATTTTATAATGGTTGGAACAATCATTTATTTTACTATTTGAATTTTTATTTGAGTATTCACTATCAATTAATAGTTTTCTTAGTGGTTAAAATCTTATTGATTACACTAATATTTTCTAGGATCAATGTTAAAAAACTTTACAATCATAATCTTTTCAAGGATCAAGATTCAAACCTCTCAAATAAACCACAACCAAATATTACCCGAATAATTCAAATGTTATTTATACTTTCACAATAGGTAAAGCTCTCGCAACAATTATCATATTTCACAAAAAAAAAAAATTACAAGGAATTAAACGTAAGTCTTTGTAGAGATGTGATATAGCTCAAAAATGTGAAAAAGGGACTGAATGTGATTTAGGGTTTAAATCCTTTGGAGATTGAAAAGAGGAATTATGGAAAAGAAGAATAGAAGCTTTTCGTTTATAATGGATTGATTGATAATAAAAAAAAATATTTGATTAAATAATTTTTCACACTATATTTTTCACTATGTAAATAAGTTTAGGCAATAAAAAAATTTTGGGTGGTAAAATTCAGCAATTGAAGATAATTTAGAGTAAAATTTATTTTTGCAATGCCAAATTAAATTTTATAAAGACTTGATTATATTAATTTGAGCTTAAACATCAAATCATATTTGCATACAAGGAGTCTATATTACATTAAATTGATGTGAAAAAAAATCTTACAACATTAAAACTTTTGACATGCATATTAAATCCACTACTTGTTATCATCAAAATAAATAAACTATAGGTGTTTAAAGACATTTAGACTAACAAATATTACTATGAAAGAGCATAACATAACCTAATTTTTTTTTTCCTTTTTTTTAATCTATGCAAGCTTAATTCCCCTTGTTGTTGATCAGTCCGACACCTCAATCAAAGATAGACAGAAATTTTTCTGCCAGCAGAAGTAACAAAATCAAAGATAGAAGTTACAAAATCAAAGATCTTCGCAACTTCCCTGTCAATGGACAGAACAAACGAAGTGCAAGCTAGGTCCAGCTAGTGGCTTTTATTCAGCATAAATTTCTTTCTTCAAATTCTGCCAAATTTCAGGGCCTCTAGGATGACTATTTACATACTCATTAATGAACTTTTTATCTGAGAGAGAAATTACAGTGCTCAAGGAAAGCATGGGCTCAGATTTTCCTTGATCTTTGAGCCAATTATACATTGCTAACCTAAGCTCCACTCTTTCCATTGTGTAATTAAGATAGGATGGGAAAGTGACCAAATATGATACTGGATAACCAACCTTATTTACAAGAAAATCAATCTTCATTTCAAGAACATCTTTCGTTTGGTTAAGAATTTGAGGAGATGCTTTTATCATTTCACAAACATCTTTTCTGCTCAAACCAGCTTCCACAATACAATCAAACCTCTCTTGGATCTTTGCTCCACTGCCCCGGAAAACCTTAAGTGCTTTTCCTATTTCATTTGAGTCATCTACAATTCCCAAGTCCAGCAAGAACTTGGTCTTCTGCATCCGTGATTTTAGTATCAAGTTTTGCAATCTTTCAACTTTTGATCCCATCACCCATTTCTTCAAAACCTGTGGGTTCTCTTGGATGACTTCACACATTCTCTTATCTGCAGCATGTAAGGCTAAACGCAATGTGTTGGGTTTCTTCAGTCTACATGAACCAAGCATTAGTGGGTGAGAACGCAAAATATTCCGAATCTCATGTGCCTCCATCTGGATCTCATTCAAGAACAGAAAGCAATGCCTTAGATTTGAAAAGAATTCCTCAAATTCCATTTGTGGAAACTGCAAAAACATAGAACATATCTGATTCATCTTGGATCCAAATTTGAGGAGGAAACCAATTAGCAAATATATCCTATCCACGGAATCCTCAAAGAAAATTGCCAGATGATGGCTTATGAGTCCACCTAGCTGCTTCTCATTGTAACCTGCATGCCTAAATAAGTTGAGCAGTGCAAGCAACTTGCTCCAGTCATAAGAACTCTTCTCAGACAAATGCTCCTCAATCCTACTCATATCAACTCCCTCTTTTCTCAATATCTCCAATACCTTGACAAAGTCTGCATTCACCTCTCCAATCAAAAGATAAGGGCTACAGACAACCAACTTCATCATAAAAGACTGGCCAAGCCCCAATTCCTCGTAAGCTTTTAGTTTCAGCACCAAGACCCCATAATCATACCCGAAAACTTCCGCGGCTTCCTTATAAATCTTTCCTATCTTACTCCTTGCAATCCCATAATTACACAAAACATGATAATTCTCTAAAAGTAAATCATCGTCACATAAAAACATCAGATCACGTGGAAGAAGAGGATTATAATCATGAGGTTTTAGACCCAAACTCTCAAAGAAAGGTTCAAATTCATTAATAGGGTGAAAACACAAGTAACGGGTAATGGACTGCCCGATATCTGCATCAATATCAACCTTTGCTAATAACTTTTCAAGAAAATGAGGTGAATTTTTACTCATATTCTCTGCATCCGTAAACTGTATGTTTCTAGTGGAGTGCAGATACTCTAATAACGCAGCCTGGGCTTCTGTCCTAGAAACTGGGCTTATGCTTTGTCCATTTTCAGTTTGAACTATCCTCTTGGTACTATAGAACCTAGGGTTTTCTGCAATGTTGAATAATGACATCATTGAGGACAACGGGGTCTTGTTGCTACCAACAAAATTGGATGAAACCCATTTGAAAATTTTAAATTTGCCAAAGTGGGTCATGGCTATTTTGATGAGAAATGAAGAGCGGTGATAGCTAGAGAGTTAAGAAACAAAAAGAAAGGCTAAGGTACGATAAGTTCACTAGAAATGTATAAAAGCGAGTTTCTTGGAGAGTTTCTTACCTTGTTAGTGTGGCAGGCTTGGTGAGTTTAGTGATTTCTACGAGAGATGGGAGATATAGGGGGGCAGGATTTCTTTTCTTTCTAACTGGTTCAGTGGAGCAAAGCAAGGAACTTAGAAGGGGCTGCTGAGCGGCAACTCCTCACTCCTCAAGGGTTTATGGAGGATGAAAGGTAAATGGAGATTGGAGAGAGGCTATTTTTGCCTCAATAGCATAAAACTAAGCTATGAAGGCATCCTCAAACTTTCTTCCTACACTTCACCCTTTTTCCCATTACACTTTACCCCATGACTTTAAGAGGGTGTTTGGGAGTGTGGTAGCGGTTGCTTTTCAAATAGCTTTTCGTGCCGAAAAGCATCCCAATAATGTTTTTTTATTTTTTAAAAATCATTTTTGACATCAGCACATCAAAACGATCCAAAAAGTACAAACCGCACTCAATTTTATCAAAAAAAAAAATAAAAAATTTTTAAATTTTTTCAAAAAGCCGGTTTGGCTGCAATGCCAAACAGGCTATAAGACTTCTAATTTTAAAAGGCTAAAAAAAAAAAAAAAAACAGAGAGAGAGAAGAAAGAAGGATTTTTTGCCTTTCACTGTTTGTTTTGCGTTTGGAAAAATATTTAAATGTATTTTAAAAACGTATTAATTTTAAAAAATATTAAATTAAAATATTTTTTAATTTTTTTAGTTGGTTTTAATATGCAAATGTTAAAAATAAAAAACAATATAAAAAAATTATTTTAATATATTTTTAAGCAAAAAACACCAAACATTACAATAACAAACCCACCAAATCATTTAAGGACAAAATAATTTTTATTCTAGCTTAATACTACAGCTTATATTGATGAATTTAATATGATCTACAACTCATATGAGATATATGAAGAAATTATTTAGTATTATGATAAATATATTTTGCCAAATCACATAAAAAAAGTCATTTAGTTGATTAAATAGCTTCTACCAATTGCATTAAGTTTCTTGCATAATTTCATTTTAAATCTTGATTTTGTAGAAAGTAAAATAAAATGTTTTTTTTCAATTCATAAATACATGTTTTTTTATTTATTTTGCATATAAAAATTCATCTCATAATAGTTTTAACCAACACGTATTTGTTTAAAAGAAAAAACAAATGAAGTTATTTTTTTAAAACTTATATATTTTTTTTTAAATTGCAACCCAAAAAAACACCCATGAAATTTATCAAATATTAATAGACCATTCAAAAAAAATATTTTTATGTTGAAAAATTTCAAATGGACACATTTACTAAGTTATATAAAACTCATTCATTGAGGTAGAGAAGAATAAAAGAACATAAGCATAAGATGTGAAAAAAATTGAAAAGTTTTCTTCATATGCATTAAATAATTTTTTAATAGAAACTTAAAAATAAAAAATAAAACCATTAAACAGATTTCATCTTTAAAAAGGGAGAAAGGTTTTGCAATGGTTAGACAAGTATTACAAATGTTGTGGATGCAACACTCCAAGGTACAACATCTAAAATCAATAATAATAAAAAATATTAATGAGTCAATTTCTCAGATTAAAAAATAATTCATTCAAGGTAATAATAAATAATAATTTATACCAATAAAATCATAAAATAGACGAGGACTTGTCTGTCTTAGATTTCATCATCTCTGTCATAAGATTTTAATTTCTAGAGTCTATGGGGTAAATGCATCATTGGTAGGGGATTAAATTGGGAGCTTTTTTCTGTTTGTGGACCTAATTAAGAATCAGGTGATAAATACGACCTTTCACCTCTTTTTTCCCTCTTCCTCAAGATTTTATGCTGCATAATTGAGAGAATTACAAATTGTAATTTTTTGGTTACACAAATGGTATCTTCAATCTTTTCTCCAATTATTAACTACTACACTAAATAAAATAAACTGGGGTTCTCTTTCTCTTTCCTTTTCCTTTTAAGTTCTATCTCTCTTTTTTTTTCTTTTTCATTAAATGCTTTTTTTCATTTTTTCTTTATTTTTTTTAACATTTTGTTGATTTTGAATTTATTATTATAATTTATTTTGATTTGTTTTTCAATAAAATTATTACAATCTCAAACAAATATTGCAATTGTTTTTACCGGTACTTAATTTTAAAAGTATTTATTTTTGTTATTGTATTATTAAATAAAAAAAATAATTTTAAAAAATAAAATTTTAAAATTCAATAGGATCCGGGTCCATAATTCAAGTCATAGACTTGATAAGTTAGATTGCAAAACTTGAATCATTTCAATATATTATTATTTTAATATAAAAAAATATCAATTTTTTTTTTTAAAACCGGACCATGTTTTTACTATTTATCCATATTGTCTTTGAATCCATCAAGTAGACTAAATCATATAAAAACAACTCTTGTATAATCATCAATATCATCATTTTTATAACAAAAGGTACAATTTTCTCATCTTGTTGCTATCACACAAAAACTTGAGAACAATATATATTTTACTGTCAACAATATTGTTCAGAAATAAACAGGCCCCATTTAGAAAGTAAAAAGACACATTGCAATGGGAAAATTCATGTTGTTGCCTAAAATTACCCGTTAATAAGTCTAATGCATTGAGAGGGTAAAATGGAAAGGAAAAAAGGATACATCAAGAATCGAAATTTCGGTTTCTTAGCCATTCCAAGGTTCCCAGGACTTACTATGTCATCAAATCATCACAACTCTACTTGATGACATTAACCACTGCATTGGGGAAGAACGAGTTCTCTTCATTGCAACTGCTGCATAGGAAATTTAAGATCGCGTAAAATGCAGAGCTGCTGCTACTGGAGGGCTTGGATTAGAAAGATCAGGATGTGATGCAAATTTCTGAGGATAAGTGCACTCCATGGGTGACGCTGTCAGCAGATGCTTGACCTGCTGCATCCATCCAGCTGCTGCAATGGGTGCAGATAACTGCATTTGTCTAGATTTGCTCTTGGGGGTATAGGAACGCTTCACAATAATAGTTCATTCCTGCAACCAAAACAACAAAAAAGGTTTCTCTTTATGAAGGTAGCAATAAATTAAGATCGACAAGGAATCTGATGTTGATCATTTGGGCAGCATGTGCGTAATTCGCAACTCATTTATAAAACATGAAATTCAAGATACATCTGTTGTTTAGAACTTGAGAGCCTCTAAATATAGTGGGTAGATATTGCATTATCAATAAGAATAAAAGAAGAATCCTTTCACTCCTTATAGACTTCATTCTGCAAGTATAATATTCTTATTACCATACTTGACCTTTCTTCTATGGCTTGCTGCATTTGAAATGGAGAAAGATAGTGTATTCCAATATAACCTTTTGTTGATGCCTTGAATTTAAGCATAGCACAAAACCAAACTCTGCATGCAAAAAGGGAAAATAAGATAATGACATCATGAACAAAAAATTCACAGTTGAATAAATAGGCATAAATGCTGTCTCCTCGTTTTATAAAAAACACTGTTTAAATATGTGTGCATTGTTTACAGTTAAGCACTGTATTCAAGACAAAACCCAAATTAAAACCACCCCACCAAATACATAACCAGCTTCAAGATTCCACTGCAAACAGCTCATTGTTTATGAAGGTAGTATGACTACCTGCCATTCCCAGAGGTGTGGCTGGTCAAACTAGAACGGGTCTTTCTCCATGGCAGCTGGTACATAGGAAATTTGAGATTGTGCAGGATAAGTAGAAGGTGCTCCAGGAGAACTCAGGAGAGAAAAAGGGTGTATTGTCTTCAATATCAGATGTCTGAATACAACAACATCAATAAAAATTTCCGGCTTGTAAGAATAAAAGAATCATACATCTTCAGACTAGCCAATTAACAGAGGCAGAAGCATGGAAATACAAGTTATGTGCAGCAGATAGCTTCTATGCAGAACAAATTTCTTTCTTTAAATCCTCCCAAATTTCTGGGCCTCTAGGATGACGATCTACATACTGGCTAAGGAACACATTATCTGTGCAACTAACTATAGTGCTGAAGGAAAGCATAGGATTAACTTTTCCCTGCTCTTTGAGCCAATTATACATTGTTAACCTAAGCTTAGCTCTTTGCATTGTGTAAGAGAGATAGGAAGGGAATCTGACCAAAGATGATATGGGAAAACCCAAATCATTTATGAGAAAATCAATCTTCATTTCAATAACTTCCTTTTTCTGATTAAGAATTTGAGGGGATACTTTTATCATTTCACAAACATCCTTTCTATCCAAACCAGCTATCACAAGACAATCAAATCTCTCTTGAAGCTCTGCTCCTCTGCCCCGGAAAACCTTAAGTGCTCTTTTCATTTCATCTGAGTTCTCTACAAATCCCATGTCTAAGAAGAACTTAGTCTTCAGCATTTGAGATCTTAGTTCCTCACCCGAGTCTGGTAACCATTCAATTTTTGATCCCTTCACCCATTTCTTCATAATTTCTGGATTCTCCTGGATGACTTCACAAATTCGCTTCTTCCCAGCATTCAGACGAGAAAGCAAACTGTTGGTTTTCTTCAATGTAAATGAACCTATAAATATAGGGTGAGATCGAAAAAGCTTCCCAATCTCATATGCCTCCATATTGATCTCATTCAAGAACAGAAAGCAATGCCTCAAATTTGAGGCAAATTTCTCAACCTGTACTTTGGGAAACTGCGGAAACAAGGAACATATCTGGTTCATCGTGGATCCAAATTTAAGCAGGAACCCAATTAGCAAAAGAGCCCTATCCACTGAATCCTCACGCAGAATCCATGGCTTCTGGCTTATCAGCTCACTTAACTGCTCATCATTGTAACCTGCCTTGCCAAATAAGTTTAGAAGTGAAAGCAACTGGCTCCAGTTGTAAGTGCTCTTATCCGACAAAAGCTTCTCAATTCTACGGTACTCAAGCCCCCCTTTCCTCAATAACTCCAATATCTTGATAAAGTCAATGTTCGCATCTCCAATCAAAAGATCAGGGCTACGGACAACCACCTTGGCTATAAAAGAAGAGCTAAGCCCCAGCTTCTCATAAGCTTTGAGTTTCAATGCCAGGATCCCATAATCATATCGAAAAACTTCTGTTGCTTCCTTATAAATCTTTCCCATCTTATTTCTCGCAATCCCATAATTACACATCACATGATAATTCTCAAGCAGCAAATCATCATCATTCAAATACATCAGATCACGTGGAAGAAGAGAACTATACTCTTGAGGTTTTAAACCCATACTCTCAAAGAAAATCTCAAATTCATTAATCGGGTGGTAACGCAAGTAACGGGTAATGGACCGCCTAATATCTGCATCAATATTAACCTTCTTTAGTAGGTTTTTAACAAAAACAGGTGAGTATTTGCTCATATGCTCTGCATCCAAAAACTGAAAACTTCTAGTGGAGTGCAAATACTCCAGTAATGCAGTTGAAGCCTGGGCTTCCCTTCTAGCTGCATCAGAGATTTTGCTAATGCTTTGATCATTACATATCAAATTTCTATCCAAATTCTCAGTTTGAACCGTTGTTTTTGTCCCATAGAACCTAGGGTTTTCTACAATGTAGCACAAAGAACTCACTTGCCATATTGGGTTTCTGCATCTACCAACAAAATTGGGAGAAACCCTTTTCAAAATTTGGAGTTTGTGCAAATGGTTCATGGCTAACTTGAAAGAAATAACGTCTAGAGCTTGATAGAGATTCAACAATTAAGCACAACAGAAGTTCCAATGACTACAGTAGTTTTTGTAGACTTTCTTACCTTGTTAGAATGGTGAGTTTTTTGAGTTCAGTTACTGAGAAGTGAAACTTGCAGATCAGGTGCAAGGTTTCTTGTCTTTCGATAGGTTCGGTTGGAGCCAAGTATGGAGCTCTGGTTGCTGAGCGGCCAGTGCAAGAGAGTGAATAGTGTGTCCATGAATCCAATGTCAAAAGCATTCTTGGTTAATTGCAAGAGGTACCCTCCAATGTTTTCTAAATTATTTCTTACACCCAAACATATTTTGAGATTGTAGTATCATATCGAGACCTTTCCTTCGTTGAGATTAGACCTGTTCATGGGCTACCCGGTCAGCCTGTCCTGATCCGATTCATAACGGGCGGGCCTGGGCAGGGATTTGTGGCCCATGGGCTCCGCCCGACCTCTAACCAACCCCGTCTCGGGGCTGTCAGTTTTTGAACCAGGTGGTGATTGAACCAGGTCACATAAAAAGAATAAATAAATAAACCTAACCCTACTTTTCCTAAATTTCTTCCTTCGCTACTCCTGCTAGGCAAAGCTGCTGCCGGGTGTTAATTAAAAAAACAATTTTTTTTTCCCAGTGTTTTTAAAAAATTTCCATGAGCTGTGCTGGTGTTTAAAACATGTTAATAAATTTTATGTTTTTAAAATATTAATAAATTTTCAAACAAAAAATACAATTAACCACACTGTTCTCTTCACTGCTTTGCTTCCACGTTCCACGAGTCCACAACGTATCTTACTTAAGATAACATCTGTGCTTGAAGATATCGCACTTAATGTGTCAATTATTTAAATTCAGAATAAGTGAATTCATGAATTCTTTAATGAGGATCCAATTGGGGGAGAAATTAGTTCAGACACCAAATTGAAAATTACTGCATTCAGTGGGGGCCGATATGAGGTCCCAGGAAGAAAAACAACATGCGCATTAGAGGTTTTTAGTCAAGTTAATCTAAAGTTTGTAGAAGCCTCCCTCCTCTTGGTTCTCAACTTCCAGTGAGAGACACCATATGTGGAATCTGTCTCCTGGAGATGCCTGTCCCCTCCGATCTAAAATAATAGAGAGCTAGTGACTAATGAAGTATGCTGAGTCCTTGGAAATGGCGGGGGAAAGGGGAAAGGGGAAAACGAAAATAAAAATAAAAATAAAAATAAAGATAAAAATCATCTAGTATCAAAATTTCACTTTTGTTTGCCTTTCTGAGCCTCTCAACAACTACTGTCTCATAGAGCCATCCACAGCTCCACTTGACAACATAAAAAGTACCACATTAGGGAGGCATAGACCTGAGCAGCATTGAAATTGCATTGAGAATAGGTCACTGTTTAGGGTAGTAATAGGGGGCGTATCCACCCATTCCGACAGGTGGTGTTGGTGAATGCCCTAATGGTTCTTTCTTCGATGGAACTGGTGCATACGAAATCTGAGACTGTGTTAGGTATGGAGCAGGTGCAACTGGAGGATTAGGGTATGAAGAAGCTGGATATGGTGCTACAGTTTGAGGATAAGGATAACCAGCAGGGGCACCACCGCCGGCGGGTGCTTTACCTGGCTGTGCATATCCACCTGCTCCCATTGGTACTTGTAGGGGAACCATGGGTGCTGGTAAATGCGTTTGTACTGTTTTGCTCCTGTGGGTATCAGCAAGCTTCACAATGATTGTTCTTCCCTGCAGCCAACCAAATAAAAAGACGTTTAGTTTGATAACATAGAATTTGATCAACCAAGAGATCAAGATTTGTCACTCATGTAGCATGTGCTCCTTTCCAGATAGGAACACATAAAGAGACCTGCATCTAGGACAAGCACTTTACAACCCGCTTTGACAAAAACAAGACACTTAAAAGAGATCTCTTGCTTAGAAATTTGAAGCTCCTGATAAATACCAGAATCAATTAATAAGAACAGAAGTAGAGTCCCATTCTATGTTGAGCGGACACCACCAAAATTTATAGGAGGAGGGCAAAATCGAATGACCTTGAAGACCTTGTATATATATATATATATATAATGAAGGAGGAACACCAATTGCTGCCTAAAATGCAGTAGGAAAGTTAATCTATAACATGTCCTGGTCTAAAACTTAAATCAATTTAACAGAGACTTAGTCCAAACTACTTGGGTAGGCTCATAACTCCAATGTTTCAGCAAACACAACCACTGTTTTTTAGAGAATCTTACTCCTTGTTGGACATTACAACAAGCATCAAGTTCGTTTTCTTTCCTTTTCCTGGGAGAAGCAAACATCACTTATAACCCATCTTCATTGTATGGCATTTTGATATAAAGAAAAACAACTCATGAATAAGGAATTAGAGAGCAAACTTGACAAAAACATTCCAGCAGCCACAAAATGAAAATAAAAAATCACAATTTTATGATGTTTAAGAACTTTCCTTCTCTAAAGATTCATGTATTAGAACAATAAATAAGGTCGCTATTATGACCACCTCTAGGGAATTATCGTTAACTTACCCCAAACAACTTGTGTGGATCATCTATGGCCTTCTTTGCAGCCTCCACTGTCTTGTATGTAACAAAACCAAACCCACTGTATATGAAAGGGAAAAGAAAACAACCTTCAACAGTTAGATGAAGACTTAGGCACTGGGAAAAAGTTAAAAATAGCAAATATCTCTTGATGAACAGAGAAAGAAAATGGCATTTTACCGTGATTCATTAGTATCTTTGTCATACGCAACTGAGCCTTCCTCAATATCCCCATATCTTCCAAAAAAATTAAGCAGCATCTCACTTGAGATCTCTGGTGACAAACCCCCAACGTAGAGTTTCCTCTGGGCTAGATCAGGTGTAGTGCTTGCACCAGTTAATCCCTCACAAGCTAGATTGCAGACAGCCATCCGACTCTGGAATCAGAACAAAAATAACCAATTCTAAAAATCTCAAGATTAAGAAAATGTGTGAAAACAGCACAAATGTGTAACTAGAGAAGTTACAAGGAGTCTGGGACTTTCTTGCTTAGCTGAGAAAAAGCCTTGGCATAAAAAATCAATATCCTAGCTACCTACAGAGTGTAATGACAGCCATGCGATAACAAACACTACCTCTGCTTCATACTTAAAGGACATCTTAGAAGAGCAACATTTTGGGTGAACTTAACCAGTCACAGATCTAAACAATGATTTCTAAAATTTCACCTCAAGTATGGTTATTTATAACATTTGACCATATTATATACTAAAAAACAACAGGATAATTCGCAGTTCATTAAATTTCCTGAGTTGGATTTTCTCAAAGCAGATTGATGTGCTAACGAAGCTCTGTATGACATGAGTGTTAAGTTCATAATTCTGTTCTTTTAATCATGTCATATTTCATCTTCCATAACCCAATTATACTTATTACTTGGAATCTATGCCCTTACAAACAGATCACCCATGCAGGCAGGACGGGATTGTGCACAGAAAGAAACACACAAATCATGCATGCAAGAACTTAAAAACAACCAACTTACATCAATCAATCTGCTGGGTGCTCCTAGTGCACTTTGTGCTGATTCCATATGCTTGTATGTAATGAAACCATAGCCACGTGACTTTCCAGTCGCTTTGTCATAGATCACAGCTCCTTCTTCTATCTCGCCATGCATTTGAAATGCCTGGAACAATATCATACAGCACTTAGACATGAGAAAGATTTAGAATAGTAAGCAAAACATCAAAGAGAAGAAGAGCGTGTAAAAGAGTATTTTCCATGTGAAAAAACTCAAGGAAAAACTTGTATCATGTGGGACAATCATCACCATGGCACACAAAAATGACACTCAGCAACCAGCAATGCACTCACAGCACACAAGGTTTCTGAAGTGGTGTTCCAGGCCAAGCCACGGACAAAAAGCTTTCGATGGACAGGATCTGCACTGGCAAGACCTTTAATTTCTTCTGCAATTGAAGGATATTGGGACCCTCTTTATGCCTCAACATGCAAGCAAACACACATGCACAGTGTCAATCACACAGCATACAGATGAAGAACCACCCACAAACCCCCAATCAGCATGATAAGTGGAACATTCTCACAAAGGCACTGATATATTCAGTGCATGCAAACTCATGCGCGCGCACAAACAAGCAGAGAACAAAGAAGCAACAAATATGGGTTCCAGAGCTGTTTTCTTCATAGAAAGTTGTAGCATCTAAAGAGCTTCTAAACGTGTTTACATGAATTTACAGTATTTAAAACATCAGGGATATAGAAATCTAAAGATCCAAAATTAATTTTTCCAAAGAAAACAATCATAGAAAATGTAAATGCATGTATAAGAATTCACCGCGATGAAAAATCTCAACTATTCATTTGAACCATGAACCATCAGAGGATATATATAAAAAAAAAAGATCCAAAATTTATAACTTCTGAAAAGAAACAACAGTACAGCTTCTAAATGCATCTACTAGAATGCACTATAATGTACAAAGCTCAAACTTCTAATAAAAAGACAAAGGGTATTATTAATTAAACACACAAATAAAAAATCTCTAAAGGAAAACAACAATCCAGTGGCTTTCTCTAACAAGAACCAATCTAAAATTAACGTGGCACTGTTTATTTGCCTAAAACAGAACAAGGCTAAAAAATTCTCAATCTAACACAGACTACAATTACTACCAACCCTGTAGAAAGAAGACTCAACTTTTAATCTTAGATTAATTGCAAAAAGTACATCAATATAAACAAAAATCCCACTATTCATTCTTCACAAAACAGACCCATATACATGTTAAATATCCGGCAACCGAAGAGAAACACAATAGAATCCAAAAAAAATGAAAAGAACCCAGAAAAGAAAACCCAATAAACCATTAAAAGAAAAGGAAAGAGGGAGAGAAAGGGAGGGACGTACAGTCTAGAAAGAAGATCGACAAGCTGGGATTTATTAAGAGGGTCAAGTAGTGAACGAAGGTAATCTTGTGTGGTTGATGTTTCGCCAGAACCATTGTTACTTCCCTCGTCCATCTTTCTCTTCTTCATGTCTTCCATTTTTGTTTTGTTTTGTCTCTTTGGGAATGTGAAGTGAAACCTGGCGTTGGAGACTTTTAACAAATTATTGTTTAATTTATGTTGTCCGGTGTGTTCCTGCCTTTATTTTACCACTCTAAGCAAATAAAGTATTTTCGACTCTTTTCTTTGTATATAAAAATAGTAAAAGCTTTTACTTTTAGAACCATTATTTTGGTTATTGTCTTGTGATCGAGAGTGTTTAATATTTTTTTATTTTAAACGTATATAATTTTATTTATTTTTATGTTTTTATTTATACTTTTCTAATTATATATACACACACAGACATATACATATTTATGTTTTTATTATCTTGAAGGACGAGCTTAATATTATGAATAAATGGAGATAAGATTTTTCAAAACATCTTCTGGATTCAAATCCAAAATAAAGAAATATGGAGCAAACTCTTTTAGAATTTATCTCATTTTGGTAAGAATTTCATTCATTTTAGAGTAAAATAATTAGGTAGCTCGCGATAGTCGCATGCTTACCTTTAACTTTTTTAAAAATTTAAAAATAGGATACAAGTCTATTTGTATCTTGACAGATGACGTCCTAAGTATATTTAAATCTCGTTGTGGTTAGAATCCAAAGTTATTTTGGCTCTTGCCCAACCTGATTTAAGTTTAGCCTTTAATTAACATTGGGTAAGACCGTGCAGGATCCAAGATTATTTGGGTCGTGTGTACAAGACAGAATATAAGTTTATTTTTGTATCCTGCAACTAATAATTTGTATATAATTTATAAATAGAAGTAAATGTAAAATTAAGTGTAATTTGATAAAATTATTATTACAATATATTTAGTAAAATTAATAAATGATGTAACATTTTCTTTCAAATTCATCAATTATTTTATTAATAATATTAATTACAATAAAATATACTCTTATAAATTTTACTGAAAGTAATAATATTTATAATACAAATCATAATATTTTTAGTATTAATATTATTAATTATTATCAAAATAATATTATTTATAACTCCAAAAATAATAATATTTTTTATATTAATATTATTAATTATACTAAAAAAATGTAATAATAATTTTAATTATACCAAAAAAATAATATTAAGAGAACATATAATCAACACTATTAATGAGACTAAAATAATAATAATATTTTTAACACCAATACTATCAATTATATGAAAAACATATATTAAGAAACAATATAATAATTCTTTTATTATTAATTATACAAAAAGAAATATCAACAAAACAAACAATAATATTTTTACTATTAATACTCTAAAATTAATTATACTAAAAAAAGAATAATATTTATAGTAGCAATAATATGAATTATTATAAAAATAATATTATTTATAACACCAAATATAATAATATTTTAGAGACTAATACTATTAAGTATACTAAAAATAATATTAAGAGAACAAATAATAATAGTTTTGAGATCAACACTATTAATTAGACTAAAATAATAATAATATTTTTCATACCAATACTATCAATTATACCAAAAAAATATATATTAAGAAAAATATAATAATTCTTTTAATATTAATTATACTAAAAAAAATATCAACAAAACAAACAATAATATTTTTACTATTAATACTCTAAAAATTAATTATACTAAAAAAATAATAAAAAACTAATAATAATATTTTTAATACAAATACTTGTAATTACACTAAAATTATAGGCCGTCCAAATGCCACATGGTGCTGGGCTGCACCCTAGAGGAAGTAGACCAAACATTGAGTGGTGCTATACTGCCAGCATGAGGTGGCACAGACAAAGCGTCACGTTGTGCTTGGTCTGCCCGCAATCAAGACATAATGCTATTTTGGGTCCTACTCTACTAGGCTCAAGGCTAGCCTTGGGTCATGCTTGGCAGTGCTCTAGCCAAAGCGCCACCTGGCGCTTGGACTGCAACGCATAAAAAGCAGGCTAAATGCCATGTGGTGCTAGGGTTGCCTGCTCTCAGGAGGGAACCCAAGCGCCACGTGTCCCAACATGGTTTTTTTCATAGTAATAATAGTTTTTTAAAATTTATTAATGATGATAATAATATTTATACTCTTATAAATTTTAATGAAAATAATAATATTTATAATACAAATAATAATATTTTTAGTAGCAATAATATTAGTTATTATAAAAATAATATTATTTATAACACCAAATATAATAATATTTTAGAGACTAATACTATTAATTATACTAAAAAATAATATTAAGAGAACAAATAATAATAGTTTTTAGATCAATACTATTAATTAGCCTAAAATAATAATAATAATAATTTTCATATCAATACTATCAATTAACTAAAAAAACTAAAAGTCTGCACCCAATAGGAAGCAGACTAAGCGCTAAGTGGTGTCGTATTTGGCCAGCCCCAGCACCAAGCACCACATTTGCACAACCCCAAGGGGTGCACTTCCAACCTAATGCTTGGGGCCTGCAGGCAGCAGTCTCCCCACATGCCCCCATCAATAATGTAGTCTACAATAAAAGCATTAACAATGCATAATATATGCGTTACAGTATAGTACAGTACATTCACTCACAGTAGATAATAACCCGCGCTATAGTGAAACATTGATCCCTTTTAGTTATGGTTAATTTCATATATTTTTATATATTTTCACTGTATAAGTTGCTAAGAACCATGGATAAATTCAAAGTCTATTTATTTTTGTATTTTAACAATATTTTAAAAAAATAAAATGTTTTTTCTTTACTTCAAATTAATATTTTTTTGGTATTTTTAAATCATTTTAATGTACTGATATCAAAAATAATTTTAAAAAAATAAAAAAAAATATTATTTTTATATATTTCAAATAAAAATTACTTTAAAAATTAATAACTATTAAACTCGAAACAACCGTCGATTCCAATTAAAAGTTTTGTTCGTAACAGGGAAGATGGAAGCGTACCATGTCACTATTTAAACACCCTCCAATATATATATATATATATATATTAGACAATTGTTTTGCAGTCAGTTCTTGCATTTTGCATCCCATGATTCAGTAAACAGCACATTGACTGCAAAACAGGAATTTAAACTCCAAACTGCAACGTAAGAAGATCACTGTATTGTCAAGACTCAAGTTCAAAACTCACTCTCTTGCGACAAGAAGCAAGGCATACATTCCCTCTTTTCTGATAGCTGTTCTAGTATAGAATTGGAAGTTTTCTGAATCTCACTTCTCATAACTGATATATGTAAAAGCAGACCAAATAAGGCTTGCTTTCCATTAAACAAGTGTTAATCCTTGCAGATGGCGAGTCTTTTTGGAATTTTATTGCTGCACATATACAAACTTGATTTAACTGAACTAGAATGAGAAGCCGGTATTCCGCGGTTGAAATTCTAACATCTTCATGGTAGATTAATGGATGCTGCAATTCGCAGGCTTTTCAGCCTCAAGTTTAGGGTAGCCTTTTGTTAATTTGTTCTCTGTTGTTGCTCCAGCATTAGCTTCAGCTGCCTCCCAACTTCCTCATTTTGCAGCAGTAGCTTTCGCTGAATCTGTTCCAAATGGGTAAAATACATGAAATGGGAATCCTCTCAACCGAAAAAGAGCTTGATCACTTTTCCGTAGGCATATGAAGCATTACTTCTGTCCAGTTTTAAGCTCATAACAACTGGTTTGCTAGGTATTTCAAGATTTCAAGGCATAAGGCATACCTCTAACTGTTCGTGAAGATGCTTCTCAATATCTAGCTGCAGTTGCTGTGCCTCCTTGATTCCCATGCTAATTCTAGAAGAGAAGACAAGTTGGGGTATGTCGTTGATTGTAGGTTTTTCTGCAGAAAACCACTATTGATGTGAAAATTACAAGGAGATTGCCTTCAAAAGTACTTCAACATGCAACATAGATTTACCTTGTTTACATTCTGACAAGCACTTGTCAGATCGATATTTCTGCAAAAAAAATTTATGAAAAAGGATGATAAATAGAAATAAGCTTAGGTGGAACTAAAACACAACCTGATCTTGAGTACCTGCAAGTGACTTTTGACCTGAACGATGGTCAATCCTTTTGTTTCCATCATCTTCAGTATGGCCTTTGGTTTTGCTTCTATTATTATTTGATCAATCAATGGAGACAATCAATAAAAGGTAGTCCTTTAACAATTGAGCAAAGCTCATACCAATTTACTTACTTGCAGCACCACCAAGGCTATTGACACACTTGACAAACTTCTCATGAAGACCTTGAGTCCATGTAATTCGTTTTTTACTCGAGAAAGTTGGTCCAGAAGATCCTGAACCGCTGGAAGTAGAGGAACCATCCCCCAAATGTCTTGTAGATGATTCCAGTTGTTGAGACTTGAGAAGCTTATACCAGATTTGGATAGGAAGTTGAAATAAACACATTTGATACAAAAGAAAACCAGACACGATGTATGCACACGAGAACATCAGAATAAAGTTAAGTAGAGAACTTACTTCGGGATCATTCTGTCTATCAGAAGTAGGCTGAAGGGGCCTTCCAATCAAGGTTGCATTGTCTCCTAGTAATTGGACTCGCTCAAGTGAAAGGGATGTACTTCCCCACAAATTAATGGAAGGAAGATTTTTTTTAGTCTTTTCACAATATTTATGGTGTTGGTTGCTAAATAAATAAGGTCTCAGAACTGTTTGCCAACTGGATTCATCGAAAATGTTACCCCTGGATGATTGATATGATGACATATTCGCATCATTAGGCCCAGGAACCTGTGAGCTTGAAGGGAAAGTAGCAATTTCATAATCATCATCTTGCTGAAGATCGAACAAGCATTCACTTATGCAAAAAGCCGGAGCTGGCTGATCGAACTGACTTGGAATGATGTTAGTTGATGTTGCAGTCTCTAGATCTTGCCTTCGAGATACTTCCCCCATGCTTGATGGTGGCGAGCAAGGTCTCACATTCCAATTATGTTTTGTCTTATGATTGGAAGGCTCAGTAAGCATTCTATGAAGTTGGGAATTTCACTCTTGATAATATTGCTCTTTCAAAGCAGATAAATCCCCCCCCCACTATCTCTCTCTCTCTCTCTCTCTCTCTCTCTCTCTCTCTATATATATATATATATATATATATATTTGATTCTATAAGAACAGGAACCCTAGGATGTTTCTGTTCTTTTATATATGTTAACTAGCTCTTAAGAGCTCATCAACTTTCATTTTCCTAGTACACTGCTGATAATGCATGTGTACCAGCAGAGGATGTGATGAATATGCAGGCATCCTTTTATCTTTTTAGAAGAACAAAATTTCACTTCCAAGTGGTAGGGTTTTGATGAGATTCCACCTAAATGACAACATCTGCTATAAATTTTAATGACACGCCTTTCTGATGGTAATTTTCCAATAAATTATCCAAAATAATCGGGCATTTAGTCAACTTCTAGGCAGTTCATAAACCAATTTGGTTAGGATTAGGACAATTGTACATGTTAAATGTATTACCAAAGCAAGTAGTACTTATAGTACAGATTTAAGCAATGGAATGACAGTACACAATTACAGTACAAGTTCTAGCCATGGATTAATCATTGATAGGACATGAGCGCTAGCTCGCATGCAAGTGCACACCAGGATGTCCTCCTGATTGGCAGCAATGCAAGAACTATGACTTCATTTTCTGTGTCTCACCAAAAAGATACGCTCCATCTTGCATATAGATTTTTTATTTTACTAATAATCATTATCACGCAACTCGAACTAGCCAAATAGGTCAATTGGGACCCGATCCGAGCCGGGTTTCATTAAAAATAAAAAAAAGTTGATCTGTTATTGAAGAGGATGCAAACTATTATGGTTGTTCTTATTATAAAAACACGCACTTGTCTCTGACTCTGAGCATAAGTTTAGGCAATCAAAGATATGTAACAAAAAGAAAATTGATCCTAAAATCATGCAATACACAAGATCTGGTATTGATGTAAATGGTGCCAGCTAGACTGGAGGTGACACTGCTGTGATTTCTTTAATTTTCTTAATACGCCCCCACAAGAACGGGCTACCATCAGCTAGGCCGATCTTATCTTATAGAAATTCTGTTCGTTGTCTAGAAAGCGGCTTGGTGAGTAAATCAGCAAGCTGGTCATTAGTGTGAACATGGCGAACATGAAAAAGCTTTTTTTCAACCAAATCTCGCACAAAGTGAAGGTCTATTTGAGTGCTGGATAGGATTAAAACTTAACTGAGTGGCTCCCAAATTATCACAAAAAAGTGTAGTTGAGTGTAGTAAGGAAAACTTCATTTCGTGAAGTAAGAAGAGTAGCCATATGGACTCAGCTGCATCTGTGGCTAAAGCTTTGTATTCAACTTCGGTGGATGACTAAGCAATGGTACGTTGCTTTTTTGAGCTCCATGAGATAGGTGTGGGACCAAGGAAGATAATATAGGCTGAAGTTGATTTTCTATCATCCAAGCTACCAGCCCAATCAACATCCAAGAAACATGTCAATGCTAGGTTTAATATGTTCCTAATATTTATGCCATGAAAGATAGTGTTCTTTAGATAATGCAACAGTCATTTAGTGGCGGTCCAGTGAATCTGTGCTGGACAATGCATAAATTGTAAGAGTTTATTCACTGTAAAATTGATATTAGGACGAGTTAAGGTGAGGTATTGCAATGCACCAATCACTCGTCGATATTGTATGGGGTCAACTGTTGAGGAAACATCTGCTAGCTTTAAAGGAACCGAGACAGAGAGGGGAGTTGTGACATCTTTAGCGCCATCCATACTGGTTTTAGCAAGCAAGTCTCGAATATACTGATGCTGATTTAGAAACAAGCCATCTGCAGTAGGGATGACTTCAATGCCAAGGAAAAAATGTAAGGGCCCCAAGTCCTTGATGGAGAATTTCTGTCCAAGTTGGGTAATAATGCTTGTAAAAAATAGCATGTTGTTTCTAGTGAGGATCAAATCATCAACATAAACTAGACAATATACAAGTATTAAACCATTAAAATGCACAAAGAGAGAAGAGTAAGATTAGGCATTGATGAAACCAAATTCTAAGAGTGCTAGTTTGAGAGCAGAATACCAAGCACGAGGTGTTTATTTTAGCCCGTATATTGCCTTTGTAAGACAACAAACATGATGTGGATTTTCAAGACTCTTGAAACCAGACGGTTGCTACATCTAGACTTTTTCAGTGAGATGCCCATGAAGAAAGGCATTATTTACGTCTAATTGCTAGAGAGACCAAACTTGTATAATGGCAATGGTTAAGATAGCACGAATGGTCACTGGTTTTACAACAAGATTGAATGTCTTTTTGTAATCCAATTCCGGTCTTTGATTGAACCCTTTGGCTACTAGTCTGGCCTTAAATCAATCAACTGAACCATCTACATGCCTTTTAATCCGAAACACCTATTTACAAGCAACAATATTACAATTAGGGGGAGGTGGAATAGGTGCCATGTATTGTGAGATATTAATGTAGTCAATTCAAAGGACATAACAGTGTGCTAGTTGGAATCAGCGAGTGCTTTAGAGACACTCATAGGTTATAAGAAGGGTGGAAGAGGGTGTTTAGTGACTATAAAGGATTTTTTTAGTTTGTAAATATCATTCATGGATCGAGTGGTCATTCCATGGGTGCACACATCAATGTGCTCAGAAACAGCAGGTACATGCACTTCTAATGGAGGAATTTGGCTGGAAAGCAAAGTAGGAGAGTAGGGAGTACTTACCCGGTGAGGAAGAGATGAAAGGGGTGATCTATTCGCAGACGATGGTAAGGTAGTAGCACCCAATTCCATAGATTCTGTTGGATGAGGAGAAGGCAGGGGAATTTATGGCAAAGAGATTTGAACAGAGGAGTCTTTAATTGCTAATGAAGATGAGATGAGTATAAAGGTGGTAGAGGATGATGTCTGAAAAGGGAAAGTCCCTTCATGGAAGATGACATGTTGGGAGTGAAACAATTTTCAGGTTTTAGGCTCAAGACAAAGATAAGCATTTTGAGAGAGTGAGTAACCCACAAATATGCATAGTGTGGCCTTGGGTTCGAGCTTATGTTTATTATAAGGTTTGGTTAATGGATAACATAGATAGCCGAATTACTTGAGTTTGAGATAGTTTAGAAGTTGTTTGAATAATTTTTCAAATAGAGATTTATTGTTTAAGGTGGAGGTGGGCATTTGATTTATAAGGTAGGCCATAGCTTGAAAAGTGTATGGCCAATATGAGAGAGGCATGTGAGCATCTATAAGTAAGGTGAGACTAGTATCAATAATGTGTCGATGACGTCTTTTAAACATACCATTTTGCTGTGGGGGTATGGGGAGCAATCGTATAATGACTAATTCCATGAACTGAAAGGTAGGATTTGAGACCAATATATTCTCCACCATTGTTAGAATAAAGACTTTTTATTTTAGTGTTAAACTTATTTTCCACAAGATTTATGAATTGCGAAAAAATTATTTAAACTGTTGATTTATGTGTCATAGGATATAGCCAAGTGTATTTGGTACAGTGATCAACAAAAATAAGATAATATTTAGAGCCATCAATACCAATTGCATGTGATGGACCCCAAACATATGTATAAATCAAATCCAATGGAGCAATGCTAACGATGGACTTTATTTTAAGAACATATAGATAAGGATTTGTTCTTATTTGTGAGTAAAGAAAAAGTGTGAATTAAATGATAGACCAATTTTGACGATGGATGACCAAATCTTTTGTGCCATCCATTAGTGGTGGTACGTTCGTCGATATAGGCAACAATATTTTTTGGAGGTAGATCTTCTAGAAATGGGTACACACCATTTTCACAATCATCTTTAAGTAGTGTTGCCCTTGTAATCCGATCCTTCACCAGAAAATAAGTAGGATGAAATTCAAGATAAACATTATTAAGTTTGGTGAAATAATGAACATAAATAAGATTTTTTGAATTGTAGGAACATATAGAGTATTACGTAATTGAAAGATATATTTAGACGATGCAAGAGATAATGAACCAATATAAGACACGGGCAAACATGATTTATCACCAATAACCACCTCATCAGTACCATCATATTTAGAATTAATCATCAATTTAGAGAGATCAGTGGTCATATTATGAGATGCCGCTGAGTCAACCAGCCACTTTTGTTTCTTCTCTTGAGAGGATACTGCACAGTTTGTAGTGAATTCAGCAGAAGGCATTTTTGGTTGTATGGCCCACTTGCTTACACCATTGGCACTTAGGCTTAAATTTCCTATATCCTGAAGGTGAGGGCCAATTTTTATTGTACCCATTTGTGCTGAGAGTCATATGAAAGAAAGGCTTAGTGCTTGGTTTATACTGTCTAGTGGCACCACTTTGCCGATGAGAGTAATTTGCAGTGGGAATAAAGGTTGCTACCGATTGATTCTCTAATCGTCGAAGATAATTTTCATAACCTACAAGAAGGTCATGCAAATCTTTAAATTTCAGAGAAGTCTCACGAGTGCGAATGGGTGCCGTAATTTCTCTGAATTCAGGACCCAATCCATTGAGGATGTAGAGGGTTAAATCATCATTTGAAACCGGATGATCGATGATTGCAAGTTCGTCAGCAAGCATTTTAATTGCTTAAAGGAACTCGGTAATTATGTGAATTCTAAGAGTGCTCAAGGTTAAATCTTCCTTGAGCTGCATCGTTCGTGTTCTTGATTTTCCCGCATAGAGACGAGTAAGTGTTGTCCATGCTTCATGAGATGTTTTGTATGAAGTAAGAAGTAGGGTGATAGTTGTGGAGGTAGAGGCAAGAATGACATAAAGGATGAGTTTATCTTGGCAAACCCAATAGGAGTTCACGACTTTGAAGGCAACAGAGTTGGTTGTATCAACAGTTGGGCGTTCTTTTGCACCAGTGACAAAGTCAATGAGATCATAACCAATGAGTAATGCCTCAAATTGAGCCCTCCACTGAGGAAAGGTGGAAGGGGTAAGTTTTTCGTTGATGGTGGTGGCAGTATTGAGGGTGATGATGGGTGAATCAATGGTAGATGTAGAGATGGCAGCCAAGTTGCAGAAGAGAAAAAAAAAACTTGTTAGAGATTACAGCTCTGATACCATAAAGAGGATGCAAACTGTTATTAAAAAAACACACATTTGTCTCTGTACATACTCTGCATCTTTATACAACCCAAGAGCATAAGTTTAGGCAATCAAAGATATGTAACAGAAAGAAAATTGATCCTAAAAATCATGGAATACACAAGATCTGGTATTGACGTAAATGGTAACAACTAGACTGGAGGCAACACTACTGTGATTGTTGTGATTTTTTTAGTGTTCTTAATAGTTATGACCCAATAAAAATTCTAGGTTGATCCGGTTAAATCTATAACCTGATCTTGTGCTGGTTCGACTCTTAAATCAGGTTTAATAACTCTCGCAGATAAGAAAGAGTTCACTCAATCTATAGTTTAATGTTTTTGTCAAATGATCAGGAGTCAAAGGCACATTCAAAGATAATTTGTTCATGTACAACTTTCTGCAGGATCTGTACCTTCCTTGTATTGACCTCTCTAGCACAACCATCAAAAACATTGAAAAGAATGACGACATTCTTACAAGGTCTATGGGTACGGTCCGTAATGAAAAGAATGACGACATTCTTACAAGGTCTATGGGTAAGGATGGTAATGAACGACGAAACACTAACATGCGAAGGGTTCTACCCTGCTCAACTGCTTATTTATTTTTTAGACAGAAAAGGCTAGGATTCTTAACCAGTGGATCGCCTTCTGGGAAACTTCAGTTTAAACCCTTCCGTGATGGTCAGATAGTCCCACCATCGTAAGTGAAGGTTTCGAGACAGCATTATACACGCCGGCTGATATAGTGGATCTTATGGACAATTGGTTTTGGAAGCTAGTCGCCAGAAAATGGCCAAATTGTTTTTTTCTAATTAGCCAAATGTTCTGCTGATAGCAGAACGAAATGGAAAAACTTGTACGCTTTATGATTTTTGGTTGCCTTCTGATTGAGTGCAGCACACAGAGCTAACAGGATGGTTCATATCACCAGGCTAACAGAGAAGACATCAAAACTCTGGTACATTTTTATTAGGATGAACTTGAAGTACATAATAACGCAAGACTATTTTTCTTAAGCTGATGCTGAACTCGGAAGAATTTACAGTACAAGAACTACATTACTTTCTGTTTTGCAAAGAATCCCAACTTCCAAGCTCTAAAGAGTGGTATGCTGTGAACACACATCGTATTCCTATGTATTTACCCTTCCTGTGTAGGCACAATCAAACGCTTTCACTTTCTTTACAAAGGAGCAGAGATCATTTGCGATTCTGTTGTAGCTGGGGATTGGAAATCACTTTCGCTCGAAGCCATGAGTGCTTGCACATGAAAATGAGTCCTGTGTGCTTTGAAGATCTAACTTATCTTGGATGGGAAATGGGTATTATTATTAGAGCCTTCTACAATAGAAACATCAATATCTTCGAGGCTAAATGTTGACTCATCCGGAGAAGTAATGTTCAAGTTCTGATTATTCAAGAGACTATTAGTTTTTTTCTGTTGCTGATCAAACATCATCTTAAGCTGCTTGCCTTGTTCTTCAATGCGTAATTGTAGAATTTTTTGAATCTGCCATAAGAAAATGTAAGCGAAATTAGTAATTATTGGTAGGTGAAACTGAAGGCTAGGCCATTCAAAAAAGTCTTGAACGAACCGAACCACTCCTCTCAGGAGGTCATCAGGAATCAACCCAACCAATATCGACAAAAAACGAAATAACAGTTGGCATCAGTGAAAGATCATTTGGAAGTACCTCCAGCTGCTCGTGCAGACGCCTCTGGACATCTAATTGCACTTCCAGTGCCTCCCTGATTTGAAACCCACTGCTAGACATGGTCAACAATTTGTCATAAGATCAAATGATTGTCTGAGAGGATAGGCACACATCATTAAGAAGAAGAAACAGCAAAGAAGACAAGAAAGGGAACTTCAAATTTCAGAAACTTGAACGCTTGTTAGGATACGATTAGTATAATAACCAAGGAAGAAGGATTCATTGTGGGATTACGTTTTGACATCGATCTGTGATACATCATCTATGCTAGTTCTTTTCTCAGCCTTTCCTGCCAAAGAATTGGTATTTGAATCAGAATTTTAAGAACAGTGAAAGAAAGCACGCAAGAGTCCTTCAAAAGTTAAACATGCATACTGCATCATCAAACAGAAAATTCAAGAACTAGTTTGTTTTATAATAATTTCTGCTGTTGTGTCTTACAGGCAAGCTGGACTTCTAGCAAATCACAGACAAAACCACCAAAAAATAATATAGCAAATTATTACATATCAGTAAACATCATCACAATTACTATGTACAGAGTAAATGAGTTACTGAAAAGATAAATGTAAACCTAAGATTGCATCTTATGTCACGCTAAGAAACCTTTCTGTTAATGAAAACTATTCTCTATTTGGTCATCAACACACGTTGACACAAGGGAAGTAAAAACGATTGCTCATCATTTCACTATTTAAAGTACTGAGAAAATTAATATAGATATATTCCTTGCAGCAAGAACTTGACAGGAACTGAAAGCCCACAGAATTCTCTCCTCTCTTCAAGTGTTTGAAGGGTGGTGCTAACATGGCAGTGATGGTCTGAATTAAAACCTCAAAGGTTCCATGAAGTGCTCTCTGCATGTATTCATATTCAAATTCAACACATAATTACGTCATGGCATTATTTTGTTCTAATAGTAACTATGTGATCAATTTCAACTTTCAAGCACTTAAGGGATGAGGGGATTGAACCGTTTATCATAAGAAATAATTACGAAGGTTTACCTTCTGAAGAGTCTGGCATGTATCTTGCACTTCTATATTTCTGCAAGAGCAAATAGAAAGGAAATAACAAAGAGATCTTAGAAAGAATATCCCATATGGATTACAAAAATATATATATAAAATCCATACTATTTGGTTAAGCAATAATACCTGCAAATGACTTTTCACATGAAAGATAGTCAATCCATCTGAATCCATCAACTTTAGTATTGCTTTAGGTGTTGCCTCTGTAATTGGTTAATCAATAAGTGCATATATGAACAATTTTTTCTTAAATGGATAGAAAGCTCACAATGAAATCACTTACTCTCAGCACCTCCAAGGCGATTTACACACTCAACAAACTTTTTATGCAGATCTTGGGTCCATCTTATCCTAGTTTTACTTGACAGTGTATTAGACAGATCTTTGCCAGAAGATATAGGAAAACCTCCCAAAGAAAATCTTAGAGATCGCTTTTCTTCTCTAGAATTGAAGCGGCCCAGCTCTGAAAATGGAGAATTATATGGATTATAATCAACCTGCACAGAGACAACATGAGATGGTCAAAATGAATTTTCGTTAAGAGGCTAAAAGTAGTAAAACTAAATTACCAACTTGGAGAACACTTACTTGACGATTTTGATTTCCTTGGAAAGGAACTAAAAAGTGATTCCCTAGGGAGACACCAGGATTATCCAGAAACTCATTGTGGTGTTCTAAAGGAAGCTTGTTTCCTGAAGAACTGCTTAGACCTTTATCGGACTTGTCAAAGGATTTATGGCAAGAGAATTGGGGCTTTACAACCGATTCCGAAGTGCTCCTCAATCCAAAGTTGTGGTCAGCTTGCTCTCCTGAGTTAATAAAGTCTGCCTCAGAGGATTGATGTGAAGAAACATGTGAATCGTAGGAGTTGGCGTATTGAGAGCAGAAATAATTACCAACTTGACAATCATACTGCGGAAATCTCATGTATCTTTCTGTCGCATAAAAGGCCGAAGCCGGAGATTCAAACCGGCTCATTATGCTACCGGGTGATCTTTCAAGACTAATATTCTGCTGTTGGCATCCTGCCTCCACAGCGGCCGGCTGCAAACGAGATGCCATGTTTCGAATCTGCTGGTTGCCGAGATATTGTGAGGATAGATGAGCAAACTCACCAATCACAAAGTTTCCTAACAAGATAGAACAGATACTGTTCCTGTTCAGGTTTCTTGGCAAGCATCAAAACGTGTATCGAGTTTCGTACTTCTGTGAAGTATATAAAGACTACAAGCCACGCAAAGTACACGATAAATCTGGAAAAAGAAAGATGCAGATAAGTGGTATGATCCACTGCAAATTTGAATTCAAATGCATAATGCAAAAGAAATTCTCTTCTGATATTCTTCTAAAACATTTCTTGCAGAAGATATGAATATATAAATATATCTTCCAAGCACTGCGCATGCCTTTTTAGTTATTCCTAAAATGGATAGGGACGAAGGATGAATTTTATGCACGACAGGAAACAGAACTCTTAGCAATAAACAAACAAGTTGATACAGATTTGTCTTCATATAAAACAAATGGTTTCAAAAAGAATATCATGTCTCATTCAAGAAAATAAAAGGTCAGCAGTATAAAAAATCAGAATAAAAGAAGTCTTGATTTTTCTTTGGGATTTCCTTACTCACATTAATATTTCCCTAGTGTTAAATATTATTGTTGGTGCACTAATTATGAAACAAAGAGCTTCTCAAGCTTACAACCCGATAAAACCTTGTTTTGATATATTTTGAAATTTAATAATTCTTAAAATTATTGTAAGAATATTTACAAACTGTTTAAATAGGTGCTAAACAGATCTAATTTAAACAAAAATTCTAAAATACAAGAAAATAAATAAATAAATAAAATACCTCAGAAAATAAATAAAATTCTAAAAAAAAAGATGTAGTTTACAAAACTAAACTAAAATAATTTAATTAAAGTGAATGGAACAACTTGAAACAAACTTACTAGAAAAATAAAAAAAATATATATCTATTGTTTTTACATATATACTATTTGGTTAAGCTATACTACCTGCAAATGACTTTTCACATGAAAGATAGTTTAATCCATCTCAATCCCTCAAGCCTTGTTCAAACATTTCTATTCATTGCTCGAATATTGTCGATTTAATAGTAAAATATTTTATGACGATACCAACGAAATAATAAACGATTACTAACAATGAAACAAGCAACCAATTAGACATCCAATACAAGAACAGATTGCCTGGCTTTTAATTTATTATGAAGGCAGAGAAACACCATAATCAGCCAGCAATTAGTCATAATTTCTTATTGGGAATCCCCGATTTATCTTTGAGCTCGTGGATCGTTAGAATCATTACGGTGACAAATATTAATTTTGTCACGAAGTTATTAATTTGTTTTTTTTATTATCAAATATTTATGTATTCTCTCTGGTTTCATTGTCAAGAGAAATATCCAAGTCATATGCGTTAAAGCAGTTAAAAGGATTGGTTAATATACAAAGATATTCAAAGAAAAATTATTGGTTTATTTAGTCAAAAGTGCACAAATTCCGTCTTGTTCATGAACCATTTATAAAGCTTTCACCTTTACGTGCAGCATTTGAGATAAGTGAATAGAACTGAACCCAAAAAAGCCAAAGTTTGTATTAAGAAAATTCGCACTTGTTCATCCATAAGCAGGTCGCAGGGGAATGGTGCAAGATGAGAGTTGGGAACCTTGTTCCATGTCTCAATCAGATAGAAGTGCCAAGCCATGAAAAGCAGACACTTTTTTTTTTTTTTCTGGTCTTTGTAAATGGAGGCACCATAGATATGCTGGGACAATCCTTTCCATCCATCCAATCGACCACCTTTTTATCTAACATTTACAAAATATTATCATGGTTTGATACTCATCTACTTATTGTTAGGGAATAGATGCATTCAGAGCAAAAAACAAAAAAAAAACATTTCTACCACCGTGTTTAAGGTAGGTTAAAGGTTAGATTTAATCAAAAACAAAAAATCCGGATCGGCCTGAGGGGTTAATTAGAATCTAACCTCGTGTAGGTTTAATAAAAAATTAAAAAAAGAATTTGATTGAATTAATACGGTGAAAAACCTTTCAAATAATTGATTCATGTAATTGAGAAGTACTTTTCTGCTCTTAAAAATCTGGGAAGGCAAAGGCATGCAGAACCAGAATCCGAACCCTATTCTTTCCTAACGTAACAATTGATTTAACCTTTTGGCGCTGCTAGCATATCGATGAACATTAAATTGAGCGAATGATCAGCTAACTTCCAAAATGATAATAATCTATGAAGAAATCAACAGTTTTTTTTTTTTTTTTTTTAATTCAGACTCGGACAAATTAAGTATTTGTTGTTTGCATATTTAATTAATTAACAATCTGATTATCCAATGCAATAAAAAAAATATAATTATGTAAAAAACTACTTTTAAATAGGAATAATATTTTGTAAATACAGTTCGTGTTAAAAAATAATATAAATTATATTTTAAAATTTTATTTAATAGTTTAAGTTATTGGATTGAAGTGATTTTTTATAATTTAAATTCGAGATAAAATGACAGCATGTATTAACTCTTTGTGCTGATCATCAGTACCTAAAGAATAAATTAGAAATTAGGGAAAGACAAGATTTATTTGTGCTAATTATTCAATGGGCTACGAACAGATTATCATGTCTAAATAAAGTAATCTCCTAATTAACAGGTGTTAACGAAGAATACAATAGCGACAGTCGCAAGACAACAAAGTGCATGTTTAATTAATAAAGAAAAAGGAATTATTTCCTGGCGCCCATTTCTTTGTGCGACACAAGAAATTAAAACTGACCCTTGCGGCTTCGGAGAGACATTTCAGCTTCTGCGTCTCCATGGCAGGCTCCCCAAACTGTTCTTGGAAAGGGTGTATTTTCATTTTTATATACTTCTCTATAAGGGTAGATATATACGTATTTGGAAGAAATTTTTATATACTTCTCTGTAGGGGTAGATATATACGTATTTGGAAGATGGGGTCATATTCCCTCTTGTTTTGTTCACGAAAATAGGTCATATCTTGTTCCTGTAGTTAAAGAGAAAGAGTCATGAGTCCGGCCCAGAGAAAAATAGGTCAAATTTTGTTTTTGGTTGGACATGGATGCACAACTCTATACATCCTTCTTTTTTTATATTGGGTTTGTTTTTTTATTTACTTTCATATCTTTTTTTTATTGAGTTATTTTTTTAAATAATTATAATTTTTTTTTCTTAACTTCACATCTTAATCTTTGGTTAGAATCAACAAATTTATTATTATTTATTAACACATATAATTTTTAATTTTTTTATTAAAATTATAAACTTTTCAGTTTTGCAATTAAATTTATTCTTGATGGTGAAAAACCATTAACAACGCCAATACACACACACACACACACACACACACACACACACACACACACACACACACACACATATATATATATATATATATATTGCGTTGAGAAAAAAAGTTATATCCCACAGCTAGCATTAAGAATTAAACTAGTAAATAGACAAAAACAAAATAATAAAATTGGAGGGACTTTTGTGGTAAAAATACCTGAAAGTATTTTGGGTACGGAAATGAGTGGGATATCTCTCAATCGATGGATCTCTATATTATCCAAATTTATATATAAATAATTTATTGTATCTACAATTTTTCCTCATATTTGTAAAATGATTTGTTTAGGTTTTTTAATATAATTTTATTTCACACATATAAAATATATTTTTTAAAATACCATGTACTTTATTTAATCTAAATTGTCATAATTAGAGGTTAGCATGAGGGGTATTGGAAAATATTTCTTCTGATCTCATGAACTTATGTTACCATCCCTACTTATGAAATGCAAGGTCATAGGCTTGGTTTTCGTTCCTTTTTTTTTTTAGAAAAAGAAAAGAAAGAAAAAGTTGACCTTCTAAACTATTCACTCATAAAAGAAGATCTATATATATCTTGGTGATAACCACTTAACTAAAATTCAAACCTTCATTATATTCACAAAAAAACTAGTTAGATAATCATTTTTAACCTCTTTTTTTTTTTTTTTAATTGTAGTCCAAGCACTGAATGTTTATGAACTGTTGAAACTGAGCCAGCAGCCAGTATTTGTATGGCATGCGTGTGTGACAATGACCTCAGATTGTGGCCACTAAAAGCAAGCATAACCTTTGGAAACTAATCACGATGAAGATGAATAATAGTGATGGTCTTTCATCGGTACAGTTTCCATGCTTCACGGAGAAGAACTATATATATATTCTCCCTAAAAGTCGATAATTAATCTATCTTTTTATTCTATAATAATTGAGGGGGGAATTAAGGCACCAAACATAACATTCCAAGCATGCACTAAAGATTATATATATACGAAGGCAACAAGACTACGATTAAGTTTGATGGGATTGTTAGGGTGCCAATTTGCAGGACATGGCTCCATCACAGCCCTAACTTCAAGAAGAAGAGTGGTGGTTGAGTTCGTATGGTTGATCAAATGGGTAAGAGATCGATGGATACTAATTAAGTTATGGAGAAGAAAATCTAAAGGGGATCAATATTAGGCCCGAGGAGTGTTTAAATTGTGTCTTTTCTCCATTCATTTAGTATAATCTTCTTGATTTGAATTGGCCTGAGGATCTTGACTACTTTTTTTTTTCTCTCTTTTTATTCTATGAACATGGAGTTTTTCGTTTCCTCTTTGCTCTTTTGTTTGGGAAACATATGACTTCTTGGATGAAATATCCCTTTGGTCTAAAAAATCTCATTTTATAATAAAGCAAAAATTGAATGGAAATAAAATAACCTTAGAAAAAAAAAAAAAAAAACAAAAGCCATAAGCTCAGGTACTAGCTACAAATTAAACATTAAACATTGAAAGACGAATTGAAAAACAAAATCAATTTTTTTAAAAAAAAAATAAAAAGACTTGACTAGAGTTAACATGTTAAATTTACGACCTGCTTGTGAGGTCAAAATAAACCTGTACAAAAAAATTGATTAAACAATGAAGGTTAACTCTCAAGAAAATTAAATAATGAAAAGTGAAACATAAAACAAAAATAAAACATTGAAAAAATATTTGAGTCAACTTGAGTTAACTCGACTAACTCACAACTCGGGATATGAGAATGAGATAACTCTATAGAAATGATGAAATGAAAAAAAAAATCAATTTAAAAACAAAACCTTAAAAAAATAAAAGTCAAACTGCATTAATCTTTGAAACTCGTGTCCCATGTTATGATACTAGGTTATCCTATAGAAGGCAAACCTGAAAAAATCATGAAGCAAAATTCTCAATCATTTAAAATTAAAAAACAAAACATATAATAATAAAAAATTGAGAACCAAATATTATAAATGAGAAAATTAAAATAGGATGAAATTGAAGAAAAAAAAGAATTTCATAAATTATTTTAAATAAAAAAAAATAGTAATAAAAAGAATAAGGATAAATAAAGCAAGGGTTTCTTTGAAAAATTCGAAGGTCGAGTGGGAAAATCGATAAGGGTAGAGAAAAGAAAAAGAAAGAGAGAGAGAAAACTACTACACCAAAACAGAGATTGTTTTTACCACAAGTATTGTCTTAGGATTGGAGAGGTTGCTGAGAAGAATCAAATTATGCCTTGGAAGCCATTGTTAGGCAGTTGTAGGATGCATCATGTGCCATTTAAATGGTGTGAATGCCCCCGTACTAGCTAGCGTGTGAGTTGCATGAGTCAAATAATTTTATATTTAAAACAATATTTTATATTTTTTAAAATACCAAAATACCCCTCTTTCAACTTGATAATATTCAATAAACCAAGTTTAAAAGACATCAAAACCCCTGAACACAAGTTTAATGATTGTTGATTCTAAGGATAATTATGTTATTTTATTATGCTGATAAAGAGAAAAAGATAAATTAACTTTGGATGCTAGTTTAATTTTTATTTTATTTTAAGGGTAATTAAATAATTATATTATGCTAAAAAATATGAAATAATCAATTTGTCAAAATCAGATTGATAATAACAAATGGGTCATATAGAAAAGACAACTTCTAAAGTTATTGATTTTTTATGTGAAGAGCAAAAAAATCAAAATACTTTTTTAATTTATAGTGTTTTATGTTTCGTGCTATACTGTTTTCTTGATGCCTTTTAGAATTTTGTTAATAATTATGAACATATACTTTGTATTATGTTTTGATATTGAAAAAAGTTAACATGAAAATGCATCATAATTTATTTTATGAATTCCTTCCTCGATTGCACTTATTTATTTGGTTTTACGCTAAAAAAAAAAGGAGAAGGGTCCGTGGGCTGATTGCTCTTGCCTGGCCTATTAAGCTAGGCAGGCTACTACGTCCAGCTTTCTAAGGCTTAACCTATTAAAGCGTCCGTGGATATGGGCTCAGCAGAGCCACCCCTTCAAGGAAGAAGTAGATCGAGTTAATTATAACTTAGCCCCTGTAGTTTAGACAAAATAGTTTATTAGTCCTTGTGTTTCCTGAAAATATATATTTAATCTTTGTATTTTTAAATCAGTATATAACTTAATATTTTTTTTTCCATTTCATATTATTTTTCAATTTATTTTATTTTAAGAAATACAAAAGGTAAAAAAAAACGATAAACTTAAGAAGAAAAGAAAACATTGTTTTGGAAGAAAATACAATTAAATCCTGAAGAGTCAACACAATTCAAAGAGGTATTTAATTATTTTTTATACTAAAGGGATTAATTAATTTAATTTGATAAACTATAAGAATTACACTATAATTATCTCAAGATGGTTCAGTCCAAGTAGAATTCTAATTACCCCTAAATCCTGAGGAAAAAAGAAAAAAAGAAAACTCTCCCATAAATAGCATAGAGAAAAGACAAACTAAGGATATATCCTCCACTTGTTGGGAAGATTTCATTTGGGTCCCTCTCCATCAAATTGCGTTGATGTTACCCTTAACCTATCAAATTCCATGCAATTTCATCCCTTTTAAAAACTTTCCGGGTTTGAAGGTGACTTTGCTGCAATCGAGTGGGATCTAAAAAAAAACAGTTCTATGAACAAATGCACCACACAATGTGTCTTTCAATAAAATGTTTGAAATATTTGTTCACCTTAATCCCTCATAACCTCATTAAATGTTTTAAAATTTAAATATGAACTAAAAAGTGAATACATGTATTTAATAAAATCAATTGATCAGAATTACACATATTAATAAATATTTTAAAAAATAGATTTTAACACCAATTAAAATTTAAGTTGTTAGGTTAAGAGAAAGATAAATATTAAGATATTTGATTTCATGACATAAGAGTTTTATAAAAAAAGAATTTATTTAATTATACAACAATAAACTATTTTTCTTAAGAAAAGTAACAATTTCAACTCCATCGAAAAAAATGATTTTCTAGTACAATTTCTCATTTTCTTTCTAATATTTCTTTTTAAGAAAAAATATTTTCTTTTATTACATGTTTTGATAAAAGTCAAAAGCAATTAGAATAAATATAAAAAATCTAGATGATTTGAAGTCATGATTCAAAACACAAAATTAATCCAATTTTTTTTTCTAAATCCTAATTTACTTTTTTCAAAATAATAGAAGTTCAAAAAAACTTTAATGACACTCTTTTTGTTAAGAGAGGAACACAATACTCCAAATTTAGCTTATGTGTTAACGAAACCTCACTAACCGATCATTTCTTTCTCGTCTATGATTTTTTAATGTTTCTTTTTCTCTCATCGCTTTAAAAAATTTGAAAGTAAAATATAAAAAAATAATTTTATAGATTAAAATATAAAAGTTTCAAACTAAAAGGTCCAAAAAGAAAAAAAGGAGAAAATTCTTAGTAATTTGTTTTTGAAAAGGCACTGAATGAAAAGTTAAAGAAAAAAACCTGTATACTTGTTTAGTTGTCAATTTTGATCCTTGTAATTTTATTTTTTTTGCAAGAAATGAAAATGGATTTTTTATTTTAAAATTGAGCATCAAACCAATGTAAGAATTTTTTTTTTATTCTATTTTAATTTTATTATCTATCATATTTGATTCTTATTTTTTCAATTATTATTTGTTTGAGAATTTTATTTTATGATTTTGGGTTTGTTTTCTATGGGGTAACCTGATATCATGATATGGGACATAAGTTTTAAAAATTAGTCTTATTTGATTTTGATTTTTTTAATTTAGTTTTGTTTTTAAATTTATTTTATTTTATTTTATTATTTCAATAAAGTTATTTTGTTTTTATATTTCAAGTTATGAGATAGGCGAGTTATGAGTTAGTATTGAAATTCAATGATGAAATCAACACTTTTAACGTGATGTGTAAGAGCACATTATGTTTTCTTGACTATTAGAGCCAGTTCAAACTTTATTTTAAAATATAAAAAGTGAAAGTATCATGAATCTCATAATTTTAAAATAAATAATCTATCATTGTTCGGATTAAAGAGACGATTAGTGTTGATATACAAAAGTTGGCTAAAAGTTTCCTTAACAATAAATCAGAAAACGAAAAATCATTGCGTGCACTCGAAATTTACGTAGGAGTAGTAGTTCATATATGCTGATGCAGAAGCATATTCTTTCCACTCACACATTCTATGAATGAAACCATCAAATCTATACAGGCGAACAACTTGCGATTTGGATTATATCATCGAAGGTTGTCCTTGCTCCTTAACTTTCCTAGCCATGTGCAAATGATTGTTCAAAATGAAATCATGGAGTTCTGTTAATGATTAAGGATTTTGTGTCCAAGGCATCAAGGAAGTTCTGACAGGGTGAGATTGTGTAATAGGCCGGCAGACTTTCCATATATTGTTTGTTTTGAGATTTACTATTTTCATAGTTTTATTCCTCGTGACGCAAGCCTATTTTTAAGCTTGATATCCCAAGATACACGTGACAAGTTAACAACTAGCAATACTAATAAGACTAATTACCAACTCTTCATCTGTCAATGTGAGATCTTAAAATGCATCCCTTTTAAAAAGCCGACGGCCCCGTTTGCACAACCGGACAGCCAACAAGATTGACTCTGATACAAAATATAACAGCTCGGCCCAACTTGCCATATATTGTCTGTTTTGGGTCTTACCGTCCTCACAGTTTTGTTTCAGAAGACAAGAGTTCATTTCTGAGCCTGACATTCCAAAACGTGTATGATAAATTAGTAACTAGCACTACTAATAATGCTAGCTATTAACTCCTCGTCCATCTTACAAATTGTGTTTATGGTTCTTGTTGTAACCTAACAACTCTATTTATTAATTATTTGCCAAAAAATTCATCTACATTTAAAGCTTAAACAAGTAAGTCAAAATCAATTTTATAATACAAGGGGTTTGATTTTTGAGCTGATTGAGAAAACCTGATGCAAAATATATATAATGCAAAAATTTAGAGACAATCTTGTAAGGTCCCACGTATCTTCTAGACTTATTCGAATCAAATCATTGACTTATTCGAATCAAATCATTCTTTTCATAATTTTGTGAATTAATTAGAAGTTATTGACATAGTTTTGAAATCCAACCCGGTCATTGACCCGATCGACCTTCTGGGTCTCGGGTCAGGTGAATTGACCCGGGATAACCTGCGTTAACCCAAAAAAACCTATATAAAAACTACAGCAAGTGACTGGCCAATCCTAACATCTTTATTCTAACAGCTCGCCTGTAGATTGCAACATAATCAATACAAAATTACAACAGGAGGTTGTACAACAGATGGGAATTACCAAATATTGAATTAAGTGCTTACACTTGGCTTTGCTTCTCATATTCAAAGCGGACTTCATGCACATTTACCATGACCTCCAGCTCATGATCAAGCCAACGTTGCAAGGATTTCTCATTGCTCTGCAGATGCAAACTTAAGAGACACAGAGCCAGGTCTGTACCGATGGCCTTTAAAGGAGAGGGGGAAGGTACAATAACTGCCTCGGAGGGCCAAGAAGCGAAGACAGTTTCCGTAAAGAGTTAACCTCGAAGGACGGCCGCCAAGGAAAAGTAGAAACAGAGTGCCAGGCCGAAGAAGGAAAAGAAATGCTTTAAAAAGGTAAAATGTAAATGCATATTAGTAATGGGATTTACAAAAGGAAACACTGTGTAAACTGTAAACACCCCATGTTTTCAATAATGAAAATAGATCAACCAGCTGAAGAATCTACCGTTGCCTGCATAATCCTAACAGCAAGTGAATCGGGTTGCTTGCTTCCTTCTTCTTCAGTTCTTTGTTCTTCTTCAAATACAGAGTAACCTAATTATTTAGGATTTTAGTCTTCAGATGTCATTAAACGACGTCGTTTAATGACATGGAAAATAAAAAAAAAAATGACCGGGTCTTGGATCGACCTGCCGGGTCGGCCGGGTCTGGCCGGACCAATTCCCAAGCGGGTTTTGGCCTCCACCCGGACCGGTCTCATGCCCGGGTCGGCCGGGTCCCGGGTCGACCCGCCGGTCCGGTCCGGATTTTAAAACTATAGTTATTGGTGCTACTAATTAATCAAATCATCATTTATACAATTTTCACTTTTGAGTGATTAACTTTATTCTCCACCTTGTTACTTAAAGTGCTTCACAGCAAATAATCTTCCAGAATAACTACATGCTGAAGAAGTTGAAATTTAACAAATTATTATAGCTTTCTTGAGGCTGAGTTACAGGTGTTAATATGTAGGTTTGGAATAACTTACCAACTTTGCAAAAAGAAAAAGGAATATATGAAAGTTAAAGAGCTCAAGACCATGATCGGCACTGCTGGGGCCATCGCTGCCATTGTAGCAGGCAGAAAGAAAGTTAACCCATCATCGTATACGTGTAGCTTTCAAATTTCGTGATTCTCATGTTGATGCCAGAAGCCTGAAGCCTAAACATGCAGAAGAAAGTTAAGAGTCTATCGAGGATGGTGACTCCTTTTATCCATGCAAAATTTAGCACCCCGAGCTAGTAGCATCTCTGAATTTTTCGATCGAGTTTGCTCCTGCTCTTTGAAATTTGAACCCGTTGTCCCACAACTCCAAAATGTTTTTTCGGGAAACCTCAATTAGTTCCTAACCTATTTGCCAATTGTCAAATGGGTCCTCGAACTAAAACTTTCTCAATTTGGCACCTCACATCAACATATCAAACATTCCTCAATTGGATCCTTCCATCAATGTATCCTTTGTACAATAACATGATGCCTTTTGAAGATAATATGTTGTTTCTGTTGAAAACTCATCGAAAAGGCTTCAATGAAAACACTGTTAATTATCTCTGGAGAGGTACGAGGAATACATTGTAGTTCAAATTACGAGTTGGCTTGTCCAAATTGAAGCCTAAGTATACAAGTACCTAGCTCTTGCAATTAGCAACTTTGGGTTCAAATGTGATAAATCACTAGGCTAAGTATGTTTTGAATGCTGGAGGCATTGTCAATTGTGCAAAATTGGCAGAGGGAACTTGCTTTCTAAACCAAAATGCATCATCAAAGATTCTCAGAAGAAGTAAAGAAGATGCCAGCAATTTAGTTAGCATTATAGAGCCACTTTGCTTTGTTATAAAAGAGCAAGGATTTTAATATTACACAGATATTGAAGAAAAAATGGCATGCAGCAGCTATATTCTATAATCTCGATTGATAATAATCAGGCCGGGGCTACGCATAGCATAAAGATTTTAGGGGCTGTAGGTTCTTTGTACCGAGTCAGTAAGGGCTAGGAAGTTTCTCTCAGCCAGACAGTGGAGAACAAAATCAAAAAACAGAAATTCAAAACCTGCACCGGGCATATAGAAAGTTGAAATGTTGAATTACATGGGACTTTCTCTGATGCTGACAAGTGATTCTGAGGGAATATATTAAAGGGGAAGATAATGTATTCCAACTTCTCAACGTCATTGAATGTATCTTTTTGGTGCATGACTAAGGTTGAGCTAGGATTTTCCTGCTCCTTCCTCTCTCCCCTTGGGCTTTGCTTTTTTTTTTTTTTTTTTTCCAGCTCTGTAGATTCTCTTCACACCAGCTACAGTCAGACAAACTCGCTACAGCATAATCTTGCCTTGTACTTGATTACAATTCTTTCAAGGACTTGGTTTTAGAAACATATCAACGAAGTACGACATATCCTTTTGTGCATTCCAGTAGACCACTTTTTGAAGAATACGATGCCTATTTCTATAATTTCACTACAGTTTTCATGTACCTATAAACTGTTTACTTGGATTTATGATTTGTAAAGTTGGGACAATAAACAGTTATGTATATGCTCGCTATCAAACCTGCAAGCCCTGGTGTGGTAGTAAAGGAGGTTTGCTCGTTTTTATTTATTTATTTATTTACTAAATTCGAACATTGAAACTAGAATCTAAATTAATTTATTTTTCAAAGGGTATTAAAATGATATATGAGATATGCTTTTTAAATGGACTGAAAAAAGGGACTTAATCTTAATTGATTTTGAAATTGATAGAATGACTTTCACATGGGAAATTGATTTTGAAATTGATGTAATGATTTATCATTTAGTTTTATAATAAAAATCTTAACTAGTTTTTTAAATATTTTAAATAAAAGCTAGTTATCTGATAGAAAAGATAACAATCATCACATATAATAAACTTGAAGTTGCTTCATATTTGTTTTTAATGATACAGATATATGTTGTGATTACGTACTAAAAATTGGCTTAAACTAATAAATGTCTTGGAACATGTGCATGACAACAAGGCTCAATCCTCACTTGTAAAATATAAGCATTGGACTAGCATGGATGGTGAGAAAATGACATGCATAAGCTTATATATCACTACTCACACTTAGTGGAATCACACCAATCTAACTTAAATTTTCTCATCACACTTAACAAAAATCCCAAAACAAGAACATAAACATAAATTCAATACTAGGAAATAAAGGGGTTATTATTATATTTTTTTGGAATATATATTTTTATAAAAACAAAATATTTTTTTTAAAATGATCTGAAACATAATAATATAACATATTAAGCAATCTCATTATCCATTGATGAACACACTAGGATAATGGCTAGAGTTGTCCATTTATTAAAGGCAGGTTCATGAATAATAAAACTATTAATACATCATAATATTGTAAAAAAAATATTTCAAAGATAGTTGAAATATAATATAGTAATGTATTAAGTAGTTTCATTCCTTATCGATCAAAACTCTAAGACAACGACCATTTAATGACTATTTATTTATCCTAGACTAGTATGTAAATAATAAAGTTATATATATATCTTAAAAAAATATTCTAAACACAATAATATGACATATTAAACAATCTCATTATCCATTAATCAACACACTAGGATAACACCTAGAGATGATTGATTTATCTTAGACGAGTCTATGAATTACAAAACCATTAAAACATCATAATATTGTAAAAAAAAAATAAAGATATTTCAAAGATATGTGGAACATAACATAGTAATGTACTAAGTGGTTTCTTTCCTCATCGATCAAAACTCTAAAATAATGATCAATGACTGTTCACTTATCCTAAACTAGTATGTGATTAATAAAGTCAATATATAACAATATTGATTGAATATAATAGAATAATATATTAAGCGATTTTATTATCCACTGATAAAAACTCTAGGACAAATGATCAATGAAGGTTTATTTATCCTAGGTTGATTTGTGAATAATAAAATCATTAAAACATCATAATATTGTAAAATGAAAGATATCTAAAAGATAGTTTAAATACAATAAAGTAATATATTAAGTGATATTATTATCCACCGATCAAAACTCTAGGACAATGACTGGTGACAATTCATTTATTCTTGGCTATTTTGTGCATAATAAAACCTTTAATACATCACAATATTGCAAAACAAGAAATATTTGAGGACATTTTGAATACAATATTTTAATGTATTAGGTAATTTCATTACCCACCAATTAACACTGTAAGACAACAATCAATGACAATTCATTTATTTTAGACCGATTTGTGAATAATAAAACTATTAAAACACACAATTGCATATAAAAATATCAACACACAACACAACGAGTCAACAACAACATCATAAAAAGCAAACATCAACATGAAAAATCAAGACAACATCACCACACCATGAAAACAACATTCATACAATATGATAATTATATATAAAAAAACATATCAATATCGATCAAATTTTACACCGAGAGCAAACTATTACGTTTTGAATAAACCTATTATAACCTAATCCATTCAACTTCATTACTAGATATTGGTGACATCATATCTCTAGGGTTGCCACAATATAGTGTAGATCTCAACACTTCAAATATCACAAACAATTGCAATAAAACATCAACAATAACACATTAAAATTTGTTTCAATCCAAAATCTCATTACAATACATATAAAAAATCAACAATAAACCAAAATTGTTATTCAAAAAAATATTTAAAGTTTGAAATGAATCTTGTAGAGTAGTTGTTGTGGACTGAAAGTAGTTGAAACAGTAGGAGGAAGTGGCGATGCATGCAAGCCACATGTAGGTAGGTTATCAATGATGTTGGCACATCGTTTCAAGAACTAGTGAGGCTAGAAGGTGTGTGAGTCACTATATTAGGTGCTTAATTTCTTAGTCTTTCTTCCTATAAAGGTGGTGTCATCCACTAACACTTGTGTAGAGAGATCAAGCTATGGAAGTCTCAATCTAATTTCTTTCTCCATTGGTTCAACCATTGATTCTCTTCTTTTTCTCTCTCTCATTCCTTTTTTTTAATTGGTTGTGTTGCTAAAATGAATGAAATGATTGTCGTGGAAGAGAGAGGAAGGCTCGAGTTCATAGTAGGGTTGCTCATCATAAGGGAGGCCGATTCAAGTAGTTTGGGATTTATTGGTATTAATATGGTCTATAGGTTGGCTTATTTATGGTGGAAGAGGGATGTTGGTTGCCATTCATGAAAGGCTATAGTGGTGTTGGATGGTGGTAAAGATGGAGAGAAATGGTGGTCAGGGTTTGGCTTAGTTTTTTATAGGAGAGATGATGAAAATAATGATCTTTCTTCTTTTTTTTTCTTTTAATTTTGTTTTTATTTTGTTTTGTTTTTCTCCCTTTCTTTTTTTCTCTCCTTCGTAGATTTGATTCTCTTTTTTTATTTTATTTTTAATTTGTTCTTAATTTTTTCTCTCTTGATTTTTCTCTCCAAACAAATTTTCTTTTTTTTCTTTCACTCCATTTTTCTATTTCTCACTTTTTTTGTCTCTATATTTTTTTTAAAATTCTATTTTTTCTTGCTCTACCCTTTTTGTGATGGGATTCCCTATTTATAATACCTAATATTTCTTTTTTTATTCTTTATTCTCTCTTATGTAATGATTTTAAGTTGATGGGTAAGAGGTTTGAAATATTCGTATTAGCCCCTCACCCCTCCTTCAATTATCACTATGCTCGTTAAATGTTTTTTTTTCTTTGAGTTTTTTTAATGAAAATTATTAATATATAGATGATATCAAAATGGTTAAAAAATATAAATTGATCATAAATTGATCAAATTGCATTTAAAACAATTTTTTTTATTTTTTGAAATAGGAGGTAAAATAAGTGCTCACAAGGGTATTTTCTATTTCCAAAACTGAAAAAAAACTCAGTCACTTGCCTAAATTAATTACATTTACCTTTTCCTTCTACTAAATCTTTTCAGTCATTTTGTATATATATTATAATTAGATCCCCAACTTTTCTTACAATTCAAGTGTTCTAAACAATATTTGAATTAAATGTTTCTTTTTACTTAATGGAGGGATGATTATTTCAAACTTGTAATATTTTCTCGAGAAGAAAGATGAAACTATATTGAGAGAAAAAAAAAGGTTTTTTATGATCAAGTTTTCAGTCATAAAAGGTCTAAAATCATGCACAAATTTATTTTGTGACCAATTTGCAAAAAGTGCTTCACAATTCAATTTTGTGATTGATTTCGATCCCAAAATTATTTATTTTATTTTTTCAAAAAAAGATTGTGACCAGATTTTCAATCATAAATTTGGATCATAAATTTGGATTTTGTTTTTGGTGTAAATTTAAATTCTGAATGTTGAAGGGAATTTAAAATCTTAGTTTTTGAAGGTAATTTAAGACCGAATTTGCAGTCACTAATTGACAAAAAATATTAAAACATTTATAAAATTAAAAAAAAAATTGTATAGTCCAAAATAATTGATCTTAATAAATAGAATAAATAATTTCTATTAATATTAATTGTTAACAACATTATAAATTTTAATTTCTTTGGAGTTAACTCCATCATCATGTTTAATTTAAATAATGAAGTAAAAATTGTAAATTAATTCTTAGTTAATTTAAATAATGGAAAGTTATAAATAGATAGTAAAAAATTAGAAAAAAAATTTGGTGTAAATCTAAAAATCAAAAAGGAAAGTTGAGATTTTTTAAATTTAAAGTTTTGTAAACCGATTTGTGAAAAATTGATCATGACACCAGCATTGATCACAGATGTCATAAGAAAAATAAAATTAAAAAAAAATTGTGACCAAATTTGCTTGATTTAATTTGTAATTGTAACATTCCATCACAAATCGGTCACAAAGTTGAATAAATAAATAAATTTGTGACTGAATATTAGTCATAAATTTGCAACCGGATAAACATGACTCCTCCTTCTCCTTCTTTTTTAATTTGTAGTGTCTAATTAGGCTATATATACCTTGATAATCTTCGCTCACTTTCTGTCTTACTATGGGATAGTCTTGTGTGCTCAGAGGGGATAGTTTAATATAAAATCATTAACTCATAATAATATCTAGAGCATAAAAAATTTCTACCAAGCAAGTTGGCTTCATCAATTATTATTATTATTTAGGTGTAGTTGGCTTCATCAATTACTCCGCCATTATTTTCTCATGGTATTCTATAGAGATTAATTAAAGATTTCTACCAAGCCAGTTGGCTTGATGGCCTCATCAAATTGATTTAATTATAGGAAAGGAAAAAAAAATCTAATGGTAAGTCGTTAATTCATATCCAAATATAGAAAACATTAGGATAATTAATTGACGGGCTCCTCTCCCTCTCCCTCTCCCTCTCCCTCTCCTTTTCCCTCCTCTCTGTGTCCCTTTCCCTCCTCTCTGTGTCTTCTTCCTCCCATTTGATGAGGAGATCAAAACCATTGGAGGGGCGGTTATTAAATTGATTGAGCAATCATAGAAAAACGTATTTGCTTAATTCTTTACCAGCAACTTAAGAAAGAAAGCTCCATGGATAATCTTAGTCTATGTTGAAGAGTGCAAGTTTTTCTTTCATATATATTAAATTTGAGAACAGGTTACAGAGAATGGGGAACTAAGACCATGGGAGAGTAGACCCGACAAGCATATCTCTTAGTAAAAGAGGTATTCGATCGGAAGTGGTTAAAACCTAGTTTCTAGGAAACTGACATCCTAATATTTTAGTCTTTCACTTTAATTGATTGGACCACGTTTCTTTATTTTTGCGTGTTAATCATTCCACTACCATTTTGTTTTCCTTTAATTTATTCAAACTTATAACAAATCTTGTTTTGTTTTATTTTTTATTATGATAAAAATTATTTTTTAAAATGTTTTATATTTAAAAATATATTAAAATAATATTTTTTATATTTAAATATTTTTTAAACATCCACAAATCCAGACGATATAAAAATATTGATTTAAAATAAAAAAAATAAAAAGTTTTAACCTTTTTTTTTAAAACATTTTTTTAAGGCAAAAACAATTAAATATATTATTCATATTTTTTTATTTTTTAGGAAATGCTGTTGAATCTTGATTCTTGTATTTTTCTACCATTGCCATTTATCTTCATTAGAAATCATTATCTTGCTTAAAAAGTCCTTTCTGTACAAAAATGTTTGACAAATTAACTAAATTGCTTGGACATAATGCACTCCATGGAGAGTTAAGTTTTTGTTTTTATGTATATTTATAATTCAATCAATTCTTTAAAACATGTGGTACGCAGAAAAAGCCATTAAATTAAATTCTGAGAAAATTTACTTAAATATTAGTTCAGCGCTCGATGAGCCAATTAAGATCTAAATAAATCTACAAGGTTATATTATTGATTTTGCTCCGATGCTATTTCACCATTTGGATCGAACATGAGCCTCACCCTCTCTACATGCTATTAATTAATTTCTCCATGAATACACCTCTAATTTATTGGTCTCAGTGGGACCTTCATATCGAAGGCTCCCAGATTTCAGGGCTGTCCTAATTAACCTGCTTGACCTCTTCTGTGTGAAAACAAGCTAAGCCCTGTTAAAGAAATACAACAATTACGTCAGTAATAAACCAAAATATGCGCATAGTGCTCGAGCAGTTGATGGTTTAGCTTGAGAAGAACATATTCTCGCATTATATTATTTTCTCGGGCTGGTGGTTTCGGCGAAGATTAAGCCTCAGTCGTCGTTCTCGAGTCTCTTACTGAAATTAAAAAAATCTCGCCATGACCTTAGCTTGATGAGGCATGGATCTCTAGTTCTTAGCACTCTAAATTCTACTGTTATAGGCATGACCTCGATACACTGGTCAATAGGAGAAGGTGCCTCGATATTTTGAAAAATGTAAGCGGGTCATGATATGTAGTGCGGGAACTTCAGATAGCTACAGGATTTCAAGACTTTATTGATTGCATGACTGAGAAAAAGGAGAAAGGAGAAATTGCCTACGAAATCTACAAAGTGGGTGGCATTCCTTTTAAATATGATAAAAGCATGGTGGCAAATAGGTAATCAAGACTCTTTATATACGCCATCGAACAATGCACAAGAAATTAACCCCACCACAACTAAAGACCTCGAGAAAAATGGTTAGCTCTCCATCCTATCTAAGAAACTTGCACCCTCTTCAAGTTTTCTCTAAAAAGCCCCCATCTTCTACCTTAAGCTCCATGAAGATCAAAACCCTTATCCACACCCTTATCATCTCACACGTGTGCCGCATCGTTCGAGCTCTATCCAAAGCAAAATCCGTTGTCATTGAGATTCTTAAAGAGAACCAGCATTTACACTTCTTCATTTCCCCTACGAAGAACTCAAAGAAGAAGCAGATGCATAGGAAGATATTCCTTGGCTCATTTAGGCTGCACTATAACTGGTGCTCTTCACATGTGCTACCAGTGCCAGAACCAGTTCTTGATGGGTTCTCTTCTTCCCATTTCTACTATGACTCTACGTGGAACTCAAAAATTACAAATGAGCAGTGCGAGGACAGCACGGAGTCTCAGCTTTCAGGGTACCTTCATTGGCTAGACGAGAAAGTTGGCGATGAGGGTCCTAATGGTACCGAGAAAGATATCAATCAGCTAGCGGATTTGTTCATTGCAAACTGCCATGAAAAGTTTATATTGGAGAAGCAAGAGTCCTACAGGAGATTCCAAGCAATGATGGCTAGAAGCATGTGAATGTAGGGGTCTTTTTGTTTCTTGTTGTAGTTCTTCTTTTGCTTTCCCATTCTTCTATGCTAGAACATTGGTGGGGTGAGGAAAGTACATAATGGCCATATTGGGGTGCAAGGGGTTTTTCTTTTTGGGTTCTTCTTTCTTCCTTTTGATATTGTGCTTTATTTTGAAATGGTGGAGGCCTAGAGAGTTGTACATGATATGGAGAGGGGGAGGGGGAGGGGGAGGGGGAGGGGGTAATTGTGAAATTCCTGATCGCTTGAAAGTATATGATAATGCTGGCAACTTTCAGGTTGCAGGGGTGGAAGTGTGTTTTGTTTAATCTATCATTGCAATATTTTTTCTGATTTTTTCTTTTATTTTTGGAATTTCCATGTCGGATCTCAATAGACATAATTTTCATTGTCCTCGTTTTATGGGATGCACATTGAGCTTGGAAAGGGATTATGCTCTTGAAATTTAGTGTAGGCTCCAGCATCCAACCTTTTAATTTAACATAAAATCCAACAAGGGATTATGCTCTTGTGATTTTAAATCCCCACTCTTTGGAAGCTCCGTTCATCTCAAAGGTTTAAATATGAGATTTTTCTCGCGGAAATCCCTGAACATAAGAGTCGAAGCATATGCTTAAAGTTCTTTGTGGGTGAAAAAAGTGTCCAGAGTACTCTATAGTCATTTAGTGATGCAGATGTGCTACAGTTTAGTAAGGTATACTCCTACCAACTTATATTTTCTGAATCCTTGTGCGATGTTAAGACTTTAATGCGTTCAGGCTACAAAAATTTTCTTAAGAAAAAAATAAGAGGAAATTTGTAAATTTAGGTTAAATTAAGTCTTATCAGACGAGGATTTTTTAGGATTATAATCGTGATAGTAACCAATGACTATTTGAGAAGCATTTTTCATGAAAGGGTTTAATTTCTATAGTGATGCATGCATCCTCGAGAAAAGTTAAAAACTGTTGGAACCTAATTGTCGCCAATAATATAGTGGGTGATTGTTCATTTTGACTTGAAACTATAAATTTCATGTTCATCTTGAACAGGTCGTGCATTTGTAATCAATTAGTTCATTTTATCAAGAACTGCAGCAACCTCTTATGCACGACGACAAGCATCAAATCCTCTTGGTGTACGTACGTACGTAGTTTTAAGTATAATTGCACAGCATAAAGAAAAAGAAAATACTAACAGATTAGAGTAAAACTGTGGGACTCGATTGAGAAAGGTATCATACTAGAGAAACCTAGTTGAGAAACTCGTCATTAGCATGGGAATTAGGGAGTAAATGGAGAGTTTTTCCCTTTCAAACTTCAATATATGAAGACATGGCATCTCAAACAGGCCTTGCAATTATTAAATTCGGTTTGGTTGACGAGGTGACTGATGATCTATCGATTCGAAAACCACCCCGGGCCAGGGCATGTTTCCTTGCCCAGGACTCCAAGTTGCTGCTTATAATTATCATCTTAAAAGTCAAAGTAAGCGCGCTTATCCAGTTCCCATTAGTCATGAGAGTGATGGTTAAGTTTTTTAACCACAAGTATGTCTCCTGCTATGGCAGATGTGGGGGTAACGTGTCACTTCATGATCTCAGATCAGTAGAGGTAACTATCTGAGTTGATAATCGTGCCAGATCATTTTGCAGTGGTGAGCTTAGCCTTGTTTTGGACAGGGTCAATCTCTAGGGCTCCCCTCTCTTCCTGTTTTAGCCATCACTATGATCTAATTAAGCTATATATTAACACAGCATATATATCAAAGTGGAGCCAAATGTGATACCTTACAGAATCTAGTACAAGATCATTAATTTAGACCAAAACAAATAATAAAGAAAGCCCTCAGTGATGACTTCCAAATTATTAAGTTTACTGATGATGATTTTTAAACGTGTATTTGTCTATTAAACGTGACAGTTGTGATTGTGCAAAAGCATACTGGATCTTCTTTTTTTCCATATCTTTTGACTATTAAACGTGTATTTGTTAGCACATGTATAGCCAAATAGTCATCTACTCCCAACAGCACACTGAATTTCGTAGCAGCTGATGCCTTGGATACTTGATTTTTTTTTCGTTGCCCACTATAGAATTTCATGGAAGTTGGTTCTTCTACGTAGCAGCTAGCATCTCCCATTGGAGATGCTCTCACTGCTAAATTTGTATGCCAGACAGTGAGATTCCTTATTCAAATTGCTTTATAAGCCCACTGTCACAAATTGATGACAGCATAAACCGAGCTTACTTCAATTTCTTTAAGAAAGGACATGCGTGAAGATTAGAATAAGAGATAGTCATGGGTAATCAATTAACGGGGAAACTTTCAATTTCATCCCAAAACAAAAAGAATTATCAATTGTCCATGTTTGTTAGCATTCCCTGTCAAGTTGTCTTCAAGACGATGCCTTCTTTATGCATCAGATGTGGACGATGGACCTAATTGAGAAACCCTGCTGATAAATCTTTTATTTTGACCCTGGTTTAATTATAGGTTTCTCCGGCATAAATTAATATAGCTACCGCCCCAGTACATGAAGGGAAAATCTTGATGAATCTTGTATGATCATACAAGAACATGCAAATGACAAGAGCGCAGAGTACCTGACGTTAAATAAGCTACCAAAGCAAATACATCCTCAAACACACATCCCCATGACATAGATTCTACCTAACTGCGTGCTTACCTTACAAGTTGTAAATTAATATTTTTTTTTTGTTTTTTTTTTTTTTAGAATTGATGATGATCCATAATCTTAGGTCAATGCGGCAGGGGTCTTTAATTACTAAGAGTAGAAGTAGCTAGACAAGCCAGGACCGGTCTGTTTTCAAGCTTTTGTTTGTAGAGTTTTTAATTAGCGAAGCTGGGTTAGGCATCAATAATGTTTTCTTTTCTCCCTCCTGTAACTTTCTTTATTCCGAAACTTCCTTTGCTGCTTTAAGGTGAAGAAAAGAGATACGAGGGGGCTATGGATAGGCAAGCTTTTAGGCTTTAGCAGATCATTATCGGTTCCCTTGGTCTCTTTGTTTTCTTGTTTATAGACCACCTTTAAAAAAAAAAAAAAAGGTTGATGCCTTAATTAATTTTATTTATGTAATTAGTTTTTTATTTCACTTTACAATTAATTTTTCAAAAACGATGCTTTTCATCATTCGGAACTTTGAAGACAAATAATATTTTACATTCTCGAAAGTTGACGAAAAAAAATCAATAAATATATCTATTTTTTTACAAAACTTCTATTATATTTTAAATAAAGACTAAAAAGCTATTAAAACCTAAAAAAAATTGCCACCAAGTTCCTTGTGAATTAAATGTAACAATTTATACCATGACTTGACCAAATCCAAGCGAAAGTTTCTTCTCATTAATAGCCTGCCCCACATGTGCAGACACAATAAATTCAATTCTCATTCAAATTAACCAAGAAAACTAGCAGGGAAGAGAAGTTTATGGGGGAATCAACTTTTTCCGTTAAAAAATGGTGGCGAGCTGCTAAACACTAAGCATGATATGCATAGGACATTAAAGGACATTAAAGGACATTAAAGGACACTTCATTTAATAAATTCTACGGTTATGTTCTTAATTGCCAAAAGAGGTAGTGATTGGGGTTGAATTTGGTTATTACAAGGCCGGGTTTGTGGTGGCTAGCGGCTGTATTTTTAGGTTATGGAACGGCAGAGAGAAGCTGGTGGGTTGATGGAGAAAGAGGGCAGTGTGGCTGTGAAAAGAGGGGGGGTTAATAAGTTGTTGGCTGTGCTGGTTCGGTCCAAGATGGAGGAGGAAGATGAGATGCTGACATGAAAAAAAAAGAAAAAAGATGAATGTCGGTGTTTTTTTTTTTTTTTGTTCTTTTAGATTTGTGTGGTGCCTTAATATATATATAAAAAATTATTATTAGTTTTTTTTTTAATTTACTATCGAAAGTGTAGCTTTTAAAAAATTAGTTGTATAGTGAAAATGTTTGGGATTTCAATTAATGTGATAATCGATTGGGTAGCTACGGTCGATCTCCAACTGCTTATAGAAAATTGTTTAGTTTGTACTTGGAAGATTCATGGAACCTGAAAATAGATCGCACGGCTCAAAACACAAGAAAAGCCTTATAGGCCGTTTGGTAATGAGATTACCTCTGTGTTTTGTTTAAAATATAAATGCCACTTGTTTGATAAAAATAAAATATAGTTTATTGTTCATGGATTCCCCAGTGTTTTTGTGTTTGAAATGCAGGGGGGGGAAGGAAAACATGACAGAGCTGCTTTGCGCGGATTAACCATTCTATATTGTCACTAAACAGTGGAGACATGATCCACTATTCCAGCCGGATTGAATTTGATTTAAAATTTAAAATGTATTGAATTAGATCCGATCAGGTAAAATAAAAAAAATTAATTTTATTTTTTAATTGTATTTTATTTAAAAAGCTAGTATTTAAAATTATTAATTTAATGGCACTATATAAATTAGACAAGAGTGCTTGAACACGTAACATTTATAGAATTTGATCGTAATTTTAAATTGTAGATAGTTTAATGGAAATAATAAAAAAATATTTTATATAAAATATTATTTATTTTATGATGTAATAGAAATAGTTAAATCTACAATATTTAAATTAAAAACCATTAATATATATATATATATATATATATATATATATTAAATTATTTTATAACCTCAATTTCAAAAGCATTCTTAACCAAACATATTAAACAATTTTTTGTTCAAGCTCAATTCCAACCACAATTTTAACCAAATATACATAAATATCAACTCAACCCCAACTAAAAGTACTTTTTATAAAATATTTTTTTTCAAACCACAACCATAACAGCTATCACAAATACCAAACACACTCTTATTAATTTCACGTTGAACTCATGCCGGGGAAAAAAAAAAACTTTATCGAAGGATTTGTATTTGAATTCTCGTTTAGCAGAAAACATCTTTACAAATGATTTTGATTTCAGCAAAGGATCCAATTTAAAAAAACAATCCGAATCAATCTAGGTTAATTTGTCGTACTTATGATCTGAGTCATAAGACCATAGTTTCTAAACCAGCCCAGTCCAAGGCTCGAATTTCAGATTTTGACTGAGTCACTAGGTTTTGACCGGGTCAATTTCTTCTTCTTGTTTTTTGTTAAGAAAATCAAAATGATGTCATTTTAGTAAAAAAAAAACAAAAAATAAAAGTCAACGGGTTGCAACCAGGTTTTTGACCGGGTCAACCTGGGTTTTTTCTTTCCCTATTTTTTCTTAAACCCGGCCCGGTTTCAACCTTGGGTTGGCCGGGTCCTGGGTCAACCCATCGAGCTAGGCCGGGTTTCAAAATTATGCATAAAACTAAGATAACCTCATGTAAAACAAAACAAAAAAATTTAAAAAAACTCTATTCCTAACCAACCTAATATTAAATGATAAAATTAAGAAAAAAATCAATTAAAAAAATATAAAAAAAAGTTAAACAAGAAATAGTTATATATATATATATATATATATATATATATATATATATATATATAAAGCACTGATAGTGAAGGAAAAAACAACAAAATAGTATTATTTTTTTCTATCTCTTTGTTTTTTTTCCTAAACCATATTTTTTTGTTTAATTTTAATTTTATCCTTTAATATTAGATTTATTAGAGATTAAATTTTATAATATTTATTTAATTATAAAATTAGGTTATTTTAGTTTTATAATTTAAAATATAGATTTGTCAAGTTAAGTCAATTAAATCAAATTTTTTTAATTATTATTTGAAACTATTGATGATTAAATTGTTCTCATGTCTAAAATGCTCACATAAAATAAAATCAAGAGGTGCAATTTCGAACAACTACATCTATCGTAAAGCACGAGGTGTAATAGATTATTATTTTTTTGCTTATAGGAGAAGGTTACCCTTATATAAATTAATTGGGTTTCAAAGGAAATTTTTTCACAGTTGAGTCCTTAATGCATGGCTCTTCCATCCAAATCGTCAAAGCTTTCTGTCTAAAATATTTATTTTATGCAATCAAGCGACATCATTTGACGACAACTTCACAACTTCTATAAAAAACTACAATAGATCTGGGCAGAGGTATCCAATTCAAGATTTATGTTAAGATGGAACCAATTGAGAAATTTTTCTTAACAAAACACACACACACACACACACACACACACACAGAGCTTTAGGGGGAGTTATAATTTAAGGTTGGCATCTATGGCAGAATGAGTCGGGAGGTCGATAGGCTGTGGTTTACCTTGTGGCGGATATCGGCCGTTCAAGTTTGCTTATCTCTAACTTGTGAGTTTAATTATACAATAAAATACAATTTTTCTCATTCCGCGGTTCAATTCATCTATGAACATTGACAAAAATCACTCCATTTAGTAGCAGTTTAACTCAATGGAGACAGCTTCAAGCCTACCCAATTCAAAAAAAAAAAAAACCCAATGATTGTAGAAATATTTATGGTCCATCTAATATTCCTCGGGAGCTAGTGCAGGGCTTGGAAGCCGCTAATCATGTGATGCTGAGTTGACTATTGTTTCTACTACCGTTCCTGATCAGCTCACTGCAATCCCGAAACATGGATTAAAAAACAAAGAATCATGTGATTCGCCACGTGAATACTCATCAATAACCAGAGTTTACATGTTCTTCGGAGCATTCTTAAACCCTTAAAATGTATTATTAACTTTGTTGACCAGCTATCCTTGGCTGTCTAATAACTTTAATCCACCTTTAACACTCTATGAAATCCTTCCAATCTATGAAATCAGTTTAAATTCTGAAACTTTTTAAAATATTTTTATTCTTAAAAATATATTTGAAATTATATTTTTTTTATTTTTTAAATTTTATTTTTGATAACCATATATTAAAATGATCTAAAAATATAGAAAAAAATATTTGAAATAAAAAAAAAGTTTTTAAGTATTAGATTTTTATAATGTAACAAACTGATAAAGAGTGTGGGAACACTTAGATTTGGTATATTAAAAAACAAAGATCATCCCGATGTTGAAAGTGAAAGCATGAATAAACAATCTTAGCAACAACTAGACTTCCATGGATCTTGTCAGTTAAGTTTGACATGTTGTTGAGCATGGCAGCGCTTGTTGGCCTGCGATTAATATTTTTTAAAAAATAATAAGGAAAATATATTCCTTAATTCTTATCCCGTCCATACCAGTGATATATGGGCAGCCAATTCTTTTCTCTCATCCTCACGAAAAAAGAAAAAAGAAAAACTTTGGCAAAAGAAAATTTAGTATATTTAGTAATGATAAAGAAAATTAAAGAAGAAAATAAATTTTACAAGCGTTGACAATTTTAGCTTAATGGATTTTTTTTAAAATTAGATTTTTAGTGGACAGTTTTAGTGATAGATCATGACATTATCAATTGAGATGGATTACACATTATCAATTTGAAAATACGGTGTGGTAATGAAGAAAGTTTCTTCAATTTCATATTATTACCATAACAATTATCTCATCCATTATCACTACCATCACTAGATTATCAGAATAAAATTGCTTTATTTTTATTATTTTTTTATTACTCCAATAATATAACTACTACAACAATTATTATCATTACTTGCAGCCACTAGTATAATTATATTATTATCAAAATATCTACAATGATAACTTTTATTATTATCCTCATATTATTATCACAATAATCATTCTATAATTATCATTTGTCCTCATATTATAATCATCACAGTTATTATTTTCACAATCACCTCCTCTATCATTAATTCAAATCTTCATTACAACCATTCAAAAAATAAAAATGCAAATTAATTTATTATACAAGAAAATATTTCCTTTTGAATCATTCAAACAATGAAAAATAACTCTCGTTTTTTTTAAAAAAAAAAAAAAACTTTTCGCATAAACATTATTCATGCTTCCATTAACATAAGCCAGGAGAGTTCATGGATTCTTCTTGAGCCAAGCTGGTGGTACTGGCCAATAAAAATCTAACAATAGCCTGGAGATTTCAGCGCTGAAACCCGTGGTGATCAATGATCATCATTAATCTGATCAGAGAACTGGTATTTTTAGTGGAAAGATAGAAAGAAGCTAATTTCTTTTTAGGGTTTCAACGAGCAAAGAAAGAAAGGTCTTTTTAGAATGTTATTTTTTATTTAAAATTACTATAGCAAATCAGAGATTTCTTCTCAATACTGATTTTAATTCACAGTAAATGCATGTCGTTTGCTCCTGGGAGACTGCAAGTCGATTGCCTGTGATTAGAGCTGCTCTCATCATGGAAAGCTTCGTCCGCTCCTTAACAGACGACCTGTCATTTGTCATCTTTGGAGTTTACAATTGGCTCAGTTGGGTCTGTGTATCAATCCTAAGGGGCCTGGTTTCTTCTCACAGATTGGCCTAGTTATTCTGGAACATTCGCTTGGTTATAAAGGTTTGGGCTTTTGCTCTCATTGGGCTTAACCAGCCTAGAGTAGAACTAAGCCTCTAGAAGAAGAAGAAAATATTACAGTCTTTTTCCTTTTTAAGAAAATATTTTCAGTCCATCACAACTATATTAAGTTATCATTTAAACAAGGAAAAAAGAAAGAAATAAAGCTATAATAAATTGAATAAATTAAATTATTGTAAATTGTTCGTGGTTATTATATAAAAATATTTAATAATGTTCATCATAGCTAATTAGCTATAATAACTCGCAACCTTGCATGCATCCATTCACAAAGACAAAATCTCGTACTGGGGAAAAAACATTTAAGATGCGAAGGAAAAAACACATCAGGCCCTGACAAGTTAATTCTGCATCCAGCTCACTTAATTCGGATAAGATAAAAAATCAGGATGAAAAAAAAAAAACCTGGTTGATTTGTTAAATTCATCCGTGACTCGGGTGATCTAGTAAAACTTGATTTTTTTTTAAAATGTATTTTTTTTCTTAGCTAAAGACCTATTTTTTTATATATATATTTTAGTTGGTTATTAATATTTTTTAAAGTTCGCTAAATAAATACTAGAAGAATGTTTTATTTTTTTTAATGTGAAATTTGAAACCATTTTAGTATATATATTTTATGTTCACAAGAAAAAAATTATTTTTTCAATGTGGGATATAAAACCTTTTAGTATACATACTTTATGTTCATAAAAAAATAATTATGTTTGTTTAATGTGGGATAAAAAAAATCTTTTTAGTTTAAATACTTCAATTTAAAAAGATAACATGCTAACATCGTATCTTTTTAATATGGAATAAAAAAAACCTTTAAAATAAATTTTTAAACTTTATTATTTATAATATGTCTAGTCTATATTTACATGAATTTTTTTTTAAAAAAATTTATATAAAATATTAAAATTTAAAATATATATTTTTTAATTTTTTTAAATTAATTCATTAATTTAGATTGAGTTAGATCAATTTATATAATTCAAAATCTGTCTCTTTGTGCATATCAATCATTTATTGGGTATGATAACTATGGTATATAACGCTGTGAAGACAAACCCTTGTACCTAAAAGGTTCATGGCTAGCAATCCACACCATGTAAGAAGACTGTTGAACGTGCGGCTCTCACTTTCCATCTGTCCATGGCTCGCATGGTCAAGAAGCTTGCCCTGAGACAAGGTGTGTAAAGCCAAGAAATGCATTAAACTAATTTTAAAAAGCGAACTGTGCATGTGGCTGCTAGGCTTTTCTTGCCCACGGTTGCACCGGGACGCCCTTCTCCGAAATTGAGGTCGCTTTCCATTCAATCATGGCTCTCGACGGGGACAAATCCATTGTATAGCTAGCATTTTAAAAGATGTTGTTCTAGGTCATGAATCATAATTTCACCCTAGGTTTGATTTTCAAACTCTCGATAGTACTAAAATCAAGGTTGTCACAAAAGATGATGGGTTTTCACTTGGATTCTGATTTCTGCAGGCAAGGTCAAGCTTGCAGCTCAACCTTTTAGGGGGAATGATTCTTCCAATATGCCACATTCGTTATAATTCATAAATTGAAGATGGAGTAATTTCTTATAGTTTTAGTCAATACTATGCATAATTTTAGATGCAGGAAAGTGTCTTTTCAATTCAATAAGAAGAATCGACACCCCCTTACATCCACACCCAAAAAAGAAGAAAACTTGAAAATTATACCATTTTGCGAGTTTGTATCTCTATTCGACTCATGAATTACTGCTTTTTATGATACTGTTTGGTATTGCAGCCAAATTATATTTTTAAAAAACTTTTAAATTTTTAATTTCAAATTATTTTTTTGATAATTTTAAATCATTTTGATATGTTATTATAAAAAAATTAAAATTTTAAAATTTTAAAATATTTTTTTAATAAATTTTTAAATAAAAACATTTTAAAAAAATAATATTTACCACACATTAAAAAAGAACAATTTATCCTGATCTTTTGGTACAATTAAAAAGCAGATGAAAGAAACAAAAAGACAGGAAATGCAATTCACAATTAGTAATATTTCTTGACATTAGTGTAGAGTGCGGAACAAAAGTTACATGAACACTTTCTAGAAACATAAAAATTGGAACTTCTAATGCTGCCTAACACTACCCTTTATCTACAGCCATTAATTTTCCACGTACACACTCTTTCCAAAACACAAAATTGAGACTTAGATCAAAGAGCTAGACAAGTTGATTAAAAAGTACTATAAAACACAAAATGTTATAACAAATATTAATATTCTACAAAAACAAAATGAAACTAACAAGAAATTAATTCTCCATTCTTGCCAAGATCGATCTAGTCCTCTTGCCTGTCTTGAGAAGATCACTAGTTTTGTATGGGATTAGAGACACTTGGCGGCGCTTTCCTTAGGCTTTGCTCCACAGCTTTCTTGGCCTCTTTCGTTGTTCCATCACCCGACTTGCTCTCTCTTGAAACACTCGTAGATATTGACTTCATTAATGGAGTTGCTAGCAGCTTCCTCGACGAGCTTCTTTCGCTTGGAATTAGACTACTCTCTTCATGGCAAAGACATGGCGAGGATGATGCAAGGATGTAAGCAAGAATCAAAACGAAGAGAGCAGCCAGAGTTCTGCTACTGATCTTCATGAAGGCACAAGTGAAGTGAACAAAGATCGGAGAGATTCAAATGATTTAAAAGCTTGAACAGGTAGGTATATATGGGCAGCCAGCACGCGGGTTCACTCCACGTGGTATGTGACGAGCCAATAAGATAAAATAATGTGAGATTAATATTATTGCAACTTTGGTTTTGATCATGGTATATATGCATGCAACTTGGGTGCGTATATAAAACCTAAAATAAAATAGATTTCTTTGCTTTTAGGAGAAGGATGCCTTGTATAAGTTCACAACCATACATTAACTATTAATTAATAGGGTTTCTTCAAAGGAGTTTTTTTCACAATTAAGTCCTTATTGCATGGATCTTCCATCCAAATCGTCAAAGCTTTCTGTCTAAAATATTTATTTTATGCGATATCATTTTGACGACAACTTCACAACTTCTATAAAAAAACTACAATAGTTCTAGGCAGAGGAATTTAATTGAAGATTTATGGTAAGATGAAACCAATTGAGAAGTTTTTCTTAACAAAATATATGTAAAAGCTGTTTTTGGGGGAGTTATTGTTTATCGCCAGCCTCTATTTTTATTGTAGAATCGATTGCTAGCGCGAGAGGCGATGGTTTATTTTGTGTCGGATATCGAGTTCGTTTATGTTTGAATTCGCTTATCTCTAACTTGGTCTAAAATTATACTATAGAATTCAATTTTTCTCTTTGCACACGGATCAATTCATCTATGAACATTGATAAAATCATTCCATTTAGTAGCAGTTTAACTCAATGGAGACGGCTTTAAGGCTAACCCAATTCCAAAAAACAAAATAAAAAAAAAAAAAAAAAAAACAAACAAACATACAATGATTGTAGAAATATTTATGGTTCATCTAATATTCCATAGTGGCTAGTGCAGAGCTTGGAAGCCGCTAATCATGTGATGCTGAATTGACTATTGTTTCTATTACCGTTCCTGAGCTCATTGCAATCCCAAAAAATGGATTAAAAAACAAAGAATCATGTGATCAGCCACGTGAATCCTAATCAATAACCAGAGTTTACATGTTCTTCGCAGCATTCTTAAACCCTTAAAATGTATTATTAACTTTGTTGACCAGCTTTCCTTGGCTGTTTAATTACTTTAATCCACCTTTAACACTCTATAAATTCCTTCCAAGCTATGCCTTTGTCTTTCTTTCATCTTTGCCCCATCTTTTCAATGGTCCACACAAGGCATAACCTTGATGAAAGCCACACTTGGCTCCTCTTCTGGAAAAACGATCTCAAATTAAAACCCACGTAAAATGATTATCCAGGAGATATCTTATTTTTTAGTGTTATAATAGTTATTTTTTAAAATATTTTTTATTAATATTTTTATTTTAAAAAAATTAATTTTGATATTAAAACTTTAAAACAATTTAAATATATCAAAAATATTAATTTAAATTAAAAACATTTAAGATTTTACAAAAAATAGTTGTCAGCGTGGAAACACAAGATTTGGTATATTGAAAAAAAGAAAAAGATCATCCCGATGTTGAAAGTGAAAGCATGATTAAACAATGCTTGCAACAACTAGCTAGACTGCCCTGGATCTTGTCAGTTAAGTTTGACATGTTGTTGAATCAATGTCATAATTTAATAGGGCAGTCGATACCTTAAGCATGGCAGCGCTTGTTGGCCTATCATTAATATTAAAAAAATAATAAGGAAATTGTAGTTACAAATCACTACATTAAATTATAATAGTCTTTTATATTTAATAAAAAAACATAAATATACCACTTTATACAAAATCTTAGCATATAAGCACAATTAATATCTTTTATCATTAAAAATAATTACAAGAAACTCATTTGAGATAGGATATATAAAATGATTATTATCTTTTTTATTATATAACCAATTCTTTATTTGAGCTTTTTATTTGGGGCAGGATGAAAATGATGATTGTTATCTTTTCTATTATATAACAAACCTCTTATTTAGAATATTTAACACATAGTTTTTAAATCCAATTTAATAATTAACTTGATATAATGATCGGGTCAGATGGTCAGTCTAAAAAAAATATCGAAACATATATTATTGAATATGAATCAAATTAACTCTTTAACACAAAAACCTAATCAATAAAAAAAAAATATGATGATTATTCCACAGTTTGTTGCCCTAACTCAGCCATTCCATGTCTTCAATAATTGGGGCTTTATTTTTTTATTTGTTCATTGTTTAATCTATGTATTTTTATTACTATTATGCCTTAAGCTAGGGTTTTTGGAGACAGAAACAAAAGAAAAGGTTTTTTTTTTTTTGACTTTTGTGTTCTGTGTTATTTTTTAGGTTTTAATAGGAGAGAGATATGGGGATTTACTTGGAAGGGCTTGCATGTGGCTTTTTTGATCGGTTTATGTATATATATATACAGTTAAGTTTCAACTGGGTTTATTTGGGTTGACCGGGTTTTGTCGGAATAATTCTTTGACTGGTTTTTTTTATCAACCTGGCCTAGTTCCAACCCTGGATCAGTCAGATTCCAGGTCGACCTGTCGGGCAGGATTTAAAAACTATGATTTGAAATCAATTAGGATTTTTTAATCATTATAAAACTAGATAGCGACTCATTTTTATTTTATTTTTATTCTCTTCACTCATAGTCCACTCAGATATCTCATGCAATATTATATGTTGATGTGTGTTTGTGTATAATATATGCTATTTTAGTTATAGTTTTTCAGAATATTTTGAAATGTTTATATTTATTGCATTTAATAGTAAAACAATTACAGTTTAAAGTAAGATAGAAAACTATTTATCTTTTTCTTGTCTCTGTATGTATTTCACTAGATTATGCATATTTTATATTAATGAAAAATATCTTTTCCTTTAAAAAATATTATGGTCTGAACTAAAAAAAATAACATGTCATAACTTTATGCGCATAAAAATGGATGGATAGAAAATACAAAATTTGTGATGCATTTTCTTGTATATATAAGAACAATAAAATTAAAATACAATTCAATATATATGTGTGGTGTGAAAGGAAAAATAAACAAAATAAAATAAAATAGGCAAAAGTTGAGCCCCAGCAAACCTTGGCTATGGTTTAGGTGCGCCTGGGCTCAACTCCCGGTCAAAAGTTGAAGATTTGACAACAACACGTCATGGTTAACGCGTCGTGCAATATAATCTTCAACTATGGACACGTCGGATTTCAAATAATCACGTTGGAATCTGGCATAGCAAAAGAATAATATTATTAAAGAGGTTGAGGTTGTTTTTTTAAAATATATTAAAATAATATATTTATTTTTAAAAATTATTTTTAATATTAATACTTTAAAATAATTTAAAAATATAAAAATTTAATTTGAAGCAAAAAAATTTTAATTTTTTTTAAAAATACTTTTAAAATTTAAAAATAAACAGGCAAATAAATTCAATTTTTTTTTCCAAACTTTTTCACTCAAAAACATTTATAAATATTCTCCTTATTCTTATAAACAGAAGTCTAACTTCAAAAACCATATTCAAACAACAAAACAACCCAAAATTTGATTAAAAATCTAAAACTTCAAATCCAATTACATTTCAATTAGAGTGAGATTGTTTAATTTTGGTGTTAGATTAGATTCGTGAAGATGATAATTATCTTTTGATGATGGTATTGTATAGCAACAATGGTTGAATTATATAAATTTTCACTCTTCTCTCTTCCTTTTTTTTGTTTTTTAATATATATATCTTCTTATTTTTTTGTTTAGACAAATTCAATAGTAAAAAATAAGTCATTTGAAATCAATTATTAAGATTAATAAGTGACTAACATGATTTAAGAATCTTTCAAAATTTATGAGAATAATTTTGGAATAAAATTTTAAAATGTTTTATGTATCCATCGCTAGCACATTTTTCTTAAAAAATACAAAAAAAATATTATTTTTCTTTTCAAAACATGGTCAAAAATAAATTTTGTATCTTTTCTGGCAAATCAAACATGATGTTTTTTATTCTATAAATGCCGTTTCCATCTTATATACCCTTCCAAAAAAAAAAACTTATGAGCTCCAAATCAAACTCGATCCCTGCCCGATCTCTAAAGGGTCTTGATCAGCCTCGTACCAACCCTAAGAGCACAAGATCTTGTCCTAAATGAGTCTTTGCCATCCTCGTTCCATCTCAGCCTCGTTTCATCCTGCGACGCTTTTGGACACATGTCTTAGTTAATATGATTAGCCTCACTTATAAAAATAGTTGATGAAGAAAATATTATTAAAAATCACTATTTTTTTTTATCAAGTTTTGAAATTAGTTGGCTTTTATTTTTTTTTAAAACTGAAAAATAAACACAAAAGCTTTTACATTTTGTTTTTAAAAGTTGAAAAAAATAATCAGAAATAATACCAAAGAGCCTTAGGTTTCATAGAAAAAAAAATCCCAATATCAAGATTACAAAACACTTCCACACAAAAAGTATTTTCCATTTATAATATTTATTTCATAGAAAAAAAGTACAACACAAATCAAAGGGTTCGCGGAATATATAATTTTAATCAAATAAAATGATAGTGAAAAACCACCTGTATAATTAATTTAATGTTATCTTCTGTATGATTAACTTAATTTAATTTATACATTATATGGAATAATCATGCTAAAAATCAATTAATTCTATTTTAAAAAAATCAGTACTTTCAAAATTGGATAACCTATTTTCCACCTTTATAGATTCATGGATAATCTACATCTACCCTTTTAGTTCAAAATCTTTCAATGTTACCCATTTATTTTATTTTATTTTTTAATTCTCTTCACTACTAAGTATCTAATTTTAACAAAAGGCTTACTTTTGTTTATATTTATATTTTATTTTTCTATCATTTATCATCTCAAATCCCATACCTGTCATAATGTCTCAGAAACAAAAATTTAAGAACCTAAAAAAAATTTAAAATAAAACCCAAAATAGGCTATTTAGTGGTTAGAGCATCGAAACCCTTGAAAACCATAAAGGTAACATTGGCAATTTATATAATATTGGGGTATAAGAAGAACGTCGGTGAATATGTAGGGGCCAAAATCGAATTATAATCAGCAAGTAAGAAGTCGAAAAAACCCAATCCACCGTTGCTACAGACCAAGGCGTTTATAAAAACTAAAAAGTCGTTTCGTTTGCCCCTCCCTCCCTCCCCTCCCTCCCTCTGCTCTCTCAACCCATTTAAACCCTGTCTCTGCCTTAAGAATTTGAAGAAACCCGTTTCTTGTTTTTGAAAAAGTCTCTCAAATTTGAAGTCTTGATTGAGATGCAATAGGGAAAATTGCATCTTTCATGTGATTCGTCTTGTTATGGAATATGAAGTTTCAGACAGTAGTGGTATGTTTTCTTTTCCTGTCCCATTTTCTCCTTTCTTTCTGTTATTTTTTATTTTCTGAACTGATTTTGTTACCTTGTATTCGACATAAAGTCTGTTCTTTTATTGGGTATTGCTGAATCCTTTTTTAAGAATTATGTGGGTTTGGTTTCTGTGGCCTAGGGTTTTAAATTTCACAAACTTAATTGGGTGTTGTTGTTTTGGTGAGTTTGTGACTTAGAGGGTGTTTTGAACGTGGGTTTTAGAGGAATTAGGGTTTGAATGTGTAATAAAGTCTTCATTTCAGAGATTGAGTTGGATTTTCGGAGTTTGATTATTTTTGGGATGCAATTAGCTTTAGAATTTGATTCTAGTTATCGTGCCAGTTTTGCGTTTCTTCTAAATGTTTTTGAACATGTAATCATTTGCCTGTAGAATTTTAAGTGAAAGAAACACTTTCATATTTATATCAAAATGTTTTGAACTTATAATGTTATTATGTGTGAATCTGACATGTTTTATGAAGATTATATTGTCAAAATATTAGTTGAATTATGGAAGTCTGGATGAATTTGACTTAAAAATTATCTATTAGAGCATCGCTTAGTTTTTGTGAGTTTTGTGGTTCGTGGTTCTTTGGGCTATAATGTCATGTACCTTTTGTCTGGAAAAATGCAGATACTGATGATGATATCCCGCCATCAGATCAAAATAGAGTTGTAAGAGCAGTAAGAATTTCAGGAAGTGGACAATCTGCTGTAATTTCTGCAACATATTCTAGAGTGCAAGCTGACATGGAGGCCCAAATTCATCACCTTGAACAAGAAGCTTATAGGGCTGTACTTCGTGCTTTTAAGGCTCAATCTGATCAACTTAGTTGGGTATTGACTTTCTCTGTTGGTGTATCTTTTGATACTTAAGAATTATTTTTCCCCTATCAAACACAAGGGAAGATATTCTTATTCTGATCAAGTTTAGATGTTCCACAATGTCTTTTTTTCAGGATAAGGAGGGTTTAATTACAGAACTTAGGAAAGAGCTCAGGGTATCAGATGATGAACACAGAGAGATCTTAACATTGGTTAATAGAGATGATATCATTCAACAGATAAGGTTTGAATGCTTTATGAGTTTGCTAAAATTTGGTGATCAGAATAACTAGTATGCAATGGCTAAAGTCTTAGTAATGGTGTAGGGAGTGGAGAGAGGCAGGTGGCCAGCGAGCTCCCAGGTTCAATGCATCTCAATCTGTTCATGATGTTTTTCCTAGTCCCACTGTTTCAGCATCCCGTAAAAAACAGAAGACATTCCTAATGGTATTTTCTTTAGTATTTCATGTGATGACACTGTCTTTATAACCTTAACCAATACCTTAATCCATGCATTCATCATCTTCAGCTGCAAACTGAAGAGTTTAGGATGCTTTTTTTGTTTTGTTTTATAACAATAGTGAATTGCCTCTACTTGGGTTTTCTCCTTCCATTTTCTTTTTCTGGGTCAACCATACCCAAATTAATTCTTGACACAATTCTATGCAGTATCCGACAGGTCCTCCCAGAAATCAGCATTTCACCACCCATGGTTCCACCTATGATGACAAAGAAATTGGAAAAGAAGTGTGGACAAGATGGCCTGAGGACAACAACTTCTATAAGGCTGTCATAACTCGCTATAACCCTACCGAGGTATGTTAGAGGTTTTAAAAGGCATGTTTCATAATTACTATTGAGTAGCATCTTGGAATGAAGGAATGGTGGTAACAAGTTAATGATTTGGCATGTCCAGAAAGGAATGGCATGTTCAAGGCTTTATTTTTGCACCTGAGGAAGTTTCCGTGTGAAGAAATATGACTCCTTCATTTTCGAGTCACCACTATTCTTTTTATATTTCTTCTGTGTTGCCATATTTTGTTAATTTGTATGCTGATTACAACACAGATGCTTTCCTGTTCCCATCCTCTGCATGTTCACTGTTTTTAATAAGTTTGTTATTTGGAGGATGTTCAGCTGTAGTGACTAGATTTTGATAATTTACAGGGCAGGCATGCTCTGGTCTATGATATGAATTCAGAAAATGAGACGTGGGAATGGGTTGATCTCAATGATGTAAGTTTATAGTATTTCACATGAGCTAACATACTTGTGCTCCTGCTTCCTTAGCTTCCATCTTTGTGCAGCAGCCATTTTACACGAAGTCGATAGAATTTATAGATCAGTACATCATTACGAAGATTATCTTCATATGCATGCAAAATGTGCACCTTGTGTTGTGCAAAAAAATCTGTTCTGAGGTTGGAATCTTGTTAAGGGATTGATATGGCTGGTGAACAATGAGTTTAGTGGTAGGTTGAAGATGGGGCTATTGATGAATGGGTTTCTACTTTTTCTTTAAAAGCTGATTACTCTTTTAGAGAGATTTTTTGCTGATCAGTTTAGTTCATTCAATCCCTATCTCCAACTTTGTTTGCACAAGGTTGTTTGGGATCTTAGTTATCTTTATTACCCTTGAGTCATGTTTTGGAGTTGATGAGGAATGGCAATTTGTTTTTTAGGTTGATACTGTATTAAGAAAAAATGGAAAAAAAATACTAGGAAGGCTTGTTGGGGGTGGGGGAGGGTTGGCCTGAAATTGCATCAGACCATATCCTTCTGTTAGATGTTTCTGTAATTTTTAGTAGTGTGGCTTCCATTTGAATATCGGTTGGTTTTATATATCTTTTACTTGTTTTTTTTTTGTTTAAAAAAAGAATGGTCCATATATTTCTTCTTACAGATGGCACCAGAGGACATTCGTTGGAAAGGTGATGATCCTGGAATTTCTTGCGGGGGGCCAAGGCGCATAATAAAAAAATCTATGAGCCATGGAGGTTTTATTTCAAGTTCTGTAAGAAGGAGGGCATCCACTAATGATCAATCAAAAAGAGAATTTCTTCTAACACAGAATGGTATTGCAAGGAAACTTTCTGACAACATCGAATTGCTCAACACAGAGTCCCTAGTTAAGGAGGTGCGTGAAATAGCTTGGAATCTGTTACATTTGTTATGTGTAAACATTAACTTGTTCATTTGCCATTGGAACTTTAAACAGGTGGAGATGGTTTTTGGTGTCAGTTATCCTGATCCTCTTGACCTTGAGAAGGCAAAAAGGATGTTAAAAGTAAGTAGATTTGCATGTCATGCTGAGTGCAGACTTAACTGTTAGTTTTCTAGAACTGCAGACTTGACTGGTTCTTATGATGCAGGAGCATGAACAAGCACTTGTTGATGCAATTGCAAGGCTCGCAGATGCATCTGATGGAGAAAGTGGTAATAAATACAAGTGCAATTTAGATATCTTTGCTTCTTGTTGTGTATTTTGTTTCTTTGAAGATGGCAATATCCGGTGTTTAAGTGTTTCATTTTAATGGGAGGCTGATAGTAATCATTGTTTTCTTGCATTTAGGAAAAAGTATAATGTTACCTTCACTCTCTGGGTCATCCTTTTATTTACTAAATGCATAGATATACTCCATTTAATTGAGATCCACCACTCTTCTTAAATAGATGCGAACCCTTTTTCTGGGAAGTACCTGTAAGTGGGGCATTTTTTATTTTTTATTTTTGGATTGCTTGAAACACAATTAAATGTACAGTTCAACTTGTAGTCTAAAGCATGTGCATGGAAGGCTTTGCTTGGACTCGCATGCTTTAGACTCGTCAGTTAATTATATGTAAACTAATGAAGCAGCTGACAATTAGTTGACCCTCCTGGTGATTTATGCACTGTAGTTTCTCTAAAATTCTTACACTTTTTCCCCTCAAATCAGATGGCGACCCAAGATTCTTGCAGGGCCAAGCAATGGAGCAGGAATGAGGTTTGATGAAACCAGTTAACAGTGGAAGATCGTAGTAAGGCCTGATAGTTGTAGAAGTGTTAATTGAGTAGCATTAAATTGCTTCAGCCCGCAAGACTACATTTTTTCCCGCTGGAATCTATTTTTTTTTGTTTGGTTGGATTTTGATCTTTTATCCTAGTGTGGTCTTCTTTATATATATATAAAAAAAACCCTCATGCTTGTATCATATAATATCCATGCAATAACATTTTATGCACACTTGGAACCTTTTAATTGAAGTTAATTGCTTCAATCTTCATCCAAAGAGCAGTGACTTCAATGTAAAATTATGCGTGGCAGTGGATGACATATAATTGTGTAAAGATCTATTGATGATTCAGTGGCTGCCTTTGTAATGGTATGTTGACATAGAATTAATTTAATACTTTCATAATAAAGCTGACCAATGTCCGCAGGTGCATCCTCATTGCACCAATTCTGCAAATAAAATACAATCAGAATAAAGCTGACCAATGTCCACATAAAGATGACGATGTGAATATATTGCTTTACATTACATTAGCTGTTGCAGATTAATGTTTTTTATTTTTTGGTTAATTGGGGGGTTTGATGGGTTTTAAGCTATACAATGAGGGTAGTTCTTACTTGGGGGGATGTCTCTTGTTTTCTCGAGAAAACCCTGGTGTACTTGTATCGAATCCCAACCTCCCACCCTGTTTTGATTAGTGATGCACCTGTGCAGCGGTACAATAGCATAGCTGTGTCTGATGAGGTGGAGTTGCCCTCGTGGCTTCTTGGTTTGGCTGGAAGATTGGTATGATGCAATATTCAACTGCATTTCTAGTTCTAGTTGTCTTAGGGAGTTGGATTGATGTCAGGGGGTTTCAGAATGCAGAGATCGAGATGATAAGACCAATCCATGAAGTGCTGTTTTTTTCCGTTGATCTAATTTTTCGTGTTGCTATTGTCACGCCATTTCCTGATTTTAACAAGAGAGTGGGGAAAGATGCATTGAGTTAGAAATTTCTCGAGATATTTACGGGGTCGACATCCAGTAAGCAAACAATGTATGCCCAGATGGGGCATGGTTAGAACTACAGGTTTAAACTCTTAACTATAACACTTCCACCGAAGCAAATCCACCTACAGAACAATTTCAATTCTGGTATATTTGGGAGTAACATGTACGATGTTAAAGCAGTTAAGAGCACTTACTGTCTTGGCTTCAGCTGATTGTAATGAAGCCTTGACTCCTGATCAGAATACAACCCAGGTTTGTACTTCGGTCAGAAAAAGGCAGCAGAATTCACAAATCCTGTGCTTATTATTTTGTATCAAGCTAAATAAATAAACTCAATAGCAGATGATTTATGTTAATGTTGGCATATAACAGAAAAAACCAACTGTCATTGGGTTGTGTGGAAGTAAAACCCAGAGAGTAAATAAAGCAAACTCGGATGGAAGGAAACAACGGAAGAGTACAAAGAATTGCTTAATTAAATATCTATAGGAAACCTCTCTGTGATTATCTAATGAATATGCGTGTATTTAGATGCCTGACCTTTGCAGCATAACATGAAAGAAGCCGCTGTTCCCCACCAAGAACAAGGCGATAACAACAAGCAGTGAGAGAAGGGCCCACATCCATGTCTGCCTCTTTCTCTTACCCCTGTTGCGAAGCGGCAGAGGCATTGATTTATACTTGGTCTGCTTTGCAAACTCCGATGGCTTTTGAGGCCTCTTTGTCACAGGCTTTTCGGTTCTTTCAGACTCCTCCATTTCAATAGGAGTTTCAGAACTAGGAGAAGATTCAATCTCATCGATATCTTTAGTGTCCTCTACTGCTGCCTTCTTCCTTTCCTTCTTCCTTGCCTTCTTCTCCCTTTCCTGCACGAAAGAATGGTTTGCAAAACGTTAATTCACCAAAGAAATAGGGAAAACAGCTTAAATAAAAAATTTAGGAAACCAAAATATGTTGACCAAACATGTCATGTCAGTGTAATTTACCTTCTCTTTCTGCTCAGCTTCCCTCTGTGCTCTTAGTGCAGCCCTGGCTTGAGCCCTGTCTGCCATTCGTTTCTTCCTCTCCATTGCCTCTTTAGCTTTGGCATTCTCCTCCAATCTCCGTTGCTCCTTTAACATGGCTGCTTCCTTTTCCTCCCTCAATTCCTCTGCCTTCCTAGCCAACTCTTCTTCCTCCTTAATCCGCTTATTCTCATCTTGTCTTGGCTCTTCAATCCAATACCTTCCACCAACAGTTAGTGAACCATTCTCCAAAGCAGCAGGTTTTGCATGCCCTTTAGTTTTAGCGGTCTGATTCTTTTGGTCCCCAAACTTTTTCATTTGGATTTGAGGTTGAATAGCGTCCCGACTTTTACTACTCTTCTCAACTTGAAATTTATCATGTTTTACCTGTTCTTTGTTATTTTCATCATATCTTGGAAACTTGGTGACATAGAAAGCTCCTTTCCTCACCTCAGCAACAACATCTACTTTCAAAGCTCCTTTCCCCACCGCAGCAGCAACAATCTCTATTTTCTCTTCAGGTTGAATGGAATGAGAAACAGTCCCGATATGTGGCTTCACATCATTAGCAGGGCCATTATCAACTCCAGCTTCTACTTTTACCTCAACTTCAGTGATTCCACTATCATTAGCATGTAAGTTATCAACCTCCGTCTCTGTTCTCGCAACATCACATAACTTTGTATCTTCCACTGATAGAGAATCATCAATTCCGACAGCCAGTTTTGCCATCATATCATCATTGCTGGGAGAAATTGGGAGGCTTTCACAGCTTTTAACTGATGCAACATCATCGGAGGACACTCCCATGCTGATTTCCAAGGTACGATTATGCTCAGGTGTCATTTGACTGGCATGGACAAAGTCATTTACAAGAACAGTTTGGGAATTGACAAGCAAGCCTTTTTCATGAATATCAAGGCCATTGGCAGCCAGCACTTCTGATCGCACAGCATCCTTGAGGATGTGATTTGTTGCGTCTCCTAATGCACCATTATCCCTAGCGATTGGAAAACTCTTACCAGTTTCAGGATCAGAAGTTGCTCCGAGTTCAACATTTTCAGAAGAGCTCTCAGACAAATTTTGTTTGGCATCAACCAGGCTATCAACAACCTGAGTTTCTGTAACGCTATCTTGAGCATGACCAGCAGATAAGCCATCTCTATTTCCATCGGATAAAAGACCTCCATCAGATTCTGCTTCCAGTATTTCATCAGCCACAACTGGGGCTGTTCCCGAATTCTGCTCAAGAGCATCCCCAGATGCCTCACCAGAATCTTTCAGGGGAACATCATTGATCAATTCAGACGGTTCCTTCTCCAGGTTCAAATCCAAATTATTATGAACACCATTGATAACAACAGGCTGAGAGAATTTGTCTTCTTCTAATTGGATGGCTGAGTCCAATTTGCTTTTCTCATCTAACCCTACTTTCTCTCCATCATTGCTAGATGGTTTTGGTTTGGATTCAGTAAAATCATCACCATTCGTCAATTCCTTGAGTTTATTGTCCCGATACAAGTCCAAACTATTATGAAGACCCTTGCTAACTACAGTCTGAGAATCTTTCGAACCTAATTTGCTTTCCTCAATCTTATCATCATTCCTAGACTGATTGGGCTCGGATTCTGCAACATCATCAGTATTGTTCAATTCCACCGGGTCACTCTGCTGATCCAGATCCAAACCCAAATAATTATGAACACCATCGATAACTACGGCCTGAGAATCTTCATGCCCTTTTACGTCAATGGACAAATTAAATTTGCTTTCCTCCTCATCATTACTTGATCGATTTTGCTGAGTCTGATTTTGCTCAGACTCAGCAAAATCCACACTAGTGGATTGGTATTCCTGAGCTTCTGCCACTTTTCAGCCAAAAAGTGAAGTAAAGAACACCAATTAGTCTATGAACCATCACTTGAGAGAAAAAAAACCGCCCCGTTGTGATGAGAAAAACTATCAAAGCAAAAATGGGAGCAGTGAAGAAAATAAGTTTGAAAATGTATTTTAGAGTTCAGTTATTCCTAAGCTTAAAGGAAGTGGTAACCATAAACAACAAAAGTTAAAACAAAACAGAAATTTATTTCTTAATTTCTTGATTGCAGTTATCAACTTACCTGCATTTGAGAGTTCATCGTGATTAATTAACTCCTGTTTGTTCCCTTCTACATCTGGATCTTCCAAGATTTCCACCGGCTTTTCTTCCCTCTCCTCCTCCGCAGCCTGTTTAAAATATAAATATTTAGTTTAATTAAAGAATAAATTCACAATGATATTGTAGATTTATGAGCACATGGAAACAGAGAACAAAAAAAACCTTCAGCCCTCATTACTCAGACCAGCAGCTCAACCACAGATACAAAAGAAAACCTTCCTAGAATAACGCTACCCTACATTGAGACTATGCCGAAGAACAGCTCGGAGGGACCTTCTCACCCACAGAAAAATAATCCAAAATCCTGAATGGCATCTCCTCCGACTCCGAGCAAATGAAAAGAACAGACTCGCCTTAACAGCTGTTTGATATTGAAAGTATGCATCTTTTTCAAAGCAATTCTACTCGTTATACATGTTTGATATTCATTCAAAGTATCAATCTCTTTTTCCAAGCAATTCTACTAGCAAACACAATGCATTCAAGAAACCATTGTTATTTCAATTAATGAGTATAAAAGTACGAATAAAGAAATAAAGAAAAAGAAGCAGAACCCTTGCCTGAATATTTTCTTGATCATCACGGACACCGGTTTTGGACTCAGATTCCACCCCATCACCCTTCAATTCCCCAACCTGATCAGCTCCAGCATTGACAGGACCATCGTCTTTCTTGTCACCATTACAATCAACACTGGTATCCTTCGGACTAGCTGCTTTAACCTCACACAATCCACATATCACGTTAAAATCTGCTGACATTGCACCCTCTACGTCAAGACTAAATAATTAAATCAACTACGCGGAAAAAGAAATCAGGCAGATGAAGATATGTGGATTTGAAGAAAAGAGAAAGAGAGAATTGAGTGCTTGTGTTCGAAAAGGAAAACAAGTGAAGAGATAAATACAAAATCCAAGAGTAAATAGTAATAAGAAAGACTATTCCTAAGATGAATCAACAACAAGAGCTGGCTCGGAAGGAAGGAGAGAATGAGAGGTATCCTACCAGTCTAACTCATTCTTATATTCGAAACATTTTTTTTTTTTTTTTGTTCTAATAAACATCATTATCCCTGTCTATTTCATCATAATTATCTAAAACTACATCAGATCACTAATTTAACATTTGAAAAAATAACTGTAATTATTGTTATAGTGATTTAAAAAACAAAAACAATCTTATCTTAAAAATACACTGGCAGTGATTAATAACATCATTATTACATCATCTTTAACAGGCGAGTCTCACTACATTCATGTTTTAAAATTTATTTAAATTAGAAAAATCGTAAGGCAATTAAAGTGAAATTGAGGGAATCCTTTTTCTTTTTTCTTTTTTTTTAATTAATGCTTCTAATATTAGATGAAGATGATGCTCTGCAGCTATGTAATAAGTCATTAATTAACCAAATAATATTAACATAAAAAATACTCGTTAATAAAAAAATATTCATTAAACTTGATTTAACAAATCAATCTTGAAATTTTTTAATCTAACTTTTTATAGAGCTTGAATTTAAAATTAAATTATATAAGAGTTATTTCAATATGAACTAATCAACTTGATAAATCAAAAAATAACCTGGATAATTTATAAAAAAACATGATTTGACTTTAAAAAAAATTCAATATAATATTTTTTTGATATTAACATATTTGATCAACCCGGGATTTATAGGTTAACCCATCAAATTTGTAATATGGATGATGGATTCTATTATATTTAAAAATTTTGTTTTTTTAAGATATATTTTACTGAATTATAAGATAATAAAAATAAATATTTGTAAAATCAAGCATAATCCATGCACAAATCAAATTTTATAATGTTTGTTTGAAATTAAAATAATTTCATAGAAAGTAAACTGAAATAATTTATGAAGATAGATGCAAAATTAAGTAAATTTTGAAGATGACATTAAGAAAAAAATCACAAAAATAAAGAGAAAATAGGGTGAGAAATGTAAAAATAAAAGGAAGAAAAATAAAAAAGAAAGAGAAAGTGGTAAAGTAAGAAGGAGAGTTGTTACCCTAACTTTTTATAAATGTATTAGGTAGATATATAGCATGGTAAAGACGTTAATTTCTTTCTTTTTTTAATTTATCAAGGACCGAAGAAAAATCCAGTATTGTGGCAGCCAGGCCGAATTAAACCTAGTTAGATGAGATGTTTCCTATCCTCCCTCGACTCCCTCTCTCTTTTTTTTTTCTTGATTTTTGTAGCTAGACTTAACTTTTATTTATTTTAAAACAGATCATTTGTGTATTACATAAGAGAATTAATGAAGATTTTACTTAGGCTAAAGTTAGATTTTGACCATTCATACTAGTTCGAGATGAAAAAATTTTACAAGGTTTATAGCTTTATTTATTTTTGTGTTTTAAAAATATTTTTAAAAAAATTTAAATTTTTTATTTTTTTTTACTTCAAATTAATATTTTTTAGTGTTTTTAAATTATTTTGATATACTAATATTAAAAATTATTTTAAAAAAATTATTTTAATATATTTTCAAATAAAAATATTTTAAAATATAATCATAATCACATTATCAAATAAACAACTTTTTAAAAAATTAAAGTATTCTTTGAGCAATAAATGCGTATGAATGCACTTGATAGCTTTTGGCATGAAAAAACTGACCCAGCAAAAAATAATAATAATAAATTAGAAATTCCCCAACAGACGCTTAGGGCAATATTTATGAGTTTCATAAGATCACAACGCTATAAGATTTCTGTGTTGTCGGATTCAAGATCCAATAAAGCCTGTTAACGACATTTAAACAAATGCATGTTCACAGTATCCGTCGCTGAAAATGATTTTTACCTAAGATTGTGACTGATACATTCGTTTATTCCATATCAATTTGAAGTTTTCGAAAAATTTAATTGGAAAATTCAACCTATCTATATGCTTACAATTTTCCATTTTGGCAAGTGGACATCGGATTATTTAGTAGTTGATTCTCACGCAAGGAAAATTTGTTGCCTACTCATTATTTAATGAGAGAAAACTCCATGTTGATTTGTCTCAACCACTTAGTTTCTGCTTTTTAAATTAATTTGTTAATATTTTTAAATTATTTTGACATGTTAATGTAAAAAATAAATCTAATATAATTTAATTCAATACATTTCAAAATTAAAAAAAAAAAAAAAAAACATTGAATAACACTCACACTTGCAATTATATTGGCCCATAAATTCTACCATCTCCTAACCTTCCATCACTTTCTCTATTCAAAATGACAAACACGACGCTGTCAGAGTAAATATTTACTCAGTCGCGACGTTGAAGACTTCTGCTAATTTGACAAGGGGCAGCAAATAATCGTATCGTCTTCTCTAAATATCCAAATCTCATCTTCATAAAGCATTGCGTTTCACATAAGAGATGAATCAATTATGTGATGTGATGTGAAGAAATTGTAGCATAGCGAAATGTTAATATCTACATGCCATAGATGTATCAAATGCTGTGCAGTACATGTAACGGAGAAGCCATGGATGCCGGTTACCAACCGATGCATGGGGACGGCTCTGTGGAAAAATCAAATACAGATTGGAAAACTACAAGAAATGGCATCGCATGGTGCTCATTACGCAAGATGGATAGAAAGCACATGGTACCTATGGCCACAACGCCACAACCAGCTTTATAGAAAATGATTTGATGCCTACCAAGAATGAATATGATGTTTTTGTAAAGGAAAAGGGGAAGAACACCACGCAACCCCATTTTCTTTTACTTTGTTTAATCTAATAAATCTTGAAAAATCTTATAAATCTTGAAAGTAACATCTATATAAACCTCTAATGATCATAAAAAACACAAATTCGTGATCATAACCCCAAAATCTGACAAGTTTTACTGCATCTCAGAGTTTCTTTTTCTCCCTTTTGTTGTTGAAAGAAATTGGGCTGTTCAAGAATATTTACGTAAGAGGACTCTTTCTTGTGCGTCCACGCCATCATACTACAAAAGTGTTTAAAATCATACACAAGTGATGCTGAAAAGTTCAGAGAAATTCAATGGCCTTTATGGCGGAATTAATGGCGGTAGCATGTTGTCATATCTAACCCTTTCTCTCTCGAGTTAGACGACCAAAAATAGAGGAATGGCGGAAGAGAAAGTCAAATAATAGTGTAGTGGAGGCTATAAGTGGGTAATCGATTATTTACAAAGTATGTGGTAAAGTTTGGCGTTTAAGAAGCATTTTTATTGATTTCTTGAGTTTGGATTTTTAAGATTATTGTTTATGAAAATATATTTCTTAGAATGTGTTAGGTTGTCGTGGTGAATTTATCCTTAATGCTGCAAGAAAAAAAATCTAGATTGACGAAAGAAATAATTTGACATGACGGTTAAAAAAATAAAATGAAGTGTCTAAGGAAATGTTTGTTTTGAAAAATAAAAATTCTAAAAATGAGTTATTTTTCATTGCTTGAAAGTTTTTTTCCTACAAGATAAATTATTTTTCATTCATAGTTTTTGAATGATGATAATGAGATGAGAAAAATTATAATATTTTTTATAAAGTTTGCACTAGTGGTTAGTAGTAATAATTATGATGATAATATTAATTATTGTTTTAATTATAGTATTTATGATATTAAAAATTTTAATGATAATTATGTAATGATGGTTGTTGTGATAATATTGATGATATAAATAATAATAAAATGATTATTAATTTAATAAAGAGGTAGTAGTGATGATAATCATGATAATAGTGACATATTAAGATGATAATAGTGAAATTAAAAAATCATGATGGAAAGATGATAAAATAATGGTTAGGTTAATCAAATATATATTTAAATTTGATGTTTAAAAGTTGGCTATAAATAACATCCGGTTGTAAAACTAAAAAGTAAAAACCCTCCAACAGCAATCTCTTGCACTTAAAGGGGAGGACAACACCGCCTCTTTAAAAAACCAAAAAAAATAAGTTAGCCAACGAGCGCGGATCTGGGATAAAAGCCCACGCAAATGGAATTTTTGTAAGTTTAGATGTGTTGGGCCATCCATGTTAGGGTCTGAGTATTTTTTAAAAATTTTGGATTTTTATTGGTTGTTTTTTTTAATATTTTATGATGTCTATTTAATAGAATATTTTAAATTTTACTTAATTTACAAATAAAATTTTAATATTTTTTTATATTAGAAGGCATCCTTTATATGTAGTCCTATTTATATTTTCTTTCTTTAATTTTATTTGATTGCTTTTCTAGACATCTTTTTTATTATTATTTTATTAAATAAAATATTAATTATAATAAACAAAGCTATTAATCATATTTGGTATATGGTTCATGTTGCGAGGTTAAATATAATACAATTTAAACTACACTAAATTATCTAATAAAAGTTTTAGTTGGGTCAATTACAAGATCAAAAGAAAAGAAGCTCAAAAATATATTTAATGGACTTGTTCAGAATATTTGAGTCAAGATGGATTTCAATGAGGCAACATCAACAAATAATGATCGAACCTTAATCAATTTAATCTACATATAAGAGAGATCTAATCCATTTATAATACGAGCCTAATTATTTTCTAAAAACAAATGAGATAGAAAACAAAATAAAAGAATAAGACAACATTTCAATATCACGGTACTATTTATTGATAAGAATAGTATTTAAAAATAAGAGGACCAAAGTTGAAAGTTAGGTGAAATGATAGTCCTGTAGATGATATCTTCACTTCTTAGTCCTTGATTTTTATTTTTTTTAGTTCGGCCATCGAGCTTTGTTTTTTTTTCAAATTTATCCTTTCACGTTGCGTTGATTGGTGATTTAACTTAGTTATTTGGTTCCTTTTATTACAACCAAAAAACTACCACAATGTTGGGTTGGTTCTTTATTTTACAAAAAAAAAAAAATCAATTTTCTTGTCAGAGAAAAACAAAAATCGAGGGTATCAAAATAAAAAGCTTGGTGAAATGGTATCCATTTTAAGAAAGAATGGTTGTCAAAGACTTTTTAGACTTTAAATTTGGTCCAATATTAGTTTTGATCCCTTTAGCTTGAAAATTATACTATTTGATACAAGATTTTATTTCATTTATGTTTCAGTCCTTAAGTTTAAAAGAAGAGAGTGAAAGTTGTTAGATTACAATGAATGAGAGAGAAAGTTATTGTTAACCACGTTCTAACAACTGAAAAAAGTTGTTCTTGATGTTAATGGGTTTCATTTCAAGATAAAAATTCCATTGATTTATGTTTTGCTGCTCATTTTACTAAGGAAAAGTAGATCATTTGGGGATTTTTTTTTTAACTAGAATAAATTTTGAGTTTTTGTAATGGATTTAACATTGTTTAGAGGTTATGTTTACCTTGTACTTTCTAAGTGGTTTATAAATGAAAGAAATGCTTGAAATGGTGTTTTCAAAGAGAGGGGAGTGATTTTCCAGCGACTTCCAGCCTCTAGAATTTCTCGGTGTGAAATAAATAGGTGACGTGTTTTCTGCCACTACAAAAGACGTATCACATGGTTACTTTAAGAAGTCCTCCCATTCAAAGAAGAAGAAGAAGAAGAAGAAATGAAACACAAACATGCTAGAATTTGTTGATAGGCGTGCTAGGCCTCCTGGATCCACATGTTTAATCATTGTTTTGTCATTTTTTTTTCTTCTTAAGTCTATTGAGTGTGTGTGTCTTTATTAATTTATTAAACTAATACAAAGTATATTAAAGGAGTTCTTTTTAAAATTACATTAAAATTTTAGTTTTAGTTCGAATAAGGTTATACTTGTCTTTTCTTAATTGACAGACATTTTTTATTAACATACAATTATTTTTTTTGTTTCTGCAACATATTTTTTTCCCTGATATGCATTCAATGATTGCTTTATAATGTATAATACTATAAATTTGACTTGACATGTTTTAAACAATAAATAGTCAAGTTTTTATTTTTATTATATATAATTTATGTTATTTTTATTTTATTTTAATAATTTGTGGGTAATAAACATGAAAAATGTGATATGAAATAACATGAGAGGATCAATATGAATATTTGAATTAAGATCCTCTAAGACTAATAGTTTCTAATACTATTTTTATTTCCATCCTTTGTTTTGTATTCATTGTCAAATTATTATATGGACATGATCCATTAACTAAGAAATGGACCAATCCAATATAATAAAGACATTTGTCAGCATAAAACAACACTAATTCTAAAAACATTTAATTAATTGGAAAAAAAAATAGAAATGATACGTAGAAAGAAAACATGTGATCTTCCTCTCGCACTCTCTCTTCGTTATAAAATCTAGAAAATCAAAGGCAAGATTTTATGCAAGGAATTAAAATGTCTAATTTACCTTTATAGAATAGCTAGGATGTGTTTTCAGTTCTTCTTTATATCTTTAATTGTATTCTTTTAATCTCTAATAAATAAATGATATTTCTTCTTCGGTATGTCTTGTCTGATTTTTTCCATCCAAATTAACAAAAAAAAAAAACAATGGTTGATTAGTACTGTAAGTTTGTAACAGTAAGCAGCTGAATTTATTTAATTAGCCTTAGTGAGGTCAATTTTCAGGTCAGAAGGTGAGGAGTTGAATACTAGTAGAACTAAACTTCTCTTTTCTTTTCCAAGCCATAATTGATAATAAAATGAGCTGTGTACTTATGAAGACCAGGCATCAGATTTCTTGATATACATGGCTCAAGTTTCTTTAAGATTCAAATGTTTGGTAAAGTTGGCTTTCCCATAGCTTGTAATGCTAGTTAAATTAGGCGAGAGAGAAAAAATAATAGATAGTTAAGTTGTTATTTTTATGTATATGTATAAATTATATCTACTTAATCTGAATTTAATTGTAGCTGCAAGTTTAGCCCTACAGTAAGCACGTGAATTAGCTTCGCATAAAGTATGAAATAAACGAACTTTTCAGGAGTTATTTAATATAAAAAATAACAACTTTAAAAAAATAATATTTGTTAAAATCATTATAAATCAGTAGAATAATATCTATAAAATCAGAATTGCATATGACCTTTCTAAAATTTCTATCTCATATCACCAATAAATGATATTTAATTTCTAATAATTCTGGAAATAAATTAGAACCAAAATCTCTATAACTTGTAAAACTCATCAACCATCTCCTTTTAGAATTTCTTAAGAGACCCCAAATCCAATCCTCCACGGGTTTCTAAGAGAGCTTTCATCCACGTCTAGTTTAATAAATTCTTCTTTAGGCTCAAGTCATGAGATAGTAATAGGGTACTTACGCACCATAATATATCAATCTTGTCTTGTCTCGAATTCAAATTGTTATCAAATTATTTTCGCTTTAATTTCATAGATATTTAATTAAAAATCTCCAACCTTTGCATACTACTAGCAATATTCATAGTCTTTTTGGTATTAAAAGCTTATATATTTTTATGTTTTAAAAATATTTTTAAAATAATTTTTATTTTTATTTTTTTATTGTAAATTATTTTTTATATATATTTTCAAATCGATTGATATAGTAATTTTAAAATAATAAAAATATATATATTATTTTAATATATTTTAAAATAAATACAACATGTAATAAATGGGCTACTCTGCCATGTAAAGCTACACACATGTATGATGATCATAGTTTTGAAACCCGACCCGGACATTGACCCGGTCAAGTGATCGGGTCACAGATCAGATGGGTTTACCCGGGTTAACCCGGGTCAACCCAAAAAAACTATATATAAAAAATTATATATCAAACTGTGTCTTCATTTATCAAATTGCAAGTCTAATCAGCAACTACAGTTTACAAACTAAAATATTATCATCATTGCAAACTAAAACAATAGGCTCATTGGGACTTCTGAAAAGTGTAAAGCCAAACTGCAAGATGTCGCGTGCCTCTTCTAAATTTCAAATAGAGCAATTCTGCATTTTTCATTTATTTAGTAATTTTCTGCTAGCAAAAAACAAATATGTCATAAAAAGTATGTATATAATCATTTGCACAATGAGTGGTGAATGAAACATGCAATAGAAGCATGTATTCAACTTCATAATTTCAAATTAAAACTAACAAATTCAAGAAAATAAGATCTTTACCTGTCTGTAAAGTGGTGACTGGAATTTGAAGTCCACTAAAAAATAAAGCTCACAAGATCCTGGAACTGGCCCCGGATTGAATTCCCAAATATTTATCAAATGGTCAAAGAGGTTACTCTCGGATGAAGTTGTCTGGAAGTAAAGGACAGTCAAAAGTAACATTATCAACAAAAAAAAGACTTGAAAACAAATGATAGTTGCAACTTTAGTCTGAGAATAAGAAAAAAAAAACAAAATATTCAATTGCAAGTATAAGAACTAACTCAGGTATTTAGTACAGAAACTTTTCCGCACTAAAGACTTCCTGAACTGGCAGCAACTTCTTACTAAAAAAGTGAGTGGTATGAGAATTGCCCTCGAAATTTTAATTCAAGTGTCTCAAAAAGCAAGCAGCGTAAAAACTACAGCAAGTTTGCTTATAATCAATACATGTATTAGAGACATTTGTTCAATCATATTTATTTTGGTGAGCGAAGTGACTGGCTTTTCTTTTTCACTTGAAGTGAAATCCGTTTCTCTGTTTTATTTTCGGATTCCGAAGATGAGCCGGCCAATCCTAACATCTTTATCTGAGGCTTCATTAACCTCGATCATCTCATACACACCCAATACATTAACATCAAACCAAATCCACAAAACACATTTGTATAAACACAAATTCAACTCAAAACACAAACAAAAATCCAATCATTTTATCTCTGTGACTAAACTTGCATAATTTGATAAGCCAAGAGAGAAAGAGAAAGTGAGTAAATTTGTTTTGCATACCTCAAATTTGGCTTCTGATTTGAATTTCTTTAATGTTTTAGAAAACCCACCAGTGTTTTCAAGATAATTAGCTATAGAGTGAAGCAAAATTGTCTTCTGTTCATGCTTTAAAGTTTGACATTCTGTGTTGTTTTCTTGAAACTTGAATCGAGTTGCTTGCTTCGTTCTTCTTCAGTTCTTCTTCTTCTTCAGCTCTTCGTTCTTCTTCAGTGTTCGGCGTTTAATGACATTGAAGTCTTCAGATGTCATTAAACGACTTCGTTTAATGAAAGGAAAAATAAAAAAAAAATTGACCGGGTCTCACCCGGGTCTGGCCTGGTGGACCGGGTACCGGGTCGACCGGGTCTGGCTGGGCCAATTCCCAAGCGGGTTTTAGCCTCCACCAGGACCGGTCCCATGCCCGGGTCGGCCGGGTCCCGGATCGACCTGCCGGGCCAGTCTGGGTTTTAAAACACTGACGATGACCATCCTCTCTTCCTCACCTGTAATGATCCAAATGACTACCAATTTGTCCGTCAAATTTGTGAAAATCATAAAGCTCTGGTTCTACCGTTTGAGAAATATGACTTTGATGCTCATCCAGAATGTGCTCTTTCAAACTCACCGATAAGGTAATGGGCGCTTACACATGACTTTCAGACTCACCGATGCACAAATCTTCTTCTTCTTCTTCTTCTTCTATTACTGTGTTGTGAGTGTAGGTTTTTGGAAGATGAAGAAGAATTTTATTTCATATTCATTTCAATAGGTATGGTTACAAGATAAATAGTAGAGGAGATCACCACATTAGAAATTAAGGCCACAAATTAGGAAATCAAAATAAAGATTGGATCCCTAGGCTAGAAAAACAAGAAACAGGAGCTTGGTTAATGTTGACATATTCACGGGCATTCACAGTTTCTTCAAGAATTCTCTTCCTATATTCTACCTCAGCACTGCTTCTTGCAACTACATTTTGTTTCTTACTTTGCCATGTAACTATATTTCCTCAAACTTAATGTGTATCTTCTATCAATGACTGAACCCACCCAATCTGCATCAGTGTATGCTTCTATTGTTTGCGCTTGTCTCGTGTGCTTTTCAAGTATATGAGAATCCGATATAAACTGCTTCAAGATGCTTTGCATGGGGTGATCGCATAAACTAGCTTACTAAACTCACACCAAATGCAATATTAGATCATGTATTACAATATATTTTTTTTAAAAAAAGGTTGATGATACATCATCCAACCCCTTAAAAATATAAGTGTATTTTTAGAGAGTTAGTTCTCAATTTCTTATTGTCTTGAAATAAACTTGAAATACTATTTTTTATTTCATTAATAACTTATTGTATGGACACGATCCATTAACTAACCAATGGACCAATCCAATAGAATACAAAGCAATGGACATGATCCAGTAACAAGAAGTGGACGAGACCCACCTCAAGTCAACGAGTCTTCCACTCCAACCAGAAAAGAAAAGGGAAAGTGTCTTCTTATTCACATGCTTGTATAATATCATCTGCACAAATAAAAGTAGCTTTCCTTATGATCTTCTTCCCACCTCCTCCTTACACATAACACCCTTCCTTCCTTTTCGGGCTTCTTTGAATTTTGGTATCCCATCTTAATGGGAAATCACTGTGTTCTGGATCTCGTTGGTTGATCTGTAATGTAGCAGTAAGCAGCTGTAATTATTTAATTAGCCGTCGTCGGTGAAGAGGTCAAGTTTCAGTTCAGATGGTGAGGTATTGAATTCTAGTAACACTCATCTTTTATTTGCCTTTCCATTTCGATAACATATATATATTCGGCAGCTTCAATTTGGCCTCCCTAAGTCTTGCCTTGGCTCAACAACGCTCATTTCCTGCTCTGTCTTCTGAGAGAGACAGAGACATGGAGGTTGAACATTTTAGCCACCCAGATCATCCATTGATCTTCCTTAATCAAGTTCTCGAGTATAGTTGTGAACTAGTTATTTGCTCTGGATGCGAGGGACCAATATGGGGTCCTTGCTACAGTTGCACCTCTTGCTACTTCTTTCTTCATAAGACATGCGCCGAGCTGCCCCGTGAGATCAAGCGGCGCATTCATCCTAGACACCCTCTCCATCTACTGGCAAAGTCACCATATGAAGGAAATTACCGTTGTAGTCGATGCGACAAATTTTTTAACTATTTTGTTTACCATTGCTCTTTCTGTGAATTTGATCTTGATATCAAATGTGCTTTTCAACCGGGTTTTTTGGAAGTCGATAGTCAGGCACATCAATTTTCCCACAAGGATCATCCATTGATTTTGAATGAAGAGCAAGAATATCATGGTGAAGGAGTTGTGTGCTGTGTGTGCAAGGAACCAATGTCTGGTCCTAGCTATAGTTGCATTTCTTGCAACTTCTTTGTTCACAAGAAATGTGCTGAGCTGCCCCCCGAGATCAAGAGGCACATTCATCCAGAGCACCCTCTTCGTCTACTGCCGAATCATCACATGATCTGTGGTTTTTGCAAAGAAACTTGCTATGAGAGTTTTGTTTATTGCTGTATTGTGTGCGAATTCAACCTCCATATCAAATGTGCTTTTCCAACGTGCGTTTATGCAGCTGATCAGGATCAGGGGCATCAATTTAGAAGCCTGCTGAATCCACGTTCATTCAAATCAATCTCCTTCACTTGCAATGCATGCGGCACAGATGGATATGGCTCCCCATTCATGTGCACCATGTGCCAACTCGTGGTCCACGAAGAATGCATTTCATTGCCAGGCACCCTTAAAACGGCACTGCACCATCATCCCCGAATCATCCACACATATCAACTTCAACAATGCATCGAATCTATAAGCAAGTACTGTGGAATTTGCCGTCGGGAAGTTGACACAGAATACGGAGTTTACTATTGCCCAGACTGTGACTTCGTTGCACACGTGAATTGTAGTAGAGAATATGGGGATTCTGCAACAGAGTTTGTAGTAGAAAACGAAGAAGAGCAAAGTGTGGCTGTTGATGATCAATTCATGGAACCTAGCTTTCACGTTGTCCGTGAGATCAAGCATGGAGAGGAGAGAATAATTGAAGAGATCAAACATTTCAGCCATCAACATAACCTAATCCTTACTGACAAGGTTGATGATGATCTGAAGTGTGATGGGTGCATGTTACCAATCTCAACTTCATTTTACAGTTGTGCCAGTTGTAACTTCTTTCTTGACAAAACCTGCAGCATAGAATTACCCAGGCGAAAAAAATGGCAATATCACCAAAACCAACTGATTCTTTCATGGAGCCGATGGGTACATTATCTGCTCTACTGTGATGTGTGTAATCAATATTTTCGTGGGCTCAGTTACGAATGTAATGTATGTGCACTCCGGATTGATGTCCGATGCTTCAAATCATTGAAAGATTCTTTTAAACATGGAGGTCATGAGGATCTCCTTAATCTTCCAACGGACAGAAAGAGTATTCTCCGTTGCCGTATTGGAGGTTACGGGCTTCCCCCTTTGCTTGCAGATGACCGAGAGATTATTCCGCATTGCAGTGGCTGTTGTGTCAGTGAAGAATCAAAGGTATTTTTGAAATGTGCGGTTTGCGATTTCAAGCTGGGTATGAAATGTGCTACACTGCCATACAAAGCAAGACACGAGTATGATGACCATCCTCTCTTCCTCACCTACATTAATGAAAATGACTACCAGCCTTCCTGCATACTTTGTGAAAAATATAGAGACCCAAAGCTCTGGTTCTACCGTTGTGAGGAATGCGACTTCGATGCTCATCCAGAATGTGCTCTCGGGAAATACCCATACGTCAAGCTAGGGGGCGTTCTCACGTATCGTAAACACCCTCACCCTCTTGCTTTGGTCGACAAGACAGCGGATTATCGTCCACAGGCATGCGATACTTGTGGTGAGCCTTGCCATGACTTGGCCCTTGAATGTACTGATACTAACTGCAGTTTTATCGTCCACTGGGAAAGATGGGAATGCAGGAAGTCATTATGGTAATTGGATTGTTGGCTATACTTGTGGCGTAGCCCTATTCCACTGTGAATGGTTAGCTTCATACTCATTATCTCTGTTTCTATTTACGCGTATGAGATCACTCTTTTGTTTCTCGAAAAAAGTGGCAATATCACGAAAACCAACTGATTCTTTTATGGACCCGACGGGCACTTGATCTGTTCTACTGCTATGTGTGTAATCAATATTTTCGTGGGCTCAGGTACAGATGTGATGTATGTGAACTCTGCGTTGATGTCCGATGCTTCAAATCAATATTGAAAGATTCTTTTAAACATGGAGGTCATGAGCATCCCCTTTATCTTCCAGCGGACAGAAAGAATATTCTCCGTTGCAATATTGGAGGTCGCGGGCGTCCCCCTTGGGTTGCAGATGACGGAGAGATTATTCCCCATTGCAGTGGCTGTTGTGTCAGTGAAGAATCAAGGGTATTTTTAAAATGTGCGGTTTGCGATTTCAAGCTGGGTATGAAATGTGCTACACTGCCGTACAAAGCAAGACACGAGTATGATGACCATCCTCTCCTCCTCACCTACTTTAATGAAAATGACTACCAGCCTTCCTGCATAATTTGTGAAAAAGATAGAGACCCGAAGCTCTGGTTCTACCGTTGTGAGGAATGCGACTTCGATGCTCATCCTGAATGTGCTCTCGGGAAATACCCATATGTCAAGTCAGGGGAGGTTCTAACATATCCTAAACACCCTCACCCTCTTGCTTTGGTAGACAGGACAGGAGATTATCGTCCACAGGCATGCGATATTTGTGGTGAGCCTTGCGATGAATTGGCCCTTGAATGTACTGATCCTAACTGCAATTTTATCGTCCACAGAAGGCAATGCTTTAACTTATTACTGTAATTGGATTGCAGTTGTTGGCTTTTTTTCTTATTGTTGGGTTATGATTGTTGGGGTGAATGGTTAGCTTCATACTTATTATCTCTGTTTCTATTTTAGCATATCAGATCACTTTTTTTTCTCTTTTTTTTACTGAACAATAAAAGATGCTATTTCATTAAAACTGTCAATGTAGTTTGTTGTTTCTTTGAGCCTTCGTAGTGACAAAGATGTCTGACCTTCCACCATTTTTTTTAGCTTAGCAGGAAGCTATCCATAAATTCTGCTTTTACATTTTTGTTATAGATTTTATTGTAAGTGCATATAAATATTGTCATATAAAATAACACTTATCTAACTGATATTTAATAAATAAATGTATTTAAATAATATTTAAAACGAACACCTCAAGGGCATCCGATAGCCTTTTCCTTAAAGATATATAATGAAAAGTATTAATTCATGATTTTGGTATTTTTCTTAAGAAGAATAAGAATAATCCTCGATCTTCTTAAAAAGGGATTTAGAGGCCCATGTCCCCTTTCGATTATTTGGTTAGATAAGATTCAGCAGCGAGACAGTTTAGAATTTCTACATAAAAACACATAAAATTAGAGTTAAGTAAAATTACAACATAAAAATCATAATTGTCTAATTAAAATATAATATTATAGTGTTTATATATTAAAAAAAATCCTCAAAAAATAATTTTTTTAACTAAATAGGAAAAAATTCTAAATCAAGTAAAAAAATATTACAAGTGTAGATAGTTTTGTGGTTTTATTTGAAAGTCTTACTGATTTTAAATCACTAATAAAATTTGAGTATAATTGAGAAAAAAAAAAAAAAACTTGTACCCTTTACAAGGCTGTTAATTTAAAAAAATATATCATATATATCAATCTTGTCTCGAATTTAAATTGTTATCCAATTATTTTCGCTTTAATTTCATAGATATTTAATTAAAAATCTCCAACCTTTGCATACTACTAGCAACATTCTTAGTATTTTTGATATTAAAAGCTTATATATTTTTATGTTTTTAAAATAATTTTTAAAATAATTTTTATTTTTATTTTTTTATTATAAATTAATATTTTATATATTTTCAAATATATGGTAATATTAAAAATATTTTTTTAAAAATAAAAATATTATTTAAATATATTTTTAAATAAAAAACATTTATAAACACAACACGTAATCAATGAGCCAGCCTACCATGTAAAGCTAGACACATGTACGATGACCATCCTCTCTCTCTTTCTCACCTGTAATGATCCAAATGACTACCAATTTGTCTGTCAAATTTGTGAAAATCATAAAGCTCTGGTTCTACCGTTTGAGAAATATGACTTTGATGCTCATCCAGAATGTGCTCTTTCAGACTCACTGATGAAGGTAATGGGCGCTTACACATGACTTTCAGACTCACCGAAGCACGAATTCATAAATTCTTCTTCTTTTTCTTCTTCCTCTTCTTCTTCTATTACTGTGTTGTGAGTGTAGGTTTTTGGAAGATGAAGAAGAATTTTATTTCATATTCATTTCAATAGGTATGGTTACAAGATAAATAGTAGAGGAGATCACCACATTAGAAATTAAGGCCACAAATTAGGAAATCAAAATAAAGATTGGATCCCTAGGCTAGAAAAACAAGAAACAGGAGCTTGGTTAATGTTGACATATTCACGGGCATTCACAGTTTCTTCAAGAATTCTCTTCCTATATTCTACCTCAGCACTGCTTCTTGCAACCACATTTTGTTTCTTACTTTGCCATGTAATTATATTTCCTCAAACTTAATGTGTATCTTCTATCAATGACTGAACCCACCCAATCTGCATCAGTGTATGCTTCTATTGTCTGCGCTTGTCTCGTGTGCTTTTCAAGTATATGAGAATCCGATATAAATTGCTTCAAGATGCTTTGCATGGGGTGATCGCATAAACTAGCTTACTAAACTCACAACAAATGCAATATTAGATCATGTATTTGATAAGTAAATCAGCTCTCCCACCAATTTTTGATATTGTGTTATATTCACACTGAATCACCTTCCTTGTCATCTTCAAGTTTGTGATTGGGATCTATTGGAGTGTCTGCTAGCCTATAACCACTCACCTAGTCTCCTTAAGAACATCAGGGACACACTGTTGTTGGGATATAACAATCCCTTTTTTTGATAGAGCAATCTTTATTCCAAGAAAATCCTTAATCTCTATTTCAATGGCATATGAGTGATTATTAGATTGAAAGGTTTTCCTTCTTTGAGAGCACCTTTTCTAAAGTGAAATGAACACAACTTTGAGTGTATACGCTGCTTGTAAGAATAACATATATGAGTATGATTTTGATTTTAACCCAAATTTAATTCATTCTTTATCCATTTCATTTTTATTTGTTTTTTTATTTCGTTTCATCATTCATTTATTTTATTATTATTTTTGGTAAATAAAATAAAATAATAATAATTAAAATTTAGGTTATGATAGCCTTTCAGATTTAAAATTTAATTCAAAGATTTTATTTTATTTACATTTCAGTCTTTAAATTTAAGAAAAGAGGTGAAAGTTATTGTTAACCATAATTTAGCAACCGAAACAAGTTGTTCTTGAAGTTAATAGGGGGTTCCATTTCAAGATAAGAATTCCACTGATGTATTTTTTGCCTGAAAAGTAGATCCTTTGGGAATTTGTTTTGAGCCGGAACAAATTTTGAGTATTTTACTTTAAAACTTGTTTCGAGGTTATGTTTGCTAGGTGTTTCTAAGTGGTTTTTAAATGAAAGAAATGCTTGAAATGATGTTTTGTGTCAAAAGGGTGGGGAGCGATTTTCCAGCGACATCCAACCTTTAGAGTTTCTCGGCAATGAAATAAATAGGTGATGTGTTTTTTGCCACTACAAAAAACATATCGTTTGGTTACTTTAAAAAGTCCTCTCATCTAAATAATAATAATAAAAATTAAGCCTAAATGTGCGAGCCTGCTGACGGGGTGCTAGGCCTCCTCGATCCACGTGCTTGATCATTTTTTTTTTTGCATTTGTTTTTTTTTAAGTCTATTTAGAGCGTGTTTGGCAGTGTAATAGCGGTTGCTTTTCAAATAGCTTTTCGTATCGAAATACATGCCAATAATTTTTTTTATTTTTTTAAAATTATTTTTGACATCAACATATCAAAACGATCCAAAAAGTACAAACCGCACTCAATTTTAGCAAAAAAAAAAATTCAAAATTTGATGAAACGCAATTACAAACACAATGTCAAACGGTACCTTAATGTAGAATTAGATAACTCTATATGTGTGTGTATATACTAATTTCTTAAATTAATACCAAATACATTAAAGGTGTTTTTTAAATAACATTAAAATTTTAGTTTTAGTTCGAATAAGGTTATAGTTTTTTTTTTTTTAATTTTGAAAAGTGTTTTTTAACATATAATTTAATGTAAAATTAGATAACTAAATATATGTTATATATATTTCTTTATTAATTTCTTAAATGAATACAAAATATATTAAAGGTGTTTTTTAAATAACATTAATTATAGTACTTTATATCTAGATAAATAATAATAGAAATATTGGTTCCTTTTAATATATTGTATAATTTGTTGCAGCTTTAACGAGTGGAATATTGGCATTCACCATCTCCAATATAAAAGGGATGCCACTAGTACCGCTGGATTTCATTGATTTGCAAAATGTAATAAAGTAGTTTGTCTTCTGTCTTTGTGTGTATTGTTTTTTAAATTGTTTTTTCTTGTAAATGTATAAAAATAATATTTTAATTTTTTAAAAAAAATTATATTACTACATCAAAATAATTCAAATTTTTTTTAAAAATAATTTTAAAAAAAAATCAATTTTTTTTTTGAAAAAAACGCAGCCATCCAAGAAAACAAACCAGTAGCTAAAACTTCTGTAGACTGATGACTAGTTTATAAGGGGGTCTTTTCTTTGTTTTATTTCTTTCCTTCTTTTTGAAATGTAACAAAGGCTAGAGTGTTCATGTGTTTGTCGTAAAAGCATAATCAAATGGCCACAAACTTTTACAAGAAAACTTAAATTATCCTGACACAACTGTGAGAAATCAAAACCATGTAACTCAAATTTACTTTTTTCCTCGTTCTAAATTTGTATCCTGACAAGCGAATGCTATCAGCCTTATGACATATTTTCATTTTTTTTTTCCACAAATCAACATATAGTTATAAGGCACGAACCATTATTTTCATACAAACATCAAGCATTACAATCACGTTCCATTAACACAAATCAAGTTCAAATTATATAAAAAAAATAAAAATAAAATAAAATTAAGAATTATAATAATTTAAATTACCTGATAAAATTAAAATACCGGGTTCAACACCCTAAAATTAGCAAGTCAAGCAGCGCCAAGGACAAAGACATTAATATATCAAAATGTTTCAGGTAATACTGTTTAACTTGGTTTGCTCATGCAAAATTCTTTAGGCCCCGTTTGTAGATGATATCTTCACTTCTCAATCCTTGATTTCTTCTTCTTTTTTTTTAGTTCGGCCATCGAACTTTTTTTTTCTTTAAATTTATCCTTTCACATTTGGTGATTTATCTCAGTTATTTGGTTCCTATTGCTTTCTTTAGGTTTATTACAACCTCAAAAAAGTACCACAACGTTGGGTTGATTCTTTATTTTACAAAAAATTAAAAAATTCAATTTTGTTGTTAGAGAAAAACAAAAATCGAGGGTATCAAAATTAAAAGCTCAGTGAAATGGTATCCATTTTAAGAAAGAATGGTTGTCAAAGACTTTTAGACTTTAAATTTGGTCCAATATTAGTTTTGATCCCTTAAGCTTGAAAATTATACTATTTGATCCAAGACTTTATTTCATTTACATTTCAGTTCTTAAGTTTAAGAGAAAAGAGTGATCCCTTAAGCTGAAGCAAAACCCTTGCCTGAATATTTTCTTGATCATCACGGACACCGGTTTTGGACTCAGATTCCACCCCATCACCCTTCAATTCCCCAACCTGATCAGCTCCAGCATTGACAGGACCATCGTCTTTCTTGTCACCATTACAATCAACACTGGTATCCTTCTGACTAGCTGCTTCAGCCACATACAATCCACATATCACGTTAAAATCTGCTGACATTGCACCCTCTACGTCAAGACTAAATAATTAAATCAACTACGCGGAAAAAGAAATCAGGCAGATGAAGATACGTGGATTTGGAGAAGAAAAAAAGAGAGAATTGAGTGCTTGTGTTCGGAAAGGAAAACAAGTGAAGAGATAAATACAAAATCCAAGAGTAAATAGTAATAAGAAAGACTATCCCTAAGATGAATCAACAACAAGAGCTGGCTCGGAAGGAAGGAGAGAAATGAGAGGTATCCTACCAGTCTAACTCATTCTTATATTCGAAACATTTTTATTTTTTTTTGTTCTAATAAACATGATTATCCCTGTCTATTTCATCATAATTATCTAAAACTACATCAGATCACTAATTTAACATTTGAAAAAATAACTGTGATTATCTTAAAAATACACTGGCAGTGATTAATAACATCATTATTACATCATCTTTAACAGGCGAGTCTCACTACATTCATGTTTTAAAATTTATTTAAATTAGAAAGATCGTAAGGCAATTAAAGTGAAATTGAGGGAATCCTTTTTCTTTTTTCTTTTTTTTTTAATTAATGCTTCTAATATTGATGAAGATGATGCTCTGCAGCTATGTAATAAGTCATTAATTAACCAAATAATATTTCCCTTTAGTATATCCTAGTTTACACGGTGGCACTCTGGCTCAAATAAAAAAAATTAAACATAAAAAATACTCATTAATAAAAAAAATTCATTAAACTTGATTTAACAAATTAATCTTGAAATTTCTCAATCTAACTTCTTATAAAGCTTGGACTTAAAATTAAACTGTATAGGAGTTATCCCAATATAATCTAGACAACTTAACGAATCCAAAAATAACCTGGATAATCTATAAAAAAACATGATTTGACTTTAAAAAAAAATTAATATGATCTTTTTTTAATATTAAGATATTAACATATTTGATCAACCCGGGATTTATAGGTTAACCCATTAAATTTATAATATGGATGATGGACTCTACTATATTTGAGAATTTTGTTTTTTTAAGATATATTTTATTGAATTATAAGATAATAAAAATAAATATTCATAAAATCAAGCATAATCCATACACAAATCAAATTTTATAATGTTTGTTTGAAATTAAAATAATTTTATAGAAAGTAAACTGAAATAATTTATGAAAATAGATGCAAAATTAAGTAAATTTTGAAGATGATATTAAGAAAAGAATAACAAAAATAAAGAGAAAATAGGGAGAGAAATGTAAAAATAAAAGGAAGAAAAATAAAAAAGAAAGAGAAAGTGATAAAGTAAGAAGGAGAGTTGTTACCCTAATTTTTTATAAATGTATTAGGTAGATATATAGCATGGTAAAGACGTTAATTTCTTCCTTTTTTTAGTTTATCAAGGACCGAAGAAAAATCCAGTATTGTGGCAATTAAACCTAGTTAGATGGGATGGTCCCTATCCTCCCTCGACTCCCTCTCGTTTTTTTTTTTCCTTGATTTTTGTAGCTAAACTTAACTTTTATTTATTTTAAAACAGATCATTTGTGTATTACATAAGAGAATTAATGAAGATTTTACTTAGGCTAAAGTTAGATTTTGACGATTCATACTAGTTTGGGATCAAAAATTTTTATAGGGTTTATAGTTTTATTTATTTTTATATTTTAAAAGTATTTTTGAAAAAAATTAATTTTTTTTTAATTAATATTTTTTTTGGTGTTTTTAAATTATTTTGATGTGATAATATTAAAAATAATTTTAATATATTTTTAAATAAAAATATTTTAAAAAATAACCATAATCCCATTATTAAATAAACAACTACTAGAACCTTTTTAAAAAATTGAAGTATTCCTTGAGCAATAAATGCGTGTGAATGCACTTGGTAGCTTTTGGCATGAAAAAACTGACCCAGCAAAAAATAATAATAATAAATTAGAAATTCCCCAACAGACGCTTAGGGCAATATTTATGAGTTTCATAAGATCACAACGTTATAAGATTTCTATGTTGTCGGATTCAAGATCCAATAAAGCCTGTTAACGACATTTAAAACAAATGCATGTTCACAGTATCCTTCGCTGAAAATGATTTTTACCTAAGATTGTGACTGGTACATTGGTTTATTCCATATCAATTTGAAGTTTTCGAAGAATTTAATTGGAAAATTCAACCTATCTATGTGCTTACAATTTTTCATTTTGGCAAGTGGACATCGGATTATTTAGTAGTTGATTCTCACGCAAGGAAAATTTGTTGCCTTTCTTTGTAGTGTATACCTCATTATTTAATGAGAGAAAACTCCATGTTCATTTGTCTCAACCACTTAGTTTCTGCTTGTTTTTGTGGCATCCATGCTGTGCTTTTAAAAAGATTTGAATTGTTTTTTAAATTAAATTTTTAATATTTTTAAATTATTTTGACGTGTTTATGTAAAAATTAAATTTAATATAATTTAATTCAATATATTTCAAAATTAAAAAAAAAATACATTGAATAACTCTCACACCTGCAATTATAGTGGCCCATAAATTCTACCATCTCCTAACCTTCCATCACTTTCTCTATTAAAATGACAAACACGACGCTCTCAGAAGCTGTAAATATTTACTCAGTCGCGACGTTGAAGACTCTGCTAATTTGACAAGGGGCAGCAAATAATCGTATCGTCTTCTCTAAATATCCAAATCCCATCTTCATAAAGCATTGCATTTCACATAAGAGATGAATCAATTATGTGATGTGATGTGAAGAAATTGTAGCATAGCGAAAGGTTAATATCTACATGCCATAGATGTATCAAATGCTGTGCAGTTCATGTAACGGAGAAGCCATGGATGCCAGTTACCAACCGATGCATGGGGACGCCTCTGTGGAAAAATCAAATACAGATTGGAAAACTACAAGAAATGGCATCGCATGGTGCTCATTACGCAAGATGGATAGAAAGCACATGGTACCTATGGCCACAACGCCACAACCAGCTTTATAGAAAATGATTTGATACCTACCAAGAATGAATATGATGTTTTTGTAAAGGAAAAGGGGAAAGAGCACCACGCAGCCCCACTTTCTTTTACTTTGTTTAGTCTTATAAATCTTGAAAAATCTATATAAATCTCTAATGATTATAAAAACCTCAAATTCGTGATCATAAACCCAAAATCTGACAAGTTTTACTGCATCTCAGAGTTTCTTTTTCTCCATTTTGTTGTTGAAAGAAATTGGGCTGTTCAAGAATATTTACGTAAGAGGACTCTTTCTTGTGCGTCCACGCCATCATCCTACAAAAGTGTTTAAAATCCTACACGAGTGATGCTGAAAAGTTCAGAGAAAATCAATGGCCTTTATGGCGGTAGCATGTTGTCATATCTAACCCTTTCTCTCTCGAGTTAGACGACAAAAAATAGAGGAATGGCGGAAGAGAAAGTCAAATAATAGTGTAGTGGAGGCTATAAGTGGGTGTTCGATTCTTTACAAAGTATGTGGTAAAGTTTGGCGTTTAAGAAGCATTTTTATTGATTTCTTGAGTTTGGATTTTTGAGATTATTGTTTATGAAAATATATATTTCTTGGAATGTGTTAGGTTGTCGTGGTGAATGTAACCTTAATATAGTAAAAAAAAAAAAGTAGATTGACAAAAGAAATAATTTAACATGACGGTTAAAAAAATAAAATGAAGTGTCTAAGGAAACGTTTGTTTTGAAAAATAAAAATTCTAAAAATGAGTTATTTTTCATTGCTTGAAAGTTTTTTTTTCCTATAAGATAAATTATTTTCCAATCATAGTTTTTGAAGGATGATAATGAGAAGAGAAAAATTATAATATTTTTTATAAAGTTTGCACTAGTGGTTAGTAGTAATAATTAGGATGATAATATTAATTATTGTTTTAATTATAGTATTTATGATATTAATAATTTTAAGGATAATTATGTAATGGTGGTTGTTGTGATAATATTGATGATATAAATAATAATAAAATGATTATTAATTTAATAAAGAGATAGTAGTGATGATAACCATGATAATAGTGACATACTAAGATGATAATAGTGAAATTAAAAAATCATGATGGAAAGATGATAAAATAATTGTTAGGTTAATAAAATATATATTTAAATTTGATGTTTAAAAGTTGGCTATAAATAACATCCGGTTGTAAAACTAAAAAGTAAAAACCCTCTAACAACATTCTCTTGCACATAGGCCATGTTTGTTTCCCGGAAAGTAGTTTCCGGGAAACTATTTTCCAAACTTTCTCGTGTTTATTTGTCATTAGAAAAGTTGGTCAACTGAAAACACTTTCCGGTCAACGAAAAACACTTTCTAGTCAACGGAAAACACTTTCTGGTCAACGAAAAACATTTTCCAGTCAATTTCAGTCAAAGAAAATTTTGGCATGGTTTTCAGGAAAGTGTTTTCCCTTTAGCTGTGTTTGTTTTTCGGAAAGTGGTTTTGCGGGAAATCACTTTCCAAACTTTCTTGTGTTTGTTTGCCATTAGAAAAGTTGGTTAATGGAAAACACTTTCCAGTAAAAGGAAAATTTGGCTTGGTTTTCAGGAAAGTGTTTTCCTGAAAAATTTGAGAGGAAAACACTTTCCGGAAGTTGTGAAAAATCTAGAAATGTCATTATTTGTTGATTATATCAAATTTGATCCTCGAACTTTTGATTGCTAGAATATTTATTTTTCAATTTCATCTCTTAAACATTTATTTTTATATTAACTCTGGTCTTTATTTTTATAATTGCTATTTGCTTTTTCCTTATCATTTTTTTATTGAAATTTTTTATCTATCAAATTTGGTCCTTATTTTTTTTATTGTTACTTATTTTATTTGAAATAATTTATGAAATGTTAATTATTATTATTTTAATTTCTTCATCTTTCATTTTTTTTTAATTTTTTAGATTTGATCTATATTATTTTGATTATTATTTATTTTATTTGAGATAATTTATGAAATTATTTTTTTTTCAATTTCATTCTTATTCAACTTTTTAATTTGTAAGATATGTTCCTCATTATTTTAATAAACTTGAGAAAAATAAAATATTAATAAATTATTTTCCAGCTCATTTTCCATGACATAACCAAACACTGGAAAGTGTTTTCCAACTTATTTTTCATTATACTACCAAATATCGGAAAATACTTTCTCGGAATTCACTTTCCCTTGAATTCACTTTTCAAAAGGAAATTACTTTCCAGCAAACAAACGAGGCCTTAAAGGGGAGGACAACACCGCCTCTTTAAAAAACCAAAAAATTAAGTTAGCCAACGAGCACGGATCTGGGATAAAAGCCCACGCAAATGGAATTTGTGTAAGTTTAGATGTGTTGGGCCACCCATGTTAAGGTCTGAGTATTTTTTTAAAATTTTGGATTTTTATTGGTTGTTTTTTTTTTAATATTTTATGATGTTTATTTAATAGAATATTTTAACTTTTACTTAATTTACAAATAAAATTTTAATATTTTTTTTTATATTAGAAGGCATCCTTTATATGTAGTCCTATTTATGTTTTTTTTTCTTTAATTTTATTTGATTGTTTTTCTATACATCTTTTTTATTATTATTTTATTAAATAAAATGTTAATTCTAATAAACAAATCTATTAAACATATTTGGTATATGGTTCATGTTGCGAGGTTAAATGTAATACAATTTAAACTACACTAAATTATCTATTAAAAGTTCTAGTTTGGTCAATTACAAGATTAAAAGAAAAGAAGCTCAAAAATAAATTTAATAGACTTGTTCAGAATATTTGAGTCAAGATGGATTTCAATGAGACGACATCAACAAATAATGATTAAACCTTAATCAATTTAATCTACATACAAGAGGGATCTAATCCATTTATAACGCGAGCCTAATTATTTTCTAAAAACAAATGAGGTATAAAACAAAATAAAAGAATAAGACAACATTTCAATATCACGGTAATATTTATTGACAAGAATAGTATTTGAAAATAAGAGGACCAAAGTTGAAAGTTAGGTGAAATGATAGTCATGTAGATGATATCTTCACTTCTTAGTCCTTGATTTCTTTTTTTTTAGTTCTGCTATCGAGCTTTGTTTTTTTTTTAAATTTATCTTTTTACATTGCATTGATTGGTGATTTAACTTAGGCTCTGTTTGTTTGCAGGAAAGTGGTTTCCTTTTGGAAAGTGAATTCCGGGGAAAGTGAATTCCGGGAAATTATTTTCCGATGTTTGGTAGTGTTATGGAAAATGAACTGGAAAACACTTTCCAGTGTTTGTTTGTGTTATGGAAAATGAACTGGAAAATAATTTATTAATGAATTAATTTTTTTTCCAAGTTTATCTAATATATATAAAATATTTAATATAAATATTTAATCACTTACAATAAAAAAATAAAATCTAAAAAGTATAATGATGAATTTTTTATTTATTATTATATCATATATTCATACATAGCTTATTTTATAAAATATAACTATATATGTCATATCATATTATATAGAAATAAGCCTGTGAAATATTTTTTAAATAAAACCTATTAATATATTTTTTTCAATTTTAAAAGCTTAAAATAAGTTTTTTTTTCATATGAAGAAAGCCAAATTAGTTTATGGTAAGAGTTATATATTTGAGTTTTTTTTTTATATGAAGAATTTTTTAAAAAGATAGATACATACAAAAATATTTTGATGGGTTTTTTGGATAAATATTTTTTTTATCCCCTAACTTTCATCATCTCTTTCATTTCACATTTTCACTTCCCCTAACTTTACATTTTCATTTCACTTCCCCTGACTTTACATTTTCATTTCACATTTTCACTTCAGGCAGACGCAACCTTCAAATTTCCTTCCCGTTCACATTTTCATTTCATTTTCATTTCACAAGAAACAAACACGCAGAGGCCAAATTTCCTTCCCCTGACTTCACAAGCTTGACGCAGCCTTCAAATTTCCTTCCCATTCACATTTTCATTTCACAACAAACACACACGCAGAGGCCAAATTTTCTTCCCCTGACTTCACAAGCTTATAATTCCATTCCCCTCTCCCATTCCCCCTCCCTCACGGTCAAATTTCCTCTCAGTAGATTCCCCTGTTCCCTCACCCCCTCCCTCTCGGTCGATCTATCGGTTTCCCCGTGTTCCCTCTCTGTTTCTCTCGCCATTTGTGCACAAAGAAGCAAAAATGCAAGACAAAAGCAGGACAAAGATGAAAGATTGAAGGGGCAACATGGCTCCTCCTTCCCAGTTCTCGTCCCTCTCTCCCCCAGCTACTATTAAGAAAAAAAACAGAGAGCTTCCACCCAGGATATGGTGGTAGATCCGGGGATGAGGTACTGGGGAGGGGATGCTTTTTGCTGGGGAAAATTGATTAACACAGTTTAGGGATTTTCAATGCCTTTCTCTGCACTTGATTTTGTGCACTTCATTTGGTTTATTTGTTCAGAATAAACATGCCGACTGTGAGTGATGAATGGAAAAATTGTGTTTGTTGTAGCTTAATTTGTGTTATGAACATGTTATGGACAACATACGGGTAGGGATTATTCTCTAGAATAGGGAAATAAATTTATGGCATAAATTTTGCAGATCTATGAAAAAAAGATGAAAACATATAAAGAAAATAACAGAGAAAAAAATACCTAAAATATTGTTCACGTGAAATGCTTCAATTGTCCAGAGTAATTTGTTCGGTTTCCAATCGCTTTTGAAGAGAAAGAGAGAGATCGTGATTTGTTAGAAAAAGGAAAGTGTTTTCCTTTCTTTATCAGAAGGAAAACACTTTCCTTTATTAAAACAGATGTTTTATGTTGACTGGAATCTTAATTCCATTGACTTACTTTTTCATTTACTCCCAAACATAGAAAAGTAAAGAAAACGAATTCCTGGAATTCGTTTTCCTTGAAACAAACAGAGCATTAGTTATTTGGTTCCTATTGCTTTCTTTCAGTTTATTACAACCTCAAAAAACTACCACTATGTTGGGTTGGTTCTTTATGTTATAAAAAAAAATTCAATTTTGTTGTTAGAGAAAAACAAAAATAGAGGGTATCCAATAAAAAGCTTGGTGAAATGGTATCCATTTTAAGAAAGAATGGTTGTCAAAGACTTTTTAGACTTTAAATTTGGTCCAATATTAGTTTTGATCCCCTTAGCTTGAAAATTATACTATTTGATTCAAGATTTTATTTCATTTATGTTTCAGTCCTTAAGTTTAAAATAAAAGAGTGAAAGTTGTTAGATTACAACGAATGAGAGAGAAAGTTATTATTCACCATGTTCTAACAACTGAAAAAAATTATTCTTGATGTTAATGAGTTCCATTTTAAGATAAAAATTCAATTGATATATGTTTTGCAGCTCATTTTACTAGTAAAAGTAGATTTTTTGGGGAATTTATTTTTTTTAACTAGAACAAATTTTGAGTTTTTTTAATGGATTTAACATTGTTTAGAGGTTATGTTTACGTTGTACTTTCTAAGTGGTTTATAAATGAAAGAAATGCTTGAAATGGTGTTTTCAAAGAGAGGGGAGCGATTTTCCAGCAACTTCCAGCCTCTAGAGTTTCTCGGCGGTGAAATAAATAGGTGACGTGTTTTCTGCCACTACAAAAGACGTATCACATGGTTACTTTAAGAAGTCCTCTCATTCAAATAATAATAATAAAAAGAAGAAGAAGAAATGAAACACAAACATGTTAGAATGTGTTGATAGGCGTGCTAGGCCTCCTGAATTCACGTGTTTAATCATTGTTTTGTCATTTTTTTTCTTTTTAAGTCTATTGAATATGTGTGTGTGTCTTTATTAATTTATTAAACTAATACAAAGTATATTAAAGGAGTTCTTTTTAAAATTACATTAAAATTTTAGTTTTAGTTCGAATAAGGTTATACTTGTCTTTTTTTAATTTTGACAAACATTCTTTATTAACATACAATTATTTTTTTTGTTTCTGCAACATAGTTTTTTCCCTAATATGCATTCTGTGATTGCTTTTTAATTTATAATACTATAAATTTGACTTGACATGTTTTAAACAATAAATAGTCAAGTTTTTATTTTTATTATATATAATTTATGTTATTTTTATTTTAATTTAATAATTTGTGGGTAATAAACATGAAAAATGTGATATGAAATAACATGAGAGGATCAATATGAATATTTGAATTATGATCCTCTAAGACAAATAGTTTCTAATACTATTTTTATTTCCATCCTTTGTTTTGTATTCATTGTCAAATTATTATATGGACATGATCCATTAACTAAGAAATGGACCAATCCAATATAATAAAGACATTTGTCAGCATAAAACAACACTAATTCTAAAAACATTTAATTAATTGGAAAAAAAAATAGAAATGATACGTAGAAAGAAAACATGTGATCTTCCTCTCGCACTCTCTCTTCGTTATAAAATCTAGAAAATCAAAGGCAAGATTTTATGCAAGGAATTAAAATGTCTAATTTACCTTTATAGAATAGCTAGGATGTGTTTTCATCTTCTTTATATCTTTAATTGTATTATTTTAATCTCTAATAAATAAAGGATATTTCTTCTTCAGTATGTCTTGTCTGATTTTTTCCATCAAATTAACAAAAAAAAAAAAAACAATGGTTGATTAGTACTGTAACAGTAAGCAGCTGAATTTATTTAATTAGCCTTAGTGAAGAGGTCAATTTTCAGGTCAGGAGGTGAGGAGTTGAATACTTGTAGAAGTAAACTTTTCTTTTCTTTTCCATTTCGATAACATAAATATTCCGCAGATTTCGATAACATAGATCTTGCCTTAACTCAAGACCCCTCGGAACCTGCTCTGTTCTCTGACTCAAGTTTCTTTAAGATTCAAATGTTTGGTAAAGTTGGCTTACTCATAGCTTGTAATGCTAGTTAAATTAGGCGAGAGAAAAAAACATAATAGATAGTTAAGTTGTTATTTTTATATATATGTATAAATTATATCTACTTAATCTGAATTTAATTGTAGCTGCAAGTTTAGCCCTATAGTAAGCACATGAATTACCTTCGCGTAAAGTATGAAACAAACGAACTTTCTAATTTCGTGTCCGGAGTTCTTTGATATAAAAAATAACTACTCCGAATAAATGATACTTGTTAAAATTATTATAAATTAATTGAATAGCATCTGTAAAATCAGAATTGTATATAACTTTTCTGTAACCTCTATCTCATGTCACCAATAAACAATATTTAATTTTTAATAATTCTGGAAGTAGATTAGAACCAAAACCTCTATAACTCGTAAAACTCATCAACCATCTCCCTTCAGAATTTCTTAAGAGACCCCAAATTCAATCCTCCTTGGTTTCTAAGAGTTGTCATCTATATCCAGTTTAATAAATTCTTCTTTAGACTTAAGCCATGAGATAGTAGTGGATTGCTTACGCACCATAGTTTTATTCCAAATATCGCAACAAACATCTCTTAGAAAGTAAATTTAACATAATAACCGGATATCCCTAAATATTCCTCCCTAAAAGTTAAAATATTCCTCCTCCTTCAAATCCACCAAATACCAAACAAGAATAACCACATACTAGACATTTCCTTGTTATAATATAATAAAGATATTTGTTTATATAAAACGACATAAATTCTAAAAACATGTAATTAATTTGGAAAGGAAACACACACATTATCTTCTTCCTTTCCCCATCCCTCTCTTCATTATAACATCTAGAAAACCAAATAGGAATGACAATGGAGACTTTGAGGTCGGAGGTTTTTTAAGGAGAAATGGTTTAATTAATGAATCCTTGTATAAGAGAATGTGTTTTTAATTTCTCTTTATATCTCTAATTATATAATTTAATTCCAAGATAAATGATTTTTTCTAACATGTTCTGTTTATTTTTTCCATTCAAATTAACAAAGAAGTCACACGACCTTCACAAATTTATTTTGATATAAAAAATATCACTTACTTATGATAAGTACCTCATATTTCCTTATATCTTAAAGATTATTTCTAATAAGTCTTTTGTAAGTGTAATTATATCAATTAATTATATCTTTAATTTTTAGTTAAGTTATTCAATAAAAGGCAGAATATATAACATTAAACTTCTACGTTATGTGCAATTTGCTTAAAATATTTGAGTTAATTTAAATGAAATATCATAGTTTTAGTTAATTATGTATTTGTTTCACATTTCTAGGTTATTAAGAGTAAAATCGTTTTATTATAAAAATTAAACTATAAAGTATAGTTAACATTTATAAGTTTATTAATTTATATAGTTCGTTATGATAGAAAAAAAGACCTATTTGAGATTTAGCTAAAATATGTTAATTATATATACATGTAATTATTGATTTATGATTTTAATAATTAAAGGATTTTATCATTAGATTTTTAATTTTAAGTACCTCTACTTGGAAAAAGTTTAGGAGGGTGTTAGTAGTTATTTTTTAAAATATTTTTTTTATTTAAAAAATTATTAAAATAAATATTTTTATTTTTAAAAAATTATTTTTAATATCAACATATTTAAAAATTTTAAAAACTTAATTTTAAATATTTTTTTATTAAAAATACCGTTTAGAAAGCAATTTTAAACCGCTACCCATGGGCAAATGAGTAATATAAAAAGTTGAGGAGACCCAACTCAAGTCAACGAGTCTTCTTATCCAACCAGAAAAGATATGGGAAAGTGTCTTCTTATTCACATGCTTGAACAATCTCATCCTTACGAATAGAGGAGCTTGTAGCTTTCCTCATGATCTTCTTCCCACCTCTTCCTTACAGCTAACACCCTTCCTTTCTTTTTGGGCCTCTTTGAATTTTCAGTCCTTTGAATTATTTTTCGTTTCGGCTATCTTTGATAAATGGGAAGAAGGAAGAAAATGCTTCCCCAGCAATTGATTGATATCCAATCTTAATGGGAAATCACTGTGTTCTGGATCTCGTTGGTTGATCTGTAATGTAGCAGTAAGCAGCTGTAATTATTTAATTAGCAGTCGTCGGTGAAGAGGTCGAGTTTCAGTTCAGAAGGTGAGGTATTGAATTCTAGCAGCACTCAACTTTTATTTGCCTTTCCATTTCGATAACACATATATTCGGCAGCTTCAATCTGGCCTACCTAAGTCTTACCTCGGCTCAACAACCCTCATTTCCTGCTCTGTCCTCTGAGAGAGCCAGAGACATGGAGGTTGAACATTTTAGCCACCCATATCATCCATTGATCCTCATTAATCAAGTTCTCGAATATAGTTGTGAACTAGTTATTTGCTCTGGATGCGAGGGACCAATATGGGGTCCTTGCTACAGTTGCACCTCTTGCTACTTCTTTCTTCATAAGACATGCGCCGAGCTGCCCCGTGAGATCAAGCGACGCATTCATCGTAGACACCCTCTCCATCTACTGGCAAAGCCACCTCTCCATCTACCGGCAAAGCCACCATATAAAGGAAATTACATAGCATGCATTTGTGATCGGTGCGGAAAAACTTGCAACAGTTTGTTTACCTTTGTTCTGTCTGTGACTTTGTTCTTGATATCAAATGTGCTTTTCAACCGGGTTTTTTGGAAGTTGATAGTCAGGCACATCAAGTTGCCCACAAGGATCATCCATTGATTTTGAATGAAGAGCAAGAATATCATGGTGAAGGAGTTATGTGCTCTGTGTGCAAGGAACCAATGTCTGGTCCTAGCTATAGTTGCACTTCTTGCAACGTCTTTCTTCACAAGAAGTGTGCTGAGCTACCCCCAGAGATCAAGAGGCAAATTCATCCAGAACACCCTCTTCGTCTACTGCCAAATCATCATTTGATCTGCGGATTTTGCAACGAAACTTGCTATGAGAGTTTTGTTTACTGCTGTTTTGTGTGCGAATTCAACCTCCATATCAAATGTGCTTTTCCACCTTGCGTTTATGCAGCTGATCAGGATCAGGGGCATCAATTTAGACGCCTACTGAATGCACCTTCTCTAAAATCAATCTCCTTCACTTGCAATGCATGCGGCACTGATGGAGATGACTCTCCATTACTGTGCACCTTGTGCCAACTCTTGGTCCACGAAGAATGTATTTCACTGCCACGCACCCTTAAAACAACACTGCACCATCATCCCCGAATCATCCACACCTATCATTCAACAATGCATCGAATCTATAAACAAGTACTGTGGAATTTGCCTTCGGGAAGTTGACACAGAATACGGAGTTTACTATTGCCCGGACTGTGACTTTGTTGCACACGTGAATTGTAGTAGTGAATATGGGGATTCTGCAACAGAGATTGCAGTAGAAAACGAAGAAGAGCAAAGTGTGGCTGTTGATGATCAATTCATGGAACCTAGCTTTCGCGTTGTCCGTGAGATCAAGCATGGAGAGGAGAGAATAATTGAAGAGATCGAGCATTTCAGTCATCAACATAACCTAATCCTTAGTGACAAGGTTGATGATGATCTAAAGTGTCGAGGGTGCATGTTACCAATCTCAACTCCATTTTATAGTTGTGCCAGTTGTAATTTCTTTCTTGACAAAACCTGCAGCATAGAATTACCCAGGCGAAAAAAGTGGCAATATCACGAAAACCAACTGATTCTTTCATGTAGCGAGCCACATGAGCTGGACTACTGCCTTGTGTGCAAGCAATATGTTAGTGGGCTCATGTACAAATGTGATGTATGTAGACTCAGGATTGATGTCCGATGCTTCAAATCATTGAAAGATTCTTTTAAACATGGAGGTCATGAGCATCCCCTTTATCTTCCAGCGGACAGAAAGAATTTACTCTGTTGCAGTATTGGAGGTCGCGAGTTTCCCCCTTGGGCTTCAGAGGACGGAGAGATTATTCCGCATTGCAGTGGCTGTTGTGTCATTGAAAGATTCTTTTTTAAATGTGCGGTTTGCGATTTCAAGCTGGGTATGAAATGTGCTACACTGCCATACAAAGCAAGACACGAGTATGATGACCATCCACTCTTCCTCACCTACATTAATGAAAATGACTACCAACCTTCCTGCATAATTTGTGAAAAATATAGAGACCCCAAGCTCTGGTTCTACCGTTGTGAGGAATGCGACTTCGATGCTCATCCTGAATGTGCTCTCGGGAAATACCCATATGTCAAGTCAGGGGGCGTTCACAAATATCGTAAACACCCTCACCCTCTTGCTTTGGTCGTCAAGACAGAGGATTATCGTCCGCAGGCATGCGATACTTGTGGTGAGCCTTGCGATGACTTGGCCCTTGAATGTACTGATCCTAACTGCAGTTTTATCGTCCACAGGATAAGAAGGCAATGTTGTTGGTAATTGGATTGCAGTTGTTGGCTTTTTTCTTATTTTTGGGTTATGATTGTTGGGGTGAATGGTTAGCTTCATACTTATTATCTTTGTTTCTATTTTCGCATATCAGATCACTTTTTTTTCTCTTTTTTTTACTGAACAATAAAAGATGCTATTTCATTAAAACTGTCAATGTAGTTTGTTGTTTCTTTGTGCCTTCGTAAGTGACGAAGATGTCTGACCTTCCACCATTTTTTTTGCTTAGCAGGAAGCTCTCCATAAATTCTGCTTTTACATTTTTGTTATAGATTTTATTGTAAATGCATAGAAATATTGGCATATAAAATAACACTTATCTAAATGATATCAATTATTTTCATTCAAATATTTAATTTTTATTTCCTTAACACAATCTAATAATAAATAAATATATTTAAATAATATTTAAAACGAAGACCTCAAGGGCATTCCATAGCTTTGTCCTTTAATAAGATATCTCATGAAAAAGTAAGTTAATTCATGTTTTTGGTATTTTTCTTCTTAAGAAGAATAAAAATAAGAATAAGCCTTTGTTTATCTAATTTCAAAATCACGAAGGGATTTAGAGGCCCAAATCCTTAAAAAAAAAACTAAATAGAAAAAAAATTATAAATCAATTACTAAAATATTAAGTCTAGATATTTTTTTGGTTTTATTTGAAAGTCTTGTTGATTTTAAATGATTACAAAATTCTAATTTTATAGAAAATAAAGCTTTTAAAATCTTCTAATAAAATTTGAGTTGGATTAAGATTAAAAAAAAAAAAAAATTATACCCTTTACAAGATTGCTTATTTTTTAAAAAATATCATATATCAATCTCGTCTCGAATTTAAATTGTTGTTGCTTCAATTTCGCAAGTATCAAATTAAAAATCTCTAACCTTTTGTACGTGTTGACAACATTCCCAGCCTTCTCGGTATTAAGAGTTTTTATGGCAGCTTTATTATCATAATACAACTTCATAGATCTTCAAGAATTCTCTTCAGCCATAACATTTCACAAACTCCATTTCCATAACCTTATGTTCAACTTAAGCGCTGCTTCTTACAACCGTATTTTGATAAACCACACAATGAACTTTGAATCTGTAAATTTGATCAGAACAAGCAGAAGGCCAGCTCCGGCTATGGCCTTGAATTACTGTAGAAAATGTTTCTGTAGCAGGTATACCTGAATCACAAGTTATTTCAGGAACAAAACAATTGTTAGGACCAAGAGGATGATGCTATGGAAGGTTTGCAGCAAGATGTTGACATGTACAAATCTAATGGTCGAGCATGGCAGCTCTGCTTCGCCGTTTCCTCTCAAATCCTTCCAGCAGATCTTGAATGAATCCATTGCGATTCAAGAACTAGAATGTATAAATCATTATTTAAATCTAAATTCCCCCACTTTCACCAAAAGTCCTATCTGCCATTACTGGTATATATACTGATAATTCCCCTTCTTTGTTCCTTCGCAATGTTGCTTTTGAAAAGAACATTGCCATTCAATCTCCAGCAAGTAGATATTAGATTATGATGCTTTAAGCTTTGATGTGAAACGAGATAGCTTGAACTTATTCACCTGAACTTTCATTTCTGTAGTCCAAATACATGCTGACGCATTTAACTAATAGCACCAACGTTTCACATGACTAAACCAAACAATGATGCCTGGAAAAACTTACTTCCTAAACCCTAACAATCAGACAGGGGATATCTCGGAAAGTTGATACATACACTCATTCCAGAAAAGCAAAAAAAAAAAAAAACTATGTAAGTTTTCCAGTATACATAGCGTGGATGACATACTAAAGAGTGAAAACTTGTTCGTGATGATAACTAACTGTTTCGGTTTCCTCGCTTTTCCTTGATCAATGCTATATCCCAAATTCTTCTTCTGGAATCAAACCTAAATGCGCCAATCCTGAAGATCAAAATGTAAGCAAAATGAAAGTTAATCAATGTCAACGTGAAGGCAAAAAGGGATTGGATCTAAACATGATGTTCTCCATTCATGTTTAAGCATTGCAGATTGAACAAAACATCTCAGCAAGTTCGAAAGAAAACAAAGAAAGAAAGAAACTGGGAGATAAATTCCTTAATAAAACTTCTAAAATATATGTGCAGAACAGTTGTAAGGAAAGATTGCAGGGAATTTTGAAGAATTAATTGAGAGAATAGGTCCACACCCACTTTTTGAGAGGCTTTGAGTCAGGCAAAATTATGTCATCATATAATTCTAATCTCCAGGAATTTTGGTAGCATCATTCAATCATTAATTTCATAATCATCAAAGAAAACCAAGCTAAAAATATCTCAAAAAAAGCAAGAAATGTCACCAACCATCAGTGATGAGAACATGCAAACAGGTATATAAATCAATAAGTATAGATTCATCTATAATGTTATTTTTTGTATGAATGAAATTTATTTTTTAAATAAAAAATATTTATTTTTATATAATATTTCTAATATGTTTAGTCTTGTATAATATTTTTTTTATTTTATTCAATCGTGTTTCTATTTCTATTATCATTTAATTAAATAAATAAATAAGTTTAACAAACATACTTGGTAAATATCTCATCTTACAAGATTAAATATCTTAATTTATATTTGTTTCTTGATTTTTGAAGTTTTATTTTTAGTTATCATTTATAAAAAAATTTTCATTTATTAACATAGATAGTTCTTAATTTGTCTATTTCATGTATATATAAGCTTTTTGAATTTTAACTTAGAATTTTTTTAATTATAAAAATATATCAAAAAAATCTATATATATAATTTTTTTTATTAAATAAAAAAAATTAACCCGCAACAAATTCATCTATCTAGTAGTGAGTGCTATTTTTGAAAATTCATTCAAACATTGATACGAGACCTTCCATTTGCTTGATGTTTACAAAAGGTTCATTGATTCAGATGTTGTGAACTAGTTTCTGCTATTATTGATGATGTCTGATAAGTTAATTTTTCAGATTTGATGCACGAAGCAAATCAAACCAAAATCAATCTGTATGAAAATACTCACCCCTCATGTTAAGAGATTTAACTAATGGCGTAGTGGATTCAAATATTGTGGTTAATTGAGTGTAGTAAAAACAAAATTAAAGCTCCAACTTTCATTTATATAATAAATCAAAATATTGAATGCGCCAATCAGGGATTCATACAAATAAATCTTTTAGAAATTGAGCAAAATTTATTTATTTTTATTTAAAATCAATAATTTTATATATTTTTAAATTATTTTGATATATTTAAAATTTTTAAAAAATATATCATTTTATTACAATTCTAAATAAAAAATAATTTTAAAATTAATTACTACAACTCTCCCAAACATCCCCTTAACAATACTACCACCACACAAAAAAATAAAAAAATAAAAAGATGCGAGGGACTGATATTATTCGGCACGCAATCAGGTCAGAAATTCTGAGTCAGCACGTAAACAAGCTCAAAAATATTAGTCAAGCAGCTCCCAAGCCAAAATTGATAATAAAATGAGCTGTGTACTTATTAAGACGAGGCATCAGATTTCGTGATATACATGACTCAAGTTTCTTTAAGATTCAAATATTCGGTAAAGTTGGCTTACTCATAGCTTGTAATGCTAGTTAAATTAGGCGAGAGAAAAAAAAAAAAGAAGATAGTTAAGTTGTTATTTTTATATATATATATATACATATATATATATATATGTATGTATAAATTATATCTACTTAATCTGAATTTAATTGTTTGTAGTTAATGAACATGATGAATTAGCACATGAATTAGCTTCCTACACGAGACCGTTGTGTAGTTTTATACATGAATTAGCACATGTATAAATTTTATTCACCAATAAACGAAATTTGCTTAAAGATGACGGAGAGAGTATTCCGCATTGCAGTGGCTGTTGTGTCAGTGAAGAATCAAAGGTATTTTTTAAATGTGCGCGTTGCGATTTGAAGCTGGGTATGAAATGTGCTACACTGCCATACAAAGCAAGACACGAGTATGATGACCATCCTCTCTTCCTCACCTACATTAATGAAAATGACTACCAGCCTTCCTGTATAATTTGTGAAAAAGATAGAGACCCGAAGCTCTGGTTCTACCGTTGTGAGGAATGCGACTTCGATGCTCATACAGAATGTGCTCTCGGGAAATACCCATATGTCAAGCCAGGGGAGGTTATTGGCACATATCCTGAACACCCTCACCCTCTTGCTTTGGTCGACAAGACACAGGATTATCGTCCACAGGCATGCGATGTTTGTGGTGAGCCTTGCGATGACTTGGCCGTTGAATGTACTGATCCTAACTGCAGTTTTATCGTTCACTGGGAAAGAAAGGAATGCTTTGACAGTTGATGGCTTTTTTCTTATTTTTGGGTTATGATTGTTGGGGTGAATGGTTAGAATAAGAATAAGCATCATTATGATGCTTTTTTTTTTTCCTCTTAAAAAGGATAAGACTAAGCCTCCATCTTGTTTATCTAATTTCAAAACCATGAAGGGATTTAGAGGCCCAAATTCCATTTCGATTATTTGGTTAGATAAGATAAATCAGCGGTGAGGTAGTTTAGAACCTGATTGATTTCTGATTGATTTTTAATTTAGACAAAAAAAACCCTTTTGATTTCAAACCCAATTTAATTATTTTTAATGGGGTAGTCCAAAAAAATTAATTAATGCTTTTGAAACTTCTACTGCAATATTTTTTTAAAACAAGTAATAAAAAATTCTATCAAGTAAAATCACTGTATTAAAATTATAATTCTTTAATTAAAATATAATATTATAGTGTTTATATATTAAAAAATCAGAAAACAAATTAAAAATAATAATAAAATTTTAAACTAAATAAAAAAATTTCTAAATCAACTAATAAAATATTACAGGCCGGATAGTTTTGTGGTTTTATTTTAAAGTCTTACTGATTTTAAAAAGAATACAAAATTCTAATCTTATAGAAAATAAAGCTTTTAAACTCTTCAAATAAAACAATACCCTTCACAAGACAACTTATTTTTTTAAAAAATTCATATATTTTCAAATTGTTTGATATAGTAATATTAAAAATATATAAAAAATATTTTAATATATTTTAAAATAAATACAACATGTAATAAATGGGCTACTCTGCCATGTAAAGCTAGACACATGTACGATGACCATCCTCTCTTTCTCACCTGTAATCAGTGGCGGAGGGAGGGGGGGCTGGCAGGGGCTCCGGCCCCTGCAACAAAATGCCCCTCCCTTTCTAAATATTTATAAATTTAATAAAAATTACTTAAATCTTTTCTTGGCCCCCCCTTAAATTATAATTTGGCCTCCCTTAATTTTTTTTCCTTGCTCCGCCCCTGCCTGTAATGATCCGAATGACTACCAATTTGTCTGTCAAATTTGTGAAAATCACAAAGCTCTGGTTCTACCGTTGTGAGAAATATGACTTTGATGCTCGTCGAGAATGTGCTCTTAGAAATACCCATATATGAAGGTAATGGGCGTTTACACATGATTTTCAGACTCACCAATGCACGAATCCATGAATTCTTCTTCTTCTATTACTGTGTTGTGGGTGTAGGTTTTTGGAAGAAGAAGAAGAATTTTATTTCTTATTCATTCAATATATATGGTTACAAGATAAATAGTAGAGGAGATCACCAAATCAGAAAGGCCACAAATTAGGAAATCAAAATAAAGATTGGATCTCTAGGCTAGAAAAACAAGAAACGGGAGCTAGGTTAATGTTGACATATTCACAGGCATTCACAGTTTCTTCAAGAATTCTCTTCCTATATTCTACCTCAGCACTGCTTTTTGCAACCACATTTTGTTTCTTACTTTGCCATGTAACTAGATTTCCTCAAACTTAAGTACAATATTCTAATGTGGATCTTCTATCAATGACTAAACCCGCCCAATCTACATCAATGTATGCTTCAATTGTCTGCGCTTGTCTGGTGTGCTTTTCAAGCATATGAGAATCCGATATAAACTGCTTCAAGATGTTTTGCGTGGGGTGATCGCATAAACTAGCTTACTGAACTCACAACAAATGCAATATTAATTAGATCATGTATTTAATAAGTAAATCAACTCTCCCACTAACTTTTGTTCACCTTCCTTGTCATCTTCAAGTTTTTGATTGGGATCTATTGGAGTGTCTGCTAGCCTACAACCACTCATCCCAGTCTCCTTAAGAACATCAAGGACACACTGCTGTTGGGATATAACGATCCCCTTCTTTGACAGAGCAATCTCTATTCCAAGAAAATCCTTAGTCTCTATTTCAATGGCATATGGGTGATTATTAGTGTTGTAATCCACTTTCGAGTTCCCACAAAAATAATTAATAAATAACCGAAAAGATCAGAAAAAATAATAGCAGCCAGACAAGATTTATCTCATCAGACATTTCATTGTTATAATATAATAAAGACATTTGTTTACATAAAACGACATAAATTCTAAAACCTGTAATTAATTTGGGAAGGAAACACACACATGATCTTCTTCCTTTCCCCATCCTTCTCTTCGTTATAGAATCTAGAAAACCAAATAGGAATGACAATGGAGACTTTGAGGTCGGAGGTTTTTTAAGGAGAAATAGTTTAATTAATGAATCCTTGTATAAGAGAATGTGTTTTTAATTTCTCTTTATATCTCTAATTATTTAATTTAATTCCAAGATAAATGATTTTTTCTAACATGTTCTGTTTATTTTTTCCATTAAAATTAACAAAGAAGTCACACGACCTTTACAAATTTATTTTGATATAAAAAATATCACTTACTCATGATAAGTACCTCATATTTCCTTATATCTTAAAGATTATTTCTAATAAGTCTTTTATAAGTGTAATTATATCAATTAATTATATCTTTAATTTTTAGTTAAGTTATTCAATAAAAAGCAGAATATATAACATTAAACTTCTACATTATGTGCAATTTGCTTAAAATATTTGAGTTAATTTAAATGAAATATCATAATTTTACTTAATTATGTATTTGTTTCACATTTCTAGGTTATTAAGAGTAAAATCATTTTATTATAAAAATTAAACTATAAAGTATAGTTAACATTTATAAATTTATTAATTTATATAGTTCGTTATGATAGAAAAAAACGACCTATTTGAGATTTATCTAAAATATGTTAATTATATATACATGTAATTATTGATTTATGATTTTAATAATTAAAGGATTTTATCATTAGATTTTTAATTTTAAGTACCTCTACTTGGAAAAAGTTTAGGAGGGTGTTAGTAGTTAATTATTTTTTAAAATATTTGTTTTATTTGAAAAAAATATTAAAATAAATATTTTTATTTTAAAAAAATTATTTTTAATATCAATATATTTAAAAATATAAAAAATTTAATTTTAAATATTTTTTTTATTAAAAATACCGTTTAGAAAGCAATTTTAAACCGCTACTCATGGGCAAATGAGTAATATAAGAAGTTGAGACCCAACTCAAATCAACGAGTCTTCTTCTCCAACCAGAAAAGAAAGGGGAAAGTGTCTTCTTATTCACATGCTTATATAATATCATCTGCACAAATAGAAGTAGCTTTCCTCATGATATTCTTCCCACCTCTTCCTTACAGCTAACACCCTTCCTTTCTTTTTGGGCTTCTTTGAATTTTAAGTCCTTTGAATTATTTTTCGTTTCGGCTATCTTTGATAAATGGGAAGAAGGAAGAAAATGCTTCCCCAGCAAATGATTGGTATCCGATCTTAATGGGAAATCACTGTGTTCTGGATCTCGGTGGTTGATCTGTAATGTAGCAGCAAGCAGCTGTAATTATTTAATTAGCCGTCGGTGAAGAGGTCAAGTTTCCGTTCAGAAGGTGAGGTATTGAATAATAGTAGCACTCAACTTTTATTTGCCTTTCCATTTCGATAACATATATATTCGGCAGCTTCAAATTGGCCTACCTAAGTCTTGCCTTGACTCAACACCCCTCATTTCCTGCTCTGTCTTCTGAGAGAGCCAGAGACATGGAGGTTGAACATTTTAGCCACCCATATCATTCATTGATCCTCATTAATCAAGTTCTCGAATATAGTTGTGAACTAGTTATTTGCTCAGGGTGCGAGGGACCTATATGGGGTCCTTGCTACAGTTGCACCTCTTGCTACTTCTTTCTTCATAAGAAATGCGCCGAGCTGCCCCGTGAGATCAAGCGGCGCATTCATCCTAGACACCCTCTACATCTACTGGCAAAGCCACCATATAAAGGAAAATGCGGCTGTGATCGGTGCGGCAAAACTTGCAACAGTTTTGTTTACCATTGTTCTTTATGTGAATTTGATCTTGATATCAAATGTGCTTTTCAACCGGGTTTTTTGGAAGTTGATAGTCTGGCACATCAATTTGCCCACAAGGACCATCCATTGATTTTGAATGAAGAGAAAGAATATCATGGTGAAGGAGTAAAGTGCTGTGTGTGCAAGGAACCAATGTCTGGTCCTAGCTATAGTTGCACTTCTTGCAACTTCTTTCTTCACAAGAAGTGTGCTGAGCTACCCCCGGAGATCAAGAGGCACATTCATCCAGAACACCCTCTTCGTCTACTGCCAAATCATCATATGATCTGTGGTTTTTGCAAAGAAACTTGTTATGAGAGTTTTGTTTACTGCTGTTTTGTGTGCGAATTCAATCTCCATATCAAATGTGCTTTTCCACCGTGCGTTTATGCAGCTGATCAGGATCAGGGGCATCAATTTAGAAGCCTACTGAATGCACCTTCACTAAAATCAATCTCCTTCACTTGCAATGCATGCGGCACTGACGGAGATGACTCTCCAATCGTGTGCACCTTGTGCCAAATCTTGGTCCACAAAGAATGCATCTCATTGCCACGCAACCTTAAAACGGTACTGCACCATCATCCCCGAATCATCCACACCTATCATCCTCAACAATGTATCAAATCTATAAACAAGTACTGTGGAATTTGCCGTCGGGAAGTTGACACAGAATACGGAGTTTACTATTGCCCAGACTGTGACTTTGTTGCACACGTGAATTGTAGCAGAGAATATGGCGATTCTGCAACAGAGACTGGAGGAGAAAACGAAGAAGAGCAAAGTGTGACTGTTGATGATCAATTCATGGAACCAAGCTTTCGCGTTGTCCATGAGATCAAGCATGGAGAAGAGAGAATAATTGAAGAGATTGAACATTTGAGTCATCAGCATAACCTAATCCTTATTGACAAGGTTGATGATGATCTAAAGTGTGATGGATGCATGTTACCAATCTCAACTCCATTTTATAGTTGTGCCAATTGTAATTTCTTTCTTGACAAAACCTGCATAGAATTACCCAGGCGAAAAAAATGGCAATATCATGAAAACCAACTGATTCTTTCATGGAACCCATGGGATCATGATCTGCTCTACTGTGATTTGTGTAATCAATATTTTCGTGGGCTCAGCTACTTTTGTGATATATGTGGACTCCGGATTGATGCCCGATGCTTCAAATCATTGGAAGATTCTTGTAAACATGGAGGTCATGAGCATCCCCTTTATCTTCCAGCGGGCAGAAAGAATATTCTCCGTTGCAGTAATGGAGGTCCCGGGCCTCCCCCTTGGGTTGCAGATGACAGAGAGAATATTCCCCATTGCAGTGGCTGTCGTGTCAGTGAAGAATCAAAGGTATTTTTTAAATGTGTGGTTTGCGATTTCAAGCTTGGTATGAAATGTGCTACACTGCCATATAAAGCAAGACACGAGTATGATGACCATCCTCTCTTCCTCACCTATATTAATGCAAATGACTACCAACCTTCCTGCATAATTTGTGAAAAAGATAGAGACCCAAAGCTCTGGTTCTACCGTTGTGAGAAATGCGACTTCGATGCTCATCCAGAATGTGCTCTCGGGAGATACCCATATGTCAAGGCAGGGGGGGTTCACACATATCCTAAACACCCTCACCCTCTTGCTTTGGTCGTCAAGACAGAGGATTATGCAGCATGCGAAACTTGTGGTGAGCCTTGCGATGACTTGGCCCTTGAATGTACTGATCCTAACTGCAGTTTTATCGTCCACTGGGAAAGAAGGCAATGCTTTGGGTCATTAATACGGTAATTGTGGTGAATGGATACATCTAGCTTCATACTTATTATCTCTGTTTCTGTTTTCGCATATGAGATCACTTTCATTAAAACTGTCAAGGTAGCTCTTTTACATTTTTGTTATTGATTTTATTGTAAATGCATAGAAAATATAAAATAACACTTATCTAACTGATATCAATTATTTTCTTTCAAATATTTAATTTTTATTTCCTTAACATAATATAATATTAAATAAATGTATTTAAATAATATTTAAAACGAACACCTCAAGGGCATCCGATAGCCTTTTCCTTTAAGATATATAATGAAGAGTAAGTTAATTCATGTTTTTGGTATTTTTCCTCTTAAGAATAAGCCTCCATCTTCTTAAGAAGGGATTTAGAGGCCCAAATCCCCTTTCGATTATTCGGTTAGACAAGATAATTCAGCGGCGAGACAGTTTAGAACTTCTACATAAAAACACTTAAATTAGAGTTAAGTAAAATTACAACATAAAAATCATAATTGTCTAATTAAAATATAATATTATAGTGTTTATATATTAAAAAAAATCCTAAAAAAATATAAATAAATAAGAAAAAAAATTCTAAATCAACTAATAAAATATTACACGTCTGGATAGTTTTTGTGGTTTTATTTGAAAGCCTTACTGATTTTAAATGACTAATAAAATTTGAGTTGGATTGAGATAATATGACGTTGGACACGTTTCACATGACGCAACCAAACAATGATGCCTGGAAAAACAAACTTCATAAACCCTAACAATCAGACAGGAGATATCTCGGAAAGTTGATACATACACTCATTCCAGAAAAGCAAAAAAGAAAAACTATGTAAGTTTTCCACAGTATACATAGCGTGGATGACATACTAAAGTGTGAAAACTTGTTCGTGATGATACAAGGACTCTTAACTAACTGTTTCGGTTTCCTCGCTTTTCCTTGATCAATGCTATATCCCAAATTCTTCTTCTGGAATCAAACCTAAATGCGCCAATCCTGAAGATCAAAATGTAAGCAAAATGAAAGTTAATCAATGTCAACGTGAAGGCAAAAAGGGATTGGATCTAAACATGATGTTCTCCATTCATGTTTAAGCATTGCAGATTGATACACAGGATCATCTATCCATATGATTTTCTTTATGATTGTTCAATTCTCAATACCTTACTTTGACTTGGTTATGTTTCTGGTGATTCTACAAGTTAGTGGTGCAAATGCTTTGGTTGGTTAGGCTGTTGATCCCTTCAAAGATGCAAGGAAACCCAGAATTAAATCCACCATCTGAGCATCATAATTAGGTCCTTCCATTTCAGAGTGTCTCCAAAACAGAATTGAAGCAGTTAAGCCAAAAGGGTAGCCTATGCTTACATAACCACTAATTTCCTGCAGCTTTTCAACAGCAGAACCTGCAATTGGAGATCCATATATAAGAACAAAACATCTCAGCAAGTTCGAAAGAAAACAAAGAAAGAAAGAAACTGGGAGATAAAATTCCTTAATAAAACTTCTAAAATATATGTGCAGAAAAATTGTAAGGAAAGATTGCAGGGAATTTTGAAGAATTAATTGAGAGAATAGGTCCGCACCCACTTTTTGAGAGGCTTTGAGTCAGGCAAAAATACGTTATCATATAATTCTAATCTCTAGGAATTTTGGTAGCATCATTCAATGATAAATTTCATAATCATCAATGAAAACCAAGCCAAAAATATCTCAAAAAAAGCAAGACATGTTCACCAGCCATCAGTGATGAGCACATGCAAACAGGAACATAAATCAATAAGTATAGATTTATCTTTATTATTATTATTATTATTTTGTATAGATAAAATTTAATTTTTAAATAAAAAGTATTTATTTTTATATAATATTTCTAATATGTCCACTCTTGTATAATATTTTTTATTTTTTATTTTATTCAATCAATTTAATACATGTCTATTTCTATTATCATTTGATTAAATAAATTTAACAAACACAGATAAATGTCTCATCTTTCGAGATTAAATATTTTAATTTATATATATTTCTTAAATTTTTCAAGTTTATTTGTAATTATTATTTATAATTTTTTATTTATTTATTCATATAGATAATTCTCGAGTTTTTTTTTTATTACATGTATGTATAAGGTTTTTTAAATTTTCACTTAGAATTTTTTTTAATTACAAAATATATCAAAAACATTTGTATATATAATTTTTTTATTAAACAAAAACAATTAACCCGCAATAAAACACGGTCAAGCATCTAGTGAGTGCTGTTTTTGAAAATTCATTCAAACATTAATACGAGACCTTCCATTTACTTGATGTTTATAAAAAGGTTCATTGATTCAGATGCTGAGAACTAATTTCTGCTGTTCTTGGATATCTGATAAGTCAATTTTTTAGATTTGCTGGTTTTTTAGCAACACGAAGCAAACCAAACCAAAATCAATCTGTATGAAAATACTCAACCCTAATATTAAGAGATTTAACTAATGGCCTAGTGAATTTAGACATTATGGTTAAATGAGTGTGGTAAAAACAAAATTAAAGCTCCAACTTTCATTCTCTAATAAATCAAAATGTTGAATGCGCCAATAAGGGGATTCATACAAATAAATTTTTTAGAAATTGAGAAAAATTTATTTATTTTTATTTAAAATCAGTAATTTTTTATATTTTTAAATTATTTTGATATATTTAAAAATTAAAAAAATATATATCATTTTATTAAATTTCTAAATAAAAAATAATTTTAAAATCAATTCCTACAACTCTCCCAAACATCCCCTTAACAATACTACAAAAAAAAAATTAACTTACAGTTAGTTTCGAATTCCTTATCCAAAACACTAATAACCCAATTGATTTTAATTAATTTACATCTTTATCTTACATGACTAAACCAACCAAAACCCAAAAATACATAGTTCATAAGACCCTAAATAAACTGAAAAATTGATATGAAAAAAAAAAAAAACTTAATGTATTAAGCACCAAATTATAACTATCCAGTAATTTCAAGGACCAATTACCACTAGTAGCAGTTCCATTAGATGCCTTCTTCTTCAATCGCCTTCCATTGATTTCTTCCTCTCATTGTTTCTCCTCCTTTCTACTCGGGGCTTTTAATTCCATTTCTCTCGTCTTTTCCAGAATCCAAATCCCCAACTAATAATTTCCCTCCGCCAATTTCTTCACTCAATTCCTCCACTGCTTTCCTCAAATGCCCGTTCTCGCTCTGCAAAACCTCTAATTGCCTTTCACACCCAAACACGCCTCTGCCACCTCAGCATTCCCCGAATCCATCTCCACCTTCCCTGTCGCCCCCTCCTTCTTACTCCTCTCATCCCTACCATCCACGTGTTCAATTCCAATCTTATTCATCACAAAGACCGGTATCGTCCTAAAATTAATCCCAGCCGTTGATTCACCGCCACTCTTAATTTCAGCCGGAACCCGAACTCCCCACCGGAAACTCACCACCGCCTTGCTCCTCACTGGAAGCCTCGTCTTCACCATAACCTCCACACCAGAAACTAGTCCCGCAACCGCACTCGCCGTCACCGGTGGCAAAACCGTAATCCTCTTCCCACAAAACACGCCATCAACCACATCCGGAGTCGCAGCCTCAACGGCCTCAATCGATCCATGATCATCAGACGAAGCGCCGCCGTTCAGAATCGACCGCGTCAGATTGGCTTAAATTGATTAATTTCTTAATAAAAATTTGTGACACGGGTCTTTGTTGGGTTGATCTACTCAGAAAATTATACAAGTTTGGATATGCTATCAGCTTTGCTTTAGAAACCGTTTGGCAACGTGGTAGCGTACACGTTTCCTGTGATTTCATGCAACAAGTTGTTTGGTTAATTAACAAACGCTTGTCATTATTTATGGGTCCCACAGTCTGCTGCAACACAAGAAAAAGGAAAGCAGCTAAGAGCCGTTTTCTACGCGGGCAAAATCCTGATCCGTACTTTACTGTTCCCTGAATAATTTTTTTTTAAAAAAAAAAAACCAGCGGGGTTAATTGATTTCACTCGCACTGTTCATGTGAACGTGAACAACAATTTTTTTAAAATTAATTTAAGATTAATTAAATTTACTCGTATTGTAATCTTAATTTTATTCTTGATAATATTTTACCTAATTTTGTAGTTCTTGTCGGATGAATTTTGTACGTAATGGAATTGTAGATAGTTTTTTGTTAAAGTAATTTTTTTATATAAAGTGTGATTTATTTCATGATGTAATAATAGTAATAGTTAAATCCACAATATTTAAATTAAAACCATCAATATATATATATATATATATATATATATATATATATTATTTTATAACCTCAATTTCAAAAGCATTCTTAACCAAACACATTAAAACTATTTTTTCTTCAACCTCAATTTCAACCACAGTTTTAACCAAACATCTATTTTTTTCAAACCAACCTCAACTAAAAATACTTTTTATAAAACAACTTTTTTCAAACCACAACCATAACAACTACCGCAATATCATATACAATCTTAATGTTTTGCTTGTTTATCATGCAGATCCAGATTTGCTTGAACGAGTTAAAACAAATCAAAAGCTTGAATACCTGGCATCATGTCCCATTATAAGGAAAGTTGGACGTGAGAGCATGTTTCTTTTTCAACTTTGAATTAAGCTCTTGGATCATGGATCCCATCCGTTACATCTTTCCATACCCATGAAGTGGCCAGCCAAATATCAAGCAGTAGGCAGAGGTAATGCAGGCATTGTTTTCTTCAAACAGAACCCAAGAGCAACTATGCAAGTAAAAAAATTCCATAAAAACCAAACAAGAACAAAGAGGCGATGTGCTCATAATTAAACCTTTTATTTTATTTCAATGGCAACTTCGAGAAAATTGCTGCCGATAGCCTTTAGTGCAGCCATGACAACAGGGTGAGGGCAATGTATGTACGTATGGAAATCTAAAAGAGAATAAAAAAATGTGCTGCTGCTGGATCTGTGGTGTCTGCCTGCCTGTTGGAAGTAGCCGCGGCAAAGCTCAGTGCTGTGATTTTGTTAGCTCTTGCAAGTCTACAATGGCTTTATCGATTGCATAGATTATCATTTTCTTTATCTGTTCCGCATTGTTAAAAAAAGATGAAGAAATAAAGTTAAAATAATGTAATCGATGCATAATATATTTGTATCAGGAAAGAAGTTACCTCTAGTTTGTCCTCTAGCTCTATGGTTCACTGGAAGTTGTCGAAACTCTTCAGTTAACCGGAGGCATTCCCTTATATTTTCAGGTGAGACGAAGTCGACAGCAACTTTTGTGCAAGACTGCATGGTGGAAATAAAAGCAATTCAGATAGTGGTAAACAATAGTATAGAAAATACACAGTAACTTCTTGTTAATTTGGTGTCAGGAAATTTTCTACTACTATGGTTGTCAGCCTTTCATCCTTCCTCTCAATCCTAAGATTGTATGCATGACGCAAATTTATAGTACTTAATTTTTTTCGAGAATGAATTTTCATTTGAAATTCTATTCTCAATACTTCAAATATTCCAAACATGAAATTTTATTGAAATCTCAAAATTGAATTCATCAAGAGAATTTCAAACATGTTTGAGAAAAGGTTTGAATACCCTCTTAACTGTAATTGGGAAAATGCAATTGGAAAATAGCTCTGCTAGAAGGAGCTATAATTGATAATAAAATGAGCTGTGTACTTATTAAGACCAGGCATCAAATTTCTTGATATACATGACTCAAGTTTCTTTAAGATTCAAATATTTGGTAAAGTTGGCTTACTCATAGCTTGTAAGTTGTTATTTTTATATATATGTATAAATTATATCTACTTAATCTGAATTTAATTGTTTGTAGTTAATGAAAATGATGAAATATAACATAAAAAATACGAGAGGGTGAATCTTAATTGAATTCATACTTTACTGTGCATTCACTGTCAAATTATTATATGGACATTATCAATATAATAAAGACATTTTTTTTTTGGTACAGTGGAAAGAAAAAAGAAAAAATTATGATGCTCTAAGATATACAGAACTTAGAGAATCAGATAATAATAAAGGACAAACTCTCAGAGGAGGGTTCTCCCAAATACATAAATCAGAGTCACTTGTAGCTACAAGTTTAGCCATATAGTCAGTACATGAATTAGCTTCGCGAAAGTATGAAGCAAACAAACTTTTTAATTTCGTGTCAGGAGTTCTTTGATATAAAAAATAACAGCTTCAAATAAATAATACTTGTTAAAATTATCATGAATTAATCAAATAGCATTTGTAGAATTAGAGTTGTATATGACCTTTCTGAAACCTCTATCTCATGTCACTAATAAACCATATTTAATTCCTAGTAGTTCTGAAAGTAGATTAGAACCAAAACCTTCATAACCCGTAAAACCCATCAACCATCTCCCTTCAAAAATTTTTAAGAGACCCCCAAATTCAATCCTCCCTAGGTTCGTAAGAGAGTTGTCATCCATTTCCAGTTTAATATATTCTTCTTCAGGCTTAAGCCATGAGATACTAATGAGGTGTTTATGCATCATAGTTGAATTATTCTAAGAATCGCAACACACATCTTTTAGAAAGTAAATTTAATGTAACAACCGATTATCTCCTAAATACTTCTCCTCAAAAGCTAAAATATTTCTCCTCCTCCAAATCCTCCATATAACACACAAGACTTGTCTCATCAGACATTTACTTGTTATAATATAATAAAGACATTTGTTTACATAAAACGACATAAATTCTAAAAACCTGTAATTAATTTGGGAAGGAAACACACACATGATCTTCTTCCTTTCCCCCATCCCTCTCTTCTTTATAAAATCTAGAAAACCAAATAGGAATGACAATGGAGACTTTGAGGTCGGAGGTTTTTTAAAGAGAAATGATTTAATTAATGTCCTTCTATAAGAGAATGTGTTTTTAATTTCTCTTTATATCTCTAATTATATAATTTAATTCCAAGATAAATGATTTTTTCTAACATGTTCTGTTTATTTTTTCCATTCAAATTAACAAAGAAGTCACACGACCTTCACAAATTTATTTTGATATAAAAAATATCGCTTACTCATGATAAGTACCTCCTATTTCCTTATATCTTAAAGATTATTTCTAATAAGTCTTTTATAAGTGTAATTATATCAATTAATTATATCTTTAATTTTTAGTTAAGTTATTCAATAAAAGGCAGAATATATAACATTAAACTTCTACGTTATGTGCAATTTGCTTAAAATATTTTAGTTAATTTAAATAAAATATCATAATTTTAGTTAATTATGTATTTGTTTCACATTTCTAGGTTATTAAGAGTAAAATCGTTTTATTATAAAAATTAAACTATAAAGTATAGTTTAACATTTATAAATTTATAAATTTATATAGTTCGTTATGATAGAAAAAAAGACCTATTTGAGATTTAGCTAAAATATATTAATTATATATACATGTAATTATTGATTTATGATTTTAATAACTAAAGGATTTTATCATTAGATTTTTAATTTGAATTACCTCTACTTGGAAAAAGTTTAGGAGGGTGTTAGTAGTTATTTTTTAAAATATTTGTTTTATTTGGAAAAAATATTAAAATAAATATTTTTATTTTTAAAAAATTATTTTTAATATCAACATATTTAAAAATATAAAAAACTTAATTTTAAATATTTTTTACATTAAAAATACCGTTTAGAAAGCAATTTTAAACCGCTATCCATGGGCAAATGAGTAATATAAGAAGTTGAGGAGACCCAACTCAAGTCAACGAGTCTTCTTATCCAACCAGAAAAGACATGGAAAAGTGTCTTCTTATTCACATGCTTGAACAATATCATCCATTCGAGTAGAGGAGCTTGTAGATTTCCTCATGATCTTCTTCCCACCTCTTCCTTACAGCTAACACCCTTCCTTTCCTTTTGGGCCTCTTTGAATTTTAAGTCCTTTGAATTATTTTTCGTTTCGGCTATCTTTGATAAATGGGAAGAAGGAAGAAAACGCTTCCCCAGCAATTGATTGATATCCAATCTTAATGGGAAATCACTGTGTTCTGGATCTCGTTGGTTGATCTGTAATGTAGCAGTAAGTAGCTTTGATTATTTAATTAGCCGTCGTCGGTGAAGAGGTCAAGTTTCAGTTCAGAAGATGAGGTATTGAATACTAGTAGCACTCATCTTTTATTTTCCTTTCCATTGCGATAACATATGTATTCGGCAGCTTCAATCTGGCCTACCTAAGTCTTACCTTCGCTCAGCACCCCTCATTTCCTGCTCTGTCCTCTGAGAGAGCCAGAGACATGGAGGTTGAACATTTTAGCCACCCAGATCATCCATTGATCCTCATTAATCAAGTTCTCGAATATGGTTGTGAACTAGTTATTTGCTCTGGATGCGAGGGACCAATATGGGGTCCTTGCTACAGTTGCACCTCTTGCTACTTCTTTCTTCATAAGACATGCGCCGAGCTGCCCCGTGAGATCAAGCGACGCATTCATCGTAGACACCCTCTCCATCTACTGGCAAAGCCACCATATAAAGAAAAATACAAAGAATGCGTTTGTGATCGGTGCAGCAAAACTTGCAACAGTTTTGTTTACCATTGTTCTGTCTGTGAATTTGATCTTGATATCAAATGTGCTTTTCAACCGGGTTTTTTGGAAGTTGATAGTCAGGCACATCAAGTTGCCCACAAGGATCATCCATTGATTTTGAATGAAGAGCAAGAATATCATGGTGAAGGAGTTATGTGCTCTGTGTGCAAGGAACCAATATCTGGTCCTAGCTATAGTTGCACTTCTTGCAACGTCTTTCTTCACAAGAAGTGTGCTGAGCTACCCCCCGAGATCAAGAGGCAAATTCATCCAGAACACCCTCTTCGTCTACTGCCAAATCATCATTTGATCTGCGGATTTTGCAACGAAACTGGCTGTGAGAGTTTTGGCTACTGCTGTTTGGTGTGCGAATTCAACCTCCATATCAAATGTGCTTTTCCACCTTGCGTTTATGCAGCTGATCAGGATCAGGGGCATCAATTTAGACGCCTACTGAATGCACCTTCTCTAAAATCAATCTCCTTCACTTGCAATGCATGCGGCACTGATGGAGATGACTCTCCATTACTGTGCACCTTGTGCCAACTCTTGGTCCACGAAGAATGTATTTCACTGCCACGCACCCTTAAAACAGCACTGCACCATCATCCCCGAATCATCCACACCTATCATCCTCAACAATACATCGAATCTATAAACAAGTACTGTGGAATTTGCTGTCGGGAAGTTGACTCAAAATACGGAGTTTACTATTGCCCAGACTGTGACTTCGTTGCACACGTGAATTGTAGCAGAGAATATGGCGATTCTGCAACAGAGACTGCTGGAGAAAACGAAGAAGAGCAAAGTGTGACTGTTGATGATCAATTCATGGAACCTAGCTTTCGCGTTGTCCGTGAGATCAAGCATGGAGAGGAGAGAATAATTGAAGAGATCGAGCATTTCAGTCATCAACATAACCTAATCCTTAATGACAAGGTTGATGATGATCTAAAATGTGATGGGTGCATGTTACTAATCTCAACTCCATTTTATAGTTGTACCAGTTGTAATTTCTTTCTTGACAAAACCTGCAGCATAGAATTATCCAGGCGAAAAAAGTGGCAATATCACGAAAACCAACTGATTCTTTCATGGAGCCGAGGGCCACATGATCTGGACTACTGCCATGTGTGCAAGCAATATTTTCGTGGGCTCAGTTACAAATGTAAAGTATGTACACTCGGCATTGATGTCCGATGCTTCAAATCATTGAAAGATTCTTTTAAACATGGAGGTCATGAGCATCCCCTTTATCTTCCAGCGGACAGAAAGAGTATTCTCCGTTGCAGTAGTGGAGGTCGCGGGCTTCCCCCTTGGCTTTCAGCGGACGGAGAGATTATTCCGCATTGCAGTGGCTGTTGTGTCAGTGAAGAATCAAGGGTATTTTTTAAATGTGCGGTTTGCGATTTCAAGTTGGGTATGAAATGTGCTACACTGCCATACAAAACAAGACACGAGTATGATGACCATCCTCTCTTCCTCACCTACATTAATGAAAATGACTACCAGCCTTCCTGCATAATTTGTGAAAAAGATAGAGACCCAAAGCTCTGGTTCTACCGTTGTGAGCAATGCGACTTCGATGCTCATCCAGAATGTGCTCTCGGGAAATACCCATATTTCAAGCCAGGGGGGGTTGGCACATCTCCTAGACACCCTCACCCTCTTGCTTTGGTCGTCAAGACAGAGGATTATCGTCCGCAGGCATGCGAATCTTGTGGTGAGCCTTGCGATGACTTGGCCGTTGAATGTACTGATCCTAACTGCAGTTTTATCGTACACCGGTATAGATGGCAATGCTTTCGTCCATCATGGAAGCCATAATTGGATTGCAGTTGTTGGCTTTTTTCTTATTTTTGGGTTATGATTGTTGGCAGTTGCTAGACAGAGGATTACTATCTCTGTTTCTATTTACGCGTATGAGATCACTTTTTTTTTTCTCTGTTTTTTTCTGAACAATAAAAGATTGAAGGTAGTTTGTTGTTTCTTTGAGCCTTCGTAGTGACAAAGATGTCCGACCTTCCACCATTTTTTTTAGCTTAGCAGGAAGCTCTCCATAAATTCTGCTTTTACATTTTTGTTATAGATTTTAATGTAATGCATAAAAATATTGGCATATAAAATAACACTTATCTAACTCATCAATTATTTTCATTCAAATATTTAATTTTTATTTCCTTAACACAATCTAATATTAAATAAATGGTGGGGACACCAGACCTACACCGTAAATTACACAAGTATATGGACAGAGATAACGTAGGATGCCACAGTCTGTCACGCTTTGGTTTAGAGACTAAGCTCAATTGAACCTGTCTTATTGTTATTTTATTTATTTGAAATTATTTATATTAAACAGTTTGATTTGATGGGCTGAGCCTAATAGTGAGATGTTTTAGGGTTTTACTATTTATGCGTTTCTCTGTCATTTTGTGAGACTTTTTTTTATTATTAATGAAAATATTGCAGACTTTGCATATCTCCAATCCCCTTTCTTCTTTTCTTTAGCTTTCTTCTTCTCTAAAGTTTCTTTATTTTCTTGCTTTAATTCCTATTATTTATTGTCCCGCATCAAATTTGGTATCAGAACATGGTTTTTAATTGTTCTGACAATTAAATGATCCACATGTTTATGCTTAATCCTAGATCTGGTTTGATCTAAAAAAAAAGAAAAACAATGTTCATCATGTGTTGGGCTACCTTAGTTTTTTTAAAAAAAAAAAATTAATTTATAATTTTGGATTTTTATTGGTTGTTTTTTTTAATATTTTATGATGTTTTTTAATAGAATATTTTAACTTTTACTTAGTTTAAAAATAAGATTTTAATATTTTTATATATATTAGAAGGCATTCTTTATATGTAGTCCTATTTATAACTTTTTTTCTTCTTTAATTTTATTTGATCGCTTTTCTATGTATATATATTTTTTTTTTATTAAATAAAACATTAATTCTTATAAACAAAGCTATTAAACATATTTGGTATATGGTTCATGTTGCGAGGTTAAATATAATATAATTTAAACTACACTAAATTATCCATTAGAAATTTTAATTGGGTTAATTACAAGATCAAGAGGAAAGAAGCTCAAAAATATTTTTAATGGACTTGTTTGGAATAGTTGAGTCAAGGTAGATTTGAATGAGACAACATTAACAAGTGATGGTTAAACTTTAGTCAATCTTATCTTTATACAAGAAAGATCTAATCCATTTATAACACAAGCTTTAATTATTTTCTAAAAACAAATGAGATAGAAAACAAAATAAATGAATAAGACAAGTGATGACAAAAATAATATAGTAATTATTGTTTTTTAAATTATTTTTATATAAAAATATTATTTATTTATTCTTTAAATTTTACTTTTAATATCATCATTCCAAATCCAATTAAAAACATTTTACCACCTATCTTTCCCGATCAGTGTGGAAGGAAAAGTGATATTTTCTGCAGGCGAAATTTGGCTCAAAGAAATTGCATATTATACCAGGTTGTCTTGGAAAATCAACCAGTAAGGATGAGATGGTCATTTTCTAGCATACGGAACACAGAGAGGATTAATTACTCTCCCCGTCTTCAACTTTCTACAACTGGTGCAAAGCTATGAAACTATGCCTAGGAATGTTTAGCGAACCCCACAGAAGTTTCTTCTACTAGTCAACTCCATGCCCCTTCTTTCTCACAAACTCCCAAGTGCTCTTCACTGTAAACTTGCCATCAGGACTGAAGTGTCAATAGAAAGACTTAAGTCAAAGCATACAGCTGTTACAGCTATATGTTTGAATAGAAATATAAATGATTGAATAGGAAATAAGAAAGTTACAGTTGTTACAGCTGTATGCTAGAATAAGAATATAAATGATTGAATAGGAAAGAGGAAATTTATCTTATTTAAATTCCTAGATTCCCTCTTTGTAATGGCCATGTACAACACAACTTTTCCTATATAATGAAAGCCTAGTCGAAAGGTGAAGGCAATTCAAACCATTCTGTTATGGTATCAGAGCTTGGTGTTTTCTCACAGAATTCTTAAGATTTTTTGTTGTCTTTCTTAGTCATAGCTTTATGGAGAAGTCAGATAATGTTTGTGTCAGATTTACTGGCAAAAATTATACTGCCTGGACATTCCAGTTAGAGATCTTTCTCAAGGGAAAGGAGTTATGGGGCCATATAGATGGCAGTGACAAAGACTTGGTTGCTGAAGGATCTGTGGTTGCTAAGGCAGCATGGGCTGCCAAAGATGCACAAATCATGTCCTGGATTCTCAGTTCTATGGAGCCACATCTGATCCTTTCTTTGCGTCCTTATAGATCTGCAAAGGCTATGTGGGATCATCTCACTCAAGTTTATAACCAAGACAGCAATGCTAGGCGTTTTCAGCTTGAGTTGGCTATTGCCAACTATACTCAAGGAGATCTTTCTATTCAAGATTACTATTCTGGTTTTCTGGCTTTATGGAGTGATTATTCTGATCTTGTTACAGCCAAGGTTTCTGCAGAAGGTGTGCTGGCAGTGCAGCAAGTCCATAAAATCAGCCAACGAGACCAATTTCTGATGAAACTGCGACCAGAATATGAACCCGTTCGTGCCTCTCTAGTCAATCGCGATCCTGTTCCATCCTTGGATGCTTGCTTTGGATAACTATTGCGTGAAGAGCAGCGTCTCCATACTCAAACCATTATGGAGCAAGCAAGAGTTGCCTCTACCAGTGTCTCAGTTGCTTATGTTGCTTCTGCTTACAGCAAGGGGAAGAGTCGCGATATGAGCAAGACACAATGCTATAGTTGTAAAAAGTATGGACATATTGCTCCCCATTGTCCTCATAAAATTTGCAACTACTGCAAGCAACTAGGCTACATCATTAAGGAGTGTCCTATTCGTCCTCCTCCACGCCCCAACAAAGCTTATCACGCTGCTGTTACTGCTGCTGGTTCCCCTTTTTCACAGACTCAACCTCCAGCAAATTTACTCACTCGAGAGATGGTGCAAGAAATGATTGTGAGTGCTTTCTCCACACTTGGCCTTTAAGGTACTGGTTCTTCAGCCCTTACTTGGATCTTAGACTCAGGTGCTTCCAATCATATGAAAAACTCTTTGCATGGGTTAAGTAATATCCGCAAATATTGTGGATCCTCACATATTCAAATAGCCAATGGTAGTACTCTTCCCATCATAGCTGTTGGTGATGTACCTCCCTTTTTAAAGGATGTTTTTGTCAAGCTTGCTATAAACTTAGCTTCTGTAGGTCAACTTGTGGACAATAACTGTGATGTAAACTTCTCTAATCGTGGCTGTATTGTACAGGATCAGATGTCAGGACAGCTGATAGCGAAGGGGCCTAAGCACGGACGTTTATTTTCTCTCCAACTTCCTATTCCACGCATTTTGCTTCCTTCCTCTGTTTTAGCTTTCTTTTGTACTGCACCTAAAGTGTCCAATGAAGTTTGGCATAAACGTCTAGGTCATCCAAATCCTAGAATCCTCTCTCATTTGTTGAAATCTGGGTTAATAAGTAATAAAGAACATTCAGCTTCAACTGTGTTCCTTGATTGTGCTACATGTAAACTTGACAAAAGTAAAATTTTACCATTTTCTTCTGCAGGCAGTAGAGCCACAAACCCTTTTGAGATAATTCATAGTGATGTCTGGGGGATTAGTCCTGTCATTTCTCATGCAAATTACATATATTTTGTCACTTTTATTGATGACTACAGCCGCTATACATGGGTTTATTTCTTGCGGAACAAATCAGAAGTTTTCTCTATGTTCAAACTATTCTTGGCATTAGTTAACACTCAATTTTCTGCCACTGTTAAGACACTTAGATCAGATTCGGGAGGGGAATATATGTCTCATGCTTTCCAATCATTCTTGCAATCTAATGGTATCGTTTCTCAACGATCATGTTCCTATACTCCTCAACAAAATGGAGTAGCAGAACGCAAGAATCGCCATCTTTTGGATATGGTTCGTACCTTGCTCATTGAATCTTTTGTTCCTCCAAAGTTTTGGGTAGAAGCACTCATTACAGCAACTTATCTAATCAATAGACTTCCTTCACAAGTCTTAGGTCTAGAGTCTCCATATTTTCAGCTTCATCATTGCCATCCTATATACACCAATCTTCACACCTTTGGGTGTGTATGCTTCATGCATCTTCCTCCACCTCATAGAAATAAACTTTCTGCTCAGTCAATTAGGTGTGTCTTTCTTGGATATAGTATTACTCAAAAGGGTTATCTATGTTTTGATCCACACACTAATCGAGTTCATGTTTCCAGAAATGTTATTTTCTTTGAAAATCAATGTTTCTTTCCTTTGTCTTCATCCTCAGCCACTTCTCTTGCCTCTTTACCCTCTTTTGATGACTCTTCTCCTTTGCAAAGTGTTCCAGTTGACAGGTTCCAGCCACATTTGGTGTACAAAAGAAGACTTCCTGTGTTGCCCCCTTCAACTTCTATCTTGTCATATGCTCCTCCTTTGCAGCCTTCTGTGGCTTCTGAGGTACCTGTTTTGGCTCCTTTACGCCGCTCCTTTAGAATATCTGTACCACCTGCTAAGTATGGATTTAACTCATCTATGGCACATCATTCTACTGCTGCTCTCTCTATCACTTTATCCTCTATTTCTATTCCTACTGGTTATTCACAGGCAGCTAAAAAACCATGCTGGCAGCAGGCTATGCAGGAAGAGTTAAATGCTCTAGAAGCTAATCAGACTTGGGATATTGTTGATTGTCCTTCTGGTGTGACTCCTTTTGGGTGTCGATGGGTCTATTCTGTTAAAATCAAGGCTGATGGCAGCTTGGACAGATATAAAGCACAATTGGTGGCTCTTGGAAACCATCAAAAATATGGAGAACATTATGAGGAGACCTTTGCTCCAGTGGCTAAAATGGGTACTATTCGAACAATTATGGCCATTGCAGCATCAAAACATTGGTGTTTGCACCAATTGGATGTGAAGAATGCCTTTCTTCATGGTGATCTCACTGAAGATATATATATATGCGACCACCAGCTGGCTTATTTTCCACTCCTACCTCTGCTGTGTGTAAGTTACGCCGCTCCTTGTATGGTCTCAGACAGGATCCTCGTGCTTGGTATGAGAGATTTACTTCTGTCCTTCTTCAATTTGATTTCCTCAAAAGTAAATATGATGCCTCTTTGTTTCTCCGTACGACTACAAATGGAGTTGTGTTTCTATTGGTGTAAGTTGATGATATAGTCATAACCGGTACTGATTTAGCTCTGATTGATCAACTCAAGCAGCATCTGCAGAAATCCTTTCACATGAAGGATCTAGGTCCTCTAACATATTTTCTTAGTCTAGAGATTCATGCTGGTTCCCATGGCATTTTTTTATCCCATCACAAGTATGCCATGAACTTGGTGGCAGCTGCTGGTCTCCAGAATTTGCCACCCCTTGATACTCCAATGGAAATTAATCTCAAGCTACGCAAAGATGAGGGTGATTTATTATCAGACCCAGCTGCATATCGTACACTCGTGGGCAGCTTACTCTATCTTACACACACTAGACCTGATATTTCTTTTGCCGTACAACAGGTTAGTCAGTTTATGGCTTCTCCAAGGCACCTCCATATGGCTGCTGTTCGCCGCATCATTCGTTATATTCATGGCACAATTCGAAGTGGCCTTTGCTATCCTGCTGGTACTTCCCTTGATCTTATTGCTTATAGTGATGCTGATTATGCCAGGTGTTCCGACACTCGCCGTTCCATTACTGGTTGGTGTATGTTCCTTGGCCCTACACTTATTTCCTGGAAGAGCAAGAAACAAGATCGTGTTTCCAAGTCTTCTACTGAGTCTGAATATCGGGCTATGTCCCAAGCTTGTTCCGAAATCATCTAGCTCCACGGGCTCCTTGCTGAGCTGGGTTTTCCGCAGTGTACTCCTACTCCTCTTTTTGCTGATAATACCAGCGCTATTCATCTTACCGCCAATCCTATCTTCTATGAGCGTACGAAGCATATTGAGGTGGATTGCCACTTCATTCGTGACGCATTTGCGACTCAGACTATATCACTTCCACATGTGTCCAGCAATCTTCAAGTGGCTGATGTGTTTACCAAGACTCTCACACGACAACGTCATCATTTTCTTACTACCAAATTGATGCTTATGGACAAGCCCGCATCAATTTGAGGGGGGATGTCAATAGAAAGACTTAAGTCAAAGCATACAGCTGTTACAGGTGTATGCTTGAATAGGAATATAAATGATTGAATAGGAAATAGGAAAGTCACAGCTGTTACAGCTGTATGCTAGAATAAGAATATAAATGATTGAATAGGAAAGAGGAAATTTATCTTATTTAAATTCCTAGATTCCCTCTTTGTAATGGTCATGTACAACACAACTTTTTCTATATAATGAAAGCCTAGTCGAAAGGTGAAGGCAATTCAAACCATTCTGTTATGAAGGACAAAGCTGCAAACCACACAATGAACTTTGAATCTGTAAATTTGATCAGAACAAGCAGAAGGCTAGCTCCGGCTATGGCCTTGAATTACTGTAGAAAATGTTTCTGTAGCAGGTACACCTGAATCACAAGTTATTTCAGGAACAAAACAATTGTTAGGACCAAGAGGATGATGCTATGGAAGGTTTTTCACCCCGTGCCCACTGTATGCACAATTTGCTACCAATAATTTTCTTCAAGTGCCATCTTAACATTATAATGCATTTGTACTGCTATCCAGCAACACTCTGGCGTTTTTACCATTTTTTTTCCAGCTCAATTTGCAGCAAGATGTTGACATGTACAAATCTAATGGTAGAGCATGGCAGCTCTGCTTCGCCGTTTCCTCTCAAATCCTTCCAGGAGATCTTGAATGAATCCATTGCAATTCAAGAACTTGAATGTATAAATCATTATTCAAATCTAAATTTCCCCACTTTCACCAAAAGTCCTATCTGACATTACTGGTATATATACTGATAATTCCCCTTCTTTGTTCCTTCGCAATGTTGCTTTTGAAAAGAACATTGCCATTCAATCTCCAGCACTACATATTAGATTATGATGCTTTAAGCTTTGATGTGAAACGAGATAGCTTGAACTTATTCACCTGAACTTTCATTTCTGTAGTCCAAATACATGCTGACGCATTTAACTAATAGCACCAACGTTTCACATGACTAAACCAAACAATGATGCCTGGAAAAACTTACTTCCTAAACCCTAACAATCAGACAGGGGATATCTCGGAAAGTTGATACATACACTCATTCCAGAAAAGCAAAAAAAAAAAAAGCTATGTAAGTTTTCCACAGTATACATAGCGTGGATGACATACTAAAGTGTGAAAACTTGTTCGTGATGATAACTAACTGTTTCGGTTTCCTCGCTTTTCCTTGATCAATGCTCTATCCCAAATTCTTCTTCTGGAATCAAACCTAAATGCGCCAATCCTGAAGATCAAAATGTAAGCAAAATGAAAGTTAATCAATGTCAACGTGAAGGCAAAAAGGGATTGGATCTAAACATGATGTTCTCCATTCATGTTTAAGCATTGCAGATTGAACAAAACATCTCAGCAAGTTCGAAAGAAAACAAAGAAAGAAAGAAACTGGGAGATAAATTCCTTAATAAAACTTCTAAAATATATGTGCAGAACAGTTGTAAGGAAAGATTGCAGGGAATTTTGAAGAATTAATTGAGAGAATAGGTCCACACCCACTTTTTGAGAGGCTTTGAGTCAGGCAAAATTGTGTCATCATATAATTCTAATCTCCAGGAATTTTGGTAGCATCATTCAATCATAAATTTCATAATCATCAAAGAAAACCAAGATAAAAATATCTCAAAAAAAGCAAGAAATGTCACCAACCATCAATGATGAGAACATGCAAACAGGTACATAAATCAATAGGTATAGATTCATCTATAATGTTATTTTTTGTATGAATTAAATTTATTTTTTAAATAAAAATATTTATTTTCGTATAATATTTCTAATATGTTTAGTCTTCTATAATATTTTATTTTTTGTATGAAGCAGTTATGGACATGATCAATTCAATATAATAAAGATATTTTTTAAAGTGGAAAGAAAAAAGAAAAAACTATGATCCTCTAAGATAAATATAACCTAGAGAATCAGATAACAATAAAGGATAAACTCTCGGAGGAGTGTTCTCCCAGATACATATATCAGTCATTTGTAGCTGCAAGTTTAGCCCTAATAAGAACATGAATTAGCTTCGCACAAAGTATGAAACAAACAAACTTTTCAATTTCGTGTCAGAAGTTCTTTGATGTAAAATATAACTGCTTCAAATAAATGATACATGTTAAAATCATTATAAATTAATTGAATAGCATGCATATGTAGAATCAGAGTTGCATATGATCTTTCTGAAACCTCTATCTCATATTACCAATAAACGATATTTAATTCCTAGTAATTCTGAAAGTAAATTAGAACCAAAACCTCTATAACTCGTAAAACCCATCAACCATCTCCCTTCAAAGTTTCTTAAGAGATCCCAAATTCAATCCTCCACGGGTTCCAAAAAGAGCTATCATCCACGTCCAGTTTAATAAATCCTTCTTCAGGCTTAAGCCATGAGATAGTTGTAGGGTGCCTATACACCATGGTTGAATTATTCCAAGGATCGCAACACACATTTTTTAGAAAGTAATTTTGACATAGCAACTGATTATCCCCTAAATACTCCTATCTAAAAGCTAAAATATTCCTCCTCCTCCAAATCTACCAATACCAAACAAGAATAACCAGACAAGATTTACTTCATAAGACATTTCCTTGTTATAATATAATAAAGACATTCGTTTACATAAAACGACATAAATTCTAAAAACCTGTAATTAATTTGGGAAGGAAACACACACATGATCTTCTTCCTTTCCCCATCCCTCTCTTCATTGTAAAATCTAGAAAACCAAATAGGAATGACAATGGAGACTTTGAGGTCGGAGGTTTTTTAAGGAGAAATGGTTTAATTAATGAATCCTTGAATAAGAGAATGTGTTTTTAATTTCTCTTTATATCTCTAATTATATAATTTAATTCCAAGATAAATGATTTTTTCTAACATGTTCTGTTTATTTTTTGCATTCAAATTAACAAAGAAGTCACACGACCTTCACAATGTATTTTGATATAAAAAATATTACTTACTCATGATAAGTAGCTCATATTTCCTTGTATCTTAAAGATTATTTCTAATAAGTCTTTTATAAGTGTAATTATATCAATTAATTATATCTTTAATTTTTAGTTAAGTTATTCAATAAAAGGCAGAATATATAACATTAAACTTCTACGTTATGTGCAATTTGCTTAAAATATTTGAGTTAATTTAAATGAAATATCATAATTTTAGTTAATTATGTATTTGTTTCACATTTCTAGGTTATTAAGAGTAAAATCGTTTTATTATAAAAATTAAACTATAAAGTATAGTTAACATTTATAAATTTATTAATTTATATAGTTCGTTATGATAGAAAAAAAGATCTATTTGAGATTTAGATAAAACTTGATACATGACCCCCGCGATGCCGCGGGTCATTTTTTTTGTATAAAAAATATTAAAAAAAAAATAAAAATTCAAAAATCTTGGGTTTTTCTGTAAAGTTATGTCCAAGAATCTTAGGTTTTGACTATAATGTCTGACCTAAAAGTAATATATATATATATATATATATATATATATATAATATTAATAATAAAATTAAACTTACATGACCCAAGTTTAAATGAGCTTGACTGCAACACCGGACTCAAGAATATTAGATGTGGGTATGGCTATAAAGTCGTGTCATAAAAGTGTGATAATTAAATAGATTAATTAAAAAAAAAAAACAATAGGAAGGAAAAATCTAATGAAGAAAAAGAAAAAAAATTGAATTAATTGGGTTAACCCTTTAAACTAGGTTATCCCGTAAAACCTGGGATTTGCGTCATGAAAGTTTGATAACTAAATAGAAAAAAAAATGACGGGTTTACCCAGAACTAACCGGGTTAACTCATTAAACCAAGTTAACCCGTCAAGCTCATGATACGTGTCATAAAAATATAAAAATCCGATAATTAAATAGAAAGAAAATTAACTTTAACTTTAACAAACTAAACTAAATGAAAAAAATAACTCGTCAAATCAGGTTAACCCATCAAACCCGAAATTCTTATTATGAAAATCTGATAACTAAATAAAAAAAAATTAACATTAACAAACTAAATCAAACAACAAATATTCAATAAAAAGAAAAAAAAAAAAGAAAAAAACAGTTATACAATACAATACAATAATAATAATAATAATAATAATAATAATGAAAAAACGTGGGGAAAGCTAAAGCTAAAGCTAAATTCTCAACCAACTCAATATTGAAAAAATAAATTCGACAAATATAATTTAAAAAAAAAACATGTGGGGGAAACACTGCAGCCGAACAAAAACCATGTAAGGGAAACACTGTAGTAATCCATAGTGTTTTTTTTAAAAAAAAAAGCTACAAAGCAAAATTCTCAACTAGCTCAATATATAAAAAATAAAAAACCGACAAGGGCTATTTAAAAAAAAAACAAGAAGAAGTCAATTTTGGGTAAAAGAAATGAAAAAAAAAACATGTAAAAAAAGGGAAACAAAAGCGAAAAAAAAAACATGTGGGGAAAGTTACAGTGTTTTAAAGAAAAAAACAAAAAAAACAAAATTTTCATTCAGCTCAATAGTAAAAAAATAAAATCAACAAAAATAATTTTGAAAAAAAAATATATGTAAAAAATTACAATTTTAGAAAAAAAAAGAAAAACAAAAAAAAAATGTGTGGAAAGCTAAAGCTAGCTCAATATTGAAAACATAAATTCAATAAAGATAATTTAAAAAAAAAAAACACGTGGAAAAACACTGCAGCAAAACAAAAACTATTTATGGAAAACACTATGGCAATCTATATTTAAAAAAAAAACTATACAGTTAAATTCTCAACCAACTTAATATAAAAAAATAAAATCTACAAAGACTATTTTGAAAAAAGAAAAAGAAAAAAGAAATCATAAAAAGAAAAAAAAAAACAATGTATGAAAGTATTATAGCAATCCACAATGTTTTAAAGAAAAAAAACTACATAATTAAATTTTTAACCAGCTCAATATTTAAAAAAAAATAGTAAAGATAATTTTGAAACAAAAAAATTTTAAAAAAAAAGAAACAAAAAAAGAAGAAGAAATCAATTTTGGGTAAAAAAAAAAAGAAAAAAAAAACATGTAAAAAAATAGAAAAAAGAAAAAAAACCTGCTGCAAAAAAAAAAAAAGACTGCTACAATAAAAACCCTACACATTTTAGAATTCTTTAATATGTTAATTATATATACATGTAATTATTGATTTATAATTTTAATAACTAAAGGATTTTATCTTTAGATTTTTAATTTTTCTACTGGGAAAAAGTTTAGGATGGTGTTAGTAGTTATTTTTTAAAATATTTTTTTTATTTGAAAAATTATTAAAATGAATATTTTAATTTTTTTAAAAATAATTTTTAATATTAACATATTTAAAAATATAAAAAACTTAATTTTAAATATTTTTTTTATTAAAAATACCGTTTAGAAAGCAATTTTAAACCGCTGCCCATGGGCAAATGAGTAATATAAGAAGTTGAGGGACCCAACTCAAGTCAACGGGTCATCTTCTCCAACCAGAAAAGACATGGGAAAGTGTCTTCTTATTCACATGCTTGAACAATCTCATCCGTACGAATAGAGGAGCTTGTAGCTTTCCTCATGATCTTCTTCCCACCTCTTCCTTACAGCTAACACCCTTCCTTTCTTTTTGGGCCTCTTTGAATTTTAATTCCTTTGAATTATTTTTCGTTTCGGCTATCTTTGATAAATGGGAAGAAGGAAGAAAATGCTTCCCCAGCGATTGATTGATATCCGATCTTAATTGGAAATCACTGTGTTCTGGATCTCGTTGGTTGATCTGTAATGTAGCAGCAAGCAGCTGTAATTATTTAATTAGCCGTCGGTGAAGAGGTCAAGTTTCCGTTCAGAAGGTGAGGTATTGAATAATAGTAGCACTCAACTTTTATTTGCCTTTCCATTTCGATAACATATATATTCGGCAGCTTTAATCTGGCCTAAATTTCCTGTTCTGTCCTCTGAGAGAGCCAGAGACATGGAGGTTGAACATTTTAGCCACCCAGATCATCCATTGATCCTCATTAATCAAGTTCTCGAATATAGTTGTGAACTAGTTATTTGCTCTGGATGCGAGGGACCAATATGGGGTCCTTGCTACAGTTGCACCTCTTGCTACTTCTTTCTTCATAAGACATGCGCCGAGCTGCCCCGTGAGATCAAGCGGCGCATTCATCGTAGACACCCTCTCCATCTACTGGCAAAGCCACCATATCAAGGAAAATACCGTTGTAATCGGTGCGCCAAAAGTTTCAACTGTTTTGTTTACCATTGCTCTGTCTGTAAGTTTGATCTTGATATCAAATGTGCTTTTCAACCGGGGTTTTTGGAAGTTGATAGTCAGGCACATCAATTTTCCCACAAGGATCACCCATTGATTTTGAATGAAGAGCAAGAATATCATGGTGAAGGAGTAAAGTGCTCCGTGTGCAAGGAACCAATGTCTGGTCCTAGCTATAGGTGCACTCCTTGCAACTCCTTTCTTCACAAGAAGTGTGCTGAGCTACCCCCGGAGATCAAGAGGCACATTCATCCAGAACACCCTCTTCGTCTACTGCCAAATCATGATACGATGTGTGATTTTTGCAACGAAACTTGCTATGAGAGTTTTGTTTACTGCTGTTTTGTGTGCGAATTCAACCTCCATATCAAATGTGCTTTTCCACCGTGCGTTTATGCAGCTGATCAGGATCAAAGGCATCAATTTAGACGCCTACTGAATGCACCTTCACTAAAATCAATCTCCTTCACTTGCAATGCATGCGGCACTGATGGAGATGACTCTCCATTAGTGTGCACCATGTGCCTACTCTTGGTCCACGAAGAATGTATTTCACTGCCACGCACCCTTAAAACGGCACTGCACCATCATCCCCGAATCATCCACACCTATCATCCTCAACAATACATCGAATCTATAAACAAGTACTGTGGAATTTGCTGTCGGGAAGTTGACTCAGAATACGGAGTTTACTATTGCCCAGACTGTGACGATTCTGCAACAGAGATTGTAGTAGAAAACGAAGAAGAGCAAAGGTACTATTGTGGTATATGTGGACTCTGCATTGATGTCCGATGCCTCAAATCAATATTGAAAGATTCTTTTAAACATGGAGGTTATGAGCATCCCCTTTATCTTCCAGCGGACAGAAAGAATATTCTCCGTTGCAGTAGTGGAGGTCGCGGGCGTCCCCCATGGGCTGCAGATGACAGAGAGAGTAATCCCCATTGCAGTGGCTGTTGTGTCAGTGAAGAATCAAAGGTATTTTTAAAATGTGCGGTTTGCGATTTCAAGCTGGGTATGAAATGTGCTACACTGCCATACAAAGCAAGACACGAGTATGATGACCATCCTCTCTTCCTCACCTACATTAATGAAAATGACTACCAGCCTTCCTGCATAATTTGTGAAAAAGATAGAGACCCAAAGCTCTGGTTCTACCGTTGTGAGGAATGCGACTTCGATGCTCATCCAGAATGTGCTCTCGGGAAATACCCATACGTCAAGCGAGGGGGGGTTCACACATATCCTAAACACCCTCACCCTCTTGCTTTGGTAGACAAGACAGAGGATTATGCAGCATGCGATACTTGTGGTGAGCCTTGCGATGACTTGGCCCTTGAATGTACTGATTCTAACTGCAGTTTTATCGTCCACAGAAAAAGAAGGCAATGCTTTAAAAATTATGGTAATTGGATAGCATTTGTTGGCTTTTTTCTTATTTTTGGGTTATGATTGTTGGGGTGAATGGTTAGCTTCATATTTATTATCTCTGTTTCTATTTTCGCATATCAGATCACTTTTTTTTTCTCTTTTTTTTTTTCTGAACAATAAAAGATGCTATTTCATTAAAACTGTCAATGTAGTTTGTTGTTTCTTTGTCCCTTCGTAAGTGACGAAGATGTCTGACCTTCCACCATTTTTTTTAGCTTAGCAGGAAGCTCTCCATAAATTCTGCTTTTACATTTTTGTTATAGATTTTATTGTAAATGCATATAAATATTGTCATATAAAATAACACTTATCTATAAATGAACAATTGATAGTTAATGGAAAAAAAATTATAAATATGAGAGTTAACAATTGAAAGGATGAAATTGATATTGTCAGTGGCTCACATCGGGTTCTTGAATTCTCTTTGAAATTTTGTTTCCTTGTTAGATTTCAAGAAAATAAGTTATTTAAAGCACGTTTGTTTTTATATTTTAAAAATATTTTTTTTGTTTTATATTAATTATTTTTTATTTTTTTTAGATCATTTTAACATACTGATGTCAAAAATAAATTTAAAAAAATAAAAAATATTATTTCAATGAATTATTTAAACGAAAAACATTTTAAAAAATAACTCATACTACAATATAAAAGAAATCTTATTAGTGGAAACTAAATTATTGGTAGCGCTAATTGTATCTAAATTTATTTTAACATAAAAAAATATTCAAAGATTATTAATGTTTTTTTTCTAATAAAAAATAAACAATGTAAGAGTTGATTTGATGTGACCTGTTTTATTTAGCAGGTTTTTAGTAAAAACATAATTTAATTAAAAAAATTAATATAATATCTTTTTTTTTTAATATTAAAAAAACAACTTATTGGATTGACTCGGGTCAACGTAGGTTAATATGTCAAATTCATGATCTGAGTATGAGACCATGATTACCTCATAGAAAACAAATTATGAAGTATAATTCTTAATTAACTCAATATTAAATAATAAAATTAAAAAAATAACCTGAATTAACCTTTTAAATTCACAATTCAAATCATAATACCAAGACATTTCTACAGAAAAAGAAATTACTTAGTTTTGCAGAGATAACCAAGAAATAGATTTACCAAAGGAAAGACTTATTTTTCTGCTCGAGATAAACATCATGACGCTACTGTTTCGAATTTCAACTGATTGAAACACAGCCAAATCACATATAGAATAAGAGTTTTTTTTATAATTAATTTTTAAAGTATTTTTTATTTAAAAATATATTGAAATAGTATTTTTTTTTTTTTAATTTATTTTTAATAATAGTACATAAAAAATTTTAAAAAATAAAAAAATAATAATTTAAAGAAAAAATATAAAATAAAATTTTAATTTTTTTCAATTATTTTTTCAAAATTGTAAAAACAGACCAGCAAGTAAGTTTGAATAAGAAGTGCAACTATTTAACCTCATTTGTTGAACAGTGGTCATTTCAATCACGAGTTTTGCCTACTCCTCGAGGCACGAACACAAAACCTACAAAAACAAAGCAGTAATGTGTGACACATACACAAAGAAAAATAAATTAAATACATTATTATGTAATACTATTTAACTTGATTTTCTGCTGTAAAGATATTAACTTATCAGTAACCCTTCTTTTTTGTTCTAAGTACTGTATATATCAAATTTCTTGATTTGTAGAGAACAAAAACATAATCCCGACTCCATTAATAATTATATATCTAAGACATTTTATAAATAACTACAAAATTATACAAAAAACTAAAAGTCATATGTTAATCACTATATGGCTTGTGAGAGGATTTGTTTTGGATTCGCAAAGTGTTTGTTTCCTTTTCTCATTAAATTTTTCGGTTTTTTGTTTTCTCAATTCAACTTTTACTAATATAATTAATTTAAGAAAAGAATATTTTAAAAAACAACCGAAAACAATTATTCTAATATTAATAATACCATTTCAAGATAAGAATTCTATTGATGTATATTGCCCTTCATTTTACTATAAAAGTAGATTTTTTGGGGATTTTTTTTTAACCAGAACAAATTTTAAGTTTTTTAATCGATTAAACATTATTTAGAGGTTATGTTTACGTTGTATTTCTAAGTGTTTTTAAATGAAAAAAATGATTGAAATGGTGTTTTGTGTTTAAAGAGAGGGGAGCAATTTTCAAGTGACTTCCAGCCTCTAGAGTTTCTTGACGGTAAAACAAATAGATAACGTGTTTTTAATTTGTCACAACAAAAAACATATCTGATGGTTATTTTAAAAAGTCCTCCCATTTAAATAATAAAAAAAAAAAAATAAGAAATGAAGTCGAAACATGTTAGCATGTGTTGATTGGCGTGTTGGGCCTCCTGGATCATGTGCTTAACTATTTTTTGCCTTTTTTTTTTTTAAGTCTATTTGATGTAGAATTAGATAACTAAATATATATTATATATATTTCTTTATTAATTTCTTAAATTAAAACAAAATATGTTAAAAGGTGTTTTTTTTAAATAACATTAAAATTTTAGTTTTAGTTTGACTAAGGTTATAGTTGTCTTTTTAATTTTGACAACATTATTTTTTAACAAACAATTATTATTTTTAGTTTATCCTGCATTTTTTTTTCGATATGTATTCAATGATTACCTTATGATTTATAATACTATAAATTTGACTTGACATGTTTTAAACAATAAATAGTTAAATTTTTACTTTTATTATATATAATTGATGTCATTTTTACTTTAATTTAATAATTTGTGGGTGATAAGCATGAAAAATGTGATATGAAAAACCTGTAATTAATTCTGAAAGGCAATTCACACATTATCTTCTTCCTTTCCCAATCTCTCTCTTCATTATAAAATCTAGAAAACCAAATAGGAATGGCAATGGAGACTTTAAGGTCGAGGGCTTTTTAAGGAGAAATGGTTAACATTAGTTTTTGAATTTATAGTTTAAATTAGACGAGAGAAAAAAATAATTAATAGTTAAGTTGTTATTTTTATATACATGTATAAATTATATCTATTTAATCTGAATTTAATTGTTTGTAGTTAATGAACATGATGAAATGTGATATATAAGAGAATGTGTTTTCAATTTTTTTTATATCTCTAATTATATAATTTAATTCCAAGATAAATGATCTTCTGTGACATGTCCTTATAATCGAGACAAGAACGATTTCAACTAAAAATCTGAGTTGTTTTTATTTCGAGAAAAATAATGCAGGAGCTAAAATCATAATGGCTTTCATATAATCATGATTTTTCTTTTAGTAGTTTATTTACATAATATATTATGGTGATAGTTAAGATTTAGTTATTTTTAAAAAAGAAGGATTTATTTTACCTAGATTTTTACTAATATTTAAAGGAATGCTACTATTATTTAGTAGTTTATTAATAATATCTGAATAGTTTTTTATTTTAAAAAAATTAATTTAACCGCAACATTGTATATGCGATTTATTTGCTGTCATCTCTCACATACGTCAGGTCTCATGCGCCTTCAATGTTTTCAGGCCGATGATTGGTTTGCTTGATAACAACCCACCTTCAAATCCAAGTAGTAATAGTTTCTAATACTATGTTATATTTCATTAATAACTTATTATATGGACATGATCCATTAACTACGAAATGGACCAATCCAATAGAATACTAAGCAATGGACATGATCCAGTAACAAGAAGTTGACGAGACCCACCTCAAGTCAACGAGTCTTCCACTCCAACCAGAAAAGAAAAGGGAAAGTGTCTTCTTATTCACATGCTTGTATAATATCATCTGCACAAATGGAAGAGCCTGTAGCTATCCTCATGATCTTCCTCCCACCCCATCCTTACAGATAACACCCTTCCTTCCTTTTCGGGCTTCTTTGAATTCTGGTATCCGATCTTAATGGGAAATCACTGTGTTCTGGATCTCGTTGGTTGATCTGTAATTTAGCAGTAAGCAGCTGTAATTATTTAATTAGCCGTCGGTGAAGAGGTCAAGTTTCCGTTCAGAAGGTGAGGTATTGAATACTAGTAGCACTCAACTTTTATTTGCCTTTCCATTTCGTTAACATATATATTCGGCAGCTTCGATTTGGCCTACCTTGGTCTTGCCTTTGCTCAACACCCCTCATTTCCTGCTCTGTCCTCTGAGAGAGCCAGATACATGGAGGTTGAACATTTTAGCCACCCAGATCATCCATTGATCCTCATTAATCAAATTCTTGGATATAGTTGCGAACTAGTTATTTGCTCTGGATGCGAGGGGCCTATATGGGGTCCTTGCTACAGTTGCACCTCTTGCTACTTCTTTCTTCATAAGAAATGCGCCGAGCTGCCCCGTGAGATCAAGCGGCGCATTCATCCTAGACACCCTCTCCATCTACTGGCAAAGACACCATATGAAGGAGGATACGAATGCGATCGGTGCCACAAAACTTTCAAGAGTTTTGTTTACCATTGTTCTTTCTGTATGTTTGATCTAGATATCAAATGTGCTTTTCAACCGGGTTTTTTGGAAGTTGATAGTCAGGCACATCAATTTGCCCACAAGGATCATCCATTGATTTTGAATGAAGAGCAAGAATATCATGGTGAAGGAGTTGTGTGCTCCGTGTGCAAGGAACCAATGTCTGGTCCTAGCTATAGGTGCATTTCTTGCAACTTCTTTCTTCACAAGAAATGTGCTGAGCTGCCCCTGGAGATCAAGAGGCACATTCATCCAGAACACCCTCTTCGTCTACTGCCAAATCATGATACGATGTGTGATTTTTGCAACGAAACTTGCTATGAGAGTTTTGTTTACTGCTGTTTTGTGTGCGAATTCAACCTCCATATCAAATGTGCTTTTCCACCGTGCATTGATGCAGCTGATCAGAATCAAAGGCATCAATTTAGACGACTACTGATTTCACCTTCACTAAAATCAATCTCCTTCACTTGCAATGCATGCGGCACAGATGTAGATGACTCTCCATTCGTGTGCCCCATGTGCCAACTATTGGTCCACGAAGAATGCATTTCATTGCCACGCAACATTAAAACGGCACTGCACCATCATCCCCGAATCATCCACACCTATCATCCTCAACAATGCATCGAATCTATAAACAACTACTGTGGAATTTGCCGTCGGGAAGTTGACACAGAATACGGAGTTTACTATTGCCCAGACTGTGACTTTGTTTCACACGTGAATTGTAGCAGAGAATTTGGAGATTATGCAACAGAGACTGCAGGACAAAGTGTGACTGATGATCAATTCATGGAACCTAGCTTTCGCGTTGTCCGTGAGATCAAGCATGGAGATGAGAGAATAATTGAAGAGATCGAGCATTTCAGTCATCAACATAATCTAATCCTTAATGACAAGGTTGATGATGATCTAAAGTGTGATGGGTGCATGTTACCAATCTCAACTCCATTTTACAGTTGTGCCAGTTGTAATTTCTTTCTTGACAAAACCTGCATAGAATTACCCAGACAAAAAAAGTGGCAATATCACGAAAACCAACTGATTCTTTCATATAACCAACATGATCTGTTCTCCTGTGATGTGTGTAAGCAAGATTTTTGTGGGCTCAGGTACACATGTGATGTATGTGGACTCTGGATTGATATCCGATGCTTCAAATCATTGAAAGATTCTTTTAAACATGGAGGTCATGATGAGCATCTCCTTAATCTTCCAGCGGACAGAAAGAATATTCTCCGTTGCAATATTGGAGGTCGCGGGGTTCCCCCTTCGCTTGCAGATGACGGAGAGAATATTCCGCATTGCAGTGGCTGTTGTGTCAGTGAAGAATCAAAGGTATTATTAAAATGTGCGGTTTGCGATTTCAAGCTGGGTATGAAATGTGCTACACTTCCATATAAAGCAAGACACAAGTATCATGACCATCCTCTCTTCCTCACCTACATTAATGAAAATGACTACCCTTGTTGTATAATTTGTGAACAAGATAGAGACCCCAAGCTCTGGTTCTACCGTTGTGAGGAATGCGACTTCGATGTTCATCCTGAATGTTTTCTCGGGAAATACCCATACGTCAAGCCAGGGGGTGTTCGCACATATCCTGCACACCCTCACCCTCTTGCTTTGGTCGTCAAGACAGAGGATTATATTCTACAGGCATGCGATTCTTGCGGCGAGCCTTGCGATGACTTGGCCCTTGAATGTACTGATCCTAACTGCAGTTTTATCGTCCACTGGAAAAGAAGGCAATGCTTGAAGTCATTAAAAGGGTAATTGGATTGCAGTTGTTGGCTTTTTTCTTATTTTTGGGTTATGATTGTTGGCAGTTGCTAGACAGAGGATTATTATCTCTGTTTCTATTTACGCGTGTGAGATCACTTTTTTTCTCTCTGTTTTTTTCTGAACAATAAAAGATGCTATTTTATTAAAACTGTCCTTGAAGGTAGTTTGTTGTTTCTTTGTGTCTTCGTAGTGACAAAGATGTCTGACCTTCCACCATTTTTTTTAGCTTAGCAGGAAGCTCTCCATAAATTCTGCTTTTACATTTTTGTTATAGATTTTATTGTAAATGCATAGAAATATTGGCATATAAAATAACACTTATCTAACCGATATCAATTATTTTCATTCAAATATTTAATTTTTATCTCCTTAACACAATCTAATAATAAATAAATCTATTTAAATAATATTTAAAACAAAGACCTCAAGGGCATTTGATAGCTTTGTCCTTTAATAAGATATATCATGCAGAAGTAAGTTAATTCATGTTTTTGGTATTTTTTTTTTCTTAAGAAGAATAAGAATAAGCCTCCATCTTTGTTTATCTAATTTCAAAACCACGGAGGGATTTAGAGGCCCAAATCCTTAAAAAAATAAAAAACTAAATTGAAAAAAAATTATAAATCAACTAATAAAATATTACAAGTCTAGATAGTTTTTTTTTGTTTTTTTTGAAAGTCTTGTTGATTTTAAATGATTATAAAATTCTAATTTTATATAAAATAAAGCATTTAAAATCTTCTAATAAAATTTGAGTTGAATTAAGATAAAAATAAAATAAAATTATGCCCTTTACAAGATTGCTTATTTTTTAAAAAATATCATATATCAATCTCGTCTCGAATTTAAATTGTTGTTGCTTCAATTTCGCAAGTATCAAATTAAAAATCTCTAACCTTTTGTACGTGCTGGCAACATTCCCAGCCTTTTCGGTATTAAGAGTTCTTATGGCAGCTTTATTGTCATAATACAACTTCATAGTTCTTCAAGAATTCTCTTCAGCCATAACATTTCACAAACTCCATTTTCATAACCTTATGTTCTACTTAAGCGCTGCTTCTTACAACCATATTTTGATAAACCACACAATGAACTTTGAATCTGTAAATTTGATCAGAACAAGCAGAAGGCCAGCTCCGGCTATGGCCTTGAATTACTGTAGAAAATGTTTCTGTAGCAGGTATACCTGAATCACAAGTTATTTCAGGAACAAAACAATTGTTAGGACCAAGAGGATGCTATGGAAGGTTTGCAGCAAGATGTTGACATGTACAAATCTAATGGTCGAGCATGGCAGCTCTGCTTCGCCGTTTCCTCTCAAATCCTTCCAGCAGATCTTGAATGAATCCATTGCAATTCAAGAACTAGAATGTATAAATCATTATTTAAATCTAAATTTCCCCACTTTCACCAAAAGTCCTATCTGCCATTACTGGTATATATACTGATAATTCTCCATCTTTGTTCCTTCGCAATGTTGCTTTTGAAAAGAACATTGCCATTCAATCTCCAGCAAGTAGATATTAGATTATGATGCTTTAAGCTTTGATGTGAAACGAGATAGCTTGAACTTATTCACCTGAACTTTCATTTCTGTAGTCCAAATACATGCTGACGCATTTAACTAATTGCACCAACGTTTCACATGACTAAACCAAACAATGATGCCTGGAAAAACTTACTTCCTAAACCCTAACAATCAGTCAGGGGATATCTCGGAAAGTTGATACATACACTCATTCCAGAAAAGCAAAAAAAAAAAAAAAACTATGTAAGTTTTCCACAGTATACATAGCGTGGATGCCATACTAAAGTGTGAAAACTTGTTCGTGATGATAACTAACTGTTTCGGTTTCCTCGCTTTTCCTTGATCAATGCTATATCCCAAATTCTTCTTCTGGAATCAAACCTAAATGCGCCAATCCTGAAGATCAAAATGTAAGCAAAATGAAAGTTAATCAATGTCAACGTGAAGGCAAAAAGGGATTGGATCTAAACATGATGTTCTCCATTCATGTTTAAGCATTGCAGATTGAACAAAACATCTCAGCAAGTTCGAAAGAAAACAAAGAAAGAAAGAAACTGGGAGATAAATTCCTTAATAAAACTTCTAAAATATATGTGCAGAACAGTTGTAAGGAAAGATTGCAGGGAATTTTGAAGAATTAATTGAGAGAATAGGTCCGCACCCACTTTTTGAGAGGCTTTGAGTCAGGCAAAATTATGTCATCATATAATTCTAATCTCCAGGAATTTTGGTAGCATCATTCAATCATAAATTTCATAATCATCAAAGAAAACCAAGCTAAAAATATCTCAAAAAAAGCAAGAAATGTCGCCAACCATCAGTGATGAGAACATGCAAACAGGTACATAAATCAATAGGTATAGATTCATCTATAATGTTATTTTTTCTATGAATTAAATTTATTTTTTAAATAAAAATATTTATTTTCGTATAATATTTCTAATATGTTTAGTCTTCTATAATATTTTATTTTTTTTTTATTTTATTCAATCAATTTAATTTGTGTTTTTATTTTTATTAGGATTTGATTAAATAAATAAATAAATTTAACAAACACAACTGGATAAATATCTCATCTTACAAGATTAAATATCTTAATTTATATCTGTTTCTTGATTTTTCTAGTTTTATTTTTAGTTATCACTTATAAATTTTTTCATTTATCAACATAGATAGTTCTTGATTTGTTTATTTCATGTATATATAAGCTTTTTGAATTTTAACTTAGAATTTTTTTAATTACAAAAATATATCAAAAAAAACTTGTATATATAAATTGTTTTATTAAATAAAAAAAATTAACCCGCAACAAATGACGGTGAAGTATCTATCTAGTAGTGAGTGCTATTTTTGAAAATTCATTCAAACAGTGATACGAGACCTTCCATTTGCTTGATGTTTACAAAAGGTTCATTGATTCAGATGCAGAGAACTAGTTTCTGCTGTTCTTGATGATGTCTGATAAGTCAATTTTTTAGATTTGCTGGGTTTTTAGTAACACGAAGCAAACCAAACCAAAATCAATCTATATGAAAATACTCAACCCTAATATTAAGAGATTTAACTAATGGCGTAGTGAATTTAAAAAGCTCCAACTTTCATTTCTCTAATAAATCAAAATGTTGAATGCGCCAATTAGGGGATTCATACAAATAAATATTTTAGAAATTGAGCAAAATTTATTTATTTTTATTTAAAATCAATAATTTTATATATTTTTAAATTATTTTGATATATTTAAAAATTTTAAAAAATATATCATTTTATTACAATTCTAAATAAAAAATAATTTTAAAATTAATTACTACAACTCTCCCAAACATCCCCTTAACAATACTACCAAGTACCACCAAAAAAAAAAAAAAAAAAGATGCGAGGGACTGATATTATTCGGCACGCAATCAGGTCAGAAATTCTGAGTCAGCACTTAAACAAGCTAAAAAATATTGGTCAAGCAGCTCCCAAGCCAAAATTGATAATAAAATGAGCTGTGTACTTATTAAGACCAGGCATCAGATTTCTTGATATACATGGCTCAAGTTTCTTTAAGATTCAAATGTTTGGTAAAGTTGGCCTTCTCATAGCTTGTAATGCTAGTTCAATTAGGCGAGAGAAAAAAAATAATAGATAGTTAAGTTGTTATTTTTATGTATATGTATAAATTATATCCAGTTAATCTGAATTTAATTGTAGCTGTAAGTTTAGCCCTATAATAAGCACATGAATTAGCTTAACACAAAGTATGAAACAAACTAACTTTCCAAATTCGTATTAGGAATTCTTTAATATAAAAAATAACAGCTCTAAATAAATGATACTTGTTAAAATTATTATAAATCAGTTGAATATCATTTGTAAAATCAGAGTTGTATATGATCTTTCTAAAATCTCTATCTCATATCACCAATAAATGATATTTAATTCCTAGTAGTTCTGAAATAGATTAAAATCAAAATCTCTATAACTCATAAAACTCATCAACCATTTCACTTTAGATTTTTTTAAGAGACCCCAAATCGAATCCTCCCGGGTTCCTAAAAAAGCTTTCATCCAAGTCTAGTTTAATAAATCCTTCTCTAGGCTTAAGCCATGAGATAGTTACGGGGTGCCTACACACCATAGTTGAATTATTCCAAACATCGAAACACACATCTTTTAGAAAATAAATTTAACGTAACAACCAGTTATCCCCTAAACACTCCTCTCTAAGAGCTAAAATATCCTCCTCCAAATTCACCAGTACCAAACAAGAATAACCAGATGCCATACAAGATTTACCTCATAAGACATTTTCTTGTTATAATATAATAAAGACATTTGTTTACATAAAACGACATAAATTCTAAAAACCTGTAATTAATTTGGGAAGGAAACACACACATGATCTTCTTCCTTTCCCCATCCCTCTCTTCATTATAAAATCTAGAAAACCAAATAGGAATGACAATGGAGACTTTAAGGTCGGAGGTTTTTAAAGAGAAATGGTTTAATTAATGAATCCTTGTATAAGAGAATGTGTTTTTAATTTCTCTTTATATCTCTAATTATATAATTTAATTTCCAGATAAATGATTTTTTCTAACATGTTCTGTTTATTTTTTCCATTCAAATTAACAAATAAATCACACGACCTTCACAAATTATTTTGATATAAAAAATATCACTTACTCATGATAAGTAGCTCATATTTCCTTATATCTTAAAGATTATTTCTAATAAGTCTTTTGTAAGTGTAATTATATCAATTAATTATATCTTTAATTTTTAGTTAAGTTATTCAATAAAAGGCAGAATATATAACATTAAACTTCTACGTTATGTGCAATTTGCTTAAAATATTTGAGTTAATTTAAATGAGATATCATAATTTTAGTTAATTATGTATTTGTTTCACATTTCTAGGTTATTAAGAGTAAAATCGTTTTATTATAAAAATTAAACTATAAAGTATAGTTAACATTTATTAATTTATTAATTTATATAGTTCGTTATGATAGAAAAAAAAGACCTATTTGAGATTTAGCTAAAATATGTTAATTATATATACATGTAATTATTGATTTATGATTTTAATAATTAAAGGATTTTATCATTAGATTTTTAATTTTAAGTACCTTTACTTGGAAAAAGTTTACGAGGGTGTTACTAGTTATTTTTTAAAATATTTTTTTACTTGAAAAAAATATTAAAATAAATATTTTTATTTTTAAAAAATTATTTTTCATATCAATATATTTAAAAATATAAAAAAATTAATTTTAAATATTTTTTAATTAAAAAACGGTTTAGAAAGCAATTTTAAACCGCTACCCATGGGCAAATGAGTAATATAAGAAGTTGAGGAGACCCAACTCAAGTCAACGAGTCTTCTTCTCCAACCAGAAAAGACATGGGAAAGTGTCTTCTTATACACATGCTTGAACAATCTCATCCTTACGAATAGAGGAGCTTGTAGCTTTCCTCATGATCTTCTTCCCACCTCTTCCTTACAGCTAACACCCTTCCTTTCTTTTTGGGCCTCTTTGAATTTTCAGTCCTTTGAATTATTTTTCGTTTCGGCTATCTTTGATAAATGGGAAGAAGGAAGAAAATGCTTCCCCAGCAATTGATTGGTATCCGATCTTAATGGGAAATCACTGTGTTCTGGATCTCGTTGGTTGATCTGTAATGTAGCAGCAAGCAGCTGTAATTATTTAATTAGCCGTCGGTGAAGAGGTCAAGTTTCCGTTCAGAAGGTGAGTTATTAAATAATAGGAGCACCCAACTTTTATTTGCCTTTCCATTTCGATAACATATATATTCGGCAGCTTCGATTTGGCCTACCTAAGTCTTGCCTTGGCTCAACACCCCTCATTTCCTGCTCTGTCTTCTGAGAGAGACAGAGACATGGAGGTTGAACATTTTAGCCACCCAGATCATCCATTGATCCTCATTAATCAAGTTCTCGAATATAGTTGTGAACTAGTTATTTGCTCTGGATGCGAGGGACCAATATGGGGTCCTTGCTACAGTTGCACCTCTTGCTACTTCTTTCTTCATAAGACATGCGCCGAGCTGCCCCGTGAGATCAAGCGGCGCATTCATCGTAGACACCCTCTCCATCTACTGGCAAAGTCACCATATAAAGGAAATTACTATTGTAATCGGTGCAACAAAACTTTCAACTGTTTTGTTTACCATTGCTCTTTCTGTAAGTTTGATCTTGATATCAAATGTGCTTTTGAACCGGGTTTCTTGGAAGTTGATAGTGAGGCACATCAAGTTGCCCACAAGGATCATCCATTGATTTTGAATGAAGAGCAAGAATATCATGGTGAAGGAGTTATGTGCTCTGTGTGCAAGGAACCAATGTCTGGTCCTAGCTATAGGTGCACTTCTTGCAACGTCTTTCTTCACAAGAAGTGTGCTGAGCTACCCCCAGAGATCAAGAGGCACATTCATCCAGAACACCCTCTTCGTCTACTGCCAAATCATCACATGATCTGTAGTTTTTGCAAAGAAACTTGCTATGAGAGTTTTGCTTACTACTGTTTTGTGTGCGAATTCAATCTCCATATCAAATGTGCTTTTCCACTATGCGTTTATGCAGCTGATCAGGATCAGGGCCATCAATTTAGAAGCCTGCTGAATTCACCTTCATTAAAATCAATATCCTTCACTTGCAATGCATGCGGCACTGATGGAGATGACCCCCCTTTCGTGTGCACCTTGTGCCAACTCTTGGTCCACGAAGAATGCATTTCATTGCCAGGCACCCTTAAAACAGCACTGCATCATCATCCCCGAATCATCTACACCTATCAACTTCAACAATGCATCGAATCTATAAACAAGTACTGTGGAATTTGCCGTCGGGAAGTTGACTCAAAATACGGAGTTTACTATTGCCCAGACTGTGACTTCGTTGCACACGTGAATTGTAGCAGAGAATATGGCGATTCTGCAAAAGAGACTGCTGGAGAAAACGAAGAAGAGCAAAGTGTGACTGTTGATGATCAATTCATGGAACCTAGCTTTCACGTTGTCCGTGAGATCAAGCATGGAGAGGAGAGAATAATTGAAGAGATCGAGCATTTCAGTCATCAACATAACCTAATCCTTACTGACAAGGTTGATGATGATCTAAAGTGTGATGGATGCATGGTACAAATCTCAACTCCATTTTATAGTTGTGCCAGGTGTAATTTCTTTCTTGACAAAACCTGCATAGAATTACCCAGACGAAAAAAGTGGCAATATCATGAAAACCAACTGATTCTTTCATGGAGAAAAGGGCCACATAATCTGTGCCGCTGTGATGTGTGTAAGCAAGATTTTCGTGGGCTCATGTACACATGTGATGTATGCACACTCTGGATTGATGTCCGATGCTTCAAATCAATATTGAAAGATTCTTTTGAAAATGGAGGTCATGAGCATCCCCTTTATCTTCCAGCGGACAGAAAGAATATTCTCCGCTGCCGTATTGGAGGTCGCGGGCTTCCCCCTTGGGCTGCAGATGACAGAGAGAGTATTCCCCATTGCAGTGGCTGTTGTGTCAGTGAAGAATCAATGGTATTTTTGAAATGTGCGGTTTGCGATTTCAAGCTGGGTATGAAATGTGCTACACTGCCATATGAAGCAAGACACGAGTATGATGACCATCCACTCTTCCTCACCTACATTAATGAAAATGACTACCAGCCTTCCTGCATAATTTGTGAAAAAGATAGAGACCCGAAGCTCTGGTTCTACCGTTGTGAGGAATGCGACTTCGATGCTCATACAGAATGTGCTCTCGGGATATACCCATACATCAAGCGAGGGGTGGTTCGCACATATCCCAAACACCCTCACCCTCTTGCTGTGGTCGACAAGACAGGAGATTATCGTCCACAGGCATGCGATGCTTGTGGTGAGCCTTGCGATGACTTGGCCCTTGAATGTACTGATCCTAACTGCAATTTTATCGTCCACAGGATAAGAAGGCAATGCTGGATGTCATTATTGTAATTGGATTGCAGTTGTTGGCTTTTTTCTTATTTTTGGGATATGATTGTTGGGGTGAATGGTTAGCTTCATACTTATTATCTTTGTTTCTATTTTCGCATTTCAGATCACTTTTTTCTCTCTTTTTTTCTGAACAATAAAAGATGCTATTTCATTAAAACTGTCAATGTAGTTTGTTGTTTCTTTGTGCCTTCGTAAGTGACGAAGATGCATGACCTTCCACCATTTTTTTTTTTTTGCTTAGCAGGAAGCTCTCCATAAATTCTGCTTTTACATTTTTGTTATAGATTTTATTGTAAATGCATAGAAATATTGTCATATAAAATAACACTTATCTAACCGATATCAATTATTTTCATTCAAATATTTAATTTTTATTTCCTTAACACAATCTAATATTAAATAAATGTATTTAAATAATTGGTGGGGACACTAGACTCACACCGTAAATTACAAGAATATATGGACGAAGACGACGTATGATGGCCCAGCCTCTTACGCTTTGGTTGAGAGACTAAACTCATTTGGACCTGTCTCATTGTTATTTTATTTATTTAAAATTATTTATGTTAAACAGTTTGATTTGATGGGCTGAGCCCAATAGAAAGATGTTTTAGGATTTTATTATTTATATGTTTCTTTGTCATTTTATAAGACAATTTTGATGATTAATAAAAATATTACAAACTTTACATATCTCCAATCCCCTTTCTTCTCTTTTTTAGCTTTCTTCTTCTCTGAAGTTTTTTTTTTCTTGCTTTAATTCTTATTATTTATTGTCTAGCATCAAATTTGGTATCAAAACATGACTTTTAATTGTTCTTACAATTAAACGATCCACATGTTTACACTTAACCTTAGATCCAATTTGATTTTAAAAAATAAAAATTGTTCATCATGTGTTGGTCTACCTTAGTTTTTTTTTAATTATTTTTTAATTTTGGATTTTTATTGTTTTTTTTTAATATTTTATGTTGCTTTTTTAATAGAATATTTTAACTTTTACTTAGTTTAAAAATAAGATTTTAATATTTTTTTTATATTAGAAGGCATTATTTATATGTAGTCCTATTTATAATTTTTTTTTTCTTCTTTAATTTTATTTGATCGCTTTTCTATGCATATTTTTTTATTATTTTATTAAATAAAAAATTAATTATAATAAACAAAGCTATTAAACATATTTGATATATGGTTCATGTTGTGAGGTTAAATATAATACAATTTAAACTATATTAAACTATCCATTAGAAGTTTCACTTGGGTTAATTACAAAATCAAGAGGAAAGAAGCTCAAAAATATATTTAATGGACTTGTTTGGAATATTTAGGTAAGGTAGATTTGAATGAGACAACATCAACAAATGATATTTAAATTTTAGTTAATTTAATCTATATGTAAGAGAGATACAATCCATTTATAACACGAGGTTTAATTATTTTCTAAAAACAAATGAGATAGAAAAAAAAATAAATGAATAAGACAACATTCATGATATTATTCATTGACAAGAATAACATTTGAAAATATAGGAATTATTTTTAAAAAAAATATATTTTAAAAAACTTGGGTTAATTACAAAATCAAGAGGAAAGAAGCTCAAAAATATATTTAATGGACTTGTTAGGAATATTTAGATCAGGTAGATTTGAATGAGACAACATCAACAAATGATAGTTAAATTTTAGTTAATTTAATTTATATGTAAGAGAGATATAATCCATTTATAACACGAGGTTTAATTATTTTCTAAAAACAAATAAGATAGAAAACAAAATAAATGAATAAGACAACATTCATGATATTATTCATTGATAAGAATAATATTTGAAAATATAGAAATTATTGTTTTTTAAAATATATTTTTTAAAAATATATATATAAATAATATTTATTTATTTTTAAAAAATTACTTTTAATATCATTATCCCAGATCCAATTAAAAACATTTTACCACCTATCTTTTCTGATCAGTGTAGAAGGAAAAGTGATATTTTTCTGCAGGTGAAATTTGGCCCAAAGAAATTGCATATTATACCAGGTTGTCTTGGAAAATCAACCAGTAAAGATCACTGTAAACTTGCCATCAGGACTGAAGGACAAAGCTGCAAACCACACAATGAACTTTGAATCTGTAAATTTGATCAGAACAAGCAGAAGGCCAGCTCCGGCTATGGCCTTGAATTACTGTAGAAAATGTTTCTGTAGCAGGTACACCTGAATCACAAGTTATTTCAGGAACAAAACAATTGTTAGGACCAAGAGGATGATGCTATGGAAGGTTTTTCACCCCATGCCCACTGTATGCACAATTTGCTACCAATAATTTTCCTCAAGTGCCATCTTAACTTATCATGCATTTGTACTGCTATCCAGCAACACAGTGGCGTTTTTACCATTTTTTTTTCAGCACAATTTGCAGCAAGATGTTGACATGTACTAATCTAATGGTTGAGCATGGCAGCTCTGCTTCGCCGTTTCCTCTCAAATCCTTCCGGGAGATCTTGAATGAATCCATTGCAATTCAAGAACTTGAATGTATAAATCATTATTCAAATCTAAATTTCCCCACTTTCACCAATTCCAATCTGACATTACTGGTATATATACTGATAATTCCCCATCTTTGTTCCTTCGCAATGTTGCTTTTGAAAAGAACATTGCCATTCAATCTCCAGCAAGTAGATATTAGATTATGATGCTTTAAGCTTTGATGTGAAACGAGATAGTTTGAACGTATTCACCTGAACTTTCATTTCTGTAGTCCAAATACATGCTGACGCATTTAACTAATAGCACCAACGTTTCACATGACTAAACCAAACAATGATGCCTGGAAAAACTTACTTCCTAAACCCTAACAATCAGACAGGAGATATCTCGGAAAGTTGATACATACACTCATTCCAGAAAAGCAAAAAAAAGAGAAAAACTATGTAAGTTTTCCACAGTATACATAGCGTGGATGACACATTAAAGTGTGAAAACTTGTTCGTGATGATTACTAACTGTTTCGGTTTCCTCGCTTTTCCTTGATCAATGCTATATCCCAAATTCATCTTCTGGAATCAAACCTAAATGCGCCAATCCTGAAGATCAAAATGTAAGCAAAATGAAAGTTAACCAATGTCAACGTGAAGGCAAAAGGGGATTGGATCTAAACATGATGTTCTCCATTCATGTTTAAGCATTGCAGATTGATACACAGGATCATCTATCCATACGATTTTCTTTATGATTGTTCAATTCTCAATACCTTACTTTGACTTGGTTATGTCTCAGCTGATTCTACAAGTTAGTGGTGCAAATGTTTTGGTTGGTTAGGCTGTTGATCCCTTCAATGATGCAAGGAAACCCAGAATTAAATCCACCATCTGAGCATCATAATTAGGTCCTTCCATTTCAGAGTGTCGCGCAAACAGAATTGAAGCAGTTAAGCCAAAAGGGTAGCCTATGCTTACATAACCAGTAATTTCCTGCAGCTTATCAACAGCAGAACCAGCAATTGGAGATCCTATATATAAGAACAAAACATCTCAGCAAGTTCGAAAGAAAACAAAGAAAGAAAGAAACTGGGAGATAAAATTCCTTAATAAAACTTCTAAAATATATGTGCAGAACAATTGTAAGGAAAGATTGCAGGAAATTTTGAAGAATTAATTGAGAGAATAGGTCCGCACCCACTTTTTGAGAGGCTTTGAGTCAGGCAAAAATATGCTGTCATATAATTCTATTCTCTAGGAATTCTGGTAGCATCATTCAATCATAAATTTCATAATCATCGATGAAAACCAAGCTAAAAATATCTCAAAAAAAGCAAGAAATGTCACCAACCATCAGTGATGAGAACATCCAAACAGGTACATAAATCAATAAGTATAGATTCATCTATAATGTTATTTTTTATATGGATTAAATTTATTTTTTAAATAAAAAGTATTTATTTTCATATAATATTTCTAATATGTTTAGTCTTGTATAATATTTTATTTTTCTTTTATTTTATTCAATCAATTTAATGCGTGTTTCTATTTCTATTTCTATTATCGTTTGATTAAATAAATAAATAAGTTTAACAAACATAACTGGATAAATATATCATCTTACAAGATTAAATATCTTAATTTATATTTGTTTCTTGATTTTTCCAGTTTTATTTTTAATTATTATTTAAAAAAAAATTATTTATTAACATAGATAGTTCTTAATTTTTTTTATTACATGTATCCATAAAGTTTTTGAATTTTAACTTAGAATTATTTTAATTATAAAAATATATCCAAAAAAACCTATGTATATAATTTTTTTATTAAAAAAAAAAAATTAACCCGCAATATTAGAAAATTCATTGAAAATTCATTCAAACATTGATACGAGACCTTCCATTTGCTTGATGTTTACAAAAGGTTCATTGATTCCGATGCTGAGAACTAGCTTCTGCTATTCTTGATGATGTCAGATAAGTTATTTTTTCAGATTTGCTGGTTTCTTAGCAACACGAAGCAAACCAAAATCAATCTGTATGAAAATACTAAACCCTAATATTAAGAGATTTAACTAATGGCGTCGTGAATTTAAACATTGTGGTTAAATGAGTTTAGTAAAAACGAAATTAAAGCTCCAACTTTCATTTCTCTAATAAATCAAAATGTTCAATGCGCCAATGGGATTCATACAAATAAATCTTTTAGAAATTGAGAAAATTTTATTTATTTTTATTTAAAATCAATAATTTTATATATTTTTAAATTATTTTAATATATTTAAAAATTTTAAAAAATATATCATTTTATTACATCTCTAAATAAAAAATAATTTAAAATCAATTCCTACAACTCTCCCAAACATCCCATTAACAATACTACCAACAAAAAAAAGTTAAACTTACAGTTAATTTCGAATTCCTTATCCAAAACACTAATAACCCAATTGATTTTAATTAATTTACATCTTTATCTTACATGACTAAACCAACCAAAACCCAAAAAAACATAGTTCATAAGACCCTAAATAAACTGAAAAATTGATATGGAAAAAAAAAAAACTTAATGTATTAAGCACCAAATTATAACTATCCAGTAATTTCAAGGACCAATTACCACTAGTAGCAGTTCCATTAGATGCCTTCTTCTTCAATCTCCTTCCATTGATTTCTTCCTCTCATTGTTTCTCCTCCTTTCTACTCGGGGCTTTTAATTCCATTTCTCTCGTAATTTTCCAGAATCCAAATCACCAACTAATAATTTCCCTCCGCCAATTTCTTCACTCAATTCCTCCACTGCTTTCCTCAAATGCCCGTTCTCACTCTGCAAAACCTCTAATTGCCTTTTCACACCCAAACACGCCTCTGCCACCTCAGCATTCCCCGAATCCATCTCCACCTTCCCTGTCGTCCCCGCCTTCTTACTCCTCTCATCTCTACCATCCACGTGTTCAATTCCAATCTTATTCATCACAAAGACCGGTACCGTCCTAAAATTAATTCTAGCCGTTGATTCACCGCCACTCTTAATTTCAGCCGGAACCCGAACTCCCCACCGGAAACTCACCACCGCCTTGCTCCTCACTGGAAGCCTCGTCTTCGCCGTAACCTCCACACCAGAAAACAATCCCGCAACCGCACTCGCCGTCACCGGTGGCAAAACCGTAAACCTCTTCCCACAAAACAGGCCATCAACCACATCCGGAGTCGGAGTCGCAGCCTCAACGGCCTCAATCGACCCATGATCATCAGACGAAGCGCCGCCGTTCAGAATCGACCCCGTCAGATGACTCACGTGAGTCGACGACTGCGACTTCTTAATCGAAAAATCCCCAAATTGAGGCTTGAAGTGGAGCATAAAGCTAGGGTTTAAATTACTATTACCTTTACTCAATAGATTGAACTCCGCACTCATAATCATGGAGCTAGAAACCGGAGAACCGAAGTGACCGGTTCCGGTTTTGATAACGAGGGAGAAGGGGTTCCACGTGTCATTAGGACGGTAAGCGATTTTGATGGAGGGTCCAGATTGGAAGAAAGTGGAGAGATTTAAAGAAAGTTCTTTGGATTCTCCGGCTATAATTCCTGATTGAAATGGTAAACCCAAGATGTTAAGTGGCACTTTGGCTCTAAATACCGGGTTTTGCTCTTCCCGGAATTTTAGTGAGGCTTTCATTTCTTGATTCTTGAGCTCAAGGTTTAATAGTGATTTATCAATGATCAGTGAAGATTGGGTGATTTATATAGTGAAGTGATTATAAAAAGGGTTCAATTTTAGGGTTTTTTATTTGATTTGGAAGGATTTTGACATCTTGGCTGGCTGGATTGGAGAAATACTATAGGGAAGTTGCGGCTACACTTGGGAGCTCCTGTTTGGGGTGTAATTTTGCCGTTTAAAAGGATTATTAATTTTCGAAAGAAAAGGAAATATTTTGAAATTTCGGAAAACGTTGTTTATGTTATTGACCGGAGCGTTTATGTTAAACTATAGGAAATATTTTGAAATTTTGAAATATTATAGGTTTTGTCTCAACTGAAAGACTCGATTGAACTCCCAGAAATGGATGTTAAACTCTCCAGACCTAGCACGTGGATTTTGTGATCTATTTATCTGAAAAGAATGATTGTAAATTTGATAGAGTTTATTTTTAAACATAATTTTTATTTGAAAAGGAATTAAAATAATATTTATTTATTTTTTAAATTTTATTTTTAATATTAATTTATAAAAAAAATTAATTTAAAATAAAAAAAATAATTAAAAACAAAACAAGTTTAGAACTCACTCTACCGAAATTTTGTCTAAGTTAGATTGGATACTGTTTCAGACAAGCCTACATGCCCTCACCGATTTTATCAACTCCAATCAATTTGTTTTTTAAATTTTTATTTAAAATAATATTATCTTAGTTTATTTATAATTAAAAAATAATATCCTTTTATTTTAAAAAAACTAAAATGCACTATTTTATTTTGTTTTTTAAAATATTAAAATAATATTGTAGATCCAAATTGACCGGAGGTTATAGGGAATGTTTATTTAGGTGATTAAGTTTTAAAAAAAAAATGTTTTTTTTTGTCTAGAAAATATTAAATTAATTTGTTTTATTTTCTTTAATTTTTTTTTAATAGTTTTAATGGGTTTATGTTAAAAATAAAAAATACTGTTTAATATATTTTTAATTTAAAAACAGTTTTATAAAATACCGCATTACCATCACGCATTTAAATCGGATAAATACTATAACGGGTCTAATAAGTGTTCCGCCAGCAGGTTCCCTCTTGGAAGTTTGAACTTTGAATAGTAGTCGATTCCTGCAATCAAGGACTACATGAAGAGTAAATTAGAAAAAAAGTAAGCGAAGAAAAGGGGAAAAAAAGAGAGATAGAGAAAGAAAGAGAATAAGAAAGTCTTAAAAAGAAAATTGTATACATCAAACAAATATCGTATCAATAACTTAAAAACGCAGGAACCCACAATTTAAAGTTCAAATCCTCAAATAATTTAGAGGGATTTTGAATTACCTGATTAAGTTTTAAATTTAATTTTTAAAAATTATTAAATACTATAAATTTTATAATTATTAAAGATTTATATAGTTAAACATTTATAAGATTAGTTGAAGTGTGCTCTGATAAAATAATAAAAAAAAAAAAGTTTGAAAATTTTGCAAAATCCTCCGCATGCTTATAAAATTTCTAGGAAAATTTTATAAAACTGCTCCTCTAAAATGGAAATTGTACATTTTGACCCTCGGTTTATAAAATCTATTCTAGTCTCACGGGCCAATACATGAAGTCCTAAAGACCCATCTCCTTTTTGCAAAAGGCCCGGTTTTAGAATCGCTTCTGCAACCGTTTATTTCCGCTCGTGCCCTCCAAAAGTCGCACGTGTCCCGATCCGTATTGAGGACGCTTCTCCATGGCTAAAAGCAGAAGAATTCCTAATTGTTAAGAAACCGCGCAGCGCAAATAAAAAGTGAGCGAAAGAAAATAGACTTTAGACATTTCTCCCCGAAAATCCTAACAATTAAATTTAAATCTCTTTCCATCTTAATTTCAAACCCTAACAATTCCCAATTCTTTCTAATAAAACCTCACCTCCATGACCAGACCCGTCAAACGCGAACCCCACATTACTCTCCATCCTGCTGCTGCTGGTAGTACTAGCAGCAGCTGCAGCAGACTCAATAATGGTGGAGCCGAAACGAGCGATATGGGCAGTCAAGAGGCCACTGAACGGAGACTTCTCCGTTCACGTTACCGTGACGTGAAGAGAATCATAATTGGCACTCTTTTCTTTCTTTCTATTTTTCTTAATTTTCGTAGTTTGTTTTCGAGTCCTTTCTGTCTTCATTATTTACAAGTTTACTTTTTATTTGGCTTTCTTCACAGTTTGACACATGAGTGATGCATTTTTGTTGAAAATTTTGAGCAGATGGAAGAGAGGACGTTGAAAGGGTTGATTCTGATAAGTTTAATTCCATTATTAATCAAGTGGAGGACTTGCACAAATTGGGTATTCACTACTTCTACGTTTCACTAATCATTTCTATTCCTTTTTTTAATTGAGAATTAAGGCTCAAATTCTTGTTCTTGGTTTAGAATTTCATCGTTCGAACACTGATGTGCATTGAGGTTTTTTTTTCTTCTAATGCTAATTTCTTAGAGCTTTAATTCTTCCCGAAATTACTTCCTCAAAAGTGTTGCATTGAATGAGTGCTTCCCATTATTCGAACGCTTTAAATTGCTCTGTAAATGGTTTTGGAAGAGTGTTTTGGTGAGAATGGTATTATTGTTTTTGTTATTGTTGATTAACTCTTGCTATTTTTGTAAAACTAATTACGGTTCTAGTAAGAATGGTCATTTATGATTTTCTTAATTGTTCTTGGTTTTGCAATTTATGTGATCTTCAGTGCAGAAACCTAGAGAACAAGTTGCTGATGCAGAGGCTTTATTGGATATAACAAACTCTTTGGTAGCGTCTGTTAAGGCGCATGGACATGATGGAATAACACCTTCAGATTTTGTCAATGGTCTCCTTAGAGATTTTGGCCGACAAGATGGGCCTAGTACTAGTGCTGACGGTAGCAGAAATTTGATTGCTTGGAAAGATATTGGAGTTGCTGTCTCACATATTTTCAGTAGTTGTCCTGGATGCTGTACCATGTAATAGCAGCAGAACATTGTCCTTTTTGGAACACCCTTTTGTGTTGGAAAATTTTGAATGAATATTTTTTCATCTTTTTTTTTTCTCCTGTTTAGGGTTGGGCCGATGGATACTGAGTTAAAGCAACGGAAGGCTGTTGTTGGTAGAAGACGTACAAGACCAACCGGAAGTGTTCAACCCGAAGAGGTGAGGGTGCTTTATATGCTTGTGCAATTGGTTTCTGTTTTGTGAAAAAAGTTGATTGAGTTGGAGTGGCAATAACCAAGTTCGACTGCTATATGCTTAACCTAGGAATGGAAAGAACTATTCTTCTGTTACTCTATCTTGTTTATTCACCTTCAAATTTTATTGAATTATTCAATTGAGACCTCAAATTGCTCATTCTTCAATCATTTCAGCATTAATATATGTATACCTGAATCCCTTGTCTGGAATCTAGGGTACCAAGTTTTCCTGTTACTTTGTGCAGGTCAATGACAGTGGTGCAAAGGAGAGAACAGATACTGACAAAAATATGGCAACTATGTTTAGTATTTTAAAGAATAAAAGAAGTGTCAAGCTTGAAAATTTGGTTTTGAATAGAAACTCTTTTGCACAGACAGTGGAGAATTTGTTTGCTTTATCATTTCTAGTTAAAGATGGAAGGGCTGAAATAAAAGTGAATGAGAATGGCTGGCATCTTGTTTGTAAGATTTTTATAAATGCTTTCATTCTAAAATGCCTTTCTCCGCCTTTTTTTTCCTTCTTATTGTCTAAGAATCCCCTACATTTCAGCTCCAAGGAATGCACCTGATGCTGGTAAAGTAGTCTCAGGGGAGGTAGCTTACCGGCACTTTGTCTTCAGATTTGACTTCAAGGATTGGAAGGTACCTGGATCTTAGTTTGATGAATTAGATTTATATTTTTTATGATAAATTTCTGCAGAATTTTTCTTTTATTTATAAATGCCGACCATTTTAAGGATTTTAGCCTAAGTTGGGTTCTCTAGCAGCATAATGGAATAGTAGCACAAGTACATAAGTGCAGAATAATTATCTTAATGATTATGGAGTAGTTATTTGAAGATTTGATTGTTGCAGGTGACGACCTAAGATAAACTTGTTGGTTTAACATAGTGGTAGGAAGTCCAGATAATTGAGTGTTAAGCTTTGTGTACACACTGCACTTGCCTCATATTCCTTTCACAAGAAACCATGTGCCCAATAGATACATTTACCTAGTTTAATTCTTATATGTTATACCAATATTGCCTCTGAAGTTTGTTGCATTTTCTGATAATGTATTTAGAAAATAAACAATCTTCATAGCTGGTCTAGTTTCTGATGTGTGCCAACGCAAAATTTTGCAGTTGATGATATCTGCTGTTGCGGTAGGGGAGGAGCTAATGCCAAATAGGAATCAAATAAACATGCCAAGTGATAGCCTAGCAGATCCGATACCTGTAGAAACTCAGGCAGGAGGACCTACCACTCCCATTCGGAAGTTCTCCAGGAACCGTGGTTTGGTTTTACAGGAGAAGACAGTTGTGGAAGACTCAACTCCTGAGAATGATAATATCCAAGTAAGAATACCCGCTATTCGGAAAGGGAAGCGAAAAATGAGGTGAGAATGTAAGCATGCGGGGGGGATTCAGCCAGAAGATATTGGGACCTCCCCATGAGTCAGTCACATAGTCGTGTACATGCATAGAATGATAGAGGTTAATCAGTGTTTTAGCATTTAGGCCATCATATTAATCGTGGCCTTTTTCTGTGTTCCCTAGGGATTCTTTTTGGTAGAAATTTGAGAAGCAAATTAGCAACCATCTCTGTTCTCTCATCCTCTCCCTGGTGTTTTTTTTTTTTTTTTTTTGAGCATGCTATTTTGTGAAGTTGAGACCACGATAACTAACCAAAAAATTCCTTTGACATAAAGCATCCCAATATTTATTAATCCAATAAATCTGCTGCACAAGAACACTACAGCCTCCGATTCATTTTTGTTGCTTACTGAACACTAGATGATGACATAAATTAATTTTATCATTTTGATTTGTATTCTTGCTTAAAGCAGGAACATCAGGTGTTTGAGAGAGAGAGGGAGGGAGGGAGGGAGAGAAACGACAACACCAACGTTTTAAAGCTATGGAATGTCATTAAGAAAAATAAGTTCCAATTAATTAGGTAATTGCAAGGGCTGACAAGATTTTTTGGAGGATCGATTTATTTTTTGCAAAATACAAAATTTTCAGCTGGCACAATAAACAACATTGGAATTTCAACCTCGAGCTCTAGTTATCTTTTGGAATGTCAAGATCCACAAATATTGGGCTGTCAACTCCCACTCCCATAGCATTCAAACCATTGTCCACATAAACAACTGCTCCAGTGATAGCCGAAGCCAAGGGTGAAGCCAGGAAAGCAGCTGCATTCCCCACCTCCTCTGCAACATTAGATTTCAAGCTCAGGAAGGAAGAACAAAGCATGTGATTATAAGGCAACATTTAGCTGTGAGTGCTATTACGAAACAGTTTTCAAATTTGGTTTATTTGATTGGGGGTCAAAAATGAGTCATAGCAAGGGAAAGCCAAACTCTTAATTTTTGAACTTAGATTAACACTTTCATGTAGTTTATGTAATTGTCCTTTTTGTTTCTTTTTATATAACAGTACAATCAAATGGAGACCAATTAGTATAGTTCATAGCTTACCAGCAGATAGTTCCTTCTGTAAGGGTGCATTAGCCGATGAGTAATCGATCATCATCTCAATAAATCCAATTGCTTTCGCGGCACGACTTCGCAAGGGGCCTAAAAATATTTGTGAGAACAAATATGTGAGACACATGCACACACAACCCTGAGTATGCAGGGTAATTTAGCATGCTCAGCATTTGACCCAGCAATCCAGAGAAGAAGAAGAAGGAATACAGTCAAAGACATGAATGTGCAATTCTGAGCCACCAGTTCTGTTGGTGCTCATGCTTCAGAAGATTGCATTTGCATTTCACACACCTAGAGAAGAACAACGATGCTAATGTTCAAACTTGCAGAAATATAGACAAGAGGACGGATTGGTCTACTCCTGAGTAGTGTGTATAGACAGCTCATATACCTCAAGACCCAAATGGCAGCATGATTCACAATTTGTCCAATGCAGGGATGCTCTATTTACCTGTGCAAATTACAGTTAGGGTGAAGGCCTTTCCATGTTGTGCACATGGATCCACCATGAATGGTTGCATGAAGAATTAAAGAGAGAAGCTGGCTGGCTGAACTGACTCCTTAGAGAAACACATGCATGTCAAAAGGGTGTAGGGGGGATCACAGAGAATACAAGTATCTCAACTTCAGCAAGAGATCTTCTTAACAATTATCAAATGGCAATGATCTTCGGATCACACAAGTGCAATAGATGGCTGCAGTTTCGTTCATGCTCTAAATATTTATGTTTGAAATAAAAAAATCTAATACATTCTTGAGCATGTGCCATTGGGCCCTAAATATAGTTCAAGAGATTGCAGGATTGTTATGCTCCTAGCTTTGGCCCATGTAATTTAGTTAACTAGAAATAGCCAATATACCTGCAGATATAGTGTTGACTCTGATTTTGTGTTTTCTTCCAGCTTCAAAAGCCAGCACCTGAATCAAAAATGGAAAAATCGAAATGAATGCTAGAATATGGTAAGCTAGAGATATAGAAAAAAGAAATGGGAGAGAAATAAGAAACCCACTCGTGTATCACTCTCGAGAGCAGCCTTTGCTGAACTCATGCCTCCACCATATCTGCATATGTAACAATTTATAATGATGTTTTTGAAAGGGAAAAAAAAGAGGAAGGCATGGTGACTTCTAGAAGCAATAAAAAAGCATGTGAATACCCTGGAATGATCCTTTCAGAAGCAATGTAGGTGAGAGAGATTGAAGCGCCACCTGCAATATCAACATTCAACATTGAAACTTAATTTCCAGGAATAATCACTGGTGATGCCCAAGAAAGAAAATAGGATGATATTTATACCTGGATTCATTATTGAAACAAATTCTTTCAGTAACGAAACAAAGGAATAGCTCGAAGCTGAGATGGCAGCGAGATATCCATTCCTGGATGTCTCTAGGAGAGGTTTGCTAACCTGTGAAGTTAAGTGATTCAGTGACACAAAAATCTTGAAAAGAAGCACAAGAGGAAAAATGAATATCACAAGACCTCTGGCCCATTAGCAAGTGAATGCACAAGGATGTCAATGCTTCCAAAATCCTGCTTCACCGATTCAACAAGCTCCTGCAAGACATATTACTCATTATAATCTGGTTTAGTATTTTAACTCAGCAGATGGAAAAACAAGTACATCCTAACCACCTACTCAGAAAAACAACAGATTAAGATAAGTTCAATTAATTTCATGTTTCGCAGATCACCGTGACAGATTGAGAAGGAAATGACTTTGTTCCTGAACAGAACTCAGAAGTAAATTGAACACCAAGTAGAAGCACTAGATTTATGCCCTCACAAACACTAGCATGCAATGCTGGATTCTTAATTTATGCAAATTATTTCATGAATTAAACCAAGCAGCTAGTCCTCATGAGAAAGGAAAGAACAAAAAGATTATGAGAAAATAAAATGACCCGGCCATCTTATCCTGTTAGAATTACTTTTGAAAATTCATTTAATGTTACTCAAGTCCATCAGTTCAAATAAGTAGGATTGGTATCCAACCGGTATATTATAAATGCAAAAGCAATTTCCACATTTAGCTTGACCATGTTTTTGTGGATGGCAACTCATAAACAAATAAACTAATTCAAAGAATGTTTTATTACACTTCACGGGAATGCAACTTAAAAATTATAAACTCATGATATCTCATTTTCGGACTTCACCACCAAGTATGAACCAACCAACTAATGAATCAAACAGATTAATGGGTAGATATTTCATCAAGCATGGTTGGAAATAAGACAAGTATGGTACCTTAACAGTCCATTTTGAGGACCCTGCATAACGTTTGTTTGATTTTACCTGCACAAACCCACTAATAAGAAATACAAACAAAAATAAAAATATTATACATATCATCTAAGAAAATTGATTAAATGCTATCATTACATCCTCAGGAACATCATCTGGACTGTCATAGACTGCATCCATTGGGTAAACTTTAGTAATTTCCATTAAAGAACCATCTGGCAATCTGAAAAATCAAATTGCAATAACAATCAGCAGTAAGCCAGAAATTGATCATTAAATATTGAATCATCTGCATACATTTCATGAAATGTTAAATTTTCTCTTACACGCATGATTCATCAAATTTCCCACGCCGTAGACTGCTTTCAAATATGTTCAATGCCTGCAGAAAGAAAAATATAATTTTTGTCAGAGGCTTTATTGTCAGAACTTGAGAATTACAAAGGCCACAAGGGAATAAAGTTGGATCAATTTACATACAGGCACCCATGTACCAACAATAATCTCAGCACCAGCAGCAGCAAGGGACTTCGCTATTGCCCAGCCATATCCTTGGTCATCAGCTACTCCAGCAATAAATGCTCTCTTACCTGGAGACAATGGTCCCATTGTTAGATGTACTGGATATTATATTGTTTAGCTGGAAATCATTTCAGATCACCGCAGAAAATCATGTGGCTAGGAATAGCAGCATATATGGAATTGAAATCTTCTAATGAAATAGAAAATTCAGGGGCAACATGAGAAAGCCTCCAAGTCAAACCTATGCACTTGTAAACTAGTCGATAAACACAGTAGACAAATAGGACCAATTGTCAAGCCATTTTTACTAATATCATCGTTTTTAACATTTCCTAGTTTTGCATTGTTTAATTTGAACAAAGTATGAGAACTATCAAAGGATACTTAAAGCAGCGATAGTAATTGTGGAAAATATGCAAAGATGTGAATGAATTTTGATGTCAGCCTTGGAAAGGTTGAAAACTATCAAAGGATACTTAAAGCAACTATCATAATTGTGAAAATCATGCAAAGATGTGAATGAATTTTGAAGTCAGCCTTAGAAACAATAGGGAATAAAAGAGATGCCTGACCTCTTAAATCAACAGGCAATCCTGGCAGAGGCTTGTTCTCATTTGCAGCAGACATTGCTCTGGTAACAAGCTTCTTAAATTTTATTGGTGGTGAGAAAATGCTCTGGAAAAAAGGTTGCCTTGATGAGATGTGAGAGGAGATTGTAAGCCTATTCCAAGATGCCTCTTTAGATTCAGTACTGAAACTTGCTGCGCTTGACATGAATACTTTACGAGAAGAAGAAATGCAAGGCTTGATCATTGCCATGTTTGTGGCAGGAGTTGCAGCCGTAGCCATTTTGTAAAGTCAAATCACCAAGTATAAAAACAATTCTGCAATATTGAAAAGAAAATATATAATTAAAGCAGAAACAAGGTAAGGCCATATATCAAAACATAAACCTGGTTCGTGTAGCTCCCAGAGGTAATTTCTAACTAACAGGAGAACTTGAAGGATGAAAACTTTTTACAGTATCCAATGAAATTCACAATAACTATAAAGTGTTCTTCCAAGAAAATCAAAATTACCGAAAGAGAATTTAAAATCTACCTTGTTCATAACTGAAAGATATAAAATGACAATGCAACTTTTTACCACTAAATTATGGAGAAACTCACTCCGGTGCTGCTTTTAAAAACAAACAATTCCAAGCCAAAATATAGAATTATTCCACAGGCACAAAACATAGCATCAACTAGAAGTCCTGGAAACATTTTCACATAACAAGTTTTGTCACAAACCTCAAAACTTAACAGGACCACTCTCAATTCCATTATACAGAACAATTTACATGGACCATATTTATGTACAAAGCATGCGAGGCCTAGATTGACGATGCAAAGAAAACATAGATGAAACATGAAATAAAAGTATATGTCTGGTGTAAACAATCATCCATGTAGCCAATAACAATACATTTTGAGGTGCCCAGTTGAGAGATGATCACAAAAACAATAGCAAAATATGTGTTCAGTCAAGATTAAGCGCACCAACATTTCATTTCTTGATCAATATGAAGAGCAGGAAAACACTTGAAATGAGAACCAACAGAAATACTAATGTACTAGATTGAATTGTTAACACAAAAATCATGAGACACTGGCCATGTCAAGATCATTTTGAAACTCACCTCTGTTGTGAGTGTGATGGCCGAGATTTGAGCTAGAAAGAAGGGGTCTTTTGTTTGGATACAAAAGGAAAATGTGTTGATTTGGTTTATAAATTAAGTTGGTGGTTTGGGGTTTCGATGAAACCAAAGTTTTGGTTTTGTTTGGTGACAGTTGGTTTGGAAGCTTTGAAATTGCCGCAGGAACTGGTAGAGAGAGCTTTCCCTGTTGGTTTTGGCGCCCGTTTGGAAATACTCTTTTGCCCCCCTGCTGGGCCTGAACCCAGTAGAACCTTGTAAAGAGTGCTTGAATGCTTTTATAAAAGTATTTATTAATCTGTACTTTTAAATATATATTTTTTTAGTGTACACCTAGTTTTTAGTGAAATCGTAATTTCACTAGAATATAGCGGTAAAATTGTAATTTCGTGGAACCAGGACTAAACTGTAATTTCTGTTATCTTCAACCGCCACGCAGATTTTCTAGCTTGCAGGCTTGCAGCACTAATTTTCTCTACACAATGCTACCATATTTCTCTATTTCTTTCTAATATCCAAATTTCTTAAGTTTTATCCAAAACACATAAAAAATATTTCAATTAAACAAACCACGTAACAGTCCATCTCTACTATTCATGTTCATATGAATATATTTTTACCCACACGCTAATAATTTCAACAAATCCACTAACATATAATTAACATCACATAAACCCTAAAATTCAACAAGTTTATATAAGAAAATAAAATCATATAACAAAATTTTAAAAAAAATAAAGGAAAATTACTCAAACATAAGGATTTTATGGTTAATAGCTAGTTTGGGATTTTGGAAAAGTTGCATAAATTAATTGGAAGAAGAATAAGCTCTTGCTGAAAACAAAGGGAAAAAAGAAATGAACCGATGAGGCACACCTGCTTACACATACACGTATATAAAGCCAAGGCTTAAGCAAAGCTAATTCTAAACAATTGGGCTAGAGTCGAAGGGCCATCAAATTAAAAAAAAAAAAAAAAAATGGCCTCTCACGTGATAGATCTAAAAAGCTAAAATTAAACCGAATAAAAAAAAATATTTTACATGTGATCCATTTTTTCAGCAATATAAAAAATCCAAACCATATTTATAAAACTCCTCTAAGTAGTTCAATATAAATAGGATTGTTTAAGAACTCTTGTTAATTTTCTTAATTTGAGAAAAAACTCATTCTTAAATTCAAATAATTCTTTTCCTAGTCACGTGGATATTCAATCAAAACATTTGCATTTCCATAATCCTTTATGCAAGCCTCAAGTTATAATCTTTTAACATCAATTACATTACTTTCCAAGCCATGAACGATTCCTTGAATGAACATCTCAACTCCATCACTTTTTTTTAGCTTTACTATGTTTTGAGTTATTGATAATTATTTATGAAATGTTGTTGAAAACATTGATAAGTTCATTATTTTTCTGTCTAAGAAAATCAATTTTGGTTCCATTAATTTTAGAATTATTTTTAATCACATGTGAAGCATATTTTTTATGATTTTTTTTCATCAAAACTCATTTTTAGACCAACTCTCTCAACCTGTTGCTCAACTAATATAACAAGAACTTCATTGACATATTTAGGATCATCATAAACTAAGATTTATACATCAAAATCTTCTCCTTTACTATCATTTTTCTCATCCTCATTGAATTTTAATGGTTGATTCCAATCCATAAAATATCTAAAATCATAAAAAAAAAAAATCTAGCTTCTTTAGTACTTTTTTCTTACTAAATTTTCTCTTATATATCCCGATAAAAAAAATGCATAGTCTAATTATTATTGCTAAAAGAACCATTTTCAAGAACATTAACTTTTATATCAAATTCTCGATATGGAATTTTATTACTTTTTCTTTGATGTCGAGAAAAAGAATCATCACTTGAATCATGGTGTATTTAATGAAGGAAATAATTGATTTCATTATCATTATGGTTTTGATTCATAAATTGATCAAGTTGTTCCTGGATTTGTTGGATATGCCTTCTCATTTCATTAATTTTAAGAGCACGAATCTGCCTCTTAAATTCTTGCACACGATGTTCATAAACAACAATGGTTTTAAACTTAAAATTCTGATACTAACTTATATTGATATTGTATAAATATCATAAAGTAACGGATAATTCACATAAAAAAATGATTTTGCTCATCACTCAAATGTGCAAAACAAAAGAGATACAAAAACAAACAACTCACTATTTTAATGATAAAAATAAAATCATTACTTTAGAGATACAAAGTTAAGGTATAAATCCACCACTAAAAAATGAAATATAAAACTTGACAGTTTGTCAAAAGACCGAGTCAAAAACTCTGAATTCAAATTTTACAAAAAAATCATTAATACATGGTCTGAATCATAAATATATATCCAGAACAACCCTCCAAGTATAGGGAAACACTAAGATGATATTATTAAGATCTAAATAAATGAATTGGATAGAAAACTAGACTAATATTAACTAGCACACGATTAAACATAAACAAACACTTAGAAAACTTAAAAAGCAAAATAAATATAACTTTTTACAGAAAAATTTAATGCATGTATGGTTGGACAACTTGGAAAAATCACATTCTAATCTTGAGACATTCAAATCCAAGCTGAAAGTTGTCCCACGAGCTAATAGTAAATATTCTCAAGGATTTTATTTGAATTGCCAACCCAAACTTAAGCAGTTCAATACTTCAATATAAATAGGACCATTTAAGAGTACTCTCAAGTAAAAACTTCACTGTTTATATCAACAATGAAGCTTTATAATACTTGTTTTTACATCAACAATGAAGCTTTATGATACTTGTTTTTATATTATTTATATCAACAATAAAGCTTTATGATACTTGTTAATTGTTTTAGTATAATAGGGTAATTAAAAATATTTAAAGAATAAATATAGTTACAACACTCACTGCTAGTACCATAAAAAAAGGATATCGGGCTAAAAGACCTAGTTTGCTTAGGCCAGGCCCAACGAGTAGAGGCAACAACTCGTCTAGGCTCGACCCATGCAAACTAGATGCAACCTTACTCATACCCAGCCTAGCGTGGGAAAAATCCAACCTCTTTGTGTATTTTTTTACATATTTTTTTTTATTTTGACTAATTTTTTTACATTATTTTTTTAGTATCCTCCATACAAGAAACTTTATCATACAATTTAATAAATAAAATATTTAAACCCATATTTTTTATTGAACGAACAACATGATCAACCAAGCATCATTCTCTAAACCAGTAAAGCCCACTCTCTTATTTCACAAGGTAAGAATCTTTTCAGCATAGCCACCTTGGAGGATGAGCTATAAATATCCTTGTCACCTCTAAATCTGACATTCACAATAAAAAAGGTAAGCTGTGAAACAAGTTCTTACAATAATTAATCACCAGTAAGAGACTAGGACTTTCACCTCTCGACCACACACAAAAAAATCACCTCTTTTATTTTTTAATTTTTTTTTTATCAATTTATCCTTTAAATAACAAAAATTGGTTTAAGCATAAGAGGAGAATTGTTTTGAAGGTAACACCATCATAATCCACACTAGTACAAACCTGATTTTTTATTTGCCATGAAAAAATCCAAAGAAATTATTGAAGTTTTTCATGGACTTCATCACTTACAATTCTAAAAAGAAAATAGTTTTGCGAATTGTAATTTTATGATAAATATATATAGGGAAGAATGCGTGAAATTAGACTCATTTTATAACTTTTTAACCAAAATCTTATTCCGTTCAGCCAAGTTTTTATAAATGCAACAAAACATTTTTTTGTCAAATTTTTCTTCTTTAACAATAATGAAAAATAACTTTAAACCAGTTTTTATATATATATATATATATATATCGAAACTAAAATTTTTATTATTAAATTTTATGTTCCCTTCATGTTGAAAATAACCTTCTTGAAATATTGTAACAAGATTTAAATTCAAAAAATCGAAAAAAATGAACTAACCTTTTCAGCTAATAACATAATAATAATGAAAAAGTTTATCACTAAGCCAAACATGCACAGATTAAAATCATATAGGTGATTCAAGATTAAAGCCGAGCTTTAATTAAAAAAAAAAAAGAATTAATACAGTATAATAGTAATAAAAACTTGGATTGATGAATTATTCAACCCGAAAAAACCTGCTATTTTTTTTGTTTTCTAAATGATATTAATTCTATTTTTTTACAAAATAAAAAAAATTAATCTAACTTAACTTGTTCTTAATGAATTTCTAAATTAAGTTCAAGTATGTATTTAATAATATGATATATAGAGCTTTGCAAAAGTATTTTTTTAATAAAAAAATATATTAAAAAATATTTATTTAATTAATTCTCATATTACTTTATTAAAATCATAAAAAATAACTTTAATTTTTTTTAATTTAATACATTTTTAAATAAAAAATAATTTTAAAAACATTTTATAAAACGGAATGATGGAGTATAAAAACAGTGGGAAAAAAAAAAAACCCTCTAATAATCCTGGAAATAAATATAAAATAATAAATCAAACTCCTCTTAAATAACCAATCATTAAAATATAAAAATAGTTCTCTCTCTCTCTTCGAGCCCTGCCAGCTTTAGCTGCTTCTCCAGAAAGAAAACCCTTATCTGGGGGTGAGGGTTTATGCTCCTGTTTCTATATCTCTTGTCAGATTCAGGGGGTTAACTCTTTGAGTTCATTACCTAATTGGGATTTTCCAGCTCGTTTTTATTTGGATCTGAGATTTAAATCGATGATGGATACAAGAAAGAGAGGGAGACCTGACTTCGGCACTAATGGTTATGGTGGATTCAAGAAATCTAAGCAAGGTCAGTTCTTTCTCTTAATTTCAATATCCAGCAACTTAATTTCTTTAATTACTATCTGGGTTTTATGGGGTTCATATTTTTTTAGTGATTTATTTATGCTTTTGATCATTTTTTTTTCTGGATTTCTATGTCTTAGCTATTAAGAATTTGTTATCTGTACAGTGTTTCTTTAAGGAGAAACTTAGGCACATACGTTCAAGGAAAAATCTACAATCCTTTGCTTGTTTTAAAATTTAGGTACACGTCAAGAATGGAACTTCTAATCCGAGGAAAAACTGGTTGATTGTTATCTTTGTTGTTTTGTTTTGTTTTCTTTCTAAGATGTAATTTATGGTTTTATATTCTTGTTAGAAAGTTTAAAGCATGGTGTCTTGGGGGTTAGCTGGTTAGGCTTTCTTTTACATTGGTTGCAGCTGTAATTTAGCTTGCGTGCATGCCTCACCTTTGTTGCTATTTCACTGGTAGGAATTAACCTCATTAGCTTTGATTTTAGTTGTGATTTGCTTGCTTATCCCACGTCTTCTGCTCATTTTTGAATGCTGGCATAGTATTGTCAGGCACTACCTCTAATGTCCTTGTTTAATAAAAAATTTAACTGTCGTTTGTCGTTGAACATGCAAATTTTTTGTCTGGAGAAACTTGCATTTATTACAAGTTATACTGTAGGCACCGATATTGTAGCATTCATTTATTGGGTGAAAAGCTGCAAACAGAATACTTCAAACCATGCAAGCACTCAAATTAAATTATCCACAAACTTTAAGAACTGTTTCTCATTACCAAAAGATTGCCCTTTATTTGAGTAATATAATGTATTATATTAACCCAATCATCCTTCATTGACTTTGAGAGATTTTTGGTTTTTCCTCAAACTCACTTTTGTTACATATTTGTAAAATCACCAAACATAACTAACAATATACAGCTTCAAACACAAATACATTTGGCCAAACAAAAACCAAATCATCTCCAAGCATCAATTAAACATGCCCTGAACAAAGTGAAACTCACAACAAAAACAACACCACCCATAAACTTCATTGGAGACTTTGGTTTACTGATGAAGTAAAAAAACGGTGACAGGGTTACCCATATAAGTGGATGCTACATGAGGGTTAAAAATTTGTTGGAATGTAATTGTCAATGTACATCTCTCATTATGCCTTATGCATTCTTTATGTTAGTTGGGCGATTTTATTTAAAGAGCTTCAGTTTTTGTAGGGAATGCTACTAGTATTAAACTTTGGAATATTCTAGAGTAAGGAGATTAAGAATCTGGAAATCTTTTAACTAAGAACAAGTAATGAATGTTTGTAACAGAAATGGACTCCTTATCAACTGGTGTAGGAAGCAAATCGAAGCCATGCACCAAGTTTTTCAGGTTCAAATCTTCTCACCTAAATAAGTATCTTGAATTTCATCTTCTATCCTTTAATATTTAGAAGTTACTGTAATTTTTTATTTATTTTTTATTTCACAATATAAGTTATGTACTGCCCTAATGAAGTGGGTATTTAGCTGTTATACAAGTCCTTAATCATAACTGTGCTTTGTTCAGACTAAGTTAATTAATGGAATTTCATTAGGGACTTTGGTTTACTATTGAACTACAAAAAAGATAATTGCTTGCTGGAATATAAGACAGTTATTTGAAGATTGATATTATTTTTATACCAAGGAATGCCTTCTGGCTGTCCCTGCTTCTTTAACAACAGTAATATTTAACATTAGGTTCAGCTATTGAACCCACTTCCTGTTGATAAATGTGGAATCTGTTAAGATAAATCTCAGGTATGATGCCAGAAATTTTGAATAAAGGATTTTGCTGACATGGACTTGTATTACTATAGCAGCAAGTTCTATTTTTATAGATTTGTATCAGTTTGTGATCGCTATGTTATTAGTCATGCCACTGAAGTTTATGCTATGCTATCTTCTAGTCAATGATAAAGTTAACAGTTTGGAGTCTTGTTACCTTAGCATGTCATCACATTATGGAATCTTAGTTTAATTGCATCAGCTATTTCCCTTATTTCTGGTTATAACAGAATTTTGACATGAAATTTCATTTTTATAGGAGGTAGCGTGTTCTGCTTTCATTCCTGATATTTGGGGATGCTGTTATACAGCATTCATCATGTGAACCTGCATTATTATCAGAGTTAATTGCCTTTTGGTTATTGTGTGCAGTCGATAGTTAGAAGAATAAGCTTGTAGTCAAGCATTTGAATCTTTTTTAATTCTCAAGTGATAGTTGCAGGCCTTATTTGTTCAATTAGTATTTAGCTTTTAGATGAAGTGCTTTTTTGACTGTTAAGCAATATCATTTATTTTACTTTTATAAATGGTGGATTGACTTGCAGAACTGATTTCTTCTTTTTCTTGGTTATGCATTGGATTGCAGTACTGCTGGCTGTCCATTTGGCGAGAGCTGCCACTTTCTCCACCATGTTCCCGGTGGCTACAAGGCTGTGGCCCAGATGGTGAATCTGGGACCTACTGTCGCTTTATCACCTGTCCCTAACAGCTCTGCTCCGTCTGCTGTTAAAAGCCGGCTATGCAAAAAATACAATAGTGCTGAAGGTTGCAAATTTGGTGATAAATGCCATTTTGCGCATGGCGAGTGGGAACTTGGCAAGGCTTTTGTTCCATCCCACAACGATCCTCATGCTGCTGGAAGTGTTCCAGGACGTCTGGGTGGTCGGGTGGAGCCACCCCCTCCTGGCCCTGCCACCAGCTTTGGTGTCTTTGCCACCACTACAAGAATCAGTGTAGATGCCTCCCTTGCTGGATCCATCATTGGTAAGGCTGGTGTGCATTCCAAGCAGATCTGCCGCCAAACAGGAATCAAGCTATCTATTAAGGAGCATGAAACAAATCCAAATCTCAAGAACATTGAGCTAGAGGGGTCATTGGAACAGATTGCCCAAGCTAGTAAGATGGTAGAAGAGCTTGTGAGGGTGACTTCAGCAAATGCCGCTGCAAAAACCTCTGGGGGTCATGGGGGCCATGCCAACCCAGGAAGCAACTATAAGACTAAGTTGTGTGACAATTTTGCCAAAGGGTCTTGCACTTTTGGTCAAAGGTGCCATTTTGCTCATGGGGCTGCCGAATTGCGCAAGTCATCAGTGTGAGTGGACTCTTCAGTTTTCCTAGTTAGTTTATGGCTCTAGCTGTCGTGCAGTCTTTGTACGAGTGAGCTCTATTTTAGTTCTGGCTGTGCAATGGTACTTAGCGAGAGAAAATTATGATCCTACTTTTTGGGGGCTTCTTGTATACTTTTTAGAACTATCATAGCTTTAACTTCCAATCTTCCTCAATTTTATGTATCATACTCTGGCAGCTTGTCGATGCTGAGCCTGGATTTATGTTTCCGAGTAGATAATAATAGCTTTGTCGGATTTGCTAGAAACGCTGGACTTTTGTATGTTATGACATTACTTTCTCTAAGGACTTGTATTGCAAACTGCAATTCTTCTGTTTCACACTCCAAATCCTTCGAATTATTCAATGGCGATTTCTACCTGATAATGACCAGGTGCAAAACTTTCTATAATTGTTCGGTTTCTCTATCATGGTTTGAGAGGTTTTAATCGGACAAGGTTTTTCCCTGTAATGCAGTAAGATACAGAGACTACAAACAGACAGAGTGTAAAATATCACTGCAGAATAAAATCATTGCCCTAGGTATTCAATTTCTCGAATCAATGCCGAGGCACATTAACCGTAATTACCTCATGAAGTGTGCCCAGGTGCTTACATATGGTTAGTTCAACAGAATACGGAGATTCTATCTGTCTTATGTTCTCCATTATAAAAATAGGTGTTCTTGGTGGGATTTCTAAAGTTGATGCGTGGGGTGTTCTTGAAAACGAAAGACGAGAGTTTGTAATGGGTTTGAGACAGTACAAGAATAGCTGCAAAACACGTCGCGGTATATTTTATTATACATTGCTTTTCTGATACCCCTCGTGGGTCAAATTGAAGTGGACCATATTTAAATTATTATTTTAACATTATTTATGTTCCTCTTTTTTTTTAAGATGGAAAATTAGTAGTTTGATCTTACACTGCTGATATTTTTTTTTATTGTAGAAAATATATTAAAATAATATAAATAGTTTTTATATTAAAAAATTGAGATTCTAGGCATTGTGTTGAATAAGATTAATAAACTTAGTTAATTTAATAACATAATTAAAAAATAAAATATCAACAACAAATTAAGAGGAAAAAACAACAACGATTGAATACAAAAAATAAACACTTTTTAATATTATAAAAATATATTTGTACAATATTCATAAAAGAGATGTTTATGTTTTTAAAGAAGAGAAATTTAATAACAGGTTAATCTTAATTAATTTAATAATATGATAAAAATATAAGGTAATAAAAAAATTGAATGATTAAATAAATAAAAAATTAATTCATGTTAACTTTTCAATTTATATGAATAAAATAAAATAAAATTATCATTTAAAGTTGCATATATTAAAAATCTTATAAAAAATAATTTAAAAAAAAAACAAATTCAATCTATATAAATTTTTTTAACAAAAATCCTCAGATGAGTTCTACCATACACTTAAAAAATTAAACAGGTTAAATAAACTAAACAAACCACCTAGAAGAGATATTAATCGCAATATAATTATTTTTTTATCTAACCCATGGTGAAACACGGGTCAGATAAGAGTATTTGTTTAAACTTATTTATTTATTTATTCTAGTAACAATCTAGTTTACGAGGATGTATCAATTGAATTTTCCATCGGAAAGTTTCTTCTTAGTAAACCATATAGAAAAGTCACATACTTCAACATTAATACTCCATTTCGGCTTAATGTTTGATAAAAATCAAACAAGATCATATGTGTGTTTCCAGATTAAGTTCCGTAGTGGTAAAGAATTTGAGATCTGCACAGCAAGTCTCGAATTCGAGTCAAGACATGCATTTCTTGTAAGAATTTAGAACAACTGAAATTTTATTCACTCACCTAGATCCATAAAATATACTTTTTGAAGACCCATAAAATATATTTTAATATATTTTTTGAAGACCCATAAAATATATTTTTTGAAGAGTAAGGTTTCTTGAATTAAAAAAAAAAAAAGTGTTTACAGATTAATTAACATAATTATTTAGCTAGTTGAAGCCTCCAATTTATTAATTAGCTTAAGCCAACAGTAGCATGCCGCTTGATTGAATATTTGTGAAAAAAACAAGTATAAAGAATCATTCTACTTGCTAAAAAAAGCTTAGATTGAATACGTGGATCTCACTAATGAATACTGGAATTCAACGATGGCAACCAAAAAATAAATGAAAAAATAAATAAATAAAAAACCCTCAAAACAAAACAACAATGGCAGCCACTCAAATGGATCAAACTCCTTTTTTACTTGAGTTGAGGATGTGTTTAACAATGATTGTAGCAACGAGTGAAAGGTTTTTGGAAGTCCCGGTTTGGCCGTTTTCCAGGTTTGATACCGGTGCGTATTGCACACACGCCAGCGCAACCCATATCCCACCTTGTTCATGTCGACTCAGTAATCTTTGAAGATGGATTTCGAACTCAAAATGTATTTTATTGCTTATTTTAAATTATTTTTAATATATTATTGATTTTTATACATATTGTGATGGTATATTAAAATATTGGGTTTCATATCATTATGTGGCAACCTCGAAAGTATAAAGTGAGGATTCATTTTACAAGAAGAAATAATAAGGATAGAAGTAATACTTGGGATGGGGTTAAGAGGATTGGGACGGTCGATTTTGATATTTATTCGAGGCATGATAAATTAACCTTGGTGTTGAAGATTTTGTTTGAATATCCACGTTTGCTTGTTGTGTAAGGAGTTTGATCTCTTATTTGATTTTGTTTTTTGGGTTAAAAATCATGGGTTTTAGTGATTTTGATAAATGGTGGCGTTTGAGACAGTTTTTGTTGGAGATATTAAGCAGAAGCTGACTAGTGATTTACATTGAATTTGATATGTGAGTGAGGAAATTTGTGTTTTTGAGGATGCAAAGATAACGGTAACTGAATGTGTAATTGAGGGTTTTGGAGTTCTATTTTTGGATGGTGTATGAATCTGTTTTGTGAGAAATGATTTGCTTAAAAGAATATAATGTCTGTTCTTGCAACTGATGATCAATCATAAAAGTTGCATATATGAATTTGTTTTGTTGAAAGGATAAGATATCCTTCCTAGACCTTTTGGTTAAGGATTTTAGGAAATTTTATGTAATGTTAGCTTTGATTAAGTATATTTTATTCTGGATATATATATTGTGGTTTATTATGGATAGTCAATCATTATGGTTTATTAAATGTTGTTGTTGTATATTTATCTAAGAATTATAGGCTTGGAAAATATAACAATTAACCCAGAAAAATTATAAAAATGTTGATGGACTCATTCGATATTTTTGTGCGGAATTTCATCGGAATCTTTGTATCTATTCAAGAACTTTTGATAAAATTTATTTATAAAATGTTAGGATTTAATTATGAATCGATGACGAAATAATTCTATCAACAAACTAGTTGCCGATTAAAAATGAGTAGCAAAATCTAATTTTTTAACTTTAACATTCCATTACTCCCTCAATCAGCATTTGATATTGCTAATGAAAATACCGAAAGAAATAAAAATCGGTGACTGTATATTTTTGATGACATGTTTTTGTTGGCAATTAGAAATAACGATAGAATATTTGCCTAAACTCCGACGTGTGAATGTATGCGCGCGGCGGGGCAGGTAAAGTGTAGTGACTGAATGAGACTAGGAGGTAATTAATGGATGGTTTTGGATGCCTAAATTGCTCCAGAGGAAATGCAAGAACACAGTTCTGTTTTCTTTAATGGATAATTACCATGAAAACACCTAAACCTCAAATGTATTTGATTAGAATTCTAGTCTAGAAGCAATTCACTTCTGCGAAGCATGGCAGAGGAGATAGTCTGGAATTCAAGGAGAGCTTACAGAAAAAAAACACATAACAAAATGCTTTTATTATTTGTAATTGTAGACACTTGATCAAGCGTGACTTCTGTCACTCGACAGAGTAAAGTAACCAATTGACCAGAATAGCAAGCACTAATTATTATCTGCTGGCAAAATATGCCAAGAACAAAGGGAGAAAAATCATCGCAACGCCAAAGACAGGTTCTGGATAGATAGAAAAAACTTGAAAGCCACACCGAAGTCGCCCCAAGATTGTTCTGATGAACGTAGAAATATGGAAGTTTTCAGATTTAGGCATCAGGATTTGCCAAGAAGTAAGCTTCAACAGCCTTGAACAAGCCTGCAGTCTTTTTGCCATACACGTCCTTGATTTGATCTTTGTTCACCTCAGAATCACCCTTTATGTAATATGTGCTGGTTCTCTTGCAGATGGATCCTCCTTCAGGAGTGGGTATAAATTTGTGCTCGTAAGTGACCTTCTCAACTGCATCCTTCCAGACATCAGCTTCAATCAAGCTAAAGCTGTAGGTCAAGTTCTCTTCATCAATTGCTTCAATCTTCTGCTTGGCATAATTGAGTTCCTTACCTGCAAGTGAAAAGTTAGACCATTACCTCTTTCTGCAATACATATGTTGATACGCAGTTTCAGAAGTTACGTTGCTGCTAGGCTATAACTTAATCCGCAAGGATATTTCTTGATTTTGAAGACAGAAGACAAGAGTTTACAATAACTAAACAGGTTGATTAATTAAGCTAACTAGAAGAGAAAAATGACTAACCTTCAGTAAAAGTGATCTTTCTAATGGTTCCCGGCCCTCCATTTCCTTCGATTATCTCAGAGCTCTTAATGTGCTCGGGTAGAATTTTAGGCATAAGAGTGTCGATATCAAGGCAATATGCCTTGAAGAGCTTGGCTGGTGCGACGGCAACGGGGAACTCGTTTTCCAAAGTGATGACACCCATTGTAATCCTGGTTTTGGAGAACGTACAAGTTTGAGAAGGAGAGGAATTTGTTGATTCGTGGGATGGTTTAGAGGTGAAGAAATGAAAGAAGCAGAGGTGCTATTTATAGGATGAGCTCAAGGTGATGCTGTGTGAAATATCATGCTATACATGGTCAAAGCCATCGACAAGATTCTTCATATCTTATGGATGGCCAGGCGATCAATTATTTTAGAGGCCAAAACTCAATTTTTTAATGAAAATTGTTATCCAATTCAAAGGAACTGCCTATCAAAATAGACATATACTCTGTTCTAGATGTTGCAACTGCAAGCCGTCCCATTGTTTAATAGAATGTGAGAAACATTAGCATTCGAGTAATTGAAGCATATAATACTCTTTTTTCTTTTTTAGGTTTTGTATTTTTAGGTGAATGAGTGAGTGTGCCTTCGTTGAAAGTTAAGGCGGCGATTGAATTGAACTATACTTTCAGCCATTGCTGTTGTCGATCGTCGGCGTTACAATTTTGGCTAAAAATGTCTCCTCTCCCCCTTTTCTTATCAATTTCATCTCTCATTGTTTATCTTGTTCAGGATGTAGAGATATTCAGTGCGCGCAGGCAGGTTGGATCAGGTTGGATAATGTAACGTAATTCCTCAATTGCACTTTTAATTCATCAAATTGAACTTTTAATTAAGAATTGTCGTCCTGAAACAAGTTTTCAGGATTGATTGGTAATTATTTTTAGAGTTAAAACATTTTTAGAGGTAAAAAAAACCTTAAGAGAGAACAAACTTGGCAGATCTAAGCATCACATGGAGCTCGACATCCTCCAAAAGTCAAAACTAGATTTCATGGTCATTATTCAAATAAAAACATTAAAATTTATGGTTACCACGCCGAAGTAGATAGAGAACACATGAAAAGGAACGAAAGAAACAACATTCTGAACATAAAGACACCAAATACTTAAAAACTACAGTAGATGAAAGCCCAAATGACCCTTAAAGTATTCAGACCACCCATAATTTAAAGCTGCCAGCCAGGTGCATTGTTTCCGGTTCCAGTCCCTGTAGTATATCCGGTGCCACCAGTCCCAGTGCCAAATGCAGCGCCACCGGCACGCGTATTATGGCCAGTGGTGTCACCTGGAAGCCCACCTGGATGTGTCCTCACCACACCCTCCTCCACTTGCCCACCATATGGCTGTCCGGTTCCATGTCCTGGCATAGCCGACATTTGATGAGTGCCCATGGGGTAACCAGTGACCCCAGTGGCTGAATGGGTGTGGCCGCCATGGCCACCTGTCATGTAGCCACCAGTACCTTCAGTTGCTGAAGCAGCATGCTTCGACGCCGCATTGTGCTGTTTTGCATCTTGTTTATTGAGCTCTGCTTGTGTCATCCTCTCTTGTTTCTTTTCTCTTGCCATTTCTTTCTGCGCTGGATCATGTGCATACATCTTCTCTACCTGCAAAAAGTTGTACCATTGCCCTTTAGAAACTAAAAAAACGTAACTTTATCGTTTGATTTCAGTTTTTAATCCTTTCTGAGTGAGATTTTGTCTTAAGAAAATGTAACTGGTAATTTCATAAAAGAAAATGTCTAAATTATTGAACATTAATTGAGATCCTGAACAGTAAAAAAATGAATGTTTTTTAACTTAAATAATTAAGACAGGTAAAAAAAATTAATTACTTAACAGACAAATAATTGAAAAAAAAAGAAAAAGGAAACGAAGAATCAAAATGATAAACCTTCTCTTGCACAGAAGCTTTGGTCTTCTCCATGCCAGCCGTGGCAGAGGCGGCAACGTTAGCAGCGGCGTCCTTCATGCCTTGCATTTTCTCGTTTTCTTTTCTTTCTATCAAGTATCAACTGATCAGATGTTTTTCTTTCTCGGATGATCATTACAACCCTAACAGCCAGGATTATATAGAATCATAAAGTTTCTGGGATGTTGACACGTGTAACATGCATGGCACACGTGGTGCTTAATGGGAGATCCTTTGTGTCTTCTTCGGGTAGATTTTAGCCACATGGGATCTGGATAAGCATAAATGGAGGTTTCCGGCGGTCAAGGAGCTAATTTCTGTACGTGGCAGGTAGTGTGAGAAGCGTGGCGACACGAAAGAGCTTGTATTTCTTACACGTATGGTCCTTGTTAAACGTGACCCGAGTAGGCTATGAATTGGACCCGCACATTTGTACCTTTTTGAAGTTGACGTCTAGATCTTTTCTAGAATCCATCAATAGGCTTTAGATTGTAGATATTTTTCGCAGGAGGGGGTGGAACAAGCGTGGTTTTGAAATTCAGCCTAATTTAATAGGTTAATTTTTAATTTAGCTAACTTAGAATTGAAATTGAATTAAGTTTAAAAAAATAAAAAAATAATAATAAAATTCGGGATATTTCAATAAAATTTGGTTGTAATTCATTAATTTTTAATTTTTTTACTAAAACGATATTGTTTTCATTTAAAAAAAATAATTAACCTAAACGATCTAGTAACCCGGTCAAAACTTGAAATCTGAACCTTAAACTAGACTGAGTTTAAAAACTATACAATAAAAAATAAAATTAATTTTAAAAAATTAATTTAAAGATGTCAATTTATCCAGAGCTTACAATGTGTTTTGTGAATAACCAATTTAATTGTGGTTTTAACATTTAATTTACTTTTAAATATTTTGTAATATTTTAAAAACTAATATCGTAATACTTTTTTATATCTTATTTTTAAAATTATATTTTATGATTTTTTATGGGTGGGATACAAATTTTTTAAAATGTGAAAAAACATAATTAGATTATTAATTATTTTTTTAATATTATAACTTGAAAAATCCTTATCCATCTCTTTTATTGATTTTTAGTTAACTTATAACCATATAAGGATTATAGACTCCATTAAATTGAATTTTTTTATTATTATTATATGATAGAAAATAACAGGATTAATTTATTATCAATCCAATACTAAATAATAAAATTTAAAAAAAACCACAAAAAATAAATATACAAAAAGTGTAAAAAAATCTCAACTTAACTCTTTAATTAATATTTAATCAATTCATCAAATCCGCAACCTGGATTGTCCACTCTATTTTATCAATTTAATTTTTTTAATTTTATTATATGATAAAAAATATAAAAAGTGATTTATTATCATTTAATATTGAATAAAATTAAATAAAAATTATCCACTAAAAATAGATTTGAAAAAAATATTTAAAAAATCCAAAAAACCAAGAAGGAAAAAAAACCCCAGTCACAATGGGTTGGATTTGGCCGAGAGAGCTTGGTGCTGGACATAAGGGAAGCCCAATCACTTGAATAACAGGTCTTATATGTTTGTTTTAAATTAAATAGTGCGCTCAGCGTGACCGAACCTATGCCCTTGCAGGTGCCCGCGTATTTCAACAGTTGGAGCTAAGGCTCCATTTTGTTCTAAGACGCTTTAAACAATATACTAACGTTTTTTTGCTAGTAAAAAAATTTCTTGGCTGCCCAAGTCTCGAACAGACGACATCACGCCGTGACCACTGAACTACGACACAAAGCTTCTAACCCGACAATTAAAACAATATAATAACTCGTTACACTAATTATATGAACAGTGAAATTAACCTTCAACTTTTTTAGTTTTTGGTAATTACACACGCATCAAATTTGATGTGGCAGGGCTTCAAATAACAGGTAATTTTAAAAAGTTGGGTATGAATTTTTTATAATTAGATGATGATCTGTTATAGATAAATTGGATTGTTTCGTAAATATTTTTATGAATCAATAAGATAAGTTTAGACTCAAGAAAAGATTTGATCATGATATATTAAAATAATAGGTCAAAAGAGCTTTAATTTCTTATCTAACCATTAGATCAAGTTGAAATTTTTATAAAAGATTTTGAAATATGCTTTCTTTGTGATGGCTATTATATTGCTATGCGAATTATCAAATCTTTAGATATAAAAAATCTCGTTCAAACCTTTTATTTTAATATTTTTATTATTTTTCTTGTTATTTTTAGATTTCATACATTGTTTTAAATTTTATGATTGTTTTTGTCGTATTTTTAAATTTTTATTTTTGTTTTCTAGTTGAGGTAAGATTTCTAGTGTATTTAAGGTTTTATAATTTTTTTAAAGAGGCAGACTTTATCAATATTATTTTTAAAAAGAATAAACTAGTTAATTTAAGGATATTTGTAGTTTTTTGTTATTCATTAGATATCTATATTCTGTCTTTATCTTTCGTCTCCATCAAAATTCTTTCATTAAATGGTTTAAGGGACAGATGCTCTTTTACTTCATAAAGCAGCCACAAAAATAAATTTATTATCCATGTAAGTATATTATAATTTTAGAAAGTGACTCATTCTTATATCAATATGTTCTTGTTGCAATTGATTGAGATTTACATGTTCTGTTATTATAACGTGTTTTTTATATTATTTGCCTCGAAACTGTGCCACTTTGGAAAACATTTAGCAATCATTTTCACAATTCATATAAGAGATAATATTTAAGTTTTTTAAGAAATAATTTTTCCTTAATTTTTTGAGAATCAAGAAACTTCACTATTAAGAGCTCACGTATATAAAAGAATCATTGTTTTCTCTACTAAAAGGAATGGAAAATATTATGGTGTTTCATTGTTTATATGAACAACAAAGTAGCAAAATAGATATTCTATTATTATTTTGATATCAATGAGCAATATTTTTTTAAAAAAATTATACATATTAGGTTAATATATAATTAATTGTAAATTAATTATTAATATTGTCATAAAAACTTTATTGCTCATGAAAAATATTGTATAATTGGAAAATTGTTTAAATATTATTTCAATAAATCTATTTTAAAATATTTTTATCCTAAAAAAAAATGATAATGAAAAAAGAAGCTAAGGCCCATTTTAAAACAAGCCATGCACGCTTAGGGCCAAAACATAAAATCCACAAACTTCATGAACCAACTAATATGTAAATTGAGATTCAGTGATAAAAATAAAGTTTCCCGTAGCTTTCCAACATTGGGCTCTATTCCTTATTTTTTTCATTACTCTTTGACCCTTTACATATGTGAGATCATACAAAGCAAAAACAAATCTTGACATATAAAATTATTTAATATAATTTTAAAAGATAAGATCCCAGAAAACTAAAGTTCAATCACTAAAATTTTAAAAAATATTATAAAATTAACAATATAGTTGACAATCAAGAGTTATACGATACTTTAAAATTAAAAAAAATATTATAAAATTAACAATATAGTTGACAATCAAATATTTGAAGGAGAGTTGTACGAGCTTATTTGAAAATATAGTTATTTTTTAAAGTATTTTTTTTATTTAAATATGTATTAAAATAATATATTTTTTATCTTTTAAAAAATATTTTTAACATCAGCGTATAAAAATGACCAGAAAACACCAAAAAATATTAATTTAAAATAAAAAAATAAAAAAATTTAAATTTTTTCAAAAATATTTTTAAAATACTAAAATAAACAGGTTAAATTAACCTAAAACACTCAAAAAAACCATCATAAATACCTTGCAAAACATATCAATGAACTCAAATAACCCAAAAATTAACTTGAAAACTCATAATGAATTCAAAATTAAAATTTTTTCAGGCTTGAATCTACCATATAAGGTGAGCTCAAGGGGAAAATAAACCACCCATCAAGCAACTGGTCGCAGAATTCAAATCAAAACTTCGATTTTATCAATGGATCCTTTTCTTATCACCCTGATCAAACCCTTCAAAGCATGCTACGTGTTTCCAAGTTCAGAAAAATGGACTTCTCATATATGCAAATGAACACGGATACGTCATTGTACTAGTTGAATTTTTTATTTTTTTTTACTGCAATTCAGAATATTTTTATTGATATTTATTAATAAATTTAATAATAAAAAATTCAGTTCATAAATATGACCGCAATATACCATCACTGGACATGTTTCTATGGAGGATTCGATTGCTTTCTTGAATGAAATCTTTTTTGTGTGCATTTACGTTACGTTATAGAAGGCATCTGTCTCAATTTTCAAGCTAATCTTTAACTTATGGGAAGGTTTTGCCACAGAAAACTACTAAAATCGTAAAGATCATAATTTGTGTTTCTTGAGAAGTCAAACTTCATACTCATCACCGTATGGGATAATTTGATCACCATAGAAAACCAAGTGCTGGCTATACAAACTCAATTTCAAACTTCTAAATATCTCTTTCATATTTCTTTTTTATACGAGTGTTTAATATTGTAGTTAAAATATTATTTGTTTTAAAAAAATATTTTTATATTTTTAAATTATTTTAATAAATTAATATAAAAAATATTTTAAAACTCAACTTTTAACGAACCCAGGAGATACTATGGATGTCACTCGGGTCATCAACTTATCAGCTCACGTGATTACATGGTGGACTGTAAATTAGTCAAACTAGCAGGGGCAACTCCGTCAATATAATAAACTAATATTTCTTCATCGACGCCATTGAAAGGACGGTCAAGATTGTGGCCACGGGGTCTTATAGATACTAGCAACACAGAAACCATACAAAAACAACTGACAAGGCGTCACGTGAAACCATAACAGGACTCTAAACAAGTCCCCTAATGATGATTGGGATGCCCATTTGGTCCTTATACAACAAAAACCGAATATTTCTATCAATTATTATTAACCTAGCAATCAAATACCCACATTATCAGTTTTGTATTATCGTTTGAAAAAATAAAACAATATACCACATTAAATAAGATTAAAAAAAACAACCTTTTGTATCATAAACACAAAAAAATAGAAATAAATGTTAATATCTGTAAAAAACAATCATAAATATCCTTTTTAAAACATAATTTACCATGGTAAAAATAAAAATAGAATATAAGTTTATTATGGTATGATTTAATTTAGTGTTATTGAAAGTGAAATTATCTTTCATGACCTGACTAAAAATAATAATAAAAACTAACTTAAATCTTATCAATTCAACATTACCAAATGAATATTTTTAATTATATCGTTCAACCATTAAATAATATTGATATTTGTTTTTTTCTCTTGATTCATATAGGATGTTCAGATTAATTTGCGTATACCTCAACTAATTCCTACATACTTTAAAGTTAATGATTAGGTAAATTTCCAGTACTCATCAATATTGACAACCACAATGCTCGAACTTGAGATCACATAAAAAAAAAAACTCTTTAATTCCAAACTCTTACCACTAAAATAAACCCCTTTAATGGCCATCAAAATGAATATTAACATTTGTTGCAAGTAGATTATGTTGTTTTAATATAGAATAACTATTTCAAAGGTCTTTTTTCAATTTTAAGATGAATATCAATCCTAATTTATTTTTATTTTTTTTTCATTTTCATGGTAATAACATCAACCCTTCTAAAGTATATGGTGGATATTTTTTTATATTGAAAAACACGTGTGATACATGATGGATACCTAATCCTTAATTACTTTGTTTCTTAAAAAAAATATAACAAATAGACTTGAATATTATAGATAAATTGATGTAAACGTCAAAATCACAGTAATTTGTTGTTTGAGAATGGATTATGATCTCCATAAAAGTCAAGGGACTGATTTGTGGTTACCTGTAAAACATTAAAGAATCGGCTGGCGAAATTAAAAAAAAAGGCAGATGTCTAAACGACAAGCTGATCTTTATAGATGTGGTGCCCATATTTGTTAACGGTCGACATTTTGCTTAAATACTGACCTCTTCCTCTTCAACGTTCTTTGCTCAAGGGGTCGGCTATTTGTAGAGAGGATTTGGAGGCGAGGAGAGAGAGAGAGAAGAGAGAGAGAGAGAGAGAGGCCTTGACAGAAGGAGAACCACTCCCTCTCTCTTTTTATCAGGTATTTATTACATTTTCTTTTTCGTTTGATCGTTTTTTAGCTCTCTCTGTTCTTGCTGGTTCAATCATTTGCACTTTGTGTTTGATCCTCTCGTGGGCTATGTTATGCAATGTTTGTTTTCTTTTCTTCTTCTCCAGGGTCTTATATATTTTAGTTAGATCCAGGCACCAAAGATGATAGATTTGTTCAAGATTAACAAATTTTTCTTAAAAAATCCTGGGATATATTCATTTTTCTTCTCTTAATAAAAGAAAACGTAGCTGATCTAACACTGACATCATGTTTACTGATAATCTTTAAGAATCCAATGACTCTGTTCAAGTGACATCTTGTTTTTCGCTGTAATATTTTAATGCATGTCAAGTCAACTACAGATATTTCTTCGTTATCTCTCCCTGATATTTTCGTTATTATATTTAAATTGGCTGGCATGGATGCTTGTTTTGTAATTAAGTGCTTTTATTTATTTGGCGGTGTAGATCTGTAAGCATGGTAAGGTGTTATTTATTCTTAAACTGTAAGCAAGCGTATTGCTTTCTTTCTTTGATTGCAACTGGTTTTGTGTTTTGCAATTTTTGACAGCTTTTCTGTCTCTTTTTCAACAAGCTCTGCACTTGGCAAATTAATGAAATATAGTTACGGTAGAAGAATTATTTTCTTAATTCGTTTTCAACTTGTTTTGGTTGGCATGGATCGACGCTGTTCTTGATTTGGTTTCTATAATAAAATATCGAAAATCTTGACAGCTTTTCTGTCTCTTTTTCAACTGGTTTTGGTTGGCATGGATGCTGTTCTTGATTTGGTTTCTATTAAATATCGAAAATCTTGGTAGATCCAAGTGACTAAAGAATCGAGACGGCGCTGGTGATTTTTTTATTATTAACGTGGGTGATTTTTTAATAGTATAGGGCGGTGGCTCTTGAGTGGCGGGTAAAAGAGGCCTCACTTTCCGCCTTAGCTTTCGACTGTAGTTATAGGCTTATGGCTGTTTTCGTGCATTTCTTTGACCCCATTTCTTGACGCACATATATTTTCTCCATCTTACTGGCTGCTTGTGGAATTTGAATCCTGTTCGTGCATTTCTTTAAATGTCCGTTTTGGATATTCATAGAATTAAACAACAATTTAAAAATATTAATTAAAGATAATTATTTTTAGGAAACAAACATAAATCAATAATATAATCTATTTTTTATAAATAAACTTATTAAATCTATAAATTAGGTAAGCCGAGTTTGTATGTTAAATTTATGAACTAAGTTATAAATTTTACTAGAATTATGATTTTTTTTTAATTAATTTTTATTTAACTATATGATAACAATAATAAATGACTGCAAAATCAAACACCAATTTAATACTAGATTTTTTTTAGATTGCTATGATCTTATAAAAAATAAAACAAAATTAATTATGAAACTAAATTTTCAATTAACTCAATAGTTAAAGATAAAAAAAAAATTTAATTTTAAAAAGTTAAACTTGTCAGATCTATGAACCAAATCAACCCGTCAAACCCACAAATCACGAATCATGTTAATTTTATAGAAGATAAAATAAAAAAATAAATTATAAAGCTAAATTATCAGTTATTTTAATATTAAAAAATAAAATCAATAAAAATAAATTTTAAAAAAATTGTAACAAAAATTTTAAAAAGAAAAAGAAAAGAAGCAAAATACTATTGTCATTTATCGTCCAATTATATAGATGAATACCATTACAATCCACATTATTTTTCAGGTAGGCCCCACAAATTTTAGCTTTGCTTGTAATAATTATAATGGCTAGTTAAGCTAGATTGCCAAACCAGTACATTCATGGTAACTGTGGCTGATCGTGAAACACAAAACCCTCGGAGATTTATGAACGATTAGATTTGGAAGATAATGAATACACGCTAGTTGTTGCTGATCTGTTAGGACCCGAGTACTAGGTCCACACGGGTAACCAGGGCGTCAATTTCTGGGTCAGGGTTCAGTGACCCATGATGTCTTCGTCTGTCAGTGATTTGAGGCGAGCGAGATTCCTCCACTATCGCGAGAGCTGAGTCTTCCGGTTCCGGTATAAAAAAACACATCTTAAAAGAATAAAAGTTCTTCCGCTAATCAAACAGATACTACAATGCTAGATGGTTTCTCGATCTCTGTGCTCTCAAATTTGTGGGGGCGGTGCATGGTGGATGCTGTAAGGTTGGTGAATGGCGTGACATGACGGCCTCGTTTTGTTTCTCCAGAATTTATGAATTTGGAAGGTCTTCCGTGTCAGTTTCTTGTTGTTATGGGGTTCACCTGTCTTTAAAGAAAAATGGGAAGGCCCGACAAGCAGAGGAGGGGAGAAATTACAAGGCACAGACTCCTTTCTGCCGCTGTCATGATCCCTACAAAACCACCCTCTCACAGCTTTGTTGCTCCACCCCACGGGGAATATCTTCCGTGTTAGTTTCTTGCTGTTATGGGGATCATTTGTCTTTAAAGAAAAATAGGAAAGCCCGAGAGGAGGAGAGAAATTGCTAGGCATTTACTCCTTTCTTCATTTGTCATGACCCCTGCAAAAACCTCCATCTCACTGCTCTGTTACCCTACCCCACGGGGAAAAAGAAAAGAAACTGTGCTATGCCAGGGGACCTCATATTGGCAGCTAGCGCTCCTTTAGTGTTCAAGTGTGCTTGGCCAATCCTGGATGTCTGTGTTATAAGGACAATATCACTCCTTTTTTTTATATCTCCAGCATAAATCAATAATTTAGACAACAAATATCTTGCAATAATGGATGGTGGGCAGTTGTAGATCTGCGCCAGTGGGGTAAATTATGGGCATGGTATGGTTACCAAAGTAATTTCTCTGGTCCCATGCCAGCAGGCTTCTCAAACATGAATTTGAACATGTCTGGTCGTCTCACGAAGCTTCAACACGACTGGGTGGCCACAAGGATAATAAGCCAAGTTGAGTAGTTCACATGGAGTTTACTACTTTACGCGTAATTGAAGATTAATCAGTTCTTTTCCGGGTCAATTACGTTCTTAAAAACCAATTATCTACTTGCTTGCATTGATATTTCCATGCTTACGGAAGGAGTTTTCTTCTAATATCTAATTAGCAAGTGATTGCGCTCAAAACTGAGCAAAACGTGGATAAATACAAGGCAATTACTTTCTTTATCCCATACGTTTTATTTTTCTTTGCTTGCATTGAGAGAACTGGTTAATTTGAGACAATTAATTAAACTCTTCAAACGTGGGAAAAGCTTGTGCTATGTATATGTGCATATTTTCCACAAATTTAATAGTTGCATGTTTACTTTGAAGCCCTCGGGTTGTTGGGAGGTAGTTGGGTGCTGATGTACTTTGAAGCCCTCGGGTTGTTGGGAGGATAGTTGGGTGCTGATGTACAATGCTTAGTGGTCAAACGTTAATTAATACCAGTCGCTGTCTATATATACAACTCTGATAGATTGCCGGTTTACGGAAGTTATTATGAACCCGCAGAAAAACTTACACTTGTAGGATTTTTGTTTTCAGGTCGTGAAACAATGGGTGCTGGTGGCAGAATGTCTCCTCCTTATTCCCCCGGGAAGGTGGAATCTCATGTCTTGAAGCGAGCTCCTGACTCGAAGCCACCATTCACGCTCGGGCAGGTCAAGAAAGCCATTCCACCGCATTGCTTCCAGCGTTCTGTTCTTCGCTCATTCTCATACGTTGTTTATGACCTGATCATTGCCTCTCTCTTTTATTACGTTGCTACCAATTACTTCCACCTCCTTCCCCACGCTCTCTCTTATGTGGCCTGGCCGATTTATTGGGCAGTCCAGGGATGTGTCCTAACTGGCGTTTGGGTCTTAGCTCATGAGTGTGGTCATCATGGCTTTAGTGACTATCAATTGCTCGATGACATCGTTGGTCTTATCCTCCACTCTTGTCTCCTTGTCCCTTATTTTTCATGGAAACACAGTCATCGCCGCCATCATTCCAACACAGGCTCTCTGGAGAGGGATGAAGTTTTTGTGCCCAAACAGAAATCTTCTATCTCTTGGTTCTCCAAATACCTTAACAACCCACCAGGTCGTCTTCTCACTATTACCATCACACTTACTCTCGGCTGGCCTCTTTACCTAGCATGCAATGTTTCAGGCAGGCCTTATGACAGGTTTGCCTGCCACTACGATCCATATGGCCCTATCTTCAATGATCGTGAGCGCGCGGAGATATATATTTCCGATGCTGGTGTTCTTGCTGTCACTTATGGGCTCTACCGCCTTGCAGTCGCAAAGGGGCTTGCTTGGGTTCTTTGTGTCTATGGCGGACCATTACTTGTGGTGAATGCGTTTCTTGTTCTGATCACATATTTGCAGCACACTCACGTCGCTTTGCCACATTATGACTCTTCGGAGTGGGACTGGTTGAGAGGAGCTCTAGCAACTGTTGACAGAGATTATGGAATCTTGAACAAGGTTTTCCATAACATAACAGACACTCATGTAGCTCACCATTTGTTCTCAACGATGCCACACTATCACGCCATGGAGGCTACCAAGGCAATGAAACCAATTTTGGGAGAATACTACCAATTCGACGGAACTCCATTCTACAAGGCAATTTGGAGAGAGGGCAAGGAGTGTCTTTATGTTCAGCAAGACGAAGGTAATCCGAAGAGCAAAGGTGTCTATTGGTACTCGAACAAATTTGATTGAAAATGTCATCTCGAATGCATCAGGGAAGTTTCATTTTCTTGTTATAGGAATCTAGCTTTCTTCATGGCTTAGGGTGCATCGAATCTTGGAGCTGTTCTTCCTTTCGAATAATTGTCAGCTATTTGAAGGTCCAGTTTGTATTAGTTATGCTGTTAATTAAAACCTTGGTTTTAATGTTGGTAAACAAACATTATTTATTACAAAAACCACTAGAAAATCCATATCCTTGGATGCATGTATTAATTAGCTTCTATCTATGATTAAATTAAGAGTTTAAAACGTTAGGTTCATCATTGCACGGCATTCAGAAAGGGAATGCCCCCAGAAATGGGTCTGTGATCAATGTCATTGCTGTCATGTCATGCAGCCATGAAAGATGAAAAACATGGATCATCTTTAAAAAAATATATTTCGCATAAAACGTGTGAATAAACTACATGAAAAACATGTCATGTCATTGCTGATTTAAATGTTTTTTTAATGTAAAAAAATACACAAAAAAATAGTAAAATAAAAAATTCAAATGGGTTTAACCAAAACCCACTTCATCATCTATCTTCTCTCCTGTTTTAACAAAAACCCACTTGTCAAATCCTTCCAAAACCTGTCATGATCGATCCGTTTCTGCCATTTCCCAAACGGGTTTCCCCTCAAAACCCCTTTTCTGCTTCCTCTTCCTCTCCCCCTTTCTCTTCGTTAGTCTTTCTCAGTCCGCCCCTGATTACAAAAACTAAGTTCTTTAAAACCACCACCGAGACTGGCCAAACCACAATAACTGGTCTCTTTCAATGTAGAGGAGACCTTAGCAACACTGACTGCTACAACTATGTCAGCAAACTCCCTACTTTAACAGACAAACTTTGTGGCAAAACAATAGCGGCAAGAATCCAGCTTTATTTAGAATCGTAAATATTTAATAAATATTACAGTTAAAAATCTGACATTTCACCAAATTTTTTCACAGTTATATTAATTCTTTTATTTTTTAAAATTTCTATCCTGATTGCCCAATTTATACAAGTAGACAAGATGTTGGGTTGGCGTCGCCATCATTTTGATTCAATGTATGGGCTCTCACCGGTCAGAATTGATGAGATTGGACTCCTATGAAAGGATTCAAAAAAAAAAAAAAACCCTTTTGAAATCCGATTGACAAATTAAAAAAAAATCATCATATATTTAGAGGATAATAGCAGGAGAATTATCCATAAAAGCAATCCAGGCAGGGAGGCAGCCACCCATGTATGAAGGTGGAAACCGTTGGGCCAAGGCTGATCTGATCAAGGTTTAGGCTTGGACTGTCTTTTGCATTGGCTATGGACCAACTGTAAAAATAGGCTCAACATTTGTGGCAGAGTGAGCCCGTTCTCGTTGTTATTTGAAAACGGTCTGCAGGTGCTCCCATCTCTCCAAACCTCACCCTCCCCAATTTTTCCAAATTATTGATAGTTACAGTTATTTCCAAAAAATTAATTTACTTTATTAATATAATTAATAATGTGAATCTTCCTCTAAACTTAAATTACTATGACCTTTCACTTTGTTTAAATATATTAAAGTTAGTTTTATTTTCAAGTGGAGGTTTTTAACTCAAAACCTTTTAATAGCATTATCGTTTAAATATTATGTTTGATTAGTATTTTAAAATATAAAAAAATAAAAACATATTTGGTTGAAGAGATATAAATAAAAATATAAAATAAATGTATTTTTAAAATAATATAAAAAACTTGTTTTTTTGTCCCTATTATATCTGTGTCATATCCATATTAATCAAATGCTATTTAAAACAACTATTAAAATACAATTTGATATATATTATTAGAGGTAGGTTGACTTTAACCAAGTTGTCTTATATTCGGTCTCCCGGCAGCATGCAGGTTCTCCGAGCCGACTAAGGGCACCTATCCACTTCTTCGAGTGTCGTGTCCTTGGAGTAGAGACCTTCCGAGTGTGTTGCCATATAATAATGACTAGCTACATGCTCGTGCTTTGCCGTGGAGCGAACAAATTATTCTTTTTCAACCATTTAAAAAAAAGATAGAATTGTTGGAAATGCAATTCCCAACGTCATGAATATTTTTTAAATTGCGAGATAAAAAAAAATGGTGCCTGTCTTTAATAGAAAACATTAATAGAGAATTATATGTTTTAATAATTAGTAATTTTAATTAAAAAAGGTAAAATTAAATGTTAAGAGAAAAATGTGTTTTAGAGTCATTGCTAATGTATTTTTTATAAGGAAAAAAAAATCAAAAACTTAGAATCCAATACATATTGAACGACATATTTTCTAAGTATTAGAACTATAATATATTGGACATAGTTTTTTTTTTTTTTTAAATATCGAGACAGTTATATACTAAATTTACTTGAGTTAAATCGGGTTAACTTATAAAATCTACAATTCTGATCATGAGATTATAATAACATTATGGAAAGAAGATCCAAATAAATTATGAAGTCAAATCTTTAATTAACTCAATGCCAAAAAATAAAAATGATAAAAAAAATATTTAATAATAAAAAAAATAAAAAAATTTGAAATCAATTCAAGTAAATTTGTCAGACCCTCAACTAATATCATGAGGATTGAATAATTTCATAAAAAATAAACAAAAAAAATTACAAAGAAAGATCTCCAACCAAACCAAATTTGAAGGAAAAAATTACAATAAATTAATTTTAAAAAATAATCTAGAAAATCTAAGTAAACTCATAAATATGCTGAACTCATACTCATATCATAAGATAAGGCTATCCTTTTATATATATATATATATATATATATATATATATATATATATATATATATATATATTTTAAATCAACCCAACAATAAATGATATCATAAAAATATCAATTTGAAAGAAAAATGATTGAAAGATCCAAAGAAAAAAGAAAAGGGGTCCCTGGTGAAATCCACATTCACGTGCTTTAGTTATGTTGAATTAAGAGGGTTTCTTTTTAGATACATCGATCTCTATTCCGGGTATGATAAAAAACTTTGTGAAAGAATAAATCTTGCTTTAACACCCGATACTTCATCAGCCAAGAAAAAAATCTAGAGAATCGGTCATTTAAAGTTAGGATTATTCACTGAGCGGTTTCAAAGCTTGCTAGCATATATCGTGTTGTCAGAAGAAGTCAAGAAACCATGACTTGGTAACAATATAAACCTTTTCCATATAAACCTGCAGGCTTTTTTCTCCGAAGCAGTTGGGAGTCCTTTCCAAGTTTGAACCATTATTGCATATAAATGTGAAAAATATGAAACTTTCAAAATCGGTAACCTTTATAATATGCATGAAAGTGTATTTCCCAGTCACATGAACCGCGTACTTCCTGATCAAGAATGTTTCGGACGTTGTTTCTCGTATTTTCACGCAAGGAAATACGCGGTTCATGTTCACATCTGTTGAAATAAGTTTATTTCCCTGTCACATGAACAGTTTATTCCAAGTGTGAACATGAAACCGCGTATTTCCTTGCGTGAAAATCTAGAAACAACGTCCGATCGAAACATTCTTGATCAGGCAAGAGCTGTCAACATCACAAATGTTCAGGAACTAAGATATTTACTAAGCTGTTAATCCAATAGAATAGAGGTGGGGAAAAACGACTAGTTCAATATCAGACAAGAAATGGTCCCCTGCTCAAAGCATATGAGAGCGACAGATTCCGGCTGTTCGATCCTCGAAAGATGGTGAATGAATTTGCATTTTACCCTATCATCCATTATTCTAATTCCTTAAAACACATCAAAGTTCTTGATAATTTGTTGGCACGAAGACTCATCCAAGAAGATCTTCTGTTTTTCCTGGGTAATTGTAGGTGTTCGATCACCTCAACAGACTCTAAGATTAACGATCTCCAATAGTTTTTAAGGAACTCAGACTGATGAATATTAAAAAACAAACCTTAAACCCGAGTAGCTCAGCTACCCCTCATGATTAACATGCAAGAAGATCTTGATGTTGATAAAAGAAGCTAAAGAGATAATGGGAGATGCAAGAGGCTGAAGTACTGTACCAAAGATTGCAGTCGTGCAGGCCCTCTCTTCTCTTTATGACACCTACTTGCTGTCTGTTAGGGTTTGGTTGGCTGGCTCCCGCTGAGGGAACCCGATGGCACCCACGCACCCACGTTGCCACGAGGAGGTAACGTCTTACAGTGTCAATGTACTCGGTGTATACGGTTAGGGTTGGCCGGCACGAGACTCGTTCGACGATGATGACGTGAACATTAACTGAACGTCTGATCTATTCGAATCTCCGCTTCACGTGCACATCCTACGGCTGATATTCTTTCTCTCTCGCTCAATCACATGCACTGCACTTGTTTTTTATTCTTCATTTTTCTTAAAGTATTGTACCATTTAATTTAGTGGGCTTCCATGAGAAATGACTACAACCCTTACATCTCTGGATTTTATTTTTATTTTGTTGCCTGTATCATGCCCTCCAGTATCCTTCAATTAATGTATTTAATCTAAATTATGGATTTTCTACGTTTATTCACGATTTGCGAGGGTGGAAATGATTTCAACAAGAAATCTATTGATATTGAGCAGCGGCAAAGGGATAGAGGAAGAGAAAGAAAATAGCATATGAAGAAATCTGAAATATTTGGTTGTGAGCGTTGTAGTCATTTTGAACAACTGTCACATATATAGGAAGTGTCATGGCTTATGGAATTTCCATTTGGAATGTGAACTTGCAGTGCTTTTCTAGTTAATGGGATCCAGTTAGTGTGTATCCACTCATATGAAGAAATACAAAACCCTAGCTAGCTAGCTAGCCTTCTTTCTTTGTAAATATTGTAATCGTCGACCTCCACCGATGGAAATAGTTGAAATGACGATTAATTAAAAGCTTCAGAGAGATTTTTTGCGAGATAATTTTTATTTTTTTAGGAGATAGCTAGCCTCTTGAGAACTTAAAAGCTATATATATGTGGTCGTATTTGCTCTTAGTTGCATGTATCAACTTCGAGAACTTTGAAATTGATTGAAGTTTTTGCAGTTGAAGGTTGAAAAAAGAATAATGCTATGTACGAAGTGATATGGGGAAAAATGCTAAAAATCACCTTGTCTTGGTTAATTTAAATCCAGTAACTAGAGTGATTATGATCCCGTATTTTTTAAAAAAATTTCAAATGTTATTATAACCATAAATTCAAATTTCATAACTCTTATTTTCTCTTTTAATTAATAGCACAAGAATTAAAAAAAAAAATTATTTGAAAGAATGCGTTAAATAATAATATAAATTATATATTATAATCTTACCAAATTTAAAATTTTAAATTGAGATAATTTTTTGAGAAAGATATATAATAATAAATGTAGCCATTTTTCAAGTATATGGAATAACCTTCATCAACTACAGTGATTAGTATAATTGTATAGGTTTGTCTTCTGTTGGGGTTATACATTACTATATATGTCATATGTTACATTAATATTAAAAAGAAATTAAGGTGAAGAAGAATCTAAAAACATGGGTTCGTTTATAAGTTGGGATCAGAAACAAGAGGTAATTAATTAATGTCCATATACTAGCTAGTTAGTAATATATATTAATATTTATCTTGTGTTGCAGGATGGAGCTGATGATCCACTCTTCTTTTAGATTATCCATTGACAATGATGCATGCGTTATTCTGTAATGTCTAAATTAAAGATGTTGCGTGAGTGTGATAAACCCAGTTTGTTCAATAATGAATTATTAATTAAGAATTCATTTAACATGACTTATAAAAAAATTGATTTTTTGACTTTAAATCATAATTTAAAAGTGTTTTTTTATGTAAATACTTATGACAAAAACTAACAATACTCGTCCCAGTTAGATATATATTTGATAAGAATTTCTCAAAGTAATTTTCTTAAAGAGTAGATGCAGTATAAGTTAGAGCCCAAAAAATTAGTTTTTGATTAAATAAGAATTCTGATTCAATTAATCTTGTAATAAATTATTTATTTAAATTAAAAACCTAATTCTAACCAATTATATTTATGACTTTTCTATGAGTCAAAAAAAAATTAAATCAATTTGCAAAAATCATACCAAATTAATTAACAAAACCTAAATAAATTCTTCCCAAGCTCCCAATACGTAATTTAATATGGATGGATCTTGCAAAGATAATCGATCCGTGTCAATCTGCGCTGGTGGTGGTTCTTGGATCCATGGTCTTGTGGATATATAATTTAGCGTTTGTTCTTCTACAAGGGGCTGAACGTGGGTTGTTGTCGGAATATTGGCATGGCGATTAGATGACAACAAGATTGAACTTGAAATTAATTCTGCAGTAGTTCTGTGATTAATGAAGGAGGGTATGCTTCATGCTGATTAATATAATCAAGATTCTGTGTATTTTCTTTGAATTTATGCCTCGATCGTTTATTAAAAATACTTGCTCGAAGGAACATTGATTAAATTATGAACACTTGTTCATCATGCTGCAAGACTAAAACTAGTTCTTTAATATCAAAACATGATCATCATAAATTATTTAACACTTTCGAATTTAATTGACCTAAGGCGATTCTTCCCTTGGTAGCTCAAGAAAGTAATTAAGTTTGCTTTGTGTTTAGCTAGATCCTGGTTTTATGTCTGCAATAAATCATGTAAATCTCAACTTCCAAGACGACATCAAACACAAGTTAATCTTAATTTGAAGTACCTAACAGAGAGAGCATTAATATGTCAACTGACTGTCTCTTGTTGGGCCTAGTTGGGGGGGTTAGATTTAGGAAAAAAATATTTAGGGAGGTTAAAATTTAAATTTTAATAGCTTTAGGTTAGAAGTTAGAACTATAAATTGTTCAGGGGAGGCTGGAAAAAAATAATTCTGTGACGTCACTGTCTCCATCCCTTTTGTTAACCCTAATGCATGAATCTGATTAGTGTAATTAATAAACAATTAACAACTAGCCAGGATGTCAACAACAAGAAGAAAAATCATCAACACTGCCACGTTTTTCTTTCCAAAACAAAGGGAAAAAAAATGAAAGTTAAGAGCACAAGAATTATGAGCCCATGATCAACCAGGATTCAGAGATCAGGGACTTTTCAGTCATTTCAAGTTCCTCCATCCCTCAAAAGACACAATAAACCTAGACAGTTGTGTATATAAAAAGGTAATTTTCAATAGGGAAATTGTGGGACCAATGGTTTCTGTTACTTTATTGACTCGACCTCGCCATTTTGGCATACAATCCTTCCTCAAGCAGACAGCTTGTTTCTGTCTTAAAAAAAAAAAAAAAAAAAAAAAAAATTCTCCTTTCGTCCTGCCATTAAACAAATCTTTCTTGTCAGTTCTCCTTCCCCCTCTATATACAAGCTAACCCTCTCTTTTCCTCTAAACAGCCACACCAACTCCCTCACCTCTCTCTCTCTCTCTATATCTATCTATCTATCTATCTGTTTCTGATCACACATCAAAACATCTTCAATATTAATGGAGGAACTTATGATGAGGAAACAACCAGCAGCTTGTATCCCTACTTCAATTACTCCATCGCCAATCACCATGCATAAAAACTCACACACAATAGCCAAAGTCAAGCCAAAGATACGCATAATTCACATCTTAGCTCCAGAAATCATCAAGACAGATGTCGCGAACTTCAGAGAGTTGGTACAAAGACTCACAGGGAAACCAAGTGATCAAAAGGGGGGTTGCAGGCAGAAACCAAGAAGGGCAAGAACACAAGATCAACCAAGAAACTGCAACAGCGAGTACTTATGTGACGAAAAGCCTGTTATGGCCAAGAAAGTTCAGCTAAGAAATGGGTTTGGGAGTAGTCTGGGGTCTAGAGAAGGAGTCAAGGAGGAGGAAGAAATGTGGGATGGAGCATATTCAGGAAGCTTCCTGGGTGGATTTACAGACTTGGATGGCTTCATTCAAGAGCTTGGTGAATTTCCATTGCTGCCAATGGACGCTAATCACATACATGAGCTTGGACAGACACAACTTGCCTAAATCAATAGTGGTTTTCCTTTTATTCCCTTGCAAAAGCTTGATTATATCAAGGTTTTTTTTTGCCCTTTTGGATATATATAATATGGATCTAATTTAGATGGTTTGATTAACTGAGTTCTTCTGCATATCATTATGTCCATTTTTTTCTAATTTTCCCAATCTCCATTTGATTTCTCTTGATGTAAATACAAGGGGACAATCTTCTTTTTATTTTTTTCTAACTTGTAGACCAGAAATTGCATTTTCTGCTATTTGAATTTGATAGAAGTAAATTGAAAATATATTTTTCTTAATTTTCCTAAAATTTCTGATTGCTCTTGTTTCTTTCATTTGGGTCGACGGGGGCCATGACCCATGTCTTATCTATGAGGGTCTCTCTCGCTCTCTCACTCAGGGAAGAACATATTTAGGGTTCGGTAGAACACACATGAACGTGCAAAACTCTAACACATTTATATATATTTGATCAATAAATTACTTTTCTTGCAAGACTTATACTGTATTTCAAGAATTGATTTTTATTACAGCTAGCCGTCTCTCATTAATATCTTTGTGCATCGTGCATGCATCTGTCTCCTTCTCCCTCCCTCTCTCTCTCTCTCTCTCTCTCTCTCTCTCTCTAAATTTTAGCTAATTATCCACAAATATCACCATATATGCAGTGAATATTGTCGGGATCTTGAGTGACTTCAAAAATTAACCCTAAGGAAGCTATCTGTGTAGCTTCACTATCAATACTAGTAATTGTTGGAATACGACATGTACAAGTCCTATATGTGAAATCATTTTTCCTGCTAATTTGAAAGATTATCGATAATCTTCGATTAACAATTTCTTCAATATTGTAAATCTTATATAGCATTGTTTATTATATATCCTAAATTTCTTTTTTAGAGTAAAATAATACTTACCTATTTTTTATTTTATTTTGAGAAGTATTAATATATATATATATATATATAGTTGAAAAAAAAAATATATGCATATCAAAGTTAATAAACTGCTTATAGTGGGAGTTGTCTTCTCTATATATATAACGAATAGAGTACTTGACTCGTTTTGTGTTTTTCTTATGTATATATATGGTGTTGTAGATTTTGTTGAGTGGCCATTGAAAATTAAAATGCCGCAATTTCCATTCATGTGATGTTAATAATATTCATATATATATATAAATTGTTTGTATATATAATTAAGCAATAGATTAATTTGCAACAATTCGAAAAAATTAATTTCTAAAGCTATCAAGTGCTCGTACCATATATGGATCCATTAAGGATTAATAAATTGATTCCAAACTGAAATATATATCCTCGTTGATTATAAAGTCTAATCTGTATTTGGCGATGTAAAACTTATATTTTATATTCTAAATGCGCTGGTAGCAGAATAAAATGACAGCTTGATTATAAATATGAAACGAAGAAATCGTTCGCTCTTTACCAATAAAACCCAAGTATGTTGGTAAGATTTTTATTAAACAATGACTTGGGAAGAACAGTCACAAGTCAACGATTTTCTAAACTGTTAGTATTTGCAAATTGCAGTATTATTAGGTAGTGTTTGAGGCGGCTCGTCAAAAGATAATTGAACCAGTACCCCTTACCAAGAGCTAAAGGGTAACTTACTTGGCCACGAGTTAATGTTGAATATTTCTTTGAAGGGTTGGACTAGTGATCTGAGGCCACAACACCTCTTGGATCGATGAGGTTTTGTAGAGGGAGACCCCATCGCCATGGCAGGGAAGAGCTCAGATTTAAATCCACGAGCTCCCCGCCATATTCCAGGCCATGATCAAGTCCTAATGCTAACACTTGCAGGTCGAGGTTTACTGGATGTTGGAAAGCTTCCAATGGGGTTTGAAAGCATTATGGGTTCGAGGGGGGATTGTTTCGGGAATGGCATATCTGATTCTGACCGGTGAGGCTTGCCATTAGAACCAGACGCGAGCCCCCGAGCAGCATAAAGGGATCGGAGGCCATAGGCTTCCACTATTTGTCGACAAGCCAAGAACAATCTACACAAGCATGGGAAGAAATCATGATTTCACAAATATGAAAACTACAACTAAATTGTAAAGGGATTTCTGATTTTAATATTAAACTATAAACGCTAATTATTCTAATGTTAATAAGGCACACCAAATTGTTAAAATAATAAAATAAATCAGACTAACTAATAAAACTCGAATTAAATAAAACTCTAGAAAATAAGGAAAACTCTGAAACGTCAGCTTAGGTATGAACACAGTTTCATATGATGACATTCAATTAGCTGACCTTTTAGAGAACAAGGTTCGTAGAAATGCCTTCATAAAGTCCCAGCCCAATCTACCAGTCATATTAAAAATTAATATTTACGTTCATTTTCATCAACAAACTTGATTTACTCATTCGTATTTATTTTTGGATTTGGACCTGTCAATCTGGTTTACAATGTCATTTCCACTTCAGCTCTCCCATGGTGGGTACATAATACAAGTCAAAGGGGCTAAGCATACATGTAATCAAATAGAATCCTCTTTGGAGATCGCCATTCTCATTGCTTTCTTGTTTTTTTTTTTTCTTCTTCTTATATGTATAATGTCAATGTTCAGTTTCTTAGGAACTCTGAATTTGTTAAGTTGAAATGCCATTCAGATCTTTCCGACAATCAGAAATTAAGAGCACTATAAACTGATTGGCCCTTCTATTCGGTACCACAAATTTTGATACCTTCCCTCCCACTAATGGCTATTTCCAGCATTATTAATGGCTGGTGGCGATTGCCAGCCATGACTTCTGCCCAAGTCAAAAGAAACCCCATTAGAAAATTGGGAAGAATATCTAACAACATATGTATTGGAGTACGAGGAAAGCCCAGAGGAGGAAGAACTATAGAACATGGACAAGAGGGCAAAAATCCCTCTCTCCAAGTGACGAGAGGTTTTATTCGTTGAGGTTTTAGAAGCATTACAGCAAAGCACATTGTCGCAACACCGCCCGGCACCCTCTTAATCAATCATACTCACACTTCTCACCAAAAGCTCAATATTTTTTTCAATCCTCTAGAACTTTTGGCAAAAGCTTTCATTTTCAAGCAGTAAATAATACACTTTGTCAAATGATTTTACGCTTACTATGGAACTGTACAGATTGCAAGTGGTGTATGAATTAGAGAATTGGACAAACCCACGAGGGTTGAAAGTATGCGTAGATGGTGACCCTCAAACAAATCCACGGTATCCACCCAGAGGTGGAAGCAGGGGGGAGCAGGTGTCCGGATCCTTGAAAAACATTTATTATTATTATTAATGAATAATTAACTAGGAGGAGGAGTTATATTTTTTATTTTAAAAATGAGGGCCTTAAATTAAGTGTGATTTTACTTTTAATTTTTTTTAATTTACTCTTGATTTACTGGAAAGAAAATAATATAAAAGCAATACTTTGTGAAATAAGAAATAGAGCTACCAATTTATCCTAATACAAGTTTTATAGCCGATCAAAAATAAAAATAAAAACACAAATTATGAACAAAATTTTTCTATAAAAAGATTGAAGCAGAGTCACCAATTAATTTATCTTTTATCAAACAAAACTAAATAACTGAAATTTAAAATCTATTTTTGTTTTGTTTTGAGATGTTATTTGTTAATAATTTGATGAGGTTTTTTTTATAATTTTACCATTTTTGCTCATTTTCCCCCCTCAGATCTGCTAGTTCCACCAATTGTTTTTAGAATTCTTGTTATAGTAATTTTTTTTTTGTAATTAATTAAATATATTTTATTGATTTGTTTTGATTATACTTGGATTTTTTTTTATGTTGTTTTTAACAGAGCCACTAAAATTATCAATTTTTTCTTATGACATGATTTGATTTTAAGTTAAACCATGAACAAAATAAGAAGAATTGATATGATAATCAATGATTTTTATTCTATGAAAGAACGACGAGCACAATTAAAATAAATATGTAAAAATCATTCTTTATTATTTTTTGATTTATTTCAAAGTTTATCAAACATAAATAATGTTTTGCTTTAACTAATATTTCTTATATATTTTGAGCTTGTTTGGCAGTGCGGTTGTGATTACTTTTCAAATAACTTTACATGCCAAAATGCATACCATTAATGTTTTTTTTTATTTTTTTAAAAAAATATTTTTGACACCAGCACATCAAAATGATTTGAAAACACTAAAAATATATTAATTTAAAGTTAATAAAAAAATAAAATAAAAATTCAATTTTTTTTAATTTTTTTCAAAAGCGCTTTTAAAACATAGAAACAAATTGGCCAACAACATTAAAATGATGAATGCATTATAAAGATAAAATTAATTTTATTGCTTTGACTTAATTTGGTATTAATTTGGTATTGCTCCAAACATTTTACTTTATACAAATATCATTATATATTTATAGTAAGTTATTTGAATAAAACTAAATTATGTAGATTTTATTTTACAACTCATATAATAAATTAAAATAAATATTATATCTTGTTATATTAATTTTTACCCCGTAACAAATAATCTTAGCTCCGCACCATTACCCACCCACTAATTTTGTATAGAAACCAACAACTTGATCTCAGTCAATTATACCTTGAGAACACTTCTGAGAAGAAAGCTTCATCAATCTTTTTCAGTGAAGCGTTATATTTCCAATCAGCAAGCATTTAATGAACAAAATCAAACGAGCAAATAAGCATTCAAGGGAATGAATCCCCCATCTTATTGAGAGTGATTGTGTGAGAGAGAGAGAGAGAGATTGTTGACTCTACATTGCATTAGAATGTGGAGAAAAAATAATAAACAGTCTGTTTTCACATCTCTAGCTCTCATACTCTGCAATTGGTTCTGCCATTAGGGAGGCTGGTGCATCCAACCTTGTAACAACTTCGGGTACTCCAGTAGAATCCCTTAGAATCTGTGTCAAAAACCAGGAAAAGACTCATAATTAATTTGATAATGTCTACCTTTCCTGGTTCACGTTCCTACATATCTGTCACAAAACTAGCTGCTAATTCTTTGAGATTATCCTTTTCTTTCGCAAATGAATGATGTGGTTAAAACATAGACTTATCTCCATGCAAGGTATTTCTGCATGACCATCCTTTGGCAAAACAATACAAGTGATTATATTTCACAGGCTATATCTGTTCCGTACACGTACCATATTATGTGTTGAATCTAAAATGGCCACAAGAGGAATGAAGACCATATGGACAAATTCGAGCTTCTTATAAGAGAGCCAGGAGAAAAGCTAGGAGACATCATTTATATGTATGAGCCTTCATGACTAGGTAGATGGAGACATCCCCACCCATGATAGTTCTTCTAGTTAATAAGCACAATAGATAGTAGTCTAGAATTCCTAAAGATTCTTTTCTTTTCTTTTCTTTTTACATTATCACATGAGAATGAAACATCACATGTACTTATGAAATTTTCATATTTAATTCCTTTTGTAATTTATGCAAAGACTATTCTTGAGGTGCTAATGAAACAAAATTCAGATGGCAGATTAATCCTATATATATGCACTTTTCATCCACTAGCAATGAGAACACCTGGATGATAATCTAAGGACAAGATGCTTATAACTGCAAAATGATGTGATAAATTATATAAGTTGAATACTTACAAGTATCTCATCATCAAGATAAGAAATCATGAAGAGTCTCTGGAAAGTACTAGCTGCAGGCATAGAGAAATGAACTTAGCAATTTACAATCATCCAAGCATGAAAAGCACAGCATCATTAGGTATTATAACCTTATAAACCCTAAAACCCGAGTTTCTTTTCATTCAAAATTTGTTGCATTGAGCAAGATATTAGAAGTAAATAACTCCCAGTGCTATGAAAAAAGGAAAAGAAAATTAGAACTTTGAAACCAGACCATCATCCCATATTCCTAAATCAATTCCAAGGGACCCAATATATTGAAAGAGTGTGGAATTTCTAGACCCGTTACACTTAATGGATTAGAATTAATCTCCATTGCTAATGACATCATAGTAGGTCTAAGAACAACACATGCAGTTGGTTAATAACAGCGCACATAAAATGTCTGACTATTTATCATATACACTGCAAGGTAAACTTTTTTTAAATACAGTGTTCTAATACCATCCCTGGTATAGCGATGGAACCCAATTCAGAAAAACACAAAAAACTGTAGAAGACTTTAATTGATGATTATTAAGTAGTAGATAAAGAACTAATCAATGATGAATTAAAAAAAAAAACAGTTTTATTTGGAAATTCGTACATATCTACAAATAATTAGAAGCATAAATGAAAACTTTAGAGATGCATATGATATTCACAAACACCTCTGGACAGGTTTCTGACTCAAAATTTTGATTGCTTTTAAAGAAGATTGGCAGAAACATTGCATAGAATAGGCAGAAGAGCATAGAAAGAGTTAGACATCCTGTAATGTAGAACAGATGAGCAATGTGAATTTCAAGCTACAATTACAGCATTATGAGTTGCTAGAATGGAGCATCCCTAAAATGTCCAGGACAATGGAAAGTTGAAGTTATTAGTCAAAGGGCTGGGGTACAGGGACAACAAAATGCCTGTCGCTTCAGACCTTATATGGCTTGAGGTCCAGGGATTCTCTATTCTTCTTTGCTGGCTAGGAAGAAGAATGCTAAATAAGATAGAAAGAAAATGATCCAAATATCAAAATGCTTACATAGAGGAATTTTCAGCCCGCTAGAAAAGGCATCCCTAATAGAAACAGGAATCTGCTGGACTGTGCTAAGAGCCTGACCATATGCACCTTTTAGCTGTTCAGGTACTGTTTCTTCAATGACTGTTGGTGTCTCAAGGATCCCTTCAACATATTCCTCTTTCATTCTGAGAGGTCCCTCCACTGTTAACTTGGAGGACAGAATGAATTTGCTTTCTATCTGCAGTACACAGAAGAATTCAAACCAAAGCTCAGAAGCATAAAACAAGAACAAACATAAATTTACAACGGTATCAACTGGAGGTTGTCTTCATCTGATCATGGTCGCTATATCAATTCCATGATATTTATGGTTACTTCATTTCCATTACACAGATATCACTATCAGCAGGTATGTCCTTATTATATATGTCAATTTAAGCAATAGTTAACTGCAGGACACTAGTTTTGAGGTGTACTTTGATCATGCATAAATTTAGACGTTGGTTTTAACTCAACTAGCCAACATCTTCATGAAGTAAGCATCTTAGTAGGATTCTGCTAGCAGTATGCAGGTATAAGAAACTTCTCCTTCATTTTTAAGAAATTTAGTGCAAGGGTATTTTTCTAATTTCTTTCATTGATCACATGTTTTTGCAGAAATTGCGACCAGGGCATTCAAAGATGGAAGGATACCGAGTATAATAGTTTCATATGTGCAGTAACCTTCACATTTTCATCCTTAATCACCACGTCCATTTTGGACAAATTAGCCAAATTTGAAGGAAATCTCCTGCAACAAGCAAGACAATCAACTGCCATTCAAATTGACTAACCCAGTTGAAGTTAGGATTCCCATGTAAGACTATTGCAACAATAAAAATTATCACATTCCTCGTAGGAGTTAAGAAAAGCATGAAAAATGAAATTTAGAAACAAAGACTCGTCAATATGGTACTCACTCAAATATAAACCTGGCAGCAGATAATCCAGGGCTTCCGGCTCCAAACCACTCAAAATTCCATCGACCTTCCAGAAATGGTGACCTGTATATTGATAAACAAGTAAACATCTCACAAAAACAACATAGAAGCAAATTGAAGTGCTTTGTTAAGCACCTACGTTGTTGGTCGAGGTGTTGGATTAAGCCGCTCAAGACCAGTTATTCTTTCATTCACATCAATCCGCTGCATATCTGTTGTCTTTCCAGTGACCAGAGCTTCAAAGCCCCCAGAATCTTTGAACTAAATCAATAGCATAGCATTAGACAAACATTAAAAGAAAACCTTAACAAACATCAAGAATTTCCAAAGCCATACAATTTACTGTTTTAATCAAACAAACTATAAATGATCAACATTTAAAGCAAGGGTATTGGTGTTTGCCATACAGATTATTGCATTAATTCTGTGAATTAGTGAATCAGGGATTCTTTTCAAAGCTTGAGAAAGCTTATGAAGCTTAGACCACTAGCTTGGAGTCATACTGATTACATCATTTGTAATGGCAAAATGGCATTCCTTTGGTGGGACAATTGGTGCCAAGGGCCTATTGGTCCAGGCTTTTGGGCAAAGGTTTTTTTTTTTTTCAAATATCCAAGAGAATGCAGCAGTTGCAGCTGTTATTCAAGGAAATGATTGGACATGGCTTCCTGGAAGATCTGAAGCAAAGGCAGAATTACAGACAACCATTTGTGGCATAATCTTTCCCTGTTCAGAACAAGTTTCATTGGCACAAACTGTTATGGGCCTCTTGACACATTCCAAAAAACATGCTTTACAGCTCTATCAGCTATCCTAAAAAGGCTGCATCAACAAACGAAAGAAAGATATATACAGGAAGAAGAATTAATCCTGTCCATTCCCTATGTAATCAGGCATCAGAAAGCAAGAACATTCACTTATTTTTCTCATGTCCAGATGCAAGAATAATTTGCAAGGCAAATAATCTTACATGTGGGATTGGGATATTAAATTTTTTCAGTCCAAGAATAATCTGAGAAAGAGCCATTTGTGTTTTTTGTTTTTGCAAAAATTCACATCCCATGTTGGCATGGCTTCATGTATATCCTATCTTGAAGGAAATGAATCATTGAGGGGTTATTTTTTAACAAAGAAAACAGGTAGTGAAGGTTAATAGAATGGTTCGGGATATTTTGATCGGAGTCAACATTTTCTTTTTGCAGGAATTGGGGCTTGGCGCTCTTAGCTACTTCAGGTTTATGCAGTTGATTGTACAGCAACGTTTTTAGCATAAATAATAATAATAATAATAATAATAATAATAAAAACATGTATATGCAGATGTCCATTCCAAAAAATTCAATTGTACACATAAATCATTAAATTGCATCGAATTTAACCTCAAAACAGAGAAACGAATAAAGTTTCTTATAATCTAAGGAAGAGGAGAGAGATGGAGAGTAATTACAGCGAGAAGCAGAGATTCCTTAGCAGCGAGTCTCTCCATTTCCTTAGCATAGGTTGCTGGAGATCCTCCTTGTACAGCCTGCTGTACCATAGCGGTGCAGGTCCTTCTCCGGCGGATTCCCCGGTAGCCTGAGCTCCTCCGGCAATTCTCTGGTAACTTGGTCAAAGATTGAAACGAACAGAGCGAAGGAGAAAGGCGTGAGCGAAGTGCAGAGATTGGAGGAAGTGAGCATCCCTGAATTAAGGAAGATGATGATGAAGAAGCCATAAATTTGAAGAGCAGCTGAGATTTTTCTTTCAGTACTGTCTATTGTATTCGTCTGTTCTGTCATGGTTCGAGCAAGAACCGGTTTTTACTCCTTTTTTTTTTTTTATCTTAAATAATTAAATTCTATATTTGAGAATACATGAAAACAGCAAACACGTTACGTGTGATATAAGCAAATTACAACTCAGTCCTTGTTTTTTTATGAGAATAATGAAGTTAGTCCTTCGGTTTTTTTTCTCAATTTAAAAGCATGAGTGTTAAACTCGCCGTCGACGATAAATTAACTTAGAAAACTAGAGACGTGCTTGCTTTCTAGTTGAATTACAAAAGATATTAACTTGATTAAAATTTTAATGACTAAATTAACCTAACTAAACCTAATAAAGTTAACATTAAAAAGGTACGTTTAAAGTTAATAATAGCCACACGATTACTAACAACATTCTATTGTAAAAAAAATATTTTGCTTAAATTGTTGGTATTTTACTCAGTTTTGAAATCCGATTTGGCCTGATAGGTCGATCCAGGACTCAGGCAATCTGAGATTGAAATCCAGCCGGGATAAAATAAATAAGAAAAAAAAAAACTCGATGTGACCCGGCAATCAGGTTGACCGGTCAAAAACCCGGTTATAATTTATTGATTTTTTTTAACTAAAATAACATCGTTTTGATTTAAAAAAAAAAATTGACCTGATCAAAATCTAAAACCCAAATCTTGAACCGGGTAGACCATTAAGCTGGGTCTAAAAACTATGATTTTACCCACAAATATGGCATGTATATCATATTGAGCAAATAATTTCTCTTTGTTTATTTTGTAAAAGGGGGGTTTTTTACAAGGATGATTTATTTTAACTTCCCTTAATTACCACACCCTTTATAATTCATTCACTGGTTCCCGGTGTATTTTACAGATAATATAAGAAAAATAAATAAATATCATGTCAACTATTTATTTTTTTCCTCTGAAATTATCCAAAAATATCATGTATTCAACTTGAAGAGTATTATACGAAATGAATCAATTAATTCCTCTGCTAATTTTTATTTCAGGAGTCAAAAATAATAAGAGGGCTTTCTTTATAAGGTGAAAAGAGTGTAATTTCATGCAACTCAAAATTGTTTTTCCATCTAAGAAGGCGTTGCTTTAACAAGTAAGAAGCTTTAGTGTGGATCATAAAAAAAAAAAATACTCTTTATATTTGTAGTTTAATTTTATTTTACATCCTTAATTTTTTAAGACAGACAACACTTTATATCTTTGAGTTGATATAAAAACTCATTTAATAAGTAGTCCAATAAAATAAATTTGGGATTAAAAGGTTTGCTTTTTATGTAGTTCCATGTTCGGACCATGTAGTTGTTAATATAATGATCACTAAAGATTTACATAATCGTTAATTTCAGGGCCCATAGAATTAGTTGAGGTGCACGCAAACAGGCCCGGACATCCACATCAATAAAAAAAAAATTAACATAAAAAAAATATATCTATTTATTTACAACATTTTCCTTCTCAACATTCACAAATATTTGGTTGTTAGACGTGTAGGAATTTAACATAAAGTGCTTTGAGCTAAAACAACTAATTTATTAATTTCTCGAAATTATAAGGATTAAGTTGAGCACAGGCATGACGAGTGGAGAGGAGGAGATAGCATTACAAAAGAGAGAGCTACAGGGTAAGACAAATTGTCATCTCGATTTAGATTTTGTTCAACTAATAAAAATATTGCTTAATTTTATATAGAACATTGGCAGGAGCTCGGGCCCTAAAAAAACATTAATGTTATGGCCACTTAAAAAAACAATTTTAAATTTTATAACCAAAATATTAAAATTTAAGTTTTGATCCCTTCTAGAAAGACTTTCTTAATTTCAACCGTTTGAAAATTTCTATGACCTCACATCTTCATTGAAAGTATAAAAATATTTACTTTTTAAAATAATTTTTTATTTAAAAATATATTAAAATAATATTTTTTTTATCTTTATAAAATTATTTTTTATATCAGCACATTAAAATAATTTAAAATAATTTAAAAAATATTTAATTTTAAAAAACATCATTTCTAACAGGTTTTCAAATTACAAACTAGCAACAAGGAATCCTCTTTTTGAACGAGTTATTAATTTAACAAGCAAAATTAAATTCATTAAACTCCACCTAACAAAATCATCTCCATTTTTATGGCATATAATTGAGGGCATAGAAAAAAGAAGAAAATGGAGATGCGGGGGATCGAACCCCGTGCCTCTCGCATGCAAAGCGAGCGCTCTACCATTTGAGCTACATCCCCGTTCTGATGAGAATCTCAGTTGAGAGATAATGTTTCTTATGATTCCATTGCACTTGGACTGCCATTTAAGGACACGCTGCACCGATGGAGGGGGAGCCGAGTGAAAGTGCTGGCTACTGCTGCTATTTGTTTCTGTTTTCCCTCCATGGCTGCAATGGAAATCGTCACAGAGAAAAATCTTCAGAGAAAGCAATCAATCCACTTACCAATCCCTGGTCACTATCTCCCGTTATCTCTTCCCATTCTTCTCTTGTTAAAAAATAATACCAGTGGAGCTTCAAAGCTTCTTTTTGTTTTTTTGTTTTCTCAAAAGTGTTGCCAATACTGCAGGATGAGACATTTGAGATTCAAAATGAGACATACAGAGGTCAGCAATACAGTCAAATATACTTTGCTCGTCTTCACATGATGAGGACTGCTTTACTCTCTTGTTACCCATTGGAAACCCCATGTCCCTGGTATCTCTCTATCTTTCTTTTCCTTTTTTATTTGTTGAATTGAAGTTAATTTTTGCTTTTTTTGTTCGTCTAGGTGATTTGGGTATTGATTTGTTGTGTGTTTTGAGCTTAATTATGGCATTAAATGTTCTAATTTTGGAAGAGGGGAGGAGTAATTTCTGGAATGGTTATCTTTTTAGAGTAAAGTTGGGGTCTTTGCGGAGATCTTTTATGTAGGTGTCTTGTTATTTTGCTGATGGGCTGGTATGTAAGAGGGAATTCGTAAGTTATGGTGATATTTAAGGCTTAGGGTTTTAGCATTTGCGTTTCTCTTTTTCTTTGCCATTTCTTTTCTTTTCTTTTCTTTTATGGGTTTTTGTTGATTTAGTTCATACATAATTTGAAAATTTTGTCATTGGTTCTAGGATTTCAATGAAATTAGTTTGTTGTGAAGGTTTATGTTTGAGTTTGTGCACGTCGGGTCACTTTCTGGATGGGCACTGGCTAATTGTACATGGTGTTGATAAATTTCCTGGTTGGTTTATTGTCCAAGTTTCTTCATTTCCCGCTTTTGTAAGGGTCTTGGATGTAGTTAGTATGGATTTTTAATGATATGACAACGCTAAATGGTTTTAAGTTGCATGGAGTAGTGTTTCTTAGCCAGCTTCTTTTTGTTGCAGTTTGTACAGTTTTGGAATTGGAAGAAGGCAAGGAATGCATCATTGTTGGAACCCTGTACAAGCACATGAAACTTAAACCTTGCATTCTTGATGAATACTCAAAGGAGGTATGTGGTTGTTAATAATAATTTCATGATCTTACTATTTCTATTTTTTTTTCTTGAAATTGAGAAAAAAAATTAGGTTGCCAAGGTGTTTGTTTAAACTTGATTTTTTGTTTAAACTTGGGTGCAATGTGCAGAGATCTGCATTGCCTCTTGTCAAGCCTCATAACTTCATGCATCCAGATGATCATTTGGTTTTGGAAGATGCAAGTGGAAGAGTTAAGCTTGGTGGCACCGTGCTTTCACCTTCAGTATATGTCACAGGTATCTCTCACGCACGAGAAATAATGAACTCTTGTGAGATCGAATGCAGTTTGTTGGCAGATATTAGAGCAGCACAAATTCTCAATGTCTTTTTGGCAACAAATTGCTAAGGCCTGGTTGATTACTGTTCTTCTTGTCTTGCATTCATGCTTTTGTAAAGCATTTTCTGTTTGTGACATGAAAATCATGTGGTAATAATTCCATGCTCCTCATACTTTTGTTTTTAAACATGAATATATGGTTGGACTGGAATTGTGTGGATGACTAAGTTAGGAATAGTTCTCATGGAACTATTTGTTTTCTACAAGTTGTTGAGCGATAATTTTTTAATATGTGCTTTTCACATATGTTGATTTTGTGGTGATGTGATGCATCTGATAGGTGTTGTTGTCGCTTTGCATGGAAAGGAAACTGGTGCTGGTGACTTTATGGTGCTAGATGTCCTTGAAGCTGGTTTAGCACCACAGATAGAACCCAAACTTAAATCAAGTATGATATGAGTTATATTTCTGGCATTCATATACGTGATTTTTTTTTCTACCTGAATCAGATATATACACATCTTTCTATTTGTTGCTTATACACGTCCCTATTCATTAAGTCCTTTAGAAGATGTATTCATCTGCATTGTCATCTAATTGCTTTGGATTTAATAAAAGTTTAATAGAATTGATAGATAAATTTTAAATTTATTGGGAAACAAATTGTATTTACAGAAGCATTTTGGAATTACTAACTACCATGGAGTTTTTGTTACAAGAAGTTTTAACATATGAGAAATGCATTTGGGACTAGTTTCAGAAATTATGACCTAAAAGATTAAAAAAGAAAACAAAGTATCACTTAAAGATAAGAAATGAGGATCGAAATCTTGTTATCTGTTGAAACTTTGAATGTGAATTTCGAGCTGCTTCCTTAGTGGATGAATCACTTAATGCCCATTTCAATAATGTAGACTTTGACCCTTCTTAAGTTGTTATTTGGATTCCATTTCCCATGTTATCTTTTTGGAGCTCACCTTTTATTTTTCCTTGAGAAGTGAAATTGTCTTTTAGACTTAACATTTCTGTTTTCTGCAAGTATTGGTTTAAAGAATTCAATTGCAATTGTATACAGGAGAGGATAAGTATGTTGTTTTTATTTCTGGGGTGAATGCTGGGTGCAGCTTATCAAACCCTCTCCAATTTCAGCTTCTTGTGGATCATATAACAGGACATTTGGGAGATGAAAAGGTATTTGCAGTTTCTTGGTTTTTTTTTTTTTAAGGCTGGTCTGCTGCCTATCTTTCTTACTTGAAATTCTTAACTGAACAGGAACAGGGTATTGCAGCAGAGATAGTTCATGTTGTGATTGCAGGTAATTCCGTGGAAATTCCCCTTGGTCTTCTAAATGGACAGGTAAGAGTTTATACTTTTCCTGTCTCCTTTATCCAGTTGCAGTTCTGAAGTTCTCTTTTTCAATTTTTCTTTTATCTTTCCATAAAATGCTTTGTGCTATTATCTTTGTATTTTTCTGCCTCTCTGAAATTGTGTAAAGTGAAAGCGAGTGCTCTGCTTAGATACAAGAGTAGCTTCCCTGATAGCAGCTATGCTATTTTTGCTACATTGATTAAACCTGAATGAAATATCGATGGCCGCAAAAGGAGAGAGAGACTATGCTAATTAGCTACTATAAGAATTAACAACATATATAGATAATTCGCTTTATGGGTTGAAATATTTAGTGGGAGTTTTTTTTCTTTCAGAATTGAACATCCTACATTGTGTCATGTCACCTAAACAAGATAACCATCTTTTGTCCCCTGGTCATTTGGCAGAATTTGGCTTCAAAGGATCAGTCTAGGCTCTCTGAGCCAGTTCAAGAGCTGGATATTTTGTTGACTCAGGTTGTTTTTGTTATTTTGACTAATATATTTTAGTTACCTTTTGCTGTCCCATTTTGTCTTTCATTTGGATCTGCTTATCATGATTACCTTGTTTAACACCTCTGTTTAGATTGCTGCAGGTGTGCCTGTGGATATCATGCCAGGATCCAATGATCCAGCGAACTTTTCTTTACCTCAACAGGTTTACCCTTTCTTTATCTTTTCCTTCTTTTGGGAATGTATGTGCATCCTCACTTCAACTGATAAGATTTTTTACTCTTTTCACTTCAGCCATTGAACAGATGGCTTTTCCCTGGATCCAGAGCTTATAACACTTTTAGGTTGTGTACTAATCCTCATTGTTTTGAGCTTGATGGTGTCAGGTAAGAAATGAGTGCATAATTCAACAGCGAGCTGTGATAATTAGATGCATTTTGACAAATTTTTTTTTTTCTCTTGTCCTTTTCAGGATTCTTGGAACCTCAGGTCAGAACATTGATGATCTTAAAAAGTATTCGGAGGGAAAGGATGAGCTTGAATTTATGGAAAGGACGTTAAAGTGGAGGCATCTGGCACCAACAACACCTAACACACTCGGTAGAAACACCTGCTATGCTATATATTTATGTTTTAACAGCATAAATTTTAGCAATTGATTTTGCATTTTTCTTATACAAGCTTGATTGTTTGGATTCAAACAAAGACATCAGGAATACTTGCAATTAAAATTCATTTTTTTTTCTTTTTCATGAGCTCTAAGTTCAAGAATCCACTCTCACAATGTTTTTCAGGATGTTATCCTTTCACTGATAGGGATCCTTTCTTGATTGAGAGCTGTCCTCATGTTTACTTTGTTGGTAACCAAGATAAATATGGAACTTGCATTTTAAAGGGTACTCTCTCATAATCTCATACTTAACAAATAAGGCAAAATAGATTGTGGTTGAATTTTCTCGCAGTTAAATTTAATGGTGAATTAATTGCAGGTTCAGAAGGGCAGTTGGTGAGACTTATTTCCATTCCTAAATTCTGTAATACTGGAATGGTGGTTGTGGTAAGTTTTTATATGTATTATATTATTCCAGGGTCTGAAACAATTAAACCTGAACTTGTGTTACACAAGCTTTTATCATGCATGTTTACAGGTGGATTCATGTCTTGCATTTGTTCTTTTCTGGATTTGGAGCACACGGAAGACCTCCTCTTTCTGATTTACTCATCGTTTGTTTCTAAAATATATTTTTTCGACAACAAAGCCTTGATCACAAACTAGTTGTTGACTGGATATATGGATCCTCTACACCATTCAACTCGATAACAAACCATATCCCCACCAGCATCAAGAGGTTTTAAATCCCTCAATACCACTTCCATCTATGTTAAAATATTATTTCATTTAAGAGAGAAAATAGCGCTTCTGCTAAAATGAGAAGAAAAGGTAGTCTGTTGCTTGATGTTAGTGCCACTGGAAGATCTAATCATTTTAAATTTTAATAATGCAGCCTGCATTTCGAGGATAGGCAAGTCACTTTATCTTTGTTTGCTCAACAAGTTTATCGGGAAGATGAAAGCAACAGAGATGGATTCAGTGGGAGAATAAGGAATGTAAAAATTGTCAGGGTTGCTTAGCTAATATTATCACACTCTGCTACTAACAATGTTAAAATGACTCTAGTTTAGAAATATAAAAGTATATTACACTGTGCTCTGCTATAGTGCAGTCTTTGATTGCTATTCTTCTTAGCATTTTAAATTCTGTTTCATTTACGAAGTAGGAAAACTGACCAAAGAATGACAAGAGAAATTGAGTGTTAGAAATGGGCGCAAGAATATAGTTTCATAACTTTCTGTCATGAGATTGGGAGCACAAAATTTGTCCTTTTTCTCTTCCCGTCTGCTTTTTCTAAAATATTTTTTTTTTTCCACAATATTTTCCAATAACTATAATTTCCATACGTTTTGCAGCTTAACCTGAGAAATCTGGAATGCCACACTCTTAGCTTTGGAACTCAATTCAGCTTATAAAAACACCACATGATGTATGGCACTCTGTATTGCTTTAGGGACTAGAACTGCTAGGACTTTTTCATTGCCTCGTGCACTATATCTGAAGCCTTCATTGGAGTGGAGAAAGGTAAATTACTGCCACCAGTAGATTCATTGGACGATACATGATCATCGATAGGATGTGTATCTGCCAGCTGGTTCTTCATTGGTTCTCCAAAGGTAAATTATTCGTAATTTTGGTAGGCCTTCTTGTGAATTGTAAGGTCTTGTGTATTTTAAAATGTAGTTCAGCTTTTTCTTAACTTGAAAATTGAATTACTCTTTGCGGGGTCAGAATGAAATGCTATTGGTAATGCCATGGTCTAAACTTTCTTAGCTTTGTTTTTTCTTAGGTCTCCTTGTAGCTTCATAAACCCCACTCCCTCGTTGAGATTGAACTTAAAGCTGCTTAGTTCTAGTTGATCGTTAAACAGATTCTGAAGCCATGGACTCAAAGAACGCCGCCTATCATTCAACTTGATGACCATTACACAGGAAGAAGCTAGTGGTCCATGAGCTCTTTTCTCCTCTAAGCAGTTCGCCGATAAAATGTTGTGGGCACAAGCGTTTTTATTTCATTCCCGTTGGCATGAATCATCCATGAATCAACTTTATTTTCTTAGAGGAAATAATTGTTCCTGTTACGTTTAAAGTAAACAAGCCCACTTTTCAAAACCCTAATCCTGAATTTACCAGGCTATTTATATGCTACTTGCAATTGTAGCAGCAAGGAAATGGGTGGAGCGCATTTCTGCTCGGAATCAATGTAAATCTTATCATATTCATACACTAAATCACATGTCAATGCCAATTTAATGTTCCATTAACCCCATTATTCCCTCCTCTAACGGCTATATTTCTTATTTCCATTATTCAAATCATTCCTCTGCCCCAACGGTCCATTTCTCACAAAACACCAAAGTCACCTTAGTGGACGCTAATAATGATAACTCTAGTAGGACTGCAAAAGCAGCTCCTCCATATATACGCATTTCCCTTTCATCAAAATACATCCAGAGCCCTCTCTCTCTCTTCAAAATGGACGCTAATAATGATAACTCTAGTAGGACTGCAACAGTTCAACACATAACCAAGAAATCTTCAGATGATTTGCTAAGGAAATTTGCAGAAATGAGTGGTGACGAAGACGATGCTAACGAGGCTAAGAAATTGGAGTTGGCAAGGGTGTTAAGAAGGAAGTCAAAAAGGAGGAGGACAAGAAGGGATATCGAAGGTGGCAACTCATGCGAAAGTCCATCGCACTATAATTCAAGCTCTACCTTAGTGGAGAGGAGGTCACTTCTTCCTCCAGTGACAAGAAAATCTGCGCTGCTGAGGCAACTTGGGATTGGAAGGTCACAGCTTAAAGCAAGGGATATCAAGAACAAGTCAATCTTGGCTTCCATTAAAAAGGCAAGACATTATAATCATATTCATAATTCTCTAGCCATTAATCATTAGAGCAACATCTCCTTTCAACCCGACATGTTTATTTCACTAATTACAATTTCTTGCGATGCAGACATGGCGCAAGACTTTAGAAGGAGCCTCAAAAGTACTCATGGAGAAGCATTGCAGTAGACATAGGCGTTTGATCAACGATCTGGTGTAGCCTGTGATAATACATCAGCAATATTATTCGTTTCCATGTGGACATATAATCAAACACAGAGAGATCAGTTCATGGGCCCTCCAAAAATCACAGCATGCTAACTCCACAATCTCAAGAGTCTTCAAAAGTTCATTTGTCCTTTTCAACTCTTCTTCGTTCGATCCATTGGCGAGTTCTTTGTTTCAATCACATGTGAATATAAGAGCTAACCATCTAATCTATGATTATATAATAAGGTGTTTTTCCAATTTAACTTTATATGTTTATACATTAATTTTATTCTTATATATATACATTCTTTATACATTATTTTTTTAATTTAACATCTTAGTGAGGTTTTTAGACCAATCTATAACGATTAGTATGTCAGATGCACTTGATTTAGAAATTTAACACGTATTTAAACTTAAACTTACACATGTAGATTACATAGCTGATTTTGATTTTGATGAGTTGAATAATAGATTATATAATATGTATTATTGAGTTCAAATCAATTGTAAATATAATAACAAATTAAAGAAATACTCTATTTTATAAAAACATATTATGCCATGTAATCTAAGTAATCGTTCAGGAGTGTGTAGTAGTTTTTGCTTTTAAATATGTGTTTTTCTTGAAAAAATATTAAATTAATATTTTTTTAGTGTTCTTTAATAATTTTAATGTATTCATATCAAAAATAAAAATTATTTTAATATATTTTTAAATGAACACCACGGTATTCAAGAATGTGGTCAAATTACTAGTAGCTAGATCTATATTAAAAGAAACTAAAAGTGATCTTTTTGTTATTATTACTCATCTACAGGTATAACATTATGGATTGTAATAATATTTTTTAAATTTTTAATTTGATCATCAAACTTTTATTTCATGTGATCTAACTCTTTTGAATCCAAATTAGCACCCAATTACAAGTTCTTTAAGGAGAGGGGTTGAATTGAAAAACAAGAAACTGAAGCAAAATGGACAAATTAAATAAGAGGCAGATTTGAAATTTATTTTAAAAATTCATTTTCATCACTCATCTTTTTGAACTATTAGGTAACTGATTCCTGTAATGTTTCAAAAATTAATTTTGACACCAAATTATTAGACGATTATGTTTAATGAATTTTTATAAGCAAATTCATTAAACACAGTTGGATAAATCATATACATTATAATATTAAATATTTTGATTTATTTTTTTTTTGTTTTTTTAATTTTGTTTTTGTTTATTATCAATGACTTCTTTTTTCTTTTCTTTACACATGGCTGTTAATCAAACTAATCAAGATTTATATCAGTAATCAAATTTCTTTTATTTCTTTGAAAAACACAAGCATATCCTAATCTATTTTTTCTAGTTAAAAAATATTTAATATAACCGTGACATCACACGTGCCACCAATCTAGAAAAGTAGTAATGGCTAGAGCACAAAACTCCGACTCATCGGAACTACTCTTGGCTAGGGAATCATTGAACAACCTGTACTAGCACATCTTGAAAATGACCGCACCACACCATAGAAACCCACAACCATGATTCATCTGATAATGTGGAGTGGGGTCCTGGGTCTCCTCGTAGTGGTTGCGCCACCAACGCGCAGCCAGATCATTGGTAACTCTTTGTTAGAAAGAGGTTGAAGATGAGTAGGAAAAACTAGCATACAACGACTCTCATGTGATCCAAAAAAAGCCCACCGTCACATGTCTCAGGCGTTGCCCTGCCCTTTTGTTTATCTTCTTCCCTTCTACTGATACAAACAGGAAAGCCGTAGTTGCCATGCCACCTTCTCATCCACACACGTCTTGCATCATTGCTTTGGATGGCTGGGATTGCTTTGGCCTTGTTATGCCAGCCACTCCTCTCCTCCTCCTCCACCTACTACGAGCCACCTCCTCATTGGACTGTGTTAAGTCTAGAAACAGCCATAAGAGTCCCAGTGAGACTTAGGTTTACACCATCTTGAGCTGCTGAGAATTTCTTACTTCATGATTAAGGATCACGATGATATGCTTCGAGTGCTAGGGCTTCGCAAACACCAGCCTAGTGATAGTGATTTGTTAAATTGTGTTAGTGTTCTAAGATTCTAAAAAAATACCTTAAATGTGTTTGTGTTTTTATCTAAATGTTTTCCATTCTATTTATTTTTATATTTTTGATAAAATTAAAAAAAAAAATTATTTTTTTATTTGCTTATAATTAATATTTTTTAATATATTTAAATTATTTTAATATGCTAATATTAAAAATAATTTTTTATTAAAAAAATAATATTTTAATGTATTTTTAAATCAAAAACATTTTAAAAACAATCACAACAACACACCTATTAAAACATTTTAGTTATTTATAAACTTCTGGTAATGGATTTTAGTTTCATAAACTTAGAACATTTCTGTTTTTTCTGTAGACTTCTTTTAATTTAATCTAATGTTATATGGTATTCTTAGAGCTAATTTATATGTTCGATAATAAATAAATAAACAATTTAAATTTGGATTTCCAGTTCTTAGCAATGTTTACCAGTTTCTAGCAACACAGACCATCTCAATTCTAAGTTTTGAAGGAATTTATCAATAATCAATTCAATTTAAAAACTTAAAATTTTAAATAAGATTTTTAATATATAATTTATATTATTTTTTAACATATTCTTTTAAATGAAAGCCTTTTGAACTTAAAATTTACACAGATCTATATTATTTTATGTTTAATTTTTATCAAATAAATAAAAATGATAAAATTTAAACTCAAAAACTTAAATTCTTAAAAAAAAAATTAATATATAATTTATATTATTTTTTACTAGATTCATGCAACTTTACCTTTTATTATCATTTATATTATAGTTGTCGTTGTTATTACTGTACACTGTTATTTAACCAGGCCGGTGAGTAGACTGGAATCCGGCAAACTTATCCTTTGCCCAGGCAACGGCAAGGTGTCTAAAAAACCAATCCAGACAATTGATCTATTTTTATTTTTTTAAATGATACTTTTTAGATTTAAAAAAATTATTATCCCATAGACTTATGATTAGAGTTTTGTTTTATGTGTGTTTTTAAGATTACAAGAGATGTTGGTTTTTAAAATGTTTTTTTTATTTATATTAAAATAATTTTTTTATATATTTTAAAATTTATTTTCAAGATTAAGACATTAAAACAATATAAAAATTAAAAAAAATAATATTGAATAGTAAAAACAAATACGGCCCGAGTCTACGAGTATGGTTTAATAAATATGTTATTATATAATGGAATAATAATAAACACAACAAAAGGAAAAACAATTAAAAGAGAAAAATACTAAAGAGATTGTCAACTTTCCTCTCTGTAACTCTCTCTTTCGTCTTAACTAGCCAAAAAGTCCAGATCTTTCTCCTCTCTCTCTCCCTACCTCCCTCCCTCTCTCAGCCGAAGTCAGAATTCCGTGCTCTTCAATCTCTCTGTCTCTCACTCTGCAACATGATCCATCAATTTTTTGTAGTTTCTTGTTTTCTTGGAGTAATACAATCTCACTGTTCTATTTACGTTGGCTTGTTTTGATCCCTTTCTTTTGTGGTTTCTCTCGCAAAGTCCCAATCTTCACTGCCCAGATCTTGAATTCTCTCAAGGCCAAAATCTTTAAACGGTCGGTTTATTTTTTTGATTAAAAAAAGTGGGTTTTGTTTTGTTTCTCAATAGGAAATGAGGGATGTTGTCGTGGCTAAAAAGGATAGCAATGGCTTGTTGGAGACCGGTGAGGCGATATGCACGTATGAGCAAGGATGAAATTTTAAATGATGATGATGATTCTACTACTACTGACTCTCTTGTATGGTCTAGAGACCTTGAGAAACACTCTTTTGGAGAGTTCTCTTTTGCTGTGGTTCAAGCCAACGAGGTTATTGAAGATCATAGTCAAGTAGAGACTGGTCGTGATGCTACTTTTATTGGTGTTTATGATGGGCATGGTGGACCTGATGCATCTCGGTTCATATCTGACCATTTGTTCTTAAATCTCATGAGTGAGTGTTTTTTTTTTCACTTTTTGTTTGTTATTTTTTTAGGTTTGTTCATGTGCCTAGGTGTTGAGTTGAGTTTAACTTTCGTGATATGGTTGGTAGTTTTATGTATGGTGTTAATGTAAGTGGATTTTGTATGCTTTAGAACAAGTTTGGATTGTTTATGTTAGTTTCATTGACTCTCTTTTTTTATGAAATTGATTGGTTTATGAGGTTTGGTTGGGCGAATTTGTTAACCTTTGTATTTGGTGCTAATCTGAAGGAATTTGTACTTCTCTTTGATACAATTTTGTTGGGTTCTCTACGAATTTGATTGTTGGTTTTTTGGGAGACGAATTGATTTCTTTTAAGTGTTCGTTGCCAACGTCAACTACTTCTGGTGTTTCTTTACATTAGTTTTTGGGGTCAAGTTTAGTATTTGGAGGCAAAATTTTGGAGATCTATGTTAAGAATGGTTTTCATATTACGGTTATGTGGATGGATGCTTCTTCAGGACAACCCTGCTGTTTTGAACATGTCCTTTTCTCTGGTTGCTTGATCTACTAGATAATGGTGTGATTACCGAAATGGAACATAATCCGTGGTTCTGTAGTTGCTCCTACACCCTTTGTTCGTTTTCAGGAAAAGAATTGCATAAAGGGAAGTATTTACTATCAGTATAGTAACTCTTATGACTTGTGTTTCAATAAATGTTTTTCCAGGCAACGTTCTCTATATGATGAACCTTGAGCAATTATTAATTTGCAGGGCATGCTAGAGAAAGAGGAACCATCTCTGAAGATATCCTTAGAAGTGCCTTCTCTGCAACTGAGGATGGGTTTCTTACTCTTGTCCGTAGGTCATGTGGAATAAAACCATTGATTGCAGCAGTTGGGTCTTGTTGTTTGGTTGGAGTTATCTGGAAGGGGATGCTATATGTTGCTAATCTCGGTGATTCTCGAGCTGTAATTGGTTCTCTAGGTAGGTCAAGTAAGATAGTTGCTGAGCAGTTGACCAGGGATCATAATGCTAGTATGGAAGAGGTTAGACAAGAACTCAAGTCCTTGCATCCAGATGATTCACATATTGTTGTTATGAAGCGTGGAGTATGGCGTATCAAAGGCATCATTCAGGTTTGCTTTGATTCTTATGATACCAACTGTGTTCTCGCTTTGAAATTATGATTAGCATTCAGGGTCTCTCCAGTTCGTTCTCGCTTAAGGTTGTTTTCATTCTGAAAATTTTCCTTGCTTCATTAAGCAAGTGGGAAGAAATTTTGGTGTTTATAATTTATCATTTTTTTTATATAATGCAGTATAACAATGCTAGAAAAGTCGGCTTTTTTTTTTAATTATCTTTGATTGCATTCATAAACAATTCTGGTTCATGCTTACTTCACTAATGACTCTGAAATATTTTGGAAAAATGATAAAGAGATGCTGGAATATACAAGATTGTAATTCTTATCTTCATCAAAATCAATCCCTCCCTCCCTCTCTCTCTCACTCCCCTTTTCAGTTTTCCAGAAATTCATTTTCTCTGGATTATCCCGATTCACACAGCATCAGGTATCTTTTTATATGATACTCATCCACATTATTATTCCAAATAAATTGACTAGCAAAAATTTTTAAAGCTCTGTAGGATAAGGTTTCCCTAGTAGATTTTTAGGCTCTATAGTCTTTAAAGTGTTAAATGTCCTTAAATTGTGTTGCACATTGAAAACCAATATAATATGATTAGGAATCCTTCTGTGTGGTATTTTCTTGAAACCATACATTTACCTAGTTCATCACACTTAGAGGAAAAATACTTGATTAACTGATCTTTGCAAGTGGAGGTTTGCCACTTGGAAGCGTCCTCATAATGAGACAAAATCTAAATATGGTAGCCTCTTTGTGGAATTCCTATTCTGAGGAGCTGTGGATTAAAAGAGCAATATTCAAATGTTGTTGGCTGGATTTTCTTTTATCATTTCACTATTTTATGAGATGAAATTCAACCTTTCATAGTATACATGTTGTATGTGTATCTTACATGCTAAGTTCGTTGTGCAAGCTACCTATGATAAGAGAACTTTTAGATTCAAATTTATTTTATCTCAAAGTTAAAATTACCTGTTAGATTTTCTGTTTTTCCCATGCATATCAGTCAATTTTTTCCCAATTATTAATGAGTTATATTTCTTGTTGGTTTCTCCTGATGAATTGTTTAGGTTTCTAGATCTATAGGTGATGCATACTTGAAGCGGCCCGAGTTTTCTCTTGATCCTTCTTTTCCACGATTTCACCTCCCTGAACCCATTCACCGGCCCGTGCTAACATCAGAACCGTCCATGTATACAAGGGTTTTAGGACCCAATGATAAATTTGTCATATTTGCATCTGATGGGCTGTGGGAACAACTAACAAACCAGGAGGCAGTTGAGATTGTGTGCAATAATCCACGAGCTGTATGCATTTAGCTCCCAGCTCATTTCTTTTTGACCTTTTTTACTTCAAGTCACTGATATTTTCCTCCTATTATCTTTAAATGTCAGGGAATTGCTAGGAAACTAGTCAAAACAGCTCTAAATGTGGCAGCTAGGAAGAGGGAGATGAGGTATGATGATCTTAAGAAGGTCGATAGGGGGATCAGGCGTTTTTTTCATGATGATACGACAGTAGTTGTGATCTTTATAGACCATGAGTTGCTAGGGAATAGTACATCAGCACCAGAGATGTCAGTACGAGGGTTTAACGACACTGTTGGACCATCAAATTTTAACATTCTTCAAGGAATTGATGCGAATGCCCGGTCCGCTATATAAACGAGCATCATTTGAATTGTGCAGTCTAGTCAAAGAAGAGTAAACTTGGCAAGTTTCTGTTGTCGTTGCTTTTCCTTTTCTTCTTCTTTTTTGCCACATATAACTATATTAGTTTTGTTCCCTCCCCATTTTTCTTTTCCAAGTTTTTGTGGGCCATTGAGCCTTATTTCTTTCACTCTGATACTATGCTCCATGTTGAGAATTCTTATGAGGGGAAGCTACAGATTTTTGGATTTAACATGTGGACTCTACAACACGTGAAGTTTGTACTATTCATACGCAATGTTTATTAAAAAAGAGTGCACGTCTGGTTAATTTCCATTGATTCTATTGATGCAGTAGGTCAACCTAATGGAGTGATTCGTAACATTTCAAACAAACAATAATGAATGATTATAAAGCATGATCCGAGGACAATAATTAAGAATGAAGTTTATGATTCTCCAGGCCTACCTTTTTACTCCTCTACTACCAGCCAACGTTCAAGCTTCCAAGGCATTTCCAGTATTCAGGTTCTGCACGCAAATGCAGCTCTGACCATAATCCACTCGTGCTGTAATGGCTTCTTCTGGCATGGTTGTGTAGTTTTCAATTTACTCAATGTACTGACAATAAGTGGTGCCAGTAAATACTTTATACCGAAATAGCTTTCATTTCAAGAGCACAGATCTTGCTAGCATCGCACTCTTGTTGGAACATCTACAATCGTGTGTCTTAAGAGATGCTACAGAAACGCCCATTGTTTAAGGCACTACCACTCCTGCTGGGTCTATTTCTATTAGCATGTCATCAACACGTTCTATATTCAAAGTCGAAGCATGTGATGTTTCATATAAAACTCAGAAGCACTTCATAGTGACCAGAAATGTCTAAGTGGATTCGCGTTCTCAGAATAACAATTTCTGCTCCTCACCGAGCCTTAGAGTAGACTTCAACGTATCATCAGCAACATCCTGCTTGTTTAGCGTGTATCATTATTGACTCAACACGCAAGCATTGTTGGCAGATGAACCAGAAAGTAAATAACAAAACCAACAAAAAATCTCATCCACCGAAGGTAATGATGCAAGAACTGAGTTGCTAGCACGCATGAATATGAATACAAGTACTGGTTTTATTTAATAAAAAATTCTTAAAGAAACAATAAAATAATGAACCTGAAATTAACCCAAACCAAATCAGTTACATTACACAACTCTTCTACAAATCCAATAACAAATTAAATAATCGAATCTTAAATTTGATCCACTCAACCTCATTTTTGTTGTCCAGACATTGACGGAGCAAAACACGAAAAAAAAGAGAGAGATTGAAAGAAGTGACGAAATGCAGAAGATAACTTTGCAACCACTTGATTAGAAGCCTTCTGTAATACAAAGTGTATATAGTATGTATTTGTCCAAGAGCCTCTTGATTTGCATGATTAAAAGCACTTCCTGTGGACAATTGATGGCCCAGACTCATCATACTCAGCCTTTGCAATCCACATCTGCACTCAAAAGAAAGTAAATTTCTCCAATCAGATTGGAAAAGCACAGCACAAGAGTCGAGTGCTTGAATCCTGATTATGGTAGATCAAGAACTCGGATACAAACTTCTGACAACATTGCATCTCTTTGAAGCTTTGCTATCATTCTAGTTACTCCTTCCAATCATCACATAAAGATTCATGTTCTTAAGCATGTAACGTATAATAACACTAAACAATACTGCTAAAGCATAACATTAAAGATACCCAAACGAGTAGAATAGGTTAGAGTTCAATTCTGTTTGCAGCTCAAATCTAATAAATAGACACAGTACCTGCTGGAAGGTGCTGAGGGATGCCAAAATGGAACCTCCTATCCAGACACTGTACTTCCTTTCAGGTGGTGCAACCACCTTAATCTTCATGCTACTGGGAGCTAATGCTGTAATTTCCTTGCTCATCCTATCCGCAATGCCTGGGAACATGGTAGAACCACCACTGAGGACAATATTGCCATAGAGATCCTTCCTAATATCGACATCACACTTCATGATAGAATTGTATGTTGTTTCATGTATGCCAGCAGCTTCCATTCCTATCATGGATGGTTGGAAGAGGACTTCAGGACAACGGAAGCGTTCAGCTCCAATAGTGATAACCTGCCCATCTGGCAGCTCATAGCTCTTCTCAACAGATGAGCTGGTCTTTGCCGTCTCTAGCTCTTGTTCATAATCAAGAGCAATATAGGCTAGTTTTTCCTTCATGTCCCTTACAATTTCACGCTCTGCTGTGGTTGTGAAAGAGTAGCCACGCTCAGTCAAGATTTTCATGAGGGCATCAGTGAGATCACGACCTGCCAGGTCAAGACGCAGAATGGCATGTGGGAGGGCATAGCCTTCATAGATTGGAACTGTGTGACTCACACCATCTCCAGAATCCAGAACAATACCTAGCCAAAACACATAGATCATGAAAAATGTTATTTCACCTAATTTATCTCCACAATTAAAGATCCCTAATGTAAATCACCAAGTTGGATTACCTACATGCTTGTCAAAGACAGTTCTTTGGTTTTCATGATCATGATCCCTGTATATATCATATCAAATTCCCCAAAACCAAATGTGATTATGACCAAGGGTGAAAAATAGATCGTGTTAACTTACAAATTAGAAACATTGAGGTTTGAGAAGTTATCCAAGACATTCCATTTTTTTTTATCATGATTTAGATAAATTTCTTTCCTGAAATTTATTTATTCAACCAATCACTAAAACTCCACCTCATTCCGAAAATTCCAATGCAACAAGCCAATAACAATATTTTTTCCATTCATCAGTTTGAACATAAAAGCAAATTGAGGATGGACCATATCACTCACCAGTTGTACGACCACTGGCATAGAGGGAAAGGACAGCCTGGATAGCGACATACATTGCAGGAGTGTTGAAGGTCTCAAACATGATCTGGGTCATCTTCTCACGATTGGCCTTGGGATTAAGAGGAGCTTCTGTAAGGAGAACTGGATGCTCTTCAGGAGCCACACGGAGCTCATTGTAGAAGGTGTGATGCCAAATCTTCTCCATATCATCCCAGTTGCTAACGATACCATGCTCAATTGGGTATTTCAAAGTCAAAATACCTCTCTTTGATTGAGCCTCATCGCCAACATAGGCATCTTTTTGACCCATGCCAACCATCACTCCAGTGTGGCGTGGGCGACCCACGATGCTTGGAAAAACAGCCCTTGGTGCATCATCCCCAGCAAACCCAGCCTGAGATTTCCAATCAAGATCAGTAATCACAACCAATATCACGGTAAGGATCAAAACTTTAAAATCAAAAGTATATCACAAATTCACAAACAAATCTAGCTAAATACCTTGACCATTCCGGTACCATTGTCGCAAACAAGAGGCTGAATATCCTCACTCTCTGCCATTTCCTCTCACCTGCCACGTTCAAAATGCCAACTTACATTAAAATGCTATACAAATAGGGAATCACGACAATTTAATGCACGATTTTGACAAAAAGAGCATGAAAAAATAAAAAGATCCCATTTCCTTTTTACAAATCATAATCAAAATCTGAGTGTTCATTTTGTAAAATCACATCAAAGATCAAAACTTTAGCAATGCTAAATCACAAAATAAAATTAACCCGCATTTGAAGATCAAATCTTTTAATGGTTTGACACAGTGATGTTATAATCTGAGCTAAACCCGGATCAGAAAGATGAAGAATTTTGAAATTCAAACAGCATACCGTTCAGAAAACTGAATTGTTCTTTGTGTTTCTTTCTTCCTTCGCTGCGTGTGAGCGTTTGTTCAAGGTACCCGCCCTCTTGTTTTAAAAAAGGGGAAGATGTGAAATGAAATTTCAGCCTCGGATGAAATTCAACTTAAATGAACTTCAAATTTGCTTTGGGATGATCTTGGCCGTTGATTTCGATCATCTGATCTACGGACCCCATGACGCGTCATGCTCATTGTGTAAACAGCTGGCTCTCTTTCGGTTGTTTTATTTTTGTGGACGGATATGCCCTTGAGATTTGTTACAGTGCCTCATTTGGCCTCTCGTCCTTGGCCAAGGGCATGTTGGTCAAGCAAGCCTTTAATTGTGGGATTTTTGTTAAGGTTCTTGACCAATCTCTCAAATCTCAATTTGACCATTTCATTGCTTATCATTTTGGCAAATAATAATTAGTGATGACTCGGTGTGTTATGGCATCATTTTGGTAAATAATAATTAGCTTTTGTGTTCTAAATAATATAAAAAATATCAATTTTTATCTTAATTTCACATGCTAAGGTATAATTTTTTTCATTTTAAAAAATCAAAATATACTAATACTTTCCATTACAAAACCCGTTGATGTAACTGAAACCCTAATATTTTTTTATTTAAGAGATTTTTTTTTCTAAACAAGTGGGAATAAAAAGGTAAAAAAATGAAATTTAGCTTAAAAAAAAATTAGGGCATTCGCATCCTAAATTCATTGCATTTTCTTTTGACCATGTTGGCCTTTTTTTTTTACGGGACAGTTACCTTTTGCTAGTGGCGGTAAGTTGAGATTAGAAACCCTGTTAAACAGGAAATCGTGATTAGTGGACTTGTAATTCCATAATTACCCTTCTCAATTATAAAATTGACAAAAATGAAGGCATGGATGTAATACTTCAGCGCCGAGGGGTAAATGAGTCCTTGAAAAAGGACCCCGCTATAAAAAAAAGCAAAATTTTATAATCAAGCAAACCTCTTTTTCGTTATTATTTAATAGGAAAATAAAAGTGAAAAAATAAAAAAATAAAAAAAAAAAAGGAACTTTAATTGCCAGCTCAGCATTGCTTTTCCAACTGTCTGGAGATCATGTCGGTGTGTCCTTTCAGGTGTTGTCATGCCCACCACTACCTGTCAATACACCCTCGATTTTCGCTTCCTGGCAAACGAGCCGTCGTTGACTAGGTGAATCAATCAAGGATCAACGGCTGACATTGTATCTTGCTAAATGAGGCATATGATGTGCCATGCATAACAAACACAACGTGGGACAGATTTATGGTTGACCACTTTTTAATTAATCAGCCGCTAATTGTGGTTGTATTTTCTTTAATTAGAACAGGAGAGGTAAAATGCTGGCTGCTTTCCTTTCTTTCCTCTTCCTTTTTTCTTTTTTAAGAGGGTAATATCCCTCCTCTTTTTCAGCTACAATAATGGTGGACTTGTTAAAAGCATGGTTTATTAATCTAATTTTAAAAATAAATTAAAAATATATTATTTAAAAAAAATCAAGTATTTTATCAACCCGTCTTAGATCGAGCTGAGTTTCATGTCAAAGGGTCATAATTCTCATCAATAAATACTTTAAAATTCATGCTAAAAATGAATGAGAACATCTAATCATCCTTGAATTGTAATGCAATTTATTGGAAAATTATTATACAAGATATAAGTCAATAAATATTTTTAATTAGTCATATAACTATATTACTGAATCAATATTTTTAGATGAACTAAATTTTACTAAGTCAATAATATTTTTAATATAAATTAAAACGTGATTGAAATTGAAATCTACTGACCAGATAATATTGTGTTTAATAACTGGGTATCATCATTTTCGACGCAACGAAAATCCCTTTGTTGGTTTTCCACTCATCTTCATAATTGACCACAAGAGTACATTCACCAAGATCCTCCTAGGTTAATAACAAACTTGTTGGTGGAAACCTAACAGAAAACACAGTTTAATTACTTTAATTATAGCTAGCATTGAACAGCCAGGCATGATTAAACGAGCAAGTGAGATTTAATTAACTTGGATGCCTTTGTGCATGTGAATAACCCTCCCTTTTTCAATCACTGTCATGATCGCAAGTTTTTCTGGCCCCCGCACGCAAAATTACAATTGTTTCTTTTGAGTATGGTCGCCAGGGATCCAGCTATGTGTTGCAGGAAGATTACACTTTTTTTCTTGAAAGTTGACGACAGAGACCTTTTCTGCATATGGCTGTTAAGAAAGTGCTTTCATGTGCATCTCAGATGCCATGTTTGTGTCTGTCTCTTCACTTATGGACCTATAATTCTGGTTCATGTGGGTGTTTAGTGCTTGGGAACTTCAAAATCCAAGTAATATTTGAAAACATGGTTGAAATAATGTTTTTTAAAATTAAAAAAAATATATATAATTTTACATTGTTTTAATGTATTAACATAAAAAATATTTTAAAAAAATTATTATTTTAATATATTTTTAAATAAAAAGCATTTTTAAAATTCTAATGGCCCTCGTGTAGCTTAGACAATGTTTGGAAACGTAGTAGAAACCGTGTTTCTTAAAAAGTTGAATTTTTTTTAAAAGTAATTTTTTAATGTTGTCAAATTGATTTGATTTGTTAAATCAAAAATAATTTTTTAGAAAACTATATTATTTTAATCTATTTCCAAACATAAAGTATTTTCAAAATCTCAACAGTCATGCAGCTTAGATAATGTTGGAAACGCGGTTAAAATCGTGTTTTAAAAGTATTTTTTAAAATAATTTTTTATATTTTTAGATTGTTTTGTTGTACTTGTATTACAAATAATTTTTTAAAAATAATTATTTTAATATATTTTTAAATAAAAAACAATTTAAATTATAAAAACTACTTAAAATTCATGACAGTCCCCGGTAACAATCATTTGCACGGCAGAGAATTTGCATGGGTGGTGGTTATGATACACGGTGATTCACATAATTCCAAGTAATTTTATTGATTGCAATTCAATCTTAAGGATGTGCAGGGGGTGGAGTTAGTAATTTTAGCTTGAGATAGCAAGATTGGAGAAGCAATTTTAGAGGAAGCTAATTATTTTTTATTATTATTTTTAGAACTAAAAATTTAATTTATTAAAGGAAAGTATGGAAAAAATATTTTATTTGCAGGACCGGGGCGTAGTTCCACCCCTAGGACGGGTAACTTAAAACCTTTTTCTCGTGACTAATATATTATTTGACTTTTTGTGTATTAATTAAAGCAATCCATTAATAATGTCTCGAACCACCAAATATAATTTAATAAAAAATCTTTTCTCAATGACTATATATTTGGATGATGTTTGATTCATCTGATAGAAAAGATTAAGACAACACAGATATAAATATATTTGATTGAAAATATAAAAATAAATATATTAAATAAATATAATTTTAAAATAATTTTAGAATAAATTTATATATTTTTAGATATATAAAAATATATGATCATATTTATCTTTACTGTCTTTATTTTTATATATATTCTGAGACAATAATTAAAGACTATTTTAATGTGTAAGAAGCAAGGCAGTGATAATAGGTGTCACGGTATTATTCTTTCTGCGGAATGATTTTCCATGTTTCTTCATTATTAAATTAAAATCACAACGGTTAGATTTTTGGCATTTGCATGTATTATTTATTTTTTTGCTACCACATTACAATGTAAAGGTCTGTTTGAGATTGTAGTAGTAGTGATGGTGATTTAAAATATTATTTATTTAAAAATATATTAAAAAAATAATAAAAAAATTTATAAATTATTTTTGGCATTAATATATCAAAATAATATGAAAATATATATAAAAAAATAAACAAAAAAATTTAAAAAAATTTAAATATAATTTATATCACAATCTTAAACACACTGAAATATACAAGAATCGCTTTACTCGGTTGGAAAATAATGTGTGATTACGAGGAAATAATAATATTTGTGAAAATGTTAAAAGTTACATTGATCACACGCTAATGAAGGAGTTGGCTAAAAATCAGAGAGAATATTTTGTGTTTATTGACCTAAAGTTTTGTCATCGTTCATTCAATATTGGAGATGAGTGATAAAACATGAGTAACTACTCTCGATAAATCTAAACATAGTTATTAGATTCAATATTTAAAAAAGATAAAATAAATAAGCTATTTACTGTGTATATATAAATTCAAAGATTATTCTGGATTGGAACAATATTCAAATGTCTTTGTTTGTCACTATTTGAAAAATCATGTTTCTAAAAAAATTAATTTTTTTTATTAAAATAAATTTTTTATGTATTTTGGATAGTTTTGATGTGTTAATCTTAAAAATAATTTTTTAAAATAACAAAATATATATTATTTTAATATATTTCAACATAAATATTTAAAAAAACAATCATAGCCATAATTTCAAAAATATTCCTAAACTAATAACAATTTCATTGAAGATATTTTGATATTTTCAAGGTGTAGATTATTCTAACCACCTATTTTGTATTGTATAATGATTTTTTAATTCTTGAAAGCAAAATGTCATATGTCTCTTTTACTTGGGGGTATTTTTTATCGTTTCGGATTTAATTTCATAGTTAATTATTGAACTTATCCCTGGAAGTAAAAAAGAAAAAGAAAAAAAAGGTGTGCAAGATAATTTGTGTTTTCTTTTCGGTTCTTTTGATAATAAATGAATTGACAGATAGGTTGATATGTCCTTTACTGGATATAATATTATTTAAATAATTAATAGGAAGACACGTGGAAGCTCCAGCAAATTTGTAGCCGTGCGAAGGATTTATGTAGCTAGATAGTGGCTTCCAAGGCGGCTAAAGAAACTTCACGGTGGTTTCCACCTCACCAGACGGTGTGTCTTGCTTTTTCACTCCCGGTTTATTATTAATGATTATTTTGTGTTTTTTCATTCTCTCTCATTCTAGAAAAGTATGTTGACCCTCAAAAAAATTAAATACAATCCTTCAATTAGTTTTTTCTTTAAATTTAATTTTTAGTCTTTTAATTGATATTTATTTTATTTTAAATAAAAAATTTTTAATTTTATCCTAATTGTTTTTTTTTATTTGTGAAATTTAGCTCTCATTATTTTAGTTGATATTTGTTTTATTTAAAATAATTTATGAATTTCTTTTCAATTTTATCCTTCTTAACTTAATTTTTTACTATCGAATTTGATCCTCAATTTTGTATTGTTATTGTTATGCCTTCAATTTATTTTAGTTTGATTTTTTTTTTGATTTTACTATTCAATATTAAATTTATCGAGGGTTGAGTTTTTTTGATTGATCCTAGGTTTAGAGCTTAACGAGTTGCGAGTTTTAGATATTAATCCAAGATTAAAAGGTTCACTCAATTTTGTTTTTTTTAATATTATTTTTCTTATCTCATCCTCTGGTATTTTTTTTTTTACTTTCTACGATATTTTTTAGACATTTTAAAAGTAACACAAGTTGCCTTAGTTATTTATTTTTTTGTCTTTGATGGGTCTAGCTTTTTAAAAAACATTTTTTTAACTAGATTAAATGAATTTATTTTATTTTCAACATTCAATTGGTTTGGCATTGCCTCAAGGTTTTTTTTTTTTTTTTTTTGTCTTTGTCTTTGTTGGATCTTACTTTATATATATATATATAAAAGTATGAAATTTAACATGTTGCGAGTTTGAGAAATTAATCTAAGTTTATAAAATTCAACTAGATTTGTTGGGGTTTTTTCCCTTTTTTTGAATTCATTCTTCTTGCTTTTATCCTCAAAAAATGTTCTCTTACTCTTTTTTTTCCCCGCTTTCTATAGGATTTTTTATTTATTTTGACAAAAACATGGTTTACATGGAGCTTTTTTTGTCTTTGTTAAATTCAGTTTTTTTACAAGGATTTTCACCTTTAAATTAAATCAATTATTGAATATAAGTGTTAGATGCTTGCTTTATGATATATTTTTTTATTTGCTTTTCAAGTCACCATTCAAATAATACGGGTGGTCTTTTTCAATTATATGAATCATAGATTTTTATTAGGTTATGTTGCATGAATATTTTTTCTGATATTATTAAAAAATTTGTCCGACTTGCAGTATAGCACGGATAACCTAGTTAGTTTAATCTAATCAAGGTTTTGGAGTATATAATTGAGGGTCAATCTAGCAAATTAATTAAATAGGTTGTTTTGTACAATGTCACAGGGCAAGTTACTTTTTTCATAACATTAAAAAAAATGTTTAAGTTACACATGCAATTTTAAAGAAGTAAGAAAAAATTGAGACTCTGTCATTAACTTGTGTGGGTTCAATATTCATTAATAAATCATTGACTCATGTGGGAGACATTGTGGGTAATTATTGTAATATAAAATAAATTGTTTTTTTTTATGTTGCATTTTTTTTACTATTTTTTTCTTTTTCCATTGCCTTCCAAGCTTATTGCAAAAATCATTTTATTGATTACTAAGCATTAATTTTGCAAAACTGCACCACAATGATTAAATAAAAAGTAAAAGGACATGATAAAAAAAGACGCAAATGAAAAAAAAGAAGAAGTTCGATGTTTGTGAAATTGAAAGCACAAAGACCCAGTTAAAAACAAAGGGCTTGAAACAAATAGAAAGACTCAGTAAAATAAGGGCTTGAAAGTAAAAAATAGAGCTGAGATGGTTTAATTGTATTTTCCACCTCAATTGTTTTGATTATATTGATGATAATATGAAAACTAATTGTATTACATGTGCTAGTTTCGTTAAGTTGGAAAATTACTTTTGGTTAACAAAAAGTTCAAAATCATGCTTGGTAGATGTATTTTTTTTTTATCAAAATCATTTTTGATAATGATGGATTTTTTTTCTCGAAGAAGTTCTTAGATTTGCCCGAACAATTTAAATCAAGCAGTAGAGGAGCCTAAACTCGACACCCACTAATTTAGAACATGTTTGAAAATATAGTGTGAATCGTATTTTTTTAAAATTTAATTATTTTTATATATAATAATTTTTTATATTTTTAAATTATTTTGATATGCTGATAAAAAAATAATTTTTTTAAAATAAAAAAAATATTATTTTAATATATTTTTAAATAAAAAATATTTTAAATCATCAATGTTATTATAATTCTAAGTAGAGTCTTAAAAGAATAATCTGGATGGTCCTGACTCGGATCTAAAAAGTACCTAAGATCTTTTTTGAATTTATAAAGAAAATCAAGATATTTTAATCTTAAAATTAAAAGTAACATATTCTAGTTTCTCCGCTTTATAAAATTTGGTTTGTCCCTCAAAGGGATGGAGTAGCAAACAGTGGGGAAGCCAAGACGAAGAGCTTAGAGGGGCTCGTCGATCTAAATCACTGTCAATAGTCTATGTTCATGGATTGAGTTATAAAAAAGTTTTCCATGCTGGAAAGCTAGAGTGTACGCATTTTCATTATTAGAATGTTTTGTTACTTGTAAATGTTAAAATTAACAAAAAAATAATATTATAGCGTTAAAAAATAATTAATAGTATTTTATTAGTTAAGCAAATAGTCTAACTTAAAAAAAAAATAGACACGAGGATAATTTTTTTTATTTATTTGTATTTACATATTTATTTAAAATGGATTCATGAAGTAAATAATAGGAAGTTTAATAGGAGGCCATTGGTTACTATCAATTTTAAAATTATCTAGACTTTAATGATTCTAAAAATATAAAATTTTATGATGCTTGGAAAATAACTATTGATTTTCTATTAATTATTAAAATAAAAAATAAAATAAAATTTATAACCTACAAAAAATAATATTTTTACCGAGAATTTATCTCTTTTATTTGTATATATTTTTTCTTTAAAGCGAGTTACTTATAAAAACTCATTAATTAATAGCACCATAATTTTTTTAAAAATAAATAATCATTTGTTTATTTCAATAATCCACTAGCTCCCCTCGTTTATCTCAAAGCATTTTTGAAAAAAACAATGATTTTTTTAAATTTTTTTTTATTTTAAATTAATATTTTTTATGTTTTTACATTATTTTATTATATTAATATTAAAAATAATTTTTTTAAAAAATAAAAAATATTTTAATATATTTTTAAATAAAAAATATTTTAAAAAATAACTAATATCGTCTTTCATAATAATTATCCTTAATTTTCTTAAAACTCCACATGTTTATCCGAAGTATGGATGGTCTACCTCTTTTTCAAACCATATGTTTATAAGACTTTGACTTTTATCAATTTGATGATTCATTGACCGTTTTGGAATAAAGTTTTTCTTTCCTTTACCAAAACTTTCTTGTTTCAATTTTTTATTTTAAAAAGCTTGGGTTGACCTGATTTGTACCAAAGTCAACTCTTGAGACCTGTCTTATAATTATGCTTAAAACTTATCCTTCATTCTCATATTATTTATAGATTTGATTTCAGTTCATGAGCCAAGCAAGTCTATTTATTTTAATATCGGAGACAATTCTATATTTGAAAAAAATAGCAAAGGAAAAATCAACAATCACTTTCATTATTATTCTTTGAATTGGATTCAGTCATGATCCAAGGAGCCTCTTTATTTTCAATTCCACGAAATTTCTATCTTTGCATTAAAAAAAGAGAGCAAGAGATAAATTTCTATCTTTGCATAAATCAGTAATCTCCGTTCTTTATTTTAATTTCCATTTCGTGACCTAATTGTATAGAACTAAAAACATCAACGTGCTATTTTTAATTGCAATTCTGTTTTCTTATGAGAAATAAGTAATGCGAGATTTAGCGTCTGTTTGAGATTATAGTAGTAGTGATGGTTTAAAATATTTTTTGTTTAAATATATATATATATATATATATATATATTTATTTTTAAAAATTATTTTTAACATCAGTATATCAAAACGATCTGAAAACATATTTTATTTTTATTTTAAATAAAAAAATAATTTCAAAATTTTTGAGAACGCGGTATCCCAACACAATCTTTATTTAGAATATGTTTGAAAGTGTCACAACGATATTTTTTTAAAGTGCTTTTTATTTAAAAATATATTAAAATAATATATATATATATATTATTTTTTTAAAAAATATTTTTATACCAACATTTTAAAACAATCTAAAAACACTAAAAAATATTAATTTTAAGTAAAAAAATAAAAATTTATAATTTTTTTAAAAAACATTTTAAAATACAAAAATAAACACAGTGCATTATATTTACAAGAAATAACAATATACTTATGATTGTTAAGATCTAAGTTATCATATTAACTTATGAGTCTCCAAGTTAATTTATGAGTTAAAATGAATATATAATATATATATATATATTTTGTTTAAAATAATATTGTTTTAGTTTTGTTTTGAATTTTTCTTGGTATTGATCTAACCAAGTCTAAACCCAATATAATTAAGTCAATCAAATCATAAATTTACCTATTAAATCAATTAAGTTTAGTCAATTTAATATTAAAACTAATTTATTTTAAAATACAAATTAGATCAATTTCTGTGTCACAGTTTTTCTCGTTTATCAAATCAAGTTTAACAAGTATGGTTTTTTTTTTTTTCATTTTCTATACTAAACTTTTTTATTTTTTTGCGTGGTAGACAAGCTAATTATAGAAAATCAATGCCCTCCATGTAAAAAAAGCCCCTTAACATTTCAAATGGTAAAAGTAAATCAGAAAAAAAAAAACTTTTTAACCACTGCTTCCCAGTACCAAGTATACCACAAGACCACTACCCTTTTAATTTTTAACCACATCTTCCCAGAATGTGTGAAATAATCAAATGACTTTTTTTTCGAGTGGAATCGCCGACGTCTTCAAGCAGCTATAACTGGTTTCGCAGCTGCGAGTTTCATAATTCCATGGTGGATTTGTTCTGCAAAGATGATGAGTTTTGGCACCAAAGCAGCCTTTTCAATCCCCAAAACCAATCTTTTCCAGCTCCAAGTTGCTTTCTTTCACTCCTCTCCTGTTCTTGAACGCAAAAGACGCAATTTTTGTGATGCTGTTAGTGTCTCTCCCTACCTCTTTCTCTTCACATGTGCATATGTATATGGAATGGATTCTTTGATTTATTTTTTTAAAATTTGGGTTTTTTAAAATATATATTTTCTGTGTGGTATTCAGTGCTTTTGATGAGTTGGGGTATAGTTTTTGATCTTGTTGATTGGCCCTTTAATCATTTTGTCTTTTGAGAAGGAAAATGTGTGAAAAAAATGATTTATAAGGAAAAATATGATACCCAAAGACCTTAACGTTTTGCTTTTTAACTTGGCAGACAGAAATGTCGAAAGATAAAATTCAATCTTGCTTCATATCTTATTTTTCCTTAGCAACCAGAGAGACTTATATCGTAAATGTTTAAGCTTTACTTAGAAAACTGGCCAGATTGCTTCTTTTCCTCCATTTCATCAACTGAACAAACCGCCTCAATGTTTCTGTCTGGAAATTAAGTTTGATATTTAGAAGGAAGAAATAACGAATTGTGGTACATAATTATAACGGTTAAATGAACTTCATTTGGAGCGTGTGTGGGCACTCGGTAGTGACATTTGTTTGAAACATTAATCTGAATCTGTTGAATAATTCCTTTTCTTTCCCAATGTTAGGGTTTGGGGAGAGTCATTTTCTTGGCCACAATCTGTGAATAATATGAATTTAAGAGGTGTTCCATTTTATATTGCAAAAGTCCTGTCTCCCGATTAACATACTGGTGTATTCTTTTGGTCTGGTACACTAAGTTTTCAAAAAGTTTTGTTCTTCGGCGCATTTCCATGATCTTTTAAACAACATGTTCTTGGTTGTCTAATTTAAGTAGTAAGATACGTTCTCAAAAAGTTTGATTCCCTCTATTTTTTTCTTCTGCTTATAATTTCCTATCTTTGCACTTTTTGATAGATTTACTGAACATATCGTATTTGATAAGAAGTCCAATCAATGGCTTCTTTTTCCTTATTTACTAAAAAGAGTCTTATATTTTCCCCCCTTTTGCATGGTGTGAAATGAAAATATTCTCTCCTGTTTTTGATAAATTGCACATTTCTCTTGCTGAATGAAATTGCTTGTTCAATGCAGAGTCATAGATACAGAAATAGATCCAGCAATTATTCTAGGAGGTCCAGGAGGTTAAATGCAAATGAAGCGTTACTGCGTAATATCGGTGCTTATGCAGACCACCTATTTCAGGTTCTTTCTTGACATTGCCCACTTGCTAGATACACTCTTATTGTTTTATCATGTCCAAGGAGTTCATGCTTTCTCAATTGTGATTCTGCTGATTTAGAATATTTGTTTCCCAGGCTTTGTTGTAAGCAGTACAAAAGTGGGATTGACTGGTTTATGTGTGTTATTTTAAGATATGGTCTTTCGGTGTTTGTGTGTTTTGTTTTTCCAAGGTGGGGTTGGGGTTGGTTAATGTAAAATGTACGTTCCTATGATGGTTGAAATTTCCCCTTTATGTCTTACTTGAAATCCTATTTTGATAACCTCTAGTTTTCTGCTGTCGAGTTTCTTTGGGACGTGAGATTTGTACAAATTGAAGCTGAACCAATGGTATAAGGTTAGTTTAAAGTTACAAAATAGATCAAGAAGAATGAGGGTGATTGGTTTGAAATCTTACAATGCAGAATAATCCTTTAAAAGTTGGTTGAATCTTCAAGTGAATTCCATGAGAACATTTGAAGTTTTCTTCTTAATGAGTGATCTCAGGCATGGTAAAAGAAACCTTAGACGTTTAGAGTATGAAAAGATCTTTCATTAGCTAATTGGTGAACTTTGTCGCACTAACATATGGTCAATTTGCTCTCTTTTCTAGGATGGGGGAAGTGGTCTTTTTATGAGAGGGAGAAAGGTCTTATATTAAAAAAAAGTCAACACTAAGTATTATGGTTACTAGAAAACTTCAACTGTTTTTTAGAATTCTAAGATAAGGGATACTCTAAAGCATCTGACCTGAGATAAGCTGTCTTATTAATTTTGTCTTTTATTCCTAATAATCTGTTGTGCCTGATTTACCAACATTCTTATCTATGAGTGATAGTGGGTCTCCTGCAATGAGTTAAACTTGAGCGATTGGTTTAAGCTAACAATTCCATGGTCTGATTCATCTTTGTCACTCACAGTTATTATCTTTTGATAATACCAAGTGAATTGACATGTCTATAGTTGGTGACTCTGATCATGAGTTGTGACTAATAGCCCGTTAAGCCATGCTAATGAATAACCAATAAGTTTATGTTGAGCACACTGAACTTAGCCCAAATCCTATAGAGGGTCCATAGATAATGTCTTATGAAGGTTTATTTATCCTATAGTATCCAAGATTCACTTGCAATATTTACTGATTGAATGAAGATTGTATGCCTCAATCCTACCCAAATAGTATCCGTCATGGGTTCATCTACTTGGTGGCGAATTTGTAAGTCACCACTGTTTAGAGGCGATCGGTGACCAAAAAGTTTCAATCTTTTTGGCTCCTAAAGCTGTTTTTTCTTGACAGCTTGGGTTTTGATGCATTGTTGAGCTTCTTGAAGGGGAGAGGAGAAGAGTGACTATGCTTGTAGGCTACACCACTTCCTATGATTCCTTATGGTGGTGGAGGTGTAAGTAACCTCCAGCTGATGAGTGAGATCCAACGCTGTAAAGATTCAACAGACTCTTGTTTCTTCTCCTGACATCTTTTCTCTCTTTTTTTTTGGTGTTTTTCAATTAGAGGAGGCTAGGAAAGTGGGCCGTATGACGAGGAGAGAGAGGAAGGTTAAAGTTGTTGTTGTGGTGGCTGAAATGATGGTGGTTGGCTGAATTTGGTGAGGTAGGTTGAGATGTAGCTAGGGTTCTTGGTTTCGGGTTGTTCAGGAGAGAAGATGTTAGGTTTATTTTTGTGTGTGGCTCATCAAATTTCATCTCTCTTTTTTGGTCTTTCACTTATAGAGGCGTGATTTCTTCTTCTTTTTATATCTCCTCCCTCTCTCACACTATTCACTCTTTTATTTTATTTATGGCCTACCAATTTGGTCTTTTTTTTTTAGTTACTTGGTCTCTAAGTAACTCAAATTTGTTTTGGTCCTTTTTTTTCACTGTGTTTTGTACTTTAGTTCCTTGTCCATTTTGCTCTCTATTTTGATTAATTTTTTTTTTTGTATTTGTTTTTTAAAAAACAATGTTATCTTCAATTCCATAAGAAAAGCAATAAAAAATTACAAAATGGATGTGTTAATGGATGAAATGCGTCAAAAACATATTTTTGAATTTTGATTTTTTGAAAAGACATTGAAAATTACAAAATGGACGTAAATGTGTTAAAAATATATTTTTGAATTTATGATTTTTTTGAGAAGACATCAATAAGAGAAAAAATAATCAAAAAATCATAAAATGGGTGTGTGAATGGCCAAAATGCATCGAAAAAATAATTTTTGGATTTTGAAAAATATTTAGGAATTAGGGGTAAAAAATTGAGCTATCCTGTTCATCAATCCCAAAACCTCTTGTGACTATACTATATTCACCATTGTTCTCTTCAAATGATAGCTATTCACTCTTGATCATGTTGTTAACCTAATTCTTGAACCCTTAATAATGATCAATGAAATGTCCCATAACTCTTATATGATACTCATATTTAGTAGCTCTTGTATGATACTCACATTTAGTATTTTTGTATAATATAGGAAAATAGGATTGGATGAGTTCAAGGGATCGAGATGCTATCAGACAGACATTCATGATGTTGGTAAATGTTAAGGAGAGAAAATTTGGATGATGTGACCAAGATTTTGGATCATGATCGCAAATGATATTGACTTACGGGTTCATTTCATGACCTGAGTCACGTGTTTTAAAACTTAACCCGAGTTAACCTTGTTTTTTTAGGTTCTATTACACCGATTTTCCTTTTCATTTGTATCCTAACGATGGTGTTATATTTTTTTTTATAAAACTAGGATTCATTATTCTATTCTATTCGATTTCCTTTCAATTTTGTTATTCTGATCTTATTACTTGAACCATAGATTTGACAGGTTAGTACAGGTTCATTCAGTTTTTTTTAGGGGTCATTTTTTTTTTATAAAAAAATTAATATTATTTTGGTTTCGTCTTTCAACATTAAGTTGTTTTAGGATTGTACTTTGTAATTTATCTTGATTTGCTCTCTATTAAGTTATATCATTTATATGATCCCGGTCATGAACTTTTGTTGGCTTACATAGTTTGCTAGTATTTTTGGATTTATTTTTATAATTTCATTCTTTTTACATTGAATTTGTTGTGTATTGGGCATATTATTTTTTTTGCTTTTTATTGGTCTTATGTTTTGGGTTGCAGATTTGTCATGTGTGCTTGGTTTGACTTTACTCTCTTTTTTCCAATTTTATTCTTCTGCATTAAGTTGGCTGGGAATAGAGCTTTTTCACCTTTTTTTCTTTTGGTTGGTGTTATTTTTTTTCAGGTTCTCATGAAAGCTGCTTTTTTTTTTTTATCCGGTCAATTAATTGTCATTATCTTTTCTTTTATTATTTAATTAAATGATACCAACTTATTTTAATCAGTCAGTTCTTTGAACCAAGTTGTAGATTTTTTTTATTTTCTTTTTAAAAATGCTCTTGTGCCTCCCTAGCTTTTTTTATGGTAAAAAAAATTGATCTGGTCCACTAAAATGCTCTCATGCCTCTTGAGCTTTTTTTTATGCTAAAAAAAATGATTTGGTCCATGGTGTAGTGTGGTAGTGCGGGAACACTAATCTAGTCAAAATTAAATTGCATCGCATGTATTATTTTTTTTTAGTTGGTCAGTTAATTTTTAGTCAATAGAAAAGGTTTAAAGTTCAAATCATGTTTTATGCAATTTGGTTTTTATGATATTTTACAAAATGGTATCTTAAAATTAAAAATTTATATTGTAGTCTCTACACTATATCAAGTTTGGCTTGTCCCTCTAACCAATGCTAATGGATGGAGTAGCAATGACATAAAGGTTGGAGAGGTTAGTTGATCTAAATCACTGTCAATAGTCCGTTTATGGATTGAGTTGTAAAGTCTATGATTAATAGACAACTTTTATATTTTGAAAAGTTAGGGTGCGCGTGTATTTATTAGAATGTTCTATTCATTATAAAAGTTCAAATTAATGATCTTTTTTTCTGTTTAGAATTTTCTATCTATGCACTTTTTGATAGATCTACTGAACACATCGTATTTGATAAGAAGTCCAATCACTGGCTTCTTTTTCTTTATTTACTTAAAATTCTCTTGCTGAATGAAACTGTTCATTCAATGCAGAGTTATAGATCCAACAATTATTCTAGGAGGTCCAGTAGGTTAAATGCAAAGGAAGTGTTACTGCATAATATCGGTTCTTATGCAGATCACCTATTTCAGGTTCTTTCCTGACGTTGCCAACTTGCTATATACTCTCTTATTGTTTTATCATCTCCAAGGAGTTCATGCTTTCTTAATTGATGAGTCTGCCGATTTAGAATATTTGTCTCTCAAGCTTTGTTGTAATCAGTACAGAAGTGGGATTGGCTGGTATATGTGTGTTATTTTAATATATGGTCTTTCAGTGTTTGTGTGCGCATGTGTTTTGTTTTTCAGAGGGTGGGGTTAGGGTTGATTACTGTAAAATATATGTTCCCACGATGTCTGAAATTTCCTGTTTGTGTCCTACTTGCAATCCTATTTTGATAACCTCTAGTTTTCTGCTGTTGAGTTTCTTTAGGAGGTCAGATTTGTACAGATTGATTGTTAAACCAAAGTCTGATGCTGTGCTTGGGAGAATACAAGTTACAAGGATACGAGGGAAGGAAGTTGAATAGAAGGTCTAAGAGTGATTTACAAATGTTAAGAAACTATTGATTTTCTTTAAAGAAGGGTTTTTTTGTATGGGGTAGGTATCTTGTATAAATCTTGGGAAAAATGTTGAAAGGTCAAGGGAGAGAATAAGGCAATTCTTAGCAGATCAAAAGCTAATTGATGCATGAGAGCAGGAAGCTGAACTAATGGTGTAAGGGTGGTTTAAAGTTACAAAATAGATTGAGAAGAATGAGGGTGATTGGTTTGAAGTCTTGTAATGCATAAGAATCCTTTAAAAGATGGTCGAGTCTTTAAGTGAATTCCTTGAGAACATTTTTTATTTTCACTTTTTTTTTTTTGTTTTTTGTTTAAGAAAACAACACTAACGTTAATTCAATAAGAGAAGTAATGAAGAATTATAAAATGGACGTGTTAATGGTTGAAATATGTTGAAAGCATAGTTTTGAATTTTAATTTTTTGAAAAGATGTTGAAAATTACAAAATAAACGCCAATGTGTCGAAAATATATTTGTGAATTTTTGATTTTTTGGAGAAGACATTAACAAGAGAAAATAGTAAAAAATCACAAAATTGGCATGTGAATAGCCAAAATGCATCGAAAACATATTTTTTAATTTGTTTTTCCTTTTGTTTTTGAATTTTTTAAAAATATTTTAGAATTGAGTGTCAGGTAATGTCAAACTTGATTACCTGAAATAATGGGAACCAATGACACTGTCCAGTATAATGACAACCGAGGAAAAATAACCTTTTTGCAAAGAGTGCAGTCATGTCAGGTTTACCTTTTTCATATTGTAGAAGTCTTGAACTTGCTATTACTTTATGTAGGTTGGTATTTTGTTGAATAGTTTAGGGAATTGATTCATATATTACGTTCAAATTGCTGAGATTAATAATTTGGTCATGTGATTTATATGACTTTGGTATTGCTGGTTTCTTGGTGATCTTAGATATAATTCCAAATTATACTGTACCAGATACAGCTCATTTTGGATCCTGGTTGTTGATCCATGGCTTTGGGTTTTGTTTGTTTGTTAAGAACTTGCAACAACTAAAGTGCTGCTTAAAGGTATCAACAATGAAAGCTACAAACTTTCACATGCTTTACTTAATAAACAAAACTTGCTTCTATTTCATTTTCAAATCATGATTGCTACTTTAAAAAATACTAAGTATTTGGATATGGAAAGAAAGGAATGCACTGGAGGATAAGTTATCTCCTCCCAAACTAATTAAGAAAAAACTGAACAGGAGGCAGAAGTACTTTTTCTTTGAGAAATATTTGTCGAATATACATGTTCATGAGTGAGAAGTAATTTGCAATCTTGTTCTGCTGCTTCCCTCTCTGAGACTGCTTATTTTATTTCAGCATGATTTGCAGAATTGATTGTGACAGAGGAGCTCATTTCTAATTTCACAGATTGTCTATTTTCTGAAATTCATTTTATATTGGAAATTTGAGTGGGTGCAAATTTTGTTATTTTTCCATTCTAATTATATTCCTGGACAGCAAGGGCCTTTAACTTCCTGTAATTTTTAATTTTTTTTCCTCTGGATTGTAGAGTTGGCATGATGGTTTTGATGAGGAAGTTCCATCTTCAAGTAGCGGCCCCTCATGGTTTAGACAACAATACTCCAAGGGATCAAGAAAGGACATGAATGACAATCGGAGAACCACGAGTTGGGGTAAAAGTACGTTCCATGAAGTATTTACACTTTGGTGTAGAGTTTAGGGGAGAGATTGACTGCCTCAGTTATTATTCTCCTTGTTTGATTGAGTTTTTTGGGAGGACGAGTTATTTAGGGTAACATCAACTCACAATGCCACAAGGGGAATGATTGTTACCTGGGAGGCAGGGGTGTTCTTTCACCCCCGCACCCCTCACTACAGTATTATGAAAAATTTATTTTCTCTCCCATATTGCATCTCTCTCTCTCCCTTTCTTATGATTAACAATTTATTCTTGCGTTCGCCAACACTTTTAACACTTACTTTAGCTTTCTTGTCACAATTTACCGCTTTTTTTTAATCTTGAAACAGGCATCCCCTAATTTAACATGCTTATCCTTTTGACTTACATATCCCATTGAATGTTTTTCTCCATGAAGCATTTGCATTTCAGTGTTGGACTGTTAAATGGTTGCTATCTTTGCGATCTACTAGCTTGAAATTGTCTCCACGGGGGTATTTTTTTGTGTATTGTTTTGCATGCACTCCTCAAAATACCATACTTCATTTATAACTAAATTTATATATTCTTTAGTTCTTGTTCATGCTTCAAATGGGAAAATTTAGATATTTTATCAATTTACTCTTGTGCTATATGTGATCTTTAAATTCCTCATCATCCTTCTAGAGTTGCATGATAAATTATACAATTTTCAACTCTTTTCAGAAGGTTCCCACTTTTGTGAAGAAGATAATGCTGACGGTGACAACATCTTCCGATCTACATTTGGTGGGAATCGATACTTTTACTGGTCCTTCGTCAGTGATGAGAATCCCCAATGGAAGAACTCATCTGACTACCACTCTTACAGCTATGGGAAGAATTGGAGATACCGGGTTGAAGAGGATTATGATTGCTCATCAGAATCTGATTCCGACGATTTGGAGTCAAATATTGCCTCAGATAGGCTTGCTCTTGGACTGAGAGCTCATGGTCCCCTAAAACTCGAAGATGTCAAAAATGCGTGAGTTCCCCCTAGACTGGTTGCTATTTTTCTAGAGCATAACAAATGCCCAACGAATGGAAGTTTCTTTTATTCTTTTATTTACATATGATTTTCCATTTCAGATACCGGTCATGTGCATTGAAATGGCATCCAGATCGTCACCAGGGCTCCTCAAAGGTACTCTCTCCCACCATAGTTTAGGCCCTGGCATGTATCTATATATATATATATATATATATATATATATATATATTGATGTTCTTAGAATGTCATGATACAACCCTAATAAAAGGCAGCTTGCACATTTCAATTCCAGTGGCTTCATAACAGAACTTATGTCTTGTAGTACAAAAAATTTCTTTTCCTGGAGGAACAATGATCATGCATCACTGCTTCTCTAATCAGATCTAATTAAGTGCTATTGACAACACAATTAATCAACGTATGTGAACAGGCTGTTGCAGAGGAAAAGTTCAAACTGTGCAGTGCAGCATATCAATCTTTATGTGATAAGTTGACTGCAGCTTGAAGATTGTTCTGAGCTTCTGTAGCCCAAACTACATCCAATCAAGTGACTGCAGGTTCCATGGGAATGCCGATAGATAGTCTAATGTACTTTTGAACAATTTTTTATTGAATTTTGCTGCGACCGATAAAATTGCAAGAGATGGTAATGGATTTTATGTAACTGGACCCAGGTAGGTGCACAATGCAAGAACCATCTAGTGATGGCAACAAATTGTTCAATGTATTATTATAAATTCCTAGTTTTTAAATTTTAATTAAATTTAGATTTTAGAACACCGTTGTGATTTGCCAGTTTGACGCAACGTATAGTTATGAAAAATCTAGGGTTCTTCAAGCTCTCTAAAGTTACAGCTAAACAAAAATTTGATCAATAAATCTTGAGTGTCAATCAACATGCAAAATTGTTTAATTAATAGCTAAAACTGATTTAATTAATGAAAATCTAAATAAAATAAAATTATAAAATCTCACTGGGAAAACAAGAAGGAAAATATTTCTTTTTTAAAACAACTTCGCAATGCTGTCGGTTGGAGGTTGGAGGCTGTTGTGTTTAATATATTTTTAAAAAATATTTTTTTATTTAAAAATATAATTTTTTATATTTATTTTATTTTTAATATCAACTTATCAAAACTATAAAAAAAATATTAAAAAATCAATCAATTTAATAACTATATATATAACTATATATGAATATGATAACAGTCTTTTTTTCCTTTTTCCAGAGTTTTTTTTATTTAAAAATATATCAAAATAATAATTTAATTAGTCTTTATAGTTTTTAGAATTAATATTTAATCCAATGTTTTTTTAACCAAACTTAAGAATTGAATTGACATGTAGGAATTTAATTGAAAAAGAATTTATTTAAAAACTAAATTATATTTAATATGAAGTAAAAGGATAAAAAATATCATTTAAATAAAATAGAAGGATAAAAATTAAAATCTTAAAGATCAAGATATGTGTTAATTAATAAAATACTATGTACAGTGAGCGTGTCAAAGAACTTAACAATGGCCATAACTATAATGATGTTATAAATATAGAAAGTAGAGTGAGGAATTTTTAAATTCAAAACTATCATTAACCGATTGTGTAACCCAAACGAAGTTTATTCCCCAAGAGAAAAATGAAATCAATATTTGGAGGACCAAAATGAAATTTCTTATCTGTCATTCTGTGTACTGTATTGTACTCAGAAACACACCAGAACCGTGGCAACGCGGGTTCGCCTTGGAACACCTACCAAACACAATCATTCATACTTGCTAAACAATTCTCACCATACCTCAAGTTTTATTTTGTTACAAAGACAAGAAATTGGTGAGATTTTCAATGCTAAAAGCAATACATAATCTTGGTTCTGTGGCTTATTATTATAGACTGAAACCACCACATGCCGCTAAAACTAATGCTTTTGTCTCAACCTCCGCCAAACCATTATCCTGTTCTTCTCCAATAACCAGACCCACAAATCCTTTCATGTTTTTGACTCGAAAGACTCGGTCTTTGGGACCTGTTCGTGCTCACTCAACTCCGTCTGAGTCTAAGATGGATGGAACCTCTTCTTCATCTGTTGCTGTTCAGTCATCTGTGAGTTTCTCTGAGTTTTTTTTTTAACTTCTTGTTTAAATCCTGATACTCTTATCGAATTCGTAGATAAATTGGATAATTATTGGGATTCGTGATTGCCATTTTTTCTTGATTATGCGCTAAAAGTCCGTCTCTTGCATCTGTTTTTGTTAGTTTGCCTTCAGTGTTCTGGAATTCCATTATGTTTTGTTTGTTTTTATTTGTGGTACATGTTGAGTTGCTTATTTGTTTAAATCACAAGGCAAAAAAGGAAGAATCTAATAACTTGGCTCAGATGGTATTGTATCCTTCTTTGAACATCACTTGTGTTGTATTCTTATTCAAGTTTCTTAACTAGATTTTAGAAAGAGATGTTGCGACTTCGATCAATTTGATCAGGGTATCAGTGATTGTTGATGCCAGTGGGTTTTTTTTTCCCAGTCTTGTTCAAGGCACTTGCATTCACATAATCCTGTACCTTGCTAATGAAATCTGTTTTCAGGGAAGTGCTCGCAAGATCAATTTCTGTCAGTGGTGTGGTGGCCAGACAAAACATGATATACCTGATGGTGAGGAAAAGATGAGAGCCATTTGCACAGTTTGTGAGAAAATTTTCTATCAAAACCCTAAAATGGTATGGTCATTCATTATTACAATCAAAGTTGTCATGTATGTTTCTGTTGTTTTGTATGATTGAATGTGTTTGCTGAAATTGCTGAGGAAAATTTACTCATTTGCATATCATGATATTTCTTCTAAAATTAATTTTAGCATCCTGGTTTGCACCACAGCTAGTCAGGTATCTCCATTTAATGTAACGTACATGGGCTAGCTAGCTTCAATTATTCTTTCAGCAACAATTTAAATATTCAATCATATATCAGCATCGTGATTATCAATAAAAAACATGTGACACTACAAAAGGATTCACGTGACGTGAATGTTAGACAAAGTGACAATGCAATCTTTGGAGAACTTTTGGTGGACTAGAGATTATATGCAAAAATGTTTCCAGGGAGGATAAATTGTTGAATCTTGACTCCCTAAATCATAAAATAGTGGAATTGTGTGTGGGTTATTTTAACTCTGCTGGTTGCTTTAACAAGCACTGAAAACAAGGAAAAACATTGTAGGCATGAATCTGAAAACCTTGTGATGCGTGTATCCCATTTGATTCTTTTTAAAGCATAATTTAAACATGTTTTGTTAACGTGGTATATGCTCTTAGTTTTCTCTCCAGTTTGTTTGGCACTGCACTTTCAATGAATAATTGCTTTGTTTTAAAGGTAATGGAATTATTGTTTTCTTTTGTAAACTGGTTTGAATAGGTGGTGGGATGCCTCATTGAGCATGATAACAAGGTCCTACTCTGCAAGCGAAACATCCAACCATCACATGGCCTCTGGTATGCAACTGAAATTGTAATTTTGGTACAGAATGGAACCAGTGCATGCTCTCTCTAAACAGAACTCTCAAGTAGTTAAAAAGAATAAAAAAAAGTTTTCTCCATATGTCACTTGGTCCTTTCTGCTTTGCATTTTAACTAGCTTCTATACTTTTGTTATCCATAATGGGTAACCCAGATAATTGGATTGTGCTGAAATAGGACCCTTCCAGCTGGTTACTTGGAAATTGGCGAGTCTGCTGCAGAAGGGGCAATCAGGGAAACCTGGGAGGAAGCACGCGCAGAAGTGGAAGTCATGTCACCTTTTGCTCAATTGGACATCCCTCGTATTGGCCAAGTAAGGGAGAGATGCCCCTCATTTCTCATATTGATTTTTCTATGACCTTGCTAAAGGTTTCTAGGTTTGTTGCTGTTGTTGTCATTTGGAGCAGACTTACATAATTTTCCTGGCAAAGTTGAAGAAGCCCAACTTTTCACCCGGTCCAGAGTCATTGGAGTGCCGACTTTTTTCACTTGATGATTTACCTTTGGATTCCTTGGCATTTTCATCAATGGTGGTTACTTTAAAGTTGGTAAGAGCATATTTTAGCAATACACAGTTTTTTCATGCACTTGCTTTTGTCACTCATATATCTAATTTCCTATCGTTGCAGTACATTGAAGATGTTAAAGCTGGAAGCCGAAAATTTCACTATGGCACGATTAACAAGAGGTACTTTATAATGCATTTTTGCATCAGAAGCTTAAGTGAACTGTGAAAAAGGATTCTAATCTCAAAGCCAGACAGCTATGGGTTGTGCCCTGGGGGGTGGGGATTGCCATTGTCTCAACCACATGCGACTTGACTTGTTTTGTGCTGTTCTGCTCTGTTGTAAATGCTATTGCAGAAGGCAACAATGATTTGATAAAACAGTGTTCATGTAAGTTTCAGAGGTGTTTGTTGTGGATTATTATGATGGTGGTGGTGGTATTGGAGGCAGGTAGGCACTTGTAGGCACTTTTAGGTGTTGTCAGTACTCCCATTTTTTCTAATTTTTATGGAAGAACATAAAATATTGAATTACAGAACAAGGCTGAGTTTGATTATTCGTGAAAGACAGACACCTTTTCTTTCTTTCTTCATAAATCTTTTGATTATTCTTTATGCTGACATGACAAAATTTGCTTGCCAATCTTTAGCTGGGGAACAAGGCTGAATTCTTACGTGAACAACCTTTTTTTTTTTTTTCTTTTGCAAAATGAGTTTGCGCCAGAAGTGTCCTTTTCTTTTTAGTTTGCTTTAATTCATATTATTCGTTCACTACACCTTTTCTGGCCCCTCATATTTGACTGTTGCTTTTGCGAGGTGGAATTTACAATGTGTAGGTTCTATTAAGTTCTTTTCCATAGCATTCCTTATTGTTCTGTGTTGTTAATATTCTTAGATAGTGTTTGTTCTTTCTTTGTAGAATTCTTGGTTGTTAAGCTTACTAGATAATTATTATTTATTTAAGCACGATCATGCTTGTTCAAGTCTTCTGATACCTCTTTGCAGGCCTGGCTCGAGCCCTTCTGATACCCATGCCTATACACTTGATCATCATTTGCAGTCCTGAGAATGGGGATCTGTTTTCCTTTTCACATGAGGTGATTAACAGATTGAAGCATAAAATGTTTAATAGCTGGGATTGACATTCTTTGATTTTTCAAATCCATGGTGGAGGCTGAGTATGTGATGGGATCAGCTGCTCGATGCATTGAAGCAACCGTCTGATGACACCAGATGGATCCTTCAGCAACCGGAGAGTCTCGAAGAGGCCATTTTTTCATTTGCAAATGTGTAACTTGCGTTTGATTGTTAGCTACATCCTACATTCCATCCAAAACGTACAGAAACGTGCTTTACTATTGTGCATTGAATAAAAACTTGTAATCGAGGCTTCCTCTTAGTTCACATGTTCTTCTATCTCGCCTGTCTGAAAATGGTTCTCTATCATCCTCAAAGCTTTCGTTTGGAATGGAGCTTCTGGCTCAAAGTTCCCGCAGAGTTGATAATACCACAACATTGCCTTGTACTATGAAGCCTTCTGTATCACTATTTTAAAACTTGACCTGAACTAGCAGGGTTGATTCGTCACCATAGACCAATCAGCCGTCTAACTTGTGATCTTATCTTAATTAAATTATTCTATTTTTTTTCAAAATAGTTTTAATTCAAACATAGTTTTTTCACCTGTAAAGTTTGTATAAGAATATAACATTTATGTAGAGTTTATATAAAAATAAATCATTTATTGTTGTATGAGAATAATTGTTTTTTAAATTTAAATTTTAAAATTACCTTAGCTATTCTTTTAAAAGAGTCGTAGATTTTATTTAGGAGCTGCAATTACCTTTTACAATTCTTTAAAATGTATTTCTTCTCTAATTTTTTTCTTCATATTTTTCTTATTTTTTAACTGTGTTGAAGAAATTTTTTTTCGATTAACTCTAATTAAATGGACCCACTGTCGGACTGATCAAACGAGACTTGCAATACTCTCGTAACACAAGTCTAACTTTTCCACTTTGACTCTGCTAAGTAGCAGTCTCTCTCTCTCTCCCCAAATTCACTAAAAATTAGGGTTTTTTTTCCTCAACCAAACTTTGATCCTTTTGAATTCGAACCCAAACTGCAACGTTCTTAACGTCTGATCTTGGGGTTTCAAATCTGTGATTGCAAATCAATGGAATTCACAAACTTGATTTGAAATAAAAAACCGGACTCCAATCCAACAAGTTACGGTTTTGTCTACAGGTCCCCCAATTATTTTGTTTTTCCAAAATGGAGACGCCCAGAAATCCAGATGATGTTGATTTTGGATTGGGTACAAGCGATCGCAGGTACGCTTATTGGCGCCAATCTTCATTTCACCAACAATCACAAGAACCCAAAACCCCAATTTCTATCGTCACGAATGATGCAACAAAGCCTCTGCTTTCACGCACCGTTTCAAGCATTGACATTCCACCGGAGATTGATTATTCTTTTGATTACCAAAACGACACCATTTTTGAGGACCCAAAGAGGAAACTATCGGATTTGGATTCCGCGCTTTCGATTTTTAGGGTTATTAGGTCTGGGAGTAGACAAATGAGAAGACTTTTCTTGATGATTTCGCTTAATGTTGCGTATTCTACTGCTGAATTGGCGATCGGACTCTTTACAGGCCGTGTCGGTGAGGAATTGAGTCAGTTTTGGGTTTAGGTCTTTCAATCAGAACACTGTTTTGATTGATTTTTTTTATGGGATCTTGCTGTAGGTTTGGTATCTGATGCGTTTCATTTGACATTTGGATGTGGGCTTTTAACGTTTTCGTTGTTTGCCATGGCTGCTTCTAGGAGAAAGTCTGATCATGTCTACACTTATGGGTTAGTTATTATTTTGGTTGTAATTATGTTTGTGTGAATTTTTCCCGATATTGATCAATCTTTGTCTTTAAAGGAACTGATTTTAACTGCTAAATGCCTTTGCCAGGTACAAAAGGCTTGAAGTGTTGGCTGCTTTTACTAATGCTGTAAGCAACATGCCAAATTCCTGTAGGATTTTGTGTTTTTGGTGTTGTTTTTTTTTGGTGCTATTAGAGATATGATAATCCAAGGTGTTATTGTTGATATATATTTGGTGTATCAATCGTTTGCTTTAGTTGGATAAATTGGGTTTTGTGTATTATATGCTTTAGTTTGCGGGGTAGAAACACCAGGAGTGTGGTGCATGAAACAATAAGATGTTTAATATATAGATGTATACATAAATCTTAAAAATGCATTCAGCACTTGATGTTTGGTTTGTTTTTGTCTCGGAGAAATGAGACATATGTCTTGGCTCAGATAGTTTAGGAAGAGGGTGGGGTTTTACCTTTGATACTCACCAAATAAAAGAGAGGAAGTAAAGTTTTGCTCCCGAGTCTTATGATTTTTTATTGACCCTGGATGTTTCTTTGGCACTGAAGACTTGTATCTGATGAAGAATTACTTTTACTCTCTTCAATTAATTCCTTTATAAAATTAAAACTTCCTTTCTTTGCGCTAACATCTAGATATTCTTGATTTTGCTGCTTGTGTAGACAGCTGTTTCTTTTGTTCATGTCATTCTCGTTAGCTGTGGAAGCACTCCATGCATTCATACAAGATGAATCTGAACACAAGTAAGTTGGTTGTGCAGATATCTGGAGCAGTATACTTATTATGCTGGATCCAGCATTATAGATAAGCACATACTTGCCAAAAGATAGTTACTATGTATTTAGTGCAGTGCACTTTGTGGCTCATCCTTTTATTTTTCAACTTTAACATGGAGATTGCAACCCTTTTTACAGGCATTACTTGATTGTTTCTGCGGTGACAAATTTATTGGTGAATCTTATTGGTGTTTGGTTCTTCAGGAATTATGCCCGCATTAATATTGGTAAGTCACTTACTGCACTTTTATGTGTAACAGGAAGTCATTTTATGAGCTTTAAGCCATATGAAAAGGCTCACATGTACTAGCGCTTATTTGAATAGCTTTTTAATCAAGTATAATGAGTAGTACATTGTAAAACATGGTGCTTTTCCAATTTGATCCTTGATGGGAATGTTTGGCATATCATACATATGGTTACAATGATTGTTACTGTTATAGAAACTGCTTCAGTTGTTTAATAGATTTTGATATTTTTATCTTTTCTTTGGATCATGTTGCATTTATATTTTGCATGCAGTCTACAGAAAAGCAGAAGATATGAATTTCCATTCAGTATGCTTGCATGTTATTGCAGATTCAATTCGCAGGTATTCTCTCCGAGTCTGTGTGTGTACTTATTTTTCTTTGCAAAAGCATGTTCCTTTTTTAATTACTTGCATGTTTCATATATCCATGATTGGCTGATGATTTACTCTTTTTGTTTCTCAGTGCAGGCTTGATATTGGCATCCTGGTTTTTGTCCCTTGGGTACTTTGCTTCATCTTTGTTTTTTCACTGCAATCTCCCCTGTTTACCTCTTTTGTTTTTAATTTCTGTTTCACACATTACAGGGTTGAAAATGCTGAAGTTTTATGTTTGGGGCTGGTTTCTGCTGCTGTTGTTATGCTTGTCCTACCACTATTTAAAGCCACTGGTGGCATCTTGCTTCAAATGGCACCACCTAGCATTCCATCATCAGCTTTGAGCAAATGCTTGAGACAGGTAAGCTCCCATAAAGGCTTTCATTCATTTGCTATGATCTGAGTGTGAATTTTCAAATAGTTAGGGTGTTTCCAACATTTTGAAGAGCTGATTCTTATACAACACATTTTGGCTGAATTTATTTATCATTACATATAATTCCCTTTTCTGGCTAGGTTTCTGCCCGTGCAGATGTTGTTGAAGTTTCTGAAGCTCGGTTTTGGGAATTGGTGCCTGGTCATGTTATTGGCTCAATTTCACTTCAGGTACATCACTGAAAGTTTGGCTTATTTGCTGTCATTTTTGAAGTGGCAGGTGGCGTCCTTTGTTGCACTTTTGAAGTTCTACTTTCTGGTTGTTTAAAGACTGGTAACACAATTTTGTTTCTTGGATGTTGTTAATAGGTGAAGGAGGGGGTGGACGATCGCCCAATACTACAATGTGTGCATGGTTTGTGCCATGATCTGGGAGTACAGGATCTGACAGTGCAAACCAATTATGATTGAGGTTCATTTCCTATAAAATTGTTTTTTTTTTTTTTTGAAGAACAGCCTGAGATTGAAGTCCTTTTGCATTCGTTATTATTGTTCATTTGAAACAATTGTATTACCCATAGAGGGGGATTTTAATCTAAGTCCCCGTATAGAACGGATTTGTGAAAAATAACTTTACGTCATAGTTAGAGTTGATTTTTCATGTTTGTATCTAATCTCTTTACTCATTTTCATTATTGACTGCCTTTTAGTAACAGGTAGTTTGATAATTATCATATGTTCACAGGCAAATCAGTCCTTGCCCCTCCCAAAGTAGTTTAAAGCACTTATATGTATATATTTGCATATTAAACCGGGCCTTACAAGACTTGTTGACCTGCTTGACGCCAAACTCCACGGGTCTAACCCAAGGATTTTTTTTTTAAAATTTTTTGTTCAAAATAACATTGTTTCATTTCAACAAAAAACTTGAAATAACATCTTTTTAAAAAATTACTAAAATGATGGTTTAAATCAAATCTAGGGGTGTTCACAAGGTTGGCTTGGTCGTTCTGATTTTCTTTTATATAAAAAGACATCAAACTGAATTAATTTTATAAAAGAAATGAAATGAATTGAGATTCTGAGTGTCAGGTTAATACAGTTGGCATGGATATTTCTACCAACAATTGTTACCGAATCAACTGCAAGTCAGACCTCTTCACCCGTCCTAGTTCTTCCATGATTTCCAAGTTAAATGAGACAAGCGAAAAATAAAAGGAAGCTGAAAAATCCCTAGTCAGAAAACTAGTTGGTGTCAAGTAATGGGGTATCATCTGAAATCATGAACTGCGATAAGCTTTCAACATTCCAGTAATTAGCTTTCTGATTCAAAGCATTCACTGCAAATTTAGATAAAATGGCAATTACAAGTTACAGTCATTACACTGATCATCAGTGTAATGACTTCCCGTGGTGGTGCTTCCCAGAATAGAAGATTTGTTTACTTCTCGTGTTGGTGCTTTCCCTGTAAGAACTTTCTGGTGGCGTGTGACAAGCTATATAGAAAAAATGGCACTCAAAAAGTAAGTTGAGTTGTGTTTGAACTCGCGAAGGTTGGAAACTAAAAAATCAAGGCTATGTAATTGAGCAATAGCAGAGGGCTGCTAGGATTAAAGATGTGGCTGACAGGGGAAAAGCGCAGCTAAGGTTAAATTAAAATGACCTTGGCAGAATTATTGAAGTCACATCTTTGTATGAAAGAAAAACTGAACATCTAGTAGTTGTAGTCACAGAAAATCTACTAATTGAAGTCGCATTATGCTCTTTAACATAAAATCAAGAACCCCGTAATGCTAGTAATCAGTTTTTTATTTTTATTTTTCGAAGCAATCAGCAGTCAATCACCTTAAAATATCGCCAGAGATAAATGGTATTTAGCCAGTTTCTTTGTCAGAAACTGGAAAGTGTTTCGAAGGGAAAGGTTTTTTGAATGGAGATAGATAGATGAATGGATTGTAGAAAAACAAATGGAAGAAATGGAGGAAACAGGGATTGGAGAATTTGAATTGTTGCAGAGAAACCTAAGAATTCTTAGACCTAAACTGACAGTGTCACAAACTGAAGGGTGGAATTATAAATATTATTGATGTATATGCACTCAGTCAACTCTGTGTAAAAAAGGGACTCAATTAAGCATTCTCTAGTTCTCTTGTGATAGAACAGGAAGTGAGAGAACCCCGGGAATCAGAAATCATAATAGGTTGACCCGAATTTGATACAAAACTAGTTTACAAACCATTCATTAAATTAAAGCAGGCTGGAACTGGAAAGTGACGACACAGTAGACGTTTATCTTGACGTTATCAATGATTCTGTGCACACTTTCACTGGTCATACCGGTATGTCTTGTTGTCTTGTCTGTCCAATTCTCAGCACTTCAGTTATATATATATATATATATATATATATATATATATATATATATAACTGAACTATATGGATTGTAGCGGGGGTGCTTAGGGGGTCTTACATATGCTGGCTTAGCATTATGATTTTGTTCACAGGTGAGCTTTACGCAGTTGCCTACAACCCAATAGATGCTACCTTAGATGCAACTGGGGGTGCAGAGGATAAAGGATTTCTCTGGAAGATTGGAGATGGAGATTGGAAAGTGGAGCTAAATGGTATGTCATTATTCTGCTTTACGCATTATGGTTTGTTGAGTACAGGATTTTCGTCAGGATAATGATTAGGGTTGAAGACTTTGAACTAGGATGTGTAAATAGGTGGTCGGGGATCTTTTAAGACAAGACAGTTTTGATCCTGTCGTTTTATAATGGTAGAGATTTTCCTCTGAATTGGTGTTATTTAGGGTTTAGCCATATGCCTTCCTAGTTCCAATCAACACTGATTATCTGGATTCTTTATGTATTTCTTATCTTCGACAGATTTTCTCTACGCATTTCGCTGCAGGAGGATGCTGTTTCTTGTTTAGCCTTTAGTGCTGATGGGCAGCTGCTTGCATCTGGTGGTGTTGGGGCAACAGTTCGAATTTGGGACTCGTCAGGTCATCACAGACACAAACTTGAAGATGCTTCTAGTTCTTCTGAAGTTGAGTTTGAGGTAAAATGTGCTCTTTCTATATAGCCTGTTTTTACTGTAGTTTTCTTGAGCATTTGTCTTATGAAGACCAATCCCAGCTTTGTTGACTTAATGGATCAGGTGGCATCCACGACGTCCTTTTGCATTGGCGGGTTCTACTGATTGCATTGCCTCGATGTGGGATGCTGAAAAAGGTGTCCTCCTCAATGCATTTGACGGTCACGGTGGATCTGTGACTTGTGGTGATTTTACACCTGACGGTATCTTCCTACTCTTCATCTTGGAGTCAGTGGTTAAGCTTCTCTTTTGCACTTTTTCTTAACTTGTTTCCCTACTTTGTGTTTGAGGAAGACCATATTATTTGTACTGGTTCTACTGATGCAACTCTGAGGATATGGGATGCAATAAGAAGCGAGGCAATTCATGTTGTAAGAGGTATGCTATTTTGCTCAAATATTTGATTGTTGTTGAGATGTTATTTCAACAAACATGACTGCACCTGTCTCCTTTTGTTTTAATAGTTTCCTTTTCTTTCTTTGTTTAGGCAGTGGATTTTGCCTTTGATTCCATTTCAGCTTCACATTTCCTGTTCCATTGCCAAGCCAGGAATAAGCCCCTTGAGATTTCCCATAACGGAAAACAGGGGTTGCACCAACCTGCTTGCTGATTTACAAACTGCAAGCTTGCTATATTGATTGCCTCTATCAGATTTGGCTCTTTTTTTTTTTTTTTAATGTCTAACACATCTTCCATAACCTCAAATCAGAAACGTTGTAAAACTTGATTTATTTTTAAATTGGAAGCGTTTGAGCTTATTTTTCTCCAGCACTTTGTCTGGCACTTGCTTCCTCAATTTAAGCATGTGTTAAGTGCCCTTAGGAACCTTTCTGACCTCAAGAACACAATGACTAAGTTTCCCTCTTCAACTCTTGAACAAAATGATGCCGATTTGCTGTATTATCATAAGCTTCATTGTTTGCCTTCAAGGTAGCCTCTGCCTCCCGACCAACTTGCTAAATATGATCTGTAAATTTAACTGAATTGTGCTCCTTACCACAAGAACTGAACGTGTTTGAAAAATGTAATGTCTTCCCCAATCCTTCTCTTCTCAACCTGTGGTTGTCATCACTCTTGGAACAACCAAAAGCTCCCTTGAATTGATAGACATTCATTTCTCCATTCTATTGCAAACAAATATCACGTATTAGCTCTAGCTCATCAAAATTCTCACCTTCCCGCTCTACCAGATTCACTCTATGCTGTAGACAGGCACAAGACTATGGCCCTCTTCCTCACAAGTGAAGCAACTAAACCATGAGTTTCTGCTCTCTTTACAGTAGCTGAAGTACTTATTGCTCTCAAGAGCTATGCATCATTCTGCACAGCAGCCTTTATTGCTCCAATCAAATTTACTCGAACTTCCTACAGTACATCAGGTAGCCGCATCAGTCTCAGCTGGTTCTCACCATAGCAATATCTGCTAGAACTACCAACTTTCATGTGCCCTTAGCCTTCAGGGTTGGGGCATGATAGGTGAATTTTGTTTTAAATTTTACTGGGGTTTTATTTTTGATTTAGAGGCCACTACTTCCAAACCATAACTTTAAGTATTCAAGTTTAATATTGAGATAGTTGGATTTGGTCAGGAATTAACTCTGTGCAACATCCCAACATGCTGAATACCATGGGGGAGGCAGAGGAAAAATTCTACAAATGTGAAGATTTAGATGTGGCTAAGAATTGAAACGGAATGCTTATTATCAAGAATTCTATTCTATATTTGTGTTAATTTATTTAAATTGCTTAATCAATCCAGAACCATGACTAAATGGAGTCTTGTTTGCAGTATCATGTCCAATCTATCATCTTTGAATACTTCGGTCTTTCTCATTATATTGAGCCCATATATTCCTCGGCCTGACCAGGTAACTATCACGCCGAACCTAAAAGACCATGTACTTTGCTATTTGCATGGTTGAAAAATGGAAGCATTTATACAAGAAAAAATTGGATTTTGCGTCCATTCTCTAAGGAGGTACAGTCAAATCTGAAAAAACAACTTTTCCAAACTATTTTTTCCATGGCTATGGCATATGTGGAAGGGAGAAAATCGCATTCAACTACATGGGGTTTTGTCAAGCTCCTTTCATCAAGGTCTACAATTTGGAAACCAGGCAAAAGATGAAATTTTCACCTTTTTTCCCCTTCAAGGAAATAAAAAAACTTTAGAGGTAGGGTTCGCATCAATTTCACAACCTTTTAATTATTGGAATTAACCTTTATGACATATGTATAGGATGACAACATAGTGATGTACATGTTGAGAGAATACCGGGTTTAAGGTTTCTGTGTTATTTACTTTGAAGAATAAAAGGAGGCATGAATTTAAATCAAGGAATAATATTGGTTTCCAATATAGACAGGTTTGCCTAAATTGAGTTTTCCTGCAAGTTCTTGCAGATTTCATTGACAGGTTTTGCTCTCTCTCTTCAATGTATTTAGTTTCCTTTGCACATGCTTACTTGCTTTCCAGTTGCTTTCTTCTTATGTATCCAAGTTAACCTGATGTATATTCCAGTTAACCTGAGGTTCATTTTCTGTGTTACTGGTCTTCTTTTCTTGCTATGTTCTCCGGAACAGCCTTAGATGGAACTCCATCTTCTAGTTCTTATTATTGTTTGCCACGATAAATAATTTTATTACCCCGTAGAGGGTGATTTTGAATCTTTATTCCCCATACAGAACGGTGAATTACTGCAGAATTACTTCATGTCGTGTCTCTGATGATCTTGACTCTTTGGTCTTCATTCTTTTCGTTACTATGAGTCCATGATATTAATAGCCTTGCCACCTCGATATCCTTTGATAGTTAAATGGGGCTGAGGGGAGTAATCAGTCAAGGACCCCTCCCAAATTAGTTTTAAAGCATTGAAATGTTTTGCTTATCGGCAAATTACTTTGGTTTTTTACCTGCAGCTTTTGTTCATATTATGTCAAAATAAGGTGTGCAAAAGGCCAGCTGGGTATGACAACTTTAGTTTTCTTAAAATTTTGTTATGAAAAAAATTCTATTGAAATAAAAATCCTTGTCCAATATATATTGCTTGGTCATTAAAACTTTAATAACATATTAAAAAAAACATTAAATTGATCACCAAGATATACCATCGTTGGCTCGCCAAAGGGACTCGACATTTCAGAAAACATCTTCCTTCTAGGAATTATGGTGAACCTGCAGCTAGTTTTCCAGCACTGTGTGCATAATTTGACGAAGAAAAAAATAAATTTATTGAAGTGTTGCTATTTCTTAACAATCATTGCCTGGAACACAGCAACGTTATGGCTAGATATATATCTATTACTACATTACTGACTAAAACAAAATCATACTGACTGATGATCGACATATTCTCCTTCGATCCTTTGGCATTTGATTCATCTCCCTGAGAGTTCTGAAAATGGAGAGAGATCGCCTCCAATGATAGAGTTGCCCCATTCTTTGAAGGATGGAGGATTGGGCGGCCACATAAAAACAGGCCTTTCAGCTGGCACGTCTGGTGGTGGCGCTTCCCCTGTAAGGACCTGCAAAACAGTTTTCATGGAGGGCCTATCGTTTGGATTTGGATGGCAGCAGGCCAACCCCAGAATAAGCACGCACTCCATTTCTTCATTTTTGAATATTCCATCCAATCTGGGGTCTGCACCTTCGAGGATCGTTCCCCTTCTGTAAAGTTCCCATAGCCCATGCACAATGTTACTAATGTAGTCATCCCGCTCAGTCTGCCCTCCAGGCTTCCTTCCACAAGCAACTTCCAGAACAAGAACGCCAAAAGCATAAACATCTGTTTCGGTCGTTGCCCTTCCCGTAAGAATACTCTCCGGAGCCATGTAGCCAGGTGTTCCGGCAAGCTCTTTCGTTGTGTGGTGAGTTTGTTCATTTCGAATAATGCTGCGAGCTAAGCCAAAATCTCCCAGTTTCGCATTGAAATCTAAATCCAACATTATGTTACTGGCCTTTATGTCTCGGTGAAGTACCCTCTTCATGCAGCCATTATGCAGATAATCCAATGCCTGTGCCGCTCCGGAAATCACACTCAGCCTTTTTTCCCAGCTCAGTGTTGCTTCCTGCGTGCCTGGCTTTTCATCACAAAATACGTATTTATCCAGGCTTCCATTTGGCAAGTATTCGTAAACCAAGAGGTACTCACGCCTTTCATGGCACCATCCGATCAACTTAACAAGATTTCGGTGATGGAGGTTGCCTATTGTAGTGACTTCTGCTATGAATTCTTGCTTACCCTGGGTAGATTTCTTTGAGATTCTTTTGACAGCGACTTCCTTGTTTCCCAAGATTCCCTTGTAGACTGTCCCGAAGCCACCTTTCCCGAGCTTGTTCTTGGGGTTGAAATTACCAGTTGCTTTGCTAAGTTCTATGAATTTGTACTTCCTCGGAGCAGTTGAGGAGCCTAGGATTGCCTCATCAATATTTGGGTAAGCATCCTCCAGCCTGTCCACTTCACATCCTCTTTTCCTGCACAAGAAAAGGGCGATACCAATACTAATCAAGAGGATTAGTACTGATCCTACTGCAACTAAAATCCAAACCCACCGCAACTTGGAGTCTTTTATCTCCGAACCACTGAACTCCCATGACTTCACACAATTTAGTTGAGTGTTGTTACTTGTTGAACCCGAAAACCCTACATAAACGTTTTCTGGAAGATAGTCTGAGAGAATGAGATGCTCAGAAATAACTGGATTCTTCATGTCCTCACCCACAAAAACAGTCAAATTCTTGCCGTCGTATCGAACATCTACCGTGATATCTTCGCCCTTAGAAATATAAATGCCTCTGTCATTTAACGAAACCGATCTTCTTGAGTAGATGCTGTTCACATCCAATCCAATATGGTTATCATCAAGATCATCGGCCTGGAAACTTTTGCTGGTGTCAAATTCTACTGCCACTGTCCTGGCTTCCTTGGATCCATTTAACGTGGAATTTACGATTCCCATCCATTGTCCTTCACTATCAACTGGAACATCAGGATCTTCTGTTAATATAAAAGCTAAGCCTTCACCACTTGAAGGTGTCTTCTTTTTGATATTGAGTACGAAGGTTGTATTGAAAGATGCATTCTTCCCTCCGTTGCTCCATAGTCTGAATGGCCATTTGTACATGACCCTTCCAGCCTTGTTTTCCATAGAAATTCCATAAGAATCTCGTGTGACTTGGATGGCGTCATAGGCTATATTAGAAATATTGTGACTCAAAATAAGTCGATTTCTATCTAAATATGTGAAGTTTGGAAACTGAAAATGAAGGCTCTGTACTAGAGCAAGAGCCCAGAGGACAGCTAGAATTACGGATGGGGCTACCAAGGGAAAGCGCATCTCGCCAAAAGTAACTCTCCAAAGAATGAGAAGTTAGAATTGTAGTTAATTTTGTGCAACTTTCTGGCAAGTTTAAAGCCAAATGAATGAGAAGTGGAGGATATACAAAAGACAGGTTCATGTCAGCTTAAATTAGAAAAAAATGTTAGGACTTCTATAAGGGAGTAAATTTCCTTGTATTTTCTGATCTTGTATTTTATTCTCTTGGAAAACTTAGAACTGTAGAATCGTAGATATCACAACAGGGAAGTTAATATCAATCTGAATAATATTTGGTTGACCAATATTACGCGGTTGTCATCAAATCGATACAAGAGTACTCTGCTTAATTACGCTTCTATGTGTTGGATTTGATGGGCATATTTGTCTATATATAATCGTCGTGTCTTTCAGTCCCACTTCTGATCCTCCTGCTGATTTTCCTTTGCAATTAAGAAAATAAAATTTATGAGATCTTGTAAATTCCATGAAGAACAAGTCTAATTAGCTGTATATCTTGCTCACGCCTCTTGATCATATTCAACAACCATCGACGCAAGTTAGTTATCCATTGAAACTTCCACAGATAAATCCATAGTCAATGAAAATGATTATAGAATCTACTTTGTTTTTCTTACTGCAATTTGTTCTTGTACTTTAGTGTGCTTGCAGTATTCGTCTGGCCTTGAGGGTATCAATCAAGGAAACTTCATTGGTACGGGCATCATTGGGCTAAGATTCATCAATTTCCCCCAGAGAAAAAAAGGCACAGCTGACTTGTACGTTCACCAAGAAAAACTCTGCTCTGATCATGAATTCACTGCAGAAATGAATACTTTGAACTTTGAAGAAGAAATTCTCTCATTGGGAAGATTGGAGCGGTTTCCTTGCAGGCGGATTGGTCAGTTGTCATGGTTACCCTTTCAGTGCATGTTCAATTTCTGAGAAGCTGAAAAGGAGCATTGCTTTTCTACTTTGTCTTTCTCATAAGAATGAGCCCATATATTCCTCGGTTTGACCAAGTAACTATCACGCCGAACCTAAAAGACCATGTACTTTGCTATTTGCATGGTTGAAAAGGGAAGCATTTATCCAAAAAAAAATTGGATTTTGCGTCCATATTCTCCAAGGAGGAACAGTCAAATCTGAAAAACCAACTTTTCCAAATTAATTTTTCCATGGCCATGACATGTGTGGAGGAAGAATTAATGCGTTATAAGAGAGAAAATCGCATTCAACTACATGGGGTTCTGCCAAGCTCCTTTCATCAAGGTCTGCAATTGGAAACCAGGCAAAAGATGAAATTTCCACCCTTTTTCCCCTTCAAGGAAATGAAAAAACATTAGAGGTAGGGTTTTGCACCAATTTCACAACCTTTTAATTATTGGAATTAACCTCCATGACATATGCATAGGATGACAGCATAGTGAGGTACATGTTGAGAGAATACCAGGTTTGAGGTTTCTGTGTTATTTACTTTGAAGACTAAAAGGAGGCATGCATGAATTTAAATCAAGGAATAATATTGGTTTCCAATATAGAATTGAGTTTATAAAAATATTTGACTCTAATTATATTTGATTCCGAAGTTCTCTTCATTGTTCCTTTCCTTAATCAATTCTCGTGGTTAAGAGGGGAAAAGGAGGTTGCTCTCTCGTCTTCTTCAAATCTAATTCTGTATATATGTATTCATTTTTTTTTCTGGCTCTAGGAAGAATGAGTCCGGTTTAATGTTTATGATTCTTTTTTTTTTTAAAAAGGAAATTATTTGTTCAGGTAATACTTAGAATTTGTAGTCATTGATTTAAATAAATTTAATTAATGGTTGGTACAGTATATCTAATTAACCTGCCCTATATCTAATTCTGTATTTTCTTTTTTTCTGGCTCTAGGATGAATGAGTCCAGTTTAATGTTTTTGATTTTTTTTTAAAAAAATTATATCTTCAGTTAATACTTAAGATATGTAGTCAATGATTTAAATAAATTTAATTAATGATTAGTACACTATATCTAATTAACCTGCCTGTTGTCATTTATTTTCAGTCAAATTATTACGCACTGCTTATGGCTGTTCATTATCAACCAGGAAATTTCTTTGAAGTGACATGTTCTGGAATTTGAAAAAGTTCGTCTATATGTACACGAGGAAAAATAAATTAAGTTTTTCTGGAAATTTTATTTCGATAAATATTTTATTTTTTCAATTGAAATAAAATATTTTAGTTTTAAAATGTTTTGATATATATATATATATATATATATATATAATTTAAATTCAAAATAAATTAATTATAAATTACACAATACAAATATAATACCAAACAAATATAATTTTAAAATTTAAAATATTTTTAAATAGTCAAGATTAAATATATCTTTAAATTAAAGTAATTCAACTTAAATAAAATATCAAAATATTATAAAAATAAAATATTTTAACATAAATATTTTAAATATAAAGTTCGGTCAATGTTATATAGACTAATAGAATCTAAAGCATTCCTTGTTTTGCTCAAATTCCTACAAAGTATAAACATGAAAAAAACAACATAAATATAAATCATATATATTAGTAATAAATCTAATTTTAAAAAATTAATATTATTTTTAATGAAAATAATAATAATAATTTTCATTATTATTATTAATATCATTGTTATTGAAAATAGTAATAAAAAAAACTTTTTATACTTGAGTGGTTTAATTAATTAAATTGAATAAGATTTAATTTCATTTAATGGCTTTTCAAGAGCAGAACAGAACATGTGGAATGAAACTGGAACATTCTGGCCGAAATTTAGCTAAAAAATCAGAAACGGACCGAGATTTAAAATAAGATGAAAATTGTTCCGTTATTCTATTTTTTGAATTAATATAAAATGTTTCGGCCATTCCAAACAAAACGAAATGGAATTAACAACTTTCATTCATATATATATATATATATATATATATATATATATATATATACACATCACCAAATAATAAGCTTATAAGTAATACGTACAAACAAATAATATAAAATTATTTATTTCATATTTAGCCAATCATTTAATATATATAAAAAAAGAAGAGATAGCGTAGTTTTATTAATTTGTTCAACGTAATTTTATTTTTTGAGAAATTTTTAAATTATGCCGGCTCATTACTATAGATCAGGAACCAAATCAAGTATATTAAACACATTTTAATGTGCACATAAATCATAGGACAAAAATGTTTTTCTTGCTTCTATTAAAAAAAAAATCTCTTTTTTCTAGATTTAATTTAATAAAATAGTCAAATATATTTTTATCTTAATATTAAAAAAAAATATAATCTTGAAATTGTTTTTAATCAAACTATATTTTTTCAGGTTATATAAGTTACTTGTAGGCCTGTAAAATCAACCAAGTTACATTAAATTAACTTTCATATTATTTAGATTTTTCTTACTAGAAAAAAATATTAACAATATCTTAATATTTTTTTTTATATTTATTAAAAATTTAACCTGATTCATAATATAACGCATGTCAATAATCTAGTATAGTTTCTATTTGATTTAAGATGCATCACAACATAACCATATAACTTTATAACTTTAAATGGATTGTTCGATGATTCATAACTTTATACATCATGATTCATAACTTTAAATTATTTATCTTTAAAATCATTTGAATAAAAAATTCAATCATGATTAACATATAAAGTTAATAAAAAAAATACCTTTGACTGTGGAATAAAAATAAAAGAAAAAAGAAAAGGAAGCACAAGTACTTGCCAACCGTCTTCATTTTAAAAGGAAAATCACTGATTAGGAAAATATGTTTAACCACCATTCAGTTGCCACGTTGTTTTCAAAGCAAAACAGATGCTATGTGGATTTGGTATAAGATATATAGTGGTGATAATTTATTTTTTTGAATGGATTAAATTTTTTATTATATATTTTTTAATAATTTATTTTTTTGAATGGATGATAGGTGTGGATTATTTTTGGATGATGGTGCAGTACCGTTTTAAGGATGCGTGGCAATGAAATGCATTTTTTGCGGACCCAAATGGGTAGTCATCTCCATCTGTGCCGCATGCATTGCAAGTGATATTCTGCATTGGTTCGGACCCGACATTGGTTCATTGATATTCTGCTTTATGCAGATGATATTATTTAAGCATGAGGAAAGCTACACGCTCTTTCATTTATGCAGATGATATTATTTAAGGATGTGAATAAGAAGACACTTTCCCCTTTCTTTTCTGGTTGGAGAAGAAGACTCGTTGACTTGAGTTGGGTCTCCTCAACTTCTTCTATTACTCATTTGCCCATGGGTAGCGGTTTAACTGCTTTCTAAACCCCTTTTTTTAATATAAAAAATTATTTAAAATTAATTTTTTAATTTTTTTAAATATATTAATATTAAAAATAAATTTTTTAAAATAAAAAAAATATAATTTTAATATAATTTTTTATATTATTATTTCAAAATTTAAGGCAATTTAACATGGATTTTTGTTAATTTATTTTCTATAAAATTTTCTCAATCTTATAATCCGTTTCGTGAGTTTGAAAAGTTAACTCGAATTACTTTTTAAGATTATTTTCTTATTGTTTTCTTTTTTTATGTATTCAACACTAGGTTGATGCGGGATTTAAACTTCATAATTTATTTTAATTTGTTTTTTATGAGGTTATTATAATTTTATAATCCAAGTCACAAATTTGATATGTTAACCTAGGTTGACTCCAATCAATTATCCTGAATTTTTTTTAGTTAAATTATGTTTTTTTTCAAGTTATATGAGTTGTTTTTAGACCTGCAAAGTCAATCAAATTATATCAAGTCAACTCTCACATGATTTAGATTTTTTTTCTCTAGAAAAAAAATAGTAGTAATATCTGAATTTTTTTTTATATTTATAAAAAATTTAACTTGATCCACAATATAACATATATCAATAATCTAGCATAGTTTTTATTTAATTTAAGACACGCCACAACATAACTATATAACTTTAAATGGAATATTCTATGGTTTATAACTTTAAATTGTTTATCTATAAAATCATTTGAATAAAAAACTCAATCTTGATTAACATATAAACTAATAAAAAAAAATATCTTTTAGTCTGAAAAAAAGAAAAAAAGAAAAAAGAATCACAAGTAGACCACAACTATCTTCATTTCAAAAGAAAAACTACTAATTATGAAAATGCGTTTAACTGGACACCATTCAGTTCTCATGCTGTTTTCAAATCAAAACCGATGCTACGTGGATTTGGGACTCACAGTGATAAAAATTATTTTTTAAAATATTTTTTTTGATAAATTAAAATATATTTTTATACTTTTTAAAATTTATTTTTGATACTGTAGAAATACAAATTTTCTACTAATCAAATTTCACCATGTGTTATTTTATTCTTTAAAAGAAAGGATAAAATAAAATTGAAATAAATGACATGGAAAATAAATTAGCCTTCATATATTTCTTGGCCAATGAAAAGTTGACACTTGGGATGAGATATTCAGGATATCTTGTTATAAATGCAAGATCCCATCAGATATCTTGTCATAAATGCAAGATCCTGTCAATAAAGACTAACCAATAAAATTATGCCACATGGCATTAGAAAAGGACCTGAAAACCCCTACAGATCTCTATAAATAGAGGACCTCAACCTAAAGGCAGGGGATTGGATTCCGGAAAATACAAATTTTTTTCAAGACAAGCTCTTCAAGCAAGGAAGCTCTCTCTCAAAGAGTTCTCAAGCCTCCTTCATCTACGCTTGAAGTCTACAAAGAACGAAGCTCTGTTGGATCAAGCCAAAACGTCCCATAAGAGTTCTTCAACAATACTTTAAAGACAAATCAAGGTACTCTTCAAAGCATCAAATCACAACATCTCGCTTCGCAATACACGCTCAAATTCGCATTCTTGCAAAGCACAAATCTTGGCTTGATTACTCAAATAAATCAAGTCACCATACATCAAATCCAAGGGAAGAATCAGAGGATTGCCATATTCTTTTGAAAGAATATATTACATAGAGATTGTACCCATTCATATATTTAATAAAATCATATATTTGTACATGTGTGCTTGTTTAATTTCAGGTGCACAAAATTGTGTCTATAAATTTCTGGCGACTCCGCTGGGGACATCTCTACCTTTCATCTCTTCCCTTCAAGAAAGAATTTTCAACAAACTCTCAATGGCAACTAGGAGGAACATGATCACCATTGTCGCTTCGAAAAGCAACAAGACCACTGATTCAAGTCCTCAAAATACTATTGAAGATTCTTCAACCCCGCCGTTGAAAACAAAATCCATCGTCGAGTTGTATGCACAAACTAAGCCCATTCTCAAGTCGACATCAACTTCAAATGCAAGAGGGGTGTTGTAACCCATTTTTGGGTCCCCACATAAAAAAAATAATAAAATACAAAAGCAAAAAATCAAAAAATTATATTATCAAAAAATATAACAGTGAAAAAAATACCAGAGCGCCATAACAATGCTCAAAAATTGATTGAGGATGTTTAAAATATAAAAATTAATTTTTTGACAGTATATTATTGACTGATGAGAGCCCCGATGATAAAGAAAATTCAATTTGAGGAAGAAAAATCCAAAATCAGAAGTTTATGGACTCAATTAAATTTTATTGAAGGCTTAATTGAATTTATGGAGATTTGAATTGCAAGAAAAATTGATTTTTGAGTTAATTTGGGCTTTAATTGGAAGAAATTGAAGTTCTGGGGTCAAATTATAATTTTTGGAAGTTTATTTGGTCAAATCAGGGGCTTAATTGCATAAATATTGAAGTTTAATGGCCAATTAAGGACTTAATTGAAGAAATCCGAGACCAAGGACTAAATTGCAAAACACGCGCAAATTGGAGGCCTACTTTAAATCTGACGCGTTTTGGCGCCAAAATTCATTTAAATGAAACGGCGCGTTTTGACCAAAACGGCGCCGTTTCATGCACTGTTTTAAAAAAAAAGGAAAACACAAAACGGTGCCGTTTGGAAACGACACCATCGTCTTCTTCCCCTGGACACGCAAAGAACAGGGGAGAAGAATTGTTTTTTTCTCTTCTCTTTTCGCCTACTTTCTTTCCCATTTATTGCGTAAAAAGACGCCCACCATGGACACCCACTTGCCTGGCGTTGTTATCCGTTGAAGGTAGTGGAGGGGGCGGCCAACAGTAGCCGCCCCAACACGTTTGCCCTCCCCTGTTTTCCTATAAATACAGGGGAGGGCTGCTGAAAAAAAAGGGAAAAAAGACCAAGAGAGGGGGAAGAGAAGAGAAGGGAGAGCAAAGAGAGGGGAAAGAGAAGAGAAGGGAGAGACAGAGACAGAGAGATAGAAGAAGAAGCAGAAAAAAGAGTAAAACAGAGGAGAGAGAGAGAGAGGAAAACAGCACCGCCGGCCACCGCGAACGGCCAGTGCCGTCGCCACCCCCCCTGTCGCATCAGCTGCTGCCAGCATCAACACCGCTCCAGGTAACTTCCTCCCTTTCCTTGTCGTTTTTTTGCTTCAACTTCATCTGCATGCAGAACGTTTACGTTCTGCAGCAGATGAAGATTAATTAGCTAGTTACTGTGCTGTGCACAGTAACCGGCTAATTAATTCATGGATTACTATGTGCACAATAACCCGGTTACTGTGCACATGCACAGTACTTGCTAATTAATTCTCTGGTTACTGTATGTACAGTAACCCCCGGTTACTATGTGCACAGTACCAGCCCATGCATTTGGGCCAGGTTCGGCCCAACCCATGTATTTGGGCCTGACCCGGCCCATTTCAAAGAAAAAAAATCAAAAACTTTGTTTCAGCATTTTATAATTTTTCCGCGTAGTTTTTATGTCATTTTGATTAATATTGGGTGGTATTTTATGTTGTTAAAAATACAAAAATCTGATATTAAAATACCCGGTTTTCATCAAAAACTTCCAAAAATACAAAACAAATTAAAAAAAGAGAAAAAAATATTTTTGTGCATACGGCCAAGTGTCTCAAAGCTAAAAAATCATATTGTATTTTTCATACAACAAAAAACAATGTTTTAGCATGCATTTTGGCTTTAATAACCAGTTTATTAAAGTCAAGAGGATATTGATCAAAATTTCAAAAACAACAAAAATTTTATTTTGTTTGTCTCTTAGTATCCTGGGTATGACATTACACGTAATGCATATTCCGGATATTTAATTTTTTTTTTTGGACAATAGAACCTGGGGTATGACATTACATGTAATGCGTATTCCGAACAATAAGAAACCACAACACGATTTTAGATATTATCAGACATTAAAACAATGCAGCCTACCTTAGGTAGGGCGTAGTTGGGGTGCTAATACCTTCCCTTTACGCAACCAGTCTCCGTACCCGATCTCTAAAAGACCAGTTAAGGTTTCTAGTAACCAGAATACTAGGTGGTGACTCCCAGTCCATATTTTCACATATAGAGACAAGAATTCCTTGTCTCTCCCTATTTGCCAGGAATAAATATTCTGATTTTTCCTTGAGGGTGGACGATCGCCGCGCCGCCGCACAAGTGCGACAGAATGGCGACTCCATTGGGGACTTTGTGGACTAAGCTTTGTTTTTGTCTGATTATTGTGTTTTATTTTGTGGTTTGCGTCTTTATTTTTAAATATGCATGTTCCTTTATTTATTTTTGGCGTGCTCTAATGTCTGTACATATTTGTTCATACATTGCATAGAACTGCCTCATGCATCACATGCTTTATATTTTTCAAGCACACACAAGCTTCGAAGTTAAGTGGGGAATTAATGATCTGCCCTATGACTATTGGTCGGGTTCAGATGCGTGAAACACCCAACTCATATCTGAGTGCTTGCTTGGTAATGGTGGACATATGTGTCTTAACTGTTCTTTGCAACGCCCCCATACTGCCTTTACGAAGGACGTCACTGGGCAGATATGAGACCCTTTTAAGACCAGATAGAAAACCTATTCATATTCATATAATGAATAGACCCTATCTTTAGTTTGTATGCGTTATCTTTCTTTACATCAAGGCAAACCCTTCTTGACGCATTTTGAACTCAAGACTGTCACTCAAAAAATTTTTCATTGAACAGTATGGGCAAGAATCAAGATTCTTGTTTCATCATGCAAGAGTTATAATCATATGTCATCCCTCGAAGGGAAAGTTCATCATATAAATTACATGTTCATACATTTAACATGCATACATGTCAGATTGAAATATAGGTCCCCAAAAAGTCTACAACACCCAACTTCGAGCAAGAAACATGGAAGATGAAGAGCGTGCTCAACGTGATGCCTATTTGCACGAAGAGTTGGAGTCTCTATAATAAGTGTGGCTCACCTCACTAGCTTACTCAAGCAAAAGAAATACCTCTGGTGAAGGTCCTTCTAATCGACCGATCACCTTTGATCCGGCTCCTACTACAGTTCAGCCTGAAGAAAGAGTAAGCGAATATGGTCAAGAGCCTCAGCAAAATCCAACATTTGTGCAGTCAACGACACCTGCACCATCCCCAACAGTCATGGAGGCATCTGCTAACGAGTCCCACAAGGCTAAGTCATCTGATAGCATTGATCAAGCTAAGATAGAGGCGCTGGAAGCCAGACTCAAAGCCATTGAAGGGATAGACTTATATGACCCGGTACGGGCAGCAGAGATGTGTTTGGTCCCAAATGTGGTTGTCTTAAAGAAATTTCGTGTTCCTGAATTCATCAAATACAGTGGAACACAATGCCCCATGACTCATCTCAGGTCCTACTGTAATAAAATGGCTGAGGTAGTACATGATGAAAAACTACTAATGCACTTTTTCCAAGACAGTTTAAGTGGGGCAACTTTGAGTTGGTACATGAGATTGGATAACACAAAAATTCACAACTGGAAAGATCTTGTGGATGCTTTTGTCAAGCAATACAAGTACAACATGGACATTGCGCCCGACAGAACCAGTTTGTCCAATATAGAGAAAAAGGATAAAGAAAGCATAAGGGAATATGCTCAAAGATGGCGAGAATTAGCTGCTCAAGTACATCCCCCACTTCTGGACAAAGAGATGGTCTCTTTTTTTGCCAATACACTCAAAGCACCATATTACGAATATATGATGGGTAGTTCAGCCCAACAATTCACTGATGCTGTAATAGTGTGTGAACGCATAGAGCAAGGTGTCAAAAGTGGTAGAATTGATGCACCAACCGAGAAAAGAGGCTTCGAAAGAAAAGAGGTTCACCATATTGAAGATGGTTACATGGGTAAAACAAATACATCCTAAAATTACCATACTCCATCCCAAATTGCCAACATAAAAAAACCTGAACCCCAAAACTTTCAAACCAAAAGCCAAAATTTCCAAAGGGTGCAAGAACAACTACCTCCACTACCGTTACCCCTGAATGAGATGTATCAAAAGCTATTGAGCATCGGGCAAATAGCTCCAGAACCTCTAACACCTCTGCAGCCACCTTATCCTAATTGGTACAAGCCAGAACTCAAGTGTGAATACCATGCCGGTATTACTAGGCATAGCATCTATACCTGCAACGCCTTCAAGAGAAAGCTTCTACAATTAATCAAGGCTGGGTGGATAGAATTGGAAGACGCCCCCAATGTGAATACGAACTCGCTGCCTAATCATGCTTGAAGCATATTAGGATGGAATATTTGGCGAATTGGAAAGCATCAATGGTCCAGCATGATAGCTTGAAATTTTGTAGAACTCAAATTTTGATCGTGGTGTTGTTCCGCATTGTCTTTGAGTCCCCTGCGCAGAGCTTTTGAGAGGAGGTTAGCCTATGAACAGATTCGCCAAAATAGAGGAATGAAACCTGCCTTGTTATTGCCTTTTGTTAATGCTTTTGAACAAGACTTTCTCTGTTCATGAGCTTTTCTTGTTAAATAAGATCATGTATTTTCTTGTGTTCACATCACTCTTTTTTTTTTGTTATTACATGTAAATAACATTTTGAGTACAACTTTTGCTCACAAAACTACAACATGAAGAATCCTTCGGTGTTTCTTTCTTCCAAAACCATACATAATCTCATATGTTTTCAAGGATATTTTTTGGGACCTCCAAAGTGAGTACAAAAAAACAAAAATCATGTTGATATTTGTCCAAAACAAATGCATTCTGGAAATTCAAGTGATTCCTTATATAGGTACACATATACCTAGAAAACTTGAAAGAAAAAAAAAACAACAAAAACAAACAACACTATAAGGTGACTCAAAAGCTGAGTTTTATTTGACTGAATAAATCACTTTGCATACGCGCATGAAAGCAATACCTATCGATCCTTAATGCATGAGATAAGGAAAGGCCATCTTTGATAATCCTTTCACAAGGCTAAAATATATCTTTTGCAGTCCCATTTTAAGCCTAGTAGCGTTTTTTTGGATATAACCTTAACTAGGATCACACCCTATACTGGGGGGCAAAATAAGAGAGTTTTTTGTTTTTACCATCCAGACAAAGCAGTGAAGATGAGTGCTGGAATTGATCATGTAATTTTTAGTCTTTCATTATCATCTGAATGAAGTAATGATTGGTTAAGAAAAGAAAAGAAGAAGATCCAAAGGATCTAAAAGATTTGAGCTTCTCATAAAAACAACTGATATGATTGTGCTCAACCAAACAAAAATGAAGAAAACAAAGAGAAAAGCCCAAACCCGACACTGGGGGGCATGAAGACTATTTTGAAAACAACAAATCCAAAAGACAAAAGGTCAGGAAACAAGCACAAGTGATCCCTAGTCTTGAAATCCCTTAAACACTTTTTGAGCCTGCAACATATCCATTTTCTTCGTAACCAATAGCCAAAGCCTACATTACATACCTGATAAAGCCTTTTCTAATCAAAGGCAAGCAATATGGATCGGTATACAGTGCTTTCTCGTGCGAGTCAAATCATTATTCATGCAAATAAAATAAATGCTTTGACTCAATTCGGTTCTCAATAACCCTCAAATTGAAATTTCAACCTTTTTTGACCAACCAGAGGTCACTTTATCTTTAAACCAAAAGCAAAAAGCTTTCATCATGTCAAGAAACCTGTCTATAGGAATCACTTGAATTTTTTAGAACAAGTTTATTTTGAACCAATGTCAAAATAATTTTTGTGTTTGGAATAACTTGGAAGTTCCAAAAAGTTTGCATGAAAACATTTCATTGTACAAAAAAAACCCAAACTTACTTTCATATATCCTCACCCCAAACTAAACCCAAGTTGAACACTTGGGGGGCATGATCAAGCTGGGGGACAATAAAAAACACATGGTAGGGCTGGCTCCATGATTCCTGTTCTAAGGAAAATATCGGGCAAAATTAGTAACTCTTAAGATAAAGGGTGAAGGACAAAGATGTATGATGACATCAAACCCTTTCAAGAGGTCAAGATCACAATATGTAACCCGAGTAAGCAGAAGTGGAAAAGCCATCCAAGTTTATTACCAACACTACAACTTTTGAGAGAGAAAAGAAAGACACCATGAAGAAATGGGGGCCTATATTTCTCAGGTAAGTATACATGCATATCAATCATAATGCATTTGCTTTTAACATTGCCATATCAATGTTTCATCATCATTTCTCTTAGGTATTGCGTTTTATAACCTCACCTCCTGTTTGAGTGCGCCTTTGAGCCCTCATCCATTTGGTAGTGCGTTTTCTAACCCTACCTCCTTTTGAGTGTGCCTTTGAGCCCTCATCCCTTCGGTAGTGTGTTTTCTAACCCTACCTCCTTTTGAGTGCGCCTTTGAGCCCTCACCTCCATTTTGAGTGTGCCTTTGAGCCCTCATCCCTTGGGTAGTGCGTTTTCTAACCCTACCTCCTTTTGAGTGCGTCTTTGAGCCCTCATCCCTTCGGTAGTGTGTTTTCTAACCCTACCTCCTTTTTAGTGCGCCTTTGAGCCCTCATCCCTTGGGTAGTGCGTTTTCTAACCCTACCTTCTTTTAAGTGCGCCTTTGAGCCCTCACCTCTATTTTGAGTGCGCCTTTGAGCCCTTATCCCTTCGGTAGTGTGTTTTCTAACCTTACCTCTTGTTGAATGCGCCTTTGAGCCTTCACTTCCTTTTGAGTGTGCCTTTGAGCCCTCAACTCCTTTTGAGTGGCCTTTGAGCCCTCAACTCCATTTTGAGTGCGCCTTTGAGCCCTCATCCCTTCGGTAGTGCGTTTTCTAACCCTACCTCCTTTTGAGTGCGCCTTTGAGCCCTCACCTCCATTTTGAGTGCGCCTTTGAGCCCTCATCCCTTTGGTAGTGTGTTTTCTAACCCTACCTCCTTTTGAGTGCGCCTTTGAGCCCTCACCTCCATTTTAAGTGCGCCTTTGAGCCCTCACCTCCATTTTGAGTGCGCCTTTGAGACCTCATCCCTTTGATAGTGCGTTTTCTAACCCTACCTCATTTTGAGTGCGCCTTTGAGCCCTCACCTCCATTTTGAGTGCGCCTTTGAGCCCTCATCCTTTGGTAGTGCGTTTTCTAACCCTACCTCTTTTCGAGTGCGCCGTTGAGCCCTCGCCATCCACTTCTCCATGTTGTTTTTTGGGTAGGTCACCCATTACAATGAGACTGTTTTTTTTTCACATTCTTTTGTTTTGGTTAAATGAGATCGCCAAATGGGATCTCATGTAGCTTTGGTTAAAGGGAATCTCCATATGGGATTTAAGGTTGACCGAGCTACACACATACTTTTCGTTATGGTTAGAGGGGATTGGCGAAAGGAATCTCAGTCTATCCTAACCACACACACATAATATTTAAGTTCGGGTTAAAGGGGATTGGCGAAAGAAATCTCAGTTTAGCCCAACCACACACAGGACTTTGGGTCCAGTTGAAGTTTTAGGTCAATCAAATTTTGAGACGACCCGTTTCGGAAAACCAATTTTGTTTTATCTTTACAACATTTACTATGCACAAATCTTTGCTCCGTAAGCATTGTAAAGAGGGGGGCAACTGTTGTAACCCATTTTTGGGTCCCCACATAAAAAAAATAATAAAATACAAAAACAAAAAATCAAAAAAATATATTATCAAAAAATATAACAGTGAAAAATACCAGAGCGCCCTAACAATGCTCAAAAATTGATTGAGGATGTTTAAAATATAAAAATTAATTTTTTGACAGTATATCATTGACTGATGAGAGCCCCGATGATAAAGAAAATTCAATTTGAGGAAGAAAAATCCAAAATCAGAAGTTTATAGACTCAATTAAATTTTATTGAAGGTTTAATTGAATTTATGGAGATTTGAATTGCAAGAAAAATTGATTTTTGAGTTAATTTGGGCTTTAATTAAAAGAAATTGAAGTTCTGGGGTCAAATTATAATTTTTGGAAGTTCATTTGGTCAAATCATGGGCTTAATTGCATAAATATTGAAGTTTAGTGGCCAATTAAGGACTTAATTGAAGAAATCCGAGACCAAGGACTAAATTGCAAAACGCGCGCAAATTGGAGGCCTACTTTAAATCTGACGCGTTTTGGCGCCAAAATCCATTTAAATGAAACGGCGCGTTTTGACCAAAACGGCGCCGTTTCATGCACTGTTTAAAAAAAAAAAAAAGGAAAACACAAAACGGTGCCGTTTGGAAACGGCACCATCGTTTTCTTCCCCTGGACACGCAGAGAACAGGGGAGAAGAATCATGTTTTTCTCTTCTCTTTTCGCCTACTTTCTTTCCCGTTTATTGCGCAAAAAGACGCCCACCATGGACACCCACTTGCCTGGCGTTGTTATTCGTTGAAGGTAGTGGAGGGGGCGGCCAACAGTAGCCGCCCCAACACGTTCGCCCTCCCCTGTTTTCCTATAAATACAGGGGAGGGCTGCTGAAAAAAAGGGAAAAAAGACCAAGAGAGGGGGAAGAGAAGAGAAGGGAGAGCAAAGAGAGGGGAAAGAGAAGAGAAGGGAGAGACAGAGACAGAGATATGGAAGAAGAAGTAGACAAAATAGTAAAACAGAGGAGAGAAGAGAGAGAGGAAAACAGCACCGCCGGCCACCGCGAACTCCAGCGCCGCGCCACCCCCCCTGCCGCATCAGCTGCTGCCAGCATCAACACCGCTCCAGGTAACTTCCTCCCTTTCCCTGTCGTTTTTTTGCTTCAACTTCATCTGCATGCAGAACGCTTACGTTCTGCAGCAGATGAAGATTAATTAGCTAGTTACTGTGCACATGCACAGTACTTGCTAATTAATTCTCTGGTTACTGTATGTACAGTAACCTCGGTTACTATGTGCACAGTAACCAACCCATGCATTTGGGCAAGGTTCGGCCCAGCCCATGTATTTGGGCCTGACCCGGCCCATTTCAAAGAAAAAAAATCAAAAACTTTGTTTCAGCATTTTATAATTTTTCCGCGTAGTTTTTATGTCATTTTGATTAATATTGGGTGGTATTTTATGTTGTTAAAAATACAAAAATCTGATATTAAAATACCCGGTTTTCGTCAAAAACTTTCAAAAATACAAAACAAATTAAAAAAAAGAGAAAAAAATATTTTTGTGCATACGGCCAAGTGTCTCAAAGCTAAAAAATCATATTGTATTTTTCATACAACAAAAAACAATGTTTTAGCATGCATTTTGGCTTTAATAACCAGTTTATTAAAGTCAAGAGGATATTGATCAAAATTTCAAAAACAACAAAAATTTTATTTTGTTTGTCTCTTAGTATCCTGGGTATGACATTACACGTAATGCATATTCCGGATATTTAATTTTTTTTTTGGACAATAGAACCTGGGGTATGACATTACATGTAATGCGTATTCCGAACAATAAGAAACCACAACACGATTTTAGATATTATCAGACATTAAAACAATGCAGCCTACCTTAGGTAGGGCGTAGTTGGGGTGCTAATACCTTCCCTTTACGCAACCAGTCTCCGTACCCGATCTCTAAAAGACCAGTTAAGGTTTCTAGTAACCAGAATACTAGGTGGTGACTCCCAGTCCATATTTTCACATATAGAGACAAGAATTCCTTGTCTCTCCCTATTTGCCAGGAATAAATATTCTGATTTTTCCTTGAGGGTGGACGATCGCCGCGCTGCCGCACACGTGCGACAAGGGGCACATAATCTCGCCTCAAAGATGAAGCCACAAGCAACTCCACTACAAAAGTCAAGTGGGGCGCGCGAAATTGTCTTCGGCACTCAAGGCAACTTTGACAATTCACCTATGGAAACTTCTCCGTGTCAATCACCAAGTAAGGCTTCGGATTCTAGCACCATGTCAATGATGATGACCGAGACAACATCTTTAGAGGATCAAGTGGCTAACTTGACAAAACTCGTTGAGGGGCTTTCGACTTCACTTAAGGCAAAAGACCACGAGATAGCAAAGTTGATGAACAAACTTGAGAGCTTGAACGAAGGAGGCCAAACCTCGACTACCAAGGCTTTTCAAGTAGATCAACTAGATGTCATTGAAGAGTCTGCAATCGGAGCTGTAAAGAATATACGTGGTATTACTGATGGCATCTTCACCACAAATCAACTGAAAGAACTCATCAAGGAAGCCATCACAGACCAGGTGGAAAGCTCAATTCAACCCTCATATTCGTATGTGAAGCCGTACACCCAAAGAATCGACCTGTTAAAGATGCCTCTAAGTTACCAACCACCAAAGTTTCAACAGTTCGATGGCAAGGGAAATCCTCGACAACATATAGCTCACTATATTGAGACTTGCAACAATGCCGGGACTAATGGTGATCTCATGGTAAAACAGTTTGTTCGTTCCTTGAAAGGTAATGCCTTCGATAGGTACACTGACTTGGAGTCTTGCTCGATTGATACTTGTGAGTAGTTGTAGCGTGAGTTTCTTAACCGCTTTTACAGCACTCGTCATGTGGTTAGCATGATTGAACTCACTAATGCACATCAGTGGAAGGAAGAGCCTGTCATCGACTACATTCATCGGTGGAGAAACCTTAGCCTCATCTGTAGAGTTCGACTCACCGAAACTTCTGCGCTAGACATGTGTATTCAAGGGATGCATTGGGGACTATGATATATCCTACAAGGCATCAAACCAAAGTCTTTTGAAGAATTGGCTACTCGTGCACATGATATGGAACTTAGCATTGCGGCGGCTGAAAGTTCATTATTACCTATGCAAAAGCCTAAAAGAAATAAGCCTGAAGGTCGTAGATTTGGAAAGAACACTCTGAAGGTTGAGGGAAAGCAATCTTTAGTAGTTAACTCGGCTGCTGTAAGGGTATCAACTGGAGTTAAGAGGAATGATCATGCAACGCGACTACTTTTCAAAAGGGTGAAAGAAAGAAGCCATCATTGAAAGAGCGACAAGAAAAAGTGTATCCATTCCCTGACTCAGACATATCTAGGATGCTGGATGATCTGCTTGAGGCAAATATCATTGAGTTACCGGAGGTGAAACGCCCTGAAGAAGCAAACCAAGTAGATAATCTGAATTATTGCAAATATCATCGCTTAATCAGTCATCCCGTAGAGAAGTGTTTTGTGTTGAAAGACAAGATCATGAGGCTACACGAGAATAGAGATATCGTTTTTGATGATGAAATAGCAGCCTCTAATATCACAACCACGGTCAATTTAGGACCATGTCAATCACTCTCTACAATAAGTTTCGGCTCCTTTGAACCTATAAGACTTGATGCCATTTTCTCGATGAGCTTCACTGTATCTTCAAGTCAAACTCCATGTATAACCCTCACACCCCAAGTTGACGACTTGAAGCCTGAATCGTCTGAAAATTATGATGATGAAGGATGGACTTTAGTCACGCATAGAAGAGGAAGGAGGAAGCACATGCAAATGACAAAGCCAACAATAATGAGGATCTTAATGGTGAGGAAGCTGATTGATGAGCCGATACGCCGAAAGGCTCAACAAAAATCCATACCAATTAGAAAGGAGGGTTTTTCAGCTCAAAGTATAAGAAAGCCTGTTACACTGAATGAGTACATGCCAACAGAAATGAAAAGAATTGAAAATGTACTTGTTGCTTGCTATCATGTTAATAAAGAGAAAACTCCTATTGATTATGTCATGAAGAAAAGTCATGATGACTCTTCAAACTTATCTCACGGTGTATGCACAACAGAGATATCCTTCAACGATGAAGACTTATTGCTTGGATCAAAACTCCATAACCGACCTCTTTTTATTAAAGGATATGTTGATGAAAAGATAGTGAATCGCATCTTGGTGGATGATGGCTCGGCGGTCAATATACTACCTCTTAAGACTATGAGAGAGCTAGGGATTCCTATGGATGAACTCTTCCCGAGTCATCTGATGATTTAAGGTTTTAATCAAGGAGGGCAAAATGCCATAGAAAAGATAAGACTTGCGATGCACATGGAAGATATGGAATCTAATGCACTTTTCCATGTCATAGATGCCAAAACTACCTACAATATGTTGCTTGGGCGACCATGGATACATGAAAATGGTATCATCTCATCAACACTCCACCAATGTTTTAAGTATTGTCGAGATGGACAAGTAAGAAAGATAATGGCGGACACCGATCCCTTCACCATAGCTAAAGCTCACTTTGCAGACACAAAATTCTATTTCAAGTCAAATATGATGGAAGAACTATGATCACCACCTGACCATTTAGGAGAGGGAATAATTGACTCTAAAAGCTCAAAAGGGCATAAGTCATCTGCAAATGAAGGGGTGTCTCAGCCAACAAAGAATAAAGGAAAAGAAAAGGTGGTAGAAAACTTTGTTGATAATAAACCACCACGTAAAGCCATGACACTCCGATATATTCCAGTATCAGCAAGAAAAGAGGGTCAGTCTTCTTTTGTAAAGGATGAAGAAAAGATCAATAAGGAGCTTGAAAACTTGACCTTGCCAGCTACTAATCTCGCCTTGAACAAGGTTTCAAAACCTTTACTAAAAGGGTTTGTTCATTAAACTGAGTCGGTGGGGATAAATCTTAAAGGACTCCCTGATAAACGGTCGAATGGCTTTGATCCCAACGCTTACAAGCTTTTAGCCAGGGCTGGCTATAGTCGTGAGGATATCAACGAGATATCAAAGGATGGTGATACAACTCAACTTGAAGGTAAACAAGTCTCTGCAAGGACTAGAAAGGCATGGAGAGAGAAGAAAACTTCTGACAAAACTTTGAGGGCTGGTCTTGGATATCAGTCTTCCACACCGCTGTATTTTCAAATTAATAAAGAAGCCTCGCGGTACATAAGTGCGAAAGAAGTGAAGGACAAACAACAAAGTCAGCCAACACCTCTTAGAGCTTCAGTCTGGGATCGTCTTGGTGGAACTACAAGTCGTGCCCCTGTTTTTACTAGGATTGGAACCCAAAATAATGGAAGGGCACTAAAATGCACACCAGTCTTTGCAAGACTTAGACAATCCATGTCAAAAGAGACAAGTTTGATGGGTGATTCAAAGGTTCTTCGTAGCAAAATACCTTCACTCATGAAGAGACAATATGAATGGGTGGTGATTGCTGAAGAGACATTGAAAGGAAAAACACTCACAATAGTGATAACAAACCCCTCTAATGAAGAAGAAGATGATGAAATAATGTGTCTCACTTCAAATCACATCACTATTGAAGAAGATGATAATGACAAGTTTGTCGTCGAAGAAGATGTTGAGGAAGCTCCACTTTCCCTTGAATCAGAAAATAAGCCTACAATGGATGACCTTAAAGAGGTTAACTTAGGAACTGTTGAAAACCCACGACCAACCTTCATCAATGCAAACTTATCACCTTAAGAGGAAGCAAATTACATGGAACTTCTGATGGAGTATCGAGATATCTTTGCTTGGTCCTATGATGAAATGCCAGGTTTAGACCCAAGGGTTGCTGTCCACCAACTAGCAGTGAAACATGGGGCTAGACCCGTAAAACAAACTCAGCGTCGCTTTCGTCCTGAACTCATATCACAGATTGAGGCTGAAGTCAATAAACTTATCCAAGCAGGTTTCATTCGTGAGGTCAAGTATCCCACATGGATTTCAAATATTGTGCCAGTAAAAAAGAAGAATGGCCAAATGCGTGTTTGTGTGGATTTTCGAGACCTTAACAATGCTTGTCCCAAAGACGACTTTCCACTTCTAATTACTGAGATCATGGTAGATGCTACCACTGGTCATGAGAGATTAACCTTCATGGACGGTTCATCTGGCTATAATCAAATTCGAATGGCACCCGCAGATGAAGAGAAGACGGCTTTCCGAACTCCAAAAGGGATATATTGCTATAAAGTTATGCCTTTTGGCTTAAAGAATGCAGGTGCCACTTATCAAAGGGCGATGCAGAAGATTTTTGATGATATGCTTCACCAACAGGTTGAATGCTATGTTGATGACCTCGTGGTGAAATCAAAAGAAAAGGAAAATCATTTGCAAGATCTTCGTTTGGTGTTTGAACGATTACGTCGATTCCAACTAAAAATGAACCCATTGAAATGTGCATTTGGTGTGTCCTCAGGCAAATTCCTATGGTTTATAGTTCGACATTGAGGAATTGAGATTGATCAGTCTAAGATCAAGGCCATTCTAAAAATGCCGGAGCCAAGAAACATCCATAAGTTGAAGAGTCTCCAAGGAAAGTTGGCCTATATACGGAGATTTATTTCTAACTTAGCGGGCCGATGTCAACCATTCACCCACTTAATGAAGAAGGATACATCATTCTATTGGGATAAAGCTTGTACTAATGCCTTCAACAAGATAAAAGAATACTTGTTGAATCCACCTGTCCTTCGAGCACCAGTACAAGGACGTCCACTTATACTCTATATTGCGGCTCAAATACGTTCCTTAGGAGTGTTGTTGGCACAACAAAATGATGAAGGCAAGGAAAGTGCTCTCTACTACCTTAGTAGGACATTAAATAGGGCTAAACTGAATTATTCCCCAATAGAGAAGACATGTCTAGCATTGATGTTTGCAATAAACAAGTTAAGGCATTACCTCCAAGTGCATTCAGTAAGATTAATCTCCCAAGCTGACCCTCTCAAGTACATCATCTTAAGACCAGTATTATCAGGAAGGTTGGCAAAATGGGCTTTATTGCTTCAAGAATTTGAAATTATCTACGTCTCATAAAAAGCTATTAAGGGGCAAGCACTAGCTGATTTTCTGGCTGATCATCCTATTCCTGATGAATGGAAGTTCTCTGAAGACCTACCTGATGAGGACGTTTTGTTTATTGAACTGTCAGAACCTTGGAAAATGTTCTTCAATGGCGCAGCACGACAAGATGGAGCTGGTGCTGGGGTTATATTCATCACACCGGAAGGAGAGGTCTTGCCTTTCTCCTTTTCACTTACAAAATGTTGTTCTAATAACATGGCTGAATATCAAGCCTTGATTCTTGGGTTGGAAATGACAATGAATATAAAAATGTCTCGTCTTAAAGTTTTTGGTGATTCTCAATTAGTCATCAGACAACTCCTCTCACTATATGAAGTCAAGAAGCCAGAATTCATCCCATATAACAAGTATGCACTTAAACTGATAACATCACTTGATTATGTCACTTTAGAACATATACCACGAAAAGAGAATAAGCAAGCCGATGCCTTAGCAAATTTGGCGTCAATATTAGCATCATGTAGTGAGGAGATAAAAGTCCCTGTATGTCAAAGATGGGTCGTTCCACCACTAAATCATGACATAGAAGAGAAAGAACAAGTGGGCGTAGTTTCTGTCTACAAGATTGAAAGAGAAGACTGGCGTCAGCCGCTTATTGATTACTTGAGACATGGAAAGCTACCTAAAGACTTACGCCATAAGACAGAGGTGAGGTGAAGAGCTTCTCGCTTCATATACCTCCAAGGCACTCTTTATCGACGCTCTTTTGACGGAGTCTTTTTGCGTTGTCTCGGAGAAGAAGAAGCAGCAAAAGCACTAGAAGAAACTCACTCAGGGGTTTGTGGAGCACACCAGTCAGGCCCTAAACTTCACTTCCGGATCAAAAGAATGGGATATTACTGGCCAACAATGGTGAAGGATTGCATAGACTATGCTAGAAAATGTCAAAGTTGTCAATTGCATGCTAATTTGATCCACTAGCCACCCGAGCCTTTACACCCGACAGTTGCCTCTTGGCCCTTTGATGCTTGGGGACTTGATGTGGTAGGACCATTGCCGAAAAGCTCTGGGGGGCATCTTTACATATTGGCTGCAACATATTACTTCTCCAAGTGAGCAGAAGCTGCAGCATTAAAAGAGGTCAAGAAGGAGATAGTTGTAAGCTTCATCCGAACAAACATCATTTACCGTTATGGGGTACCAAGATACATCATAACCGATAATGGAAAGGAGTTCTACAATACAGCCATGAACAAGTTGTGTGCAGAGTTCAATTTCAAACAACATAACTCTTCTATGTACAATGCTCCAGCTAATGGTTTGGCGGAAGCCTTTAACAAGACTTTATGCAACATTCTCAAGAAGGTGGTGAATCGCTCGAAGAAGGACTGGCATGAGAGAATTGGGGAGGCGCTATGGGCTTATCGTACTACATTCCGAACACCAACTCAAGCTACTCCATACTCCTTGGTATATAGGGTTGAAGTTGTTCTTTCACTAGAATGTCAGATTCCATCTTTAAGAATTGCAATCCAAGAAGGACTTTCTAATGAAGACAATGTTCGCCTACGCCTTGAAGAGCTTGAAGCTTTAGATAAAAAATGTCTTGAGGCACAACAACGACTAGAATGTTATCAAGCACAACTCTGTAGAGCTTTCAACAAGAAAGTGCGACCACGCTCATTTCAAGAAGGGGATCTTGTCTTGGCAGTACGACGCCCGATAATCATGTCGAAACGCATGGGCAGCAAGTTCCTCTCCAAATAGGATGGCCCTTATGTGGTTCAAGAAGTCTACACCAATGGAGCTTACAAAATTGTTGATGAGAATGGATTGAGGATTGGGCCTATCAATGGCAAATTCTTGAAAAGATACTATGCTTGAAATCTGATGTAGCTCCTGGCCCGCATGAGCTAAAACTGTGAAAGGCACAAAAAAAAAACAAACAAAAAAAATTAAACTACGTTATGACTTGATCCTTTATCCACAAAGATACGTAGGCAACTTGGAATTCATTCCAAGTACAGTCACGTAAAAAAAAAATATTTGACAAAAAAAAAATCTTTTGAACTACGTTATGACTTGATCTTTTATTCCCAAAGGTACGTAGACAACTTGGAAAATATTCTAAGTACAGTCACATCATCCTTTAAAGCTATTCGGGCCGATATGATTGTTCGCATGAAAAAAAAAGGGATAAGTAAACTTCAAAACACAATCATAACATGGAAAATCAGGTGATAAGACAAGCGAAGGTAAAATATAGACTTTATTAATAAAAAGAAGAATTCTATTACATAAAGTATGTATTCTTAATATAGAGTTAATAAGCCAGAGTCACCAAAACAAAAGAATCCAAAGCATGAGAAATCATCAGCATACTCCAGCTATGACCTTCTAGCTCCTTTCGTTTGATCTCCAATAGTACTTTTAATTTTTGAAAAATGATTGTGTTGGCTTTCATTTACCACAAGAGAAATAGATATTGTATTGATCTCTGCTCGAATCCCGGAGGTGGTGACTTTTCTCTTAAAAAACTCGACTGTCAACAGTTGAATGGCCACATAGGAGTGAATTGGATTTGATGACCCTGTTGGCTTTGTTGTGTCTGGGTGGATGGCCGTTGCTGTCACTAAAGACATGAAGGATGAAGCATTCAAGGAGAATAGAATTGATCCATTAAACAAAGGCATAGCCTGAGGATGAGTTCCTTTGTAAGTTATTCTGCCCCCAACATGTGCAGGGATTGGAATCTGGTACGCGCCATTCTGCTAAATTGCCAAGTATTTGAGTTTCATTGCCTGGAAAGTTTGGGTGGTTGAAGTTCATTGTTGTAGCGCCAGTTATTGCTAATGTCGTGGTGTTCATTGAAGCAGAACTTTAGCTATTTGAAGAAGCAACATCGTCGGCAACATGGGAAGGACTCATGCTGGCTGGTCGTAGCAGCTGCTACTTCTACAGCAGCTTGTTATTGATTCATTGGGAAGAAGAAAGCGGGTTCTAGTCTCTGAGCAGTTGCTGTAGAAGGATTGGTTGGGCAAAGGCAATCAGAGGATGCTGCACTAAGCAGTGCTTTCACTGCTTCACCATGGTTGGATCAATGGCTACCAGCTTCTTCATTACATCCACCATAAGCTAAGCATCGTCCATCTCTGTTGTTCCACAACTGACGCAGCTGGAGTCTTCGACACACCAGCAGCTGGAATCTTCATCAACAGCAGCACTAACTCGGTCCACCATGAAATACAACACCAACATCAGCTTTAACATCAAGCAACTCTTCATTCCTCCACCAACACCGAGATCACAGCCGTCCTCCACAGCACAGCTCCATCTAAGCCCTGTTCCAGCCCTACACCAGCAACAGCACGTAGTGATTGATGTTCACGTTACAAGCGTCCCAAATTCTCTAGCAGTAAGTTTTCAGTAGTGCAGCTGTTAAGAGCAACGTCATTACAAAGAATAATTGTATGCTAGGCATGGGAAACGGGCAGCCAAATTGCGTTGAAAGCCTGAGAATATCCATGAGGAAAGCAGGAGATGAGGTCAAGGGAGCTTCTTTGGCTAGCGATGCATTCTTTCTTATTGCTTGGAACGATACAGTGGAGAAGGTATGTGAAGCTAGCATTGGTGTTGTTGCAGAGCATGGTGGTAGCATAAGGAATAAGGACACCATAGAATGCTGCAACAGTATACAAAAAAAAAAAAGAGGAGAGAGACCCCCATGCATACCTGCTAAGACTAGTGGAGGCTGCGCTGATAGTAAAAGGAGAAGAAGGAGCCGTGCCAGTTATAACAGAAAGAAAAGGAAATGCAGAGTTCTTTTAGTCGGAAAAACTGCAAAAGGTGATGAATAGATACTGGTCTCGTGGTGAACTGCAGAAACCGCGATGTTGATTATAAAGTTCTTAATATTCTTGAAGTCACGCAACAAATCATCTTGATACTTCATTAGGAGTGGTTAATACAACTAAGTGTGGCGTGATATCAGCTGCTTTGAACCAGATTTTGAGGAAATGCAGAAAATACATTAGGGAACTTGGTGGCCATAGATGATGATGATGATGAAATGTGGTCTGAATAAACACTTCCTTTGCTAGTTGCTGGTGTTTTACTACGAGTGGAAGCCGCAGCTACAACTGCAAATTGTCACTACTTTTAAAGCTGAAGGATTTGTTGACTCTGCGGCTACTGTTACGACAACTCCGTGGTAATTCAATGAGAAGATGAAAGTAAGCCCATACGAAATATTACGATGATCATCAGGGGGCAGGTCTTGCTGAAGCAAAATCTGCAAAGACACAAATAAAAAAAAAAAAACAGATTATTAGCATCGTTTGATCCTTGGAGGTTTGTGCCGGATGGGACCAAGGAGAAGTTTGATGGCAATGGATCTGATGCAATTGGAATTAAGGGTCACAACTCTGCTCCGGTCAACATTGATGGTCATAAATCTGATGCTATAGACATTGATAAAGACTTGGTTGGTGATGAAAAGGACATTGAAATAGCTGCAGTAATGGTTTGGTTTCCAGCAAAGGAGATCCCTCGATGGAACAGTCAAACATGGCCAACCGCTTCAGACTTTCAATGAGCTTGGGGAGGTTCGATGCCACCTAGCAATGAATAGTCACTTGCATAACTAGAGATACGGAGATAGCACGAATAGGGTGGGCATCTTCCTTCTGGGTTAAAATCTTCTTCAAAAAAAAAAAAAAATTGCAGTTGTAAGAACAAATAATGAATAAAGACGCACTTACCTGCTCAACAAAAGAGGAAAAAAAAAAAAGGGGGTTCTCGTTTGCGAAAACAAGGTCGGTTGCTTGCATGGGTGCCGTGTTCTCCTCTGAAAATTGCATAGGGGAGTCAAATTATATTTCCTATACAACCAAAGAGAACAATTCCTATTTAGTGAAAGCATTTAACGCCAAAAGAAAAGGAAACAACAAATTTCCTATACTGTTAAAGGCAAGAACATTTAAACGGGAATGAAGCAGATAATTCATCAAACAATGGAGAGCACGCATATCAAGAAAAGAAGGAGAATATGAATCAAAATCTTTAATACGTGATAATTCATTGACCGCTACTCAGAATCACAAACTGATTACGTTATTGGATTCAGAATAACGAGATCTTTAAAACAAGATGTTACAGTGACCACTTCAAGTGAAAAGAAAAATTCATGCAGCCTGGTTAAAATGTTAATTGCTATTCGGGTACGAAGATAAGTTTTGTTTGGTTCTGCATATGCAACAACAGCAGTTTCAAATGAGATATTGGACCTGAATATTTTATCATTTGATTTAATAAATCTCAATCAAGATTGATCCATAAATTTTCAATTTTGATTATTATATTTTATTTTCACAATAAGATTTATCTACTTCTTGTAAAAATCTAATATGATCAAATTAAATTTTAGCCGGAAATATAAAACTCTCTCAATCATATTTTTCAAGACATGCTCACTTGTTCCAAAAGTAAGTGAACTTGTCTCGAGGGGGCATCTGTAAAAACACAAATTTTCTACTAATTAAATTTCACCATGTGTTATTTTATTATTTAAAAAAAAGATAAAATAAAATTGAAATAAATGACATGGAAAATAAATTAGCCTTCATATATTTCTTGGCCAATGAAAAGTTGACACTTGGGATGAGATATTCAGGATATCTTGTTATAAATACAAGATCCCATCAGATATCTTGTCATAAATGCAAAATCCCGTCAATAAAGACTAACCAATAAAATTATGCCACATGGCATTAGAAAAGGACCTGAGAGCCCCTACAAATCTCTATAAATAGAGAGCCTCAACCTAAAGGCAGGGGATTGGATTCCGGAAGATACAAATTTTCTTCAAGACAAGCTCTTCAAGCAAGGAGCTCTCTCTCAAAGAGTTCTCAAGCCTCCTTCATCTACGCTTGAAGTCTACAAAGAACGAAGCTCTGTTGGATCAAGCCAAAACGCCTCATAAGAGTTCTTCAACAATACTTTGAAGACAAATCAAGGTACTCTTCAAAGCATCAAATCACAACATCTCGCTTCGCAATACACGCTCAAATTCGCATTCTGTCAAAGCACAAATCTTAGCTTGATTACTCAAATAAATCAAGTCATTATATATCAAATCCAAAGAAAGAATCAGAGGATTGCTATATTTTTTTGAAAGAATATATTACATAGAGATTGTACATATTCATATATTTAATAAAATCATATATTTATACACGTATGCTTGTTTAATTTCAGATGCATAAAATTGTGTCTACAGATACTAACATATATAAAAATATATAAAAAAATAATTTAGAACTAAAAAAAATAAAAGTTTTTAATTAACTACAAATCCAAATACCCCGTTAGATTCATTACTAACGGCTCAATGTGCCGTAAAATCTTGTAGGTGACATCTTCAGATAGATGCTTTTTTTTTTTGTTTCACTGATAAACAAATCTTAGTAAAAAAAAGTTTTCCTAACATTTCTTAAATAACAAATTTATGTTTTTAGGTTTCAATGGTCATGTTATCATTATAATCAGTTTCCATATATCAAAATGAAGTTTATTTCTAATTAGATTTTGAACAGGTTATTTCCTTTTTTGTGTGTAAGTTTTCTTTGAATTTGACTAAATTGTAAATTGGAAAACAAATCAAATCGCCATGATCCATAGCAGTGCAATGCTAGCTTATTGCCATGTCAGTGTTGCTTGAACAGAATAAAAAAATAGAAATCTTTTTATCATGTTTTGAAAACTCATAGCAAAGTTGAATATCTACTAGGAAATTGTAATGACATTTTTAGCTTTACTGTTCTGGTGAAACTTTCTAAACACGGAAAATTTTGTGAGACTGGGTTAGCTGAATCAAGAAATGCAACAGATGTGACGTCTGCTGGTAATAATCTTCAACAAATCAGTGCCACATGCATTGCAAGTGAGACAGGAAATCTTCAACTGAAGCTACTCTGCTAGACAAATAATTTGATGTTCCTGACCTTCAAGTTAAAAAATGCACGGTGGAAGAGCACAATTGATATCGTCAAATTCCCAGAAACAACAATGGCGACCAAAACTCATGTCACAAACGCATCTTGAGCAATGAGATGGTGGCTTTGCCAGCAGGTGAAGAGGGTGCAAGTGCCGCTTGATCTCCAGGGGTAGCTCAGCACACTTCTTCTGAAGAAAGAATTTGCTAAAAGTGCGACAATCGCTAGGACCCGACATTCCTCCTCGCACACAGAGCACATAAGTCCTTCACCATGATATTCTTGCTCTTCGTTCATAATCAATGGATGATCTATGTGGGCAAGTTGATGTGCCTGACAATCAACTTTAAATAAACACATTTTTAGTTTTTTTTTTTAGGATTTGGGCCTCTAAATCCCTTCGTGGTTATGAAATTAGATAAACAAAGATGGAGGCTTATTCTTATTCTTATTCTTCTTAAGAAGAAAAATACCAAAAACATGAATTAACTTATTGTTTCATGATATATCTTATTAAAGGACAAAGCTATCGAATGCCCTTGAGGTATTCGAATAAATACATTTATTCGTTTAAATACTTATTCGTTTAAATCCCTTCGTGGTTATGAAATTAGATAAACAAAGATGGAGGCTTATTCTTATTCTTATTCTTCTTAAGAAGAAAAATACCAAAAACATGAATTAACTTATTGTTTCATGATATATCTTATTAAAGGACAAAGCTATCGAATGCCCTTGAGGTATTCGTTTAAATACATTTATTTATGATTAGATTGTGTTAAGGAAATAAAAATTAAATATTTGAATGAAAATACTTGATATCAGTTAGATAAGTGTTATTTTATATTTTCTATGCATTTACAATAAAATCTATAACAAAAATGTAAAAGCCGAATTTATGGAGAACTTCCTGCTACGCTAAAAAAATGGTGGAAGGTCAGACATCTTTGTCACTACGAAGGCTCAAAGAAACAACAAACTACCTTCACAGTTTTAATAGAATATGATTGAAGATGAAATAGCATCTGAACAATATTGTTCAGATAAAAATAGCATCTTTTATTGTTCAGAAAAAAACAGAGAAACAAAAGAGTGATCTCATACGCGTAAATAGAAACAGAGATAATGAGTATGAAGCTAACCATTCACAGGGGAATAGGGCTACGCCACAAGTATAGCCAACAATCCAATTACAATAATGACATCCTGCATTGCCCTCTTTTCCAGTGGACGATAAAACTGCAGTTAGGATCAGTACATTCAAGGGCCAAGTCATCGCAAGGCTCACCACAAGCATCGCATGCCTGTGGACGATAATCTCCTGTCTTGTCGACCAAAGCAAGAGGGTGAGGGTGTTTACGATATGTGCGAACCCCCCCTGGCCTGATATATGGGTATTTCCCGAGAGCACATTCAGGATGAGCATCGAAGTCGCATTCCTCACAACGGTAGAACCAGAGCTTCGGGTCTCTATCTTTTTCACAAATTATGCAGGAAGGCTGGTAGTCATTTTCATTAATGTAGGTGAGGAAGAGAGGATGGTCATCATACTCGTGTCTTGCTTTGTATGGCAGTGTAGCACATTTCATACCCAGCTTGAAATCGCAAACCACACATTTTAAAAATACCTTCGATTCTTCACTGACACAACAGCCACTGCAATGGGGAATAATCTCTCCGTCCACTGCAACCAAAGGGGGAAGCCCGCGACCTCCAATATTGCAACGGAGAATATTCTTTCTGCCCGCTGGAAGATAAAGGGGATGCTCATGACCTCCATGTTTAATGGAATCTTTCAATATTGATTTGAAGCATCGGACATCAATGCAGAGTCCACATACATCACATCTGTAAGTGAGCCCACTAAAAACTTGCCTGCACACACTACAGTTGTACAGATCATATTCCCCTCGGCTCCATGAAAGAATCAGTTGTTTTTCGTGATATTGCCACTTTTTTCGCCTGGATAATTCTAAGCTGCAGGTTTTGTCAAGAAAGAAATTACAACCGGAACAACTATAAAATGGAGTTGAGATTGGTAACATGCACCCATCACACTTTAGATCATCATCAACCTTGTCAGTAAGGATTAGGTTATGTTGATGAATGAAATGGTCGATCTCTTCAATTATTCTCTCCTCTCCATGCTTGATCTCACGGACAACGCGAAAGCTAGGTTCAATGCATTGATCATCAACAGTCACACTTTGTCCTGCAGTCTCTGTTGCAGAATCGCCATATTCTCTGCTACAATTCACGTGTGCAACAAAGTCACAGTCTGGGCAATAGTAAACTCCGTATTCCGTGTCAACTTCCCGACGGCAAATTCCACAATACTTGTTTATAGATTCGATACATTGTTGAGGATGATAGGTGTGGATGATTTGGGGATGATGGTGCAGTACCGTTTTAAGGGTGCGTGGCAATGAAATGCATTTTTTGTGGACCACGAGTTGGCACATAGTGCACCCAAATGGGGAGTCATCTCCATCTGTGCCACATGCATTGCAAGTGAAGGAGATTGATTTTAGTGAAAGTGGATTCAGTAGGCGTCTAAAGTGATTATGATCAGCTGCATCAATGCACGGTGGAAAAGCACATTTGATATGGAGGGTGAATTCACAAACAAAACAACAGTATACAAAATTCTCATAGCAAGTTTCGTTGCAAAAATCACAGATCACATCTTCATTTGGCAGTAGAACAAGAGGGTGTTCTGGATGAAAGTGCCTCCTCTTGATCTCCGGGGGTAGCTCAGCACACTTCTTGTGAAGAAAGAAGTTGCAAGAAGTGCACCTATAGCTAGGACCCGACATTGGTTCCTTGCACACAGAGCACGTAACTCCTTCACCATGATATTCTTGCTCTTCATTCAAAATCAATGGATGATCCTTGTGGGCAAATTGACTATCAACCTCCAAAAAACCCGGTGGAAAAGCACATTTGATATCTAGATCAAACTGACAGAAAGAACAATGGTAAACAAAACAGTTGAAACTTTTGTCGCACCGATCGCATCCGTATCCTCCTTCATATGGTGCCTTTTCTAGTAGATGGAGAGGGTGTCTAGGATGAATGCGCCGCTTGATCTCACGGGGCAGCTCGGCGCATGTCTTATGAAGAAAGAAGTAGCAAGAGGTGCAACTGTAGCAAGGACCCCATATTGGTCCCTCGCATCCAGAGCAAATAACTAGTTCACAGCTATATTCGAGAACTTGATTAATGAGGATCAATGGATGATCTGGGTGGCTAAAATGTTCAACCTCCATGTCTCTGTCTCTCTCAGCGGACAGAGCAGGAAATGAGGGGTGTTGAGCCGAGGTAAGACTTAGGTAGGCCAGATTGAAGCTGCCGAATATATGTGTTATCGAAATGGAAAGGCAAATAAAAGTTGAGTGCTACTAGAATTCAATACCTCACCATCTGAACTGAAACTCGACCTCTTCACCGACGACGGCTAATTAAATAATTACAGCTGCTTACTGCTACATTACAGATCAACCAACGAGATCCAGAACACAGTGATTTCCCATTAAGATCGGATACCAATCAATTGCTGGGGAAGCATTTTTCTTCCCTCTTCCCCTTTATCAAAGATTATGGGACAGAGAACCGAAACGAAAAATAATTCAAAGGACCCAAGATTCAAAGAAGCCCAAAAAAGGAAGGAAGGGTGTTACCTGTAAGGAAAAGGCGGGTAGAAGATCACGAGGAAAGCTATCTATTTGTGCAGATGATATTATTGAAGCATGTGAATTATTATATATAGCTAAAAGAGATCAGTGTTTTACTGTGGACTGCACTGTGCAGTCCACAGTAAAACGCTGATCTCTTATATCCCTGCTGCTTTTTTTTTTTTTTTTTTTTTTTTTTTTTTCCTTTTTCCTTTTTGCGTTTTGCTTTATTTAAAAAAAAAGTTTTTTTTTTCTTCATTTGTTTTTTTTAACTGAGCTGAATTTTTTTTTCGTTTTTTTTTTTTTTGCTTTTTACTTTTTGTTTTTTTTTTAAAGTTTTTTTTCTTTATTTTTTCTTTGTTTTTTTTTAATGGGTATTTTTTTTTGTTAATGTTAAATTTTTTTGTATCTCAAACTTTTATAACACGCATTTCGGGTTTAACGGGTTAACCCAGATTTTATTTTTATGGTTTTTTTTTAATTAATTTTTTTGTTTAATTAATTATGGGTTAACCTGGTTTCATAGGTTAACCAGATTAATTATGGGTTAACCCATCAATTTTTTTTTTATGCAGTTATCAAACTTTCATGACGTGAATCCCAGGTTTGACGGGTTAACTTGGTTTGAGGGTTAACCCAATTAATTCAGATTTTTTTTTTACGTTTTGCTTTTCTTTTTCTTTATTTTTTATTTTTTTTAATGGATATTTTTTTAAAAAAAAATTTTGTTAATGTTAAATTTTTTTCTATCTCAAACTTTTATAACACGCATTCAAGGTTTAACGGGTTAACTCAAATTTTTTCTGTGCAGTCCACAGTAAAACACTGATTCCTTTGGCGTTGTTTTTTTTTTTTAAAGTTGCCTTAGTTTTTTTATGTTTTTTTGGATTTTTTTTTTGCTTCTTCCTTCTTCTTTTTTTAACAAAATTTTTTTGTTTGATTTAGTTTATTGATGTTAAATTTTTTTATTTAGTTGTTAGACTTTCATGACACATTTACCGGATTTAACGGGTTAACCTGGTTTGACAAGTTAAAATATAATTTTTTTTTGTTTTTTATTCTTTCCAATTAATTTTTTTGGTTTAGTTTAATTTGTTAATGTTAAATTTCTTTCTATTTAGTTATTAGACTTTCATAACACATATCCCGAGTTTCACGGGCTAACCTGGTTTCACGAGTGAACCCAGTTAATTCCGGGTTGACCCGTCAATTTTTTATTATTATTATTTTCATAAATATTTTTGTTTAATTTAGTTTGTTAATGTTAAGTTTTTTTTATTTAGTTATCAGACTTTCATAACACAGATCCTGGGTTTAACGGGTTAACATGGTTTGACGAGTTAACTCAGATTTTGTTTCTTTTTAATTAATTTTTTTTGTTTAGTTCAGTTTGTTAATGTTTATTTTTTTTATTTGGTTACCAGACATTCATGACACGGATCCCGGGTTTAACGAGTTAACTTGGTTTGACGAGTTAACCTGAATTTTTTTTTTTTTGCTTTTTTTTTGTTTTTAATTATTTTTTCATTTAATTTAGTTTGTTAATGTTAAATTTTTTTCTATTTAGTTTTTTTTTCTTCTTAGAGGTTTTTTTTCTTTTTAATTAATTTTATTTAATTAATTTAGTTTATTAATATTAAATTTTTTTTAAAGTGGTTTTCGGCTGATGCCTTTAGTTTTTTTTTTTGTTGTTTTTATGTCTTTGACTGTGGACTGCACAGTGCAGTCCACGGTGAAAAGGCTGATGCTTTTTGTTTTTTTTAATTAATTTTTTTTGTTTAATTTAAATTGTTAATGTTAAATTTTTTTCTATTTAGTTATCAAACTTTCATTACACGGATTCCGGGTTTGACAGGTTAACCTGGTTTGACGAGTTAACCCAGTTAATTCTGGGTTAACCCATTAATTTGTTTTTTTTTTTAATTATCAAACTTTCATTATGCGAATTCAAGATATGACGGTTTAACCTGGTTTAAAGGGTTAACCCAATTAATTCATATTTTTTTTTCTTTTTTGTCATTAGGTTTTTTTCTTCCTGTTGGTTTTTTTTTTTTAACTAATCTATTTAATTATCACACTTTTATGACACGACCTTACAGCTAGACTCACGTCCAATGCTATTGGGTCTGGTATTGCAGTCCAAATACTTTTATGCTAAGAGTTAATCCAAGTTTAATGTTATTATTAATATTATAAACATTACTCTTGGGTCAGGCGATGCAACCAAATCTGAGACTCTTGAGTATAACTTTACAACAAAAACCTAACACTTTTAGATCTTGGCTATTTTTAAAATACAAAAAATAATTGACCCGCGGCATCGCGCGGGGCATTTAACTAGTAAGAACTAAGAAGAATCTTTACTTTTCTGGGTTGGAGAAGAAGACTCGTTGACTTGAGCTGGGCCTCCTCAACTTCTTATTACTGGATTGGTCCATTACTTAGTATTCTATTGGATTGGTCCATTGCTTAGTTAATGGATCGTGTCCATATAATAAGTTATTAATGAAATAAAAAAAATAGTATTTCAAGTTTATTTCAAGACAATAAGAAATTGAGAACTAACTCTCTAAAAATACACTTATATTTTAAAGGGGTTGGATGACCTATCATCCACCTCTTTTTTTAAAAAAATATATTATAGTTTTTGTTTAACAAAACTATATGTTACTGCCCCACACTATTCTTAATGTAAAAAACATAATTTTCAAATATTATAAATGATCAGTTGACAAGAGGGGTGTAAAAATACAATTATTTTGCTGGTAGCAGGATGAAGATCAAAGGACGTCGAATGGATTTATTATGTAGATAAGCATATGTGAAAGGGAATAATATCAGTTTGGTTCTCTGCTCGAATTTGAAATGGGCCTCAAGACATGAACAAGGGATTCATGAACAAGAAATGGGCCAAAATAATTACAATTGGGCTTGGCATTATCAAGCAAACCAATCATCGGCCTGAAAACATTGAAGGGGCCTTAGACTTGACCTATGTGAGAGATGACTAAAAATATAATTTAATTTAAAAAAAAAAAAATCATCTCTTTTAACTTTTTTTTTGTTAATATTAATAATTATTATTGTTGATGACAACGACAACCACGAAAAACAAACAGGCGATATAGTCTATTTTAGCCTTGAAAAATACTAAAACGAAAATGATGCTAGTCTATTGGATGGGGTTTTTTTTTTTTTTTTTTTTTCGTTCCTTCCCTTATTCAGTTTTGGCATTTTATTATCTAATCGTCTCATCACAAATAATTAGCATAAAAGATGGTGATCCTTTAAATCTTAAAATTTTGAAATAGCAATAACAAGAATACCATACTCTAAGTTTACTACGGGTATTTTTTAAAGTGTGATAGATATTATTTTTTAAAGTATTTTTTATTTAAAAATATATTAAAATAATATATATATATATATATATATATATATATATTATTTTTTAAAATTTATTTTTGACATAAATACATTAAAATAATTCAAAAATACTAAAAATTCTTTAATTTAAAATGAAAAAAATTAAATTTTAATAAAAAACATGTAATAAGATTTTGATCACGTAATAATAGTTAGCGGGTGGTGATGATGGGAAAAGATAAGAGTTTTTTAATTATGGGTTTCCTGTATGATGGGTTAGGCTAACTTTTCCAAGCCTTTCTAAGAGATTAGACCTGGCCCACGTTGGTAAAATAGGGTTTGGATTAAAATAAAACAGGCCGAGCTATAGGTGTTAGCCATAGATAAGGGTTAGTAACGTAGGGAAAAAAAAGAGAGGCAAGAGATAACTACCACAGCCATAGTTTGGTTTTAGCTAGAAAAAAATATAAACAAATCTTTATAAAACTATTAAAATATCAAAGTAATTTTTAAAAAAATATTAGTAAAACTCTAGGTAAAATAAATCCTTGTTTTTAAAAATAATTAAAATTTAACTATATATCACCATAATATATTATGTAAATAAACTATTAAAAGAAAGATCATGATTACATGAAAGCTACTACAGTTCTAGCTCCTGCATAAGGATGAACAATTAGAAATCACTAACCCTTTTTTAATTCCAAATACACATCAATAGTGAATAACATGTTTAGTACGCCATACTATATATTACAATAAATTAAAAATCTAATTAACTGTATGAAAACTCCTGCAATTCCAGATACTGCATCAGTTAGTCAACCGGCTAACACAGGCTGTGCAAGGAGGAGGAGTTGACTCAGTTCGATTACTGTTAGGACTCAGAGAAAGCAATAAGCAGAAAAACGAAACAATCTCTAGATGCATGATCTGGAAAGCGACTAAACAATGGAGTTGTCAAGTTCAAGCATGATTTCAATCATTCATCAAGCATTTACAGTTCATGAAACAGATTGAAAATGAAGTCTCGAATGGCAATCTTGTGTTCAATCTGACTCCACAAAGAACAGAACACGGAGATCGTTTGGCTTTAGATATCATCATCCTTGAAGCATTGACCGTTACATGTGTTATTCAATCTGGGACCATTGACGGTTGCATGCGTGCAAGAGAGCAATTGACAACTCTTACTTTATAGATCATAATCAAAGATAAAGATTCTGCTTCAGATCAGGTACACATCATGTATTAAATTTGTGCCTCCAATAATGTTCAAAGTCCCTAGACCAAAAACAAATCCCACATGCCCAAGGGTGTACTATATTGCAGATGTTATTTTCAAGTGTTTACAGCCTCAGAACATATAGTCATGGCTCTATACCTAACCCTAGCCCATAAATGGCTTTCCTAGTGCAAAAGACATGGAAAACCAACGACATATAAATCGCGGAAGCACCATCCTGCAAGTCTACCGAATTTCATCAAGAAACAAAGAGAGATACATGGAGATAACTTGGTGTTCTAAACTGAGGAGGACAGTTATTCAACGATAATTATTACTGATCAAAGACTGACAGGGCGTGCCCTAATAGTCTTGGACTATATATTAAGTTTCGAACTCCATCTTATCTTCTCCTACTTCTGTGATAATGACCTTTCTTTAGCTATATATCTATTATATATGGTATCAAATGCACATGGGATGTTATTGCGATATATAGTTGGAAGATTTCCACATAATCAACACAGATTTACAGCTTCCATTGAAAGAGTTGGAGAATATTAACGTAAGCTTAAGTTCTCTTCGTTCAGTGCAGCTTCTCTTGAATGGCTAGTTTGATGGGTTCTTTCTTGTTCACTTTAAGATCCGTTTGTTTTTACAGAAATATTTCTCAAGGAAAATATTTTATTTTGAAAAAAATCTGTCTAAAAAAATATATTATAAAGTTATGGCACTTCTTATAATAGAGGCAATATATATGATAGTATATTGAAAAATATTTTTCATTAATTAATTTTTGTATAGGTAGAGGAAGACATCATCACCGAACCACAAAAAATCTTTACCTTTTTATTATTTATTAATATTAATATATTAAAAAACTAATACTAACCAAATATTATTGGTATAAGGAGTTAAATGAGTTTTCACATTGGTTCATAGCCAGGACATGCTAGGGGCATATAAAAACCACATAAGACAGGGTCAAGCAAGCAATAAAACTCAGCGCAGTACGAGGTGTTTAATAATGTGTTAATAATTATGATTTAAAATATTTTTTTATAAATATATTAAAATAATTTTTTATTTTTTAAAAATTATTTTTTACATTAATACAAAAACAATATGAAATTATAAAAAAAAAAATTAATTTTTTAAAAAAACACATATTGGCTTGAGTGTTCAACACAAATATTATTTTAATTTTTAGTCTTTTCAAAAGGAGAGGCAATCAAAAATCTATCTCGACTTCATATTTTAATGTGCCCACAACACCTACGCATGAAGAAAAATCTCAATCTATATATATTATAAGCTAAAGTCTAAAAATATATTTGAATTGGAGATATGGTGATTTTTTTAGAAAGATATAATATCATAAAAGCACAAATTATACCTTTAAATACTTAAAAAACATGTTTTTTTATGAGAATTTCGTTAAAAAAACTAAAGCAATCTCCTATCCAAACACACATTAAAAACTTAAACGAAATCATTGATTAAGAAGGAGATGAAAATCTTTAGCTACCATTGTATTATGTCATCTTGGATTCACAAAATGAACATCTTTAATTTGTTAATGAATCAATTTTATTACTAATTATCTAACTATCAAAACGTTTATACAAAATAAAAACAAAAACCCTATTAATACCTTAGCTTTTTTTAATCGAAAGTTGGTGGGGAGGGTAATTGACACCCCTCGACTCCACGTGACTTATTGGAGGGTACTTTATCATGACACAGTTTTTATGAGAAGGACGGTGCACTAGCTAGAGTGCTCGATCGGCTAGCTAGAAAGGGAATCAACAATTAGGATCCAAAGTCACCAAACTACCACCACTTCTTTCTCATCACTATATCCTACTTTGTGTACTGCAAAATTGATGCAAGTCCTAAGCACATGCTCTCATTTATTACATATGTATTTACTTATTGTTTTCTAGATAAAAATGATACAATTTGAATAGAGATGAAAACATAAATATTAGTTTAAATGATAGAGACTAAAATATTAAATAAATTTACTTTTTAAAATAATTTTAAATATTTTTAATCTCGAAACAATAATCAAGCCGTAAAGAAGAAAATTATAATTTGTAAGTGCCATGCTATTTCTCTAAAATCCAATAATTATCATTGTCTATATTAATATTATTGTGGATGGGAAACACCCTGAGTTGGGGGAGAGACTTGTTGCACGACCATTTATAAATCGCTAAATTATTAATGGTGCAATATTGGTGGTTATAACTCCCATTCTCAAAAGAATTCGTGATTATACGACTTTTAGACCAAATATATATCATTACATGATCAAAACATCTTCGTTGCTGCTAAGGATAATACTTTCGCGATCCGACAATTAGATTTTGCAAGAACAATCGTCTGTAGAGAGCAATATCGAGAAGACTTAGTCCAATTCCTATGATACGGCCCCCCACCTCTCTTTCAATGCAATCTCAGAAGGTCCTGCCACGACGACAATACTTGTCTAAATTCACTGGGCTTAATTATCCTATCGTGGTTTTCATAATGATCACCATGACCAAGAACACCAAGGGTGTAAGATTATTATATTGCACACAAATCTTTCGGCTTGGAGCTTTGTGTGGCTTAAATGAACTATCTCCCATGGTTATTTATTACATAATCCATCATCTTTTGTAAGATTATTACAACCCATGTTAAATTACAATTTAATTTGATTTCCTTAAGAATATTTCGAGAATATCAATCATTCAATTGAAAATCCCCCACTCTGCTTGGTTCTCGCCTGTTTTAGACCCTTAATTAACGAGCCAAGTGAAAGCCCGTTCTTCTTGTTAAACAACAAATTAAGATGGCTGAACTAGACTTTCCGTTGACAATATATTTTTATATTTTATATTTTCTGGTTTAAATCATTATTCCTAATTAATTTAATCATCAATTATCGTTCTAATCTCACTAAAGAGAGGAGCATATATAGGGTATAAATAATTTGTTGAGACAGGAAAAGGAAATTAAAGAACTGGTGATAGAATTTGGATCTGTGAGGATCGATGTCAACAGTTAAAGTTCTTATTGCACTCTTTAAATCTTTATCCAACCACGTACACCTTCTAGCTAGGAATTAGAAAAGGATGTGAAATTGAAACTGTAAATTTAAAAAGATATTCACGCTTCAAGTCTAATTTGCAAGCTAAAATATTCACATAAATAGGCTAGCATGTATTTCAGATCTAAAAAGATTTTTTTTTTATCACAATAATTTCTTTAACACTATAATAGGCTAGCATAATGGAATCCGAACCAACTAACATCACGGGGATACAAGAACATGAAATGCATTTGTCAACACTTAATTTGATTTCCATCTTTTCTTTTCATTTCCTTTCCTTTTCAGCCATTAATATCTAATTTTTTATTGGTGAAGTTGAGATTGGCCCATGAAATCTTTTCTGGGCTGATACTTGACTGTGGCCCCGATCTCACCACACCTTTAAATGAATTCACGTGGCTATACAACCTCCCAAGAACTAGTCTATGCCTGATATCTGCTGTAACCCTCCCAAGAACCAGTCCATGCTTGATATCTGCTGTAACCTATGCTACCTGCTAGGCTATGAATCTACGAGGGGAACCCGTTTTTATTTCAGGAACCCAACCAGCTCGATGTGATCCATTCACCCACGCTTTACTCGCCAGATTATCCTCTGCCATAGGGATTCAGCGATGTCCTATCTCTTTCATTTCTGTCCCTTATCCCAAACATAATTTGATTGACAATTTCGGTCATCGTTTTATTTGAGTGAAGATGTGCCATTTTGGTTTTGGTGAAAACAATGTACAAATTCTAAAGAAAACATAATTTTGGTATTTGATATGGTTGGTGTTATTGATAGGACAATAATTTGCATGCTGGTTTCTATTGCTAGCGAGGACACTCAATAATTTGTACGTAGATACCTCAAGATTTTTTCCATTCTTAAGTGTTTTCATGTTTTGGATTAGAGGAAGTATCATTGTTTTTTTGCTACATGTTCACCACTCCCAATCCTTGTAGTACTCTCCTGCAAAAATAATACAATAAAGATAAAACAGAACGGACAACGTAAAATTTTATTAAATCAGGTTGCTATAAAAAAATTTTAATTCAAAATTTTATTATTAAAAATCTTTCTTAAGTTAGTCTCCATTTTGCAAACTAAAAAAATTAACTTAAACAAACTAAGAAATCTAAAGATAAAGAAATAATAATAATAAAAATCTTCAACAAACTAAAAAAATCCAGAAATAAAAAAAGAATAACAAAACTAGCCTGAACAACATATCTTGGGTCTAATTTGGAGATCTTCTAGACCTCAACTAGTTACAACTAAAGAAAATCTAAACACATTTAATGGTTAAATTGAAAGTTAAGTTAGACCTTCTTTTCATTTTGGGTTTTTACCATTGGTTTATAAATATCTCTGCAAGGTTGTCCACATAGTTCACTTGTGTATTAACCACAACTATATGGATTTATTTCATTCTATATTAATGCTTTGATTAAATATGAAGTAATAAGGCACATTTTCTTTTTAATGTATTTTTTGAAAGATAAAAATAGAGTAATGGTGAACATTGGTAAAACATATTGTATTGGAGTTTGTTTTCAATCCCTTACTTAATGAAAATACATGTATATTTATAGAGTTGTAGTCACAAAAGGATCCAACTAATCTAGTTGTACAAGGATGTTTAAGAAACTATCTTAATAAACTAAAAGATTTGTACAATTCAAAATTTAAAGTATTTATAATTATTTTTGTAAACTGTCATAATTTTTCATGTTAACACCATCACACTTTGTCATGCTAACACCCCCTGCAAATTGATAGGCAATAAGCATACCATGAATTTGGATTCAATAACTTAAACCATGAAGTTGTATGTCAAAGAATTATTTCAACTTAAAAGTTTAAATTGTTAGGTGAGATCCCAAGATATAATTTATATTATTCTCTAACATATACTCTCAAGTGAAAGCCCTCTGAACTTGAAACTTACACAAGCCTACACTACCTTGTGCTTAATTTTTATCACATGTATATGGATGGTGATATTTTAACTCACGACCACTTAGTCAACAAGGCTCTAATACTATGTCAAATAACAATCTCAACCTAAAAACTTAAGTTATTGGGTAAGGTCTCAAGATATGATTTATATTATTCTCTATTACTGTATATCTTTTAGTAAACATGCTTGCAATCTAATCTTCGGTGGAAATATGATATACTTGAACATCTTTGTTTATAATCTTTTTCTTATAAAGTGATAATCTATTTTAATATGCTTTGTCGAAGATTGGAATAGAGGTAAAGAGAATGACTCCTATAATGTTACACCAAATAACTAGATATTGAGTATAAACAATTCATGATTTTTGAAATAACATATTCATCCAATAGAGCTCAGTAATTAAGCAATAAGATCTCAATCATCTATAGGTTTGCCAGCTACAACTAGTTGATCATCAAGACACGTAGCTTCATCAATTAAAACAGTACAAGTTTTATTACCTTGAGAAAGAATTTGATTTTTTCTCTTAAGTAATGCAACCCATGAAAAACGGGTCTAAAGAGAATCTCATGCTTGTTTGGCATTTTTAATTCCACAAAAGAGAAGCAACTAATTTTTTTTTGAAATAGAAGCAAATATCCAACTTTTAACACAATTGTCCTATCAGAACCATATTGTATATACTATATTAGGTTTATCCTAAATAGTTTCTTTAGGACCCTTAATTGTGTCATCAATATAGCCAACAAGATCATGGCTATTAAGAAAAGTCATGGGCAGCATACTCCATGCCATAAAATTAGGACCAATGAGTTTCTCAGTAATAGCTTAAGAAGTAGTATGAAGATTTTAATTAGGATTATGCATATTTTCAGTGTTGCATGAACTAGAAGACATTATGAGAGTTTTGATAGCTGTGAAAGCTTGAAAGAAAAGACAAGGCGTTAGTCGTACAAAGCTTTTATACCATGAAAGATAAAAATAGAGTAATGATATACACGGTTTAAAATTTGAAGTATTCGGAATTCTATTATAAATTGTCATTATTTGCCATGCCAACACTTTCACTCTGTCATGCTAACTATTTTAAGGTAAAGTTTTATTATATACCTACAACTAAAAATGTTTGAGAAAATAGAAAAGCGGGTGTTGGAGAATCGAGTCAAAACGAGCACTTACTGAAGACAGGTTGTAAAATCCGAACAGGAAAAATAATCGAAAGATCAGGTGAGTAAACCTGGAAAGTTTTGTAATAAATAGATTACAAAAATAGAAAAATCATATTTATTAGATATGAGAAACCCACTCAGAGGAAAACGTGTTTATCCTGGATTGAGGGTAGTAATAATAGAACTCTAGAACAATTTCATAAAAAAAAAAAAAAAAAAAAAAGGCTCTCTGTTAATATATTTCCCTCGTGACTTAATCCTCTTCATCACAAATCCCATCCACTCCTACTCCAATGATATTCATGACTTCAGATTAGGTGATGGTTTCTAAAGATTAAACCTAGCTAGAGGTTTTAATAAAAGAAAAGCGTGTTGTTTTCTTTTTAATCAATAACATACACCAGACAGCAGACTATATACATAGCCCTGGAGGAGGATTGGACACCTAGTAGATAGGGGAAAAAATAATAATTTGTGGAACTTTCATCATTGAAATGTTGCCCCATTGCCTTTACCTTCATCATTTTGCTCTCAATATCTTACCAGGGAAGCCATCAAAATGTCGAGAAAAAGGCTAAAAGGCTACTAGGACTAGCTACGAGCCTCAACTGAACGCCCACGAATTCCTCATTATGCATGTTTCAAAGGTAAATCACTGAGATGCTGACAAAATTAGACAGTCGATCAGGTACCACAGAAACAAAGACGGTAACAAGGACAGGACAAATTGGACATGACATGAGTGGAATGTAAGCAGGATTGGGAACATGATAAGTTAGGGTAAATTTTTTTTTTTCTAACCCTCTTCCAGGTTTTCGAATGTATTCTGGGTGACCTCATACCCTATCCACTCCTTCGGACGATAGTTGGTAACAAAATGACTAAGACTGTCATTGTAATGTCATTGTAAGAGGACGCCTAGCAAGAACACTTGTCAATGTCTTGTTCCCTTGCCATAAACACTTGTCAAGATTTAATTCCCCCGTCAACTTTAACCCTCTGAAAGAAAAAAGAAAAAGGAAAAAACGAGCGCATTTACATGGTAACTTTGTGAAGTGGGATGCCCTTCTTTGCATTGTAAGAATTCAAAACCAAATATAAGTATTCCTCTAAATTCTGCAATCAAACCTTGGTTGAACACAGAGATAATACATTCAAAGCATTTCAACAAAAGAAGGAAGCTAGAGACATGCTTTGTCAAATGTTTGCCAAACAATATCATAGTTGGCCTAATTTTGGAGACAATGCGGTGGTGTCATCTTCTTGTTGGCTCTCTCTCTTTAATTTCGAGCCAATCGAAGAAGCCAAAACATTAATATATATGCTCCCTGATATTATTCTGACATGTTTGGCCTAACTTGGTCTCTCTTTTCTACTTGTTGGTCTTCTATTAGAAAGCATGGGATCAATATTCAATCATCTCTATTAATTTTGGTGTTAAAATCCCTTTCTTTATTGTATTATTTTATTTGCTAATGTCGTGGGTGCAAAATCTCCAGACCAAATTAATCATATGTATTACGAATATTCTAGCATTTTTCCTCCTATATGGTGAGCAACAAAATCCATGCCACGATCACAAAATTGATAACTACCTTGGACTCTATTTGGAGAAGAAGCAATGGATTAATGGTGTGCCTCATCATCACATCATGGAAATAATTAGAGACACAAAACCTAGTTGAATTCATACTTTTTGTTAATCTAGGACAAATTACTTTGGTGCTAAGTACACTCTAGCCTATGGATTACATAATGGATGGAAAATATTTGTCTTGTTGATGATAATCTGTTCTTACCTTGTTTTGCAATATTAACAAAGCAGATGATGACACAGCAACTCCATTAATGAGCATTAGCTACTTTCTCTACCAATTTCTAACAGTGAATTAATTAACAGCCCCACTTGCATGATGCTAATTAGTGTAGATCTTGACAGCTTAAACAATTAGGAAGATGTTTCTAGTCATCAATGATGCACTAGACTGAGTAGGACTAGGCTTTTAATTAAGAAGAACAAAGTAGTGGGAGATGAATAAGCTTAATAAAGGAAAAGGAGGATGCACTACATTATTAAATTATTAAATGAGAAATTCTGTTGTCATCGATCCAAAGACTTCCTCAGTTTATTTATTCACAGCATCCAGCATCTTTGATGAAAAATGAGTTCAAAAATTTCAAATTAAGCCAACACTTCTTAAAAAATAATATAAGTTATATCCTGAAATTTTACCTAACAGTTTAAATTTTTGGGTTGAGATAGTTCTTTAATATAGTATCAGAGCCTTGATAACCAAGCGGTCACGAGTTCGAATCTCACCATCCTTATTTATTTAATAAAAATTAAGCATAATATAATGTTGAGTCTATACAAGTTTCAAGCCCAAAGAGCTTTCACTTGAGGGGGTGTGTTAGATAATAATATAAATCATATCCTGAGACCTCATCTAACAGCTTAAATTTTTAAATTAAAATGGTTTTTTGACAACACTAAACTTGTTTTTTACATTGCTGGGAAGAACTTTGAGCAATTAATGATATATAATTTAACGTGGTTTGACAATGTATTTATATCTATAAAAATAAAAAAAAAATTATTTTTTAATATGTTAAAATAAAATTATATGATATAACTACTTAAAAAAATCTAACCATCCAAGAATATTAATAATTTTTTTTAATATTTCATTGAGGTGCTGACTACACACCTCCCAGCCTATTGATTATTAATGGCAACAAAACAAGAAATAAATTCCAGAAAAACAAATGTTAGTGTTCCGCTATACTCTAACATTTGCTTACTAGAAGCAAGCTACAACAAATTAACATAGAATAGAAGAGGGGGGAAAAAACTATATCTACAAACTGTTTAGACCCAAGATTTACAATTAATCCCGAATTCTGAAAGGATGTTTGGAAAAAAATAGAGAGTAAATTAGAGAATGAATATGGGGCACTTATTATTGTACCTACTAACTTATTCGGTGGCATTATTTTCTACTCTCAAATAGAAATGTCTCACCTTTTACGATAATTCTGTAGACAGACAGCCAATGGTTTTGGAGCAAGTACAGTAGTATACGGAGAAAATAAAAGATCAAAAGGATGGTTACAAACTACTATTTATCCTAACTGGTTTCCAGGCACATGTTATTGTACTACATTGAATTATTTCCACTTCTAAACAAACTTATTTTGACTTTTATGATGTCAGGTTCTTGGACATGAAGCCATTCTTTGCATGAACATACAGAACAAAAAAATTAAAAAAAAAACACACACACACACTCACACACCCGGTGAGAAGACAAAAACAAGCACAACACAACAGCACATAGCTTCCGAACCACAACTAAAACCGAAAAGACCACACATAAGATGCTCAACAACAGAAGATCTAATAAAAAACAAAAATTCTGGGTTTTGATTCCCCATTATGTCTCCCACGAGAAGAGGAGAAAAATGACAACAAGAAGTGTGTTTTTTTTTTCCATTTTAATAATGTAGACGAACATGTGTCCACCGGAAAACTTACCGTTGGATGCTTTATTAGTGTTTGAACATTGCATCTATCTAACAAAAAAGACAAGGGCAGTAAGTAAGGATGTAGATGAAATGTTTTTTATCTTTATGGTTTCTGTTTTGAAAGGATAAGAGTTTATTTTAAATTATTCGAAAAATATATAAATTTATTTGTACACACAGGAGTTGGTTTTACCGTAGTGAAATGGAGTGCGGGACAGCATTTTGATGTGTCATAATGCTTGGATCTTGGACACAAATCGCCAGCGGTACTAGATATATAGACTAGCTAGCTAGCTAGCCTTTTAACTTAATTAGAAGTCAATTAAAATTACTTTCCAGTCAACAAATACAAATCAGGGAAGTTCATCGCTGAAAAATTGAAAAGTGAGAAATGGGGAAGTTGAAGAAGCCCTGAAAACAATCTGAAGTTTTAATCCCCAGTGGTAGCATGCTGATATTTCATAATCTCACTGTGTGTACATAAACTTTAAGATGCATTTCACAGCAACTTTCAGGACACGTACTGACTGGATTAATTTTAGATGAGACAGACGTACGTGAGTCGAACGTGTTAGACAGCTGAAATAAAATAAATTATAAATAAAACAGCTTGTTTTTTCATGCCACCACGCATAATTAGGGGAGAAGTTCGGAAGGGAAGCGTACGTGGTGTCAATAAATCTTTTTTGTATAAAATATATTACCATCTTAAGAGAGAAAATCACATGGACTTGGATTTGAATACATATATCTATACTAATTCAGAATAATTTAAGAGATTTAAAAACATAAATACCTTTTTTTCTTGTCTAGTGGCTGCTGCCACATTCTTCATTATGGCTTTTTGCCACTGTCCACCTCCCTTTTAGGAGGATCTTTTTTTCCCTCCTTTCATGTATGGTTTTCTTTGTACCACAACGTCTCCTCTACAAGGAGTTGTAAGCTTGCACTAAGCTTTTTTTGGCTTCTTCTAGCTATTTCTCTTGATGCAATGTTACAATTTTTTTTGTTGGTTTCTATCATCATACATCTTTTTTTTTTTCTTTGGACGTTACTTATCCGTTCACTCTCTCTATTGGGATTTCTTTATAGGTTTGATATCATGTTAGAAAGAACTAGGGGAGAAGGAAGGAAGAGAGCTCTTATATTATGTTACTTTCAAATTAGAGGAAGTTCTTATAATTAAAACTTGGATTATGACGTAGATTACAATACTCTTAACGCATATATTTTTACTAGTTTATGATAATTCAAGAGAATTAAAAAGGATAATAAATATATCCTTAATAATTATTATAATGCACCTAGAAGAACTACAAAAATATTTGTACTTCAACACAGATCGATGCAGCAAGAGGGAGACATGTTCCTTAATTACCGACTGATCACTGGGTTACATTATCAATTAATCATCTCTTAGAATAGACTTTAGAATGTCCCTCCTGTCTTTCTCTCTCAGAAAAACAAACATTATTGCAATTAATTCCATCTTAATTTAAAAACCTTCACCCTATGGTTTCTATCACAGAAATTCGATCAAACACCTGTCAACCTCATCACAAACACAAAACTTCTAATCCTTATAACTCCCATATACCTAAGCCAAATTTACCCAAAACACAACCCTTAAACCCTTCACGTTTCAACCCCAAGCACCCTCGTGACCCGCTGGATCCTTTTCAAGTTTACTTTGAAGACTTCCCAAGCTGGACAGCATATTGGGATTAATTTAAAGGATTTCCAGAAATTAGGGTCACTTCACACTTTCTTCATCTCAAGGAAGAGGAACAAGGCAGGAAAATGTTTTGAATCTGTCGATATCGTCAAATTTGTCAGACAAGGAAGAGGAACAAGGCAGTAAAATGTTTCTAGAATAATATCTTGAAAAATTATATAAAAACAAAACAACTGAAAAAACTTATATTAAAAAATATATACAAAATTCATGATTTATATATGTAATGAGATCGGGATAAATCCATAGAAAAAACTTGAAGATAATCACAAAACCGATATTAAAAAAATTAATGCAGAACGATATTAAAATCATATAAAACCAAATCTCCAGCAAATTAAATGTTAAAAGACAACCAGAAAAAAAATTCAATTGCACAAAAAGATCTAAAAACTAAGGGTGAAAAAAAAATTAATTAGAGGGATAAAATTTTCGTTTAGAGGACTTAAATTGAATTGAGAAATAACTTTAATAAAAAGAAAAACAAATAAAAGGAATGAGGGTTAAGCTAAACAAAAAATTGATTGAAGGATGAAATTCAAAGCAAAAGAAAAAATGAACAAAAAAGCCAAGAAAAAAAATTAAAATTTTAAAAAATAAGGATAGAAAAAAAAAACATATGAGAAATTATAATTGGAGGACTAAATTGAAAAGAAAAAAACTTCTATAAATAGAAAAATAATGAAATAAAAAATTAAGAGAATGATAACTTAAATTGCTAAGTAAAAACACAAAGAAGACAATGGTTTACATTATATGTCAAGAGAGAGGGAAAAAAAGGTAAAAAATCAAATGATCACCGACAACAATCCAGCTACCCTAAACTGTTACATGCCACTCCATGTGGAAGAAGACACAGTGGCACATATAGAAAGACGAGGGGAGGTCAATTTTGGCTATCAGGTGGCATCACACGCGCATGCCGCCTGAATGACACGGACGCCACCCGCTCCCTGGGACGTGTTGAACACGCGTTAATAACTTTTTTTAATTAAAAATATTATTTAATAGTAAATTACTACTCTACCCTCATGCAAACCAATTAACAACAAAAACGAAGCCAAAAGAATCTAATACCCTTGACCCCAATGCATTAAATTTCTTGGATCCAATGGTACATTAGTAATTCTACTGTATATGAAAGCCAAAAATACCTATATACCCCTACCTGAAATAATTGATTTTTTTTTATTTTTGGGGATATTTTTGTTATTTTATTGTTTATAAAATACTTTATAGATAAAAATACCTTTACATAAATCATTAATGACTACTGGCTGCTCTAAAAATACCAAGATACCCTTGAATCAAAGACAACCATTTATTTTTTTTGCCAAGGCCATGTATAGGCTAAATGCAATTTAGTATATTTGTTATTTAAATATCTTGCAAGTTATTTAAAAAGAATATTTAAATATCACTAAATTTCAGAGAATATTAAAACAGGTTATTTTTCTGCCGTTAAACACTGTAATATTAGAGTTTGAGTAACTGATCTAGTTAATTAGGTATCCTTTGCTATACACAACGTCACAAATAATTTTGAAGGGCAAGGCATTATGTGGAAAGAAGAATATCCAATTTGCAAGTCGCTCTAGGAAAAGGCACTTTCAGAGGGCAGAAGAATATCGCAACCAAATGGTGATAACTGACGGCAATAATTGGGCTCCAAGCGTGCACTTACCCTCACAAATAAAAAAATAATAGAAGGCAGACAAGCATTGAGGCTATGGATATTTCACCTTTTTTTGCATGAAAGTAAATGGCGACAAGCTTATGTTTTCCAAAAGAGCTGCTGAATTCAAACGGATGCTTATTAGGTCGTCAGTAGGAGAAGCAAATGGGGCAATAATTCCAGCAATAGTCGCTCGCTAGGGCAGAAAAGAAGAAGAAAAAAAAAGGATATTATAAAGATAGGAATCATTGTAGGGGTGTCCCATTGCTGGGATCTAAGACTCCAAGCTAATCTAGTCTGATAGGGTGAGCCTTTTGGTGTTTCCCGCATTCAAACTACTGTCATCCTCATGTTCACTTTCTCCACACAGCCCCCAGGCCCCTACACATCCCAGCTATAAAGATATAGAGTACTGTAACCCACAAAACTAGACCAGTAAGCACATGAAACTTGAATATGGTGTCAAGCTTAAATAGGTCACCCTACGCAGGGAAGGGAGAGAAGGGGTGCGGTACTGGCAACAGAGAGCACAGTAAATCGATCAAGAGTGGGAAATGATTTAGCCTGCTGCGCCTCGTGCGTTGTTGCATTGTTTATGAACAATGAGAAAATTCGAGGAAAAACATCCACACAGAAAGAACTTCGTGTACACACACACACACGCAAACATCTAGAAAATTAATATGGTGCTAGCTAGTTGAGAATCCAGTTGCTGTTCTATGCTGCAATGCATAATCTTGATGAGAGGAGACTGCCATATATCCCCATTGTTCATTAATAACGTGCTCTACACAAGTCAATGTATTTGGTGAAATACCTTTCAGGCTGACCTAAGCGATAGCCCCACCTGTTTTTTCTTTCAAATTGTGTGGAACTCTTCTTCCTTCCTCGTCAAAGTACCAATAAATATTTTTTAGAAAACTACCAAAACAATATTTTAGAAAAAATTACTAATTTTATTGACAGCATCATTAATAAAACACTAAAAAGTATAGCTACATCAATGAAATCATAGTTATAAAATATTACTGGTTAAAATAATATCTTGTAATTTATTTTATTTTATTTTTGCTTTTTTTTTTTCTCAATTTCATTTTTAATATTAAATTATTTTAGAAATTTTGTTTTGTGATTAATTTTTATTTTCTTATGATGGCCTATATATTAATTTCATTACTTTAGTTTTTTATATTCTCGATTTCAACCTTTCATGTCAGACTTGTTGAAAGTGAGGCTTTGTAAATTTTTTTAATTTATTTTTTATGAGATTATCTTGACCTCATGATTTGAATAATGGATTTGATATTAAGTTAATCAAAATTGACTCTGTTTATTTTTTAAAAAAAATTTAATTGAATATTTTTTTTATTAGGCTTCATACCTTTTTAATCGAGTTTTATAATTTTTTTAATTGGACTCTAATATATATTATATTTGAGTTCTTGATTATAATTTTTTATATATATAGAAAATATAATAACAATACTTGAATATTTTTTTATGCTAAAAAAAATTAATTTAACCCACGCAGCACAATGCAAGAAAATAATGACACCAATACCGTGTGCATATGAGAAACCTATTTAAATGCCAATGATCAAAACAAGATTTCCCACATTAAAGCATTTTAATCCGCACTTGTTCATTTTAAGTTTGCATCGCAATATCTCCATGTGCACCAAAGTACTAGCATGGTGAAGCTGGCTCGAAACAATACCACACCACAAAATGATATAAAGGCAATACAAAAATCGGGTCATCATTCCTAATAAAGATTTTGTCCTTTTGGGGGGAAAAACCATCAAGAAAGTTCAAACCCAAAGGACCACAATTTCACCTAGCTTGGTAGAGCTTACTGAAGGAAAAGAAAAGAAAAATAAAACCTCGGGAAATATCATAATGGCGATGAAAATGTGGGTCATACCTCGTCAAGAAACAAGTAATTTTGGCGAAAGAAAATTAGACATGATTAACTCCAAATTCGAAGGACCACCGAAATTGTGATCTTAATATCATAATGCCCCACAGCCACATGGTAAATTGCCGTTTGGGTTTCATATGAAACAAAATGGCCTTAGGAGAGGAAGCCATCTATGTTACAAATGCTTGTCTTAAGACATTGATTTCACCACATGTTCGAAACAATGTTGGCTGGGATCCTCAGAGCCCTGCACTGCCAAAATTTGCTTTCAACAAGCACCACCTCCGCACCTCGTGAACATCACGTGACCATGGACCCATTTTTGACCACTCAGCTCGAACAGAACACAACCTTGTAGGGGCCGGCCCTTCGATGCCGGGAATTCAATCCTAAGCTGACAACAGTGATTGCACAACTCAGTCAATACTCGAGAAGAAGAGAGAAATATGAGTTTAAGGAAAGGCAGTGGTGTGGATCATAGACAAGCAAAATGACGTGTTGAAACATCTCCATCACTTGAAGTAGGAGGAAAGTATGATTGCTATAAGTAGTCATAGCTTATTGCTGAAAGGGATGATGAGAGAAAAGTGGAAATTGCGGTTGTGAGACTGAAAAGTGGAAAACATTTAGAGAAATATTTTTCACTTTCTTCTGACTTCTATCTACTCCCTTTAGAACCCAAAAAGCCTAAAATAAAAATCCTCAACACACATCTAAGACAAAGCATACAGTTTCACAGTCTTGTTTTTGCTCTTGTATGTTAAAAAGCAATCTTCTAACATTTTGCAAATATTAATCAATAACTAAATAAATAAAAATACATAAAACTTAGATGACCAAGTTATTTAGTTACGAAGAAATAACATTTTGAAGAACTTTTCAAAATATAAAAAACCCTTCGAAACAACCAAACTCAGAATAGACAAATTTATTAGTTTAAAAGATTACAAGAGGAGTATTTTCGACTAAATTTTTTTTATATTTATACTACCTTATTTATCAAGACAAATACTTCATTTTTTCTTCTACCACAGTAGCTTGCCAGAACACTTGACGATCTTTAAATTGTTGTTATCCCAACTAGAACTTCTAGTTGCTAACAGTTAATACAAGAATTCTCCTTAAGAGCCTTCTGGCTCCTCAACTCCTCAGTGAACAATTCTCCCTAAGAGTTTTCTTTATGTTCCACTTGCGTAGCAAGAATATATGCTGTGAAACTTTGTGTAACTCTTTAGCTAGTTGGGCAATCTTACTCTGCTGCAAGCGTTGCTCTATGAGATACTTTTGATTGTCCTTTTCTTATATACACATCCATGTGATAATGATAAGAATCTTTGATAAACAGACAACTAACGTGTCTCACAAAATACTTATCTAACAATTATTTTCGGATAACTTGTATTTATTTTCTTTTGATAGAATGTATCTGAACTTCCTATATAATTTATCCAAACAAACTTAATAATTATAGAAATAATCATGTTATATCCTATAAGATAAATCTGACTAATTCCTTATCTAATTTGGATAAACTAACAATCTAAATAAATTCATCTTCATCAACGCAAATAATCATTCACTAATCAAAGTCAATCATTTCAACATTTACAATCTCCCTCTTTGCCAGATTTGTGACAAAAACATAATAATGATGAATTAGCATGAAAGTAGTTCAGATAATTTAATCATAATAAAGTATTTTAACAAATACTTTATTAAAGTATACTTACAAGCATAATTAAAACAATGTTATATAGCATGAAAATAGTTAATAATATTATGATGATGAATTAGCATAAAAGTAGTTCAGATAGTTCAATCATAATATTAAAGTATTTTAACAAATACTTTATTAAAGTATACTTGCAAGCATAATTGAAACAATGTTATATAGCATGAGAATAGTTAATAATATTAATACAACAACATCCTAACATGTTTCATTCAAATTGTTCATAACATATTCAATGAATACTTCATGCGGTATATTGCATCTTAATAGTTCATAATATGTTCATAAAACTATCATGCATCAAATATTATTATACAACTATATGCATCAAATTCAAAATGTATCAAGTATTTAGCATAGAGATTCCTATGCTACAAAAAATATCTTAGTTATTAAAGACCAGGATTTTCAATATTCGGTATTCATTACTGATTAGAAAATAGTAAAATAACATAAACAAATTGATGGTTGGCTGATTACTAGCTTACTCTTCTTTCTCTTTCTTTGCATCCATACTTGCCTTCCCCTTGGTATGGCAAACATCCTAGTCCTCATCTTTACTAAAAATAGATTGATGTACTTGTTTGACATCCAAATCGAGTTGAACAAGTTTGTCATTAACCTACACAATATCCTATTGCATATATGTTAACAACATCAATCTTTTGTTCCTACTTACTTGTAAAACTATCAAACTTGTTTGATAATACTTACAATTGTTCAATTATAAAAAAGAGTAAGGAGATTGTTTAAGGAGTTTCAAGATGAGAGGATGTAGACTCTTCAAGATGTGACCTTTTTTTTATTGATCACAACTTTAGATTTGACATCAATTATAGTTGAGATCTTTCCATAAATCTTAAGTATTGGCTCACTATCATGTAATGGTATTTTGGTCATTATTGCTACCCTAGATATCAACCCACTAAAAGGCAAACGCACTTCCTTTCTAGTTGTAGCTTTTTGTATGACATCAATAAAATGGGTGGCTAGGTACATAGGAACATCAATAGTAATAATATATATGAACTAGGCTTTCTCAATTATTAGCTCAATGTCTTCCAATAGGCTAGAGGTTTGTTAATATATTTTTTGCTAATAATCGGTAAATAAGTAACATGGTGTTCAAAGGCAAACTATGTGATTTGTCAAACCATTTTAGTCCTTTAGGGCCAACAAATAGATCACCAATCTAAGTCTTTGAAGGGGCTTCTATTCCTTTATAGGAAAAGTTAGGATCTGTGATTTCAAATAGCTCATATAACTTTCTAATGATAATGGAAGTAATAAAATGGTCATCAAGATTGAAAAGCTCATAATTGGCATAAAACTTTCTAACTACTTCAACATTTAGAGCAAACGCTCCTTCAGTCAGTTTGCCCAATTGTCTTTTTTTAAAGATATATTTTATGAACACAAGTGTGGGATAAGAAAAATCACCTACAAAAACTTCTTTTTCACCTAACATGTTCTTTTTAAAAAAATTGTTTCTGTAAGCCATCTTTGTACCAAGGGAAGTAAAACGATTGGTTTTTCTAGATTGTGCTACATTAAACAAGAAAATGCATTAGCCATTTTCAGAAATAATAAATCAAAAGAAATGTGTTAAGCAAATACAGTATGAAGATGATTGTAAAGACACAATATTTTTAATAATCTTCTCAAGAAATTTCATATCAAGATAGGATATCCTTACCATTTTTGCATAAAGGTTAAATATAAGATGGAGAGGATAAATAGATGTTTTGTCTCATAAATTTATTTTGTATTTATCAGAAGATGTCAAGTAAAGATGAAGAGATTTTCTTGGAAAATTATGAGAGGGTACTTTAAAACAAGAAACAAAGAGAGAGAAGGAGAGAGAGAATGATGATTATATGTTTTGATAAACAAAACCATTAATTCAACTATATATAAAAAAATATTTTCTCTTGTTCTTGCTCATATCATCAAGCTTAATGATATGCATCTATAGCCTCTTTTAAGATGACATGTCAGTTTTATGAAAAAGATTGACTCTATAGGCTAATAATTTCTCTTTATATCTCTTTAATCAGTTAGGCCACGTTATTTTCACATGTTTTTCTCATAATTGTATCTAATTGTACACTTAGAAAGAGATATGAACCTACATAAAGTAACTTAATCTTTTAGCCTAAAAATACTCACAATTGACAGTTTAAAAGGAATACTTATCTTATTGGTTAATCTTCATTCATGAACACATATCTTTTTAGTTGACCAAATCAATATGTGAGTTTGTGAGTGAAAAAGACAACAATTCTACTTTAAAATTTCTTTCTTCATCTTTTTCTCTTTAATTTGATATAATGTTAGTAAAGTGTGAGCATATGTTGAAAGTAAAACTTTATGTTGGGGCTTAGATATAAAATATTCTCACTCCTAATATAGGGTTTGATTAACTATATCATTTCTATTATATAATTGCTCGTTTATTTTCACAGTGAGCAATTGGCTTTTTCTTTAAAATTTGGAGTAGAATGGATTTATACTGAAGTATTCATTTATTTCTACAATAATGTGAACACTTGACTTTTTCTTAAGGATTTGTTAGGAGAAGTGTCTTAACAGCCTATGCACTATGTTCAGCTAGCTTTAATCAATTCAATGCACATTACTCCCCCTTAATTATTAGTGCACCTGCATTTAAATCAATTTTACTTTTGCTAGTAATTAGTAAAACTACTTGAATTTCTTATAATGTTTAAGATTATAGCTTTATTTGGTCTTCCAAGAGAATAACATTTCAAAAGTGAAGACTACCAAATAAGATTTGCATCGATCCTAATTGGTAAAGATTAGGTATACTTGCATGGTTTGCTTTTGTGTTTTAGTGTTAATAAACAAATAAAAACACAAACAAAACTTTTTACACATATTTTTTATAAATTTTATCTCTTTTAATAATCAGGGTATATCACATACACCAATAATATTTCTAAGAAATTCAAATCTTAGACCATCTAGAGGTTTCGTGAATAAATCAATCAATTGATATTTGGTGTTCACATGTTCTAATGACAAAATCTTTGACTCAACCAAGTCTCCAATAAAGTGATGTCTTATATCTATATGCTTGGTTATTGAATGTTGCACATCATTTTTAGAGATACTAATTGCATTGGAATTATCACAATGAATAGTCATGGTATCTTGAGAGAAACCATAATCATCTAGCATTTTTTTTATCCAAAGAAGTTTTGTGCAACAACTGCCTGCTACAATGTACTTGACTTTTGCAATGGACATTGAGATTGAATTCTATTTCTTACTCATTCATGCTTCCAAGTTTCCAACAACATGAAAATAGCCTTCAATAGTGTTTTTTATTTTTATTAGCGTTACCTTCTTAGTCAACATCTGAATAGCTAACTAGACTCAAGTTTGAATTTTTTTTAATACCATACACCATAGTCGATTGTAGCACTTATTTTAAGATTCTTTTAAATGCTATAGGATGTGATTTTTTAGGATTAGATTGGAATCTAGCACAAACACCTACATAAAAATCAATGTCAAGTATACTAGTAGTAATGTAAAATGGAGTCCTTATCATGCTTCTATAAAGTGTATAATCAACACTTTTCTACAACTTACCTATAGGATCTAAGCTTATTTTAAAAAATGTGCTCACAAGTGTACGAGCATGACTATTTTCTTCTATTTCAAACTTCTTAACCATATCTCTAGCATGCTTAGATTGACAAACAAAAATTTTATTTTCACTCTACTTAATTTGTATGCCAAGAAAAAAGTTTAACTCGCCAATTATACTCATTTTAAATTCAAATATAACTTTTTTAGCAAACTCATAAGAAAGTGATTCACGAGTAACTTCAAACGCAATGCCATCCACATAAATCCGAGCAATGAGTAGATGTCTACCAGTTTTTCTTACGAAAATAGTCCTGCCAACTTGTTTCTTTTTTGAAATTATTATTTTACAAATATTTTCTTAATAGTTCATACCATACTTATAGTGTTGGTTTTAGACCATATAAGGCTTTCTTCAACTTGTATGTATGATCAGGAAATAAATGATTAGTGAAACCTTTGGGTTATTCTATATAGACCTCTACTTATAGAATTACATTTATGAATGCACTCTTCACATCCATCTAATACAATTTAAAATTCAATTGATAAGGAATTACAAGTAGTATATAAAGAAATTCTAAATGAGCTATTGGTGCAAATGTTTCATCATAATCAATCCCTTTGACTTGAGTGTATCCTTGTGCCACTAGTTTTGTTGATGATTGTTTCATACTCGTCTAAATTATTCTTGAAGATTTATTTGATTTCAATTATTTTGTGACTATCAGGACGTGGAACCAATTGTCACACACCATTTCTTATAAACTGATTTAATTCCTCATACATGACATTGATCTAACTTTCATCTTATAGGGCATATTCAACCTTTTTAGGTTTATTTTACAACAAATAACATATATATGAGTCTTGATTGATAACTTTTTTTTCTTAACCTCATAATAATGTTCTCCTTATGATGATTATGTTTTATCCTTAATGAAGGTTTTTTCTCTCATAACTGTTTAAAAACATGTGAAGAACTCTCCTCCTGGTTTTTCTTATCTTATTCTAATGAGGTTTTTTCCGTTATCTCAATGATGTTATCAAGATCTTTCATCACATATTCCTTTAAATTGTTATCAACAACCACATTTATTGATTCCATGATAGTTTGAGTTCATAGGTTGTAAACTTTGTTGTGTGATGAGTATCAAAGAAAGATTCATTTATCATTATTGTTATCAAATTTACATAAGTTTTCTTGATCTCTCAAGATATAGAAAAAACTTATAAACACTCTGAAGTATTTGACTATAAGCTTCTTGTTATTCCATAACTCATAGGAAGTGAGTTTTATTCCAAATCTAAACATAACACAGTTCAAAATGTGTATAATAGTGTTGACAGCTTTCTTCTATAAGTACAGTGCAACTTTCTTACTATTCAACATAGTTCGAGCCATTTCTTGTATAGCTATATTCTTTCTCTTAGCTATATCATTTTGATAAGGAGTGACAGGAGAAAAGAATTCTTTATGTACTTTTTCATTATAAAAAAATGAAAAGTTAGTATTTTCAAATTCTTTTCTATAATTACTGTGAATTCTAGAGATGGAAAAATTATTTTATGTTTGTAGTTTTCTGAACAATTTCCTCGCAAGATCAAAAGATTTAGACTTTTCTCTTAAGAGAATAGCCCAAGTATATCTTGAATAGTCATCCACAATAACTATGATATATTTCTTTCCTCTTAGACTTTAGTTTGAGTTGGACCTATTAGGTCTATATGCAACAATTCAAGGGTTCTTGAGGTTAGAATGTCAATAGTCTTTTTATATTGAGCCTTAGTTTGTTTTTCTTCCTGACATGCTCCACACACCATCTTTCTAATTGCTCGCAGATTCAATAAACGATATACTACTTTTTTTTAAAAGATCTTTGAAGAACAAGTTATTTGGTTACGAAGAAAAACCTTTAGAAGAACTTTTTAAAAGATTTAAAAAAAAAAAAAAAAACCTTCTAGGGCAACCAAACCCAAGATAGAGAACTTTCACTAGTTTAGAAAATTATAAGATGAGTATTTTCGACTACAAATCCTTTATATATATACAACTTTACTTGTCAAGACAAATACTCCGTTTTGTCATCTATTGCAGTAGCATGCCAGAATCTTCAAATTGTTTTCATCTTAACTGGAACATCCAGTTGCTAACAGTTAACACAAGAACTCCCTCTAGAAGTTTGCAGGCTCTCTACCTTATTAGCGAACAATTCTCTTTAAGAATTTTCTTCACACTCCACTCGCGTGTCAAAAGTATATGCTATGAAATTCTATACAATTCCTTAGCTAGTTGAGCACTCTTGCTCCACTGCAAGTGCTACTCTACGTTGTTTTTTATGTAGACATCCATATAATAAGGATAAAAATCTTTGATAAATATTATTTTCAGGCTTCCTAGTTTATTGCATTCTTAACATACCTCTAAAGCGCTTCATAAAAACAATTCTCTATGAGTTATTCTTGGAAAACTTGTATTATCTTTAAAAAATATATATATTTAAATTTTCTATATAATTTATCCAAACAAACTAGATAATTACATAAATAATCACATTATATCCTATAAGATAAACATGACTAGTTTCTTATCTAATTTGAATAAACTAACACTCTAAACAAATTCATTTTCATCCACACTAATAATTATTTATCAATCAAAGCCATTCATTTCCACATTTACACAGTTAATATGAAGTCACCACTGAATATTTTGACTGTGCCGCCCAAACCTTCCCTTTAAATTGTCGTCTCCACCTTTCATCTCCATAAGCTCTTCTACACCTCTCCTTTTGCTATTCCTCACAAGTAGCGACTTGCACAGTTTCTCTCCTTCCTTCTCTTTCTCAGACAGAACAAATGGGATCACCACCTTCGGCCTCTCTCAAACAGAACAACCTTATATTCCTTGTGTTTATCGTGATCTTATTCTTTTGCTCCATGCCTGATAAAGCCAACCTTTGTTCCAACCAATCTTCTGTCAACCCAAGTGCTGTCCCATATAAGAGCTCCTCCAACATCTCCTCATTAGAAACACTTCAGCTAGATGGCTACTTCAGCTTTGATCATATCGATTATGCAGCCAAGGACTTTGGCAATCGATATCATTTCCTGCCGTTAGCAGTTCTACATCCGAAATCGGTTTCTGATATTTCCAGCACTATAAAGCATATTTTCAAAATGGGTTCCACTTCAAAGCTAACAGTCGCTGCTAGAGGCCACAGTCACTCGCTTCAAGGTCAAGCACAAGCTCATCAAGGTATAGTAATAAACATGGAATCCCTTCAGGGACCAGAGATGCAAATTCACACCGGAGAGCTGCCGTATGTGGATGCATCAGGTGGTGACTTGTGGATTAACATTCTACATGAGACTCTTAAATACGGGCTTGCACCAAAATCTTGGACAGACTACCTTCATCTCACCGTCGGAGGCACCTTATCAAATGCCGGAATTAGTGGACAGGCATTCAAACATGGGCCACAAATCAACAACATTTACCAGTTGGAGGTTGTCACAGGTATACTCACGCATGATTCTGTCATACAAAAATTTTCATACTAGGTAGGCCCAATATCACAGTACAGGAAATAGAAAGTCATTTCAGCGTGACAAGGAGGATGCTCCAGTGATTTTATTACTTCGATTTTCATGAAAGAACAATTTTACCACGCCACACTAAGTTGCTGGAAGCTTTGCTTTTCAATTAGACTGAGCCTGGGGGAAAATATCATGAAAAGAATGCACCTTAAAGAACAATGAAATTCACAGCGAGTTCTAACTATAACTAGCTAACTTGAAACAATGATTCAATTATTTAAAGCTAAATGAGGCACAACTGAATCTAACTTGATGCTCTGGGTGCAGGCAAGGGAGAAGTAGTTACCTGTACAGAGAAGCAGAATGCAGAACTCTTTTATGGTGTTCTTGGAGGACTTGGGCAGTTTGGAATAATCACTCGAGCGAGAATCTCTCTTGAACCAGCACCAAAGATGGTAAGAATTACACTCTTAACATCTCTGTGCAATGCTATAATGTCACAATGAACTCTTATCGACAATGTAATTTATCACTTTTGACAGGTGAAATGGATCAGAGTACTATATGATGAATTCTCTAAATTTTCCAGTGATCAAGAACGTTTAATATCATCCAAGGATTCTTTTGACTATATCGAAGGGCTTGTGATAATAAACAGAACCGGTCTCCTCAATAACTGGAGATCCTCCTTCAATCCAAAAGACCCGCTTCAGGCCAGTCGATTCATCTCAGAAGGAAAAACTCTTTACTGTCTAGAAATTGCTAAATACTTTAGCCCAGATGAGTCCGATATAATGAACCAGGTTAGACTTGCACAGAGAACACTGCAAAACACCTCTTAGGATCCCAACATAGATTTTACATAATCGAAGCCCGTGTTCCTACTTCCTAACCTTATTTTCTCTCATGCAGAAAACTGAGAGCCTATTGTCAGAACTGAGTTACATTTCATCCACACTCTTTCTGTCAGAAGTTTCTTACGTGGAATTCCTGGATAGAGTCCACCTGTCTGAAATCAACCTCCGGTCAAAAGGTTTATGGGAGATTCCTCACCCATGGATGAATCTTCTAATCCCTAGAACCAAAATTATTGAATTTGCTCAAGAGGTCTTTGGCAATATTCTTACAGGCAACAGCAATGGTCCCATCCTCATCTACCCGGTCAACAAGTCCAAGTACTCTCATACGAGAAACAAAACTATTAATTTCCCCTCAATTTTCGAATATTATATTATCAACCTGATTTTTCCTTCGCATTGCAGGTGGAACAATAGAACATCTTTAATCACCCCTGATGAAGAAACTTTCTACCAGGTGGCATTCTTATCCTCTGCAATGCCATCTTCCACAGGAAGAGATGGCTTGTTTCACATTTTAGCCCAAAACCAAAGAATTCTAGAGTTCTGTTCCAAAGCCGGTCTTGGAGCCAAGCAATATATGCCTCATTACAGCACCCAGGAAGAATGGCAAGCTCATTTCGGCCCACAATGGGAGGTTTTTCTAAAAAGGAAATCAACTTATGACCCAATGGCAATCCTAGCTCCTGGCCAAAGAATCTTCAGAAGGAAATACCTTTCTCATGATGCTGGCCACTTATAAGGAATATCAGGAAAAGATTCCTCGGGAGACTATGGACCATAATGCGTACAACTGTAAATTAAAATTATAAGGTCTGATGGAAAGTTGGGTTGCCATATATAGCAATCGTCAGCATAATAGAGAGTAAGAGTCAGCAGGCCATTTAATTGTTAATAAAAATGAAAATTTTAAGTAGGCAATTCTGTAAAGAGGGCTTATAGTATTAGCTCATGATGATTTTTAAAAATATCATGAACTTAAATTTCTTTTATTTCTTTGAGCGAGGAGCAAGCATCTATCTGTATTCCATGAATACCAAAATCATGCGAACAGAAACATGATATAAATAATTAATAAATTCAAACCACGGAGTTACATGTTACGATCATGCCACAAAATATCAGAAGCCAGAAACACCAGAAAAAGTTGTCCGAAGCAACTAGGTCTCAAGGACTGGCAAAACAACTGCTTCCTTTCTGTCCAGCCAAGACCTGGTCTTTGTATTTCTCCCTGTGGCTCTTCATAGTTTCTAGCATCAAGGATTGTTGCTTCAAAGCCAGTTGAATCACTTGCAACAGGAAGAAAGCTACTTATATCATCTCTAGCTCCAAAGCCACCAGCTCGTATAACATCATCTGGTGTTAAGGAAGCCTCCATTTTTACTTCCCCGGATCTGTCCTCATCTATAGGAGCATTTGGAGAAACAAGTTCCTGCGCTTTCCAATCAACCACGGTAACTTTCATGTTGTCTCCTGAAGAACCTGGACCAGGTCTTGGAATATCTTTCACAACATTCCTGGAAAAGTTGGTTTCAGCTGCATCATTACTTGTTCTGTTTTCATCAGTATCTGGGGCATCCAGGAAAAAGAAAACAAACTGACGTAGGAAAGCCAGCGTTTGCATGTAAATATATTTTCATAAAACAAAAAAAAAGAATGGAATGACGGAAAACTGAAATATATATCACAATTAAAAGATAAATTTAAGTTGGGCCTCGTAATAAACTCCAGCCATATGTAAAGGTGAGATTCCAATATCAAAGTCTATTCAGGTAACAAACAGAATCTCTCAAGCAGCCATATTTCAAGACTATGTTTGCTCTGGACGTACAATAAAAACGAAAAATTCTGAAGGAGTTCAAAAACCTTAACAAATCTGAGCACTTCATTTTCTTATTGTGGGCAATAAAATAATTATATGGGAAAAGTTGGAAAATCATAACACACTGATAAATAAAAGTAACACGATCCTTATTGATTGTGTCAGCTATGTATAGGATGTTACCTCTAAGCTTACCTATGTAAGAAAGAAAAGGAAAGAAAATAAGAGCAAAGACTCTAAGATAACCAAGTCACGAAATCTCTCCAAAAAAATTTATGTCAGCACTTGTTTGTTTGTTACACCTCCTTCAGGATCTATACTACCAGAATTAGATTTGACAAGTCAATTCCAGTAACCAGCATTCCAGAGCTTGACTCATGAAGAAGGCTGAAGACAACATTATTGAACTCAAAGCATTCATGTTCCCATGTAAGCAACACATATAGCTTGTCTTGTAACTTGAAGGCTCCTTCAAACTTTTCAAATCTATCTGCATTAAATTTGAAGGCATGCTTTTGTGGAAGAAGGTAGTCTTATCTGAGAATGAGATACGACTCAGATTGCTGAAAGAGGAAAACAGAAAGAATGATCAACTCATTTTGACGTTGCATAGCTACATATATTAGACAAAAATATATTTATGGAAGTCATCATCGGGACATCGACAAAATAAGAGAAATCTACTACGGTCTAATTTGATATTTTTGACTGAAATGTGAGCTATCATTGCGAGTAAAAACACTTCAAAGATACTTTAAAACCAACACTATGCGTGCATGTTCTACTCTTAATTTCGTGGTAATAATATTGTTCTTTAACATCTAATGGCACATCGTTGGTTTTTTACTTCCCCACAACATTTAAGATAGCTAATTCTGCTCTCATTGTGAAGCATGCTACTGTTACAAATGAATTTCATACAAAAGGTCTGGGTTCTGCAACAGCAACCTCCTCGGATCCATTTACTCAGTATAACGGTGACGAGTGTCAAAAATGATTATAAACACCTTTATCACAAGTTACCAAAAGATTCAGGAGGCAAAGGGCCATATACAAACAGCAGGGTGAGCTTAGCACCAGCTCGAAGTGATCCACTAAATTCAATTCTCTGGTAAGTTTAGTTGTTACGAGTATGAAATTCAATTCCCTGTCCCTTTTTATGCAGATCAAAATAAAATAAAATAAAATAAAAACAATTTTCTAACATGAAATACTCAAAGAAATGCCTACAAGCCCAAACTGGCGAAGGATCTCTCAAGGCATGAAAAATAAATTATACAAAAAAACTGCAGAGCTGACGCCTGATTGAAGCAGTTAATTTTTACTTGAAGTGATACACAAGTTCATACCATGTAAAACCTTGGCCGACATGTGATCCATGGAGCAATATGAAAACATAACCCAAATGGTTCTCGTGAATATAAGATCCTCTGTAAAAATGTCAATCGAAACAGCAGCTGCTATAAGATTCCGTGTTTATAAATTGTGGATTCTAAATGATTTTTACCACGAAACATCGAGCACAGAGACAAATTTAACAATGACTGGATCAAGAAATCAATGAGTAAGAAAAACATCAGTTCTTAGACAGAAAGATGCAGTTAGCTTTGACAGATAAAACGTATTCAGATAATTCATTGTTAAAAACAAGTCGTCTGGAACACTTGAAGCTTGAAGATCATGGTTTCTAAAGTACATTAACAACACTCAATTCAACCAGCCACCTTGCTCCTAAAGAACACCCAAAATCAATAAGACTACATTTTTTGAAAGCCAATAACTTGGTAACAGAAATTGATGCAGAGCAAGTCAGAGATTTCCTCCCTCCTCAAAAAAGTCAAAGTACAGCTGCATTGGCACTGCACTAAAATGGTTTTAGCAGTAAATCTACGAGCAATATAATCACTACTAACTTTCTCTCGTTTCACTATAATCCCTACTTGCTTACTATTAAGAATTTAAAACACTTGAATTTTTACTTTTGCGTTAATTAATAAATCAAGACAGTAATTACGTAATGATTAAAAAACAACTTATCATAAGTATACCACGAGAAGCCATTAGCATTTAATTACTACATCAGCACAAGAAAAACTACAGCTCTCAGATATTTTTAATGAAGGAAAAGGAAAGGAAAGTAGTGTGGTGATTATGATATTTGAAAGTTTTAGGGTTTTGATAGGAGAAAGGATGATTGATTGAGTTTAGTGTTTACCTGAGAGAAGAGAAGAGAAGAAAGTAGGAGTCGGTTCAGCTTTCGCTTTCGCTTTGCCACCTTTGTGGCGACGGTGCGGGATTCATTTGGCGTTTTGCTAGTTTGTGTCGTCATTTGTGTTGGTTGGAAGGCTTCTTGGCTAGCTTTCGACGTGGATTCTCATACACTTGTTCGCCCAGCCCATGCTATTATCACCTTTTTTCCATAGGATTGATCGGAAAAATCTGACTAGGAGTGGATCCGATCTCAAAGCTTGGATGGGTTAATTTACAACGCGGTGATAATTTTTGTATTTTTAAAATATTTTATTTTTTTATTTTAAATTAATAATTGTTAATGTTTTTAGATATTTTAATGTATTAATATTAAAAATAATTTTAAAAAATAAAAAATATATTTTTTTAATATATTTTTTAATAAAAAATATTTTAAAAAACAATTATAAACACACTCTAAAACATATATTAAATTAAATTAAATTAAAAAAAAACAAGAAAAAAAAAACCATTAATATTTGAAAATTTAAAATACCCTTTTATGATTTTCTCTTTTGAACTATATTTTAAAAAAATACATTTAAAAAAAATTAAATAAATGAAAGGCAGATTATAATTAATAAAAATATTATTTTAATTTTTATAAAATTAATATTTAAAATAAAATTGTATATAGAACCCAATACTATTATTTTTTTATTTTTTTACGATTGCAGAAGCTACTGCAAAATAGCAAGCACACCCTAACTCTAGTGGCCCTCTATTTTTCCTATATTTATTTAATTATTTATTCACTAAATAAGTGTAAACACAAGACTTTGAAATTCAAGGAGTTTACAACAAACGGTACAATTTGCCTGTCTAAACCTCACTCTCCCCTCCTCTCTCTCTCGCTAGTCGCTTCCTTCAAACGAAGCAAAACCCTAACACCGAACATCTCACAACAATCCAAACAAAACCTTCAATTTCACTAAAACCTAAATCTCCTCTTCTGTATTGCCTCAAATGTCACCGGCTGCGGCCATCGATATCAGGTCACCGGTTACCTCCAAACACCCTTCCTCTCTCCAAAACCCTAACCCCACTCCAATTCAGAATAACCACAGCCAAACTGTAAATGCTACGTTTTATGGTAACACCAGCGAAATCGATATGAATAAAAACGGGTCGCATACCGGGACGGGACGGGCGAGGCCGAGGCTGATGAAGGTGAGGAAGCAGTTACATGGGAGGAACAGAGGAGAGGGTCCGGGTGAGTCCGGTTCCGGGTCGGATTTTAACCCGTTTAAGTCAGTAGGTGATGATTTAGATGGGAATAGTTGTGTGTCCAATGTGGGTTTCGTGTTTGGCGCAAAGGGGGGTGTAAAAAGTGGGGATTTTGATCCGGGTTTGAATTCTAGAGTGGAATTAGATTCTAAAGAAACGGGATTTGGTGGAAATGTGGGGCAGTGGAGAGAGAAGGAGCCAGCTTTGGGTTTGAAAGTGGAGCCTACGGAGCTTGGTAATATGGGTTTTGTGTTTGATCCTACTGGGAACGGTGTTGGGGTGAAATCTGATGTGGAGAATAGAGAATTGAATGAGTGTGTTGTGAATGTAGGCGGAGTAGAGAGTGAAAAGGTCAGTAATGCGGGTTACAGTGAGTTTTGTGATGACAAAAGTGAATTAAGATCAAGATCTAGTGGGAATGGGGTGAAGTTGGGTTCTGATGATGTTGGTTTTGTGTTTGGTGCCGCTCGTGAGGCTTTCATTACAAATGTGGGGGCTTCTGATTCTAGTTTTGTATTTCGTGCTAATGCTGATGATTCCATTGCAAATGTAGAGGTTTCTGGTTCTAGTTTTGTATTCAGTGCTGATACTAATGATTCTAGAGCAAATGTGGGGGTTTCTGGTTCAGGGTTTGTGTTTGGTGCAAGTTGGTTTGATAAGAAGTTAAATTCCAACGAGGGAAAGCGAGAATCTGGTGAAAGTTCTGGAAATTCAGTCTTTTCTGATACAGGGAAGATTAAATTAAAGAATGAGGCCGAGCTTCATGAAGTGGAAGGTAATAGTAATGGCGTTTTTGTATTTGGTAGTAGCAGCAAGAAAAGTTACAATCTTAATGAATGTGTGGTTACGAACTTCCCTGTTGAGGTCAAGTCAAGTGGCGGAACTTTTTTAAACTACAGCATTTCAAAGGGTGTCAATGGTAAGGGTAAGTTTGCATCATTTCCAAATAGTAGTAATGCAGCTAGTACATCTAGCATTAACCCAATATTTAATCTTCCAGAAGAGATTAAGAAACTTAATATTAATGAGTTCAAGAATGTTCATGGAGCCGACAATGAGAATTCATCTGCAAATGATGATTCTTTATTTGTTATCAGAAGCAGTAAAAAGGCTTCTGCCTCTTCTAATGGAAGTTCAGATACTTGTTCTCCTGAACAGAATGCTGCTGTGGGTTCGGGTGGTGATAAATTTGAATCCAGTGACAAGAATAGAAGTTGCAATACCGGTAGTACTTCTATCAGAACTTCGAGTTCAGAATTATTTAGGTTTCAGGCAGGATGTGTGAAGACTTCTTTTGAGGGCCAATTATCTGAAGATCGAATGAATGATGATACAAAACTCAATGGAGCTGCTCCTCTAACTTCCTTCTCATTGGCTGGTTTTGATTCCCAAGTACGTAGTGAAGTTTCTGAAGCAACAACTATGGCTGGAGTTGAAAGGGAAAATAACAAAAGTATTTCTACAAGTGATCTGGGTAGATTAGGGATGCCCTTTACCGACTTCAAAACACCAAGTGATCCTTTTTGTTTAAAAACAAGTGTATTTCCAGAATCAAATAAGAAACCAGAATTTACTGTAAATAACCGATCAAAGAAGGGCAAAAGATTAGAAATGAGGGTAAAGTTGAAGCAAGATTCTATACGTAAGCAACACCCAGAGCAAGTTCATGTACAAAATGAAAGGTGTGGCCAAGAAAATCTAAATTCTCCCGGATGCTACTCACCCATGGATTTTTCTCCTTATCAGGAAACTGCAGCAGCTGGGAAATTTTCTGAAGAAACTTCTGTGACATTAAATGATTCCAACCCCCAAGAAAATAACTGTGCACCCTCAATGTTGCATTCAACAGCGACAACTGGTCTCAGAGAGGTTGAAGGATTAGATGTTAAGAAAGATGATGGGAGGCCAAGAGAGAAGATGAATCAGGAGAGTTCTGGTTGTGATTCTGAAAGATGTTTCATGGGTGATTGTATATCTAAAGGGTTCGTTCTTGGTGCTGAAATGTCCTGCCCTGATTTCAACTTTGAGCAGGTGAGTAGCAGCAATGATGGTGCAGCTTCCACTAAAGTTACGCATGGTTTAAAGACGGAAAGCAGCCATCAAATGCAATTTTCCTTTGCTTCAGGTTTGGAAGATGTAGATGTGAGAAAATTTTCCTTTTCTGCTTCATCCTGCTCATCAACACCAAAACGGCAGTATAGAAAGAAATATAGGAGGAAACCTCCATGCGAACCATTTATTTTTGTCCCAAACCCAAATGTAAGTAAAGTCAATTATTGTTCTTTCCAAATTCCATCCATGCCAGCACTTCTGTATATATAGCTTTTGACACTGTGCAGGGTCAAGGAGAAGATTTATCTACTCGACAGAAAAAGGTGGGGAATAAATCTGAAATAAATGAATTGGCGAAGCAAGGTTCAATCTCATCCACTGGCTCTGTTCAGGAAGAATGTGAGATGTGGCGAGCAAGGTGCTTTCTACTTAAAATCTATTAATGGCTAAATAGCTCCCACATTGTTTACTGCTGAATATTAGTATATATTACTTTTGAGACTGCATTTGATACTTAAGTTGGATAGGGTTTGGTTTTTTCCAGGGGAAATCATGCTTATCAAAATGGGGATATGTCGAAGGCAGAGGATTTTTATACATGTGGGATAAATTCCATTGCTTCTAGTGATATTTCAGGATGCTGTCTTAAACCTCTTGTTATTTGCTATAGCAACCGTGCTGCAACACGGATGTCTCTTGGAAACACGAGGGAGGCGTTAAGAGATTGCATAAAGGCTGCTGACCTAGACCCCAACTTTTTCAAAGTTCAAATAAGAGCTGCTAAGTAAGTCCTTTGCATGGGGTGCATGCAGCAAAATTTACATATTATCTGTTTCAAATGGTTCGTTTTTACACAATTTTTTGAACTAAATATTTTCTTTTGGTGAATTGGTGGAGTGAAACAAGATATGGTGACTTATTTTAGATGTCATATCTTGCTTTGTGCTTCTTTTTTTATTTTATTTTATTTTATTTTTATTTATTTATTTATTTATTTTTTTTTGGGGGGGGGGGGTCCCAAGGTATGTATATCATATAAAGTATTCCAGTCGAAGATTGTTGTCCTGAACCTATGAACAATATCCTTTGCATCGCACCTGAGAATGGCTCTCTTTGAATTTTCATTTCTTATATGCTGACTTCATCTGAAGGATAGGAGTTGTTTGGTAGTGCTTCATATGTAGATTGTATGTGACTTCATATGTTGATACCTATATGCTCTATGCTAAATGGTGTACTCTATATTCTAAATATTTGTGAATTTCTTTTTGTTTTGAATCCCCATATTCTGTATGTCCACCATGAGTGGTCCTTTTTGACCATGTACACTGATTAAGAATAGCTAATAAATGCTGTGTCAGTTAGTCTTCTTTTTGATTGACCTTACTGCATTATCCCCATTTGCTTCTTGCTGAATGTCGCATCTATTTGAAAATGATGTGTTGCATGCTGTAAACATGTGGGGATTTTTTTTCACTTTCCAGTTGTCATCTTCAGCTGGGAGAAGTTGAGGATGCACTTCACTATTTTAATAAGTGCTTGGAATCTAGAGCTGGTGTGTGTTTGGATCGAAGAATCATAATAGAAGCTGCTGATGGCGTACAGAAAGCTCAGGTATGCATTTATTAGCTCAAGTGGTGCTGATGTGACCATCTTATGGTAGTAGATATATGATGCTTTTCATTTATTTTATATCGATCTTACTTCTAAAATAGTTGTGGTGAAAAAAGTTAAAATAAAAGAAGAGATATAGAGGATAAAGGTTACTTTTCCACTTAGGAATATCTTGTACCTTTTTTCCTTGAGCACATTACTTTTTCGAGCAGCAGCTCCTAATTAAGCAAAATAATGTAGTTCTAAAGGTTTAATAGGATAGAGCTAGGTTTCCTTATCTGGCAGATTACAATTTAACAAACATTACATCCTACAGGCAGTATAAATCATATCTTTATAGGTGATGCATTGTTAAATTGGCCTGTAAAATCTAGAAAGAAATTTGTTTTGATTACAAAATGTGTAGTTGGGACACAAAAATAGGCACTTCATTTTTCATTGATTTCACATTTTGGATGGGCTATCAGAAATTGCTTCTTAATGGTTAAATCATCCTGTCACTGTGACATGGTTGGTTGGAGTTATTTGTCTTTTGGATCTTCGTTCCTCTTCCTTTCCTGCTATCCATGTGTGCATTTTTCCATGACTGATCGAGTGGTTTTCCTTTCTTCCAGAAAGTGGTAGAGTGCATAAACCATTCTGCAAAACTTTTGGAAGAGAGAACATATGATGCAGCACTTAATGCTCTAGATGTGATTGCCGAGGCCTTATCCATTAGCCCCTACTCAGAAAGACTACTGGAAATGAAAGCGAAGTTTCTGTTTATGGTCTGTGCTCTTTCAACATTTTTTTTTGCTCTTGCTCAAGTGACTAAATAATTGGAATATTGAAGAATGTCAGTTGATAAATTTCTGCTCATAAAAGTATTTCATTTGTTTGCCTCTAGATCTTTTCTAATCATAGGCTGTTTTGGTGGCACTTTGTAGTTGCGGAAGTATAAAGAGGTAATTCAGATGTGTGAGCAGACTCTTAGTGCTGCTGAAAAGAATTTTGTTTCAATAGGAGTGGATGGGCAGTTTGTAGATATTGACTGTTCTGAAAGTGAAAATTGCTCATTCGCAAGGGTGTGGAGATGGCACTTAATTTCAAAGTCCTACTTTTATTTGGGAAAGCTTGAGGTGGCTCTTGATTTACTTCAGAAATTAGAGCAAATGGGATCCATCAGTTGCAAGTAAACACATCATATCATCAATTCAGATCCAATTTTAATCGGTATTCCTTTCTCAAAATAACTTTGAGGTCCCTGATAATAATTTAAACTATGCAGGAAAGCAGATGCAAGTAAGATATTGGAATCATCTGTTACATTAGCCGTCACCATACGGGATCTTTTACATCATAAGGTATGCTCTTGATTGCCTTAAGTTCACTTCCCTTCTTAGGTTTCAAAATGATATATGATGTGTGATGGTTTTTATAACATGAATGTCATCCCTAATGTTGTAGTTGGGTTAGAATACTGGGTAATAAGGGTGCTGCATGGTATTAATGTCTTTTTGTTTATTGATGGAGACAACATGGTGGTCAACTTGTCAACTTGTCAACTAGTGAAACTTTTGATAAAAATCTAAAATCTATATACCCTAATGTACTATGTGCATATAATATTGTACATAATCTAATGATTCATATCACCATGTCATCTTAATCTGTGCCCATTTTAAGCAAATGACCGCAAATGTTATAAATGTTTTCTCCGTGCTCATTTTTTAACAATGTATAGACATTTAAAAATCGCAGATGATGAAAAAAAAAATCCAGTGGAAATAATAATCAGGTAGCTTTTGGTATTGTTGATGCTTGGGGTTGGTTTGATTGGATTGCCTATTCTAAAGGACTTGGTTAGCTGATTTCATTTATTGAGTTTGTGTTTGTAAAATCTGCTATATTTGTTATCATTATATGATAATTAATACCCATAGAAAATTAGGGCTGGAATGCACATTCCATTTGCTAATGATTGTCTATGAAGACAGATTAAGTGATTTATGTTTGGTGTTTGATTCGGTTCTGGGTTCCCTCTGGCAGTCTTATGGTAGCTTACATATTCCATGGTCTTACTCTTGTCTTTTCATGGAATTCTTCTAGCTGAACTAATTTAGCATTCTTGTCAATTACAGAGTGCAGGAAATGAAGCAGTTCGATCAGCGCAGTACACTGAAGCAGTAGAACATTATACTGGTGCTTTATTAAACAGTATTGAATCCCGCCCTTTTGCAGCAATTTGTTTTGGAAACCGTGCTGCTGCACACCAAGCACTGGGGCAGATTGCTGATGCCATTTCTGATTGCAGCCTAGCTGTGGCACTTGATGGAAATTACTCAAAGGTTTATCTCTAAAATATGTCTTGCCACCAGTTAGTTGATAATTTGATATGGAGCTCAACAAGGAAGAATTAAATGTTTCCTTTAACATTGTTATATAACACAAATACATATTATGAATTGCATCCTTTGATGAACATGGACATATTTTGCCTAATGGTTCCTGCCAATTTGCTCTGTGAGAGGGAAGAATTCTGCTTAATTTACTTAAAAGGGATGTGACATATGGACATCAAATTTTAACAACTGCTTACATGGTTGCCTGATTGACCTACTTTTAATTGCTCAATTGCAACTGGTGCAGGCAGTTGCCAGAAGAGCTGCTTTGCATGAGAGGATTAGAGACTATGGACAGGCAGCTAGTGACCTTCAAAGGCTTATTTCTATTCTTGAAAATCAATCCGATGGAAAAGTCAGACAGTCCAGCAAACCTGCTAGATCCACCAGCTGGACAAAAGAATTAAGGCAAGCTCGTCAGCGTTTGTCCTTAATGGAAGAAGAGGCTAAGAAAGGAATCCATTTGGATTTATATTGTATTTTGTAAGTCATTTTGGAACCTTCAACGCAATATGCTTCACTGGAACAACATCATGTTTGTAATGTTTAGATGCTATCGTTCTCTTTAAACCAGATATCTGTGGTGCTTCTAGAGTCATAGTGGTATTGTTGCCAGATTTGTTGCACTATAATCATTATTTTCTTTGTCAAGGTTTTTAAAGCTGAGCCTTTCTGAGCATAAAATTTAATTCTATCATGGCATATGCTTTACCAAGTTTCAAATTCTCAATATATACATAAATGTGTATATATTGAGAATTTGAAACTTGGTAAAGCTCTTTAATTAAGAATGTGAAGTGCCCTTTATCTTTCTTTCTTTTTTTAGAATTGTAAAATACCTCGAATCTGCCCAGTTTCAAATCATTCTTTTACTGGAAAGAAAAGGGGTTCTGCTTTTTTTACTTGTATTTAATCTGTTACTGTTCCCGCATCTCTGGGCTAACATGGTGATATTTGTATCTAAAGAAATCAAGGAAATTTTCTGTTCATAATTAAATGCAGCATGCCAGCATTTTATACTTTTATAATTTGTCAGCTATATATAATTTCTTTGTTAGGGGAGTCAAGGATTCTGAGACAGCATCTGATATAAAAAAGGCATACCATAAAGCAGCGCTTAAACATCACCCGGACAAGGTTTCTAGCTTTCCACCCCTGCATATTTATTACTGCTGATCCTGTTTCCAAATCTTACAGGTTTCTCTTGTATTTTTTTCCCCCAATTGTAGGCTGGTCAGTTCCTGGCAAGAAGTGGAAGTGGAGATGATGGGCGGCTCTGGAAAGAAATTGTCCAGGAAGTTCACGCAGATGCTGACAGGCTATTTAAGATGATTGGAGAAGCGTACGCAGTACTCTCTGACCCCACTAAGGTTTGTTATCCACTTGATTTCAATAGGTCTAATATGTGGCTGTATTCTAGATTTTGAGCCTTCTTTCTTCAGATACCTACCTGTACTTTCATCAATTCCTATCTCATCAGGTGTTTTTCACCTTTAAATTGTGTGGCTAGTCTCTTACATCTTTAAGCAACCTTGTCTGTGTGGCTACTATTGTTGGTCACCTTGATTACTATGAATGAAGGCATCCTTTGATTAGCAGCAGTTAATCAAAATTGGCAATGGATTGTTTATAATTTGCATGTATGAATGCACATGTGTGATGTGTACTTGGATTTTGGTTGGTGTAGAAAAACTAAAAAATCATTGCCAATGTCACAATTATCACAGTTGCAACCGCTACTCATTGCCATCAATGCTGGCAACATTTTTCCATTACCACCTCCATCATGTTCGCTATTGCCATCATCACCTCTTCTACATATAACCGCCACCACCCTTCACCTCTTCTACCATGGAAGCACTATCATCATCATGACCATCAATGTTGCTCCCTCTATTATAAACATTAATATTACCGCTGCCATTGTTGCTGCCATCCATGATAACCATTATGACATGATCAATTCTACCACCAACTATAACATGGGCATGACAATTGCTGCAACACCATCACTGTGATAAACATGTGCTGCATTATAATTCTTGACTCGTTTGCTCTAGACATAAATATGGTCAAAGATTCTATCTTGTAATTGGTTGTTTTTCCTGTAGTGGTTTGTTTATCATTGTAATTAGTATTTCTTCTTGTAATGGTTTGTTATTTAACGTGATCTGTATTTTGTCTTGTAGCCTATCTGGCATCCTAAATGGTATTTTGTCTTGTCTGTCTGTAGTGTAATTTGTGTTTCATTCTGTATTTTATATTGTTTCTCAGTGTCAGTCTGTTTCCCTGTTATATTTCAAATATAGTGCCAAGGTATGTTTTGTTTTCCAAATAATTTGTTATCTATTCGAGTCCCTTGGTTCTTATTCAAGCATTCCATTCATGTTAATTGAACAGTATTCATGGTAATTGAATGGTATTGAAAACTTTCGAGTTTTTCTACATTTTCTTTGTTTTTCCTTTTCATTATTAATGACCTTGTGAACTAGAAGGGAATATGTTATATGCTAATTGTAATCTATTTGTTTTCTTTCTTTCCTTCCTTTTCTGTTTCAGTCCACTGTATTACTGCTATGGAAGGTGTTTAACTTGCTGCCTAACCTCTGTTATAAATTACTTTTGATATGTGTGGAGAAAATAGTAAGCTGTTCATCCTTGATCCCATATAACTTGGACAGACATGACTTCTCAATTACAGGATGGTGTTATTCCATATCTGTTTTCTGCATCCTGCTTTTAGTGAAGGTTGTTAACTACTAGGAGCATGACTGAAATCGTATGTTCTCTGTTTGTCTGACTAGTGAACTAGTTTTTGTGCCCAAGGTAAAATTCAACTTATAACCTATCGACCTTAAACAAGGGCTAGAGCACATTGTTGAATGAGGTTTGAGATTTTATCTAGAAATTCTAGTTGGCTCCCAAGCAAGAACATGTTCTCTTATTCTGTTTGCATTTTTTGATTAGCAACCATTGCCTCATTTTGATGCATTGTTTTGAATTGTCAGCGTTCGGAATATGATCTTGATGAGCAAATTAGAAGAGCATCCAAGGAAAACAATGGAAGCAGTCCTTATGGAAGAACATCATACACACGGGGTAATTCAAATGAGAGAAATGAGTACCGGCGAAATTGGCAGGATAATTGGAAGACCTATGGTTATTCACGTTCACGCTGGTAGGAGAAATATCCTATGTCTCAGGATTTATATGCAAATTGTTTTTTTCAGATCAAGGTCAGGTCAGCTTTTACGGAACAAAGTTCAAGATGGATCTTCAGGACAGAGTAACCATTGATCTGGTCTAGCAACTAAACAGCCTGCTAATGCATCCAGACTGGTTGGCATTGGTCTAAAAATGGATGTCTTTAGTAAAGTTGGCAGATTTCAGTCTAAGAAATGTCCAGTTCTTATGGAGGGTTAAAGGGAAGATTCGGTTGGAGAAGGATACTGGACCGTGAAGGGCATTGTTTGCAAGCATACTTTATAGCCGGCTCTGCTATCGTGTCTGGAGCCAAGAGGAACTTTGGACAAAGAAAGAGTCGGGGTTTTATTTATTCAACCCCCATAGAGAAAACAGAGAAGATTTAACTTCAAATAGTTTGTTTTCCACAAATACCACAGGGGCATTATCTAAAAACAAAAATGCAGGTTGTTTCGTTGTTGTAACCTCCTGGCCTGGCACCTGCCTGGTTGGTGGTGGAAAGTTTTTCACCACAGAAAACTTTGCAAGTTATATATTAAAGAAAAAATAAATGGATGTACAAGTTTTGAGTGTCAGTGCTTAGAACTAAGATCCCCTTTTTCCATATGGAAGCCTAGAAAGAGAGTGAGCCGATCAGAACTAGGAGATGATAGGATAGCTATGCTAGCTGAAACGCACTTCACCTTAAAAGAGAGACGTTCGAAAATTCAAAAAAAAATAATTTTTTTTTAATATGATATATATGTTTTGAATTATTGTTAAAAATAATTTTATAAAAATAAAAAAATTTATTCTCATGTATTTCGATAAAAAAAATTATTTAAAAAATAATTATTTTCAGAGTATTAAATATAAAATGACCAGTTCGTGTTAAATATTTTTTATAAACAAAGGAAAAATTAAAGCCTGCAAATTAAAATAGCCCAAAAAAAATATATTTAACCAAAGGAAATTCGCTTTCTGAAAAAAAAAAAAAAATAATAATTATAAACATCTATTCTCATTTCACTTCATTTACACAAAGGAGTAAAGGAGCGTCTCGGTGGGAGTGTGAGACAATACCAAAAAGCAAATGGAAAATCTAGTCAAAATGCATGAATGAACAATGTTAATTTCTCTTTTCAAAAGCTTTAGTGTGGAAAAATCTACAGAATAGGAAATGATAACGGGAATATAATAAAAGAAAAGCAAGGGGCTATGCGTGAACCATGGAGTAAGGAAAGTAGAAGGTCAGTCAGTCATGGTGGGAGCTCACAAAGTCCTCACACGTTTGTGATGTATGTGTCTACACACAGTCACACACCGAACAAGCAAGCAAACACCATGGGGAGTCGGGGATGGTGAAAAAAGTAGATGAAATCTAAGAGTATTCAATGTTTTTCCATCTCCTACCGCACCAAAATAAGAGGCCATAGATGGAGAGAGGAGGGGAGAGAGTAACGGGGAGGGTTGCGAGAGATTTGAGAGATGGGTTCGGAGAAAAATAACCATTTATGCTCGGTTTGTTTAGGGTTCAAACTGAGCATCAGTTTTAGACTTCTAAAATCATAACCGAACCAGACAAAAAAATTGTGATTTTTTATTAATTGGTTGGATCAATTTTTTTTCCCAGTTCAGTTTCTCGTTAATCGGTTTTTTTAACAGGCCTAAGCTCTAGCCAAAAAATCCGTTGAGATAACAGTGCCTCGAGGGCTCTTTCAGGACACTGTCACACCTGCATTTCTCCTACCAGTTCTAACAGCTTCTGTATCGAAAATAAAATCGTACAGGACTATTGATGCAAACACCATCTCAATCAGTGCATTGGTCCTAATATGATTCGAGAGCTCATTTATTTACGGTAGATACACAATCGAATAAATTACCGATGTGAATAATAGCTGAAAATAGGATGCATTGATTTTTCATTGATACAAACAAGCAAAACATAAACTCTCCTTTCAAAATTAATAACTATTCTAGATTTGCTCTAATTCTGGAGCTTCTGGGAAAGGTTAATCAGTACAATTTCTCGAATTTGTCTGTTCCTCAAACCAAAGAGAAACAAAATTCAGATGCCAAAAATCTTAAAACAAACAAGTCCCCCGAATCTTTACAGAGAAACTCTATCGAGCAGCCTGTGCATGTGCATGCTCCAGAATCTGACTGACTGACTTGGAAGTACGGCCTGATAATGCCTTGGTGTGATCTATCAACTGCTCATACCTGAAAGACCAGAGAAATTTGTCACCCAATTTTCGAAGAAAAAGTACAGACCCCTGGGAACTGACATATAAAGATTATGGGAGGTACAGAGAATAAAAAGACCAAAATATTAATTGGTAACAAGAATCATAAGCATTCCAGTGTACAAATATAATAATCTGTATCTGCAATCTTACACATTGGGATGGCTGGGCTCCATAATAACAGTTCCTGATTCTGAATCAATCTTAGCATCAAGCTTGGAGTTACGGATGAGATTCACAATCCATCTCTCAGCCTCCTCAAAATTCAAGTTCAATTTCTCTGCAAGGACTCTGCCGTGAACAGCCAAGCAATTCGAATAAGTATTTTAACAGAAGCAATAAAAAGTACATCAAAGTCAACACTGCAAAGTGTTTGGACCGATAGACATTCAATGAGAGCAAACTAACGGTTTAGGCCCTTCACTCAAAAAGGAATGGTTTTTCAAGGGACAGTTCCAATCAACTCTATTAGTGACATTTGTAACAAACAATTAAAAATAATGAATATACATACCCTATGTCAATGCGCTGATGTATCCGGCAATAGGTTTCAAAGATAAATAGACGGGCATTTTCAAGGAACTCATCTCTCAACAGCACATTGGAAAAGTTGCCATCTTCTAGACGTTTGCCAAGGAAAGGATCATTTAGTATCACCTATAATGAGTATAACAGGTTAGCATTATCCAGGAGTTAACGATCAGAGGGAAAATTTATTATCAGAGAACATAATAAGCAAAACCAAGAACGACAAGAAGAAAAATAAGGGGGGGCATCCAGAAAATTGGAAATCAATACAACTTAAATGACACAATCACCACAAACTTTCTTGTACAGGGATATTAACATGCCAATCACATTAGGGCATAAAAGGCTTACTTCTTCGCACTCCTTCATCTTCTTTTGTGCCTCATCAAAATCATAATTAACATAGACACATGCCAAAAACTCTGTGATAGGATCTTTGTAAGAGTGCTGCTCTTGCTGGATAACCTTTATAAAATCCTTGAATTGAGGTCGTCTTCTTTTGTTGACAATGAATGCAGTGGCTAGGTAACGCAAAAGATGGGGTGCATTGGTTTGAATGGCATTGAGATACCTAAAATAAAATGGAAAGATCAATTTTTATCATCCTGTAAGCCTTTGTCTTAAGAAGGTACAAAAGATAGTTAATTAAATTGAGAGATTAATCATGTCCAAAGCAAAAAAAACCTATAAAGAGATGTTGGTTAACTCCTGGTTCCTTGTATTTTTACGGAATAAGAATACGTTTCAATTGAGTAATACCCACAAGTCATTTTTTCAGTCAGAGTAAAAATAGAAAACATGTCATGGTTGAAAATGTATGTAGAGCAAAAAAGGTCAAGTCATACTTGTCCTGGTTAAACAAGTCAATAATCTGTGTTCTTCCGTTGTCATTGTTGAAAAAGATGAAGAGACTCCAATGCATCAACCATATTCTACTTTGCACCTGATTCAAAGGCGATGAGAAGCTCTGCAATAGACAAGCATCCTCAATAAGCACATGTTACTCGAAAAATAAAAGGAAAGAAAGAAAGCATACAACTCAAACAGAAAAGCAAGGTGTGGTGGATAACAACCTTTGAGTCAATAATTTCTTTCAACCGGTTAAGTTCTTCAAGAGCAATATCCCAGTTTTGCATAAGTATCTCAGCTGCCATCTTTCCCCACAAAGCACTCAAACTCCTTTCACTGTTGTTGCATAAGCCCCTGTACTGATACAGATAGTCAGCAGCACCAGAGTAGTTTCCGCATTCAAACTGGAATTTGGCATACTGATACAATGCCTCAATCTGCTCCTGACCAATCTGTTTAGAGAGAGCACTATTGTTCAATGAGTTTAGATAGCATAATAAGAAAACCCCTCTTTCCAAAACACAGAACTTTAGATGACAGAAATACCAGGGGATTACAAATAGCAAACAGGCAGCAATTTTCACATAATCAATGTGTGTATTGATGGTTTGGAATGTACAACACGTGTAGGACATCTGAATCTGAACAAAAAAGTGATTTTGGCTCTTTTCATTGAAATCACTGGCTTTCACACAAATGGTCACCATTGCTTATTAACTATTAATGGTAACAAAAATACCCTCTTGAATGTTGCAACATGAAAAAACTACAAACCCAGAGTTCCTAAAATCAATTCAGATATCTTGTAGTTCCTAGATAATTCCTACATAACAATTCACATAAAACAAGATAGGAAGAAAACCAACACGTAACCCTCTCTTGACTGAAGATGTCCAAAAAAAAAAACCTGATAACGGTCATGAAGCATCTGAAGATTGTACTGCTTATCAGCCCTCAACTCCTGCATAGCACTCGCATTCTGCAAGAAATCTACCAGGGGTGCAGCAGCCTCCTCCAATGCCTTCAATCTAGCCACTACCTCTGCCCTCCTATCAATCATGTCTTAACACCAACAACAAGAAGAAGAATCAAACCTTCAACATTTGAACCCACAAACAAATTCACAGTATTTATAGTTCCAATAAAAGAACGTTCCTGCCTTGAAAATGAAATATATTTGTTAAATTTCACAATTTCATCAAACAGATACGTACACTTTTGCTGTATCCATAGGTGTATAGTGTCCAAAATTTATTTATTTTTTTTCAATCAAACAATTTAATCAAGAAATACACGCATTCACTATATGTACAGGTACAATTTATTTGAATTAAAAGAAAGATTATGGGCTTTTTATTACATTTAATGCAGCAAAAAATAAACCAAAGCAATAAAAATAATACACAAAACACACTCCTTTTATCTGAAAAAAAAACTATTAGAAATAAAAGACTTTTTTATAAATCTCAACAATTTAATCCATCAAACACCCAGTAATTCACTGTATCTACATGCACGTGTCCTAAAAATCATATTTTTTATATGGGTTTTTCTTTGCTTACCTTGAGGCACTTCTTCGGTGCGGTAAAGACTCTTGTGGATGTCCATAGCGTAATCAACCATGTTTGTTTTGTTCAACAGCTCGATTTTGGCTTTTAAGATCTGCTCATCTGGGTAAAGCTGACTTTCTTGAAGGAATTCTAGCAGAGGAAATACTAAGTGGCGGTCCAGATTTGGTGCAATTCGTGGTGTCAGATCGTAAGTCGCCATGGTTGCGGATATTGGCTGCTGCTGATGCTGATGCTGCTGCCCTGGGGTTTAACCTACATAAGGAGAGAAGTGAGGGAGAGGAGTTATTTGTTTTGGGAAATATCAAATATAGCCCTGACGTTTATGTAAATTATTTTTTTGAAAAACAAGAGATGATAAAAAGTTTTCTTAAGAAAACTCAGTTTAGTCCTTAATACATTACTTCATTATCAGTTAAACCCTGATATTTTGATTTTGTTAATTGTGCTTCATATATAATCTATTTTTTGGCAATTAAAAGATTTCACTCAATATGCATATGTTCATTAGGTTTTTTTTCTGAGATGCGAAAAATAGAGACACTGACTTGTCCTAAACGACAAATTTAGCATGAAATTGTGGTAAAATTTCCTTGAATTCTCCTTTTATACAAACTCACCAAATTCATTATGATTTGACATTAATATTGTCTTTATAATTTATTTTAGATCTTATTATGACATTCCTTGAATTTAATGTGGTCTTATTTTAGAAAAGACCAGAACGCTCTTGCGCCAGATTCAAGACCCCCTTCACCCAACCCCGATCCAAAATCCTAATCCGTAACCATACTCGGTAAACCCATGTTGGTCTGGAGAGCTCCTAAGCGAGATGAAGTTTCCGTTTTCAGTCTCCATAGCTGCTACACGAGATTGTGTAATCAGGGGTGACTAATTGGGCTTTTTTAAGGGTTTTTTCTCCTTCCCTCTCTTCATTGCAGATAAATCATGTGTCAAGAAGAATGGCATCCACATAAGACTACACCAAATCACTCACATGGAATGTAGCACCAGTTGAGTCACCACCCAAACCCGACGAATCTCTTTCAGCTGCTTTGCTAGAGGACATTAGAAGGAAGATTTCGCATGAACCAGTATCAGTTCAAACCTTTCTCCATTGCAACAAACATAAAAAGACTGGGCCAGTAACCGAAGTAATCATCACCTTCTGTTGCAGACCCACCTTGACATAACAAGTGAGAATCTATAAGATGGCTATTTCGATTATAGCACGATAAACTAAAAATATTAATTGAATAGCGACATTTTAAAACGAAATGTTGAAATAATACAGTTTATCCATGTATTAGAAAATATGACATTAATAAATTGTTTTTGTTCATTTTTTTTTTTAAAATGAGCATGAGAGAGGAGAGAGAAAACAACATAAAAAAAATACATTAAACACATGATTATGACATTATCAATATAATAAAAAAGATTTTAATAAAATAAATTCAACATCACCACTGAAAATTATCCGGTAGTGACCTAATTATACTACACTTATAGTCTAATGTGTTTGTTTTTAAAATAGCTTTTATGGTTGTGATTTAAAAAAAATAAATTTAAAAAAAGTGTGGTTAGTTGGATTTAAATATGTGTTTAGTAAAAAATATGTTTAAAATTTATGTGTGGCAAAAAACATGTATGAAATACCAGTTGTATTTGGAAGTGTGGTTATGGTTGCGGTTACTTTTTAAGGTGCTTTTTACTTGGAAATGCATCAAAATAATATTTTTTTTATTTTTTAAAAATTATTTGTTATATCAGCACATCAAAATAATATGAAAACATAAAAAAATAATTTGAAGTAAAGAAAAAAAATAAAAAAATTATTTTTAAAAAAAATGCTTTTAAAATGCAAAACAAACAAGGTTTTACGAAACTCAGTTAAAAAAACATATAAAAACTACTTTACAAAAATTGTGTTTCAAACTTAATTTTTTAGTGGGTCCTATAGTATAAAACATAGTTTGATTTGTTACCAAACACTTTGTTGCTTTTGTTTTACAGCAAACACAAAAACGAGTAAAAAAAAACACATTCTTAAGATGACAAGTGTGACTCATTCAGGTTATCATTAATAATCTTTGTTAATGTTGTTGAACTCATCTCTCAGGATCTGTATGATATTGGTGATATTGTAATTAAAGTCTTATTGTGTATTTAAGATTTTTTTTCTCTTACTTTTTTCTTTTCATATTTTATAATATATTTTTAAATATTGTTATTTTAAATGACAGCAAGCTATTAATATTGTGTTTCTTGATTGTGACATGAATAAGGTATCTTATTATGCTATTTATCATTTCCTTCTGTCTCTCTAGAGTTTGATTCGTGGTTGCTTATGTGTTTTTGGTGGCATAGCTATTGTTTGATGAAGATTTTAATGTTTTATGTCAATGTAGATTCGATTTTGGAGTTTGATTAAGGTTTCACATTGGATTTCTCTTCTTTCTTTTTTTTTATTTGATGACAAAGATGTAATATTTAATATATTATATATGTAGGTAGTTTGGTAATTTTATCACATTTAATTTTTTGTTAACCTGAAATGTAAATATTAAAATTTTAAAATATAATGGGTAATCACATTATAAACCACAGTATAGAGTACGAGATATTAAATGATATTTCCCTTTTTATTTATTCATATTTTTTTAAAAAAAAAATCTATTAGTATTCATATTTTTATTGGGAAAAGATAGAGTAAATTACAAAATTCTTGATCCAATATAAAAAAGACACCTGTTGAAAATTGGTCCTAATATTAAGTTAAAAGAAATCAAGTTATTTACCTAATTACCTGATTATATATTTAGGGTAATGTTAAAAAATAGATAAAATATGTTAAATGTAATTACTTTAATTAATGGAAATCATAATATACGGTTAGTTCAATTAAAGTGTTGACCCGTCCATCTATGCATCTCTTAAAATTGATTTCATTCGTCTTTGGTAATTTAGGGTTTTTGTCATTTCTTCCGACCTTCAATCCAGATTTCCTTGTTTATTTCATTGCCCAACTAGTCCAGCCTTTGTTGAGCTGGTGCCAATGGCTGCTTCTCATGACCAAGTAAGATGTGATTCTGTAGGTGGTTAGTTGGATTTAAATATATATTTAATAAAAATTATAATTAAAATTTATATACAGTAAAAACATGTATAAAATTTTAATTGTGGTTGTTTTTTAAAAATATTTTTTATTTAGAAATTCATCAAAATAATTTTTTAAAATTTTTTTAAAAATATTTTTGATATTAACGCATCAAAATGATTTGAAAATACAAAAAAATAATAATTTAAAGTAAAGAAAAAAATAAAAAAATTCTAAAATTTTTAAAAAAATGCTTTCGAAACTTAAAAATCAACAGAATTTTACGAAACTTGGTTAAAAAAAATATAAAAACTGCTTCAAAAAACTGCATTTCAAACTCAATTTTATGATGGATCCCACGATATAAAACATAATTCAGTGTATTATCAAATACTTAACTGTGTTTTTTACACTACAAACGCATAAGCTACAACTATGCAAATGGATGCTAAAAATTAATTTTTTTTTGTGTTTTTATATTTTTTAATGTATTGATTTAAAAAAATATAAAAAAAATATATAAAATATATTTTTAATATATTTTTAAATAAAATTTTAAAAAATATTCACCAATATTTCCGAACACTATGACATAAAGATAAATCGGTCATGCTGACTACAAGAATTAAAGGATTGTCACAAATGGTGGACAAAATGATGAAGGAAGACAAACAATGATCAGAAGTGACAGCAATTATTTGAAAGAAGAAAACAATTTGCAAGAGTTTAGTTTGGATTTGAGTGATGTCCAATCTTATAATTAGAAATTTAATGGTTCTACAGCAATGTAATTGTGTGGTTCTTCTAGTTCTTTGTTTGGTGCCTGATGACTCGCTACTTTATAATAATCTTGAAAAAGTTTAATGTATCATGTAACTATGAAACGAATTTAGATGTCTGCACTCAAGAATTTTATGTATATTTTGCATTTTGATGAAGATATAAAATTTTCTTTTAAGATACGTTAGAATTACTGTTCATTGAAGAAAAAAGTAATTATTTAAAAAGTAACGCATTGATTGAAGTTGACTCAGGCCGAGATGCATAAGATTCTGTTTAAATTATCATTCCTGCCATCGTTGTGTAATAAGAAATATCCGTTTGCTCTTCCAAAAAAACAACGCTAAACACACCTTTCATTTCTAACTCCTTGAAATTCGGAGAGATTAAGGAAGGAAGACGCCATGACTAGCACCAGTAACTTCAATGTCTACAACATCAACATGACGAGCTTTCTTCTTCTTGTTTCTCTCATCATTGTCTCATATTCGTTCACCATCTCCTTGGCTTTCGAGTCCGAAGTTGGTATGTTCTTCATCTCCCCCCCCCCCATCTCTCGTTCTGGTCAAGCTGTTGAATTCTTCATTTTCACTGCCAGTTTTAGTGTTTACGTTGCTTTCAGATAATTAATATTCTACTATTTAGCGAAGATTAATACAGTTGTAATGTTGTAGAAAACCCAAATCACATTTGGGTTTTTGAAAGATTAATTTCTTGGTATCCTTCTGTTTTTTTTTTTTTTTTTTAGGGGGTGGGGGGGGATTCAGTCTTGAGGTTCATATATGTCTTGAAGGTTTTTTCTTTGATGAAATCCCATTTTCAGATGGACCTGCAGGTAGTCAAACTTGATCAGTAGGTAAACTTTGCATAGCTACAAGCCTACCAGTGTCCTTTTTACACCTGTAAGGTCACCTACTTGCTGACAAAATTAAATGGCTTTCTAATGGAGAAGATGTAGTGTTCTTGATCTCTGCATTTTTTTTTTTTAATTTTCATACATGCGGTGCAGAACCAGGAGATCATTTAAAATTTTGTCCAAGAACTTTCCAATTGTGCATTGTTTAGTGCAAAAATATTGATTTGTTTATACGCTTTTTCACATGCTTGAATAGTTATTTCACCATTTTCTTTTATTCTTTGCTTTGCAAGTTGCTCTAATTTAAATTCAATTCACGATTTACTTTTCTGAAAGAGAATCACTTTTAATTTTGCCATGTTCTTTACTTTGAAACCTGGATTACCTAGCCAAATCTGTGCTTCATGTCTTAGGAGCACAGAAAAGGTGGCAATTCAGAACCTCTCCATCAATTTAATTTTTTGGAGGCTTGTTTTGAAGACTTTTTGGTCAATTAGTAGAGTGATTCATTCCATATCATGAACGATTATCTTCATGGAATATATTCATTTCTTAATGAGTCCAATCAAGCTGGCCCCATCTAATTATTTCTTTTGATCAAACAGAGGATGAAACTCAATTTACATATGAAGAAGGAACTGAAAAGGGGCCAAAGAACTGGGGAAAGATTAATGCACATTGGGAAGCTTGTGGTAAAGGAAAAATGCAGTCTCCTATTGATGTTCTTGACAGAAGGGTGGAAGTTTTTCCGACTTTAGGAAAGTTGCGTAGAGATTACCAAGCAGCTCCTGCAGCTGTGAAGAATAGAGGACATGACATTACAGTATGCTACCTGTCCCTTCAATAATTCACTAATGCATTTATGAAGCAACTCATTCTACCAAACAAAATTTCAATTTAATCCACCTCTGCAATTATGGCATGCACAAGATCGTTGACCCTGTAAATATTGAACCCTATGAAGTTGATAATAAATTCATTGTTGATTGTTGACCAGAATTCAGGCTACAAAAGTATGCGTCACTAATGCCTGTTATTTGTTACTTGAGACTATGACTTTTTACCAAAAATAAAATGAAAATCCTATCACTCCATCTAAATTGAATTTCTCGTCAGGTGATTTGGAAAGGAGATGCAGGAAAAATTACAATTAATGATACTGATTACCAGCTGCAGCAATGTCATTGGCATTCACCCTCAGAGCATGCATTCAATGGTTCAAGGTTTGTTTGTTTGCCTTATTTATTATTGAAAATTAAAAATTTCACTTGATTACACCTTAATGAGAACTCTTCCACCGACTCCACTCAACACCCTTCAATCTTCTCACATGTATATCTAATGTCCATCCATATCTTTTTTTTCTGATTTTCGTTAAAAGGCATGACCTGGAGCTTCACCTGGTTCACTATAGCTCTCAGGGAGGGATAGCTGTTGTCGCAATTGTTTACAAATATGGTCGTCCTGACCGCTTCCTTTCAAAGGTATTGTCATGTATATCAACTAGTCTATCGGTCTGCACGTGTTTGGTGTCTGTCAATATGGTTTTTGTATTGAAATGTATGATATAAAGTATGATAGTAAAAGAAACCTTAACAAGACAAACTTTACATGAAGTTTGTTCTTTGAACTTATGTACAAGTTAATGGTTCGATTTTAATCTGTAAATATGGAGTTCTCTTTTTAGTGTTACCATTTCCCCTTTCGGCAGTTGCTCCGCCATATAAACCATGTTGACCATAGAGAGAGAGAGATGGGGATCGTCAACCCAGGAGATATCAAATTTGGGAGCAGAAAGTATTACAGATATATCGGTTCTCTCACAGTTCCTCCATGCACTGAAGGTGTTGTTTGGACAATAGTCATGAAGGTGCTTTTACCAAAACCTTCACACACTATTTCAGCTTCTATATATCTTCTTAATTACTGGTATAATGGATATGATTGTTCTGATGAGTTCTTCCATAAACAGGTCAGGACAGTTTCAAGGGAGCAAGTTAAAGCATTAAGAGATGCTGTTCATGATGTAAGTACTTTTAGTTTAGTTTAAGGATTCATTTCTAGTTAATATCTTTTTTATCATTTCAAAATTGAAGGAAATTAGTTGTTGTTTTTTTGGAAATGTGAATCTTCTGAAATGTGATGTTCTTCTGTATACAAGATCACAGCACTTCTACTGGTCAACTTCTCTTGGTTTCTTCTGTTTCAGGGATTCGAGGCAAATGCAAGACCAACTCAGCCATCGACTGGAATTCCAATGTACGAGTACACTCCAGGACAGAATGGGGCCTCTACCTAGTAGTAATATACTAATATAAACTGAAGAGAAGAATTTGAGGGGCCTACATAGCGCAACTTTTGCATACCATTTATTCAGATGGCAATTTATTTCCCTTATATATACATTTCAAATTTCAAAGCCTGTTTATCCTGGTGAAGAACTCAGGCAAGTTGTTGTGGACATTTCTGAGATCAATAAATGAAGACTCTTGAGCTATCAAGAATTATATCCATACAGGAAAGGTATTTCTTTACCACTTCCTGTGTTCTCATTAGCAGCCTGCTTCCTCTAAACCTCATCAGGCCCACCCTTGAGTAGATATCTGTGATAAATACAATAAAACCGTGATGAATTAGCTTCTTTTAGGAAAGTCATTTTTGTTTTTGAGCTCGACAGGCTTCCTTCAGGCAAGCCAACAATTTTAAAACGCCGCCTTGTGCCCGTTCCGGCGTGTGTAAATTCATTTACAGAAAATATGTTGCATGCTGTCAGGCTGTGATGAAGAGAAACTTGAAGCTGAGCAAAGAAAATGTCTTCAACAGCGAAATAAGGGAGGCAGAACTTAATTACATGTTGAAGAGACGTTAATGGCCATTTCTTCTTGAGAAAAAATCAGAGAGAGACTGAGCACCTGCTTGACGCTTGACGCTTCCTCCTGATATCTACTCGCCTGAGGGCAACAACTCTTCGGAGCTCAAAGCCTCTGGATTTGGATCCTATGAACAAGCGAAGCTCATCACCATATGACCGATGATTCCAACCCAAAGTCACTGAACCACGATTCACTTGCACACAATTTTAAGGATCGCTCATCTCTAGCACTCATTCATCATCCACTCTCTACATGATAGCTGTAAACTGGATACACAAATCATGCAACTATGTTTTTGCAGCAACACCAAAGTCAAAGCAGTTGATTAGATGATGTAATAGGAGAGTGTCACGGACTATGCCGCAGGTCAGTGCAGAAAAAAATTTAAACGCAGCCAAAAAAAATATCTAGGTACTGAAAAGATGTTTTTCAAAAAAATAGATTTTAATCATATGCTAAATAATATATTTATTTTACATTGGGTTAACCTAAATAGACTTATAAGAGTTCTTAAGATAATCATGAAAACAACAAAGTGAAAAGCTTAATTTTTAATTAATTTATTATTGAAAGATAAAAATTTTAGAAAAAATATCACATAACTAAAGAATTCTAAATAAACTTGAGTCAATCAAGCAAACTCATAATAAAAATCATTCACGTTATTGAATTCAATAAATTTTATATATTAAAAATTATTTTTTTATTTAATTATACGATGATAAAAATATGAGAATTTTTATATGAAATATTTTTTAAAAAAGGATAAAAATCATGTTAGACGCCTGTGGCTAAGATAACAAAAATATATCATTGAAAACAAATTATGAATTAATTTTGAGTTAAATAAAAAAATAAATCATCAATAACAAAAAATAAATAAAATTATATTTTTTCAAATAAAATATTAAACAAAAAATAAAAATAAATAATAACTTAAATATTACGGATGAATTTATTAAATTTATGATCTGGTTCAAAAATTTAATTAGGTTTAATAATTTTTTTATTAATTATTTTTAATCTAAATATAAAACAACAAAACTTAAAAATAGAAAAACAAAACCCAGGAACATTAGCCCAACTTGGATTTTTTTTAATTTCTTAACAAGTCGTACGTCCTTTTTTTAAAATAAAACAGCAGACCATCATCTATTTTGTATAGAATTCAGTGACCTCTGGTCATGGGAAAGCAGGTATTGGCTTTTTTTTGTTTGAAAACTCATTTTAACTTATTTTTTTATTCAAAACACATAAAAAAACAACCTAAATACCTTAATAAACCTTATTTATAACCTTAAAGAACCTGAAATATAACTTAAAAAACTTAAATCAACCCAAATTCAAAAATATTTTCAAAATTAAATTTATTTCTTTAAATAAATAAACATCCAGATAAAACTCGAAACTTATACACTCCGATTTCACGATGCAGGAGGGTTAGTTTATGTTAATTAATGGTTTCGCTTTCTCCCAAGATATTTTATATACATACATATAGTTATCAGCCACGGATCATAGAAACTTAATTGATTTATGGTCAAATTTGTACACGCTGGCCCCTTCCTTCATTTCTGTCATAATTGTTTTGTTTTTTTTTGGAATTTACTTGTCGAAGAAGAGAGTGACTTTCGTGGAAATACATGGAAAAGAATCTGAAACCTCGACAGTAAGTAGTGCTGATTCAGAAAAGTGCCGCGTGTGTCGGTGAGTGATTGCTAAAATACCAAACTGCCTACGATGCTCCACCACCCCCATGATATAACTGGATTATAAAATAAAGAACCACAATTATCTCCCATGTCGCCTGGACTTTACCTTTTTTTATCAGAAGAAATCATACATTGCATTGATGCTGCCTCTGTACGACCTCTTCTAATTCAAATTGAGAGGCGCCCCTACTGAATAAATTATTCTCCCAGGAAAGACCCTTAATTTTCCTCTGACCCTGTCCTAACTGCAACGATGCTCAGCAAATTGAAGATGATAAAATTGTGGGGATGGTGACATTTAAGTTGAAGATTACAAAGCACGACATAGTTGGAAATTAGCAAGCTTGAAACCATAGGAATGAAATGACAATAACCATACATCAGAGTTCAAAGATTTAAGGTAGAGATAGAGGTATTGATCTGCAAACTTGTATCCACAAGACCCTTAAAACAGTTTTTAGTTTTTACAACTAAAACCAGATACACAAGATGATGCTAGGTGAAGAAAAAAAGATGTGTACGACACAGAAAGTACATCACCGGCTGGTGCCGATTTAGCTTTCAATCCCCATCTATGCAATGAGGAATGGAAGAACAGCTAGCATGAAATTCTCGTAAGTAAAACTTGCTGAACCAGAGTATGTGGTATCCCTCTCTTTGAACTTCTCAGTCAGTCCCTGAAAAGAGATGATCAACCATGCCACACGTTAGAAGTCTGGAACATTAAACATGTCAAGGTTAAGAATGTTGTTAAGATCTGGAACTCAGCTTTTAATGCACATTCATATTCAAGCTTCGATTTGTATTAATTTTTTTCAGGCTTCAGTAACTCATTCTATTGTATACAGAACTCTGTGTATTTAACTTGTACTTGACATAGGGCAAAATAGAGTAAAGATCCTTGATACACCTAAATACTCCTATAATCTTAGTGTAAAGCTCACCTTGACAGTCAGACAGCATCTGCATTCCACAAGAAAAGAAGAAAGAAAAAACCATATTAGAGATGCTCAGCAGAGGTCAGAAAAGTAAACGTTCTCAAACAAAACCAACAAAAAGAGATCAAACAACTAAAGGGACAGAACACGAGACAAAGAAAAACATACTCGATGAAATTGTCGTATTCAATGGCCTTGTTCCTTCCTCCAGTTTTATCAAACTTAGATACCAACAAATCCAAAACAACAGGTGAGACGGCAAATCCTAAACTCAGAAGTGCCTCTCTCAGCTCATTAATATCAATCTTCCCACTCCTGTCCCTATCAAATCTCTCAAAGATTGCCTGTATAGCAAAAACAACCAAATCCCACAAAAACAACAATAAACATTTCTAATCCAAAAATAAATATAAATTTAAAGACCTTCCAATTCAAAACCTCCAAAAGCTTACCCTCCAGCTCTGCAAGCTGTAAAACAGATCAGTGAATTCCTTAGGTCCTGCATTAACGTTTCAAAAAATAAATATATAAATCAACGTGGTTCCTGCATAAATCTGCAAAGCTCCTAAGATTACGAATATACCCTTGCAAATTGCACTACAACATCAAAATATTTGAGGGCAGATTCAGCATTTTCAAAAAGAGGAAACGCGCAAGCAATAAAGGCATATCGGCCCATTACTGATCAGCTGAAAGCAGCTTAAAAGGCGCTAAAATATGGGGAAAGGACGAAACTGGCCCCAGTGATCAAGACCTCACTGAACAATCAACGTCCAGTTACACCGCAGTTTCGTCCATTCAGTGCAAAGAAAAAAAAACACCGGTCGTACATTGGGGCAAGTTCCAGGACCATTGCAGTAACATATGCGTGAATTAACAAAAAATATCAACCCGGCTCAAAATAGCAAAACCACTAACATGCGCATGAATGGAAAACTGTGCAAATCAAGGACTCACCGATCTTCCTGGCGTTGGTGTTTGTAAATAGATACATGAGAAGGTGAACAGTCCTCAAGCTGAAGCTCTGATTATAGCCCGATAAGGCTCTCTGCAGTTCTTTGTCATCAATTATCCCGCTACCGTCCTGATCGGCGACTTGAAAGCAGGCGACGATGCTTGGGTCGGTCCCTGGAGGGAAGGTGGAGGGCAAGAGAGCAGCAAAGGGGCTGCTTCCGTAGGGAGCAGGAGGATAGCCACCAGGTGTGGAACCTTGGGGTTTGTCCTTTGGAGGCTTGGTGCCGGGAGGGGGAGCTGCGTAGGGGGAGCCATAAGCTTGCGCGGTGCCGTATGGAGCAGCATGTTGTGCGCTGCCGTATGGAGCAGTAGGTTGTGGTGCGGTGCCGTATGGAGCAGAAGGTTGTGGTGGTGCGCCGTAAGGGGAGGAGTATGGCGCTGCAGAACCGTAAGGTTGGGATTGTTGTGATGGCGGTGGGCCTTGGCCGTAGCCGTAGCCAGCTGGTTGTTGAGGGTAGCCTGACATTTCGATTTTGGAGTTAGGAGAGAGATAGAGAGGAGCAATGCTTTTCGGTTTTGTGAGGTTTGGGCCTTTGGGGATTTATTATATAGGATAAGGCATTTCTAATTTGGTATTTGTCAGCGGATTTTTGTGGAGGTTATGTAAATTATTTCGAATCTGTGGTCATTTTTGTTTTATGTTCTCTTTTTATTTTTTTATAAATTAAAATGAATTTTGATTTTATATGTAAATTCAATTTTGATATGATTTTTTTTTCACGTGGACTGATTTCATGAGAAAAATATGAGAGGAAAAAGTAACATGAAAAATATTCATTGCATTCACGAAGTTAGTTTGACGATGAAAATTATATTCGTCAAAACCGAGGTTTGACTAATTGTACCTCAATTATTACACTGTTTTTTTTTTTTTTAATCACGAACGTGTTTTGTGTTCTCAGAATTCGTACATGTTCCATCCACATCTTTCCTATTATCAATCATTTGACCATAAAGTCCCTTGTTAATTTGATTTTTCATAACGTTTACGAGATTATTTTGCAGTATAAGGTTGTTTGGGAATATAATTGTAATTAATTTTTAAATAAATTTTTATGTTAAAATATATATTAATGATATTTTTTTATTTTTAAAAAATTATTTTTAATATTAATATATAAAAATAATTTTAAAATACTAAAAATATATTAATTTAAAGTAAATAAAAAGATTTTATTTTTTTAAAATGTTTTTAAAATACAAAAACAAACATTCCTATTTGTAATGTTATTTTTGCCTCCATAAAAAGATTATATATGTGTGTGTGTGTGTATATGTATTAATTTTAAAACTAGATTCAAGTTAACTTTAAAAATTAAAAAAAAAATCAAGATGATATTATTTAAAAAAAAATAAAAAGTTAACAATAATCAAGTTTTGATGGGTTAGGCTTGACTCATTAAGTCAATTCAAATTTTGATTATGTTGAATAATTTTTTTTTTAATTTTAATAAGTTTATATTCTTAGTTGATCAAGTTTGGAGTTGAATTATATAATCGATATGAGTTTTAAAATATTTATATATATTTATTTATGTTGACGAATAATAAGGTAAAAAGGATTAAGAAGTTGTTTTAAACTTCTTAATTTCCAGCAATGTGAATTATATAGAAATTTTATACCCTCTGATTATCATCCTTTACAGCTTGGGATTTGAAAATCCCCTATAAATCGGAAGGATGGTGAGGATTGAGAATCAATTAACGTTTCTCCTCTCGCTGGAGTGTGTGTATGGAATATTTTGTGAGTGTTTTGTAATATGTGTACATAATTTTGTAGAAGTTTTTTAAAATTAAAATAGTTTTTTAGTTTTGTTATTTTTATTTTTAACATTAACATATCAATATAATTATAAAAAACATATAAAATGTATCAATTTAATACTTTTTTATAAAAAATATATTTTGAAAAATAATGAATTGCAAAAACAAATACACCCTTAATATAATGCAAAATTAATTATTTAATTGAACAATTACTGAAAAGGGAAAAATTCAGTTAAATCAATATATTAATTCGCAACATTTATAAATTAAAGGATGGGTTAGAAACCTAATGAATTCAAACATTAAAATTAATATAAAAAATTTATTTTTCTGAATAAAACAAAATGTGTTCTAAAAATTATTAGAAAAGAGAAATCATACTTTCTACCAAAGCTGATAAACTAATCAATCCGATAAGATTGGGGGGTGGGGGGGTCCTTTTTGGTTATTTACTAAAATCTCCTTTTGGAGGGGGGGGGGGGGCTGCGGACCCCGTGATTTTGTTTTTGTTTGCCTTCTTTAATCACGCGGCTCTCTGAGAGTTTTTTTTTACTTTTTTTTAAGTATGGTTACAGTTATTTTTAATATTAATTTTTATATTAAAATGTATTAAAATAATATTTTTTATTTATAAAAAATTATTTTAAAATCAACGTATCAAAACGATTCAAAAAATATAATTTTTTTAATATAATTTGCATCGTATTCTCAAATATTCTATTTATTTGAGAGTGTAGTTATATTTGCTTTATAAAATAGTTTTCATACCGAAATATATCAAAATAATATTTTTATTATTAAAAAAAATTGAGATCAACGCATCAAAACAATCCAAAACATATAAAAAATTTATTTTTAATAACAAAAATTAAATTTTTAAAAAATATGAGTACAACCACATTTATAAACACTAATAATCTTTTTATATTATTTAATTATATAAAGGAAGTTGTTCAACAGAACACATTTTGTACTTCAATCGTTTTATTTTAAAAGGAGATAGATACAAGAGAAGAAAAAGTTTAGATATTTATATTATGTCTTGTGGATCCCATTTTTATTTATTTTTATTTTATCATTTATTTATACAATTTTTTAAGGGAGAAGTTATCTTGAATCATAAAAATAGAAAAAAGAACAGGAAAAAAAATAGAATTTTATTGTACTCATTGAACATCGCACGTGTATAGTTTCAATAGAAAAAGGAAAAATAAAAACGTTGGTGACCCAAGGGGAATCAAAAGGAGTCAATTCTGCAATGGCAACTCCTTTTTTTTAAAGTATTTTTTTTTTAAAAAAAAGACCCACTCGATCTTAACACTATTCACGCGGTCAAGTTTCAATTTAACTAGGTGAATCAATCTATATATCAATCCATTGAATCACTTGGATTTAATAGGGTCGAAGCGTGAGCAACATGTTTTTTTAAAAAAAATAATTATTTAATTATAAAATCAAATATGATGTATATTGAAATCTTTTTAAAATATTGATAAAGTGATATATTAAATAGCATATTTTAAAAAAATAACATTAAATCGACTCGGATTAACATGTTAAATTTATGACTTGAGTCGGTAAACTGTGATAGCTCTATAGAAAACAAATCAAAGTAAATTATGAAAGATAATTCCTAATCAACTCAATATCAAAAGATAAAAATAAAAAAAATAAATACTTCATTAAAAGATGACAAATTTAACATAGGTCATGAGATGACGATAACATCATAAAAACAAATTAATAAAAAATTATGAAATTCAATTTTCAACCAACCTTAATGTTGAAGAATGAATTAAAAAAATTAATTAAAAAAATAAAAAAAATACACGGATCAGCTCATGTTAACTTGCTAAACTTGCGATCTAAATTACGAGATTCAGATAACATTATAAAAGACAAATAAAAAAAAATCATTAAAGTTAATTTCTAACAAATCCAATGTTGAATGTTAAAGTCGAGACATAAAAAAAAAATCCATGAAACAGGGATAACTCTATCTGCAAAAAGTAAATTAAAAAAAAGATAAAGCCTAATTCACAAATAACCTAGTATAAAATGTGAAATTAAAAAAAAATAACTCAATAAAAATAAATAGAGTCAACCTAAGTCTCAAATTATTAAATTTAGATAACTCCATAAAAAAATAAAAAGGAGAAAAAAAAACATAATCAACCTAGATTAATTTGTTAACGTTGTGACTCGGATCATGAAATCAAAACAATCTTATAAAAAACAAATAATAAAAAATACAAAGCTTAATTTTTAACTAATCAAGTATTGAATGGTGAAATAAAAAAAATAACAACTAGAAAAAACGGTTCAAGAAAAATAACATGAATAAATTTAGATTAACCTATTAAACTCATCATGAGGTCAAAATAAATTTATAAAAAAAATAAAATAAAAAGCATGGAGTTCCTCTTCTCATAAATCTAATATTGAATATTAGAATCAAGAAAAAGAAAAAATAAATCTATGAGGCTAGTATAAATCTAATATAAAAAATAAAAAATTTACAAAATGTAATTACCAAAATAACCTAATATTAAATAATAAATTAAAAAAATAGATTATTGAAGAGTTAAATTAAAAAATATAACACCCTATTTTAATAAATAATATGTTATGATGCGGTTATAGTAATTTGGAAACTCCCACCCTTTAGTGTTTTTGTTAGTAATTAATTAATAATAACTATGGATAAAAGTTAATCAATCACAAAGGATGATGGGCAAGAGTGTAAATTTGAGTCTGTAAAAAAGGGACAACTGGACCGTGTGTAATCGCCCCCGACCCATAGCCGTCGGCGTCACCTCTGCGAATCAACATCTTGCTTCCACATGGCCACTTGTAAGCGGCGACATGACAAACGAGGTTGACTTTCAACAGTCTCGTGGAATCGCGTCAATTCGATTTTTTCTTTTGCACAGTACCTTTGGGCTACACACGGTTTCAGCCCAATTATTTTGAAAACTAGGGCTCTAGATTTGACCACTGAATCTGAGAGTTGACCAGTCAACTCAATTCAAAGGCTATCATGCTAGATTTTGAATTGATGGCCATCTTTTGTTTTCCCTCTGAACATTCTAATTTTGAAGCTTGTCTCTGTAAATCATTGCACGAGCTCACCTCCACAACGTAATGGGTTCTCCCATCATCCATGCCTTGATGGTGAGCTCTGCCCCCCCCCCCCCCCTCTCTCTCTCTCTCTATATATATATATATATATATATATATTCTATTACAAAATGGGAAAAGTAATTAATTGATTATAAACATTGAAATGATCGCTGACGATCTCCGTAAGCAAAACCGGATCTGGAAAAATAAAAAATTAATTCCCTCTTGATTATGAATATCTTTGTATATCATATTTATTTCATTGCATGATATGCATTTAAGGAATTTAAAAAATTGCATACCATATAAAGCAATACACAATATCTGTATTTCCATATTCTTAATTAATATATAACTGTTTTCTGAAAAAAGAAAGGTGCAGTCCCGAAGAACAACTCAAATTTGCACTATAAATATGTATTGGTGATGAGAATACGAGGGATCGATAGAGTATCTCAAATTTTCCAGGAGAAAACAAAAGGTATTCACAATATAAACCAGATATAATGGCAACAGTTTCATTCAAGTCTGGTCTATTTATCATCTTCTTCGTCGTCGCAGCAGCAGGTAATAACTCTCCATGATTTCTTGTGATGGCAATATTCATTCTTTTAAGTTGCTGTTATATTTTGATGGTTTTAACAGATATCAAGAATATTTACAGGTTTCATCTTGGATGCCGAGGCACGAACAAGAAAGGTGGATTGGTGTCAAAAACCGATTCAATGTGTAGGTGCCTGTGCATCTTACTGCTCAACCTGCAATTGCTTGAATAACAAGTGTGTTTGTGGTATTGAACCCTCGTCACACGATTCTGCGACGCCCAGATCCAATCCTAGATCAGAGCTTCATTATTAACAACAAGTCTCCAAAGAGATATTTATCTATGTTTTAGAGAAATGGGATCAAAGTGTTTCATCTCAGTGATTGTTTTGTAGTGTTCATCGGGAGAGAGATGGTCAATCTCTATAGTAATATTAAGTGACTGCTCCAGTTGCAAAACATTCTTCTTCCTTGTCTGTTTTTTTTTTTAATAAAAACCTATAATAATTGCACCAAATATTAAACGTTGAGACCAAAATATAAGTAATTACACCTGGATTGGTTTTTTCAAGCAGACACGAGTAGCAAAGAAATAATTCAAAAGAGATTTCCTTAACAGAGGAGAACAAAGAGCAGTGCAAGATAACCTCCATTGGTCTGCTCTCTTGCCTTTTTAATTCTTTTCATTTTGATTTTTATACTAGAGGTGATAAAGTATATTTTAGTCCTTATAGATTAAGAAATGATTCATTTGAACCCTTTGTCCTCAACTCTCCTCGGGAAGCCATGGGCGTTTTATCAACCGGAATCACTAACCATGTCCCTGTTATTGCAAGGACTTGAGGACATATAGTTGGAACGTTGAAGCTCAAATCCCTCATTCTCTGAGTTACCATTGCACTGCTCCATGGCAGTATTAGTGTTAATTGTCAAACATATAGTTAATTACATGCAAAACTAAAGTATCCCTGATAGTTTTTTTTTCCACTGCCCTACCATAAACTCGACTGATCAATGAAAAAAACCCGAAGTATATTACGATAAAATGGCTTTTGATCGGTCTGCGTAGAGAATTTTAGACTTTCTCGCCTAGTAGGAAATTGAAAGCACGATCTTCGATTAACCAGTAAAGAAAGAAAGCTCTTTTGGTAGGGCAGTGACCGGGAAAGAAGATTATGCAATTCAGTATTGTGAAATGTTGGCAATATGTAGGGAGCGTGTATGATTTAGTGGTTATGGTTATTTTTGAAAATATTTTTTTGTTTGAAAATGTAGTAAAAAAATATATATTTTTTATTTTTTAAAATTAATTTTTAATATTAATATATCAAAACAATTTAAAAATATTTTTTTAAAAAATTATTTAAAATAAAATAAAAAACCCAACGAGACCCTTTCCATTGCAGGAAAGGCTATTGGACGAGGTTTTCACACTTTTTTGTCTTCTCCTTGTCATAACACCGTAAATGATAAGTGTGACACCATATGATACTTTAAAGCTACTAGCTTTTTTTCTTTTTCTTTATGAAATTTTGAAGGACCATTTAATTAATTAAAAATTTAAAAAAATCAATATAAAAAATAGTCATACCAAATGCATGGGCTGGGCGACCCAGCATTCATGCAATTAAAAAGAAGCCTAAGAGTGTGGGTATGAAGCAAGTTCGCTTGTTTAGTTCATTTCTAGTTTTATTATTTTTTAAAAGGTAGTTGTAAGCCCATTGTTATTATTATTTTTTTAAAAAAATAAATGACATGTGGCTGCTGGCTGATGGCCAGCTCGGAATCTAGGCACCACTTTAGTGGTTGGAAATTCTGAAGTGTGGTTTTTTTTTAATATATTTTTACTTAAAAAATCTTAAAAAAAACACTGTAAAAAATCAATATAAACCACCTAACAATCTCAAAATAATTTAAAATAACTAAAAAAAAATAAAGATCAGTCAAATATCAACAATCAAAATCAAATTTAATATGCTTATCTTATTATGTTTGGAGGGAAAAACACTATTATCAAATTTTTATCGTAAAATGAAACATTTTTATATAAAACTTAACCATTTTAGTGATTAAAATCATGACAACCAACAACTTTTTAATTTTTATATGTCTTCTAGCGAGTTTCTCTTTCCTTTTTCTAATCTATAAAGTAATAAATAAATAAATTATTTTTTTATACTAAAATAAAAATTATTGCAGATTATAAGCATATTTTTTATCACGTTTAATTTTTTAATCTTCTAACGTTTAATATGATATTTTTAGCATAATTCTAAATGTGATTAGGCTGTAGATGGATGTTCTTGAAAGGGAAAAAAAAAAGTTGAAAAAACCAAGAAAAAATAATAAAAGCTTCACTATTGATATAGTTTTCCAATTTTTTCTTAAGTATGGTAATTTAATAAATGGATGCTTGTAACTTGTAAGCATGCAAGGCTCCGCTAAGGATGGCAATGGAACGAGTTATACCTTTCTCATCTCGATCTCATATTAATTGAGTTTTGGAGAGGAAAGCTTTTTTCTTTCGGGCTTGGCCATTAATTAAAAAAAAATATCTTCTTACAATCAATATTTGATAGTTATTAACCAGCGAGAAATTAATATTAAATACATATAAATATTGAATTTTACCATAAATCTCATTGATAGTTAAATATAAATATTTTAAAAACAATTATCCTTGATTCATTTAAGACAAAGGAGAAAAAATACCTATAATCGAGTCTAGGTTTCCTACGGAGAGGGAGGGATGTGTTCTGTCTTTCTCTTTCATAGTTGAGATTATTTTTAATTTGGTTTGATTTTTATAAAAAAATAATTAAATTAATTTTATTTTTTTAAAATTAAAACTGAATTAAAACTAGTTTAAATTGATTGGTTTTAATTTTTTAGTATAATCACCAATTTAAATCAATTTGACTAGATTTTTTTCGGTTCGGTTCGATTTTTTCGGTTTAAGTTTGATTTTTTCAGTTTTAAATTTATAAAACTAAAATCGAACCAAATCAGTTGATTTTTTTTAAAATTTTAATTAGTTTAATTAATTTTTTTTATGATTTAATTTTTTCAAATATTTTTTTTCAATTTTTTCTATTTAATCGGTTTTATCACTCCTGATGCCCCATTTCCATTTGCTTATCAGGGAAAAATGCTCCCCATACTAAAATCATAAAAAAATACAAAAACAAAATACAAAATAATTCTTAAACGCGAAAACAAAAACTCCGTGGGCTCTCAAATCCTCGCTGGGTGTTTGTTGCCACGTGTAAGAAGTACCGCAAACATCAGGACTCCTCTAATCTACAGTCAACTGCATCAAAACCCAACCTCTCACTGTCTCCTAAGTCCTATCCCTTCTGTTCCCAGAGAATAAATCTCTTCAATCTCCTTCGACTTTGAAGGCCTCAAGAAAATTAATTCGAAAATTAAAATTAAACAAAAAGAAAGGAAAAAAACATTAAAAGAAAAACGTTAACAAAATGGCACCCCCTCGGCGCACGTTAGCACCTCGCGATGCTTCCTACACCGTCTGTGTCACCCACGGTCCTTCTCTTTCGCTCTCTATCCTACGCACCCCCTTAGCCTTTCTACTCTCTTCACTTCTTCTTCTTTCTCTTAAGAACAAAATTCCTATTAGGGTTTCGTATTTTATCTTTTCCTTTTCTCTCTCTAAAAAAACAGAGAGACAGGACATAAGTCTGTCGTATGTTCTTCAAAAGCCTAAGCTTTCATGGACAGCAGGAGACAGGCCAAGGACTCGCTTTCTTACTCCAATTTGTTCAACCTTGAGGTTTGTTCACATGGGTTTTTGGTTTTCTCAATTGGGTTCTTTTTAATTTTTTGAATAACTTACTCTTTTTTCCTTTTTAGATTGGATTAACTAGTTAGTTTTGGGATTTGGGAAGAGGGGTTTATTGAAATGTGTTGAATTTGCATTTTCTTTGTGTTTTTGGTTAATGTTTGATTTTGTGGATTTTGGATTGTGGGTTTTTGTTGCTTGTTTTTAGTCTTTGGTGAACTTCAGAGTTCCACAACCAGATGATGAATTTGATTATTATGGGAATAGTAGTCAGGATGAGAGCAGAGGTAGCCAAGGTAACTTAATTTACTGTTTTGAATGTTTTATTTTGTATTTTGATTGGAATTACTAGGAACCAGTTCGGTTTTTGTGCTTCTATACGCTTAATAACTGTTGAGTTTCATAAACTCATTGTTTGTATAAGTCTATTGTTTCTGAAAAACTGTGATTTTTGGAGGTGAATTGAGCTGGAGAGAAGTGTATTTATGTGTTTGTGCAATGTGGTTGGCTATGTACAGGTGGAGCAATGTCAAATTTTGTTAATGGGAATCTATCGGAGAGAGAATTGAGTTCAGGGAAGAGAAAGAGTTGGTACAACAACAGTGAGGGAGAGGAGGAAGACGGATATTCGGGGGCACACATAACTGAGGAACAGTATCGCTCAATGTTAGGAGAACATATCCAGAAGTACAAGAGGAGGTATAAGGATTCCTTGTCAAGTCCTGCACCTCCTCCTCGGATGGGGATTCCCGTTCCGAAGAGCAGTTTGGGTGGTTCTAAAACTAGGAAGCTGGGAAGCGAGCAGCGAGGGGGTTTATATGATATGGAAACCACATCTGAATGGGTCAATGACATTGTACCATCAAAACGCGGAGACTATCATGAACCAGAGTTCACGCCCAAGTATGTCTTAGCATAATGAGCATTGGAATGTATAAATTCTCGAATACTTGCATGATGGCTATATTCATTTTTTATTGCTTGGAAAGGTAATCTTTTTAAATATTTTGCAGAATATACTATGAACCTCCTTATTTGGATATTGGGGATGGTGTCACTTATAGGATACCCCTCTCTTATGATAAGCTGGCGGCATCATTGAACTTACCAAGCTTCTCAGATATGCGGGTGGAGGAATTTTACTTGAAGGGCACCTTAGATTTGGGTTCCTTGGCGGCAATGACAGCCAATGATAAAAGGTTTGGACTTAGAAGCCGAGCGGGGATGGGAGAGCCCCAGTTACAATATGAGTCACTTCAGGGAAGGTTGAAGGCATTGGCAGCTTCTAACTCTGCTGAGAAATTCAGTCTCAAGATATCTGAAGAGGCATTGAATTCCGCAATCCCAGAGGGGGCAGCTGGAAATATAAAACGCTCTATTTTGTCAGAGGGTGGTGTAATGCAGGTTTGCTATGTTAAAGTTTTGGAGAAAGGAGACACATATGAGGTTTGTGCCCAATTTTGAACTATGAGTAAGCTATGAGAATAAGTGTCTTTTAGTTCCAATGCAGAGCAGTTGATGACATTTTTTTAATTATTATCTCTTTTTCCGAGATGCAGATTATTGAGCGGAGTCTACCTAAGAAGCCAAAAATAATTAAAGACCCTTCTGTTATTGAGAGGGAGGAAATGGAAAGGATTGGTAAAGTTTGGGTAAACATTGTGAGAAGAGATATACCTAAGCATCATAGGATTTTCACTACGTCTCATCGGAAGCAACTAATTGATGCAAAGAGGTTCTCAGAAAACTGTCAAAGAGAGGCATGTATATATCATGTGGTTTTCACAGTTTTTTTTTTCTTGTATTTTTCATCTATGGATGATCTCCTTATTTCAGCTTTATAGTACTACACTTCTGTATATCTTAGTAACAGTTGCTTTTATTTTCCAGGTCAAATTGAAGGTTAGCAGATCACTCAAAATAATGAAGGGTGCTGCAATTCGCACTAGGAAGTTAGCTAGAGACATGCTACTGTTTTGGAAGCGAGTGGATAAGGAGATGGTATCTTTCTGATTTCTTGCTGAACTCTCTTTAAGTTTTCATATAATGGTCTTCTACAGTATATGCCATATCACAATTAAGAGTCCCAAATATAACATGTTATAAGAGTACATTCGCCCATGGAAACTCTTTTATCTCTTCCCTGTGGCTTCTGTTAATCTGTCCATGGAGGTTTTAAAGGTGTGCGCTGAAACTGACATGGTTATTATCCTGGGTCATTGGCTGGTATGACAGTAAAAGTCTTGAGCTTGCCAGCATGGGCCGTGGATTCTAATCTTTAGATCAGTAGTTTCATCTGACATTTTTTGAAAGCAAGGCTGTTCCAAATTTAGCCTGTCAGGAATCCATTTTACATATATGCAGATTGAGCATTTTAACCTAAAACCTCCTATCTTTAGTGATTTGGGCCTGTGGAAAGTGAATAAACAACCTGGTTATTAATCTGGTGGAATCTTTTTTTCTTTTGGGAGCTCTAGTGGGATACAGTTTACTGGCATATCCGATTTTAAGCGGAGTGATTAATATTTTTCTGTGATATAACTTTCAAGCTAACAACTGAAAAACTGCTCTACAAAAGTCATCCTTGCCTTTTTTTTTCCTTTGGTTATTTATTTATTGCTTCTCTAACTGTTTGCAACATTGAAAATGCCTTGCCTTGCAGGCAGAGGTGAGGAAAAAGGAGGAAAGAGAAGCTGCAGAAGCTTTGAAGCGTGAACAAGAGCTCAGGGAAGCAAAAAGACAGCAGCAAAGGCTCAATTTTCTCATACAACAAACAGAACTGTTCAGTCATTTCATGTCAAACAAACCAAATTCACAGCCGTCAGAAGCTTTGCCAATTGCAGATGAAAAGACAGATGATCAAGTAATGGATTTTAGCACTGCTGAAGCTGGACCTGATCCTGAAGAAGATCCTGAGGATGCTGAATTGAGAAAAGAGGCTCTCAAAGCTGCTCAAGATGCAGTCTCCAAGCAGAAACTGTTAACAAGTGCTTTTGATACTGAGTGTTCAAAGCTGCGTGAAGTTGCTGATATTGAGGGACCTATAACTGATGCCTCAGTTGCAGGATCTAGCAACATTGATTTGCAGACACCGTAAGTTTTTTTTAGGTTGCCCTTTCTTCTTAGTAGTAACAAGTTGTGAAAGATTCTTTTTTGTTTTCAGTGTCTTCTTTTTGAACATTGGCATAATTTTAATGAGCTTATCATGACCATTACTTGCAGCTCCACCATGCCTGTTACATCTACAGTTAAGACACCAGAGTTGTTTAAAGGCAGCCTTAAAGAATATCAGTTGAAGGGTCTTCAGTGGCTGGTTAATTGTTACGAGCAGGTAATGGAAACTCTACACCAGTACCGTATAATATTTTTCTATTGAATTCATTACTCATCTCGTGGAAGTCCATGTTGTCTCAGGGCTTAAATGGTATACTGGCTGATGAGATGGGCCTTGGAAAGACTATTCAAGCCATGGCATTCTTGGCTCATTTGGCTGAGGTGATTATTCTTGTCATGGTACATTTCAGAATTTTTTTTTATTAGTCTCATACTAACTTAATTGCTGCACATAGGAAAAAAATATCTGGGGTCCTTTTCTGGTTGTTGCTCCTGCTTCTGTCTTGAATAACTGGGCTGATGAAATCAGTCGTTTCTGCCCTGACTTGAAAACCCTTCCATATTGGGGTGGGCTTCAAGAGCGAATGGTACTTCGGAAAAACATTAATCCAAAACGCCTTTATCGAAGGTAATTTTCTTGTAACACTTATCTATCGCTTTCATAAAGATAGATTAATGGGTAGTTCAATGGAGAGGATCACATAATTGGACATGTTCTACGTGTATCAAGATAAAAGGGGTACAACTTGCAAGGACCACATCATACTTATTCTTTCTGGATTTTTTTTCCAGTGGATTTCTAGGAACATAAAGGGTTCTGTTTTTTATAACATGACTAGGAATTTTTTGAACTTATGGGCTGAGTTCTGGCATAAGACAGGAGTATCAAAATAGCATTCTCCTCTGCATTATTTTTAATAGGTTAAAGCTATTGGAATATCAACTTCTTTTGACTATATACAAATAAAAGAAAACCAATATGCATATTAAAATCGCATCTGCAAGCACTTTGGAAGCATTAGAGTTTTGGTTTCTAAACTAATTTCCTACAAACTAAGCCTTGGAGTATTTTTGTAGTTCACTCCATTCGTGTCTTAAGCCAGCTTTTAAGATACTTCATCCAAATAATTTTTTGTTCTATTTCTCATGTCACTAAATTAAACATTTGCCACACTTTATCGCAACATTAGTAACCGATCATTTTCTTTCTTGCCAGGGAGGCTGGTTTTCACATTCTCATTACCAGCTATCAATTGCTAGTGTCTGATGAGAAGTATTTTCGGCGTGTGAAATGGCAATATATGGTACTAGATGAGGCCCAGGCTATTAAAAGTGCCAACAGGTTCTCAACTCTATAACCAGAGTTCATTTAGTATAATTTTCTGATTAATCATTGTTTCAAGAGCAATGTCATGTTTGAATGAGTTTGCTTTTTTCTTCCATTCAAACTCTTGATGTCAAAGAGAAATCTTCCTATGATTTTTTATTTTCTGTCTTTCCAAAGCATAAAAAAGGAGAGAAGAAACACGTTACGCTCTTACTCTCATCTGATGACTGGATACTTTTGACAGTATAAGATGGAAGACACTGCTCAGTTTTAATTGTCGTAATCGACTACTGCTGACTGGTACACCAATTCAGAATAACATGGCAGAATTGTGGGCCCTCCTACATTTCATCATGCCCACATTATTTGACAGCCACGAACAGTTCAACGAGTGGTTTTCTAAAGGGTATGTTTCTATGCTGCAGTCAATGCTTGTTTTTTGAACATGCTACACCTAAAATCGAACTTCTATTTTGTTATCAGAATTGAGAATCATGCAGAACATGGAGGTACTTTAAATGAGCACCAGCTAAACAGATTGGTGAGTATGATTTATTGCTTTTTATAGGTTTCCATTGCCTCCACAATCAATAAATTGTTTGTTAGATGTGCATCCTGCATAATTCTGTACAATAAAAATGTGATGCAGCATGCTAGTGGATCATGCAAAACATGAAAAACATCAAACTGTTCTAAAATGATGAACTGCCTCATGAATCCTTCAAATTCTTGTGAACTAGTGTGGGTCTTATGTGAGGCTTTGGATGTTTTAGAGGAAGGTACGGATGCAAGTAAATGCAATTCTCTGTTTTTGTTTGGTTTTCATGTGTTCCCAATGTGTCCATGGATTTCATTCACTACCATATGTAACTTCATAATTTTTTATGCTTGCTACTTAGAGGAATTCTGTGTTGATTGAATGCAATGCAGTGGGGACTTTTTTTAGTCATAAGAAAGATCTTCCTAGTACCTTTTCTTACCCTTTCTGGAACTTGTACTACTGTTTTCCCTCTATGGTAGCTGACTTATATTTTGTTCTTTACTTTGACAGCATGCAATTTTGAAGCCTTTTATGCTGCGACGTGTGAAGAAAGATGTGGTTTCTGAGTTAACTAGGAAAACAGAAGTTACTGTACACTGCAAGTTGAGCTCTCGACAACAAGCTTTCTATCAAGCTATTAAGAACAAGATATCTCTTGCTGAGTTGTTTGATAGCAATCGTGGACATCTTAATGAGAAGAAAATTATGAATCTCATGAACATAGTCATTCAGCTGAGAAAGGTATGCTACTAATTTGCTGGGGGTTTCTCATATTCTATTCCATAATGTATACATTATACAATTATGTTATGTGAATATTTGAATAATATGCTATTTTATTGTTTTTGTACCAAAAATTGAATGTTCTATTTGCATGATGGTAGGTTTGTAACCATCCAGAGTTGTTTGAAAGGAATGAGGGAATCACATATTTCTATTTTGGAGAGATTCCTAATTCTTTCTTGCCCTCTCCTTTTGGGGAGTTGGAGGACATACATTATTCAGGAGGTCGAAATCCTATTACCTATAAGGTACTTTCTTGAGTTGTTTTGTTTGTGTTTTAGAAAAAAAATGGTATTTTAACAAATGCTAAAGTTAAAGAGTAAAGTCTCTGTGTCCAATGGTTACAACAACAGTTTCCTTTTCAAAGCAATAGCTATGATATTTGTTGACACTACCATTCTTCTCCCACCCAGATTCCAAAAGTAGTCCACAATGAGATTGTCCGAAGTTCTGAGGTACTTTGCTCAGCAATTGGGCATGGTTTTGGCAGAGAGTCATTTCAAAAGCATTTTAATATATTCTCATCAGAAAATGTGTATCGATCTGTATTTGCACTGGACAATAGCTCAGATAGCTTGCTTATGAAGAGTGGGGCGTTTGGTTTTTCTCATTTGATGGATTTATCCCCAGCAGAGGTTGCATTTTTGGCAATTAGTTCATTTATGGAGAGGCTGTTGTTTTTTATTATGAGATGGGGCCGGCGATTTTTGGATGGAATCATAGACTTGCTCATGAAAGACATAGAAGATGACCATAGCAATTACCTTGAAAAACATAAAGTAAGAGCTGTTACACGGATGTTATTGATGCCATCAAGATCTGAGACAGATATCCTTAGGAGGAAAATTGCAACAGGCCCTGCTGATACTCCATTTGAAGCTCTAGTTAATTCTCATCAGGACAGGCTTCTGTCCAACATCAAACTTCTCCACTCAACTTACACGTTCATCCCACGGACCAGAGCACCGCCGGTATATCTGCTTTCTCAGATTGTCTTCTTCTTTTTTTTCCCTGTTTATCATTAAAGAACTGTTAACCTTTGAAAATTTATTAGTATACTGATTTTTTCTCATGTTGATAGATCGGTGGCCAATGCTCAGATAGAAACTTTGCCTACCAAATGATGGAAGAACTACACCAACCCATGGTTAAGAGGTTGTTAACTGGGTTTGCTCGCACATCCACATTTAATGGACCTAGAAAGCCAGAGCCTCCTCATCCTTTGATTCAGGAGATTGATTCTGAACTACCTGTTTCACAACCTGCCCTTCAGTTGACATACAAGATTTTTGGTTCTTGTCCCCCCATGCAAAGCTTTGACCCTGCAAAGTTGCTCACGGTGCAAACCTCTCTGATTCTCGAGTCCTTTTATTTAATTCAAAATTTTATTTTCTAATGCTTATATTTGGATTGTATTTGTATTTTATGTAGGATTCTGGAAAGCTTCAAACACTTGATATATTACTGAAACGATTGCGAGCAGAAAACCACCGAGTTCTATTGTTTGCTCAAATGACAAAAATGCTGAATATTCTCGAGGTATTTTTGTTTTATCAGTTATTCATGATAGTGGTTGAAAGGCTGCTAGGTAAATGAGAAGTTGGTTGCTGTTGATCTTGTAGAAAATATTTTGGGATTAAGGCATGGTTGAGTTGATTTATTTGGAAAACAATGAGTTTGTTTCTTTATTTTTAAGATTTGTTGTACAGCTGTGTTATTTCTTTTTATTTGTTGATCTACAGCTGTACCAATTCAGCCAAATTGGTTATATATTTGACAAGCTTTGTCCACATAATTGGCCTGCATTTGTTGCTTTAATCCAACATTCACTATAGGAAAACAAGTCTTGATTTTTAAGAAAAGCAATGGCAGTTGGAACATGGTGTAGAACAATCAACAGCAAGACTTCATATTATATGATCTGTTTATGTCATAAATGGTCTGTGGCGATTGTCGCATTCAATGATGACTTGAGTATTTATTTGGATTTCCATGTTCAGAAATAGCTTCTTAGTGCCACTAACACACACACACAAACACATTATGTTATCTATTGCCCATGCCTGTCCTTTCTGCTTTTTGCTTTTAAATAACGTAATTTGTGCTTGAGCTACAACTTTCAATTGTGATCAGGTCAATTAGTTGATATTTCTTTGTCCCATTTTTTTTAGAAAGTTTGTTTCGTTGCTAACTCATGTGCAATCACAGGACTACATGAATTATAGGAAATATAGATATCTTAGACTTGATGGATCTTCCACCATTATGGATCGTCGGGACATGGTCAGAGACTTCCAGCTTAGGTTGGTATTTTCTTTGCTATCTGGTGACTGATTTGAAGAACATTCCTTTATTGGTGCATTCTCATTTTGAAATGTTGTGAGTTCTTAACTCTTTTTGTTTTTTTACTATTGGAATTTGCAGGAATGATATTTTTGTTTTCTTGCTAAGTACCAGAGCTGGTGGGTTGGGTATTAATTTGACAGCTGCAGACACTGTTATCTTTTATGAAAGCGATTGGAATCCTACACTAGATTTACAGGCAATGGATAGAGCACATCGGCTGGGCCAGACAAAGGATGTTAGTTCTCTCCTGATTGTTTTCTTTTTTTTATTCTACCTTGTTTACAGAGAAACCCTCCACTCAAATGTGCTCTATGCGTTCACACACAAAATGGTTTTTCTAATTCTAGCCATATCTATAATTCTTGGCTTAGTTTTATTTGAGTTCTGAATAACACTGTACTCTTTCATGGTGTAGGTCACTGTCTACCGGCTCATTTGTAAAGAGACAGTTGAGGAAAAGATTTTACAAAGAGCAAGTCAGAAAAATACTGTGCAGCAGCTTGTTATGACAGGTGGCCATGTTCAGGATGATCTCTTGGCTCCTGAGGATGTGGTGTCCTTGCTTCTGGATGATGCCCAGCTGGAGCAGAAGTTGAGAGAGATTCCACTGCAGGTGAGGTTTACATCTGTATTGTTCTAAGTTTCTTTTCAAGAACTTGGTTAAGTTGCTGATAATTTTCTCCTGGCATAAGAGTTTTTTTCCCCTTTCTCCCTGCCAAACTGGCCTTTAGAGTATTCACCAGAAAAGGAAAAGTAAATTTAAGAGCTAGAAAGTGACCAACAGAGATAGAAGTAGCCTTAAATTTAAGTTGCTTATAGAACTTGCAATCATCTTTTTATCAATTGCTGTTTTCAGGCCAGGGATAGACAAAAGAAAAAACCAACAAAGGCAATAAGGGTAGATGCAGAAGGGGATGCAACTTTCGAAGATTTGACAGAAACTGTTGCTCAGGGCACGGGAAATGAACAATCTGAGGATGCAGAGAAATTGAAACCACCCAATAGCAATAAGGTATTTTGACTTCTAAGTGAATTTTTATGATTCACTCCCAAAATTTCTCTTCTACTGTTACATTTTGAAACAGCATTGATGTGTCCACTTTGTGGAGATATACCATTTAGTAGCCTTAAGAACAACATCCTCTTCTGAATAAATGTGAGAAAAAAAAAAGTGAAAAGGAGGAGATTCTCAAGTACCCTTATTATTTGTGAAAAATTCGGGTCAGTGCATGCAAGAGCCTTGATATCTCAAGGTGAAATTTACCTTACATATTCTTTTGCCGCAGACTGTGAAGGTGAGCTGTGTGGATGATAGTAAAAAAAGTTACTGAAGCTGCTGCTTTTGTTCGTGATATTTTGGCATTCAAAAGTTGGCCTCTATGCAACGTTCTGTATATCTGTTGCTTTCTGTTTTTAATAACAAGCACGTCTCTTTTGCAGAGGAAAGCTGCTTCTGACAAGCAGATTACATCAAAGCCAAGGAATTCACAGAAGAATGAACCAAATTCTACACCGATGGACTATGAACTGGATGATCCTTTTCCAAATTCTGAGCCACAGTCGCAGAGACCCAAGCGGTTGAAGAGGCCAAAGAAGAGTGTAAATGAGAAACTCGAACCAGCATTTACTGCCACACCCTCAATCGATTCATCACAGATCCAATATCCACCGACAAATAATCTTGCTTCAACATATTCAAACACTTGAGCTGGATAATAATCTGCAGCCAGAAGGTTGTATCCATTGATATGGCCGCGACACCTTGTTGAAGGGTTGGGTTGCCTGGTTGCTCATCTCAGAGTAGGTATTTTGATTCCACCTTTTGCAAATCAGTCTTGCTGTGGAAGAAACCGGGGCAGCATTGAGAAATAGCAAACCCAGCGATCTGGTACTGTGTATATACAATTTTTTGGATTTGGGTTCTAGGTCAACTAATTATTTCTACAGATCCGGGTATGTATAGGTGGGTCTATTCTCTGTTCCTTGTGCAGTAGCATGTATTTCAGGTCTACGCCCACGATCAGAAAATGCTGTTGGCAGGGGAACTGAGCTTCAACAATTATTTAATGAGAAATCATTTTATGGCCTTGTAATGCTCCCTTCCCCCCCCGTCCCTCTCTAAGTTCCGTGTCAATGACCCAGCATGCTGCAAACCATTCTGCTTATGGTTGCGGTGGAAAGGAATTCAAAGCCTGGTCTAAGTTTACTCGCAAGGAATCCATGCCTGAGAATAGCAGGAGATAGATGATAACACCTTTCTTGGCTAGAGCTTATAGGTTTTCGTATGGTGCATCCAAAATGTTCTCTACAAGTTGAAAAAATAGGATTAATGCTCATTCATATTATGTTATAATATTTATAATCTTATTCTATGTTACCTGAGATGAGCCAAAACAGGCTGAAAGTGGCTGAAAAGTGCCGCTAATTATTCCATTCAATGTAGGGGTGATTATTTTCGATTCGATTTGGTTTTTATTAAAAAAAAAACCCAAACTGAATTTGTTTTTATGGACAAAACTGGTTTTTTTTTTTGGCATGGTTTTTTCAGCTAAGCTTGGTATTTTTTTGTTTAGGTTCGGTTTTTTTGATTTCAGGCTTATAAAATAAAAATCAAACCGAACCGGTTAGTTTTTTTAAAATTTTAATCGATTTAATTGGTTTTTTTTATGGTTTGATTTTTTCGGTTTTTTTTTAAAATTTAATTAGTTTTTTAATTTTTTTGCTCATCCTCTAGTTCAATGCAAATTTTTTATTACTTCTGCTAAAGTTTGATCCAACTAAATTATCTATAAATTCTATTAAATTTCATTAATTGCTATAAAAATTTGATCTATTGATTTTAAGTAAAATAATTTAGCAACATATTGACACTTTATTATATATTGATTTCATATTGGTTTTTTGTAATAAACAAGTTAATAAGAGGGTGATTTAGTTTAAACTCTAGGTAAAAATTTTCAAGATTTGTAAAAGTTTTGATTTGAAAATAAAATGAAAAAAATTAAACTGAGGGATTGATTGAGTTGAATTTGTTGGCCTAGCTAAAGTTATATTGAATTGATTTTTTCAACCCAACCAAGCTACGATGTAACTCGGTTAATTTGATTTTCAGAAACTAGCTCATCATTTATGATAATTCTTTTATTTTTTGAGCTACCACCATGTGTACAAACTACAACTTCAATTAAGCTTTTAGCTAGAGTTACTACAATGAAAAGTGTCACCTAGCTGCTCTCTATATTTTTTAAGGTAGGCTACATATTCTAAGGTTTAAGGAGAGAGAATAAGGATTTTTTTTTCATCACAACAACATAAAGAGAACATATGCTTGACACTTGATGAACAAAACTTAAATATTAACTTAAATATTAAAGTGTTATTTGTTACATAAAGAACTTGTTTTTACATGAATAATTTAGGTTTAGAACTCAGTCCGGAAAAATCTATTTATGTTAAATTTTTCTATGATTTCATCACTGGTGCTTAGCTTTTTTTTTTTTTCAGGGTAAATTAATTTAAAAATTCAAAACTAGTAATATTTACAAAGTGATTTTAGATCATTTTGTACAAAATGAAAGGTATTATTGCATGTAATAGAGATTTTCTTTCATGTCTCTTAATATTTTTTTCATCATGCATGATTTTATATATATATATATATATATATAAGTTTCCCATGTTATTCAAGAAGTGGGCCCGTAATAAGATATATACATATAAGTTTCCCATGTTATTCAAGAAGAGGGTCCATAATAAGTACGAGTGATATGCTGGACGATATAATTAATCTCAATAAATGGGCAGCAAAAGTTAGGTACCCAGTGCTGCATGGCCTCTCGGTTTAATTACTGCAGAATAAATAAATAAATAATACCTCCCAAACATTCTATAAGAAGTGAAAAACTTGTTCTCAGTGAAGGAGCTTAAAACTCCTGCCAGCATGATAGTAATAAATGTAAACATTTTGGTTCCAAATTGGGAAGTCTTGTGATGTTCTTGAGGTGATAGAGTTTTAATGTTAGCTTAGAAATAATTACATCCGTTAAGAAGAAAATATTAGCAATATATATATATATATATAAACAGAAACATAAACTATGCTAATCACCCTCTTAAATTTTAACAGCAATCACAGTTAATTTGATTTCTCCTCGATGAGAATGATATGTAAATTCAATTTATCATATATGTTGTTTATGGATATATAGAGAAAGAGGATTTTAAAGAGCAGTAAAAATTGAAATCCATTCACTTACATTGAAAATTAAACACGAACAATGCAAATTTGGATAATTAAAAGATCCTGACTACCCTTATTATTTCCCATATAGAGTAATGAATTACATGAAATAAAATACAAAATCAATTTTCTAAACTGATACAAATGTGAAATATATTGATAGGATTAAATTGATTTTCCAAATTTCTACATGGTTAATTAAATTTCTCATAATTAAGTTAGGGACGCATGGGAGGCAAGGGAAGGCAGACCACAGTAATCCAATATTAATGACCGTTGGGGAAGATGGCAGCGTACAAAATCTTTAATGCTTTCTTGCTGGTGCAATGTCTCCATTGGCAATTCAACTCAACTGTACCGATCCATGCCTCTCTGTCAAGAATTTTGAAGCTCCTGCTTTCACCAGTTTCTTGCTTCCCTTTCTCACCTTCCATGCACTTTTTATGTCACTTCACTCTACATCACATTCTTCCATGCATGATTTATTTCCCTTCAAACAATGCAAGTTGAAACTTTGGCGGGTCTTAATGACTTGTAGGAACTGAACATGCTTTGTTGTTGTTAACGGATAAGGTCGGTGTTTTTGACCTTTTTTTTTTATATATATTTATTTGCTTTTTGAAAGTTTATAGCTGGGTAGATGAACAAACTCAGACGGACAAAACAAAGTTATAGGGTTTGATTTTTCTCATTTTGTCATGTACTAATTGAGTAGATGAAAGAAGGGTTCGTGTATCTCTTCCACCTCTTCTCTTGTTTTGTACTTTAGTGTCACATTATTAGAGGTTTCCTTAATAGGTTGGTTTGGAAATCTTAGTAGAGGAATGAAAAATTAGTTTTGGTTTAGGTAATAAGATCTACCAATAAAGATTTCATTTTTAATGCAAGGTGGCAACTTGGTAATCAGGACTTGGTCTTGTCGAGGGAAGATTTGAGTAGTTTGGCGTTGTGAGATCAAAATCTATACCAGGATCGATGTTGGGCTGATTTTAGAATTTGGTGTAGTTGATGAAATTTCAATATTGATACCCATTAGAGTATACCTTTTCTATTGGACAGAGTTTGATCTTGTTAATTTATTGTTGCTGGAAGAAGATGGTTGGAAGTATTAAGACAATGAATCATCACGGTAATGGATGGTCTGCTCAAAATTGTAATGGCCTAGAAGAGAAGCTTGATGAGCTTCGAAGCCTTCTAGGCAAGACTGATGGCGATCCTCTGAGAATTGTTGGTGTTGGAGCAGGTGCTTGGGGGAGTGTTTTTGCAGCTTTGCTGCAGGATAGTTATGGTCGGTTCCGAGAGAAGGTCCAAATCAGGATATGGAGAAGGCCTGGAAGGGCTGTTGATAGAGTCACAGCAGAGCATCTCTTTGAAGTGATCAATTCGAGGGAGGATGTATTGAGGAGGTTGATCCGGCGATGTGCATATTTGAAGTACGTTGAGGCCAGGCTAGGCGATCGGACTCTATTTGCCGATGAGATTTTGAAGGATGGATTTTGCTTGAACATGATTGATGTACCACTTTGTCCTTTGAAGGTTGTCACTAATTTGCAAGAGGCTGTTTGGGATGCTGATATTGTGGTAAATGCTGTGCCTTCCACAGAGACACGCGAGGTGTTTGAAGAGATTAGCCAATATTGGAAGGAGAGAATCACAACACCCATCATCATCTCCTTGGCGAAGGGTATAGAAGCTGCATTAGAACCTGTTCCCCACATAATCACACCTACACAGATGATTAACAGAGCGAGTAAGTGCTCTTCTATCCGAGTCTCAATGCACTCGGAAGAAGTCGAATCAGAATGTTTAAAAAGAAAAAAATTTCTTGCCTTCTCATCCATAAATCATAATGCAACATTTTGTTAATTATCTCTTGCAATTTTATGATCACACCATGCTTCTGTCTGGTTTTACTTGTTTGACAAAGCTTTATTAGCTAGTTCAACAGCTTTGTTCATACTCGTGAACAATGCCAGCTAGCTTCTTTGTTTCGTTGGTGTCCGTTCTACTCATGCTCAACCAAACTTATGACAAACCCTTCTGACTGCAGATTCATTCAAGTTTAAGACTTTAGAAATCTACATCTTTAGCATTTGCTGTATGCTGTTAACAATGACAATGCTATGGTCAAACTGTCCCCATCCGCTAGCTTTCGCTGTTATGAATGTTTCTATTCAATTGCAAGTATCCCTCCCATCCAATTGTATAATAAATTATTCTTCTATCATTTGATAATCCTTATAATTGAAGTCCTCAAAGTATGAAATTTCAGTGATTCTGTATTCTTCTGTCCACCCTGCATTCTAATCCTTTTCTGTCAGTATTTTCTCCACTTCAGAATAAAATTTGCCCTCATCTTTATGTTGTTTTTGCTTGGTAGCTGGAGTAACAATGCAGAATATACTTTATCTTGGTGGACCAAATATTGCTTCAGAAATATACAACAAGGAATATGCTAATGCTCGAATATGTGGAGCTGATAAGTGGAGAAAGCCTCTTGCTAAATTTCTAAGGCAGCCCCATTTCACTGTATGGGACAACAGTGACCTTGTCACTCATGAAGTCATGGGTGGCCTGAAGAATGTCTATGCCATCGGAGCTGGTGAGTTTTGACTTTCTTCTTGCTAAAAAATGTTCAAACTCTATTTCTACACAAACCGATATCTCCTATAGATGCATGGCCAGACTCCAGAGGTCACCTCGTTCCTGCCTGGTCATGATCTCTAGCTATCGATTCAAGCATATGAAAACATGGTTAATGATGCAATTTGTGTAATGCCTTCTTGAAAGCATCATAATTATTGTCTTTTTACAGAATGGTTCCATAACGTCACACCATAACTCCGTAATTCTAACAATAAATTCTGTAATGAACTGAATCGAGTGTATATTACTAAAGCCTAGCAATTGTGAATCGTATTGGTTCAGGAATTGTGAATTGTTGCTGAGCATGGTGTTCAATGGTGCTGAACACCATGCTGTATGTCTGCACATTAGTACAAACAATAAGCAAAATGAATGACAAATGCTTGTAACATTAACCTCTTGCTTTGCATCTGCAAACTCAATTTTCCAATTTGATTTTCGTAGGGATGGTAGCAGCCCTTACTAATGAAAGTGCTACCAGCAAGTCAGTCTACTTTGCACATTGTACATCAGAGATGATATTTATTACTCATCTACTGGCTGAAGAACCTGAGAAGCTTGCAGGGCCTTTGCTGGCGGACACATATGTAACCTTGTTAAAGGGTCGTAATGCATGGTATGGCCAAATGTTAGCCAAAGGGGAAATTAGCCGGGATATTGGTGATAACATCAGTGGGAAAGGAATGATTCAGGTACTCAATATCATTTCGACTCACCATCTTCAAATTTTATGAGATGGAATCATTCACTCTGAGAGATATTGTATGTTCAGATTGTGGAAGTACATAGGATACATAAGGAGATAGTTCGTTACACTTTCTCAAACTCAGTTTAAATGTCTCTTTCAACTATAAATGACCTTCGGGTAAAAGAAGAGACAAAAATCTATGCACTTGAGGTGGTGGTTTTACCTGCTTTCTACCTCAGGATTGCTGTACTGATCTCATGGATTTTCTAGTAATGGAACAGTCATGTTGTGTTTTTCTCATTGCAGGGTGTTTCGGCAGTTGGAGCATTCTATGAACTCCTGAGTCAGTCAAGCTTGAGTGTGTTACACCCAGATGAAAAGAAACCTGTTGCACCTGTTGAACTCTGCCCGATCTTGAAAACGTTGTATAAAATACTGATAATAAGGTAATCTCATACTGCAGTGCAACTTTATCATCGAACACAACAAGTTAGATAGATTTCAAAAAACTCTCAATTTTACGAGGCCTGCAGGGATGGCTTGTTTTTTGAAGCCATGGCTGGCAGTTGCATGAGTCTTGCTTTCTTATTGTACTTATTTGATATACATTCTGGAAATTTGTAGAAAATCTCATTCCTCGACCAGAGCTACGTACATGCGATGCTGATAAACACCTTTTCTACAACATTTTTTTTTAAAAAAAATATTTTGTTCAAATGGGTACAGTTTATTCTTGTCATTAATGAATCTAATCCTCCATTTGTGTCTGATATGTGGATATTCAGGGAGCAATCATCACAAGCTATCCTCCAAGCACTAAGGGATGAAACACTGAATGATCCCCGGGAACGCATCGAGATTGCACAAAGCCATGCTTTCTACAGGCCTTCTCTTCTTGGCCAACCTTTGGCTACTTTGCATTGCCAATAAAAGTTATCATGAAGGAATTAATAAAACAAATAAAATAAATTGTTGAATGAGCCCTCTGAATATGAACACATTGCTGTTATAATGTATTCTGTATTGTCTTAATATTGTGAAAGCTCAAAGCCTTTAATTAGTTGATTGATATCATCATCTTGCTTTATTTTTGTGAAACACTTGCTGAGCTTAAAATTATAACCTCATGTATTCAGAAGGTTTGGAGTTCGACATTGCACCGGCATATTTGACTTGACATGGCCAGTCTCAAGCCATGAAGAACTAATTATGGCAATCCAAAGGGATCCTTGAGTTTTAATTTGAATATATTTTTTTTAAAAAAGCATGTTTCTACCAAAATTAAAAGAAATAAATGAATAACAAAAATGAAAATTTATCTAAAAATGCATTTTCTTTCGTACTTAAATTAAATTATTTGAGTTTAGATAGACATTTAATTTAATTTCTTTTAAGTTTTTATTCAAATAACAATGTTATTTATAAAAAAAAATTATCATTCCGTCAATATATATGGAATTTTGACAATTGTAATTTAAAAGAATGAGTTTTCACAGTAGCCATATTATCCATCCCCTCACGTATAGATTGCGAATATATAAAAATAAAAACTCAAGCACTGCATGAAACCCTAGACTGGACCTGAAAAGGGGGCGGCCTGCCTTCATTCCATTTGTAAAACCTCACTTTTCCTTTTTCATATAAACACACGCCAGTATCTCAAGCGGACATGTGCTTGGTCATTATGGTATTGCAGTATACCTTTGGCCTGTTGTGCGGTGGTTTGTCCCAAAGGAGCCATTCAAACATGGTCCAAAGAGAAACCTACAAAAACACGGACAAGGAAGCAAATAATGAGAAGAAAGACGGATAGTGATATGTACGACTTGGATGCTCTTCAATTAACAAGACGCTCTGTTATTTGTTCAAGTAGCACCGCTTTCCGAAGCTTACTGAATTTGGTTAGTTTAAGTTGGCCTGCAATGGTCCTCAGTTCAGCTAAAGGCAAGTCCCTCAAGGTGCTTATAGCAGAAGAAAATGATGCCACAACCTCCAAACTGGAATCACAGATTGAGCAAGACTCGTCAACTGAAAAGTCATCCTTGCTTGCACCGTCAATTGTGTCCCCAAGTGAACTATATAAATCCATTTGAACGGTTGAATCTTCAGTCCCCAAAGGGGGTGGAAAATTTACACATACCTTTCTTTTCTTCTGAAGCTCTGAAATTGCAGCACCGTGCTCTCTAGCTTCACCCTTGTCAGGCCTTGCTGCTTTTTTTGTGATCTTTCTACTCAAAGTCTGGTTTAAACTGGCATTTTGTGGGCCAGCTCCAGATTTTCGTTTCTTATTGCTTTCAGAAATAGAAGATGAACTCTTAAGTATCAGTTCAGAGAAACCAATCTCATGGAGAAGCGGTGGATTTGACTTGATATGCCTCTTTCCCTTTTCTTTTTGTGGAATCAAGGACAAATTCAAGTTCGACATTTTCTCATCAGGTTTTTCTTCCTCAGGCTGCAGCTTGGCTGTATTTCTCCCTCCGTGATCTTGCATCTCTAAAAGTGAAGTCAAGGCACAATTTTCAGTGTCAGTCAGATCAGTTTCTCCAAACTTCACAATTAAAGGAGTTTTCTTTTTCCCATTTGTCTTCCGAGATGACTTCAATGAAACCACATCATGAGCTACAGCAATCTTTAATTCTTTCATAGTTCGTTTCAGTGCTGATTTTGGAGCAAACTCAGACAATTTTTGCTCTATACCAGCCTTAGCCTGTTTAAAAGTACCTAGAGCACAATCAGAATTGTCTTTAGTTCCATGGAGGCCAGCTGGACTTCTTAGAGCTTCTGCACGAACAATTTCTAGAATAGCACCTGCAGGCTGCTCAAAGGAAATTTGTACGAGTAAGAGGCAGGGATGAAGTTGGACCTCAACATGTGACACTAACATCGGTATACAATATGTCCAATAATTTGGACGGTGTATAGACCAAAGATTTCAAGTAAAGGCAACATATCATGCAAGCTATGAGAAAGGAAGACCTTGTACCTCATCTGTTCCCGGACGATTTCTTCTGCCATCCAGATTTAAAGATGAACTCGAAGTTTTACTTTTGCCTCTAGCTCTAGATTGGAGTCCTGTGGCTTCCTCATTTCCAATTACTTTCAGATCAGGCGTCACCAACATTTTCATCTCACTGTAGCGATGTGCTGCATTCCTATTACCACTTGGGCCAAAATCTTTAGCAACTGTATTTGAAGGCTGTTCATTGCAATAGGAAAGAACAAAAAAAGAAATCCCCTGTAAGAACTCGGAGAGGAAAGTTGTCGGACTCATAACACCCCCACCCCACCCAAAAAAAAAAAACCACCAGCATGCCTCTAACCTGATTTATAGTTGCATGTAAATAAGCTGACCTACAGAAATAGCTCAGTTTGCTTGAGCTATTAGCCAATCATAGCACGGTAGTGTTGTTTAAGTCTATGATAAAATCTAAATAAGGGCCCAAAACTAAGGTGGAAGTGCAAGATACTGGTACCTTGACTATTTTCCTAAGATCTGTTTTCTTCACCAAAGGCTTTGAAGCAACTGAGGTTACAACATCAGCTGTAGATATAGAACTCTGTTCTTCAACTTCGTCAGTTGCAATTGAATCTGAATCACCCAGTTTTTCCTTATAGGAGGGGGTGACTGCATTTTCCAAAGCATATATAGTGGAATTACTTGCACTATTTTCTGTAGGCTGTTCAGTATCAAAGAAAACAGAGTACACATGTAGATTAGCATTTATATAATATTTAACAGGAATTGACATAGTCAGCTATGAATACTATGTGCATCTAGATAAGTTCCACTCTTGGTATTTTGGCAGAGGGGATATACAGAAACAACTGCAAGTTGGTATGAAGGTTCACGCAAGAATAATGAATGAAATGAACAAGAGGGTCATGAGAGTTTGAAGCAGCAAATAACTATTTTTGGTATCATTTTAGAGTAAATTATGAAACAAGACAACAACTAATCTCTTGCAGGCAAAAATCCCTCTTCATGTCTGGTTTCAGTTGTCATTTCCAAAAGGTGTTAATTTCCATTTAGACAAGTTTCTAGGTTATACCACTGAATATGTTACAATCTACAAGTTGCTAAAGCAACTCGAAATCATACTGGTTACAAATCCAAACTGAAACTCTGAAAAAGCCATTCCTTGAATTAGTTCTGCAAGTTACATCTATTTACGTTCTAGCAATAAGAATATTTTGTATAATTGCTTAATAGTAATAAAAAAGCATCTCTATATTGTCTTCTGATATATAACATTTCTTGCACAGGTACCAGCTCCTATCCAAGTAACATGTGCTCCAAAGTTAGGGTAATTTAATAGAGGCTAAAATCTCAATATACTTACTATGTTGTTATCTTTATGTCATTGATAACCCTCCTAGACATGGAGAAACAAACTCTTTTGATTGTTTCAATTCCAATAAACAACCATGTTCAGTTCCTCAATAGTAAAAATAAAAGAAAGCTAAGGAGTAAATTTGTAATAGATTTTTCTTCTTCAGATGGCATCATATTGACAGGTGTCAAACCTGCTCATTGCAGGTCTCCACCTCTGATCCGCATATCCATCATGCATGCAAAAGCTAAAATTTCATTGCAATTACTGTTTATGAGTTATAGCAATAATAAATTCTACCATTGTACTCAAAGAAGTTAATCCCATAGACTCTCTCTTGTAAAAGTAGTTACTATTTCCTAGTAGGAAAGTGTTGTGGAATTAATTTGTCCTAATCGAGCTTCACTCAAATCACACAATATATAAAAAAGAACAGCTTACAGAAACCAACCTCAACGTTGACCGGTTTTAGACTATGTCTTCCCTTAGATGCAGATTTTGAAGAACTTTGGATCAGTTTCTCATCTTCTGGAGTTGAGCCATGCTCTCTGGCATCCCCTTTCCCAGTACTGCTTGGAATACACAAGCTCAATGATTTCTTCTTATCAGAGTAATCAGGTGCCACTTCTGAAGACTGTGGGGCGGAGACTTTGATATTAGAACTTGCAAGCTGCTCATTGTTAAAATAAGATGGCAGGAAAAGAAAGCAAATCAGTAAGTGGAGAAAAAAGAAACAGTAGTTCATTACTTATTAATCATTTACACTGGAAAAACAATGTTATGTTGGCTGAACTTTGCAGTTTAATTTCCTTTCAAACTCTGGTTTCTACAGAACAAAATATATTCCAAGTGCCATGCATATGTACATGTGGCCACAAGGGAACGTGTGTTGTATAGGGGCGTGAAAGGAGGGGGGGGGGTAGAAATTCAGGTGCAGGCCAAACTTAAACTGTCCAGAAGCAGAACTGCCACAACAGAGAGAGACGCTACTTAATAAAAACAGTTATAACAACGCACATGCATGGACAGGTCACAGAAATTTAATGGAGTTAAAGAAAACTCAATGGTTGTAGTACATCAAGGCAACCATTTTATACCCCTTTCTTTGTACAAAGGACCTTGATTTGAACCAGAAACCACGGGTTTTCACATATTTCCATCAAATTTGCAGAACAATCATGCGCATAACTAAAGCATGCGGGTTTAGAGCTTCTGGACCTTCACGACCATCGAATTGCCAGTTTTCTTCCCTTGAAGATTCAAAGATGGATTCAAAATTGCACAATGATCTGTTGGAATGGAGCTGCAGTCCTTGGTTTTCTCACTCGTAACTGTTTCCAAATTGCAGTTGCTCAACCTTTTCTCCTTGTCCAAACCATTGGTTGCATGTTGTGGAGCATCTGAGCTTGAACCCAAGACAATGGCATTCTTATGCTGTTCAATATGAGATGGAAGAATAATTATCACATACCAGGTCACAGGAATAAAATTAGATGAAAGAAAAGACATAATAGTAAAGGATTATGGTAAAAAATACGATCATTGGAGATTTGAATTTATAAAAATCAGAGACATTAACTTCTCTTAATTGATGCAAACACCGGGGCCTTACAAACTAAGGGACATGATTTGACAAACTACTAAAACATCCTACTCCCCCAAGTGACCAGCGGATGGGAAAAATATTGCATATCATTTAACCTTGGGACCTCCAAGCAGTGAAGAATCAGTAATCTATCCACACAACAAACCAAAACCAGTGAAAGTCTACAAAAAATAGCTGAGTATGTCAGTATAGCGGGGACATGCTACCTAATCAAATGAATGGTAATTTGAAGCAGAAATTGCCGAGTGCTGAAGAAACAACTCATAGGGCATGTTCATATAAGACTCACTGGAACGTTGGAATTGTGTGTTCAGACTAATGTGAGGTTTTAATGATTTGCAAGTTCAAAACAGAAAATTGGCAAAATATCTGCCGAGAAATTTCAAGAATCAGACCTGCTTATCCTTTTTGCAGACGTAATTTCTGAAAAGCACCTTCAAAATTTCGTCCAGTGTCTCAACAGGTTGCGTATACATAAGTAAACGAACCTCGATTTCATTCTTGTCTTTACTCGTCAGATTTTTTATTGAAATATCAAGGAAATCAATCTTTTCTCTCAAAGCATTACAACATATATCAGGCCAATCTTCATTTTCAATCCAAGCTAGTTCAGTCTGCAAGGATAACAAATCTTGTTCAAATTCAAGAATTTCTGTATCTGCCTTCTTTATCAAAATCCTCAGCACTTGCACACAAGATTTCTCGTTCAGAGCTTCTTCTTCTATCACATCTACGAAATTTTTGAACGAATAAAGTAAGAACTATTGCATGCACATATATCCACACAAACAATCAAAATGTCAGAAAGGAGTTGTCATTTAGGAGAAAGCATGTATGTACCAAACCCATAACCAAAGTAAAAGTCACACTGGGAATTATCAAAACCGCTTTCTTCTGCCACTGAAGAGGAAAACCATTAGAAAACCATCATCAAAATTAACATTAGAAATCAAGAAGGAATATTGTTTGTCCAAAAAATAAACATAACTACAATACCTATATCATTTGGTGGACCACAAAGATCCCAATCCATGAAGTTTCAACGTGGGGTTACCCTGAAATTCAAATAAATAAATCACCATTCACTAAAAAATTCACCAAGAAAGTAACAAAAGCAGGTTTAAAGAAAACCCATTATTATATAATAAATTAAGATTCTAAATGGGTTAAAAATTAATGAAAAAAAACAAACAAGTTACATAATCGAAGTAATTAAATATCCGGGACCCGAAAAAGGAAAGATAAACAAAAAAAAATTAAGAATAATCCACACTCTAATCATTTGACAGCAAATTAAAGCCCAAAAAGTTGTTTTATGGAAAAAAAAATTAGCATATATATTTACCAAAGTCATAAACCAGCTCAAGAAGGGAAAAAATTATAAAAACAAATAAAACTTGAAAATGGCTTATACACTAGACGCTGTTAATAATTAACCGCACAAACTACCTACGCCTATATCCATTAATACATTACTTAAATGCTTTGAACTCTAATAAAAAGCCACTAATACAACGAAGACTAAAAATGACGTAGTAAAAAAAAAAACAAAATAATTTCGAGAAAAAAAACTCCAGCATTGCACTTTAAAATGAAAACCCATTTGGAAAATGTGAAGGAAATCACGAGAAAGTGGAGACTACGTGGCTTTTTTATTTTCTTGGATACCAAACAGGAGAAAGAAAATGACAGAGGAAATGAAATAATTTTTTTTTAAAAAAAACCTGTAGCTTGTACTGTTGCTGCTGAACGCGCGAGAATGATTAACGCTAAAAATTATAATATTTTTTTAGGTTTCAAGATCTCGAGATTAGTGAGTGAGTAACCAGTGAGTGAGAGAGAAAAAGCAAAAAGAAAAGCGTGCCCATGAAAGGGACAAGAGGGAGGGAGAGAGACAAAAAGGTCAAATGGCAAATACCATATCTTGAAAGGGTAAAATGGGAAATATATTGTACTTGCACTGTCGGAGAAAGAGACGGGAGAATCTGTGTCCGTTGTTTTTTCTTTGCACGTGGGACCCACTACATATGTGAAATAAAGTCCTGTAACTTTGATTTTGTTACAATATGCACCCTTCCTTCCTATTTTTTGTGCCATTGATTTGAAACTTAAAATGTAATTCGAAAACTATGGATATTTCTAGTTTGTTAAATTCCATGTAAAATTTTAGTAAGTTTAATTAACTCCAAATTTTTATTTTCATTGTTATTTATCTATCTCAACATCAATCTATCATTTTTATTATCATTATAGTTTTATTATCTTAACAATCACGTTATCATTTTATTAATATAATCTATAATTTCAGCCTTGTTTATGGAAAAACTTGTTAACAATTGAGAAATATGTCACATAAAAATTATTTTATCAAAAACATATTTTACATATACATCATTTTTTATTTTTTTCAAGTATTTTATATAAAAAAAATATACCTTAAATATTAAATTTTGTATATTTGGTCATCGTTGGTGTGCTGTGCCATATAATTTAGTGATTAATTTTTAAAATCAATGGTATGCTCATTCTTTAAAGTTTAGAACTCAAGCTAGATTTGTTTACTCGAGCAAACATGGGTTTTTTTTAAAAAATAATTTTTTTATTGCTTTAAACTATTTTAATGTGTTTTTTTTATTGTTTTAATGTTTTGATATTAAGAATAAATTTTTTTAAAATTAAAAAAAATATATTATTTAGATGTATTTTCAAGTAAAAAGTATTTTAAAAAATAACTGCTACAATAATATCAAACACATTCTAATAAAAATAATTCTCTGGGCTCTTTAATTTTAGTATAAATAACTTATTTTTTTTGTAAGAAATTTAAAAATGGTTTGATTTAGATGTATGGAGACTAGTCTAAAAATATGATCTAATTATTAAAAAAAATGTTAATGATTGGATGGGTCTGCGTAAAAAACAACTTGCATTACCATAATTGAATTTCAATCCATGTTTCTATAGTACGAAAATCAATTTGATGAATATATATATATATATATATATATATATATATATATATATAGAGGATCAATACGATGAATACACTACAGGAATAAAATGCAAAGTTGTTCGCACGTGGTGGGGCCTTTCAAAAGATGATCTCTTTTCCATTTTGACCCACTGCGCTCCAAATGGCAGAATTCTGGGCCATCCATTTGTTGACTCTGCTGAACGGATGGTCAAGAGTAGACCATCGTTAACCGTACATTAGGGCCACCGATAATTGAAAGGAGTTACAGCGCTCCAAGAAATTAATACGGATTAATTTTTTAAAAGATACTTTTAAGAAAAATGTCTACTCCAAGCAAAAATTATTATTAGTGTTTTTAGAGTTTTTCTAGAGGTTAAACCTTTAAATCACTTAATTTTAAATTAAATTGTATAAAAATTATCAATTCAATTAATTTGATAATTTAAAAATAATTTTAATAATTAATAAAAATATAATTTTATTTTATAAAAAAAATTAAGATAATTTTTTTTTCAATCAGTTAAACATTAATATATTAGATCTATTTAGATTAATCTAATTTACTTCATCAAATTTAACATTTAGATTATAGATTTTATTAAATTTAATAACTTTATTTTTTATAAAATTATTTTTTATTTAATAATATAATAAGAGAAATAAATTTTTTAAAAATTTATTATGGTCTTAAAAGAAAAATTAAAATTAAAACAAAGTTTTAATATTTTACATATAATTAAAGACAAAAATGTTGATATATATAATGAAATTATATTAGAAATCTTCAAAGACATAAATTCTATGCTAATTGAATATTCATGAGTTTTTTTTATTTCATGGCATATAAAAATGTTAACTTTCTCACAAAAACCTATTATATTATTTGAAAAATATGTTAAAATTAAAATATAATGTTAAATTTTTTTATAGTCAATTTAAATCCAAAAACAAATATAAAAATTGGAAAATTGATCCTATCTTGAATGAAAGACTACCGTCGGCTAGCTAAGTTCAACACTGGTCACATTACTGTAGAAGCAGAAGGTTCCCTGACAACACAACGGAGGAGGAAAGAGCACTGCAAATCTGTGGGTTAAAACACCTACAGGCTCAAACATCGATCTTATTTGTGTTTGGATCTCATGCCCGTCAAAACAAGAGCTCGTGGATCGAAAAAACCCTACAATTCCTGGGCATAAGAAAACCCCACCTCTCTAATTATTAGTAAGGCTTTGATCCTTGGTTTCTTTATCTAGCCATGAGAGGAAAATCTGATTTTCTCACCTTCCAAATAGAAACCAGACTGGGTTTTGTTTTGGAAGAGATGTGATTTCACAAACTCCTTCACTGGTCAAAACCCACTTCATCTTTCACCTGTTCTTGCATACCATAAGCAAGGCTTTGACGTGGGTCATCATCGTTAGCAGTGTCTTTGGCTCTTGGAATCTCCACCATCCTTTACTTCCAAGCAAAAAATCTTTAGACCCTTCGCTACTCGCAGCCGCTCTATCCCCTTGCCGTATCAGTTTTTAATTGTTTTGCAGTTATTTTGTCGAGAATTCGATCAAATTTTAGGGCCAAACCACTCTCATCTTCTTAAATAATCTGATATTTTTTTATATAAAAATTAAAATGCTATAAGCTTTTGAACTTCGTATAAAGTGTAATTAACCCTCTAAAATAACTTCATCAAAGGTTATAGAAAATAAAGCTGTCATCAACTTAAACTTATGGTAAAAACTCAAGGATTCAATAATAGAATAATTTTTACCAGCAATGATTAAACAAATTCTAGGCAAAGGTAGTTGAAACTTGCCACAGAAGATGGAAGTATGTCTAAGAAGATTCTGTTTCTAAAGTCTGTCCTTTGCAGATTCCATCACACCAACTGTCCCTTGGTATTTTGCAGTCGACACACACACGCTCTGACCCCCCACGTCTCGCATTCTCATCCCTCAGAACAAATGTACAAAGCACCAACTCATAAAAAAACACTGAAAACTGCCATTGATGAAGCTCAAATGAGATATACAGATCATCTTTTACAAAACTAAGCATATCCAACAATGTCATCATCTAAAAAGGAAGCCCTTTTCATAGCTAGTCTTATAGCCCTCTGGTACTCATCAAACATTGGTGTTTTGCTTCTAAACAAGTTCTTGTTATCAAACTATGGCTTCAGATTCCCAATCTTTCTCACAATGTGCCACATGTCAGCTTGTGCTATACTTAGTTACTTATCAATTGTTTTCTTGAAGATTGTGCCTTTGCAAGCTGTTAAATCAAGACCCCAGTTGTTAAAGATTGCAACTTTGAGTGTTGTTTTTTGTGGGTCTGTTGTTGGTGGCAATATTTCTTTGAGGTATTTGCCTGTATCTTTTAATCAGGCTGTTGGAGCTACTACACCTTTTTTCACTGCTGTTTTTGCTTACTTGATGACTTTCAAGAGGGAAGCTTGGGTTACTTATGCAGCTCTTGTTCCTGTTGTTGTTGGTGTTATTATTGCTAGTGGGGTAAGTTCTTTTCTCTTCTATGGATCTTCAATTGGTTATAGAATTGTGGACATTTGTTTTTGTTTACAAGGTTGATCTGAGACTTTTTGGTGTTTTTGATTTTGAGTTTTTCGAGATTGATTCTTGTATTGCGAGCCATGCCAATTCACAATGGTAATGCAGATCCAGGATCTTGTTTACTTGTGTTTATGTGTGGTAATTTGTGCATGCTATTGTGCTATGTATATGTTCTGATCTCAGATGTCACATATGATAAGCTGATCATTTTATTTTCTTTGTTTGTCGGGTTAGAAAATGGTGGGTCATGCGGGGAATTTGCATTTCTTAAAAGTGTAATCACTTTCTGGACTGTAAGTTTGTAACAGCAAGAATGCTGATTCTCATTTCATTTTTTAGTGATTTTCACATCAATCACTTTGAGAGTAACCCAGTATCTGCTGAAGCAGTAGGAGATTCGGTTGCTGATAGTTTTATGTTCTAGCTAGTCTACTCATTAGCATATAAAATACTGTGGATTGGTGATTGCCTACTTGCTATGTTTTGTCAATGATTCGATTTCTTGTTTGTAATTTGTCATTCAGTTGCAACTTCTCCTTCGGCTTTATTTTTTAATTTAATTTTCATTTACTAGATGGCATACGACATTGATTTCTGCTATTAGCTCCTAATTTCGATGAAGGTCTTACCTTTGAAATGTTTTGTCGATGACAGGGTGAGCCAGGTTTTCACTTATTTGGCTTTATTATGTGCGTTAGTGCTACTGCTGCAAGGGCCTTTAAGTCTGTTCTCCAGGGCATCCTGCTCTCTTCTGAAGGGTAAATGCTTCAGTTTCTGGTCATGCTCGAAGGATGGCTTTTATTTTGTTTTGTTTTAAGAATCAAGGAGAGTTTTTCCTTGTTTTAGTTTATATGCATGCAGTTGATTAACAGAGCTATTCATCAAGTATTTATTCAAATTTTGCATCTTCCATTTGCATCGTTAAAGAAAGAACTGCTCCTCTCTGTCTTATATTATTCTAGTTGAAAATAATGCATGTGCGTCCTTTTACTCTTTTTTTTTTCTTCATAAACGTACTTGTTCAAACAGCATAATTCTTGCATTCACCATCTTTCTTTGTGTATGTGTGTGTTAGTACTGGATTTTTATTTTTGGGAGGTGGATGATTAGTTTTGTTTTGTTTATATATATATATATATTGTGTGTGTGTGTGTGTGTGTTAGAACTAGATTCTCATTTTTGGAAACGGTAAACTTCTCCTCTTATTATTCAGAGTTTTTTTTTTCCAGTACCTCTACCTTATTCCTTGCATTTCCTCATTAGAAAAAAAAAAGAGTTTTTGATTGTTTTGTTGTTGGTTGATCTTGAAGCCACTTTTTCTCTATTTTCCAATTTGGGTGAGTGTTGGTAACACTCATGTACATATGGCAACCTGATTGTCCAACTCTTTTGTCTTGCAGAGAAAAGTTGAACTCGATGAATTTGCTGCTGTACATGTCCCCGATTGCTGTTTTGGTATTATACCTGCAGCTCTTATAATGGAGCCGAATGTATTAGACGTCACTTTAGAACTTGGAAGGAAACATAAGTATATGTGGCTGCTACTACTTCTTAATTCTACAGTGGCCTTCTCAGCTAACTTGACAAACTTCTTGGTAACCAAGCATACGAGTGCACTGACACTTCAGGTTTGGAATTGGTTGGCATCTTAATATGTTCCTTTTTGTTAATTATTGACATGAATTTCAGGGTTTATTGCTCACTGCTGCAATTACTGATCGTGAATTGTTTTCAGCAATGTTATCGATGTCTACTCTTTGCCAATCACTAGTAAATTTATCACCCACTCTACTTGTCGTCTTCAATATTTAAATCATGCAAACTTGTCAAAAAGAAATATTTATTTGTTTCATAGATTATTTACACCGCTATATGATTTAATACACCAAGAGAAATTGAGATGGCCATCTCTCTGCATGTTGAGATTACCCCCCTGCAGTTTCATTTGGTTCTTGCCAGGGCTTCTTTTTACTAATAGTACTACTAAAATCCTTATCACCTTCTATGGTTGAAACAGAAGGTCACGCTTTCATAATATTTGCTCTAGTGTTAGGAACCCATCCTTGATTGGCAAATTTCTAGAAATCAACCGCTCAAAATAAATGAAATACTGGTCAGTTTGAAATTCTTCTGAACCCTTTTGTTTTTTCCCATTTGAATGTAACAATCAGGTGTTAGGCAATGCGAAAGGTGCTGTGGCTGTTGTTATCTCGATCTTCATCTTCAGGAATCCTGTAACATTTGTGGGCATCGCAGGGTACTCAATGACTGTTCTCGGGGTAGTTGCTTATGGAGAAGCGAAGAGAAGATTTAGATGAATTATCTACCTGAGTTGCAGATTATTATTTTCCTTTCACAGAGGAATTAGTGAAGTTGTACTGGCTAAGATGATTTTATTCATAGAGCGATGCACAACTGTACTGTATTAAAGATGTGTACAAAGCATAATCACCATTATATTCGATTATGTTCTCAATATTGAAAGGTCGCCTTACAGGTTGAATCTGTGATGCATGGAACCTCATCTTTTTGTTCTTTTAAGTGACAATTTCCCAGGGGATTAATAATTCACAAAAGATGGTAGGCTTGATTGCATTGCACTTTACTTCTCTTTGATCTATTTCCCCCAAAACTCAAGTAGCAATGTTCAAAATTATAAAACTCAAGCAGCAATATTCATTAATCACTAAGGTGATGATATTGAAGGAAAAGATTCCAAGAAAAGCTGGTATTGAACAGAAGAGCAGCTGGAAGAAACATTATTTATGCACACGAATGATCATAGACGATGGAGGATAGCCCAAATAATTGAAAGATCGGGCTTTAACTTATGTTTTGGGTTTAATTTATATGAACTTTTAGATGAGTTTTATTAATTTATCTTTATTTGTTGGGTTTCATTTAATTATTGTTAAGTATTTTATTTAGTGGGCTTAATCGCTTATTATAATTAAGGTTTTAGTATTAATACCCTACTTTTCTAAATGTTAAGGGATTTTTGATGATTAATGAAAAATTGCAGCTTTTGCATATCTCCAATCCCCTTTCTTCTCTTATTTAGCTTCTTTCTTTCTCTAAAGCTTCTTTCTTTTCTTGCTTTAATTCTTATTATTTATTGTTCCGTATCAAATTTGGTATCAGAGCCAGGGTTTTAATTGTTCTTACAATTAAACGGTCCACAATATTGCTAAACCCTACATCCATGTTTAGAAACCCACTGTTGACTGTTCAAAATCACTGTTCACTGTCGAAACTCTGTGCATCAACGCCGATTGGAAACTCTGCCTCAACGCCGGTCAAACCAAGACTCACGGCGGCAGATTCTCCTACAGAAGGCCACTCTCCATGCCTTTGACAGATCGCACCAAATCATCTTCAGCGGCGCCTCCACAGGACCATAGCAGACCTGCGGCTTCAGCTACCATCGCCCTCAACCATTAGCAACCGCCAGAGCAATAGAACCAGCCGGCGCACAAAACCCATCACAGCCAACGTCGATTCGTGGTTTACAGCAGCACCAGCCACGCCTTCTCTCAACAACCACCAAGATCCACGCAGCAACAGATCTGCCATCAGTGGATCTCCGGCTTCAGCAGCACAAAACCACCAGCAATAGCCACCCACAACACCCATCACAGACAACAACGATTTGGGTTTAAAATAGCAGCAAAGGCAGCGCCATCAGCCCCCCAGTAGCAGCACCAACCGCAACGCCACCGTTCATCAGCGACAACGGATCAACAGGCCCCGTCCAACAGCTACACCACAGATACCACTGCCGTTTCCCTCGCACTGCCAGATCCAAGTAGAATCACGAAGCCCCTTCATCAGCCGTCGCCGACAGTAGCGGCAACGCATTACAGAAAGCAAGGAAGAAGGAAACAGAAGCTCTTCACACAAAATAATTCACCCTGCCACGTCAGCACCACAACACCTGACACGTCATCACTCTGGAGCAGCATCCACGTCATCCACCACATCAGCATAAGCAGCCACGTCACTGTCCGCCACAGCAGCATGAGCTGCCACGTCACTATCCTCCACATAAGCAGACCTCACCACATCACCCCTATTGACACTGAGGTCCTTCCACGATTGAATTCGACAATTTAAATGTTGGTCGGTAAATTACTCTACCTTTTAATTTGTTGATTTTACTGTTTTGGTATTGCACTTAGTATTCGAAATTATCATTAATATTTTTTTTTGTGCCAAAAAAAGAGAGAGAGAAAAAAAATCTCATCAGCATTTTTAATTGTTAATTTTTGTTCATCAACCTCTTTCATCAGTGATAGCTAATATCTTATTCTATTTGATAATTATGAATTCTTGCTTATGACATCGTGTTTGATTAATCATTTACACTTAAGAATTTAGTATTACATGCTTATAATTTTATTAGTGTAATTTGTTCTTGATTAATCTCCACATTTAAGGAAAAAAAAGGATAAAAAAATAAATTAAATTAGCTTTATTTTTGTATTGTAACTTCGCTTGCAAGAACCATTTGTGATCTCAATTTCATTTCTAAGTTAGTGTTGCATGCATTTGTGTCATGATCATCTAGTGTCCAAGCTTAAGTTTACACTTACTGTAGACTCAACCTTTAGTTATACTCTTACAATTATTTAAAGGGAACTGCAAACTTAGGTGATTAACATGTTTAGAAGAATTGAGCCTTAAGAGAGTTTTCGAATAAGGCACTCAAGGACTAATGAATATCACAAGAAAATCATTATGGACAAGTTCACTCTGAGCGCCACCAGTATGACTATTATTTAGGTCACTCTAAACACGATGACTGTGATGAGCGAGTCTTAAGTCCTAACAAAATAGAAGCCCCCACTTTTGACGGTCGTTATGACCCTTTGATATTTGATATGTGGATTCGTGATATGGATAAATTCTTTGAATGGCATAACTTGTCTGATAATAGAAAAGTTAGATTTGCTAAGATGAAACTCATTGATGAAGCCAAAATTTATTGGATAGATGTTGAAGATTGTTTAGAGATGAGAGGTAAACCTCCTATAACTAATTGGATCAAAATGAAACAAAAACTTCAGGAGAAGTACCTACCCCAGTCTTATAGGAATAAACTCTTAGACCAATGAAACAATCTAAGACAAGGGAATAAGTCTATCAATGAGTATATAACGCAGTTTAACGATTACATGATTAGATGTGCCATAAGAGAGAATGAAACCATGACTTTGCGTAGATTTTGTAAAGGCTTAAATGATGATCTTAGAAGAGAAGTTGTATTTCAAGGTGTATCTAACCTTAACCAAGCTTATACCTTAGTTCAATATTACAAGTTGGTTACGAAGAATCAGAGGATGAATCGTCAAGGCTCTTATAGTATCCCTACTAGGTCCCGATTCAGAAGTAGTGATTCTTTGTTAGGTGCTCCACCCCACAGACCTAATCCTAGTAGCGCCCAACTTTGTAAGAAAGATAGGGGCAAACGAGTTGTCAATGAAGTGTCTAAGGTGAGTTCAAAGGTTAAGTGTATTAATTGTTTAGGTTTTGGTCATATCTCTTTAGATTGCACCTCGAAACCCTTAGTCGTCCAAAAACATAAGGATAAAGGTAAAGAAGAATATTGTTGTGTTGAAGTGTATGAGCCTAATCTTGAGGATTTTAGTGACCTAGATGACGAGGATGTGCAAGACGAGGGACTTAACACAATGATCCCACATGAGCTTGATCCTGAGGTTAAGAAAGAGTATGATATGTCTGCTTTAATGGTGGAGGAAATTTTAGGAAACTCTTTAGTGGAATCTCCTATAGAGATAAATATGGTCTTAGAAGAGTCTCGTGATATTAGTCCTCCTGAATTACCTGATTCCTCATCCCACATGCTTGATGTCCAGCATTTCATAAGTTTAGAGCAACATGTTGAGCTTTTTGACCTCTTACCACATGCACGTGATGAGAAAGATGAAGATAATCCTAAGTTACTTGATTGTGTCCATACCATATCTACACAGGTTTCAGACAATGCTTGTCTCATTCCACACCCTCAATCATTTAGTATTCATAGTTACAAATCTGAGGAGCCGATAGAATACCTTCCCATATCTCCTTATGATAGGATGTCTAAGTTAGCTGAATCGTTACCATGTAAGGTGCATAATTTGCATATTGAGATCATGAAACAAATTCAAGCAAGTAATGAACAATACAAATTTCGAGTTGATTTACTTAAATATCATGATGCACTTAATGTTGGAGATTATTTCATGCTACAGATTAGACCTGAACGGTGTCCTTTGGAAACCGATCATAAATTGCAAATAAATAGTGCTAGACCATTCAAAGTGTTACAAATGATTAAATCAAATAATTATGTCATTAAATTGCCATTAAACTTTGATATTAGCTCTACTTTGAACATGAAAGACCTCAGTATTTATAAAATACAGCCTACCCCTGATGCTCCTTTTGATACCCCTACCTCATTATCCATATCTTTGGCACAAAAGAAACATATTAATGCTACTTTGAATGCATAAGTTGTTTTTACCAGAGATGGTGAACTTCAGCAAATCCTAGTATAGGGACTCGACGACCAGATTCAGACTATACTTGGATTATCAGAGAGACATCACAACAACTTGATCCTTGTCTTTGAGAGCATTATTAGAGCTGCCTTGACCTATACTCGACGGGGTCGAGTTCTTCCAACCTCAGGAAAATTGATGGGGACACTGAACCGGATACATTACTTACGCACGCGAATGATCATAGATGATGGAGGATAGCCCAAACAATTGAGAGATCGGGCTTTAACTTATGTTTTGGGTTTAATTTATATGAACTTTTAGATGAGTTTTATTAATTTATTTTTATTTGTTGGGCTTCATTTAATTATTGTTAAGTATTTTATTTAGTAGGCTATAAGCCCAATCGCTTATTGTAATTAGGGTTTTAGTATTAATACCCTACTTTTCTAAATGTTAAGGGACTTTTGATGATTAATGAAAAATTACAGCTTTTGCATATTTCCAATCTTTTTTTTTCTCTTCTTTAACTTCTTTTTTTTCTTACTTTAATTCTTGTTATTTATTGTTCCGCATCATGTTGCATTTGCTGCAAGTCAGTAACTAGCCTTAGTAAAAACAATCCCTTCATATCCAAAGGGAGGAAAACAAAACAAAAGACCTGTCATTGTCCTGCATGTCAACTAGCCGTTTCTTTTGTTTTGTTTCGGTTTTTTTTTTTTTTTTTTTTTAAGAAGAAAAAAAAAAGAACTGGAGGGGAGAAGGAAAGCTCTTCCCTTTTAAGCCAGATCTGGACCAGAGGGAAGGGCATCGTAACCATCATGGTGCTTAGGATTCTCTCTTTCAACGGGGATGCACTTTAGGACAACAGCGATAGGCATGCTAACAGCTCCAATTACGATGCAGAGTAGCCACATTTGCCAGCTTAAGGGCACAGTGCTTGCAAAAGTTCCCAGGAACTCGACTATGATTACTTGGAATACTACAGTTATAACCATAACACCTAGAAATATCCAGCTGCTGAACATGCCCCGGACTATGTTTATCTTCTCTATATCACGGCTGTTTATCTCATTAAACACCTGAAACAGAAACAAAATTGAACTAACATTGAGTTTGACAGTAAAATTGAAGATTCGTCAGATATAAGATGATCTTAGTCCACCAGGAACCCATGCACTTGGAGATCAATGCATGAACAAATAGCTCGAATGCTTTCAATGAAACTTAAACAGAACATTTATCAGGAATTATTGCATGTCATTTGCCTATATCAGGAATTATTGCATGTCATTTGCCTTTGTGACAGTACAAGAATATGAAATCATGAACAGATTGGCAGCTTGGGAACAGGAAATATTGGCTTCCAAGAAATGTAAATGTACTCTCCACATAACATGGTTTCACTCAACAATCCAAAAAAGAGAATTTGGTTTGTTCTCGAAAACTAAGGATCATTCTAAGTAGCAAATTTACAGTGGTCTATTAATCATTTTATAGCCAATCGATAAATGTGCTGAAAAAATATGAACAGCTGTATAAGAAAATACTTTCAGTATGGAGAAAGAAGAATATAGAACGAAAGCAGGGGAGGCTTAATCCAACAACAACGTACCTGGCAAAACACGAAAGTGTTGAATATCACAGTATTGACAATCTCTGTAGCATCAGGGCCTCTAAGTCGTAAAAGGCGCTTCCCATCAAATTGGAGAACTGCAAGGATGACCAGCTGATAAATGCTCTGACCAAATATATTCCTCCACATGTTCTTTGTAATGAAACTAGCACCCCTCCCTACAGGAGCCCTTTTCATCAGGCCATCGTTTGGAGGTTCTGTAGCTAGCGCCAATGCGCCAAGTGTGTCCATAATCATGTTAACCCAAAGCAATTGCACAGCAGTCAGGGGAGCAGATCCTGAAAATGGAAGATAAAGAAGAAATGAACATAACATTAAATAGTCATATTGATGTTTGAAAGACGAAAAAGCCTCGAGTCACAGACCACCGCACCTGTAAAGCACGCAGAAACAAAATTAAGTACAAGAGCAACAACATTAACTGTTAGCTGGAATTGCACAAACTTCTGAATGTTTATGTAGACCGCACGACCCCATTTAGCAACATTTACAATGGTCCTAAAATTGTCATCCATTATGATAACATCAGCATTTTCTTTTGCAACCTGCACATGACATGGAAACGTGAGGTGACTTTATTTATCAGAATAGAAGATAGTACTGATGCAATTCCAATTTCAGGGAAAGAATGAAAAACAAGAACTGCTTGAAAATATCTAATAAACATCTACCCAGTTTGAGCTCGCACTAGGTTCATGAAGAGCATGTTATCATACAGAACCATGCAGCAGCTCCGTAGATAGCTGGATATAATTTTAAGAATATAATATGACAATATTTCTAATGAACTTACTGGCTTGTACGCAGAACCAATCATTAGAGATCTCATATCATTTTCAACTGCTGTGTCAGAATTTAGAACAGACCAATCTTTTCGTTTAAAAATTGATGTCAAGATTGCTGATTAGAAGCAATGGTGGCTCAAAAATCCCTTGAGATTACAAAGAGAGGAGTTCAATGTCAGGGAAATAATTTTCTTTAAGAGAAAAGAAGAAAAGGAACAAAAGAGCAGACATTGAAGACAACTTCAATTTGCTCTGAAAATGAGGCTCGTAAAGTACAGTTTTAAAAAAACTTAACGTTCACTATAGGTCCATGAAGAAATGGGGTTATGAAACATAAAAGGAACAGGTTGGAAGAAACATGCGGCATTCTCAAGAGAGAGTCTGACATGCACACATATATTTGTCTTTAAAAAGTCAGGTCCTAACAGGAAGTAGCTTGGTGTTTAGTTGGTCAAATGAGATCTTCCCTTGTAGACAGATTGTGTGATACCTTTCATCAAATGTCTAGAAAAAAGTGGAAGTTTGAATAAAAACATTTATTTAAAAAATCACTCCGACCAGAAGCTATTCATTTTTTTTGTCATTAATAGAAACAAGAACAACAAACACCAAGCTGTAACAGGAAGGAAATATGAATAAAAGAAATCTCATCTTCATACTGTTTGGTTCCAAAGAATCCTCATGAAGTGGAAAAGAGAGTAGAGGGGACCAAAAAATCATTTGTTTGGGAGCGAAAGAAGAAGACAACATTTGTAAGATCATCAGAATCACTGATGTGATAAAAAAATAACAGGAAGACAGACCTCTGTTCCTGCTATGCCCATAGCGAGTCCAATGTCGGCCTCATGCAATGCAGGAGCATCATTGGTCCCATCACCAGTTACTGCTACCACCTCTTTAAACATATTCTTCAAATTAGTTACCAATTTGTGCTTATCCAAAGGCAAAGACCGAGCCATTACCTGTTTCCCAGAAAAGCAGCAAACACAGTTTTGCATAGTAAAATGGATATCATTAAGTATCAAATTTTACAATGCAGTCGTTCCAAAACCTGGATTTTGGGAATGATTTCCCTCATCTGCTGAGGAGACATGATACGGAACTCTGATCCTTCTATGGCCACACCATCCTCAGTAAGTATTCCACATTCTTTGGCGATAGCTTTAGCTGTATTTATATTATCACCAGTTACCATACGAACTGTTATGCCAGCTGCCAAACAAGTCTGAACAGCATCCTTGACTCCAGGACGCACTGGATCCTTGATTCCAACAACTGCTACCAACGTATAGCCAAAATCAGGGATGCTGCCATCATAAACTGGGTCGTCTAGATCCTTGTAAGCCAAGCATAGAGTTCTCAGAGCATCAGAGGCAAAACTGTTTATAATATCCGATATGTTCAATATCTGTTCTTCAGAAAGAGGAACCACTTTTCCACTGTCATCAAGTATCTTGTCACACATTTTTAATACGATTTCTGATGCACCTTTGCAGAATGCTCGTAGCTCTCCACCTGGAAGTGCCACTAGCACAGACATCTTCTTCCTGACTGAATTGAAGGGCTCAACGTTGAGCATCTGAAACTCTTTGCGTTGTGAATCAAAATCACCACCCAAAAGCAAGCCAAGTTCAAAGAGTGCTTTCTCTGTTGGTGTTCCCAAAATCTTGTTCTTTCCATTTTCATCTTTACTTATTTCACAGGCAGTATTTTGAAATATAACCTGAAACAGGAGGCTTAATACACTTTCAGATATTTCCATTTCTAAAATGCTTTCGCTGTTACTACATTTAATATCTTCAGTTTTTTCACATATCCATAACTTATCAACCACCATGTGGTTTGTAGTTAACGTCCCTGTCTTATCTGTGCAGATGCAGGTAGCAGAACCCATTGTCTCACAAGCAGAAAGATGCCTCACAAGTGCCTTCTCATCCATGAGTTTCTTCATTGCAAAGGCAAGACTCAAAGTCACTGCCAAAGGTAATCCTTCAGGAACAGCAACGACAATAATGGTTACAGCAATAGCAAAGTAGTTAAGAAGCGTCAATGCATCACTTGAAGACCAATCTGTGAACTCCTTATGAATCGCTTTCTCCACTAGAAACCTTCCAGTTAATACCAAAAATGTAAGCACAGCAAATGCCAAACCAATCTTTCCGATGATTGTAGCAACACCATTCAACTTCACCTGAAGTGGGGTCTCATCTTCTCCACCCTCATTTAGAGTTTCCATTAGTTTTCCCCATTCAGTCCTCATACCAACTGCAGTCACTATCATCTTTCCTGACCCATCCTGCACTTTGGTTCCTGACAGAAGAAAAGGTTTACTTTCATGGATATTCACTGGTTCACTCTCCCCTGACAAGCTTGACTCATCAATCACCAAGCTGTATCCTGATATGTAAATCCCATCAGCAGGAACTATGTCTCCAATAGATAATTGGACAACATCTCCAACAACCAAGTCATAAATGGAGATCTCTTGTCTTCTCCCATCTCTTATCACTTGAACAGAAATCCTTTTCTTTTCTCTATCCAAGTCTCTAAATTGTAAGGATTGATTGTAATCACTTATAGCAGTAACCATGACTATCAAGAATATACTAAGTATGATTCCCAATCCATCATACATGCCCTTTGGCCACCCTTCGGTGGCTATTCCTACACCTATAGAAACCAAAGCACATATCATAAGGATAATCAATGTCAAGTCTCGCAGTGCTTCCCACACAAACATCAAAAAGCTTCGAGGAGGCTTCTCCTTGTAACGGTTGAAGCCATAAATCTTTTGTCTGGTAGATACATCACTTGTGTGAACACCTTCGTCCAACGAGACAGAGACTTTCTGCGCAATCCCATCAACTCCGCCATTTGTTTTAAGACCATTAATATCATGCTCACGAACAACGGATGCAAGTGCATCTGGATCAATTCCAAAACCTGCTGCTTTAATCTCATCTGAAATCTTGTATTCAGGTCGACCAGCAGCATTTTCAGCTGCCCAACAGAAATGAAGAGAGAGAAGGATAAATATTTATTTGATAAAAAAAATAAAGACACAAATGGTCTACATGGAAGCCGTAGCTCCAAGCATTTTACCATCAAGAAACAGACGAGCTGCCTTTCTGACATAAACAGCGGTTCGTATCTTTTCCTGGTTGGGAGGGAGATAAAGAAGTTAGTGATGATCAGTCACGCACAGCAGCAACGATAGGGAACTTCACAAATAAAGTGAAAGCATAAAAAGCAATGCTCAATGCAGCAAACATCATTCCATGGTTATAATTGAAGGAGAATGACGGGCAAAAGATATGGGATTTGGTTTTTATTTATTTAGGAGTTTTAACTATATTTTATGCCGCGTGATGCTGCCGGGACAAATTTCAAACTATTTTTTTATATATATTTAATCCTATTATAATTGAAATAAACATTCACAAAAATAAGGATTTAAATTCTAAATCAAAGTCGCCATTTCTTATTCAATTTTTTTTTGAAAAAAAATATTTTTTTATTAACAATGTTGCTTTTAATAAGAAATCAAGGTAATTAAAATAAATATTCGTAAGAATCTCAATAATTTAAACTATATATAAAAAAATACTTTTAAATAAAAAACTCGTATTTTTTTATTATTGTCATTATTATCTTGATAAAAACATGTCTTTTTATTAGTAGCATGTTTTTTTATATATATAAAAAAACTTTGCATAATCTAAAAGGCAAGTTTCAAAAAAATAAAATAATAAAAATAATGTATTCATAGTTTTTATGCCTATATATATATGTCAATACTATATAAAAACCTAACAATAACAAGAAAATATCTATTTTGTTGTCATTGAATATTCTTATGGGATTTTTTCTTTACAATTTATTGCATATTACGCCCATAGATGATTTAACAAAGTTATTACAAATATAACCAAAATAACAATAGCTTTATTTAAAATATATGACATAGTTGGATGATTTTTACATAGCATTGTAATTATTAATTTTAAAAAAATAATTTTAAATTTAAAATAAATGTTTATGGGCTTAGGAACACCTGATTTCTAAAAAGAAAAGCACAGGTGTTCATGGGCCTAAAAGGCCAAGTTGACATGCTTGGCATTTTTTGTTTTTAAAATTGGGTAGACGATAGCAAGCAACATGCATGTTTGCTGTAATACTTTTTCAGCCATCTTTAATTGGCAGAACATCGAGGTCGAGTTTCTGAACTTCTAAAATTCAATTTTTATATTGTTGCCCACATCCAAAAAAAACTTTACTGTCCCAATTTATATTTTTTTACATGGTTAAATGGTAAAACTATCTCCATTATGGTGGTTGACTGATCAAATAAAATAGAATAAAATTTGTTTACAAGATCATTTCTCTTGGTTTCTTCAAGATGGATGGTGTTTTTATTGATTTGTTCCCTTCAAGATTATTGAGTGTGTCTCTCTTGTTGATGATTCTTCTTCTTCTATCCTACATTTATTTTCGTATTTTATTGATTTTTCTCTCTCGTGTCCTCCATTAATTTGGCACCCACCATGGAATTCATCTATGATTCTTGTTCTCTCAAAAGATAATTCAAAAACAAAAGAATCGAACACGAGAGAACAACTTGATTATCGCTCTTATCATATCTGTTGGCAGTAGTAAGCAGCCACATTATCATCTTGCTTAATTTAAAACCTTAATGGGTTTAATTCTGCTTGTGATTTTCTCTTGGTTTGTTTGGAGAGGAAACTTGTGGAAAAAAGCATTAAAAGTTGAGGGCAGAAGTTTGAAATGATTTAATTCTTGTCTGTTTTGTTATTTGTGTTTGGAAACGTGAGTAACCCGTATTTTAAAAAAATTTAATTTTTTTTGTTAAAAATTAATTTTTTTTATGTTTTGGATCGTTTTTATACGCTGATTTCAAAAATAATTTTTAAAAAATAAAAAAATAATTATTTTAATGCATTTTAAAATAAAAAATACTTTAAAAAATAACCACAACTACATTTCTAAATAGACACTAAATAGTTTTGCTACTAGCATGTAGTTTTCCAAGACTTGATATAGGTTTTTTGACCTTGTTATTTCTTGATTTCATTGATTAACTTTATAGAATTGTTTTAAGATAGATTATTTTATCATGTCAAAGAGATTTTTTTTTTAGATCAAGAAGGAAAAAGGATTGTTCCTGTGCAAAGTTCTCAATTTAAAAATTTAAACTTGAAATATAATTTATATTATTTTTTAATATATTATTTAATTTATTGTTTTACTGCTATGTTTGATTTTAGTTCTACGACTCCTTGTTAAAAGTTATAAAATTAGAAGACTTCCTAAACTAAATAAAAAAATAAATAAAATATCTCCAGCATCATCAAAAAATTGTCAAACGAGAGCATGCAATAGGCAAGCTAGTCAGTGGACATCTTATTAGTCCATATATTAAGATATAAGAATGAACATTTTATACGATAAAATAGTAGTTGACTTACTTGGAAAAAAAATTAATATTTTTCTATATCTCTTATTTTAAAATTCACTTCAAAAATGAAAGTTTATAAAAGCTTGTTGAAACATTTTCTAGAGAACGACTAAAATGATATATATAGAGAGAGCAATGTTACAAAGCAAGAAATATTGTCTTGAATAATAATCTAAATTTGTCTTAGAGCAATACGTAATCTTGAGGCAGTTGAAAATTTAGTTAGGAGAGAATATCATTATCATACTCGTTCAGAGGTTTTTAAATTAAAAACAATTAAAAATTGTAAAAGCTAGATTAAGAGAGTTATTCAAAAGGATATTGAAAATTTATAAAACTTTATTAGAGGTGATTATTTTTGGTTTGGTTTGGTTTTTATAAAAAAATAATCAAAATGATTTTTGAAAAAAAAACGACCAGTTTCGATTTGGTTTTTTAAGATAAAAACCGATTCAAACCGGTTTGACTTGGTTTTTTTGGTTTGGTTCGATTTTTTTGATTTAGATTCAATTTTTTCAGTTTCAGGTTTATAAAACTGAACCGAACTGCTTAATTTTTTTAAAATTTTAATTGATTTTTTTTTTATAATTTTGTTTTTTCAATTTTTTTCTTACCCCTAAAGCTTATAAAGAAATGTTTAGGCCGAATTTTTCTCGTTAAAGTTTTTCAATCTCTATGTGGCAGTATAGATCTTGCAAAACTCAACATTTTCTATGATCATCCACTTGTGTTTACTTAATAATTAAATGTTTCTTTTCACCCATATATTTTTTCACACTCTCTTATTAATGATGGGACAAGTGAAACAAGCAAGTAAAAATGATCTAACATGTATAAAATAGATACCCTTATTAAAAGATGAAAGCACTTGATCAACTTGCAACCATTTAATCTGCTTTTAAAATTTTAAATAGCTATTCCAACCTCACTACAAACTAGAATTACGAAAGAAAATGATATAGAGCTTGAAAGCAACAGATCGTCATGTGACAAAGGAGCGACGATGTTATTTTATCAAATATTTCTGCAGGCCGCGTCTATACATTATACTTTTCAAAATAGTTTTTTTACTTTAAATATATCAAAATAAATCAGCTTCTTGACAGTAACATAATAAAATAACAATTTAATATTTTTTGAAGTCAAAATTAATTTTAAAAAACACCTAAAAATATAATTAGCCCCTGAAATAAAATAATAAACTTGGAATAAGACTGCAATTGAATCAATAAATGGACAGCAGATTCGAGGCAACAAATGACAATTATTTTTTTCAAAAAAAGACAATGGTATCAACTGGGGCAAAGACCACGGGAGAATGACGTTGAGACACCCATTATTATATACTTCTTTAAAAAACGATTCAAATAAGCCATCTCTGTCGTGAATACCAAAAACACTGAAAAGTTTCCCAATAGGTTAGATTATACATGTTGTGTAATTATTTTTTAAAATTTTTTTTATTTAAAAAAATATTTTTTTTATTTTTTTTAAAAATATTTTAAAAATTAGCACATTAAAATAATAAAAAACATAAAAAATATTAATTTAAAGTAAAAAAAATTAATTTTTTTCAAAATATTTTTAAAATATAAAATAAATAGAATCAAAATACAAAAAAAATAAAATATTTTAAAAAATAATCACTTAAAATACTTATGAAGTTTGGTTATGTGTTCTAGAGACGGCGCACATTATTGGTTTTATACATTTGGTTTGGGAAAGGTGAAGTGAATTTTCAGGAAACTTCTTTCCTTGGCAATGCAAAAAATCAAATTGTTATAATAATTTTATCATTAGGGATCCATATAAAAGAAAGTATACAATTACAAAAGGAAAGGGAAAGAAAAGTTGCAATTTCTTATGTATAAAAAAAGTTTTTTAACACGTAGACATTATTGGAGGTCTGCAATCCTCTTATCTCGAGCTATCTAGATTTTATTTCAATTTAAAAAACCCATCCAAATTATACTTTCATGCAAGTATAAGATCTTTTTCTTAATTAAAAAATTAAGATAAAAGTAATCCCATAATAAAATTTATATTTAATAAATTATATGGTGCTTAAACTTCAATAACATGTGTGTTTGATAATATGATATACAATATTTTTTAATTAAAAATATATTAAAATATTTTTTTATAATTTTTTTAACATTATTATATCATAATCACAAAAAAAAATTAATTTAATTTATTTTTTTTATAAAAAAACCCTTTAAAAATAGAAGTTATTACAATCTTGTATCAAATAGGCACCAGAAGTAAAAAAGAAACGCACATAAATAAAAAATAAAAGAATTCTTTTCACTTTAGTAAGATTTAGTAAGATTGGATGTGGTTTTTTTTTTTTCTTTCTATTTTCTTCATGTTTTCTATTTATCTCTTTTTAAATATTAATATTTACGAACATAAACTTTTTTGATGGAGAAAATATTGGTGGCCATATATTTCTTGACATGGATCAAGTTCATTTCATTTGAAAAACAAAATGCTGAGGGCACTGACGTAAATCCACCGCAAAAACATCAAAAACTGGCCTAGAAAACTCAAGAAATTCCATGTCAGCATTTCAAGAAGAAAAACAGTTAACGTGTAAGCAACTCATTGGCAAGAAATCCAGCATGAGCGTGTGGGACCCACTAGTCAAACCTCAGCCACAGCCAGTTTCAAATCAAAAGAAGAAACAGTTACTAAGTTTCCGTTATGGAGTAACCACAAGATTAAACACGCGTAAATTAAAAAGAAACCTGGATGCTCCGCTTTTTGCCTTCGGCTTCAGATCGTTTATCGAGATCGGCGACCATGCGGAAGCGCCGGCTAGGATTTTTGACAATAGAAACAGCTTTTCTCCATCTTCTTAAGGCTACTTCCGATGGATTCTTGTGTTCCACTTCAAAATCCTTCAGTAAATTGTCCATTCTTTTCACCGGTTAATCGCCGAACAGCAGCACCGGCTATATACTAGTGGTTCTACTTGCGAGACGCTTAGTGAATTAAAAGGAGTTTTGTTACAAGGAGAGGTTGTTGAGAGTTTATTTGCCTTGCAATGTAGTGGAAGCCATGATAATGGAAGTGTGACCCAATTAAGAATTGACACGTGGAGACGAATGTATTTGATGTATTTATACGGACAGACTAATTTCATAGAGAGAAAGCGGCAAGTCATGCTTTTACAGGAGTCATAAGTGAAGTTTTTTTTTTTTTTTTTTTGTCATTTTGGAGTTTTATAAATGGTGGTTGGGGTTTAGATAATTGTTATAAAACTTCATGCCGTGATCTGATATATTAAAAAATAATATTAATTATATTTTGAGATTTTATTTAATAGTTTAAGTTATTTGGTTGAAATGATTTTTTGATATAGTATTAGAGTTTTATTGGTCAAACGATCACGAGTTTGAATCTCATAATCTTTATTTATTTAATAAAAATTAAGTACAAAGTAATGTACATCTATACAAGTTTTAAGTCTAAAGAGCTATCACTTAAGGGGTGTGTTAAATAATAATATAAATCATATGTTGGAACCTCACCTAATAACTTAAGCTATTGAATTGAGATAGTTCTTTAACAAAATCTACAAGTCAATTTAGTAATATGTTGATTTTGAATTTAACTTGGGCGGATTAATTAGTGGATAAATCTAATTATTTTAATCAAAATTATATTTTTTAATGATTTTTTTATATAAACAATTAAATTTTAAGTTGATTGGTTAACTTGTATGTCTAACTATCTAATTTATCACTTAATATTTTTTTTTATTTAAGATGATTTCTAATCAAGTTTTATAACTATAATTTAGACACCAAAAGTATGTATGGCCGGAAGAAGAATATTCTTGCATTATTTGGACGCAAGATTTCTACCTTTTGCTTTTTGTACTCAAGCAGGGCAGGATTGTTTGTGCGTTTTTATTTGTTATATAAAAATATTTTTAAATTATGTTTTTAAAAATATATATTTTATTTTATATTTTAATTTTTTTTAATGTATTGATATCAAAAATAATTTTTAAAAAATAAAAATAATTATTTTAATATATTTTTAAATAAAAAATATTTTAAAAAATAATTGTTATCACAATTTCGTAGAGACTCTGTAATCAAAAGCTAATTGTGAGATTTATGAGTTTTGATTTGGAAAATCCTAAAAGTTAGAGAAGTTGGAGAAGTTTAGTTTCTTTTTTTCCTTGAATTATTTATAACTTTTATTTCAATAACTTTTTTAATCAAATATTTTTTTTTACCTCATATGCAACTACAAGCTAATTATGTAATTAAAATCTTCTCCTTACTAGCTACTTGAATACAAATACTTGGACATCTTTTATAATATTCCATAGTTTTGATTTGATTGTGTCGATCATGAAAATCCTCATGTCAATTCACAAACTATACAAGAATACAAGCTTATTTCCCGTGCTATGCTGAGGCCAGAGCAAAATTCTTTTTAAATACAAAATATATATATATATATATATATATATATATATATAAGCATTACTAGCGGATTTTCTAAAAAATTAGATAATAATGTATAATATTTAATAAAAGATTTAATGGGTAATAAACTATATAATAAGGATAACTCTACTCCAAAATCTTGATAAGAAAGCATGGAATAAGGTGGTGAGGCTATTTCTATTTCATATACTCTAAATCCATTTTTTTATTATTAACAGATCGTGTAGTGGGTTTTTTTTCTTCAACAATTAATAAATATAAATGGTAAATCTAACAAGATCATATATAAACTGCTACTTTTTTAGGACATATCAAGAGAAAATCAAACAGTGTTTTGTCAGGATGGAACTAAATCAAACCATCTTATCCAACTGCATGAAGATTGGTAGGTATGACTTCATAAATTCTATCTCAATCACTCGTTTGAAAACAAGGTCTTTCACTAGCCAAAAGATGAGAACAAGATCTTGAACGATCTTGATGTTAGAACGACAGAAGATGCTCACAGTCACACAAACATGGTTGCTGTCCGGCCACATCCCTAACCGGGAAAGATCTTGATGTTAGGAATTAGTCAAGTTTTTGGTTCTCAATTACAAGAGATATCCTTGAATGAACTAATTGCCTGATCGAGGATAAATACTTTTCTATCTCGAATGATTTTAAAAATATATTCTTTATATCGATTTTATATTTGTATTCTAGTTGAAAAAGTAGAAAATGAGTTTTTATAAAGTAGAAAATGTTTTATATAGTTAGATTTCTCTGCCAATATAATGTTATATTGTGTACTTATAGATAAATTTTTATTTACATTAAATTTAAAACTAAATTATATGTTGAATTCAATTTAATTTTACATGTGATTTGAATTTAATTAATAATGTTAACCATATTTTATTGAAAAATTACATAATATATATTTTTAATGAATAATTTGTTTATAAATAAAATATTATGATCGATGAGCTTTCCTCGTACTGCCTTTAACATGAAGTTTTTTTCAAGCCATACTCCTGAGGTTTAGAAAATTATATCGAGTCGAAATAAATTTTAACCAGATATATTTATAAATTCTCTTTAAATAAAAAAATAAAAAATGACTTAGATTAAATTATAAAGATCATATCAAAACGTAATCTTATTTATAGGTTACATGACAAAACAGTATTGAATAATGCCGGCACACACGTTTTTTATCTTCTGCGAATTCATTTCAGAGTCATAATCTTATTTTTCGCCGTGAAAAGACTGATTGATTCGCAAATCTCTTAGCAAATAGGAGGGCATCTTTTGATAAAAAAAAAAAAAGAAGAAGGAAATGACAAGACACTATATTTTCCTACAACCTAGTACTAAAAATACAGATGTACCCTTCTGTTCTCCATAGATGATAAGGTACTAAAAATCCTTGGTGGAAGGTTATTGTATTCTCATCACAATATCATGCTATTTTATCATGCTTTTCATGATTCCACCTAAAATACCATTAAATCTTGATAAGTATTCTGAAACTAAATAAATAAGATTTCAGGATAAAAAGACAATGTTCTAAAATGAGCTTCTTCTTCTTCTTCTTCTTTTAATGTATATGAGCTTTTTTTTACTTACTAAAATGAGAAGTGCTTGAAAATAACAAAAAAAAAAAAAAGAATGCTATAACATAATTTTTTTATTAGTTTTTATCAAAGTTTAATTTTATTCGTGTTCAACAATTTTAACAATTATTTTTAACAAACACACATACAATGCAATAATTACTAAATTAAAAATTAAAAATTTATTCGATATTATAATAGTAATTATTTTTCAAAATATTTTTTATTTGAAAATATATGAACATGATATTTTTTTAAAAAAAATTGTTTTTAATATTAATATATTAAAATATTTTAATTTTTTTAATTTTTAATATCAAAAATAATAAAAAATATAATTTTTTCAAAACAAAAACACTTTAATAACACATCTTACCGCACTCTAAAATATGTTTCAAGAATTGAATGATTAATTTCGGTCCTTTCTTTGTGCGGTGTCCCTTTTTGCCTTTCCCGTGCATCTATAGAAAGAAGATGGAGACGACACCACAAAGTTTTGAAGTCAAGATCAAATTTATGGCCTCGTCAAAATAATTGTACCTTAAACGAAACGAAAGACAAGGAATTTGAATGGTGCTTGCCACGCAAGGAATTTGAATGGGCTTATAATTTTCATAAATTTTTATTTATTTTATTTGCAAGTAATAATTTCTCAAATTTATTTTTTATATACAAGATATATTATCAATATTATAACCATCATAATTTCAATCATCACTATAATTATTTTTATAATCATCCTAACCATTATTATTATCGTCATTTCTTATCATTAATCACTCTTTATTTTAATATTATCATCATTATTAATAATTCCATCTCATCAATCATTAGTTATTTTTATAAATATATTTCAATTATTATATTATTTTTTTTTTTATCACCTCTATTATATTACCATCAAGTATTATTATTGTTATTTATAAATAGAATAACAATCATTATTAATTTGATATTATTATAACTAATATTATTATTATAAATGTCATAATTATAATTATTATATTGTTACAATCATTGTCACAACTATCATGTAATCATTTAACAATAATAATTAAATATGTTAAATTATTAATTTTAGCTAATATATTTTTATATTTGTAAAACTAAATAATGTATCTACATGTACAATTTTTTCCTTCACATACCTTTTTTTATAAACAATTTTTTTAAAAATTAGAAATAAGAAATAGCTAAAAAAAAGAAACAGTACCAAAACCTAGGTCGTGGCTTGAAACCAAACATCTATGTCCTAGAGACTAATAACACGATCAATGGAAGCCTTAGCATGAACCTTGACAACCAAATGCAATAGAATAAGTTACAATTCTAAAATAAAATGCGGAAAAGCTGAATGAATAATCAGCCTAGTATGTATTGTATTTATAGATAGTATACAGTGATTTGAGTTTTCAAAGAAGAGATAAGAAGATAAGAATACAAGATAACAAGCTAAACATACATCTTTATCTTGAGATAAACATGATCTCATCTGTTACTAACAAAGCTTAACAGAAAGGAGAGATAAACGTGATCTCATCTGTCACTAACAAGACTAATAGAAGGTTTATCTCTAACAGCCTCTTTCAAGCTGATGGGAAGATCATAAACCATCAGTTTGTCTCTAAGAAAAATGAAGCGTGATGAAGAGAGTCATTTAGTGAAGATGTCTGAGGGTTGTGCAGAGGTGGAGATATATATAACTTGTATATCTTTGTTAAAGATCTTTTCACGGATAAAATGATAGTCCATCTCTATATGTTTTGTTCTAACATGAAAAACAGGGTTAGAAGATAATGCTAAAGCACCAATATTGTCAACCTAAATGCAAGTTGTTGTAAGTAGAGATATATGAAGTTCTTTGAGTAACATTCTCAACCAGTAAAGTTCAGCCACTGTGTGTGCCATTGATCGATATTCAGCTTCGATGTTTGATCTTGCCACTACGGATTATTTCTTAGCAGTCCAAGAAATCAGACATGAGCCTAGATAAATGCAATACCCTGAGGTAGATTTCCTATCATTCGGATTACCAGCCCAAGCAGAGTCACAAAAACCATTGAGTTGAAGTGATCCCTTGTTAAACTAAAGACCAAATTGGAGAGTACCTTTTAGATATCTTAAAACCCTTTTGGCAGCTGTAAGATGAATATTTGTAGGACAATGAAGAAATTGACATAATTGATTGACACTGTAGGATATATTAGGTCTGGTCAATTCAAATATTGAAGAGCTCCCACCATGCTTCTATATTCAGTAGGATCAGTAAGAGGATCACCTAAGAATTTTGAGAGTTTGGCACCTGATATGCATGGTGTTGGTGTAGGTTTAGCACCAGTCATTTTCATGCGATGTAGAAGATCAACAACATATTTTCCTTGGTGTAGATGCAAGCCATTTTATGTCTTGGTTACCTGAATGCCTAAGAAATAGGGCAATTCCCTAAAATCCTTGACAACAAATTTAGTGTCGAGGTTAGAGATAAGAGTATCAATGGCAGTATCAGTATTACTGGTGACAATAATGTCATCAATATATATGAGCACAAAAATACACACGGTGCTATGATGGAAAGTAAATAAAGAAGTGTCCATAGTTGAGGCAGTGAATCCAAGTTCCATCAGAGCTTGGGATAGCCTTAAGAACCAAGTTCTAGGGGTCTGTTTGAGGCCATATATTGATTTATGCAAGAGGCATACATGATCAGGAAAATTCACGTCTTCAAAACCTTAAGGTTGCTCTATATAAACCTCCTCTTCAAAATACCTATGGAGAAAAACATTAGAAATATCAAGTTGTCTAATAGAACAATTATAATGAACTGCTAAAGTAAGGGCTAACCGAATAGTAGCAGGTTTAATAACCGGACTAAGAGTCTCTGTAAAGTCAAGACCATCAACTTGATCAAATCCCTTTGCCACCAACTGTGCCTTATACCTGTCAATAGAGCCATCAGATCGTTGTTTTATTTTGAAAATCCATTTATTTCTCACAACCTGTTTATGTCTTGGTCTCAGACAAAGTGACCAAGTGTTGTTTGTAAGCAATGCATTATATTCTACAGTTATTGCATTCACCCAATCCTGGTCCCTTGCAGCTTGTTTAAAGGTTATTGGTTCAGATGGTAAAGTATTAGTGAAATGAGCTTGGAGGGTATGCTTGGTGGAATGATAAAGGTGATATTCTGGAAAATGCTTTGGTCTGGAGGAGTTTGTCTGAGACCTTGTTATAATTTATGATGAGTGAGGCAGGGTAAAGGTGAGGTTTGGCTGTTGAGTGGGAGAGGCAAAAACTGAGTGTGGTTCAAGATTAGAATCTGAAGATATAGGGTCAAGTATAGGTGTAGTGTTGATATGAGGAGGGGAAGTAATATGTGAAGGTTCAGAATGAATTTCAGAAATAGATAAATCAGTAGGTGTTGATATTGGGTGAAGTTGTTGTAAAAAGAGGAGGTAAATAGTCATAATCTGAAGTGGATGGGTTAGGAATAGAGAAAATAGGTAAAGTAGCTTAAATAGGAGACATAGTGTTGGAGATAATACCTGTTCGTGTGGAATCCAAAGACAGAGGAGAATTGTGCTGCAAGGGACGAGTATTACTAGTTGTAATCAGTGCATCTTGAGCAGGGAAGTTCAACTCGTCAAAGACAACATGTCTGGATATATAGACTCTATTTGTTTGTGGATCGAGACACCGATACCTTTTATAATTAGAGCTGTATCCAAGGAATACACATTTCTTACATCTAAAAGCAAGTTTATATGCATTATACGACCTAAGCAAGGGAAAATATAAGCACCCGAATGTTTTGAGTAATGAGTAGTTTGAATATTTGTCTAATAGAGTGAAGCATAAAGATTTGTTTGACATAACAGGTGTAGGGAATCTGTTTATAAGGTAAGTAGCTGTGAAGAATGCATCCACCAATAACTCAAAGGTAGATGTGACTAAGCCAAAAGAGTAAGACCAGTGTTGGTGATATGTCTATGCTTTCTTTCAAAGATTCCATTTTGTTCGGAAATGTAAGGACATGTGAGTTTATAAAGAATGCCATCTTGTGAGAGGTATTCCTGGAAAACAGTAGATAAATACTCACCACCATTATCAGTTAATAGTTGTTTGATAGTGCTTGAAAATTGGTTTTCAACTAAGCTTTCAAAACAAACAAAGTAGTTAAACACCTCTGATTTTTGTATCAATGGGAACAACTATGTAAATCTGGAAAAATCATTAATAAATAAGACATAGAATTTACAACCACCAACTAACATGATAGGAGAAGTTCATACATCCGAGTGAATCAATTTAAGGGATGGTTAGTCCTATTATTGGACTCAAAGAAATGAAGTTTATGACTCTTAGCTACCTGACATTACTCACACAAGGTTTGTGATTTTTTTGATCCAGAAACAGGTATTAATGAGTTTTTCACTAAACTAGAAATAATGGTGTATGACGGGTGACCCAACCGTGAATGCCGAACTTGAAAGGGAGCAGTAACACCTAGAAGTGCAATAAAAGGAGAAAGCATGGCAGCTTTGGGAGATGACTTGTTGAATTTAAGTTGCTGCAAGAACATTAGATATAAATCAGCTTTACTCGGCCCTTGCAGGAGAATTTCCTGGGTCTGCAGATCCTTCACAAAGAAGTGAGTTGCTGTGAGTATAAAATAACAATTGTTGTCAAAGCAAAAATGTTGAATAGATAATAGATTTGACGAAGTAGATGGACAATGAAGAATATTGGTTAAAAGAAATTGTGATTCAGGTGTAGCAAGCATAGAGGAACCAGTATTGGTGATATGTAAACCTCCTCCATTACCAACTGTTACTTTGTCATTTCCATGATACGGTTGCTGGTGCAGGGTTAAATTCTGGAGTTCAGAAGTGATATGATTATTAGCACCACTGTCAAGGTACCATGACTGTTCAAATCCTTGTTCCTCTTGAGTATGAGTTGCCATTGCTGCCAATTGAGAAGGGGATGCCTACCTTGATAGGAAAAATCCATGCGGTGATAACAATCAAGAGCCTGATGATTTGTCTTTCCACAGATTTGACAAGAAGGGAATTGTTTCGGAACTTTAGTGGATTGTGGTTTAGAGTCAGGGGCAGAAAAGATTGGATTAGGATGTGATCTTGTATGGTGGTGATTTTTCTGAGTGGGAAATCTTGGTTTCTTATTGGTTGGTTTGTGTTTAGAAGTAAAAAAGGTCACTTGAGTAATCTCAGATGACTGAGATTTGTTTTGTGCTTCAAGTAGTTGCTCGTAGTTAAACAATTCAGCTTGAAAAACATCAAAAGAGATTGGTTAGTCTCGGGTAGCAAAGCTAAGGGAGGTGATAAAAGTGGAGAAGATGGGATTTAGTCCACCAACAATATATGAGATAAGGTCTTCATTGTCAACTGGTTTTGCTACAGCTGAAAGTTGGTCAGACAAATGTTTTGCTGTGAACAAATGATCAAAGCAACTTTTGTTACCTTGCTGCAGAGTTTGGAGTTGTCTCTTGAGATGGATGATTCTTGAACGAGATTGAGGAGCAAATCTGGTAGCAAGAGCATTCCAAACCTGTGTAGATGTAATGAGTCCATACACAGTGGAAAGAACTTTTTCATCTAGGGTGGCATTTAACCATGCCAAAATAAATTGATCCTTTTTCTGCAAAACTAGATATGTTGGATTAATATCAGAGGTTAGTTTGCCAGTGGAGTCAATAAGAAATTGAGTAGGACAAGCCTCAGAGCCATCAACAATGCTCAAGAGGTCATGGTTTTTCAAGGCTGGTATGAACTGAGTTGTCCAGTTCAGATAATTGTGTCCTTGAAGTTTGACAGACACTAAAAAGGTGATATTAGGAATGACAAATGAAGGTGATGCAGAGAAAGAGGCCATAATGGATCGGGAAAAGAGAGAAGAAAAAAAATAAACGTGAGCTTTGTTTGCACTGATACCAAGTTACAATTCTAAAATAAAGTGCGGAAAAGCTGAATGAATAATCAACCTAGTATGTATTGTATTTATAGATAGTATACAGTGTGATGTTTTGTATTAAAAAGATAGGAAATGGTAACAAAGCCCTTGGAGGCTTAAAGAGTGGGTATAATTAAATAAGGGTATTGTAGTAAATGAATCAACATAATAAATATAAATAGAAAAAAAAAAGGACCTGCAAATTTTGAGAGAGAGTCGGCAGGAGTTAAGAGTGAAGAAAAGGGAAAGAAAAAGAGAAAAGAGAGAAAGATAAGGAAAATAGAAAGGAGTTAAAGGAAATAAGTTTAAAGGTAAGATTTAGTTTGTTAAATGTATAAATGTATGTTATTAAACTTTAAAATTCAGTTTTGATGAATGTTAGGGTTTTGAGAATTGTGTTTAGGGTTTATTGATAAATTAATTTGAAAGTTATATGGTTGATTATTATAGGTAATAGATTGTTAAGTTGAATTTGAGAGATTGTAGATAAAAATGATGATTTTAAATTATGATTTTGTTTGAATGGTGAATTTATGTTAGAAATCAGGGGATAACAGTAGATAACCTGTGAAAAATCTGGGTTTGAGGTTGAAGATGATGAAAATTCAATTTGGTCCCTCAGTTTGCGAAAATTACAGTTTAGTCCCTAAAATTTAAAAAATTTAAAATTGATCCTTGAAGTATATTCCAAGATTTTGAATAGAATAAAATATGAATTATGGGCAAAATTACTGTATAGTTATGGAATTTTAACACATTCAATTTGGTCCTCTAATTTGACAAAAATTACCATTTGACCCTAAAAAGTTGGTAAAATTCCAGAATAATCCCTAGAGCATAATGAGATATTCTGAATAGAATTGAGGATTAATTATGGTCAAAATTTCAGTATATTCATGGATTTATGATAAATTCTAGTTTGGTCCTCCATTTGATAAAAATTACAATTTGACCTTAAAAAATTTAGAAAAATTACAGAATGGTCCCTGGAGCATAATTAAAGGTTCTGGACAGAAATGAGGATGAATTATGGACATAATTCCACTATATTTATGAATTTATGATATGTTTAGTTTGGTCCTCCAATTAGACAAAAGTTACAATATGGTCCTAAAAATATATGATAAATTCCAGATTAGTCCCTAGCTGTAATATTAGCTTTTTCAGATTGGTTTGATGAATAAATGAGGGTTATTTAGTGAATTATTATCAAGTCTTATTATTTATTTTATCATGGATTAGATTTCAGAAAAACCGTTAATTTTTGGATTTTTAAAAAAATTAACTAGTTAGTTAAAAAAACATATAGGGTTACGGAATACACCCTTAGTTAAGTGTATTAAATAGGTTAAATTTTCTTTTGAGTCGTTCTTGAATATGTCTCCTTTGTATTCAGATAATCCTAATATTCTACCGGCAGGATGTTAGTAGGATTTTCTTCGGTGTTTGCTTTTGACTTCTGTTTGCTTTCGAGTCAGGTGAGCGGATAATTTTTCATATGCATGAGAAATATTATAAATATTTGATTTGTTAATATGAATTGGATCATGCTTCTTGATAATATATATGTTGATTATTATTCTTGTTATGATAAAGCATGATCAATTATTGAATCTGAATTCTTGATATGAACCAGTATATAATTTGAATTGACTTCTGAATTGATAGCTCATCATTTGATTGATGTAATGAGTTGAGCTTTGAGATATGAATATGTTTGTTTGATTATGATTATGAACCTATGGTATGTCAGTCAGAATACCTATGCTAACAGGGTAGTTCTAATCTTTGTGCACATCGTATCTTAACCTTAGTTGGTCGGGGGAGTCGCCAACCTGTGTGGACTGATCATCTCATAGTACGGAGCCTCATGCTCATTACATTTTGATTTTCTGACGAGCTTTACCATATGATCTTTTTGTTATGGCTATTTGAGAAACCTTTCTATAAAAACCTAGAGCCATAATTGTATATATATTCTCATTATTGTATTACCTCATGTGTGTGTGTGCATTGAATATTATCTACTTACTGAGTTGTTGAACTCACCCTTTCATTATTATTCTTTTCAGCTTATAGCTTGATAGCAAGTTACTTTTGTTGAACCTTCTGAACCTGTTTTTTTGTTGTAATTTGTACCTTTCTTTTATGTCAAGTTAGTGCTCCAAAACTATGAATTATATTAACTCTTGTATTAAGATAATTAAATTATATTATGAAGTTAGTTTTGTTATTAGTGTTGCATTGAACTCTGATTGAGTTTTGAATGATAAGTTTGTATGTAAGTTTGGGTTCGCATAGGTATAGAACCTTGAATGAAAACCTTGTCTATATGCCGGTCATGGATCCGGGATTCGAATCGTGACAATACAGTGATTTGAGTTTTCAAAGAAGAGATAAGAAGATAAGAATACAAGATAACAAGCTAAACATACATTTTTATCTTGAGATAAACATGATCTTATCTGTTACCAACAAAGTTTAACAGAAAAGAGAGATAAATGTGATCTCATCTGTTATTAACAAGACTAACAGAAGGTTTATCTCTAACAGAATATTTGTAAAGGGATAGCTTGATTGTGTTGCTTTGACAGAATTTGTGTGTCTCTTTGCACTCCTCGAGATCATCATCACTGGTCAAACGAATCCATTCCCCATCATCATCCATATACTTGAGGCCAATGCCAGTGAAATCATCTATCTTGAAACGTTTACCAATCTCTTGTTGCAAGTCCCTTAAACCCCAGTTTGGTTGCAATAATAACCTAACCTTTTCTTCTCCAAAAATGGCTTTAACTATGAAGACATCTCCTCCTCGTCTACTCTGGCCAAAGTGTGGTGGAGTTTCTAGCAGACTTTGATAAATCTGCTCATTGATTGTCCTTGTTTTGTGGATATGTGATCCTAAGAGAAAGTCTGGTTCTCCTTCGTTATCCAAGGAATAAAATTCTTCTAATTCACTACTGCCAGTCCTCTTTAAGACCCCATTCGAGGTTTCTGCTGGTAAAGCGCCATTTCCATTGCTTGAGCCAGTTATAACGGTGGCGGCATGCTGTTGTGCTCGAGCAGAACAACAGTTACTTGAACAAGAGCTCCTACTACACGGAGAGGAATGGGATTTTGAGGTAGTGCCAGAAAAGATAGTATCATCAGGTGGAGAATCAAAGTGCTTTGAACTGTCACTCCTCCTGAATGATGAAGAAGGAGCATGACTTGAAAGCTTTGTAGAGCTCAGTTCTGGGAAGGCTGAGTAGAAAGATTCAATCTGAATGTTACCCTTAGCACCTTGGACTGTGTCAATCACCTGCTGGAGTTTTCGCAAGGAATGGTCAACCTTCTTGATCTTTCGAGAAGGCCATCGCGTGATACCGTGTTGTCTGCATATTCTTTTGAGAGTAGTGGGGCAAACTGCAATTAGAACAAGTTGTGTGATTACACCATTGATTAGCTAACAAATGACAGTCCTCTAATAAAGGATTATTGAAGACAACAACCTAGCTTTACAAACGAAAATGATAATAAAGGTTTCTGGAGGATTATATCAAGTTGGTCTCCAGCAAATGTTTGTCTGTGTAATGCATGATAATTCTTTAATAAAGGATGCCTCGGATCTAAAATTGAAATGCTACTCGTTGCTTTATATATGAACATGTGATTTCATCTGTGATAGGATATTTGCATACCGCTGAGGCTTTGAGCAGCGTCTTTGAGGCTCCCTGCAAAGTATTGTCGAAGAACTTCCAAACTGATTGTCTGGATATCTGTCTTGGTCCGTCTCTTCTTACCTGTTTTTCTGCCGCCAAATGAGAGATGTCTGCCAAAAGCAGAAGAAACTCCATCACCCTCGGTGTTGCTATTGGGTCTACAATTTTGCTGAAGTTGACCCAACTCCGAAATTACTTGCTTATGGTCTAATTCCATCGCAGAGTCATCCCAATGAGTTATCATCTTGAACTCTTCTTTAGGCTCTTTTGGATAGCCCCATGTGACACAGAAACTTTGACTCTTCTTTTGGACCTCCACCATACGGGAAATCCAAGATGATTCATCCAATGGAGGTTGTTTCGAAGATGATGATTCAAAACTCTGATTTTCTCCATTATCAAGCCCCTTGTCCATGACAACCTGTGAAGTCCAGCAAACCTGTTGTATGGCAATAGGCAATAAATCCCACATCTTCTTTTGTTCTTCGGTGTCTTTGCAATCTTTTGGCAAGAATAACTCCAACACAAATTCAACTAATCCGGTAGCAATGCTTCGCATGGGAATCGCTATGGCAGCATGAAGACCAAATATCTTGGCATGGTGAGCCAGAGGATAATCTTTCTTGCTGAAGGAAGTTATATCATTCGAGAAGCATTGTTTTTGTGTTGTGAATGCTCTCCCCACAATCCCTTGGCCTAGGAAAATGTATTGCTCAAAACTTGCCATGTGAAAACCTGAAAAATCTCTATCGGCCAAAAAGCAAGCAGAATCCACGGTGGATATACAAGCGCCAGACTTCTCAGCAAACTGCTGGCGTCCACCTTTACCTTGCCGGCTACGTAGAGCCCATGTTAGAGCTAAGGGTAATCCATATGTCTTGCAAACAGATTTCACAATCTCTGATATCTCAGTCACTGCAACTTGATTTAATCCATTGCAAGTCTGTGATAAAAGGAACAGCAGTTGTGGTCTTAGTTATGAACGCTGAAAACTTCAGAAACCTGAATCTAGTGTCTCTGTTTCTAGAAGGCCTAGCTACTTACCTTCACACCAGGTGAGCAGAAGTCTTCAGAACTTCTTAGATCAACAGCCTGCAAATCAACATGCATATAAAGACCAGAAAATGAGCGAAGTTCTCTGCTTATTTCACAGGCTTAAAGAAATTGATAACCATTGTTACTTTTGAAAGGCATTTCAATCATTCAAAGATCTGAAAGTTCAATGCAAGTCAATGGATTTGAAATGAAAGAAACATGAAGCCTTTATGCAACTAACAGAACTAACATAAATTATATAACAATAGTCTCATTGTTAAACTTGATAGCTAATTGAAATCCTTTGCAAGATACATGGGAAACGAACACACCTTGAGAGCTTTGCAGATGTCTTCTAGTTCTGGACGATAGGTCATCTTCCGAGTAGTAGTCACAATCTCAACTATGCCCAAGCAAGTCTCACTGCCTTGTTTGAAAAGAGGGAGTGCAAGAGACCCTCTAATGTTATGTTGTACTGCATGATCTCTACGCGGATATTCTTCACTTCTGAAGAGACATACATCAGGAGTCCACTCAGGCAGCTTCTCCAAGAAAACCCGACCGGGGAACCCTACAGAAAATTTCGCATCCCCTTCTACTTGGAAGTGATAGGCAATTGAAACATTTCTATAACTTGCAAGACTCTTACAACTCTGGTTGACGAAGTATGGCTGATCAATAGTAGCGAGGACTTTTTTCCCTTCTTTCTCCACAGGTAGCCAAATCTGGATAAGACTATCTTTATATTGGATAAAATTTGTTAAGTATCTAATGGCTTGCATTGCTCTCTCCTTCACAGAAAATGAAGTCATTGGATTTACCCTCGGCATCATCTGCCATTCGACACCCAATCCAGCGGCTCCTACTCGATGACCTGTAGTGTGCAGTAAAGAGGTGGAAGTGTCCACAGAATCCTCAACCTGAGGTTCAGTCTGAACAAGTTCCATGCTTTTAGGATAATCTAGAGGTGGATTTCCATGGCAATGCCTTTCTGTTTCTTCTTGATAATCCTGCTGGTTTGAGGCTATACTCAAGTTATTAGACCCCGTAAAAGGCATGTATAGTGAAGGGTGGTCGTATAGAACATTAGAGGTGGAGGGACCTTGCTGCAGAAAGCTGAACTCTCCATCGTTCTCGGCCCATCCTTGATACAAGATCTCATCCATGAAATCCCAATTCATGGGATTTCCTGAGATGATCCCGAGCGTAGAATTAGGGAAAGAGGAACTGTGTTCATCCATACAGTCAACTTGCGTGAAACTCGCGCCAACCATAAACTCCAAATTAGGAATGTTTCCACCTGAGACACAGGAGTATAAGACGAAACATGAGCAAAAGGAGAAAAACCCATGAATTCTCTACTTTCTTTACATTAAAGCTGTTCTCTGAAATGCATTTCAAAGCAAATATAGAAGAGACACATGAAGCAAGAGAGAAACTCACTTTCTGAAGACTCTTGATTCAGCTAGGTCCGATTCTCTTCCAGTCTGTGTACTATGCTTTGCTCAAAGCAGTGAAATGTGGACCTTAATCATTACCTGATATATATACACCCGTGTGTGTGTGTGCAGTCAGTTTTTGCCACGAACCAGACAAAAAGATGACGAGCAATCAAGGAAAGAGATGCGTGTGTTAGTGTTTTTAAATGTCCAAATTACACGAAATGAAGAAACACATATTATAATAGGTAAATAAAAAAGGGTATAATAATGCTATTATTTAAATCACCTGATCATAAACTGAGTTCAATTTCAACGACTCAAAGATTAACTGTCAATCGTTCTTACCTTAACCTAGCCAGGTAATAATTAGCTCAAGGTTCTCTTCCTTGTCAGCAGGACTCAGCATTAAGCATTGGTTCCATTTCTAAGAGCCCATACACTCCATGCTCTAGAAACAAGAAACTTTGGATGGTTTCTGCTGCTGCTTTGATTATATATTTTCTGCGGTCTCATGGGTGCTTGTTCTTGTCCATCTAATGGCGCAACAGCCCCATGTTTTATGGAGAAATGCCATTATTAATCTTGGTTCAAAATCCATTAGTCCTGTAACCAATAAATTAAAAAATTAAAAAAATGGACATGGTTGTTTATGTTTTGTTTCTTGCAGCACAGATTCGATTTAAGGGGAACTGGACCACTTCCCGGACCATTTCAGAAGACATCATATTATAAGGACAGCTCGAAGGAAGGGTCGATGACAATAGTTTTTAGTAACTAATCTCTATGTCATGCAATTCCCCTCCACCCCAGATCATTTAGGGGCCATGAATTCATTTTTATTCATGGCCGATCGATTTTCTGCATTTAACTACTTCATTAACAATAATTACCAACCTAATTAATTACAAGTAGTTTAATGTTAATGGTACTCTGAACATGGTGGAAACTTCATTGGCCACACAAGACTTGTTGTGTTCTCGTGTAGAGTGCCTGATGGTGAAACCATCATGTGCTGCATCGCAGGAAGCGAAACAAGGGAGATTCTTAATTACTAACATCAAGAAATCAAAGTTACAATACAAGCACAACCATGTTAAGGTGAAAAATATATTCTGGATTATTTTTTTAAATGAAAGTTTTTAAATTTAAAAGTTGCGCATGCTTATTATTTTATGCTTAATTTTTATCATATAAATAGAAATGACGAGATTCAAATCTGTAATCTCTGATTCCGATACCTTATTAAAAAAGAATCTGAATTTAAAAACTTAAATTATATATAATTTTAATATATAATCTATGTTATTTTTACGGTGCATAACCGTCTAAATAGTCAAAACTCTAAGCTGATGTCAGGTTATACTATTCTTCAAAATGAGAAGTGCAGCAGCAGAAGCAGCAGCCGCAGTGCCAGCCATTGATAAGCAATCTGCTTTGATTATTAGCACCAAGATTTACATGTTGCTTTCCACCATGTTAATTTATTTCGTAAATGGATGTCAACGCAGCGCAGAGGAGATCGAAAGTACAATTAAACCATGATGAGTAAATCCACAGAATGACGCTAGATTTACATATGCCTTACGTGGTGACCAAATAGTGATCTAATTCTTTAATTAGAGCTAATCATTCATTAATCCTATTAATTATTGTGCCATTGCATGAGCTCATAGATTGCGTGGGGCTGCCATCAGTTTGCCTTTGTTGCATGTACGGTTGACCTTCAGACAAGTTAGAGCTAGCCTTGAGGTGGTCTGTAATTGGCCTTTATTTTTATGTTCAGTCTGGCTTCCACTCCTTGAATCCAGCACCTAAGAGCTGGTAAACCTCTTAACAACCTCTCTTTTCTTCTTCTTTTTATAAATGAAGCAGTGAACAAATTCTGAAACCAGAAAAAATCTGATGTGAATTTTCTGCCAAGCTGCAATCATGATTCATAAAAATAAAACCTACCCTACTTCAGGGATTCTTGAGCTCTAATAGTCATGCAAGCTTTTGCCAGCTGGTGCCACAGCATCGAGGCCGGCAGTGGCAACAAAGAAGACCTGAAAGCTGACATAACCTGTTTATAATAGTATAATCATTGCCCTCCTCGGCCAATCTTGTATCACCAAGAATCCATCACCAACACAGTTGAGAAGCGGATATCCGAGGAGTAAAAATGTGCAGATTCCATGCAAAAGAGTTTGCTTCTTTGAAAGTAACAGTTTACTCAGAAAAGAAATTAATAATGGGGACCTCACTTGACAATATTTTTTTAAGGATTTCTCGTAAAAAAATCAGAAAACCGGTTCCTTATTGAATTGGATTACATCATTCGTTAGGTAGGATGCTGTGCCTTCTTCTAATCATCACTGTGCACAACATTTGCAAACCAGCATTATTTTCCTCTTCTGATAAAAAAAAACAATATCAGCAGCTTTTTTAAATCACTCAGCTTATTCGTGAACTTCGCGGTGCTTGCGTAAAAGGGCTGCCTCCTTATATATATATATATAATCGTTTCAATTCTGGGAGCGACAAATGTAAGTGTTAGATTGAAAAGCTAATAAAATTAATCGCAACATGGTTTCAGGACTCTATTTTTGTATTCATCTTCTGCTTACTTCCTGGAACCTTTCACCTCACTCTTTTCTGTGCTGGGACACCACCAGAGAGTTGAAGAAAAAAAGCAACGACGCTCAATATTTTATTGTGGTTTACCGAAAGAACATGCAATGGAAGTTTTTCGTAGATGAAAAAATCAATAAAATAAAATAAGAATTTTCATTAATTATTTCTAACATGTCAAATCATCAATCAAAATATCAATAAAAATTCCCATAGTGATTTTAAAAGAAATTATAACCTTATGATAGGCTAACTCAAACGCAATCTCCGCACCCTATTTCTCCCTCTAAAACCCGGAACCTTTGCCTCTTTTTCTCTCTCACTAAAACCCAAGAATCACCTCCACCAATCCAGTCTCCACAACCTACTTGGAAAAAAAAAATATCCCAAGGCTTAAGCTTCCCTCCTTTTAGTTTTTTTTATTGTCAACTTTCCCTCTATCGTCTAAATAAATTCACTCATTTATGTTTTAAGTTAATCTAATAAAAATTATTTGTAGTATTTATAATTTATTTGTATATTTAAATATTTTACTTGTTCTTAATAATAATTTTGTTGTGTTAATATAGGAATTGTATTTCATAGTTTGTTTGGGATTTGGATAAAATTGATTTAAATGGCCACTTGATAAAATTAAATGTGATTTTATAACTTAAATGTATTAGAATTGAAGAAATGATGAGTAACTTAATGGGTATTAAATATCAATTATTCTTTATCAATTTTATGGTTAAGTTAAAAACTTGGAAAAATTTATTCCCTCCCTCTATCCTTTCTGGTTTTTTTGTTTATTTAATCAAATTAGGTTCTCCTTCTTTTAATTGCAATATATTTGGTCTTGAATACTTTATTGAATTAGTTTTTATTTTTTTAAATTTCATGACTTGATATATGATTTTTATATCAAACTTGGTCCTTATTTTTTTATCATTTTCTTAATTGAAATTGTTTTCTAATTTCATCCCTAATGATTTTATTTTCTTTTCTTTTCATGTCCTCATTCTTTTCAAATCTATGTTTATTTTTCTTTTTTATCCCTTTTTTAATTTATTTTTTTAATTTTATCCCTAATTATTTTGGTTGGTTGTGAATTTTACATTATTATTTTTTCGGGTTTACCTTTTATGTTATGATTTAGCCTCATGATCTGTATCACAGGTTTTAAATATTAGATCGGGCTGGCTTTAGTTGTTTTTGGTTCCTTTTTAATTTCATCTCTCATTATTGGGTTCGTTTGAAATTGGTATCCATTATTTTTTATCTCTTTTGTTTTTAATAAAGTTATCTCAATATCATGTCTTGGATCATAGATTCAATAGGTTCGTTAGAGTTGACTCGAGCCTTTTTTTTCATTGTTTTTAAATTATTTTTTCAATTATACCCTTCAATTTAGGTTGGTTTAAGAATTGAATTTCATAATTTTATTTAATCTACTTTCAACAGGATTATCTTAATCCCACAACTAGTTTACAGATTTGGTTTGATCTTTGCTTGAGACGGATGATGCAAAATCATCATACCTGGTTCCTTGAGAGGATGTATTTTTAAGAATTCATATGCGTGATAGCTCGGACAGACTCAAGTCAATTTCATTTAGAAACTGCTTTCTTTTCAATTTTTTCTCTTGTCATTTATTTATTGGGAATTGAGATTCATGTTTTTTCTATTTTTTCTCTGTAATTATCTCATTCTTGTTAATTTTTTACTTTATTAACAAATAAGATCATTAAAAGTGTGTTTGGTATTGCAGTAGTTGTTGTGGTTGTGATTTGAAAAAAAATATTTTATAAAAAGTATTTTTAGTTGAGGTTGGTTTGAAAAAATAGGTGTTTAGTTAAAACTGTGGTTGAAATTGAGGTTGAATACAAAGTAGTTTAATTTGTTTGGTTAAGAATGTTTTTGAAATTGAAGTTATAAAATAATTTAAAATATATATATATATATATATTGTTTTTAATTTAAATATTATATATTTAACTATTGTTATTGCATCGTGAAATAAATCATACTTTATATATATATAAAAAATTATTATTTCATTAAACTATCTACGATTCTATTACATATAAAATTCATCCAACAAGAACTACAGTTTTCATGATTTTTTGAGTGTGCAATAAAATTAGGTAAAATATTATCAGGAATAAAATTGAGATTACAGTACGAATAAATTTAATTTACCTTAAACTATTTTTTTTAAAAAAAATTATTATTTTTTGAAAAAAAAATGTTAACTAATTTTTCAAAAATAAAGATTTAATAAAAAAACACTATTCACTAAAGTGAACAGTGTGGATGGATGCTGCATGGTGCAGCCGCAAGAAGTTAACTGATTTTTCAAAAAAAAAAGATTTAAAAAAGAAAATACTGTTCATTTTAGTGAACACTGCACTCGCACTGTTCACTAAAGTGAACAGTGTGGAGGGATGCTGCATGGTACAACCGCAAGAAGCAGGTAGGACCTGCTTTTGTTTTTTAGCGTTTCAAACGTGAAATTTAGTGGGACTCATGAATAGTAATTTATGTTTTTTTTTTGTTACTTAAAATTATTGCATCTGTGTTTTAAGCAAAACGCTGACGCAACAACTTAAACAAACACTCTCTAAGATGTTTTTGAAATATTGTAAAGATATATTTCTATAATATTAGTAAGTGTTTATTTTATGCATTGAATTGTTGCTGTTGTTTTTTTTTTATTATTTATTGTTGATATTTTATTTTCTAATCATATTATTAAATTATTCAAGTTTGTTAAACTTATTGAAGTCAATGATTAGAATCTTAGATTTTTTATTTTAGTTTTGAGAACATTTACATCATCTTAATTTTTGTTTTTGTGAAAAAAATAGATCAACCCGCGGTACAGTTCCTCCTCAACCAAAATTCACTTTAGATACCAAGTTCTATAATTTATTGCTCACTCCTTTTCTTTTCCTAGAGTCACAGCTGAAACAACATTAAAGAGTCAGAATCCTTAATTTTCAAGATTTAATCTTTCATGTCTTAGCAGTACACGAAATTAACCATTCTACAGTTTTACTTAATCGATTTTGCTATAAGCTAAAAACCTAAAAAAATATATAGATATTCTCAAAGACCAAAACATGATAATTACAGGAATACCCCTAAAATACTTAATTTTTTCCATCCAAGTCTCAAATGTAAAGTGGTTATTATAAACCTTGGTTTAGGGGGGAAAAAAACTAGAAAATCATATTAATGAATAGGAAAATAAAAATAAAAAACCCTAAATTTAAAGAGAAGAAATAGGAATAATTAAAAATATATATTTATTTTTTCCACAAGCTCCTGCATTAATCTCCAATTGAACATATGGTATATAATATTTTTAAAGCAAAACCTACTACATCATGAAAACATCCAATGTAATATTTTGCAAGTAGAATCTTTTTAGTTGAAAAACCAATGATTTTTTTATGTATGGACTGCTCCATCATGAATCTTTAATACATTTGTACATGTCACCCCATCTTACAATTAGAATTTTCAATAAGAACACATAATAGCTAACTAGAAATATTGGGGTCTAATACATCTAATGCAATCGAGAACAAAGAATTACAAGGTTCGGTACAAGTCAAGACTTTTAAAGGTTATATAGTTTGTTACAAATCAAAACACCGTAATTATAGAAAGTCTCCAAAAATATGAAAAAAAGAATAAAAAAGAATAAAAAACCCTATTATTATTAAATAGGAAAATAAAAAATAAAAATAAAAATTCTTAAACTTAAACTAAAAAAGAATAATTAAAAATAACTAAAAAAATACGTGTTTTCTAAAAAAACAATCTATATCAGTATTCCACATTAACTTATTTCTTAATGTATTGCAGATGCTCAAACGGGAGCTTGTTGATTATGGAGGAGACAACTTAATTACCACCCGCGCAAGAAGTTATAGATCTTTTCAACCAGTACAATATACAAAGAATAAGGATCTATGATCCAGACCCAGCACCTCTTCAAGCTGGTGGAGGCTCCAGCATCGAGCTCGTCCTTGGTGTTCCAGACATTGACATTCCAAACCTCGCTTCCAATCAAGACAATGTAGATGCATGGGTTCAAAACAATGTGATAAGATACACTAATGTCAGGTTCAGATATATTCCTGTTGGAAATGAAGAGAAACCGGCTGATCCATTTGCTTCAGCATTTTTCTCTGCCATTCAAAACCTTCATTATTCAATTTTTGCTGCTGGTCTAAGGAATCGAACCAAAGTCACTACTGCTACCATTGCTGGTGCGCTTCGAGTCGTATCCTCCATCACATGGCCTTTTCGACCTTGTTATCAGCTTTTTGGTCACAAACCATTCGTTATTACTCGTAAACATTTGTCCGTACTTCAGTTATTCCGGAAACACGCAGATTCCTCTTAATTATGCTCACTTTCCTTGCCTGATCCATCTGTTATATTACTGGATCCACCGTTTCAACACCCTAATTTTTTTGGTTGCTATTGTTGTTACTCATTTTGGACCCCACGTGCTGAAATTGGTGTATATCTATTTTGAACCGAGTGCAAGAGCGTCACGACCCGAATCCCGGGTCCATGACCGGCAACGCAGGAGCGGTGCCGAAAGGACACCCCGCCTGCGCTAAGCCTCAGAACGGACATATCAAAGGAACAATTTGTTCAAAAATACACAGCGGCTCATAATATTCAGAAATATCATATTATTCAAAACTGATAAAACCAAATGATAGTTATTAAAACAAAAATAATAATAATTCATAATACTCATTACATTGTCAAAATCCAAATTTAATCAAATCAAGATAATAGTGGAGCGTCTAAGACATCAAATCAAAACTGAAAGGAAAGCCTCGCGAACAAGCAAGGCATACCGACCAGAACTGAAGAAGCGGAAACACTCAACAAAGTCCCAGAAACTAAGAACTTGAAATAATATTAAAAATGAGAGGTGAGTTCAACCAACTCAGTGAGGGAAGAACATTTAATATACATTTCATATATTTCAGATATTATTTGCAAGATGATTTATCTTGATATACATATACATATACATATACTTACTAAACATATTATCATAACTTAGCATATTATCATAACGTAGTGGATTACATGTCAGAGATCAGATGACACCCGAAGGTGACCAGATGACACCCGTCGGTGACCAGATGACACCCGTCGGTGACCACTGTGGGATGATCAATCGCCACAGGCTGATGCCTCTCTCATCAGCTAGGTATACAGAATACTGTGTGCACACAGGCTAACTACTCTCCGTTAGCATGGAGTTACTGACAAGTCCGTATCAAGGCATAATAGATATTCACAGAATAATCAAAGAAACGTATATCATATCAAATAGAATTTACTTTGACAGATTGCGACTCCAAATTCAAGAATAAATGAGTACTTGGAAAATAAAGCAACATATATAAATATTCAATAGTTGTACTCATTGTATAATCAACATACATATTTATTTATATTATATGCATATTAAAGATTATTCCACTCACCCGAAAAATACAGAACTAAAAGGAATGTCGGACGAAATACCCGAAAATCCTATTAAGGATCGTTAGGAGAACCTACAATAAATATATGAAATATACTCAAAAACAGATCAAACAAAAGATCCCAATGCATAAAATAAACCGGACTTAATCTCCTAGGTTTAGGGACTAAAACGACAATTTTCCAAAACAGGGACCAAAACGTAATTTTACCAAAATTGGAGGGCCAAATTGTAAATACATAACCATACTGAAATTTATCCATAATTCATCCTTATCTTTGTCCAGAATCTTGAATTATGCCCCAAGGTCCAAAATGTGATTTTATCAAAATATTAGGGGTCAAATCGTAATTTGTCAAATTGGAGGACCAAACTGAAAAATATCATATATTCTTAATTATACTGAAATTTTGTCCTTAAATCATCCTCAGTTCTGTTCAGAACCTCAATTTCTACCCCAGGGACCAATCTGTAAAATTTTCAAAGTTGGGGGACTAAACTGCAATTTCCACAAATTGAGGGACCAAACTGAATTTTCGTCATCTTCAACCTCAAACCCAGAATTTCAACAGATTTACCTACTGTTATCCCCTGATTTCTAACACAATTTCACAATTTAAACAAAATCATAACTTCAAATCATTATCCTTCAATTCAATCTCTCAAAATCAACTAATTAATCAAATACCCACAATAATCAACTCCTAACCTTCAAATTAATTCATCAATTAACTCAAAATACAAATTTCAAAACTCTACAAATAATCAAAAACCGAAATTTAAAGCTAAAGAAAACATATTATACATATTCAAGCATAATTCTTACCCTTTTACTTGTTTTTCTCCAACCTTTTCCTTTTTCCCTTGTTTTCCCCTTTTTTTCTCTTCTTCTTCTTCTTCCTCTCTTCTCTCCTGCCGGTTCTCTCTCCAAATTCAGATTCTTTTTTTTTTTTCTTCTTATATATATTTATCAACTATTGGTCAATTACCACACTACCCTTCAATCATTTATACCCTCTTTTAAGCCTCCAAGGGCTTTATTGTATTTTCCAATCCTTTTAATACTAAACATCACAAAGAGTTTAGCTCATGTCTGCTACAAGATTGACAAAAATAGAGAAGGAAGAAATGTGTGTCGAACCTTGTTTGAGCTATTTTCCTCTCTCTTCATCCTTCCTCTTTGCTGCCAAAATCATCAGGTTTCTTAGACTGACTAAGGGTCTTTATAATGCTAAATCCGTTCCTTCTTTATCTTGTTTTTAAGATTGGATAAATCTCTCAGAATTTGCACTAAAAAAACTGATTTTGCTATTGTTATAACTTTTTATTCCAACTTAGGCTCTGATTCTGACTTGGTTTCGTACGATATATGATCATCCTAGCTATATTCTGTTACTCATGGCATGTTGAACAATTGACCTGCACCTTTATTAGGTCCTAGGGATCATTATTCTTATGGCAGATTATCAATCATATCAGGATGCTCGGCATTATCAGTTTCTGAATTAAATCAGGGGATCATTTTTTGACCAACCAGATTGCTGCCAAATTTTGTTCTTTAAAATGATTTTTTCTCACTTCAAATCATTCATCAAAGTTATAGTCCTAGACCGTTTCAACACCCTAAAGCACATGGAATCTCCTTGGATTTTTATCTTAATAAATTCAGTTTGAATCAAACACAGATTTCAAGAGATCTACATTGGTTCTCCTTGGTACTTTCTAGATATATCTAAGGGTGTGATCCACATTAACCAAGCGTTCTTTCTTTTTAGACTTTGAGTCAAAGTTTGTTCATCATAACAAAATATATCCTAGAAAAACTTATGGAATTAGAAAACACTAACACCATAGCTTATAAGGTAAACCAAACACCAAGCAACTTACCTTAGGTATAGCGTACTAGGGGTGCTAATACTTTCCCTTTACGCGATCAATCCCTTATCTTAGAATCTCTGAAAGACCTGTTAGGTATTCTAATGACCATAATAGTAGGTGGTGACTCCCTTATTCATAAAAAACAAAAACCCCCGACATGGAATCCCCGCTTCCAAGAAAGGTCGTCGTGACAGCTATATATGGCTGATGTTTTTACTCTGCACTTGAGAGGGCTGGTGGAGGTTCATTGGAGAATGTTGTATCAGAGAGCGGTTGGCCCTCAGCTGGAGGAGGACCAGAAACCAGCATTGATAATGCAAGAATTTACAACACAAACATGATTCAACTAGTGAAGAATGACACTACAAAGAGGCCCGGAAAGCCGATTGAAACTTACATCTTAGCAACGTTTGACGACAATAAAAAAACAACCGGAATCAGAGAAAGCCCGGGGACTCTTTCTTCCGAGCAAACAGCCTAGGTACCCAATTCAACTTAACTAGAAACAGCATGATATGTGTATTCGGGGAATATGCCAGGGCATTTATTTTGTGCAAGAAAATTCCTGTTTCTAATGAGCTTATTTTGCTATAGCATCATATGATCTTCAAATAAATCAAGAATAAATAATGGTTTGTTTAAGTCTAGTGAATATCATTATATATATAGCTTTGATGATTTTAATCCAAAATCTTTTCTGTACACTTGAAGTTATTGTGGGGTTAACCATTATATGAAACTGCAGAAGCGCGACAACGCAGATATCACCCGAAAAGTTTATAATATATATATATATATATAGTAATCTTGTAGGTTTGTAAAGTAGACCAATCAACTTCAAGTGAGGCTAACCTATTCAAATTTGTCATAACTTGTAAGCCATAGTATTTAGGTGCTGTAATTGAAAATCCTGCATCACAGAGGCTATGATGCACCAGCAATGAACCCCGAACAGCATTTTGCAGGATACGAAGCAAATTGTACCACAAATATTTTCAATGACAAAACATGAACAAATAACCGTGGAAATATTTAAGATAAATTGTTCATAGCTAATGATATATCATCCATGGTCATGAAGCTGTGTTCTTGCAGGCTGAAAGATAATTCGTGTCCAACTCTAATGTACGTAGAGAAACAAGTTTTGGCTGGTTTGGCGAATGATCAGACATATACTGAAAGAGTTTCATTACAAGCTTCTTCTTCTTTCTTTTTTAACACAGGTAAAACATTACATTGAGGATTCACCGACTATTTCTCATGACAACTTGGTGTCAAATGAGCACCAACACACACTTGATCTCCACCCAAAAAGGAAAAATTAAAAAAAAGGTGGAAAACCAGATAAGAAAAGGAATGAAGTAATTAGTTATGGACTCCAAAGATTAAAATGAAGTCCACCAGCACAGCGTGGAGATGCTGCAAGTTTTTCTTCTAATTCCAAACGATTCACCGTTATATGTAGACCAAAGATAGAGTCCATTCTTGCATGGCAAGTTCTACTCAAAGCAAGAATCTTGAAATCCTTCTCGTTGCTTTGGTGTGCTCATCGACCTTGCCTTTAACTTTGCAGATTGCGTTGCAGCCATGTAAGTAGAAAAAACTGGAAAGTTTGGCAATGAATTACCATCCCCAGCCAAACTTGGTCTCTTTGTTCGGCCACTGTTTTATCTGGTGACTCTGTCTACCACTTTCCTTGGCGAGTTGCGATTCTTCCAAGAGACCATTTCCTCTTCCTGAAAGAAAAATTATATTGCAGAATCTGAACACAAGAAGAAAAGGACTAATGCTTAATTTGGTTGTCAATAGATTGAATAGCTCTATTTCTTTCTTCTTCTTTTTTATTTCCCTATTGTAAGCAGTAACTAAAGAGAGTGCAACTGGAAAGGGAATTTAAGATTAAGTTGCCCGGTTGGAAAATGAGTATTTCATCATTCGCTCTCTTTTGATGTTAGCCTCTTACTTTTTTAACAACAGAGCTTCCAGGTCTTCCTTCGAACGCAAGCTAACATTCCAACTCTTTTTGCTGTTCAATACAAGCTGCCCAATAAAAAAATGTTGAAATGAATCAAATTGAGCAGCAGAATTCAGCATCCTACACAAATTTGAATGTGCAGGCTCGTTCATGTCAATCAGGTATTAGATTTTACCATATGATCTGTTTGAGTTTCTCTTTTATCATTCTTCCCCTGAACAGACAAAATCAAGGATATTGTTAATCACATGAAGCTCAGTCAAAGATCATGTATTTCATTCTCCAAAGAGAAAATATCCTAGACGTAACAGAAAATAAAATGGCTTCTTAAAAATCATTTTCTTGTCTATAGATTCTCATTCTTTCTTTAATTTTCTTTCGAATACACTCTAACAAGCATGAGCCACAAGAAACATAAGAACTTTATTCAAATAATCCTTCATACCTTGTGTTCTTTCTCAACCACCTCCTTTGACTTGAGGAGCTGCAAGATCATCTCTCCTACCTTAGTTTCCTTCTCTTGCACCTCCTTCTTTGACTTTACAGCATGTTTATTTTCACCGTTTTTACAAAATCCATCTGCAGTAATGCCTTTTGCCTGGACTTCTGACCGCATTTTTGCATTTGATGGCAAATGTTTCATTTTGATGAGTGCTTGGCATCTAACAGCTTGTCCACGAACAATGGCTTGAAGCTTCACCAATCCCTTCAGTGCTCGTAAGGCTTTTCTTGCCTGTTTCCATCCCATTGAAAACCCAAATCAGGCAGTGAGGCATGTTTTTTTAGCAGAGCCAATAATTTGACAAATTTCTGGTTTTATAATCAGGTTACACAACTTGCTTAATCCACACTCTGCCAAAACTTTTTGAGCTTAAATTTGATTCATAAGAAAAAAAATATAGCATCTTTCTTTACAGAAGTTCAGACCAAAACAGTAGCAAACTTCTCAGAATACGCTGCTGAAAGTGCTGTTTAATGTTTATTAATGTAATGAGTGAACTAAGAGAGGTATAATATGAAACCTTGTTAGAAGTTTTCAAATGATGAAATCATTCTCTGCGCAACATTGTAATATACTTGCGGAAGACTATTTCCTCATGGGACAACTTTAGAGTTTCAACCGCGACTGGAATTTTCTCATCTACTCGATCAATATCTCATCCATCTTGCATGCAAAAATCATAAAATTGATCTCACGTGAAGTACAAAAAGGGATTAAATTCGAAGGTTAGAGAAATAGCAGTCTATCTTGAATGCAGTGTCAACAACATCTTATATGAAATCAAGAAGTCTTGACAAGATATAGCATAACCCACAAAAACCAAGATGAAATACTAAAGAGTTATGTCGCAAAATAGAACTCGGATTTCAGAGAGCTCACAAGATATGCACGGAAAGCGCTTTGTATTTTAATGGCAGCCAAAGTTTCCACTCCTTTGGTGAAATGACGGGAAGGATGTGAGGCACCTGTGAGCCGGACAACCTCAGCTGCAGCATGAGCAGCGGCAACAGCTGCATCAGCTGCAGCTGCTGTTGCAAGGGCAACAGTCAAAGCATACTTTTTTTGTGTTTCTGATGCCTCACTGAATGTTCTCTGTGGTGCTGGAAGTGCGAGGCATTGTTTGACCTTGAACCCTCCAAGAAACCATTTCCACCTCTTTGATTTCTGAATCGGTTAAAATTAAGCAGAAAATTTAACCAGAAAGAAATGCAAGATCTCAGTTAAAGAAACAAAAAGATTCCTTGAAGCACCAACCTTTTCGGCTTTTGGTTTTTGCTCAGAGACAAATAGCCTCCTCGCCCAACCAAACCAGCTCTTCTTCCTTGCCATTGAAGATATATGAAATCAATCACTTCAACAAAACTCAATGAACACCATCATATTTGAACTCTAGAATCTCCATTTTCTAAGTTGAATGATGATGTCCTGGAGTTAGTAGTGGTGGCGGAATAATATGACGGGGTGAAGGTGGAGGAATGTGGTGGTGGTGGTGGTAGTGGTGCATGGAATGGATGATTAGGTGGTGTTGCTGGAGCTATGAATAAGGGTGGTGGTGGTGGTGGTGTAATGTGTTATAAAAGGAAAATTACGAGGCTGGGACACATTTGGAGGGGATGGAGAACTATATATGAGGTGGCATAACATTTTGAGGTGATGAAGGATTATTTACAAAATATAAGCCTTAATTAATCAGCTAGTTGTAAGAACCGGTCCACTGTTCACAAAATATAATTATGTCATGATTATAAAATATCATTTTGTGAAACACAATATCATTTAAATATCATGATTCTTAATTATAAAAAAATATGTTATTTTGCTAAATTTTTTCGGTGTCATGTTAATTTATTATTTATTTTAATTTTATAGTTACCTGATGTATTCTTACTTTTTGGACCTATTTTATAAAAAAAAAAAAAAAACAAACATGAAAAGAAAAGAGAAAATGAAATTCACAACTCATCAAAAGTGACAAGAATATTTCACTAAGTATTTCTCTCTTCTACTTATACCTTTTTTTTTTCTTTTTTTTTTGAAAATGGGTTGGAGAGTAACTAATAGGATATAACTAGCTATTTCATAAGCATCATAAAATCACCAAACAAACTAGAAAATCCAAAAAATAAGCATAAAGTAACCCAAAAATAAAAGAAAAATAATAAAAGTACTACAAAATATAAAATTAACATTTTCAATACTTGATTTCCCAAATTGAATAAAAAAGACAAATCACCATAAGAAAATATTTTCCTAAACTAAATAAAAAATAATAATAACTAAAAAATATATTTTTTTTCTAAAAATCCTCGAGTTATGACCATCATGTTGTCGTTGTTGTCGACCACTTAACCTAGCCAACCCAGGTTCTTGCACCATAGATCATGAGAACATAATAATTTTATAGAAAAAAATTATGAAACCTAATTTCACCAGATTCAATGTTAAAGGTCAAAATTTAAAAAAAAATCAATGAGATCAAGATAATCACTTATAAGAAAAATTGATAAAAATACAAAATTTAATTTTCAAATAACATGATATTAAAGTACAAAATTGAAATGAAAAAAAAAACTTAAAAAAAAAGAGTGGGTTGTTCAAGGGTGACATTGAAAAAAGAAGCTTAAATAAGATTAAAAAAAAACATTATTCCAATGAATAATTCTTTGAGAGTGGCTATAGTAATTTAACCACATCTTTTATATTTTGTTAATGTAAAACAAATTGAAAAAAATATAAAGTCCAATTCTATGATGTTTGTTAATTAATTAAACACTTTTAAATATGTGGTTAGAACAAAAGGCATGCTACACTATAAAAATAAATGAAGCCTAAGACTCACAACAATGAAGGGGTTGAATTTTGAGCTTGTTTATTTTATATTTTAAAAGTACTTTTAAAAAAAATTAAAAATATTTTTGTTTTAAATTAATTTTTTATATTTTTGAATTGTTTTGATGTTTTAATATAAAAAATAAATTTTAAAATTAAAAAAATACTATTTTAATAAATTTTTAAATAAAAATATTTAAAAACACAGCTTATTCTTCTAATTTTAAGTTACAATAGTAGTTGTGTGGGGGGGAAAAAAGATTTTGGAGAGAAATGAAAGGAAGAAAAGTAGTAGGACGCAAGCTAGAAATGAGTTATGTTGAGGTACGGAAATCAATTGGTTCTGTTAAATGTGACAGACTGAGGAGACAGACATATAACGTAAGCACATCATCTTGATTGATAGATTATTTGTCTCCTAATTGACTAAACCGTACACTGCTTTTCTGACGTTAGAAAATCCACAGATTTTGACCTTTCCATTTCTCTGGTCTGTTTTTTTCTCATGCTCAACGTTCATGTTGTTTAATGGTGATAGTTATTTTTTAAAATATTTTTTATATTAAATTAATATTTTTTTATTTTAAAAATTTATTTTTAAAATTAATGAATTAAAACAATTTAAAATATATAAAAAAAATTAATTTTTAATAAAAATTAAATTTTTAAAAAACATCATATACATTATATTTTCAAATAATATCTAAATGATAGCCTGATTTAGTCTTGCATAAAAGTAAAATAGCAAAAATAAATGGCTTCTTGCTTTTGTCGGTAGAAATGTGTTTTTAAAAAGTTTTAAAATATTTTTTAATTTTAAATTATTTTAATTTAGTGATGTGAAAAAAAATCTCTATTGCATCCTTTTTTTTTTATTTCTAGACTCCTATCCTTTTTTGGAGTTTTTTCTATGAAGGGAAAGAGGGGAAATAGTTTGATTTTTGTGTATTTCCTTCTTTAAAAAAAATAATACTAAATTATTTTCTTTTTTTTCTCACTTTTCATTTTACATCACAAATATATATTATTTAATTTTTTTAATTTAAAAATGATTTTATTTATGTTGGGATCCCCTCTTACATGTATTTTTTCAACTTTTAGTGAACATTCTTAAAACTTCATTTTTTTTATTACTTTTTATACATATAAAACTTCACCTCTTAATCTATACTCTTTAATATCTTTTCTTTAAAAATTTTGATTCATGCCAAACACAACTTAATATACATTTGGTATTATAGTGTATAGTATTTTTTAACATTAATATATCAAAAATATCTAAAATTAATTTAAAAAAAAAAACAAACTACTTTTTAAAGCAAACAACAATTTAAAGAACAAACACTAATTTAAGAAGTCGCAACAGAATGGATGGGAGTAATTAATGAAGTAATAAAGAAGGGATGCTAAATTTTACTAATTTATTCCGTCCTTGCCTATAAGCAGTATGCCATCGAAAGCATAGGCAGAGCCTATTGATTTCTTGCAGAGGGCAGAATCCATGGGCATGTCCTCCTCCAAGTTCTTGGCTGCCAAAATCCAATGGAGTACGGACCCATTTGTCTCTATCAAGAAAGTTGAGGTACAAATTAGCTTTATCTGAGTTTCAAGTCTCGACAATTCTAGCCATACACTGCTACGATCCCTAGTCCCTGCTGGGAAAGACGACGATGCCTGCTAGTTGAAATGAAATCCATGTCGAAAGGCATTTACATTCATGGATTTCTTCAACTATGGTCCCTTGAAAGAAAACTATGGAACATAATGATCCAAATTACTTGAATAATCACAATGTAAATGTGAAATTGGTTCTTTTATTGAGCATTCTATGTTTTTTTAAGTTTATTCTTGACTTTAATATATCAAAATGATTAAAAAAACTAAAAATTAATTAATTTTAAGTAAAAAAAATCAAATTTAAAAAAATAGTTTTTTAACCACACTGTCAAACACGCCGAAACCTAAAAGACAAGGCTATTAGCAATTGGGCCAAGATTCCAAGTCCTCCACAAGATCTTGAGCTGAGCAAGCCGATCCCATATGGGAATGCAAAATTCTGATTCTTTCTCAAGATCAAATTCTGGCTCAATTGGGCTCGTAGCGTAAAGGTTGTATTATGGTGATACGAGTGGCCTCTCAGCTGTAGTTTTGGATTAGCTTTTGGCAAAGCCCAACACGTAAACCGCAAGGAAAGCAAAGAAAAAAACCCCGAAAGAGTTAAAAATATATTGAATTGTTTTGTGGGTTTTTATAAAATAAGAAATCAAAGGATAAGAACTCAATTTAGAGCATGTTTGACGTGGGTTTTGAAAAACAACTTTAACTTAGATTTATAATAAAAAAATTATTTTTCATAAGTAATTTATTAAAACAAATGTTAGTCTTTTGTGCATGATAGAACTGAATCCCATTTTAATATATTTTTATAAAAAAATAGTTGACTAGTGATTCCTTTTCATTTCCAGAAATTCTTATACGGCGATGGGAGACGCTAACGTGAGCACTAGCATGTGTGGGATGATATGCTTGACAAGCCTTTTCCATGTCTAAACGCGATTCATCCATTTTGAGTTTTATTATTTGTTTATTTTTGTATTTTAAAAGTCTTTAGGTTGAATTTCTTTTACTGATAAAGAGGTGGGGAAAAGAGCATTACCACCATTAAACACAGGTTGATAGCAGGAGGTTTTTTCCCCTCCATTGACAGACAGTGGCATTGCAGAGGTAACCTGTCAAGGACTGAGGATAATTTGGCTGTGTTCATCTCCATCTTCCATCTTTATCCATGACTTGATATAGAAGGGCTGGTCATTAATCTCCAGAATTCTAGCTCCTCTGGACCAATTTCCATAGCCACCATAACCAGTATGCCTAGCATAACATAGCCAAAGTTTCTTGTAGGGGCAGCACCAGTCCAATCCATGGTTGTGTCCTGCAAACACTGCCTGCCACAATCCAAAGAAGTACGATCAATAGGGACCCCCATTTGGCTTTGTCAAACTTTAAAGCAGATGAGCAACTTTATTTGAGCTTCAACTTCCACAAAACTTATCCACAGGTAGCACGTCCTCTATCTGGCCCCCCTGCCATCAAAACTCGTTGGAACTGTAAGTTATTTGTTCAATAACCTTCCTTCAACTTTTGAAGAAAGACTATAGAACACAATGCTCCAGAGTTACTCCATTATCCTGAATTTTCAAACTTCCACAATTGCTTGAAAGTGTGAGTTAATTTTAAGCATTGAACATTGTTTCTTGAGCAGGACCTCACCTTGACAGAAGACCGTTTAACTAGCATGTCCATGATACCCAATTCAGCTTCTTGAGCAGCAACTTTTTCTTTGTTCATGGAACCAACACAAGGCTTGTGGATCCTTAACCTGGGAGCCATTTTCTTGTAAGCTTTGCTTGGTATATGCCAAAAGATAACCTCAGGAACCCTGTAAAAAAAAGGGAAAAAACACATAGTTAATGAAATTCCCAGTTTGTTCCATATAATTGTAGGCCAGCATTGTTTCACATCCCGTGTATACGATCAATAGGGAACCCATTTGGCTTTATCACTTTTACTAATCATGTAGGGTATTTATGAGATCTTTCGGATCTACCACGACTAATCAAGGCAAGCCATAGCCCCAGGAGTCCAACTCACTTGTGTTGAAATATGACTAGTACCTTGAATCAGGGTTGATCTCCTCAGATACATGCTGGAACCATTCTGCTTGAGCGTTTGAAATAACTTCAGGGTAGGATCCGCCACCAGAGTCTAGGAAATACATGAACAGAACTGGTGATTCTGGATCATCTGATGATGAGAGCTGGAGGACATAGTTGGATATACTTGGCCACAGATCTTTTGGACCATTTTTAGACAACGTTAGGTGATTATGCTCGATCTCCTTTTTCATTAGCTCTATCCGTTGGGTGCCTCTAAAGCTGCAGTCCCTTTCCCCTGGAACGGAAATTGTACCCCTAAGTAAGAAAAGCTACCATCAATCTCGCTAAAAAGAAGCAGCAACAAGCATGCTAGCCCATTGCCATACACTAGCTCAAAAGGAAAAGGAAAAGGAGCAATAATCTTGGGAAACAGGAACTACCAAGTAAAAAACAGGCTTAATGGGCTATCAAGAAATTATTAATTATTCCATTTCCATAGCTCGGAGGTTAAAACTCTCCAGTCTCACCTGAGCATGATGACGCGTTAGGCGCAGGGCAATGAACAGGAGGAATTCCAGGAGAAGAAAACCACTCCATTGGCCACTCAAATGGTGCATCATCGTGATTACCAAAGACACTAGCCCACGGTATGCCCCTTGCCCTCGTTGGAGATATTGCTTTATCCCAATACAAGCTTGCGTTTGCGATTGGTATGTTGTTTGCCGTTATTACATCCCCAAGATATATCACAAAATCTGCTAAATACTCGTATTATATTAACTGTAATTCAAATTTAAGAAAAAATAGAACATATTAATTACATTGTGACAAGAAAATTACTAAATTAATTAGCCTATTTGTGTGGTAATTCTGATTGACTCTTAAACAAGTTATGCCAACCATTATATTCAAGAAAAAAAATTTATTTAATTCTAGTCAAGATCATAACATGGAAAAAAGTGGGATTTATAACACACCGAGTGTGTATCAAATGTTGGACCGCCGCCGCCGCACTAAATCGATTATTTTGAGATTATTATTATTATTATTAAGCGACAATGCATGCTTACATTTGTCTTTATACCTTGCCTGGGATCCAACCCGGCTAAGAATCCGCTGACATGTTAATCTCAAAATGATTTAAATTAAAATTTACCCTATTTATTGCTTGTTTGATGTTGCAATTTTACAGGTATTTAATTGCATTTTAAAAATGTATTTATTTTAAAAGATATTAAATTAATATTTTTTAATAATTTTAATATGTTGATATTAAAAATAAAAAAAATATTTTAATATATTTTTAAAAAATATATTATACCACAATACTATACAATCACTACCAAATAATAATATATTAATCTCTTAAAATAATTTAAATTAAAATTTACCCTATTAAATCTCGTTTGGATTTAGTGTTTGTTAAATATTATATTTTTAATTATATTTGGATTTCATTTTAAAAATATTTTTTTATAAAAAATATATCAAATTAATATATTTTAATATATCAATAAAAAAAATTAATTTTAATATAGTTTAAAAAAAACTGATGGAGTATCAAGTTAACCAATGGACGGCTGAATTTAAAAGCAACGCTAGCCACATTTCAAAAGAGAATAAGTAAAAAAAATCTACTTTAGAGAGAGGATTATATCATCACCTGGTGATTCATCGTCGAGAACAGAGGACATGACCTTGATGGAGTTAACGTCCTGTTGTGGGCCCCAATCAGTCCACGCGTTCTCTCCAAAATGCAGGTCAGCAAAGAGCGCGATCTTAAACGGTGACCCCTCCCGTACCCGAAGGCTCTTTATCCCCTCTGGTTTTTGTTCTTGCTGCAGCGCCGTTTTGAGCAGACTGAGAGGTGGGTTGTTTGCTTGTAGACGATCAGCAAATCCGACGGTCAGGATTGGTAGTAAGAGGATAAGGAGGCACGAGAACGACAAGACGGTTAAAGGATCTGCATGTCGTTTCATTATCGGAGAACGGAGAGCTGTTATTGTGAAGGATGATGGGGGTGGTTGCTGGTAGTGGTGTCGAAGGAAGGAACTATGCATTTCTTCTGTTTTTTTGGTGTTTAGTTCGGTGGGGATTGGGTGTTAAATGTCTGAAACATCCCTCGCTTAGCATAATTTGAAATCATTAGGAATGAGATAAATAATGCTAAATTAGAGAGATTTAGTCCCATTTGTTAAAATTTGATGTTTGAGATTTCTTGTTACATCAGGTCTGGAATTTACTGGGAAAAAAAAATTCTGAATTATTATTCATTAGATTAATCAGTATGTCATGAAGTCAATTATTTTTATTAAAATAATTTTATTTTAATTTTTATCATATCAGTTTAAATGATGGGAATTAAATTGTTGAGAGTCTTGGAAATATATTTATACCCGTGTTTTAAAAAAAATTAATTTTTTTGTTTTTGTTTAAAATCAAATATTTATATTTTTTTATTGTTTTAATGTGTTGATTTTAAAAATATTTTTTAAAAAATAAAAAAATATTATTTTAATATATTTTAATTTGAAAAGTAATTAACAAAATAGAAAATGGTACAAGGAGAATCTTAAATTTTAATATTCTTACGAGGAAACATTATTAAATTTTAATAAGACAATAGGATATTCTTGGAGAGAGAATATTCCCATATTTCGAATCCTTAGAACAATCCCTCAAAGTAGTTAATGACAACAAATAGAAATTTCTTCATTCATACGACTTTCTCGATAAAACAAAATAAAGGCATATCTTACAACAAAAAAAAAAAGTTATTTTGATTAGGTAATAAATCCCATTTTTCCATTTTATGATAAAACAAAAAGAGATATGTAACTTTAAAAATAATTCAATTGATTAGATATTAAATTTATTTTTTTATTAAAAAAAACAAGGTGATTTGATTATCAAAAACACTTAAAATTAGATTTTTTAAAAATAGTTTTTTATTAATATTTTTAAATTATTTTAATATTTTAATATAAAAATATATTTTTAAATAAAATATCTTATTCGATTCTTAATTCTAAGTCAGACAAATAAAAAATAATATCATGTTTGCTTCGAGATTGTGCATTAACCCCACCATCAACAAAGTAGATGTTGGATCATTGTAGGAAAGGTATCTTATCTTTGATTCACAGGTATGGTTATTGGCATCTCATGTAAGGTTATATTCCCTGTCATCTAAGTTCGAGGGTATTTAAAAATAAAATAACAGTTATAATTTAAAGTGTTTTTTATTTAAAAATATATTAAAATAATGTTTTTATTATTTTTTAAAAATTATTTTTAACATCAATACATCAAAACAATTTAAAAATTTTATTATTTTTTTATTTTTAAAAAATATATTTTTAACCATATTACTAAATAATATAAAAGAATACTTCACTTTGTGTTAACAACAACATTGATTCCAAGGTAAAAAAAAAAAAAAAAAAGGGTTAGGCAAGAGAGAGCACGTAATTAGAAGGCATTATTCTGCTAATTATTGGCATCCATACATGCGAAAAGGAACTGAAAAGCAGGTCACTTTGTACGCAAGCAAAATACAAAATCTGCGAAGAAATAAAATATAATATATGAAGCAAAATAATAAAGCTTTATTCCCTTGACAATAGCAAAATGATTATAAAAACAAGAAAAGTCAAAGAGGCCATTCATGTTATTCGCAGCTATGACGTGTGCAATGTGCACAGATTTTAAGAAAATCAACAAGTTCTCCATCTTTTACAGTATCCTCGTCAGCTATTATTTACCTTAATACTTTAAAAAACGTGTGTGAGAAAAGTATTGTAGTTTTTTTTTTTTTTTTGTCATTTCCCGAATCACCGTAGGTTTTTTCCTTCTTTTTTTTTTTTTCTATTTTCTGCATGTTTTTTATTTTTTTTTCTAGCATTATCTTCTTCTTTAAAAAAAAAAATTATGTTTGTTGATTTTATTTTTTTAATATTAAAATGATTAAAAATTTAGTTTTATAGTTTTTTTTTTGAAATATTGTTAATTGTCACATTGTTTTCCCACAAAGTTTTTTTTATTATTATAGTGTTTTTCTACATGTTTTTTTTTAAATTATTTTTGTTGAATTTATTTTTTTTAATATTGAAACGGTTAAGAATTTAGCTTTGTAGTTTTTTTAAAAAAAATATTGTGGATTTCTACAATATTTCCCTACATGGTTTTTATATTTTTTTTATAATTTTTTTCAAAATTATCTTTGTCAAATTTATTTTTTTAATATTAAGTTAGTTGCAAATTATAACTACAGCTTTCCTCACAAAACATTATGGATTGCAACAGTTATTCCTCACATGATTTTTTTTCTTTTATTTTTTTATGATTTTTTTATATGATTTTTTTCAAAATTTTCTATCAATTTTATTTTTTAATATTGAGCTGTTGAGAATTATATTTGTATATTTTCTCACAAAATACTATAAATTGCTATAGTGTTTTTATATATGTTTTTTTTCCTTTTATTTTTTTATGTTTTTTTTCTTAAAATTATTTTTGTAGTTTTTTCTTGAAAATATTGTAGATTGCTACAACCTTTTTCCATATATATATATATATATATATATATATATATATATATATATATATATATATTTTATAAATCCACAACAACGCACAAGCATATCACAAGCCTGCGGCAGCATACATAGATCCATTTTTACATTAGTTAAGCAAAAACACATCAACTACTTTTAGTTGTTAGTGTTGTCATTGCCATTATCCACCTCTATATATATATATATAAAAGGTTTTAACAATTTTTTAAACAATAAGAATAAGATGCGAGTTTTTAACTTTGAGTCGATTTGAAATAAGACTGGAATCGTATATTAAAAGAATTAATTTTAGTTAACTCAAATTAACCTATTTTTAAAAATAAATAAATAAAATAATGTTTTTTTGATTATTTTTAAAAAAAATCAATGATTTTTTTACAAGGTTTTACTCAGATTAATCATGTCATGTGTCAACTACTTTTTATATATTTTTCAACTCAAACCAATTTAAATTTTAAATTGTTCAAATTAGGTTTAAGATTTATTTGCTCTTTCCAGATTTATTAGGATAATAATACCTAGAAAAGTAGATTCTTGATTTTTTTTGTTGAGATTTTAATAATTTTTCAAACAATAAAAATAAGATGTTAAGCTTTAAGTATGGTTGTAAAATTTAATTTGAAGTCAATCCAAAATAAAATTAAAATCATATATAGTAAGTATTAATTTACGTTGATTTAGATTAACCTAAATTTTTATTAAATAGACAAAATAATATTATTTTGATTAATTTCTATAAAAATATTCATTAATTTTTTTATAGGATTCTATTCGGATCGGTCAAATCATGAATCAACTACTTTTTTTTCTATTTTTTTTTTCAATTCAAAGCAATCTAAATACTAAATCGACCGGATTTGAAATCGATTTCTCAGGTCTATCCGGATTTTTTAAAAAGATTTATTTGCTCAATCCAGATTTACTAGGACTGATACCCGGAAATGTAGATGATAGCTAAATTATTAATATCTTTTAATTAAATTGAAGATAATTCACAGCTGGTTGGCACCTGGCCGTGGCGCGTACCTGGACAATCCTTTATTTTTCTTCTTAGCTGGTTCAACGAGGAGAAGCTTTTTATTATTCCATTTTTACCCTCCTTCCAGTGGCGTCAATAATTAGATCTTCCTTCTGAAAATAATAAATATTATTAGTTCTCATCCATTCTTTTTGTCCATTGATGGTGCCACCCCCTTTTATTTTAACTTAAAAGCCGTGTTGCCGCCATTAATTCAGGTTCATCGGCATCTTCAATTCCCCGTACCGTTCCCCGCCGACCGAAACAGGTGCCAAAATGACTAGATGAACTTCCCTTAGCAGGACAGCGACTTTGCTACGTGGGTTAAAATCAATCAACATTCAGAGCCGACAAGGCAGGAAACCTTGTTGTTGGGCATTAAAAATATAAAAACTAATAAAGAAATCGATAGTAATTAGTATCTCTAAACCATCACCATGGAGTTTAGAGAGAGGTTAATTCAATAAAATCAAAGGATTAATTTATTTAGAAGCCTATCCCCATTATATAATTTCATACTTATTAATATCAATTCAGGTTTGCGGGTTGACTTCAAGAACTTGTAGCTAAAAACTAAATTTTAATTTGAATAGTTACTCACTTAGTTGATACATGACCTTGTCAAATTCAGCTTAAAATCAATCAAGTTAATATAAAAAAATAATAATATATATTCTGACTAAAAAAAATTTATTTAATATCAATTTGGTAATTCAATAAATGAATGCTTGTTGAAAAGTATGTGACAATTGCTTGTTGTAGAGGGTGGGTGGGGGAGAAATATGAATATATTGCCATTGCCATCATATAAAATAATCTTGTGGAACCCTCAGCATGGTAGAGTGCGTAAGATTGAAAGGTACAAGGGGTGATGCATGTACAACAAACAGCAAGGACGAAACCATTCCTTGCTATTTTATTTTCAATTTCCCAAGACTAGCAGGCCGATGTGTTTTTTACAAAAGTTGGACAGATTTTGAGTATTCTTCGTTTAATTCCTCCACATGTTTCTTTTCTCTGTTTTTTATGATATCATCATCTTTAGAAGAAGCCCGTCTTGGTTGTTGTCTTGAAATCTTTATCTATACATTATTTTATTTTCTATTAATTGTTTTTTATGTTTGGCCTACTTAAATAGTTAGATCCCCTTTTTTATTGTTTCAAAAATATTTTTTAAAAATTAATATTTTATTTTATTTGTTTTTTATTTCAAATTAATTTATTTTGATATTTTCACATTGTTTTGATGTGATGATATTAAAAATATTATTTTAATGTATTTTTAAATAAAACACATTTTAAAAAATAATTATTATTATACCATCAAACACCTCCTAATCACTTTCTTCTCACAAAAAAATTTAGGTTTGCATTATTTAACTATGTTATTTGAAATTACTTTAAGCAAAAAACACATGTTCATATTTTTTTTATATTTATTTATGATTTAACATAGAATTTTAATTGTGTAATTTTTTAATTACATATCAATTACGATTACAATATTAAATATTAAATTGATATTATTTTTTTAAAAAATAATATTAATTTATTTTTTTATTAAAACATTGTTGATGTTTATCCATTAAAGTTGATAGTTTAATATCAAAACTAGGTAATCTTAATATTTAGAGTGCATTTGAAAACCCGGTTGAAACCGCGTTCCCAAAAAAATTTAGGTTTGCATTATTTAACTATGTTGTTTGAAATTACTTTAAGCAAAAAACACATGTTCATATTTTTTTAATATTTATTTATGATTTAACATAGAATTTTAATTGTGTAATTTTTTAATTACATATCAATTACGATTACAATATTAAATATTAAATTGATATTATTTTTTTAAAAAATAATGTTAATTTATTTTTTTATTAAAACATTGTTGATGTTTATCCATTAAAGTTGATAGATTAATATCAAAACTAGTTAATCTTAATATTTAGAGTGTATTTAGAAACATGGTTGAAACCGCATGCTTAATTTTTTTTTTTGTTAAAATTTAATTTAATTTATATGTTTTAGATCGTTTTAATATGCTGATATCAAAAATAATTTTTTAAAAATAAAAAAATTATTAACATGTATTTTAATATAAAAAATTATTTAAAAAATAACCACTACTACACTACTAAATATCCTATTGAGTTAAATCAGTTTTCTAATCAATGATTTTTCAAATCAACCCCGACTGGAATCTAGTTGAATAACTGCGCATAAAAGAAGCGGCAAACTTAAACAAAATCTGTAAAGGATATATTAGTCAATTCCTAGAGTTGGATTGGATGTCACCTAGGATAGGAACCACAGGTTTCTAGAAGATTTCTCGTTATTAACAACACGACACGACACGGTTCCGTTCTAACCTAACAAGTGTCCAGAGTACGTTTTATTGCCGACCGTTAACTTACGAAGGCGTTAGGTTTCATTAACACTGCTACTTCGAGCGCGTGCTTTTCACTGTAAACAATTAAGCCCCCCCCCCCCAAAGAATACATGAAGAGGTTAACTTTATTAAAAAATAAATATTCATTTATAAGTATGTTTTAACCTCATAAAAAAATAATCGATTTAATTTGAGTTAATCTATTATATAGATATAAAACTGAAAAAACTCTATAAAAAAATTAAAATAAATTACTAATTATCGTTAGAGTTTGTGAAGAAATTTGGTCTAGATTATTGTTTGATACCTAACAATCTGTGATAATAATGCATGGAATTCCATTTCAAATTAGAGACAAGGAATCTGAGTGGCTTTGAGAAAAGGAGAGGCTACTTTCTCTGTTCCTCGGAAGACGGCCTTTGCAAGGCAAGATTGTGCTGTCATTGGTCCAAAGAGGGAATAACTTTTTGACTTCAAAATCTTAAACCAGACATCAAATCGAAGGCACTGGCAAGTTCTTGCATCAAAAGTTTAGCATGGTCATGAATGATACAGAAAAATCGGTATGCAGATATTCCTCTTTTTTTTTTTCTTTTTTTTTTTAATATAAAAATCCGAATTAATTTATAAATTTTAAAGATAATAATTATATAAGTCTTTATTGGTTCTAAAAAATTTCAAACTTGTGATTATTAAGGAATTATCCTTCAAGGTTAATTTTTTTTATTGTTTTTATATGGCTTTAATGCTTCAATGTTAAAAATTAAAAATATATATTATTTTAATATTTTTTAAAACAAAAAATATTTTAAAATATAATATTTATCACTGTTCTAAATAGACATTTAGAACTTATTTGTTTTTTTGTTTCAAAAATATTTTTAAGCTAATTTGAAATTTTTTATTTTTTATTTACTTCAAATTAATTTTGTTTTGTATTTTCAAGTTTTTTAATATATTAATATCAAAAATAAAATTTAAAATTATTATTTTAATATATTTCTAAAAAAAAAATTAAAAAACATTTTTTACTACAATCACGAGAGCCCTTTGCTCTCATATTTATTTGTGAAGAGTCTACATATATTTTAATATTTAAATGATAGACTTAGTGGTTAAGAAGAAGTTTATAGATTAGCTAGCTAGTGGATTCTTATTTGGATTCACTATCTTTTTTTACATTGAGTTGTCATTGAATTGGTATTGTCGCAAGGATTACTTTTTAAAATATATATATATATATATATATATATATAAATATATTAAAATGATATTTTTAAAATTTATTAATAATATTAATATGTAATACGATTTAAAAACATACAAAAAAAATAATTTAAAGTAAAAATAATTTAATTTTTTTAAAAAAACTTTCAAAATATTAAAACAAATATGTTCTAAATACCTGGTTGAAAGTGTATTGTATGTTATGTTTTACATAATATTTTACTTAAAAATATATTAAGATAATATATTTTTTATTTTTTAAAATTTATTTTTGATACTAACATATTAAAAAAATTAAAAAAAAATAATTTTATACCAAAACAAACTTAAAATTTGAACAAATAATATTTTAACTGAAATATCAAACGCTAACCAAATGTTGATGGTTCATGTGTGTACATGCATAGCATAAATGTGCCGCACTGTTTTCATGCCATGGTAACACGTGTCAAGGGCACAAGTTAAATTGAATATAACTCAGAGATTTTAATACAATTTTGTATTTAAAATTATTTTAATAGCCGAGAATTGAATCTTAAATAAAATTCAATATTTACAAATAATACAAAAATAAATCAGAAATCAACCCCTCTAATTTATTATATTAAAGTAAAAAATTAATATTAAAACTAGCATTTTCAAAATATTTATCTACTCATCCTTTTATCACTACTCTTCTCTCTCTTATCACCAGGATAATATAAAAAATAAAATAAATTGAATTCAATGATAAAATATCTCTTTTCAAAAATATAAATTTAATTTATTTATTAATTAAATTCAAATTAAATACTATGATGGAATTTAATTACAATAAACAATTCAATTACAATAAATAATTTATTCTAAATAGTTTGAAGAAGAAATAATAATATAAATATATTAATACGGAGATATTTTTTATCATCCATCCAATAAAAAAAATCAAATAAAAATTCTATTTTATGTTCATAAAAAAAATTATAAGGTAGTGTTTCGCATTGTGTTTTAAAAATGTTTTTGAAAAAAATTAAAAGTTTTTTATTTTTTTTTATTTTAAATTAATATTTTTAGATTATTTTGATATATTGATATAAAAAATAATTTTTTTAAAATAAAAAAATATTATTTTAATATATTTTAAAATAAAATATAATTACTATTATACTCTCAAAGAATCAGCGATGAAATCCAAAAGGGTAGGTAAAATGCAATTTTCACTACAAGTTTGGGTAATCAGTTTGCCTCACATTTTCTTTTCATGGGAAATGTTTCTCTTAATTATTTGTCTATGCCCAACACGTTTTACACTTCTGCCTAGTAGTGACCGTGACGCCAGTAGCATGTTTGATTCCGTGGTTGAATGTTCTTTTTAAAATGTGTTTTAGATTATTTTTTAATGATTTGATATATTAATATTAAAATAAAATAAAATAAAATATTATTAAATAATCTGTATTGCATTACCAATCTCACAATAAATTATAAAATTGATGAGATTTTGTCCGCAAGAGGGAATAAAATAGAGAGGATATAGTAAGATGGATAATTGATTTTTAGTTTAATGATATATAATTTTCATATCAACTTTTGTGTTAGCTTGTTTGAGAATGTAATTATTGATAATTTTTAAAGTGTTTTTTATTTGAAAGGTATTAAAATAATATATATATATATATAATTATATTTGATATCAGTACATTAAAATGATCTAAAATTATCAAAAAATATTAATTTAAAATAAAAAAAAAATAATTTTAATTTTTTTCAAAAACATTTTCTGAAATGCAAAAATAAATAGGATCTAAATTAACTTTTTTTTATGATCAAGTCATAGAAAAAATCATCCCTAACTGTATTCATGAAACTATGAGAAATATTTTTCCCATACACTTTTCTTGAATTTATTAAAAAAAAAATTGAATTCAAAATAATAACATGCCTTTCTATATTCAAAATAAATATATAATTTAAGTCCAGTACTACGATTCATTAATTAATGACCCATCAATTTAAACACTCAAAAGAAAGAAGAGCGAAGACTCAAACTTGGATTTCGTTTTTTTAAAAATTCTACTTTTAACAATGCACATTTCTCCAATTTCACAAAAAAATATTTTCTTAAAATTTGAATTATTAATGATGATACGTGGATTGAGAAGTGAAAAACTTGCCTATTTTTTTACGTAAAATCCAAAAATAAGAAAAATAAAACAACAATAATTCCCTTCCAAACAAAATTTACACAACAAGCCAAAGCAAACATTTGATTGAAAAGATCGAGAGTGAGTGAGGGTGGGATTTGATTATGGAATCGTCCTTGTGCACATCCCTACAGTAACTTGGTCCTTCCATGGCAAGTTTGGGACCACATTAGACATTCAAAAAAAAAACGGGGCTATAAAATACTCGAGACAAGGTCAAATACTAGGGGCTTGCCATACTCGCCACCATTTACAACCAAAATTAAAAAACAAAGATTGAAACTTTTCTTCTTTTGAGTTGTGATCACCACCACCACCACCCTAAACAAACCTCCCTCAAATTCCTACAATTCTTCAGCCACCAAGATTTATTCTTTCATCAATCAAGTCTCTGAAAATAAATCCACAAAACCCTCCTTTTTTTTTCGTTAAAGGGTTTTGATCTTTCATTCCTTGCTGTGCTTTCTTTGCTTGAAACTCATTTTCAAACACCGTTTCTTGTTTAAAAAAACTGTCTTTTTTAGTTTCTTGGATTTTTTGAGGATGAATAACAGGAGGAGACAGAGAGGTGAAATTTATCAACATCAAGAAGTTCAAGGGACAACAAGATCACGTTGTAGAAAACCTCCTCCTCATCATGGTATGCGGAGCTCTTTTCCTTATTTTCTTTTTTCCAGGCCTTGCATGAGGAGTTGCTTTGTGATTTTCGTTAAAGATTATGTTTTTTCTTTCAGATTTTGTTCTGGCAGCCTCTGTTTAGTGTTATTGCTCTTCGTGTTAAGTTTTTTTTATACATATATATATTTTTTAAAAATAGTATCTTTCAGCTTGGGGGCTTTGATAAAATAGGATGCCTTGTAACATGTTGGATTGTTTTCTCTAATTTGTGTCATTGCATCATTATTTTGTACACCTTAATTTGTTTAGAATCAGTGGTTGTTTTATGGGGTTCTTGATAATGTTAGAATCTGATGTAGCTTTCTAGATTTCTGTGCTTGTCGTTAGGGTACGGTGCTTGATGATTTGTGCAGTTTCTGTTTAGAGTCTAATTATGTTGATGTGTTTTACTTTATTAAATATGCGTTTTTTTTGTGAAATTTCTGGTGGTCTGGTCTATTTTAGCAGTGAATGTTGATTTAGATACACGGTTTTGGGAATTCCTACAAGTTCTGAATTTTACTACACTGACAAGAAACTGAACGATTTGAAAATGTTAAAATGTATCTGGGATTTTTCTTAGACATGTATGCAAATTCCATAAAAAAGCCCCCGAAACTAGAAAACATGACAGGGAAAGAACGAATGTCTAGGTGTTCCTAGCTATGTTTATACAAGGTTTGTGTCATATTTGTAGTTTCTTTTTGCTTCTTAGAGATTTCTGTTGTCCTTTTCTATGGCTTTCTTCTGTCGCTATATTTGGCACTACCTGGTTTCAGCAATAATTCTGCAATTCTCACTCATTATGAAGTTGTTTTTCTTCGTACTTGTCTTTGAAATAATGATGCTTTTTTTTTTCTGTTTGTCTATGAGTAGTTTACCTTATATTCCTGCTCTATTTTTTTCAGGTAGTTGGCAGCCAACTGTTCCATCATGGGAAAAGAGATTCTGCTATTCAGTTGGTTCAATTCCATGGAGGAAGCTCCTGGAAACCAAAAGATTTATGTATCTCTATGAGAATGTAGTTCAGTGGAATGACTCTGCTGGTGAAGAGGCATTTCACAATGCTAAAAACCGATTTTGGGCAGAGATTAATGGCCTCCCTTGCAACATATCACTGCCTGATCCTGATATTTATATTGATCAAATTGATTGGAACTCCAATGTTGATCCTGAATTGCTTTTAGACTTGGAGCGGGAACCAAAAGATGGTGATGAGACTAGCAAAGGGGAGGAGGTTGTGATTATTGGCAATCCTCTACTCTTGAATCAGCCATTTTCATGTGTTGGATGGGGGGAACTTGAGGAGGAATTTCAAAAGGTTCCTGATTTGGCATTGGATCCTGGACTTGGGGATTTCAACCATAAAGTCACCAAAGATGATTTTCCCTGGGAAGAGAGTGTTACCCTTCCTAATGAAGCCATGACCGAAGATGGATGGGGAAATTGTTGGAATGATTCATGCGGTGGGGGAAACAGTGAGTGGGTTGCTAATAATGACCGGAAGAATGTTAGTGATGGCACTGGTGGCGACTGGGGAACATGGGATGGGCAAGGCCAAAAGAGGGAAGGTGCCATTGGTCGCATGTCAAGGTATAAAACCTCCAGGTTTCACGGTGATGAATATCCAGTAGACCGTGGATTGTGGAGGCATGGAAGAGGGAGGAGGAGGGTAAATTTTGTTTATTGACAGCTACTTCTGGGAGAGACTGTTCAAGGCAGTGGAACTCCAAGAATCCTCGTGGATTGCCTGCGTACTTTGGTTGAATCGGGGCATAAAGTTTTGCAAGTGTGAAGTATATAATACAACAACTTAGGTGGTTTGTCTCCCTATTGTTTTATTTGTTGTGTATCGAAGCATATACTGGTAGTAAATATAATAGGATGTTAACAACTTGACAAATTCAATGTCATGTTGGATTTTATGCTGCGGTTTTGTAGTTTGCTTCAAGAAGTATGAGAGTGTTTCTTGATATGTTATCAAGTATAGGTATATTTATGCATGTAATGAGGATTCTAATCCTAATTTTAGAGGCAGAATCATGTCCCCTGCCGTCTCTGCATGGATGCTATTGAGAGGTTGTTATTTTTGTTATCCTGATGATGATTCTTGTATTTAAAGGCTGTTTTCTTCTTTGCTGCCGCTCCTAACGTAGCTTTCCATGGCATTCTGAAGCTTTATAGTCGTCAATTGTAGTTGCCCTGAAGTTTAGAGTGGAAGTTATATTCTTACTTAAGAACAAGGTTAAGTACTGACAAATCGTAATAATTATCAGACATGGATAAAATTATGCCAGGCATTAAAAACATTTTAGATCAGTCTATAAAGTCTCATCAATCCACACCGGTGCACATTATTATTCATTAAAAGTGTCTAGAAAATGGTCTCCAGCCCAATACGACAAATAGCTTTGATAATTATGTTTATTGACTAGCTGTTTCTTGTTGAATAACAAGGATAGACCATTGGCCTTCGTATTAATAGCTTCATTTTAGTTCTTTCATCTTTTAATTTATGAGATAATTATTTAGCTGGTTTGTGTTTTTGGTTTTGTTTACTTGAATCCTGATCCCAGTTATTAATAGCTTAATGCGTTTTAAGCTTTATTAACTGTTAAAGTTTTTTGCTTGGCTAGATTCTCATGGGAGCTGAACATGAAAACCCCAATTCATCGAATTTACCAGCAGAATCTTCTGCTTTTGTCACTGATGATGAACTGATGATTGATGATACTAGTCCTATTCCACTAGCAATTCCACCATCAATACCGGCTGTGCCTCCTAATGCTCTGATACTCGCAGTTCCTCCTCGCCCGTTAGTGCCTTTCCCCATCCGACCACCTGGGGTGCAAAGTGGTGAGATGAGGACTAGTGACTCGGATTCTGCAAAATCAATTACGTCCCACTGGAACTATTCTGGGGTCAACTGGAGGTTATGAAGTTTCAGAAGCTATTCAGAGAAAACAAGTATGCTAGTAGCCTAACTGATAATAGTCAAGTAGTAAAGAGTTAATTAGGAGGAAAGGACATTTCTAATTCGAATTCTACTACTTCTATTTCTCCATCTAGATATAAATATACAATTGACCGAAAACCTCGAGTTGACGGGCTTTTCTAGTAGTTTGGCCTTTTGAGAGTAACCACCCATCTGTGTCTAGGAGTGTGTCCATAATATATATATATATATATATATATATATATATATATGTAAAAACTAATTAGAGAAAGGCAGGAAAAAGCAATGCAGGAGCTTATGATGAAGTGGAGTGCTGCTGCTCTGGCAGTGCCTACTAATGATATGGCGGTGAGGACTCATCGTCGCCGGCTTGGTGAGCCTCTAACTCGTTTTGGAGAAAGGGAGATGGAGAGACGGGACAGGTTGAGGATGCTTATGGCAAGGTTGGATTCTAAAGGGCAGTTGGAGAAGTTGATGAAAGTTCATGAGGAAGAGGAGGCTGCAACTACCACATTAGCAAAAGATGCCGAGGAAGGAATGGTTCAGTATCCATTCTATACTGAAGGGTCAAAAGAGCTATTGGATGCTAGAATTGGTATTGCAAAATAATTTATTTCCAAGGCTGCTATGCGTCTTCAACCAACGTGCAAGGAGAAACGAGATGACCCAGATGAGAGTGAAGATGAAGATGCAGACATTGATTTGGCTCTGAAGCAGGCAGAGAGTTTGAGTCTTAATAGCAGCGAACTTAGAGATGACCAGCCACTCTCTGGTTGTACCATTTCTCGTGATGGAGAAATGCTTGCTACCTGTTACCTCTCTCTATCTATCCACGACCCAATCCATTTCTGTTTGTTGTCATCCTTTTTCTGCTTGTTTTGTAAACAGTAGGTTTTTTCTTCTTCCACCACATGACATATCACATCTGGCAGCATGGTCATTCTTTCTTACTTGGACAATACCCAATAACTTAATAAAGTGAAGTACGAGTATTTTGTTTAGCAAACTATCCCTTTCCTGCTCTCAGTTACCATGATCGTTCCATGATCTGATTCCATGCTTTATTCAGCTTATGCAGTTCTTTAAGTGGAGTTGCTAGAATATGGAGGGTGCCTCAAGTAACAAAGGTTTCTACCTTAGAGGGGGACACAAAATGTGCAACTGATGTCGCCTTCTCTCTTGTGCACAATCACTTGGCAACTGCATCCGCTGATCAAACTGCAAGGTTGTGGAACACTGATGGTTCTCTCCTGAAGAAGTTTGAAGGTCATCTAGATCGTCTTGCTCAAATTGGTTTCCATCCATCAGGGAAGTACCTGGGCACCGCAAGCTTTGATAAGACATGGAGACTGAGATATAGATTCTGGTGCGGAGCTGCTTCTTCAAGAAGGTCACAGTCGGAGTCTTTATGGAATAGCTTTCGACCATGATGGATCATTAGCAGTATCTTGTGGATTGGATTGCACGTGTTTGGAACCTACGTACTGGGAGAAGTACAATGGCATTGGAAGGCCATGTCAAGCCGGTTAGAGACTCTTTCCGAATCCTCTTTTTTCTCCTTGGAATCTTGTTTTTGTTTGTTTGGAAAGTATAGTTGTTAAGTGGACTGTATTTATCATTCATATCGTTTTCAGGTTCTTAGAATCACTTTTCACCCTTTGGCTATCATGCAGCAACTGGCAGTGAAGATAATATCTGCTGGATATCATACTAGCCCACTCAAATCCTGTATCCCAAGTTTGAGCCCCAAGAAGGCTGTTATCTGGTCACATCATCGTATGACATTACTGCTAAGGTTTGGTTTATTTCTAATCATGTGGATTGTTTCATACAGCTGAATGCGTCGAACTTATATTTATTCTATTCTGTAATATACATGTATTCAACAGGTTTGGTCCGGCAGATATTTTAAACCTGTCAAGACATTATCAGCTCATGAAGCCAAAGTTACATCTCTGAATATTAATGCAGGCAGCTTTCCGAACTTAGATAAGTGATATATTCCCAAAGTTCTGATTATTTTTACCTCTTCGCATGAACTACTTATCTTTTGTATGTTTCACCTTATTTAAACCATAATTGATGTGCTAATATCAATGCATTAGCGCCATTGCACCATTACCAGTGGTCCATGCTCAAATCATCTGTCCCTGTTTGCTGTCTACCGAGTTTTTCCCCCCTTATATTGACAGTTTCTTTTTTGCTAAATTATCTTCGGCTTCTGCCCGTTGCATTTACAATTTCTGTGCAACAAAAAATTGGCATTTTAGTTGGTTTTATTTGATTACAAAGATACGAAATGAGGCGGTAGCTATCTGTTGGTATCGTACTTGCTGAGCGAGAATGCTTATGGATTTTCGTCTGAAACACCTTGAAAGTTGCTAATGGTCATGTTTTATTTATCCAGTTGTGGGAGTTGATGCTGAGATACTCAGAGGTCTGGAGAGAGCTGCAATCAATAGGATTGTCCTAACCCTCCCTGAAAGGAAGAAGAACGTGAAACTCCTTTTCCTTTCCACAGTTCAAATACCAAGTACTTTCTGATTCAGTGTAGCCCCCATTAAAATTTTGCTTATATGAATTATTACGTTAAGGCCACATGGATTAACTATGTTCCCTTGTCATTCTTGTTCTGCAATTTACTCAATTATAATAAAGTGTCATTTGTGTCTGTGTGCCAAAGTTAAAGGGCTTGCCTTGTCTGGTGATCATTTGAATTGTCTCTGAAATGATTAATCTAATTGTTCTTCTGGACTCTGGAAAGCTCATTTTTTGCTGCTAATTTATGAATTACCCGTCGCTTCATTTTGGTTGGATGAGTATTGCTGCTTGGTGGCAGATGGACATCATATTGCAACTGTCTCACATGATCGAACCACCAAGCTTGTATACCAGCAGAAGCAATAACAAGCATTCTATGGAGGTTGAATGAGTTGGCTTTGGACTCTCTGTGGCAAACAAGTTAATTGTTGGCGGATTCTAATATTGTCAATATAGCACTTCCAACTCTGCTTTGAGTGGAATACCCAACCTCAGGAAATCATTTTTTTTTTCATTCTTCTTTCTAAGAGATCATTGCTTATTGTAGGTGAAATCTCACTTCTACCACCAGATGGCTTTAATGTGCAGTGCTCCGGAAGTCTCCCTCTACGATTATAGTAGCATGTTATCCGCAATATGTTCATGAATCTGTGAGGAATTCAATGTTCGTTTGCAGCTGTTCTGTTTAGCTTGCTTCATAGTAACCATTGATTTTTTTTTTTCATAGTATAGTTTAAAATCATCCAATTGGTGACCAAAATAGGGTTTCTGCTTCCCTTTTTTCCTTCATGTTCATTTTGGATCAAGGTTGGTGGATTATTCCTTGTGTCAGCACCCATACATCTTTTATAGACCTTTTGTTATCGAGTAAAAATCATGCAGTAAACTTTCTATTAGTACATAAAACTGAAATGTCATCGATACGTCTAGACTCTCTTCTCATTCTTGTTGCTCATTTATGTTCATGATTTCACTCCAGGAAAAATCAGAAAGAGAAACGAGATCTCAGGGCAAGAAGGATACTGATAAGTTGGTCTTTGAGTGACACATCAGAGGAAATCTTTTTTAAGAACAGAAGAAAGATAGCAACGGAACACAGCAGCTGTTTTCACACAACAAAGCAAGTCTTCCTCAAAGCCAAAAGTATTTCTAATTGGATTCTGAAGAAAGAGGGATTAAAGAAAAAAAATACATGGGGTTGGTGAAGCTAGAGGTGTACCATCCGAAAAAATTCAGTGGCAACTTCGAGACCAAGCTTCAACACTTTCTCTATCTATATCAAGTCTCTTCCCCGTAAAGATTCAAATTACAAAATTGTGTTAAAAGTCAAATCTCAGGAAAACACCATGCATCTTTTATAGTGCAAATGTCCTCCATTGAATCATGCCCTCCGTGTAACCAGTATTGCTCTTTACAGCATGATGCCAAGTCATACAACAAACTATGCCGTAAGCAAAACCTTAAGAATGTTAATGAATACAGCTTGAAGATCGCTTCTTTGACCATGTTGCCTCATTTATACCAACCGGTAAGTAAATACCTCAACCCAAAACATATGCAGCATCCGAGTGCCTGTAAACACAGCTAGCAAATCAGTACACATATGCCAATGCCATCACAACGCATGTGCTGACCAACCATCTTGCATGGCACACCCATGCCGAAATTTTGTTCGGACCAAGATAGGAAGTCAATGCAGTTCCTAAATCATTACAATTGAAAGTATGGCTAAAATGTAATTAATTCAACCCCCTGAACCAAGAATTCCTTGATTTTTATAAAACTAATTTAATATTGAAATGCCATCCTTGATGTTAGTGAGGTTAGGTTTTTGCTAACAAGATAACGACAAAATACTGGTAATATTGATTCAATGAAACATATTTGTATGAAAACAAGACTGAAAAATCCATAAGGAGATCCTAATTTCTCTCCAGCATTTTCAGCAACCAACAGATAAAAGAAAATCTATCTGGTGTGAAGACATTCAGACCTCATTTGTTTCTTTCATAAATCTATTATTTCTACAAAAACCCAACATTGATCACGGCAGAAAAAAAATCCCATGTTGTAGTAATTACAAAATCAGCTCAAACAAGCTAAAAAAATATCAACAAGCGGCAACTATTTCTTTATCCTATCAAATAAATGATGTCCAACTGATATATCATTCATCAATCACCCTCTTAATCTTCAGTAACAAAACAAGCCTAATCATGTTGCAATTTGCAGTAGCAATAAGGTATTTGGGGTAAGGATGCTTGGTGCTAAGATTGGCATTTGTGGTAATGAAAAATGATGATGGTTTTGTAATAATGAAAAATATACAAGGTGGTGAACATGTTTGGTGTGGGGAACTATGAGCAGAACTTATTTGTATATTTTGAAGGTTATTTAGAATAGATAGCAGATAAGAGAGACATAGAGTAGAAGGCTTCTCCTAATTCTTTTTAATGAATATCCGTAGTAATTATATGAAAAATTAATGCATAAATATACATAAAAAGTTAATATAAATAAAAACCTAATGGATGAGCCACATTAAAAAAATGCAATGCTTAGACACGAAATCAGGGATTTTTAGTTCAGAGGGTGATCTCAAATAGGGAAAAACTTAAGGAGGTTAAACTATAACTTAGTCTCAAAATGTTAATGCAACTGCATTTCTATTTGGTTTGCTTTGGAACCTGCATGTTTACAATCAAGTGAGGCAAACTTAATTTAAAATGGAAAGACGCAAACTCAGGTATCAATGGTAAAGCTTAGCAATTTCAGCCAGATCTTCCTAGTTATAGCTGAACGAGATGGTTATCTGTATCATACAAACATATTGGTTTATGTGGGTTTTCAGTCGGCAGCCATTATCAAGTGGCTTGGAACTCCTGCTTACGGCCAGTGGTGCTCACTGGTCCCAAAATTGTGAGAAGCATGGGGCAGTGAAGTCCAAACCCCACAGCATCATCGAGGGAAAAAGCCCCTTCCCCGCAGTGCATAAATAAAAGGAGAGAAAATTTAACACAGAAATAAATCACCTGAACAAGAAGAAGATGCACGCAGAGTGAATTTTCTGACTTCCTGCCGAACATTCTCAAGTAAAAATTAACAAGTGTACCGTCATCTGTTCCTGTAAGAAGTCCTGTCTGAGGATCAAACCTGAAAGATTAAAAAAAGTCAATGCAAGCAAGACATCCGTGGAAGATTGACAAAGGCCCATGAAATTCCCTAAAGCGCAAGCTTGCAGCGAGAGATTAGAGAATCTACCTAGGCAGACGATGTCGTGGACAATGCCTGAAGCCAAAAAGCTGAAGCAGAACCACAAATCAGATGCATTAGGGGTTAATTAGAGTTTAAAAGCTAGAGAGAAAACGAGTTATGAGATCAAACCTGAGGGACTGACAAGAGGAAGTTTAATACTTGTGCCAAAAAGAAAATCAGAAGTGTTTCACTGTTCAAAGAATGAGGGGGAAATATCAATCATGGGGTTATGAATAGGCATTTTGATGAATGCAAAGTAGAAAAACCCAGGATATTTGATGAATGTGACAATTTTTGTCCTAATAGCACAATTGATCAGCTATAATATGATATGAGATTGCATAATGAGAAAAGAAAACCAGTGCATGGTTAAAACAGGTACAGAAAAGCAATAGGTATTTTCTAATGTGCAAACTGACAAGCTTACCTAGTTCTAACAAGAAAGTTATATTGAAAAATGTTTAGTAGAGGAATACGTTGATTCCACAACATCAAGAGTTTGGACAGGTAGTCAATCACATTCACTAGTCAAAACTCTAAATGCTATGTTCTTGAGTTTTACCCATGCATGGAGATGAGTCAAATGAATTATTCCGCTAATATATTGTGAAATAAAACAACAAAAAGTTGAAAAGGTGCAGGACGCACCTAAAATGTCCTAAAATTCCAACAACAGCCATTGTCATCCCTGCAAAGTATGTATATGTATCTCCAACAAATACTGAAGAAGGATACCTAACAAACATAAAAAAAAAAAAAAAAACACAAACATTACTTCAATACACAGAAAGAACAGTACAAGAATAACCTGATAAATAGAATCAAGTGTCAATACCAATTGTAAGAAAGCAAGGCCATGGAGGTTGCCAGCAAGGGTTGGACAAGATACAAAGAGAATGCATGGGCCTGTTTATACTCAGGATCCGCAGATGCTCCAATTTGCATGACATTATGTATCAAAATCTATAAAATTGCTAAGCCATGTCAGATCCCTAAGAGAGTCAGAATCCAGTTGTTCTACAAATCTTTATGCTTACCGCAGATGCAATCACAACGGTTTGACCAACTTCAAGGCCATTTATACCAGCATGAATGTTAATGCAATTTGTGCAGAAAATTGCCAAAAACCACATGTAAATCTTATATATAAATCCTGTCAAAAACAAAATGAAAAAGCATTAAGCATATGCTGGAATAAATGTGTCAAATCCCCTCATACAAACACATGTTACATGGAATATGCCCTTCTGCAACCACAAAATCTGCATTCGGCATGACAAACAATAACTTGAGCAAATAGTCCCATAATTCCACCGGTAGCAGTTTGTGACTTTTATCCACAGCATTTATAAGTACTACTTGATTTTATATTTCCTTTCTGGTCAAATTACAAAAACTGAAGTCCAATACCACTCTATGCTAATATACTTATGGAAAAATCAAGGTTTTTGAATGTATAGGAATTTGATTCATCTATTCACTCTTTCTCCTTGCTTCACACTTTATACAAAACAGGTGGCATACACACTTTGAACTGTTATTATGCATGGGAATACCTTACCAATTCAATATCACCAACCAAAATAACAAATTTCTCCAATGAACACTCATGTTTCAGATCTATTGAGTAAACATTTCATTTAATATCCTGTGCTCTAAAAAAGGAAAAGAAAATAACAGGTAGGCAAGGTTCATAGTTACTGAAATGGTAGTTGAAGCTCAAAGACTATATGGAGTGTTCTACAATTCAAAGATGCTTAAATGACATATGAAGTGAAGTTAAAGCACAATCATTCCAGTGTTGTATGTTGAAATTATCCAGACAAAAGGAAAAAAAAAATTGTTGGCTCTTCATCGAGAATTGACCTTATAACTCCAGCCAATTGTTAACCTTTATGAAATTTCTATGAAACAATGGTTTCTATTTCTTTTCATATAACTGAAAATGAAATTCTAGTTTTGTGATGAAAAATCTTTAATTTACTATGAAATTAGAGGTATGTTTTCTAAATTAAATATATATTCACAATAACAAAGAATCCTAGCAAAGTAGCACATGCGAGTGCGTGCATGTGTGTGTGAGAGAGAGAGGGGGGGGGGGAGCAATTATGACAATCGATGATCTCACTGTTGAATTAGGGACATACCCAGGTCCAACAACTTGAGCCCAACATATGGAATAAGAGGCTTTGGTATAATGATAGTTGTATGTCCAGCATAAGCCATCAACAAAGGAAGGGCAGCAATTGATGGAAGCACTAATTTCCTGCTCTTAGTAAACACAAGAAAAGCCATTAGGATCCAATCAAGCATCAATTTTAAAAATGCTACCACGATATACTCACACTCTCCATGGATATACTCACACTCTCCATGGAACATCAAGGACATCATCTATGAACCCGAGTAGAGTCATGAAGCAAATGGATGCTAATGCTGCATTGTACTCAACAAGCCACTGCATGATCACAAATCATGAACACAAATCCAAGAGTAAGCCTCCATGGAAACCACAGAACAGAATAAATATTGAGGAAGTAAACAGAAACACACTTTGAAACATGAAATCAGAAATCTGCTGTAAATATATAAAAAAGGTGTAAATAAATTGCAGCATAAGATCGCTAAAGATTCTTACAATGGAATCTGGCGCAAAGGTAAAAAACTGAAACACTATTGTCAAAACCATGAAGACTACCGCAACAACAATACCCAAGGACTCAGGCCTGCCGAAAACGAAAAAGTGTGTAATCTGATGAAGAAACCAGTAAATTCACAAAAACAGCTACACAATCAAACTCAAAGCATTTAATCTCTTAGAATTAAAATACCAATCATTCATTCTCTAACTTTTACTCTATAGTTTGACCAAGTATAAATATAACTAACAAATCAATGCAACATAGGAGACAGTCACAACTCCAAAATTAATTTTCAAATCATCAGAACTTAATCAGTAAGTGAATATAGAAGTCAAATAAAAAAACTAACCATCAATGATGAATAAAAAACAGCCAACGAAATTTAGCATCAAACAAAAGCAGAATTTACATTTACATTCAACTATAGCAATCAAAATTGAACCTAACAAAAACCCCGCTTCTCAATTTCTATCAAAAACTTCAGATCACAGACTTCCACAAAATCAAAACCGCGAGGTGCTGAATTTATAAGGGTGACTCACAATCAATCCAACCCAACCCAATCAAAACCAAACCCAGATCATAAAATCAATAAAAAAAAACACAAAACCAACAAAAAAGACTCACACTTTAACAGTGCCTTGAGGAGTGCCCTTCTTGTTGATATCATAACCAAACAAATTCCTTCTCAAAACATATTTAGAAGCTACAGGAATCATCTTAACAGTAAGAAAAAACCCAACAAGACTAAGACCAGCATTTATAAGAATAGGCTTTATGAGGTCATGTTGGATCTGGTAGTGAAAAAAGAGCAAGTAGAAATATGGGGCTATTAGTAAAAGAGAGAGCTTGAAAATGAATCCTTTTTTCGGAGGCGCAATTGGTTGGTCATTGTCTGTTTCTTGAGGACGTTTCGTTTCTTTGTTGTTTGTGAGAATTGCTTCTTTTGTTGTTGTTATTGTGTCTTCTGTTGTCGTTGTTGGCTTTGAAGCTCTTTTTCTTGCCATGCTTCTGCTCTGCTCTGCTCTCTCTCTCTATCTCTCTGTTTTTGTTGTGAATTTTGTCAACTTTAAAGAAGGGGTGTGGAGAGATAATAAACGTTGATTATTTTTTATTTTTTTCCTCTCAAAATGGTGTCATTGGAGCTAATCAGATGCTGCCACGTTGGATACAAAGGTCGCCACGTAGGAAGTACAGTCAAGAACAACCTTTCGATCGTCTCAAGCTTCAACACTTTGCTAGCAGGGTTAGGAAGTTGTGGGCCCAATTTTGATTTCTAAGCACCGGTGGAGGTCTAAACACTAAGCATCCAGGGCAGAGGACAGGAATCGGATCTGGTAGTCTTTGCTCGCCAGTCAGCAACTTTGTTATGCTGTTCTGCTAATACAATGAAAGCTAATTCTGGGATTTACATGTAAGAAGGCCTTAATGTCACGACAAAAGGATCGATTTCCCAGCAGGCGCAGTCCTTAATCTGCAGAATTTCACTGGCAGCAATTTTGGAATCTGCTTCAATTAACACTTCACCTCTGATATGATTTATCAAATATAGAGCTTCCCTTATAGCCATGGTTTCACCTTGTAGCAGTGATCAACAGCAACGTTCCCTGATAGTCTGTTTTTATATATTGAAACTTGCTTTCTCCTTGTAGATGATCCACATCAAGTATCTATTAATTATTACAATCTACAAATTATTAGATGCTTCCGGAGCATTACTTTCATAAAAAATAAAACATGTGAACGTTAATTAAAAAGCCGAAGTTTCACTAATTGATCATAATTTCAAAGTTGCAGTGGCCATCAGATCCCACCTGCTTCAAATTTTCCATAAATTCCCTATACAAGACTACAGTGCTGACAGAATTATGTTTTCTGCACCAACCGAAAGACCAAAAACATAAATACAACAGATTTGCCTCTGATCACCATCTAATTGCGTTGTCATTTGGAGTTGCTTGCCAAGACAAACTAATCCTTCTTGTATTTTGATGCAAGATATGGTTCTTGCAAATCTAAACCTTGAGAACAAGGCCAATAGGACAGTGATCACTCCCATTAACATCAGGGACAATGTAGGAGTCATGAACATTGTCTGCTATGGATTCTGACACGAGAAAGTAGTCAAGCCGCCATCCTGTTTCAAATTTCAGTGCAGCTACATAAATCAAAATGCATTGAGATATGATTTAAACTTCTCTGAGATATCTTACAGTAGCTTGGCAATTTTATGAATATTACATAAAAATGTATTCGGGCCACATCAATACTTCAAACATTAGTATAGTTACTTTTACCTTCTACATCTTCTAGAGGTGAATCATTTTAAAAAAATCTGAAGACGTAAAATAAAAAAATGGAAGTGCTCTTTTCTGGTTAAGGATTTATAGTTTGAAACTTTTGGAATCCAGGTGGTGAGATACCTTTGTTAGTTTTCCGTCCACCATGTCGATAACCCCAGTAGGTATACCCAACAACATTAGGGTGCTGTTTTCTGAAGGTATCCACAAGTCCCTTCGATAAAAAGTTTGACCCAAATGATTGCCTTTCTTCTTCTGTAAACCCAGCGCTTCTTTTATTTCCCTAAACATGTGCAGAAAACAAGAGAAAAAGGAAAATATTATAATGTGACTATAGTTGAAAATTTTGGTGATAATTTTATGATTGTAGGTTCAAAGCTATAAACGTGCATTTGAAACTCAACCTAAAATTGGGGATCCAATACATTCGCTGACCTGACCTAATTGTGAAAATTGAAAAACTTATTGCAAACACATGAAAGTTAAATGACTTACTGCAGGATTGTAAATATCTATCTCCTGGTGAGCACAATTCAGATCACCAGTCAAAATGACAGGCTTTGACTTCTCAAGCTCCTGCACCAAGCATGCAAAGCAGCACAAGCATTATATCAACCATGGAGATAGCTTAGCAACTATGCCTTCTACAATCAAGATAAAAAAGAATACATCTACCCCCCAAAATGAAGTTGTAAGTGTTCACTTGAAAATCATGCTTACTTTCATGTAATTGCTAAGAGATGGATCCCATTGTGTAATCCTGTACGACTAGAATTACAGTAGAGTTGTTAGTCCATGAATAAATCCACCTCAGAACAGAGAGCTTAGGATGATAAAAGTACATGAAATAAAATAATCTAGTATAGTGATGGAAATAGAGCCAAGGCCACTTACCAGTCTTTTCAAGCCATCTCCAGAGTTAGGAACATAAGTATTTACTAAATAAAATGAATCAAACTCTGCTGTCACAACACGTCCCTCACTATCATGGTCTGGGATGCCTAGACCATAGCAGACAGAAAGGGGCTTTATCTGTCACACAAAATGTTAATCTTCACTAAAATAAGTACTCACAAGCAAAACGATTATAAAAGCAAAATGCAAGTTTACAACTCAAAAAACTGGGATCAAACTACTTTTAGAGAGGTCAAAAAAGGATTACAACCTTTTTACCATGAAGGCAGAAATATATGGTATTCAGAAATAGTTCTACTCAAATTCTAATCTCTAGATAAGTGGATCATAATTCCATCATGTTAGCCTTTTGACTAGCTAGAAACAACTCGTTACAGTCAGCTTATATTTTCATCTATGATATTATTCCGCAATGTGGTATAATTTTATGACATGAATGATAGAGAGAGTCATCTACATCAGGAAAACATGTCTTTAGGAACAAATTTGATGTTCTATGATTCTAAAAAGAAATTCATGGACAGAATCAGAAAAGGATAGGCATACCCGAGAGATAATTGCAGTCCCAGAATAACCAAGTTTAGCATTGCTACATGTCCAGAAGCTATTCTCATAACCATCTATCAGACATTGTTTGATGGAATCAACATCCTTCTCCTGCTTCCAAAATCGGAGGGAACAATCAAGGAACCGTCAATTTAAACAATTTAACCCAGGGTTTGGAATGATTAGGCACCAGATGCTAGATATTTGTTCCAGCAATGAAAACAATGTTAATCAGAGAACTCTAATTAAACACCTCATGCAATCGTATGTGTAACAATAAACTTGCCTGCAGTTTGGTCTCTTGCAAGCACAACACGTCAAAGTTTTCCCTTTGGGCAAGTTCAAGGGCAGAGAATCCCTCTAACTTCAATAATGCTCTTAACCCATTGACATTCCAAGACATTAGCTTCACCGAGTTTCCATCAGTGAGAGGTGCAGGCCTCATGCTTCTGGGGTTATATGGAATCCACCCTTTCTGTGGCTTCTTATGTGAAAGAACTGTCCAGGGTTCAGCTTGAGGCAAAGTAACAACATCATCGGTTTTAACTGAAAGCTTCCTCTTTGTAGTGACTATTTCAGTATCATTTTTGACAATTTCATCCTCAACAGGGGATTGTTTCATCCTTCTCTTGCTCTGTTTAAACACAGAAACCTCTGAAACAGTGTTAATGCTTACAGCGCAGCTCTCATCAGATGTACGTTTAGTATTCTTTTGCAGTGAAATATTTTCCAGAGAATTAAAGGAAACATGCTCTTCTAATTCCTGAGAGCTTTCACCTGCATGTGTGGGAAACAGCTAATTATCAGATTTTTGTAAATGAGAAAGATTCTTTTTTCAATAGTTAGAGAAAGTCCTCTTTCACCCTAGCTAATTAACAATGACCACGTCAAGCTCCCAAATTTACTGCCACTCCCAAATTTACTGCCAGAAAACATAAAGACTTATTTTAAAACTAGTATTTGTTACCATCTATCTGCTTGCCCATGAAATGCTTTAAAGCAAATACAAGGTCACCTTTACGACCTTTGGCAGGGACTCCAAATTTCCTGAAATTCCAAAACCAACATTGAAAATCAAGGATCAATACACATACAAATGTAGTGTTACTTTCATAAAAAACTTATGAAATCATTTTGATTCCAGAAAACCAAACAAGTGAGGTTAGAGACAAAAACTATTGCACTTTTCAGTCCAAACAAAACCTATATACAAGTATCGGAATTTCCTTTACCTCAATGTTGCTCTAAGTTCCTGAACTGTCATCGCTTCTATTTTTGCTGGATCATCCTTGATACTTTGAAATTCAACTGACTGGACTTGCCAGCAACTTTCCTAAAATTCAAGCCAGTCATTTATTACTCAACCATCCACTACTCCAAACATCACAAAACCATATCAAATTTATCTATTCTTTTCAAACACTAACCTCGATTAAAGCATTCTCACTACAATCACCACTCATCCCCTTAAGTTTACTATCTTTCTTGTCATCAACAATTGAAGCAGCAGCAGATTTGGTTGAACTCGAGACACCTCGTTTAGAACTCATCACCCTTAATCTCAAAGAACCCAGTTGTCCAATCTTCAAGCTCCTTGGCCTAGCTGCAAAACTACAGCATTCTATTTCAATTACTGCTTTCTCATTTCAAAACAACAAAAGCTACAAATCTTCATTCCCTTCACATTCAACTAACAGAACTATCATGTATCTTAATCAAGTTATGAACTTTCAGCGAACCCATTATTGAAAAGCAACAAAGGTGAAGTATTTGCTAACAAAATCAAACGAAAAGGCAAAACCATGCAAAAAGCTTCAAACTTTGAACTGGAAAAAAAGACAGAAATAAAACTATTCAAAAAGAGTCTTAAAACCTGGAGAGATTAATGAAAGACTTGACCCCTATTTGCAACGCTTGAAGATTCATTGATCAAGAAATGAATAAACCCAGTAAGATAGAGTGACACGGGGGTGCGTACGTTAAGCTGGACTGAGGCGCAGCTTAGCATTAGCAGCGTGTGATAAAGAACCGCCAATGTGGGTTTTGCTTTGCCGAGAGGGAATGATAAGAGGATTATAGAAACACCACGTCTTTGGGCAGACGTTCGCTTTTCCGCAGGAATTTCGCACAATTTATGTTTTCCAATACTCTTGACTTTACCTTTTCTTCTCTCGACTGGCTCAGTGTCTGAAAGCTTTTCAGTTTGGACTTTGGAGTTAAGTTGTGTTTCCTCTAGTGTTTAGCATGGGCAGCCGAGGTGTGAAAAAAGCTCGGCTGATACTATTAACATTAACGTTAATATTAAAAACTAAAAAGAATTTTTTTTTTTTTTTAAAAAAAAAGCATTGAGAATTGAGAATTCACTATGGATATTATTTTTCTTTCTAGGTAAGGCATCAACACCGAGAGGAAAAGAAAAATAAACAGAAAAGAAAGAAAAATGGGTTGTCTCGGCTTCACCGTTAAGATTCACCGTTTATGAGAGAGTTTTAGCCGAGATAATTTCAACGATATCAAAAAAAATAATCATCAAAGCTTGATTTGCTTGAAATATCACTGACACCAATAATTTCCTAGAGCTCTCTTGCATTTTGCCATTTTTTTAGTCACGCCTTTTATCAAAAACCTTGTGTAATTTCTTATCGAAAGAACAAAAAAGACTTTCAAAACAGAACCACATCGAACTGAGCTCTCTTGCATGGCTTTGGATCCTCATTGAAGCAATTTCTCTAGACAGCTAACAGAAAGAATGAAAAGCCAGCGCTTCAAATACGTCGTCGTTCCAATGGCGCATCGCGGGATCATATTTTTCTATCTGCATTCATCGCTTAGCATCCCAGTAATTTTGTTTATCGTTAACTACTCTTCTTAGCGTGTACTGACAGATGTTATGATCGATTAATTTTATTAAAAACACTTATCAAGATTTCAATATGTTCATTTTAGATTTTTCATCATCAACAATGGCACCCACATGCTTTTTTATGCTTGAATTGACTTCAAATTTAACCGTTGTAAAGCGAGCACAAGACTAGAAAGTAATTATGTACTTCTTTTCATTCAAAAATATATTAAAAATATTATTTTTCATATTAACATATAAAAATATATAAAAAATAATTTTAAATAACAAAATTTAAACTTTTATAAATCTTTATTTAAGCCCCATTTCCAAACAAGAATAAATTAGTTCATTCAAATTCCTTTTCAATTATTAGAAAAATATCGAGGCTAAGCTTCGTGTCCTTCCTTTTTATACCAATAAATATTTGGAAAATACCTCATCACAGCTACGCTATAATCAAAACTTGAAATATATTACAAATATATAATCTCGATACACATTCTTTTTAAAAAATCTTGTGACAAAACTTGAAATTATAACACTTTATCAAGTTTCAGTTTTAGGTAAAACATGCATGTCTAAATTAATTAAAAAAAAAAATTCTTATCCTGATTTCACCTTGGACTCCAACAATGGAGAACATTTCAAGGGTTTCTTTAGCTAATTTGCCATGGTGTTTTTCTCCTTTTATTGTTCTTTTTATTTGTCCGGTAATTTCCAGGCGATCATTAAAGTCGAACTACTACTTGTATCATTGATACATTTGCCTGCAAGATCTAATAAGAGCCGACAAAATTCCAAACATTTTCATCAGAATAAATGAATAGGCAGCTGCTAAAGTAGAGACAGAGGAGACGAACGGCAAAAGTCCACCTTTCATATCTTGAATGGGGAACGTATGCTGTTATATGTTTCCCCATACAGCGTGTAAACAAGCAATTGGATTAGCAGGGGCTTCAGATTACAACTGCAGGCAATCAGCTATGGCAACCAGAAAAACGACCACGACGACAAAAATCAAGAATGTATAATCAGAATCTCGCTCTACACCTCTCACTCTACAGAACCTAATATCTAAACCAAAATGTACATCAGCGCTTGGGTAATGATCGGGAAAGAGCCCCATGAAACTGCACATCGAAGTGCCCCATCTCAACAGTGATAACTGCTTTTCTTGCTACCTCAAGTTCTTGCTCATCGATATTTTCAAGAACTTTACATACCTCTTCAATTAATAACACGGCCAGCGAGAAGGGGGTAAGGGTTAATGTGCATGTAATGTGATCACATCTCCATGTAAGTACCTTCCAGGCCAGGAGGAGATAGTGGTGGAATTGCTGAAGAAAAAGAGGCGTTGTCAGGGATCTGCAAGACCCTTCTTGCAGTTGCCTTAGATTCTCCATCATGGCCAATCTTACTTGAGGAAGTAACTCCAGCTGTGGAAGAGTTCATAACTGATGATAAGACCTTCTGTGCCGATGCTATCACAGAGGTAAAAACACCAGTTTCCCTAAGTCTCTGTACAATAACCTGTGAACAGAAAATTAAGACGACATCAGGAATATGGTCGTTGAATTGTGCGCAGATCCACACCAAACAAACTCCTCTGCAGTTCAAAGATGGGACTTGAAAAGGAAAACTTTAGATGGAAAATTTGGGCAGTAAAACACACCATGGGAGCATAGATGCGGGTTAGGATGCCTTTTCTCAAGAGTTTCAGGTTCAGTGCTTTGTCAGTCCACACAATGCATTCCCGGTACCTGGTGCAATGAGGAATTGAATATGATGAGCAGTTATTTAGGATGTTTTTTTATTTTAACAACCAATTATTTGGGATACAGATATGCATTTTACGGCAAAAACCATCATCAATCACAATGATGGACGGAAAACTCGCTCATCATTGGAATTGTGAGCATAAAATCTATAATTTTATGATTGCACAATGTTCGGTATTCATGCAACTTCAAGAGGGGTCAATGGATTCACATCAAGACTGTAAAACCAAATGCAGGAAAATGGTAATATCTATAGTACCAGTGAAGCATTTCCTCCTCAGTTGCTGTTGAAGCAATTATGAATGCCTGTTCAGTATAAAACAATGATTAGTTGTAAGTGAACATTAATAGAATACCAAGTCTTGTCATGAAATGCTATCATCATGTTTTTTTCTGATAAATATAAACCCGGGAGAGAAGTTGCATCAACTGCAAGGGAAATAAAAACAACATGTATAATCCCAAACTAAGATTATGCCGATTGTGCAGACTAAGGTCATCTTGGCAACAGAATCAGTTCTCCCTCAAATGAATAAGAGGAGCACGAGAAATTCAACAGGCAATATTTCTACCTAGAAACACAGAACAGAAAAGAAATCCATGCATGAAAACTCACAGCTCTGTCGAATTCCAACATGAAGCATCTTTTGACATCCTCCTTTGTAGGCTTGCATCCACACCGATCACGTCTTGAAGTCAAATCAGAAAATTTAGGGTATGTGTAATGCAGAACAGCAGCCTCGTCCAATTTAACCTCACTAGCAAAGTTTACAGAGAAACTTTTAAAGGAGTGCAACAAATAAAGAAACTATAGATTCAACTCTTTATGCATGCATCGGCAGCATCAAGTCAGGATAGATGACCAGAATACGCAGATACATAAACTGAAATACAGGCAATGACCGTGAAGCGGTGACATGCCAAAAAAAGATGCTCAAATGCAATAAAATGCATGGTCAGGTCCTATTCATCTGATGGTAAATTTAAGTTCATTTCTTATATGCATTCACAAGCAGAACATACAAAAAGCAACAGCATAAAACAAGAGAAGAGTATGACATGCACATGAAATTGTCAGATAGAATGACAGTACTTGGGTGTTTTCATATAGTTATGCCATCTATGTGCGCCATTAGGACGAAGATGATCTTGAATACGGGCAGCAGATTTCCCATTCCCATATGTCAGAAAATAGTTTGGATTACCACGGGTTGCTTCCTTATAATTTCCAAAGTATACATCTTTGGGAAGATGGTCATAGTTCTTCTTGAACATTGAAACCTACGTCCACAAAAAAAAGATATGAACTAGTGATCAGCAAAAAAAAGATATGAACTAGTGGTGCGTGTCTGAGAGAGGAAATACTAAAAATCCAAAAACACACTGACAAACACATATTAGGCAGCAGTTATTTGAATTAGCTTAAGTTGTGACAAAAATAAAAGGTACCTCACTAAAAGGTTCCTTGATATCATCTCGCTCAACACTGCTCTCCTGAAATGGATTTTATGATCATCAAATTTCAAGAAGAATGGTAGTACAAAAGAAGCCAATAGGTACACATTGTGTTGAGCATAAATTTTTTGACACCAATGCCCAAAAATCAAGCTTGCAAGAAGTAATATATATCATATAAATTTTCTAAAAGTAGTTCAACTCACGTAATTTGGAAAGATAACCATATCAACATTTCCAGGCACATCCAAGAGCAACTGTCTCAAGGAATATTCACGAGCTCCAGCAGGATGAATGAGCTCATCGGTGTCAAGATGGATAATCCAGTCCATACCTGCCTCCTAAAATTTCAATACATAAAATATGTAAAGCTGTCATAAAAAATTTCAATAAGAGATGGCTTATGAAGCATATGAGAATGTACTCTCCATACCCTTGCCATGACAATAGCCATTTCCATATTGAGGGATTGCTTCACAAATAGCTCGTAGTTACATGGTTTGTAGAAGAAGCTTGACAACCAAGTCTCATTCCAGATCCGACTAATAGCCGAAAACATAATAAAAACAACAAAATTAAATGAGATTCGGTCAGATTAAAAATAACAGATATGTAAGGACAAGAATAACCAATATCAAAAAGATTGGGAAAGAAGGAGCTAGTTTTCCTGATTTTAGAATAGAATAGTGACAAGAAGAACATATAACTGCCACTGAGTAGATTAGGACTGAAGCTGAGTTGAGTAACATTCAACAATGTCTAAGTGAAGGAAACAGTATCTATTCAAATACTTTACATCATTCCTAAGCACGTATATTAAGTTCATGGCCACTACAATAGAATAACATTTCAACACATGATGGTCAATATTCTTCAGAAGTTCCCTGACCGAACCACTCTATTAAATCCTTGTATCTTGAATTATCAACAAACATATCCAAGGTTAGCTGTGATTTGAAAGAGTACACAGAGCATAAAATGACAAAACTAAATCACCAACACCTAACCAACATTCTAAATATGGGCAATAGAAAAGATGCTGCCATCTTTTCTGAATATCATATCTATGAAGAGGAGAGACTGGTGTTCAAAGTATTTCAGCTTAACTAACTTAAATAGAGACATCCGAGAGAAAAGACATCAACCTTTTAGCTTGTTGTTCCTCTAATTCTCTTGTTCTGTATATAACTTTTACACCCTGCAAAAGACGTGCAAAGCCCATCAAAACAATCATTCAGAAGATACAAACAGAAAAAGGAAAAAACCACAGAAAAGCAAACACACAGCCCCAGAAGCATAAAAACAAGTTAAAGCTATAACACAGATGTGGTATCAGGAAACTGAAAATTAACTCACCGGAATCGTTTCCAAGACTTTAGATACAGTGGGGGAGGCAGCTTTCCCCTCCACAAAAAGAAAAAAAGTTGACACTCCCATAACCTTGTGATAAAAAATCCATGGTAAAGTCTGCTCTAAGCCAGCAGAGGTGCTTGTTGTTATACATATCTGCCAAGAAGCAAAATTATGAAAGTAAGTGTCTTAATTTCCATCACATAACTCATAAAAGTAAACATTTCAAAAGAACAAAACATCTTAATATCCATAAAATTCGATCTTATAGCTGCATTTATCAACGATCAGTTCAGTTGTTGAACTAACGAACAACTAGAACAGATGGAGAAAGTAGTTAAGCTCCGAACAAATTACCATAAACCAGGGTAAGCTAAATGAAACTAATTATAGGACTAATATGCATTCGACTCAAATTATCCACATAGGCAATGCTAAAATGAACGGGGCAATATTCAAACAAGTGTTAACACAATCACCCAACAGAAACGTTCTTGTTGATCATATCTTTGCGGTGATCAAACAATTTAAAGCCAAACCAAGACTGCATCAAAATAACTTGCCTCGCTCCTATTTTCAGTGATCAGATAAAACAAAAAATATACATTGCAGAAATCAAAATTTTTTATTTTCCGTTTTTTTAATTATCATACACATGATCGACAGAAAATAAAGCTAAAAATATTGACTTTAATAAAAAATAAAAAAACAAAAAACCCAAAAATACAAACCAAGATCATTAATAAAAAAAAAATCCATAAATTTAAATTTTTAATGTCTAATCAATCTTTTTAATGGAATCCTAATCATATACTATCGGAATCAGCATTTACCAGATACCCAGATCCTAAACCAGACCCGAAAACCCAAATCCTAACAAACCCATAAAAAATCAACCACTCTCAAAACATCCCAAAAACCCATCCCCACAAAAACTAAAAGAAAAAAAAATCACCTTGGGTTTCAGATCCGACCCGAACCCGAATTTCCAATCACGAAAATAAGGAAAAGAAAGGGAATGACTCTGACCCAGAAGATCCGTACACCCCGAACCCGAATTCCTAATCGTATCCTTAATCGACCCACTGGTAGATTCCATTCCGGGAAACTCGTGGTGATCAGGAGACCACCGGGTAATGGGGTCGGTCAACCCGCCCCGCCATTGAAGAAGAAATGCAAAAGCGGCTAAGGTTAATGGAAGAAGAGTTAGAAGTAATAATAAACGCGAAGTAAAAAGATTGGCAGAAGATGTTTGTGATATTGAGGTGGTGGGTCTTGAACCCGCCATTCGAAAGAAATAAATATAGACAGAGGGGGGGTTAGTGGAGCATAAATGTGAGCAGATAAATGAATTTGTGAGTAGAGAGTGGATTTATTGAGAGAGAGAGAGGGTGGGAAACCAAAGAGGGAGGGAGGGAGGAGTTGTTCTCAATGGAATGAAGTAAAGAACGTGACGAGAGACGGGGGACTTTTGTCGTTGGGTGTGTGTTTTGCCGTCTTTCAGTTTTTTAAATTTTAATTTTATTAATATTATTCTTTCTTTCTTTTATTAAAGTTTGATTGATTTATCAAGAATAATAAATGTAAGAAATTCTTCTTAAAAAAACTTTGTTCTATACAATTTTATTGTTTTAATAAATTTTATTAGATATTGATTTTAAAATTTAAACCTAAAAAATTAAAAAATCTTTATGCTAACCATTAAAAATATAGTTTTGAATATTTGAATCAAATGAAAGCTTAGATTGTCAAGCGAATTTTAAAAAATATTTTTTTAAAAAAAATCATTAGAGATAACATAAGAATTGACATGTAAAGTCAATTTAACTAATATAAAAAAATATTAATTTGAGTTAAACTATGAATCAATCTAAGAGATCGTGTAGGTTTAATAACTTATATTTTAAAGTTGTTAAGTAATTAACAAAAATTTAAAAGGTTTTTAAACCTCCTGTATTTTTTTTTTCAATAGTATCTTTCATGGTCTAATTATATAAAATTAAGCTCTAAACTAAAGAAAATATATGTTTCATCTTAAATTTACGATAATTTTTATTTTGATCTAAAAGCTCATTTATTTTCGATCATTAAATCAGAGAAATGTGAAAAAAAATTGCCAAAAAACAATGAAAAAAAGAGAAAATGATTGGTTGTCTTAATATCAACAACAAAAAATAGTCAAAATTATTATCATTGATGATGAGAATTCAAGTAGGTCTTCCCAATAAACATGTCTAAAAAAAATCAAGTTTCGTTTTAATTTTTTAGATTTAGTTGATTTTGGTTTTTTTTGTGATTTTAAGATTAATATATGGTTTATAAAGATTTTTATAATATTTATTATGTTTTTTTAGGGTGAAAATAGATTGATAAATGTATTTTCAACCAAAAATACTAACCTCATGGTCTTTCAACCACAAACAAAGGGCTAGATCTTGAGTGATATAACAAGTAAAGCATTAGCTATTAACAATTAATCGTCTAATTTTTTAAAATATATTTAAAATATTATTTGAAATCACGTCATAACACGAGAAGTAAACTAGTTGCTCACTATTTATTTAAAAGTGTGATTGCAATTGTTTTTTAAAACGTTTTTCACTTAGAAATATATCAAAATAATATTTTTATAAAAAATTTTAATATCAGCATATCAAAATAATTTAAAAACATATAAAAAAACTTAATTTAAAATAAAAAAATAAAATAAAAATTAATTTTTTAAAAAAATATTTTTAAAATATAAAAACAAAGAGTATCATAATACTAGCAGGCGGCATATAATAATGGTCCACGAGAAATTGTATTTGGAGATAATATTCCTCTTACTTTCTTTTTACGGTGGCCATAAGAAACAAAAAAAAATGATTGAACATAACTTTTGTAAACACAAGATTCCAAGCTTTATCAAGCATTGGCAGGATTATAGGATCGATAGAAAAAGAAAGACTATCTTGAATAAGCAGTCAATATCCCTTAGATCTCGTGTTAATATATAACAAAAAAAGTAAAAATATTTATTTTCGTAAAAACCTCGCCAATGAATGATCCAATATTTGCTGGTAAAGCACGAATAACGTAGTACCACACAGAAAGAGGGGAGGTGGCATGCATTTTTCTTAATTTTACCCTTAGTTTTTTTAATAAGATAGCGTACCAACTTTCAATCATTTTTACTTCTCCACAAAAATATTGCATACCTTCTTATGCTATGGTCATTTAAGAAATTAATAGTAAAATTTAATAGCTTGTTGGAAAATATAATTAATATTTTTAAAACTAGTTTTTTAATCACAATAATCTTATTTAATTATATAAAACTCGACTGGAATTCTACCCAACTCATACCAAGCAACAAAAAGAGTATGAACCATTGAGAAACCAAGAACTCGAACCAACCCATCACCACTCGTCGCATGCCTAAGCACAGTCCCGGCCATCCCACAACTTTGACGGGTTCAGACCGTTCACCGTCACGAAGAGCCGGTGGAATAAAGTCTTGCGTTGCCATTGTAGCACGAGTCAGCAAGCTGGTGTGATATTTAATTTACCTATAAATAATATATTTTTGTACTTGGGTTCTTCGTAGCATTAACATTCTTGTTTTGTTTCTTGGCACTTATTTGAAGGGAGATTGTCGTGATGATTGCGACATGACACCAAGAGAGCTAGCATCTCCGGTGGGCTATGTTTTGATAACAGCTTTGTGATAAATGCTATGGATCATCACAATAAATGCAACATTTATTATTATTTTTTCATATATAAATATTAATTGCTGTAATAATTTATGTATATTTCAATCAATATTATAAATTCTAAAATTAATAATTATATAAATTTTTAATAAATATAAGTGAGAAGAATCGAACATGCAACTTTCGATCTTAATTATACTTGTATGACATTGGATATATATATATATATATATATATATATATATTTTACACAAGCAATTTGATGTGTTTTCTAAATATTTATCTTTTTTCATAGTGAAGGTATTATTAGATGAATATTCATAAACGGATACTGAATTTTTTCTACTCGAATCTTGACAACATCATTTACATCTTAAATGATGTTTTCATGAGGAAATTTTTGGTAACATCGTGAGGAAATTTTTGGTTAAAAGATCCCCTCATGGACAGCTAACTAAATGTTTGTTTATTATTATTATTATTATAACCTGTTCTTTAAAGTGTTTTTTAATATTTTTTACCTGAAAAAACTTTAAATTAATTTTTTAAAGATGTTTTTGAATGATTTTGACTAACTTAAAAAAAAAAAAACATGCCTCTTCTTTTTTTAACTATCTTCATTATTTTTTTAATCTTGAAACAATAATCAAATACTATTTAATAAATTTGAGTTTGAAATCAAGTCATTCCAACATTTGACAAGCACAAGTTTGTTAGGAAAAGATGGATATAAACCTAAGAAGATCTAATAGAAAAACTCAAATTCGTTTCGAATTTATTACACTTCACTTTTTGTTCAAGAATTATCTATGCCTCCACCGAATAATAATAATAATAATAATTCAGGAGAGATGAGCACCTTTTTATCAGATTTCTTCTCAGTATACTTCCTTAAATTAGCAAACACTCGGAAGGGTAAACACTGACTCAAAACCACTACCACGAACCAGTGGAGCCCGACATCCGTAGTGGATCAGCAATGGCAACCCCTCAATAGAGGGGCGTGACATGTGCATCATCGTCTTTATCTGAAAACCATTAGCTGAACCAATTGCATCATGGAGACATGGAACTTTAAATCGAGTTCTATAAAAGGATTTCCACATGTTTTAGATCATGCGAGTGCCTAATACAATCATAATGCTGCTCTGATTATCTTAACAGTGGATGTTTCCAAGTCATACTTTGAATCATTGGCTAAACACAGCACCTAAAGAAAGCAACCACTTTCCAAGCAAGAAAAGCAAAGGGGATGTAAACGGGCTAGTGGATCACAGATGAAAGCTTCTCTCTTCTTTCTAACATGGGGCGGGACTGTTGGATAATTCTGCTTTATAAAGCTTAGCAACTTCTAAAATTAGTTTGCAGGTCACATGGGATGATAAGAACCAAAGGGCTCAAAAGTGTGAGATTTTCATGAAGCTTTCAGCTTCATCCTCTGATTATCACCATCATATGGGGACCATCCTCAATGATTTTCCAATTTCTATCAAGGGCACCAAACCGACACCTTAATACTGAGTCGTCAACTAATTTGATCAGTCCTTGCCTATTTGTGATAATTGGTGAAACATTTACAGAAACTAAAAGCACAAAAGGTGTTGAATAAACCTGCATCCTAGGTTTCGAAACCTTCATTTCTTTTCTGTTCGAAATCTAGTTTAAAAACTTCCTTTGTCCAAGCAAGCTTAACAACATTACACGACCACAATTTTAAAACTCTTGTTATGGCACAATGCCAGCATATAAACTTTCAAGCAGAAGCCACAAAGAAGTGCCAACTCTTATTGAAAAGTTAAGGCTTCCTTCGCAACTAATATCACCTCACTAACAAACCACCCACCCAAGATCAGCATTAACTTTCGAAGACGTCTCCGGTGCCTCTGTAGTTAAGATTTGAGGTTTCTACTGATAAATTACTGGAAAGTCTACTGTCAAAAAATGGATGGAGATTTCACAAACAAACCATTCACTTAGCATCAACATTTACTTTCAAAGATGCCTCGGCGGTTAAGATTTGAGGTTTTTACATGAAGGTCTAAGGTTAAAAACGGATGGAGATATAGGAACAGGAGAAGGTTACCCCATTGTGTAACCTAAAAATTGAGCCTCACTTTGGGCCGCCAAAAAAAAAAAAAACAGAAGTTGTTCTTCTGATCCCCAGGGTATAGCATGAAAGAGTAATTACAATAAAGTAAGATATCAAAGCATGCTCTTAAATCTCCAAACATAAATTTATTGATTCAGAAGACAAAACCAGACATATGGAATCCTTTTGCATATTCCAATACATGAGTTTTTGTAAATGATAATAATGATACAAAGTGTTACTTGCAAAAAAATATATATAATTATGCCACCCACTTGAATGAAGAAGCATTATTGGATTGTATGATATACCTTGGCTGCCTTTAAAAAGGTGGACGAAAATCAATGTTGAAGAGTGGTTAATAACATTTAGGACAATCCCAACTGGCGCCTCTTCTAATTTACGTCATCTCCTTATCAGCTTGAGTACATCTCCAACCAGATGCAATGATCCAGTGACAAGAACCTGTTATTGCACGAATACAAGCATATGGCATCCTGGTTAGCACTACTGTCAATATTGACAATCAACGCACTTACAACAATATTTATCTCTTTCAGAGATGGGTTGCATGAGATAAGGCAGGCATAACTGATTTTTTAAAAAAGCCATTCATGACACAAGTGAAGACATCTGCATCCCACTTGTTTCCTGAATTTTTTTATTTAAAAAAAAAAAAAAAAAACACTAAGGAAAAGGGTAGAAGAAATTCACTCGGTTCTAGAGCATGTTCTGGTGATCCAAACAATAGTTCACAAAATCTTTTTATTTTTTTCAAATTGGTGAAAGGGAAGGAATTTTGAAAGGAAAATTTGGGAACCTGTCATTTGTATCTGGCCTTGGTCCCTGTCCTTAAAGAACAAAAATTGTAACTCAATTCCAATATCCAAGTGGTAACAGTATTTGCACTGTGCACATTTTAGGTACAACGAAATGCAACCATCTAAGAAAGAATTCTTACCTGAAGGCGTAGGGAAGGATTCTCTCTAACACAATCCCTTAACCATTTTATTGTCAATGGCAATGAAGGAATTACAGCACTGCAAGCCAAATAACCATTTGAAGGACTGCAATCAGATGCATCCTCATAAAGAAACTCACGATGTGGTGAGGTCTCCGCACCATCCATCTTGGTACTCTTTTCAAGTAAATCTGTATCTGCAGGCAAATTAAAAAGAAAAAGAAAAAAAAACTTAAGGTTCTGCCTATTACAAAATGCAATGACACCAAAAGTGGTTCAGTCGACAAACAACAATCATTAGCGTGATATGATTTGAATGGCCTAAGCAGGAAGAACATGCAAAACTATATTCAGGGACAATAATAATAATAATAATAATAATAATAAATAAAGAAATAAAGACATAAGCATTCAGAAAGCCAAATAAAAGTACCTATCCCATGGACAATCCTCTCCCAGAGTCTCTGCAGGCTGAATTGCCATGACAAGTCCTTGCTAGAGATATCTGAAGGAATGACTGAAGTACCAGAAGTAACCTTGCTATATGTTGAGATACTTGGAACAAAAATGGCCTTTGAGAAGAAAGTACCTGACAAAGACACAAATCATCTTGAATACATCAGTGCTCTTGAGTGTTTACAAATATGCAGATAATTAAAGTTCAGAAGTAAGATGAAAAATAAAGATGGAGCATTTTGTTTGTAGGCATAATTCCTCAGAAAAGAAAACCTGATTCCATTAGATGTGTTTGGACAACAATTGAAAGAAGGGCCTTTTCTTATCACTAAAGAAGCATGTTGAATCTCAATTGTTTGTTTAGATAATTGATTTATAACTGAAATTGGCATCATAAATCAGCTGAACTTTTTTTGAATTGTCATTCTCAAGCACAAACCATGTAAGTTACCAGACTTTTGGTACCTCTGGGGAAACCCACCCAATCTCTTGTGCATTTTTCAATTAATTCTATTAAAAAAAAAAACAAGAGATGATTCTTTTTGCTAGAAATAAGTATATGAGAGAGCATTGATTTTCATGACTTGCCATGTAATAGGTGTTATGGCTTAACCACCACAACAAAACAATGCAGCCACAGACAGCAAGCAAATAAAAAACAGGAATCAATTTAAGTAGCATAAAAAGAAAGTCCAGCATAATTTGAGATGGGCGAGTTTAGGGAGACAATACATACAACAATACCAACAGAGCAACCTGATAAAACAGTACACCTGTTCCTCATGGTTGTCATAAGCCAAGATTGTGTTATACTAAGATGAAAATGGACAAAGCCTTACTCATTCTTTTAGCAAAGTCACACACATGCAAGTAAACACACACGCATGTGTGGAGAGAGATTGACGAGTTTAGGCAAAAGTCCAATATAATTAGCTCTTGATTGAAAAGATAAAAAGATTACTGCAGCAATACCTGAAGAAGCACATGTACTCACAAGCCGTGGAAGCAAAATCTGAGGATCTCTGACCTCCATGCAATTAAATAAAAGAATCTACATGAATGTAAGAGTATTGATAAGTGAGGAGCTAATAAATGAAACGAGAATGAACAGTCTAAACAACTTATCAGTAAGCAAAATAAATGAACAATGGTGGAATTAAATAAGCAGCCAGAAAACAGCTCAGTACAACAAGCTCCCAAACTAATCCAGCTGGTTATCATAAATATTACCTTCTTTGATATTTTATTGAATTCTTGGATGTTGCATTTCTCATGCTGCACATGACCATTTTTCCGCACTACGTTTATATTTTCAATGTTGTGTGAAGAAGATAAAACCAATGATGGTGATTGATTGTTTCCTTTAACGGCAACAGAAAACCATTTGGCGCATGCCTCTATACTCTCTGGACTGTGAGCTCCATCCAAGTAAAAAATGAGATCGCCTGAAGTTTCAGCTACTTCTGATGATACATGGGAGCTTGAAGAAGAAGAATCATGAACAATTTGAGCCCTCCCAGAAATATGTGCTGTAGAAAGACCTCTAAGAAATGCCTCCGGCAAATTAGCTTCCCTGTTATCCTGTCAACAGTCCACAAAACTGGCCAGTCAACTAACTACTGGTGAAACAACCAAATGCTGAATTTAGAGGACGGCTAGCATTTATCATATCCTTAGATACTGGCAACTAACAGATCAATGGATTCAAAAGGAGAAACAGAGACAGAGTATCCCGTTCAAATCTTCCAAAAAGAAGATAGATATGAGACTAAAAGATACATGAATGACCATTTGGCTTAGAATACGTACACATACATATAGATCACAGACACTCACAAGGATGCACGCATGCACGCACACAGTCACTCACATGCATCTATTTGTGTATTGTTATTATGAAAACTTAACATGGTTCAGTCCATAAAAAAGAACAGTATCCATGAGTTTAAAAGTCTGACACTAGATTGATATATGATTTTATGTAATACATAACGGTGCGAAGAAGGGTTGGTAAAACTAACTTTTTGGAATAGCTTCTCCCAATTGCCTGTTCTTTGAAGCCAACTTCTACAAAGGGAAACAGCAAGACCAGCATTAGAGAACTGATGATCACCAGACAAACTAAGCTTTAGTCCATTCAATGCTTTTGAATCAAGGGGTTCCACTACTTTCAGGGGGACCTGCAATCAGAAAGAAAATATAGATCAGCAACGCCACTGGAAATTCATGACTCTCTAGGCATGTGCTCAAGCAAGGATATAAGGTTTTGAAGCTTCAATAATTAATCTTCAAACATGATAGTGGAAGAATGAAGATCACAGATACAAGGATAGGAAATCATAAATAAGCATATGTGATTTTATTTGATTTTACAACTCATGGTCAACTCTGAAATTCTGAGATTTGTCAGGGGTATCTCTGTAATTTTCAGATTTGCACAAATTTTACAGGTCTAGATTTCTATTTTAGTAGTATTCAAAGTATAAAATAGAATTAATATATCCTTATTCAGCAAGCTAAGTCCTTACCAGGAGTACCAGGATCTCTTTATATATGTACTCTTTCAATAAGCTCAATGGCAATACTTGAGAGGAACTCCAGCAAGTGTGACTGTGTGATGAAATCAACCTTAGTGAGATTCCTAAGAATCCCAGGTAAGATGATAAGTTTTTCATTCAGGGAGTAATTCCTTGAATCTACTAATGTGAGACTGCCAGTTTTCACCTTGTTTTTCTATTATTTTACGTTCAGATGCATGTTTTGAATCTACTAATGTGAGGTTGCAAGTTTTCACCTTGTTTTTCTCTTATTTACCTTCAGATCCGTGTTCAATTTTTATACCTGAAACTCACTAAATTCCATAGCTAAAAACAATCATCTAGAACTTTCCCTGAACCTGCCCTGCATCAGTTCACTAAATAAAATCTTTTCCTGAAATACAGTAAAATTTGATTTCTTATTCCAATTTTAACCTATCCTCTCTATCCATTCAAGATTTATGCAGATGTAAGAAAATTTGAGAGTAATAGTCTTGGATGGAACATGCATTTATCAAAAGTAATCAACAATAGTTATATTGGATAAGACATGGATCAGACAGGGATGCTTTTGCACGAAAATCCAAGAGATGTAGCCAAAACAGAATGAAGGCTACATCATATTTATGTGAAAAAAACTAATTTCACCAACAGATACTTTACAAAAAGCAGGAAGAAAAAAGATAATTTGATAGTAACAAACTGAGAACAACGGTTACCATCAATTCTCGAGCATTCTCCTGAAGAACATCCATTGCTTCAGAAACTTGCAGCACCGTAAAGGCAGGAATTTGATGCTTCAGGAGCAGGGAAGACATGAATCCAATTCAGAAAATACTTGAAATGAATACTGCCAATTAGAATAATCAAAACAGAAATATTGCTATAAATAATTGAATGGCAGAGAGAATGAAAATTGTGCTAGTTTTAACTGCTTAAGTATAAGTTTTATACCTTGAAAATTCCAGCCTTGTGTGAAGCAATCTGTCCAATGGTGTTGCCTGCACAATAGCACAGTATGAGGTTTAAGAATTCAATGTTTCTTTCTGTACCAAGCATTAAACTTAGAATGCATAGAACTCTTGGCAAAACAAAAAAAAAAATGCAGAAAGTTTCTTCCATGTTAGCGAAGTCAGATTTCAGCAAACAAAAACAACAATTATGCAAGCTAACAAAAATTTGTATCTGCAGACTAAAAATAAATGCAAGAAAACTTGCTGAGAATGATAGGTTCAGAAAATGGTATACCCAATGTTTCTGTATGATCCATTCCCAGAGAAGTAATTCCACAGACAACAGGCTTTTCAATCTACAAGGATTTATCAAAGAAATTTCATCACCAAGAAAATTTTGTTGTATCATTAACTTCATTACTTCTGTTATCTTAGAATCCTCCAATAAACTGCTAAACAAATGAACAGCATTTTCCTTTTCCATCAGAGTTCTAAATTTTTGAAGTACTCCACAAAAATAATAATAATTCTAGGGAAAGATAAATACCACATTTGTTGAATCGTTTCTTCCACCGAGACCAACTTCAATGATAGAAACATCTACCTGCAAAAAAGGAAAAGAAAAACAGAATCATTAACTCAGAAGCAATAAAGATTAACTGTTTACATGGGGCTTGGATATAAACAAAAACAATTTGATACAAAAGACAGACAGTTACACAAAGACTACATCAACGTATAGATGCAGTCATGTAGCTCAAAAGCTTTCACATAAAATTCAAGACTAGCAATGTATCAAGGACATACATCTACAAACATAATGGCAATGACTGGAGAATGTTTACAGCAACAGGAACAACTATAACTTGGGTATGATCAGTGTTGGAAAATGTACAATAACTCAATAAAGATACAGCAGATTTAACAGTCAAAATGGATTCTTTCACTAGATTTACGATCAGCAAAATGAGATTTTTTACAGTACAAGTGCAGCAACACCACTGACTAGCAGAGACCATGAAAGAGACATGTATTTCAAATGCATAATTTGCAGCTAAACAGAACACAAAAATGTCCATTCACACACACCACAAATGGTTGTGAGGGAGAAGATGATGAAACATTTGAACAAGATAATAAAAATACAGATAGATAGCTATATCAGCAACAAGGTAGCCCTACTATATATATAAACAAAAGGGGGGGAAACACCATTTAAAGGGCACCCAGGGATTGCTTGAGGCTCTAGAGGTTCTAAGATAAATAATAAATCAATGAAACAAGAACAGATATCCATTGGACATGGCAAGCACTTCTGCTCTGTAAATAATGTATTGATTCAGGGTAATTGGATAATGTTCTGTCTGCCCCACCATTAAATTTCAAAGGAAAAATGACTATGGCTGAAATCTTTGCAAATGAAATTAAGTATCGGGAGCCAGATAGGTGTCCAAATACAATATCATGAGCTAAGGTAAAAAGTATTTTTGGGATTTTCCATGAATGCAAGGATACGAATCACTGTGGAGCAGTGTTGTCAAGAGGTGCTGAGGAGCTCCAGGTGAAGCGAGGCCCCAACACATTTATTAGCCTCAAGCAGTGGATTTCAGTGAGGCGAGCGCCTTGTGAGTGAGTGCAAGGGGCTGAGGCTAGCGCTTGCTTCACGTTCTTCCTTTTCTGTTGGATTTTTCTTTTTTTAAAAAAAAATGATTTATGTTTTGACCTATTTGTCTTTTTTTTATTATTTACCACAAGAAACAACTTAGGAGTATTTTTGTAAAAAACAACGATTAGGTAAAAAAACTTCTAAAAAAATCATTAAAGTGGGAAACAAACAGAAAATGAAGGACACTTAGAAGAGAAACACTAACCACACTTTCTTTTTTCAACAATGGGAATCGAAGAACAACACATCAGTACATCTAATACTTTAATTTTTTCTAAACAAGTGGACTATAGTTTGAGAGATAAGTATTTCGATTATAATCATGAAATGGAGGATATAGAGGATTCAAGTGCAGGAGTGGAAAGCATGGATGGAGATGTCTGTGAAAATTAATGAATAATGATATTGATATTTAATTTTGCTTTTTAATCTATTAAGCTATTTACTACTTTAAATTATCCTATGTTGTTTTAAGGGTGAAAAATATAGCGTTACATGACTATGTTATGGTATTTTATATTTTCTTTCGATTTTCTAATGATCTCATTTTAATTGGGAAGATATATATTTTAGATTTATATAATATAATATATATTCTTTTAATTTTTAGCATATCGCCTTGGTTCATTTGGGCGAGCGAACAAACATATGCAAATAAAAAAGCTAGAGATAAACCACTCATTGCAAATGCCAAGCCGATCATCTAAATAAGCTCCAACAGAAATTCAGCTAATGTAGCTGACCTGTTCACAGACAAATATTTTGAATGCCAACACAGTTAAGAACTGAAATAGCGGGGGCATTGGGAGGTCCTCAGTTTCATGTTCCTGAAAAGTCAAATTTAAAGAATCAAGTAACTGCCATGTATAGATTGTAAGTTTTGGAGCAGATCAAGGCATCTGATTGCATAGTTAGTATTTAAAGTGCTGACAAAAAGTGACAAAAATGAAGAAGTATCACTAAACACACCAATTTGGACCTGACTCCTGACAATCAAGGCCAAAATTCAGTTTCAAGTAGTACTGTTAAAACATCTCTCATCTTCCCTTCTGATATTACGTGTTTGACTGTTTCTACTGACACTTTCATTTAGAACATCAAAGAGATAATGAGGCACAAGCAACACATCTACTGAGTGCTAAAATCCTGCTATTCCTCCTTCACTGCAAGGTAAAGTTAAAACAGTAAATGCTTCAAATGCCTGAATTTGAAGGTCAGGGAGGCTGTAAAATGAACCAAAAAGCTTGGCAACTGCTTGAGCTAAACATAGGAAACACTTGTTCTAGCTTACTAGTTAACTAAGAGAAATAAGCTTGAAAAATCTCATGCTCGGCGGAAAATTTCATGAAGATTGAAAGTTTGGTTTGGTGTTAAACTTTATCCATAAAGGTCAAGGTAAAACAATTTCACTTCATACTCAACAAATAACTACCATAGAGGAGGGATAATAAATTGCCAATAATCTTTACATATAAGTAAATGTTACCAATAAGAATATGATAATACTAAAATAGAAAGGTGGGTACTGATTGAAGATTTATTCAGAATCACATATATTGACTTCATTTGTTAAACAAATGAACAAGTCTGACCTCGTATGGGAAACTGACTACAAAATGATGTTACGCAAAAGTGGTTTAAAGACCAAAGTTCACCTTAAGGCAATAATGCAGACACAGAAAAGGTCCATAAGAAGTGATATTAAAGAACAAAGTGGTTTCAAGGTCTATAACTCAGAGGCAAAATGATCTCTTCATAATCCAAAAAATTGCACCTCAAAAGAAAACTAGCTTGTACAATCTGCTTATAGCTCTTGGGAATCAGTGAAAGCAAAGGATTAGTACCTTCAACTGATTCCAGCAATTCCAAAAATACAATAAAAATTTAACTTCAGATATGTCCACTCTGCAAAATTAATTAAAAGTCAGACATGAAACAAGATACTCATAAAAGCATTCAAATCAACCAAAAAAATGACTTCGAAATTAAAAATGCATTAAGATATATTAAAATAGCTATATGTGTAAAAAATGTAAAAATCTTCTTTTTTTATAACAGCATTAGATTTTCTGGCACTCTACTATTAGGGGATCTGTTTCATGTAGAACTGCTTCTATTGTTGTTGTAAAACTTATAGCCATGGACAGATTTGTTTCAATGGAGGTGAAGGACTGTGGGAAGGGGAAGAGAGTGCGTGTCTGCTCAAGGAATGCACAACATAATAGATAAGCTAAGATGAGCCCAATCAAATACTAACCCATTTATCCGGAATCTTTCTCTAACATCAATTAGGTGAGGGGAAGTAAACAAGCCTGTTCGGAAACCAGATTCCCTTAAAATAGCCTCACAGAATGTGCATGTTGAACCCTGGAGTGTGGATCCATCAAAGGAACATGAAACTGAGTTAAAGAAGAGTGTGATAAAATATTATCACGAGTTTTAATATGATTCTCGAATGTAATATTAAATCAAAGAAGGCATATATATATACACACACACACACACAGAGGACATCCTCAAACTAAAGTCATACAACCTAGCCTACTTTTAACCCTCACAATTATACACAACTCAAATTAGTGACCTATTCTAAAGTAGCTCTCACCTTTCAGAAAACATAATTGTTTTCAATATAGTAGAAGCCATTAACATTTTATCACAATGCTTGATGTAAGGTTAAGTCAAATTTCAAGGAGTGGATTGTGGTCTGAACCTGGTCGATTTGTTAAGCAAAAAAATTAAAATGGGTATTACCTTCCCTTTAGTTCCAGCAACATGGATAATTTTGAGCCCAGCCACACGCTCTTCCAAGTCTAGTATCTGCAGAGAAAAATCCATTCAACCATCCAACCATTCAATTTCAGGAAATTTCATTTTGGAAAAGAAAAAAGCCAATAGGAACTAATGTTTCAATCTGATGAGGCATAGTAAAACCTCTAAGAACCACCTTTGTTCTTACTAACAGGAAATAAGTTGACGGTAAAGGACAAAAACGTATCGATCAGTTTCATGTCAAAGATAACATCATTAAAGAAGTTGAATTATACATCGTTATTGATCCAACAGCAAATGGAAAAGGGCAGTCATAATACTTTTGAATTAACTTGTACACAGAAGAGACATAGAGCTAGTTTGCAGGCCCTTGGCTACATAAATACTTGAGCATCTCCAAAACATTGCAAGAATTATAATATTGTTACCTTAAGATACATCCGCATCCTGTCCAATTTTCCATATTTACCACCAATAGTTTTTTGATCTCCGCGTTTTTGCTGTCTAATAAGAGAAGAAAGAGCTTCCAAGGCTGCTTCATATGAATCTGAAAGAGGCACATCTTGCAAGTAATCTATGATAGCCACATCACTTTCTGGTTTTTCCATGCTTTGATACCTAAAACCTGAAATGTTAAACCGACAAAGAAGTTTTAAAAACTAATAATCAACCTAACACACCCTGAATCAAGATCATTAATACCTTGTACATTCTTATTTCATATCAAAATTTGTTCAGATAAAATGCCTATCATTTTGGTATCAACACATATTAAGAAGCTGCAATTATGATCTTACCTTTTTCTTGGGAATAGATTTTCCTGCGTCTACTCAGGCTGTATGTGTCAACATAAGCTGGTGGGAAGGATAAGCCCCATGGTGTTCTGATGGAGAACTGGCTTTCTCTCTTATGGAAGAGTGGAACTCCAAATATCCCACCTTTCAGATGAGTAATCGTATGAAAAAGTGCAGGAAACATCAACCCTGCAAACAAAAATAACAGGACAAATTCAACATAATGAACTAAATTTTCATTCAAATAAAAAGTCGCAGATATGCCATTTTTCCAAAACAAGACAGCAAGTTTTTCTTCTTATATTAATAATTGATGACATATAACTATTTCCTAAAACAACTATTTGCCTCCACTGTCAGTTTGTCACCATGAATTTCCTGAACAAGGATCTTATGAATACTGAAGAACAATATACAGGAAATCCTTTGTATAAAAAAATGAAAAGAAAAGAAAAGAAAATAAATGCATCTTCCAAACACCCTGAATCTCATCATCCATGTTCTTCCTTGCATGCTGCGAAAAACGATCTACCTTTAGTTCAATTACTAATAGATTCATGCAATAACAAATTTCACAGAAAAGGTCTTAATCCTAAACTTTTTACAAGGATATCCCTGAGGGTAACTAGATGCAGCTTGGTGGCAGAACTCTTTCTATCACCAACCAGTTCACATGTCCCAAGTCCAGGTCTCCCATCGGTCTATCTTCATATCAGCTACTGCGACGAAAATATTACGCACAAAACCCATGGCTTTAAAATTCAACTTCTCTGTTTCAATATAAAAAATCACAAACCTCAATATCAGATCATGCAAAAAAAAAAAAAAAAACTCTGCTTGATAAAACAGGGGCCTAATGATGGAGCGTCCAACTCCCTGGCTTCTTGTTCCCATGTAAGGAAAGAAAAAAAAAAAAACAATGCAGAACAGCAAAAACTTGGTAAAGATCATCTCTTTATGTCGTTCTATGACAGCAGATTCCAAAACACAACATACCCAGAATTTAATTTCTCTTATTTTGCCACTTTCTCTCAGCAGCAAATTGACCATACAAGAATAATTTCATAAAAGAACAAATGAACCCAACAAAAAGAAAGTATCTTTCTTTCACTTCAATAATATTTAGGAAGAAACACAGATACGTTCAATCCCAGCTCAAGAAAATAACACTTCCAAGTTCCAAACAAACCCAAAAAACAAAAACAAAAGGTAAATCATGTTCCTTTCTATTTACATGTATGCGGGTGGATGACAATTTTTACATACTTGCTAACAAAGAACATGTTTGTAAGTAAAGACAGACAAAGAGAGACAGATTCACCTAGGAAGTACTAGGAAAGGAAGCCATTTTTTGGGAGTTAGGTTTGCCCCATTTGTTTCTCAGACCTGTCTCCGAGATTTGTGGCGGTTGACCACAGATTTCACATTCAGTGAAGGAAAGGCTTTTTATACGAATCATATGTTACATAAAAAGAGGGAAAACTAAGATAAAGGGAAAACCTAAGAGAAGTCCCCAATCTATAGGTAAAATCTATATTAGATCCCCCAATCTCTTCTTTATTTCGGTTAGGTTTTCAATATATGAAAGGATTTTTCAATCATATGCTTCTATCAATTCCATTTAACAAGATAGTTGAGTGGTTATATGAAATTCACGCGATTTCTTTTTTCCCTTATAAGCCATCGAATTCTCTTTAAAATATAAAGGTTTTTATAAGTGAAGATGGATGGCATCCCTACACTATTCTTGATGTTTGGTAGAAGTAGCCGTTTTTGAAAGCAATTAATATTTGCTTCATGCCTCCCTAACAAACAAGTGCATAGCTTTTCTTGATACCAATTTCTCTCTGCAATTACTTTCTCGTATTGGCAGTAGAAATGTACACCAAGTCTTCAACCCTATCTCTTCCAGTGGTCCTGCTGCTCCCCACCACCAAGAGATAATGTGCTACCTTTCATACCAAGAAAAATCGAGGGAAATCGATTACTTGTGAAGAAAATGTGAGTTGACATTAGCATGCCAGGACTTTTTTATGATATTAATTATAAGTTGATAGCATGTTTGCTTATTTTTACTTACAATATTAAGACTTTATCTTGCATGTTATATTTGTTTAGTTTATACAAGCATTTTATGCACTTTTGAGTGGTTTTTTTTTTTTTTTTGTATAATTTGTTTAAATTGATAGCAATAAAAAAATTATTTTAAAGGATTTCAATAATTAAATAAAAAAAATTATTTTAATTTAATCATAATTATTTTTATTATTAATATACATGCTCGTGCTTTGATTTTATATCAATAAATATTTAATATTTATATTAGTATTATTTTGTTATATTTATGTTGAAAGTACATTAGATATGAGTTTTATTTTTGTATATTTATAAATTTAAAATTATATACATTCTGTACGTTCCTTGAATATTTATAAATTGATGGCTAATTTCCTAAGCGGGCAGCAGAGTCCTCGTTCAAGGCATTGGAAGGAGTCAAGGATGATCCTAGAGCCAGTAGAAAGTTGCCTAAGAGCTTGTTCTTGTGGGTTCAAAGGTTGATCTCTTCCCATCACAAATTTCACCAACTTGATTAGATAGATAGGTTAGGCATCGAGCTAGGGCCGGAGGGGCACCTAAGCTAGGTGGGGTTTACTTGGTGCTCGTCAGGATGTGGATGTGAGGAACTTGTCATCATTCATTGAGGAATTAGCTGGTCCTCGAGGGAACGTGTGGGTCATTCGAGCTCAGAATGCAGGCGAGTCCACTCTAATCAATGCTTTGAAAAAAGGAGGGCTAAGGTTACAAAGCTTACAGAAGCTTCTGTTCCTGGGACTACGCTTGGGATTCCGTGAATCGGAGGGATTTTGTCGAGAAGGCAAAGATGTATGACACTCCGTGTCTTCTACGTTCATATCTAGACTAATTCGCTCACATTGCTCTGTTCATTACCTGCGTGAGTGTGTGACGTGAAACTTGGAGATGAACTAAATGTTCTGATAAATGAGTGTGTTTTAACTCTGATATGTAATAACTCGAGCACCGAAATTTTTAATTGCATGATTTTGTCTCCTAGATTGAACAGCTTGCAAATATTTACCCTAAAGTTTCTTCTGTGAGGTGAATGGGCTTCTCTTTATATTGTTGAACATTCCCAGTTTGTCATTTGCTTATTGTTATGAGGCTTCAGTGCAGTCTATGTTGATGATCCTGCTACAGTCCCTTGAGAGCAACGGACCTTTTGCAGGAAGGACAAGCTGTGCTTGTTGCGGCTAGACCTCAATCAACTTCTGTGCAAACAATCATAGTTTGGGCATCACCAAATGTTTCTCTGCACACGGGTAAGATAGAGAATGCTGACGAGCTTTGGAAGAACCATGCAATTCCTTTGCTGTAGGGGCAATTGTGCCTTGATCCTCTTCAAAGTTTGGTACATTAGCAGGCTGCTGATCTTTTGGAGCAGTCTCAAACTATCACATTTCATTTCACTAGCAGTGTTTTTAGATTAATTTTACTTCAAATAATTTTTAAAAAATAAAAAAATATTATCTTAATATATTTCTGAGTGACAGCTATTTTAAAAAACAACTGCAATTATACTCACAAACATTTCAAATATTTTAAAAAGCAATCGCAACAACACTCCTAGATAGACTCAAAAGATTTCAAATAAGAAATAAAAAGTGTTCCTTTCCATTCACCTTAAACCGGCTCCGACTAATGTTTAACCAACTCTTTCATCACGTGCCCCCTTTTCTCCTTTAAGCCTCCATGGTGACTGACTGTTGATGCTGATGCTAATGAACTGTTTCTGCTATATTCTTTCAAGTGCTGGTGCTAACTTCTTATACGCGTTTCTTGATATTTCTTATAGCCCGTAGAAGCCTCATTGAGTAAGGAAAAATACAGTTTTAATAACTTCTTATACGCATTTCTTGATACTCCTGGATCTTGTCAGTGAATAGTCTGTGTGTGTATGTTATGCTTGTTCTACACTCATGGATCTTGTTGGTGGGTGAATGGAAGTTTCCATGGTTGCTTCCTTGTGATTATCGAGCAAATGGGATGATGTTGCCCTCTCTTCTTTTCCAGTTTTGTTCCTGGTATTGCAGCCAGGTTCAATTTACTGGAAAGGCAAAGTTCTTCATTTTGAAGCTATCTCATCTGCAAATTTCAGGGCAAATTCTATTTCATTCAAACATTTTTTTTAAAGTAGCTTTTATTTAAAAATATATTAAAATAATATATTTTAAAATTTATTTTTGGTATCAATATATCTAAACAATATAAAAAAAAATTATTAAAAAAAAATAGAAACATAATATCACCCCCCCAAAACAATCCCGATCTCTCTCACCTTGAGGCCATGCACATTTGGGAGAGAAAAGGGGACGCCCCTAGGTGATTCACCGTCCGAACACCTTTTGAAGTATAGATGGATTTCATGAATGCTCCTAGATTTTTATTTTATTTATAATATGATAAGATTAACGTCAAGAAATTAATCCTCGGTGATTTAACAGGTGCTTTACACCCGAATGATTGCAATTATAACAAGAACAAGATAACTCAGGTGTCGATGAAAATGGCTGTGCTTCGAGAGATATTTGTGCGGTCTAGCCAGCGGTGGGCAAGAAGATTATTGAAAGTTGACCGCCAAGTCCCAACCCAACCACCCTAGTTAACCAGTTATGCCATTGGTACAACGAACCAATCAATCATGTGTCCTCTTTGAAGCATCGATATGCACAAGGTAAATCGACCTGCCAGCTTGAAATTAGGTCTTGCTAAATTGCTAGAACTTCAAATCGGCTGGTCTTAAAGTCTGTGCGGAAAGAGGAATATGAAGCAAAAGATATCACTTTTTTTTTTTTTGCATTTCTGACTAAATTTTACATTTTCTTTTTTTACATCTCTGAACAGTTACTTGGTTTAAACTAAAAGAAAGATAAAGAGGATGAACAAGGAGTAATAAGAGAGCTCCGACCTTGCTCTACAGAGACCTGCAAAAGCTAGAAACTACATTGATCTACTCTGATTGGGGGTAGCTCCAACTTGAAGTCGTCAAGCACTGGATTTCACACCTGTTTCCTTCTTCGGTGCCTCTGCTTCCAACACAAACCCTGTAAAATTAGAACAAAAACAGATTATCTATCAGTTCCAATTTCTCAATTTATATAACACTGTATCAGGTTAACAAAACCCCACGCCATTTCACCACCTTCTCAAGACATACCATTTGCAAGCATTCCATTGGAAGGTAAAGGAGAAGAGACTTCCTCTGCGAAACCTGCAAATTGAGATTCCAAACTAGAAAAATAATCGCCAGCATCAAGATCAAATGTATCCGGCAACAGATCAGCTACATTATTCCCATCAAGCCCAAACTCATCCTCAGCGTTGTCATAGAAACCGTTCTCATCTTGATGCTGACTTAGCCAGTAATCCCGGAACCATGTTGTCGTTGTCACCAATTGCCACCACTCGGGAGAGAAATCTTCCACTTGCCGATAAGCAGCAGGAACAAAAAGAGGCGCATCTGGGTTCAACGTTGACCTTCCTCCTGAAACCAGAGCCATCCTTTCCAAACCACAACCTCTGCAGTCCTGTACTCCAAATTCACACAGAAAATGAATGAGATTCAATGCAAGTTATCAAATTATCCTCTTCCAAGAAATTTAACATTAATCAACTCATTCCACAAGAAGTTATAACAATCAATGATAATACACAATTTTGTTTTTTTAAAAAAAAAAGTTTGCAAATTATCTCGCCATAAAATAAAGAATTAAAACCTTTAACATCTACCCGCAATTAGAAAATTGGCGAAAAGTGATTAAAAATAGTATTAATCTGTTCTAGTAATTCAAGTAAGAATCTTGAACATGATCAAGTCAAGTCAACGTTAAATTGACGAATAAACAAAGCCAGCTCAGTTAAAAAATAAATAAAGGTGCTAATCACACAATAAAAGACTATATACAAGAAAAAAATTATAATCACATCAATCTAACACAAAAATTCACAGATCAAGCAGGCAGACCTCTGCTTGGTTACCGAGAAAAATAAGCAAGAATGAAAGAAATAAATTAAACTGAGAAGAAAATCCGAAAATATAATCGCTGAGATAATTAATTGATTTCCCACCCTAAAAAAGACGGATACTAAATTTCATTAAAACTATTCTTTTCTGATTTGAACTTCCAAATCTTCATTTTCCTTCCACTTTCTCAGAAACCAAACAAAAATTCAAAATAAAAACCTAAGAACCATGAATCAAAACATATGTGTATATATATATATATAAAGATCTGATTAATTTGAAAGAAGATTGAATTTTGAATATATTTCTTTTTTACCTTTGAACGAAGGAGGAGGAAATATCTGTTTCTTGTACGGACCAAACAGCGAAAGATTCGTGCGCGTGCTGGATAACACTGCGAAATGAGCGGATATTTATAGGGCCGACGATACCGAGCCTGATTGGTGCGGAAATTGCGAGCCTTAGGTTCGGAATTACCGAATCATCCCATTGCTTTGATTGGGTGTGAACTGTACGGCCGGCGCGTTTGTTCCCTTTATATAACCGGTTATTAGCCGGTAATGGGTTAGGTGTTTGTTTTTGACTTTTGACCTTCTGAAGATAAGGAAGGATGGTTTGTGTGTCAGCATCATTGAGCTATTGTTTGGTGCTGACACGTAGTTTTTTTAAATTTATTAAAATAATAATTTTTATTTTTAAAATTAGTAAATTAAAACAATTCAAAAAACTAAAAAATAATTTCAAGCAAAAAAAAATAAAAATATAATCACGCTACAATAACCAACAAATCCTAACTATAAATCTAAAACACAGTAATATGACTATATGGATTATTTACATTGTTTTAAAAATGTGTTAAGTGTTTTTTGACATTGAAATTGTTTAGAGAAATATATTTAAACTCTATAAGATTTTGGTTTCAGATTCATTTTGGTTTTTGAAATGTGTTTTATTTTTTTTGTTTTTTTAAGGGGCATGGATGGACTTATGAAGTTCTCATGATATTTTATACATGTTTGCGGCAAAATAAGTTGAGCAATTAATTTTTGGGTCGATGAAACTTTTGCCTTGATTTTTTGGTCATTGTGGTGGTCGAGAACCAAACAATATCAAACAATAAATCATCTAATTTATTTTTTAAAAAATATATCAAGAGCATTTGAAATGACATGTCACCCATCTCCAAAAAAAAAAAAAAGAATCAGGCACATATGGCCTTACTAAATAGATCAGGTGCACTAGCGTAGCCTGTCAAGTCTATCAGAGCTTGGTTTTTTTTTTTTAATTAATGCTTTTTTTATATGTATCTTACAAAATAATTTATAAATTAATACTCTTTTTTCTTTTATGTTAGCTATCTAATCTTTTTTAAATAATGATTATTTCCTGTATGTATTTTATTTTTCAAGATATTATTTTAATTTATCTATAAATTTGTTTTATGTTTTATGTGAATGAAATTTATTTTAAAAAATAAAAATATTTATTTTCAGATAATAGTTTCAATACATGCAACCTTGCATGATATTTTTTTTGCCTTTTATTTTATTCAATTAATTTTATACATGTTTATTTTTATTATCTTTTGATTAAATAAAAAATTAATTATTGTGAACAAAGTCATTAAACATAATCGTGTCAAAGATCCACGTTCCATAACCAATTATCGTGGTCTATATTCAACTCTCAATTTTTTGATTTTCATCTCTATTTATTGTTAATTTTTATCTATTTATTTATTAACACACGTGATTTTTAATTTTATTTTATTAGATATATATACAAGCTCTTTGATTCTAATTTTTTATATTTTAATATAAAAAAAACATGTTAAAAAAACCTATATTTTCATTTTTTTAGAAAAACAGTGAATTATTGACTGAACGCAAGTCAAATATCTAATTAAATTTCTATTACTCGTAAAATTGGACTCGATGTAAATGCGTGTATGTTGACATAAAAATCATTTAATTTCCATTTATTGATTGAGAAAAATAACTAATTTCAATTTTTAACTATTCACTAATTTATAACAATTTAACCATTAAAATCTAAATTAATGGTTAGGGTATCATTAATAGTTAATTATGTTACTAGCAGGATGAGAGAAGGCTTGTAACTGTGTTTAGTCTTGTATTTTATTTTTGAAGTTGAATTTAAAGAAAAAGGTTACCAGAATTTTTTCCAAATGTATCAACTCAGATTATAATTATTTTTACAAACCATTTGAATTTAAAGTTACTTTTGGTTTTAAATTTATAAACTTTTGACCAGGATCTTGTTTGATGTTTTTTTTCATAGGAAAGGAAAGCAACATGGATCAACAAAGGAGATTGAGTGTGAACTTAGCAGCATGGTTATAAGATACATCCCAACTTATAACTAGAGTCCAAGTTTATCTAACAAGTTTATTGAGTTAATTTTTGAGAAAATTAATATGTTCAGTTGATATATTAATTTTTTAAAATAAAATAATGTTGTGTTAAATATATTTTAAAAAAACATTAATTAGGTCCCGCACAAGTTTTAATCAAGTAGCCTAGGTTTAATTGGTTCAACTTTTTAAATAATTCAAAAATAAATTTAATCCGAGTTAAGTTCCGAGTTAATTCATGAGATCAAGTTTGGTAATTATATCTAATTTTTTATATATATAAATAGCAAATATAAATAAGCGGATTAAACTTAGTTGGTTTTAAGACCCATAAGATTAGTTAAGATGCGTGTAAGTTAATCTAAATATTTATATTAATGATAAAAAAAAAAAATTAACTCGTTTCTCTATATAGTTTTAGTTATAAAATTCAAATTGGTTAGTTGTCCTATGTCTTAATTGATTTGAGAAAAAAAAAACTAGAAAATTAGAAATTTAGGTCGACTCTCAATCCATTTGCTAGGGGTAAAACACTGCCTTTAATTTATTGATTTTTTATATATATAAAAATAGATTAATCTCCAATTTAATTATTTTTTAATTTAGATTTTATTCCAAGTTATATACACATACAATTATTCTATGATGTATACGCTTCTTCTTCAACACGAACAAGGCACGATCACAGCCTCTTTTTTGCCCGAATTGCCTTTTTTTATTAAATAAAGAAAAGGAAAAGGAAAAGAAAAAGGAAAAGGTGGAGAGACAAATTATGGAAAATGACAACCAAATACCTTTCACGATTATGATGGAATATAATTAAAAGTGTTAATAATTTTTTTTTAAGTGTTTATTAATTAAAAATATATTAAAATAATATTTTTAATATATTTTTTTATCACCATGACAAATTTATTTTAAAATATTTAAAAAATATTAATTTAATATATATATATATATAAATAATTTTAAAAACAGGTTATAATAAAAAACAAAAATTCATTTAGTGTACATGGGATACATAATTAACTATTTAAATCTAAACTGGTGTATTAATAGATCTTGCTTCTACCGTGAGATTTATATCGTTAAAGTTCTGAAATGATAATTCTACATTAAAAAAATTCTCATAAATCATCGTTTTTTCTGATTGTTTTTTCTAGAAAGTTACTTGACGTGGCAAAATGAAAAGCACAAAATTATGAAATAAAAGATTTTTTAAAATAATTTTTAATTAAAAATATTTTATTAAAAAAACAGTTAAAACTGCAATGATAAACAGTGCTTAATTATTCAAACCACGACAACGGACCCACCCATGTGAGCAATTATTGACCTTGCAATAAAAAGCTACCGAATAATTAACACGGTTTCGATGTAATTTTCAAATCATCAATGGTCAAGATCATCGAACTTGATGACGACACGTACTCAAAGTGGGACCCTATTAGGTAACCGAGCACCCGTTTGGGAGTGTTGTACACATGGCGTGCTGGTAGGTAGGATAAAAACATGATCGTAGATTGATATCTGCCACATCTTGCATCCACAAGGAATACATCCAAATCATTCCGTCTAATCTCATTATAATTAAAGATAGAATACGCATACTATATATTTATAAAAACAATTTATTTTTAAATGTTAACCTTTTAAATTAGAAATACAAGGGTTCAGAGAAAATTAACTCTTTTTTTTTTTTTTTATCTCTAGATCAGCCTCTTAAAATTAAAACTTGAATATTTAAAGCAAATAATTAACAAAATCATCCAAAATTGCTGGTTCGTGCCTTACGTTGTGGATAATTTCTGGCATTTTTAATATATAGTTGGTGTCATCGTCCTGGTTATTAAAAAATTAACAAAAGAACAAAGTTATTACTAGGTTTTTGTCCTTATGCCAAAATCTTAGTTATATTTTTTTTTGAAATATAATTACGATTATTTTTTAAAGTGTTTTTAATACTGAAATGTATTAAAATAATATATATATATTTTAAAAATTATTTTTAAAATCAGCATATCAAAACGATACAAAATATATAAAAAAATATATTTTTTTAAAATAAAATTTTAAAAAATACTAATATAATTATATTTCCAATCACTTTATCTCAAAACTCTTGAGACTACTCGATTTTTCCAGTCTTATGACTTCCTAATTGCAGCTAACATAATGACTGTGTTTTTAATTTTATTATAAACGTTGCTTCGTGATCATGGCTAAATTTATAGATAAAATATGATAAAATTTAATAGTTATAAATACACATCAATTTAATAATTTTGTCTAAAATAATAAGTTCATTATTTGTATAAATCAATTAATTTAAGACTTAAATCTTACACCTGCAGGGGTCATGATTGCGACACTTGTAAAATATTCTTTCATGTGACAGCATATTATAGCATAATGAAAGAATAAAACTGCCTTCTCAAGCATTCAAAGTTTATAAAAACAATCTAAAAAATGTGAGAATTTATTTATTTATTTATGAAAGAACCAAGGTGTCAACAATCCAAAATTACCTTTTCAGAGCATTCAATATTTAAGAGTGTAATTATAATTATTTTTTAAAGTATTTTTCACTTAAAAATATATAAAAATAATATATTTTATTTTTTAAAAATTATTTTTAATATCAACACATCAAAATAATCTAAAAAAACTAAAAAGATATTATTTTAAAGTAAATAAATAAAATTTAATTTTTTAAAATATTTTTAAAATATAAAAATAAATATAACCAGAACATCAATCATGATATCAGATTTTAGGCTAAGTGTTGGAGGAAGAGTTAGGCCCATGTCATTTGCCAAAACGCAGGCAAACGATAAAAAGTGTGTTTGGCAGTGTGGTAGCGGTTGCTTTTCAAATAGTTTTTTGTGCCGAAACATATACCAATGATGTTTTTTTATTTTTTAAAAATTATTTTTAACATCAACACGATTTAAAAGGTACAAATTGTATTTAATTTTAACAAAAAAAAATTTAAAATTTAATGAAACGCAGTTAAAAATATAATGCCAAACAGTCTCAAATTCTTCGGAAGAAAAGGAGAAGGACATCATTCATTGCCTTGAGTTGTCTGGAAAAGAGTCCGGCACTGCACGGGGTTTGGGTCCTATGGGTCCAATATTTCTCTATTTTTTAGGTATTGTTTCGCTTTTAAAATAAAACACCTAACATCATTAAATAAACTATTTAACTGAAAAAAATTATTTGATCATGATTGATTATAAAAAAAATAAATATTTATAAATATTATAGAAAAAATATCATACCAATAATTTTTTTAAAAAATTATAATTTTATTTGATAATAAAACAAAAATTAAATAAATTATTTTTTAAAAATAATAAAAAACTTTATTCAAAGTTTTTTTTTTTTAATGAATATAGGTATCCGGACTATCTTGTGCACATCTCAATTAATTCTACAGACTTGAAGTTAACAACTATATAAATTTTTAGTGATTATAAAATTTATAAAACTCAAATAATTATATTTAAAAAATAAATTTAAAATCTAATTAATTGAGTTACATTTCAAATGATTAATTTAGAGATTAAAATAGTTATGCAAAAAAATTAATTGATTAAAATTAATATCAATTCGAAAACTAGAATTAAAACTAGACATTTTTTTTTTAAAGCAACAACATTAAAAAGGTTTCGAGAATACTCGAATCAACCTGCTGCTATACTCGTGACAAGAAAAATAAGATTCGGATAACCCGTTAACCACGTTAGAAATTGAATTGTGTTGTTATTTATTTAAACAGGAGATTCTAGGCTGTGTAAATGGGAAAATGCCGGTGTTTTTACAGGAGAGAGCGACGATTTCTCTTTTGGGACAGTGTGTTTTGTATGGCAGAGGCAATGGGAAAATGTTGAGGGATGGAATGGAAGAGGGTGATTGATTCAGTGATGAATTGCCTGGAAGTGTTTGGAGGAAGCAATGGAGGGACGAGTTGGGGGTGTGATAAACTTGATGGGTTGTTTGAACAATGTACAAAAGATGGGCTCTGTATTTGGTTGGTGTGTGATTCCTTTGAAGAATATGGTAAAGGCATAGATTGGGTTCCGAAGTTGCATCACTTACATTGGAATGGGCAGATAGTTTCTCATTGTGATGTCCACGCATGTAAGTCATGGTTACTTCTACTATGCGATATTCAGTTTTTGTTTGTAGTTGGTAGTGGTGCTAATTGTCTTAATAGAACTGTAAGAACTATTTGATTCTTTAATGGGTGAAAAATGTACCTTCCTCCTCATGGCCTGATTTTGTCCACTGATTGAGTTGCTTGTGGAATTTTAATGAACAATTAACCTGTTAAACCTGCATATGATGTTTCACTTCCCAACTGGGGCCACAATTGATGCCTCGATATTCTGAATCTTCTGCTGTCATGAGTTTTTGGAACTATGTTTATTGTTCATTCCTCGTCATTTTGATTTTCTTTTTAATTTTACTTTGAAGGTCGCAATCATGTGTGGAATATAAGGAGAATGCAGCGCTGCGCAGGCATTCTATGTGGTCAAGTTTAGCTGTTGATCTTCTTTTGGGAATTTTGATTGGCTCGGCACTCTTACTTCTTGCTGAATCTGTTTGCTTATGGATATTGACCTTTGCCAATGGCATCACCAATGAGTTGTTGTGCTCAGGTTGTGTGTGGTTGATGGGAGTACCAGCAGGTTTCAAGTTGAATACAGAACTGGCAGGAGTTCTTGGCGTGATTTCTCTAAATGCAATACAAGTATGGCCTACCCTTTGGATCTTAATTGATTTCCTCTTCATTTATTTCATTAAGGGACTTGGTCTACTGGGGATTCTTTTTGGAGCAACTATTCCTGCTGCTTTGATCATAGATATGGCTTCCCTAGCAACATTGCACGTGTCTACTCTTCACTGGGCAATCTCCATCTTGTATTCCCGGCAAATACAAGCTTTAGCAGCTCTGTGACATCTTTTCAGGTAAAAATTGACCATCCCTTGAAGATTCTATCTACAATTATAATTCAAAATTAGTCTCTGTTAAATAAACTATTGCTCGTGTTGTGTAATTGATGATGACGTGAGTTATGCTACGGGGATGTCACATGACCGACAACAAAGTTGCTCTGGATCCTTGATTTCCACACGCTCATGCATGCACGTTCCTGATATATTTGTTTTGAAGATGCATTTGTTGCCTTTGACATCTTGACACTTTGATGGAACAGATTTGTGAATCCATGAAAAAACTGTGCCACTTTATAGATCAGAACAAGAAATCTCACTTGAATTATCTGCAATTCAAGGATCTTAGAAATAGGCCAATTTAAATGGCTGACAAGGAGTAAGTAACTGAGTGTCTTTGGAAAAAGGACTCTGGTTGTTTTTTTACAGTCAGAGCTGTGTTTCAATATTACAATTTTAATGAACAATTTTTTCTTTATAATTTTAAAGAAAGGCTGGCGATTAGCTTCCATTGCAAGAAAGATTTCATGTTACATGTAATGAGACTAGTAAATTTGGGGATTGCGTCAGTGGACATTATATTCTAATGAAATAGATAATTCTTCATAACCTTGGTTATGTTCCAATACTTCTTAGAACAGAATTTAGAAGAAAAGAAGAAAAAGCTCTTGCTTATCATCTGTGCTTCAGTGTTAGATTTAGCGACTGTAATCAGGGAACTCTTGATGTATTTGATATTATGTGTATGGTTGTGTTGTTTCTTCGATCCATGTTGCTCACGGAGTTCCTCAGCTGTTGACAGGGGTCGAAAGTGGAATCCTCTTCGTCAGAGATTACATAGCTTTGACTACACAGTGAGGCAGCATATTGTGGTTCCCTTCTGTTCACTCCGCTTTTACTTCTGTTTTCTATATTTTCTTCACCATTTTTAGCACAGCCATTGCTCTTACTTGTATATTGATTGAAGTCACAATATCCATGATTCATAACACACCATTTATTAAAATTTTCATCTGGTTGGTGAGACGGAGAAGATGCCCCTTTGGGGCATGTTTTGAGATTGCCTCTTGTCAGAATGATTCTCTGGAGCTTGCATGTCATGACAGAGTCTGTTCTTCATCTGAAAAGTCATATCTTAAGACTGATAGGGGCAAAAATGGAGCATTATGGTCTCCATCCTCCACAGCAACTTTTTGAGTACAAGTGAGTCCTCACTCTATTTTTCATCTAATTGTTTTACTTTCACCTGATGCATGGGCAGCAGCAGGGATGTCTTTGCATTTTCAATTGGAATGGGAGGACTGGATTAGAATGCTATAAACTTTGGGCTTATTTTGAGAATTGAGCTGTCTACTAGGTGAACCAAGTAAAGCTCGGAAAAAAGCCCAAGTTTAAGGATTCCTGGGGGAAACAAAAAAGTTCATATAGGAACCTTAAAATTCCAAAACAAAGAACGGCAAATGGGAAAAAAAAAAAATCTTCTTTCTTTTGTTTTCTATTTTTTAAAAAATTATAAGACCCAATCTAGAGAATATCGTCACAATCCAAGATTCGGGTAGTGAGTAAAAAAAATAGTTCTAGTCAATTAAAATTTTTTTTCTTGAAAAATTATCACTAAAATAACATTGTTTTTGTTATCGGGATAGTAAGTAAAAAAAAATGACTTTTTTTTTCTAAAAAAAATTATCACTATTTTCGTTGACCTAACTCAGGCCAGGTCATAAATGGCAAGTTGGCTATTCACGAGTTTGGCTCCTAGGGATCAAACTTGCATGCATAGGCATAAATAAGCATATAATTAATTTTAACATAATATAGATTAATAATAATAATAATCCAGCATACGTGGGCACGCATGCGGCGAGAAGCATGAGAAAATGCAGGCCTTCCACTTATTTAATCCAAGTGTGACGACAGAGGCCCAAGGGCTTTTTAGAAGAATTTAAGAATTAATGGTAAAAAATAAAAGAATTCAATTATTAAATATAAACAAACATGGAACAAGAATTGAGAAAGAGGTTCAATGAACAAGTATTGTAATTTGTTCCCATTTTTTTTATAAAAAATTCACTCCAATCTTTAACAAGGAACAAGTGGAGTATAATTGACTCTTGATCCTATCATGATAATTTTATTAAATTACAATTATCGATACGTATAAAAATAGATGCATTTTCCCATTAAAAAAAATAGAAAGATGAAGTTCCTAGTGCCTTGATGAATGGTATCCACTAATAATTTGATTTCCAAATTAATTTCATCAAGAATAATAATCCTCCGTCAATCGATTTTGACCCACCAAACCTGAAGAAAAATGTTTGTTGAAAGCCTACTATTTTAAGAGCAATTTTTTATGGGAGTGGAATTGTGTGGTTATTATTTAAAATATTTTTTGTATTGATATATATTAAAAAGATTTTTTTTTAAAAAAATTATTTTTAAAATCAGCGCATCAAAACGATTCAAAATATATCAAAAAAATTAATTTTTAACAAAAAAAAATTGAATTTATATGGAACGCGGTACAATTCCTTAATAACATGATTATATCACATTTGTTTGTTTTAGCGCCACGCTTTTTAAAATATTTAAATTTTTTTAATAAACTTTTTTAGTATATTTTAATTTTTTTAATACATTAATATTAAAAATAAATTTTAAAATATAAAAAATACAGTATCAAACACTATCTTGATATTTAATATTCCAAAAGGCTTATTCCAAAAGGCACAGAGTCTCAAGTTTGTGGGAGATCCAAAAATCACTCTTTAGTGAATTTAATAATAATGAAGGAACGATGATCAAATAAAATAGTAATGGAAGAACAAAAGAAGTAGACAAGAATGCTTGGTGTAGAATACCTGTCAAAACCCTTTTTTTATGTATAATTTTTATTCAAAATAACGCTATTTCAATATTGTTTTCAAAATAATATATGGTTTCTATTTGAAAAACAGAAACATTTTGTTTTGTTTTTATATAAAAAAACTAGAACCATTAATTTGGAATAAATTAAACAAATCACATATACCTGACATTGGTACGAGGAATATGACTGTTACCTTGGAATATTCGTGCAAAGATTCCTTTTCATAATGCAGCCTGCGTGTGATGCACGTTGTGTTTCCCAGCCATGAGTGAGAAACAAAGTTTGTGAGATATTGGGCATGAAACATGCTGGCTTTCCTGTGAAAGGGACAAAGTGATCACCATTGGTAACCATCGATGGAAAGCTACAAGCATCATGCATCCCTTCCCGCTATGAATCTCATGCAGCAAAAAACCATTTTTGAAATCAATACCTGCCGCACTAAGGAAAAAAGTTGTTTTTTTTATTAGTTCCCTTGACTTTCTTTCAATATCTTGCGAGAAACAAATATTGATAATAATTAAAAACTCCAAGAAAATTGGATATAAGCTAACATGATTTGATACTTGTGCAAGAGATTACGCCAAATGTTACAGTGGTCACAACATGAAATCCCCTTCGGAATGCGATGTTAATAACAGGGAAAAGCTCATCATGATCTGCTGGATTTTATCAAACTTTCATTTTATATATTTGTATATATATTTGGATATCAGACATCGATCAAGTGGAGATTACAGAAATATATAGCTATGTCTAAGAACAGAGACAAAAAGCCAGGAAAAAGAGAGGGTGCATGCTCCTTTCATCATGGAAACATTATTGATTAGAAAAACAAAATCTCCACGCAGCAACCAAGAAGTTGGATTCGGAGGGAATTATTTGAGAAGCTTGCTTTCATCATCTTCTCTTCTAGATCCCACCTTGCTTGATTATGCAGTACTGCTCCTGTTCATGGGGGTATTGGACTTGTTGCCATGCTTGTTGTGGCGTAGAGTTAAGCTTGTGGGGTGGTGTTTCTGGTTTAGATCATCAGTGATCATGACTTCTTGCTTTTGAACCTCCAAGGGAAGAGCAATACTTTTCTGGGCGGTGGTGCTGGCGTCTACTTTTACAGATTGTGGACGAGGAGGGTAGAAGAAATCTGTAGGGAAGAAGTTGTATTGAAGGCCTGCCATGGAATCAAGAGACTTGATGGTTGTTGAGAGCGAAGGAACTTGAAATCTTGTCTGGAAGTGGTTCCCTCGGCTGTTATATTTATAGTGAGGGAGGGGAGCTGTAATGTGAAAGCATTTTAGTACTTGGCATTAGTTTGGTGTACTGAGAAACCAACATTTACTTCGAATTTTAAGGAAATTGTCTATTTGTGTCCGTATTTTATTTGTGTTTACTTTTATTTTTTCCAATTTAATTTAATTTTTCAATTTCAGAGTCTTATGTTAATTTGATATCGGTGGTTTTTTTGGTTTTTAAAATTTAAAATCAAAACAAAATTGGATTGGATTTTTTTAAAATCTTAAAATCAAAATTATTCAAAAATTAAAAAAAAAATTTAATTAACCTCGGATCGATTTTTAGGGACGTTCCTGATATTTTCTCACTCCAAATCAAATTTATACTCCCTTTTTATATGATGGTATGACTTAGTGATGTTCATGTGAGGGATGTCTCCTTCCTGGAGCAGGTCAAGACGGTATCTGATGGGTTCGGCCCATTTTTATTCCCTAACTAGAGTCCAAATCCAAGTAAACCGGGCTTAACAAACGTATGGGCCGGTTTGGTTTCAAGGACCTACTGGGCCTAGTAGGATAAGGTGTTGTCCAATTCATACCCAACATCATAGACATGAACAGAAAACCCTAGCCCATCTCAACGAGACATCGCTCGCCCCTTTCCTCTCAAAACCCCCAAAAACCCTAACCCTATAAATCCGCATTTCCACCTCTAAACCCTTCTCCTTCACTAGCCTCCGTCAAAAACCCTTGAAGCCAGAAACTCAGACACTCCCGGTTTCCACCATGTCTGAAGTCGAGCTTTCTCGTTCTGAGAAGAAAAAACACAAGAAAAAAACCCAAGAAACTGAAACAGACACGAACCCTACAGACACAGGCAAAGATTTCATGATCAAACCCCAGAACTTCACCCCAACAATAGACACTTCACAGTGGCCAATTCTTTTGAAAAACTACGACAGACTTAATGTGCGAACTGGACACTACACTCCACTTCCATCTGGTCACTCACCTCTCAAGCGTCCGCTTGTTGAATACATCAGGTATGGTGTTATGAATCTTGATAAACCAGCAAACCCATCATCACATGAAGTTGTTGCTTGGATTAAGAGGATTTTACGTGTCGAAAAAACTGGTCATAGTGGTACTTTAGACCCTAAAGTTACTGGTAATTTAATTGTTTGCATTGATAGAGCTACTAGGCTTGTTAAATCTCAACAAGGTGCTGGGAAAGAGTATGTTTGTATTGCTAGATTGCATGATAAGATTGCTGATGTTACGAAAGTAGCCAGAGCATTAGAGACGCTTACTGGAGCGGTTTTTCAGAGGCCGCCCTTGATTTCTGCTGTTAAAAGACAGCTTAGAATTAGGACAATTTATGAGAGTAAGTTGTTGGAGTATGATGCAGATAAGCATTTGGTTGTTTTTTGGATTTCGTGTGAGGCGGGGACATATGTTAGGACAATGTGCGTGCATTTGGGGTTGATTCTTGGGGTAGGTGCGCATATGCAAGAATTGAGGAGGGTGAGGTCAGGGATTTTAGGGGAGAAAGATAATATGGTTACTATGCATGATGTTATGGATGCTCAATGGGTTTATGATAATTATCGTGATGAGAGTTATTTGAGGAGGGTTATTATGCCCCTTGAAGTGATTTTGACTAGTTATAAGAGGTTGGTTGTGAAGGATTCTGCTGTGAATGCAATTTGTTACGGTGCCAAGTTAATGATTCCAGGGCTGTTGAGGTTTGAGAATGATATTGAGGCTGGTGAGGAAGTTGTGTTGATGACTACTAAGGGTGAGGCTATTGCTCTGGGAATTGCTGAGATGACAACTGCTGTTATGGCTACTTGCGATCATGGTGTGGTGGCAAAGATTAAGAGGGTTGTGATGGATAGGGATACTTATCCGAGGAAATGGGGATTGGGGCCGAAGGCTTCCATCAAGAAGAAGTTGATTTCTGAGGGGAAGTTGGATAAACATGGGAAACCAAATGAGAATACTCCTCATGAATGGACTAGAAATTTGGTTTTGCCTGCTGGTGGTGATTCTATGGTTGCTGGCCTTGCTGCTGCTGCTGAACCAGTTGTGAAGGAGATTGGTGAAGATGGCGAGGGGTGCAAGCGCAAATTGGATGAAAGCTCTGATAGCCCTGCTGCTCATGTTGCAAAGAAGGCTAAAACTGAATTAGTTAAAGATGAAGAGAGTGTCAAGGTTAAGAAGGTGAAGGAAGAGCTTGTGGAGGGAAGTGATGATGAGAAAAAGGACAAAAAGAAGAAGAAAAAGAAGAGTAAAGAGGACGGTGAGGCTGGGAAGGAAGAGAAGGTTGAGTTGAAGAAGCTAAAGGAAGAGCCTGTTGTGGGAAGTGAAGATGAGAAGAAAGAGAAAAAGAAGAAGAAAAAGAAGAGTAAAGAGGATGCTGAAGTGGAAAATTTAGTAGAAAAGGAGACTGAGAAGTCTGAGAAGAAGAAGAAGAAGAAGAAAGACAAAGAGGCTGAAGAGGCCGCAACCAATGAGAATGGCAAAGCTGATGGAGAGGCTGATAAAAGTGAGAAGAAGAAAAAGAAGAAGAAGGACAAAGGTGGAGAAGATTAGACAAGAAAGTTAGTAACATTTTGATTAAGGTAGTAATTCTGATATGCCTGCTTTTGTGAACTTATGGCATCTGCAGTACTGTTAGTAGTTTTTGTAATGTTTTCATGTAGTTTAAGCAGAAACAATTTCCAAAACTGGGGTCTGCTTTTCAGAATGGTTTATTTGGCTATAAAAATTTTGTTATATTCTTCACATGTGCAATAAATTTTTATTTTTCTCCCTGGACCATTCATGAAGTTTTTTTATGAAATTTTGTGGCTGTGCTGTTTCATATGAAACTTATATTAATCTTTTCTTTTTCAATGTAATGTTTCCTAATTTTTTTAAGTTTTCCATTTTGTACATCTTTGGTAGCTTGTGAATTTGGGGATTTGTGTGAGAAGATTGTATCATGGAGCATGTGGGGTGATTGGTTCGAATTTGCTATGCTAGTGGCACAGAGATACTTCTGATAGTGGTATTCTTAAAGACAAATCTAGGTATTTACATCTTGGGTGCAGGCATCATTCTCTTTTCTGTTTCTTTTTTGGTTGGATGAATGGTTTTAGGGCATGAGGTCGAGGAAGCTCTCGGATGTTTGCAGATGCAGCGAGGATTGGAGCTTGTTTGCCATGCAAGCCCTGCATGGATTCCAAGTTCATCTATTCAGAATCAAAAGGCCGATTTCTGTAGATAGCTTCAGTTTTGGAGCTGCCTTCGAGCTGTTTCATGGTTTATGCTGGTTCGATCCACAACATTCTGTCATTCTGTGTAATGTGTCGTTCTGTGGTTTAGTTAAGGAACTTTCTTAGTTTGGTTGCTTTTAGACTGTAATGGATGTTTAAGTGTCTACATTTCTCACCTAGAGATGCTACGTTAAGTTTTCCATGACTTGTAGCGGGTTTTGGATTGAACGTGAAATCATCAATTAAGACACATCTTGTTACAGAATAAACACCAGCCCTTGAAAGCTCTATATGCATAGTAGCGGAGGATATATTAACAGAGAACAGATCATGAACCTGCCTAGTCAATTGGATGAAAATGATAAAAGGAAAAAAAAATCACGTCAGAAAAGTAAAGAGAGTTTCGGATTACACAGGCCAGGATTATCACCCCGCAACATTCATCAATCAATCAATCAATTTGCGTATACATGAAATAAAATTTAGCAGCTCGAAACACACAAATGCGGTGTTTTTAATGGGTATGGATCAAATTTGGATGGCAGCCGAGTAAGTTTCATGTAATGGTCTTGGGTTCAAACTTCAAATACAAGGAAGGGCGGTGTGGATGGCTTGTTCAAGACACGATAGCAAAGAGAAGAAACTTTTTCTTCTTTACCAGTTCCAGTCTTTATAGTACAAAGAAGAAGCCCGCCTTCAAAACTAGTAGTTTCCACTCCAGAAGGTACACACATGGCTCACAGCTGTCTGTCTATTTACTTGAGGGTTTTTTTTTTAAAAAAAAAAGAAACAAAAATTCATTTTCGTGGGAATTTCCTTGGTTTCTTACCTTTTCAAACCTCACATTTCCTTGTTGAAACTTCTCGTTTGCTCCTGCTTCACCTGCTGGCATGGTAATTTGTTATCGTTACTTGCAGCTGCATCATGTATCAGGGGTCCAGAAAATGATTACAATACCGTTAGATTTTGTAATTTCTTGGGAAAGAAAGTCATTTATAGAATCAAGAAAAAATGGGAGATTTAGTGCAGTAATGTTCACTATTGTTCTTAATTTTTGCTTCTAATGAGAAGTCAGGAAACTAGGTGGTTTATCATATATTAAGTATTCTGATTGCTGATTCTGCCGAGTTCGAAGAGAATCTGGCCATAAAAACTTACAGAAAACCCTAATCTGCATTGAATAACAACATAACTCTTATTCAGTCTCCACAACAAACATCTTTTGTACACTCACAAGGTTTTAAAAAAGCAAAAATGATAGTAGCCTATACACCTTGACTATCTTTACTGAGTTCTTTACTTTCATCTTTTGATAGAATGCTATCCCCTATATGCATGCTAAAACCACTGAGTTTATTACTCCTGCGTGATTATTTAGCATGCCTTACTGATACTACTAAATGAATAATTATCGACTAGCAGCTTCTTGTCGCCACACCTGCATATTTTTCAAACACTGAGTTGTTAATTCTTTATGACTTCTAGTATTTTTCAAAAACAGGAATCAAGTGGCTGCAGTTTGAGTACAAGATTATTGGCTTTGAACTAGTAACAGAAAGGAAACTCAAGGGCTGTGTTCTCACCTTACAGAATAACTAGAAGGGCTGCTGTATCATGTTTCTGACCACTCTCCACTTCCGATAGGGGTGACTGCCTCAAAGGCTTCTACAAGCAATGACACTTTTCTTTTCCGAGCTGGAGTCAGTTTAGCAACGACCTGTCGAAGTGCATAATCAAGCATCCATTCATCAGCATTTTTTCTGTCATCCGTGTCTTGGTGTCTTAGATGAACCTTTTCAGCTTCACTTAAAGGGTCCATGGGCAGAAATCGTGGCTCCTGTTGATTGAATTTTTTCACCTTCTCCAATGCCTTGACAAATCTCTTGAGGAGGACCACCTTTTTCAGATTGCTCCAGTTCTTTTGCACAGCTAGCTTTGGTTTGTTTCCTTCTGTTGGTATTGGTTTTGCCTTTTCTTGTGCACTGATGTTATCAAAATTGAGCTGCGATTCTTGTTGATACAGTGTGGTGCTCTCCTCTGCTTCTGTGCTGTCAGATTCTCCAAAGCTGTCATTGGTGCGCTCAAAGGAAGATGAGATGAATGGTTTCTCTCCTTCCTCGGGTTTCTTTTCAATATACTCGTGATCCTGGTCCTGAGTTATGTCACTGGCAACTGATTGATAATCAGGCGCGTCATCTTGAATTTCAGGAAGAGGAATTTGGTCAATTGCTTCTTCCACCAGCCTTATGGCTTCCATCTGTTGGAGTTTAATCTTTTGGTTGTTCGCATCATCATTCTTCGATGTTTTCATGTCAACCAATGTGCTGCCATCATCCCCCTTTTCTTCCTTATCTGCTCCCTCAGTAAGTGTCGCATTACCTGATACTATGTGCTTATATATCAAGAACCAGAACTTCTCATGTTTCTGCTTTTCATGTGCTACATCAGTTGTGCAACCTGGTTCTGATTCGTGAAGCAAGGTGGACCCTTGGAGAAACTTATTTTTGAGCTTATTCTCTTCTCCAGCAACTTCAGATGATTCCTCTACCGGTGCAGAAATTGTAGATGAAGAAACCACATTGGTATTGGCAAGGGAACCCTCGGTATCTTTTGGGGTTTGGCTGTCAGGTTCATTTGATTCATCATAAATTCTGTTGTCTTGGTTATTGGTGTCTGAGTTTTGGCTGCTTAATCCTAAATCACGATCATAAACCTCCGAGGCAGAAACTGAACTTGCTCCTTTGGCATCCTCTGGGAGAACTTCCCCATTTATCACAAGTTCCTCAGTAGAAGTTCGTAGAGCATCATCTGTATTTGGAAAAGGCCTGTCACATAACTTAGATTCTGTATCCTCAACCAAACAGTGGTTGGCGAAATCAGGTTCATTGTCTTTGATAATGGAATTAGTTTCACCATTACCAAGATTGAGAGCAACAAATTGGTTCAAGTCTGCAACAGTGTTCTCCAATGACGAAGTGGTTGATGCGATTGTGTCAAGGCTTGATGTCTTACGAAGGGTGATTCCAAAAATAGTTTCTTTTCCTTCCATGGACCCGTTGCAGTCAGAGGCACCATTGCAGGTTTTAACTAGAGTTGTATGAGAAGAAGCTTCTATGTTGAAACTTGGCGAGGTACCAACTTCAGTGAGTGGGGTGATGGTCTCAAATGCTCGTACAAGCAGAGCTACCTTTCTCTTTTGAGCTGGGGCTAGTGTAGAAATAACCTGTTGAAGTGCATGATCAAGCATCCATTCCTCAGAATTTTTTCTCTCCTCCAAGGTTTGATGGCGCAGATGAACTTTTTCTGAACCTAGTTCAGCCTCTGCATGTAGAAACCGTGCCTTCTGTGGATTGAAGTTCCTCACCTTTTCCAATGCCTTGACAAATCTCTTGAGGATAAGTATCTTTTTCAGATTACTCCAGCTCTTGGGCATTTGCTGGTTAGACTTGCTTTCCACCCTTGAATGTGCTTTCTCTCTTTCAAAGGCATTATCAGCTTTGAGCCTCAATTCTTCTGGTTCCTGAACGATGCTGTCTTTGTCTGAATCATAGGAAGTCAAGATGCTTAATTGCCCATCTTCACTTTGATCCTTCACTGCAAGCTCCTTGTCTGAAGTGTCACTAGTAATTGATTGATCATCAGATGACTGGTCAGGAATTTCTGCGAGTATTCTATCAAATGCTTCTTGCACCAACTTAATGGCATTACATTGGTATTGGTGAATTTTTCCACTGTGTTCATCATGATCTTCCTCATTGTTGCTCTGATCTGTACTAGAAAAATCCTGAAAAGAACCAGATTTGTTGATGCCAGGCAATGTGTTCTCATCTTTCTCTTCTTCCTTGGTTTTTTTATTGAGAGGTGGCTCGGCTTCATTTTCTGTGGCAATACCTGTTGCCATGTGCTGATATATTAGGTTCCACAATCCCATATGCTTCTGTTTTTCCTTCTGAGTTTCGTGGCTTGCATCTATGGCGTATCCATGCTCAGAATCTGCACTTGGGTACTGATAATTTTGCACAACATCTTGGTTATTTTCTTCACTGGCTGCTGTTTCCTCTTGCAATGGCTTACCGATGGAAGCAAAAGAGACCATGTTGTTGATGTCTCTAGACTCCGCAACTCTATTCTGGTTTAGCCTTCTGGCTTTATTGAGTTGTTCATCGGTTAAACTTGTTGATGCATCAGCCTTAGCAGTGTTTGTGTGTGAATCAATTTTGAGCACATTCAAGTTCAAATTTTCAATCCTACCTTCATCAGCTTCTTGCTGGAGAATTTGAATGTCAGTGACACTTGTAACATTGCTGGTGTCTTTGTCATCTCCACCATGTGCACCTTCTTTCGTTGACTCAGATCTTGGTCCAGCTGTTTTTCCAATGGAAGAAGATACAGCTATCTTGTCATGGGATGTTTCTAGAACTGCTGAATCTCCACAAGAAGCCAGTTGACCTGTCCGAGTTCCCTTCTTTGCATTGCCAGAACGTTTTACTCTTCGAGAGGATTGGCTTTCTGATTTCATGCTTTTTTGGTTCCTTAACAGACGTCGCCTAATTGATACAAAGCGTTTTAGAGGAGGTACATCAGAATGGTGATGGCCGTGAAGTGAGCAATAACTGTATGAACAAACCTCCATAGCTGTATTTCCTTCAGATTCCCTTCCTTCTGGTTGCAGCTCAAGATGGTATGGAAACTTGGAGTCCTTGATAGCCGAGGAACAGGTGGCTTTCTGTATGCCCGAGTCTGGAATTTGTGAACGCTTCTTCATGGATGGTCTCTTTGTTCTTATGCTAGCCACTTTTGTTAAGATCCTTACAGGTCTCAAAGTGGAAGTTCTTGTCATGACTCTCATAGAATTGTTACCAGGAGAAGCTAATTTTGGCTTTGAATTCCTTGGTATTTTCCTATTGTCATCATTACCACTCAAAGCAGAATCAAAATTGTGGAGACTAGCCTGAAGCGGAACGTTTCTCCCATCAAAACGGTTCATTGCCTTCGAAAAATCAGGTGGTGTATCAGCATCACTGGCTAAAACCATGGAAGATCGATTGGCAATCTTGATTGATCTTGACTTCTTCAGTTTTTTCTTCAGGCCAGTTCCTCCAGGAGAAATCCTCATCAAAGGTCTCCTGAATTTTGTACTAGACAACCTCGTCAAACTCTTTGCAGGTTTAAAACTAGATCGCCTCGCCAAAGTTCTTGCTGATTTCTGCATGGGAAAGGCGATAATTTGGCTTATGATATTTAAAATCTCCATTACTTGGAACATTCCTACCAACACTAGTGTTTTTTTTCTTAAAAAAAAAAAGAGAGAGAAGGAACTTGCCTGCAAATTCTCTTTCTTTGCATTTGAAGAAGTGGTGGTCCTCATATAATTTGGTGACATGCGTGAATGATGTGAGCTTGCTGCATCACTAGACAGAACAGAAACATCACCAGATTTGACTTTAGATTGTCTTGTGATGGGTCTCAAGCTTGGCAATCTTGCAAGCTTGATTGATCTTAGCTTCTTTACTTTCCTCTTCAGCTCTCTTCCTCCCCCATTGCCAATATCTTCATTCTGATAACATGATGATGATGATCCACCGCTCATAGATGAACTTTCAGACAAGGAGGAATAATCAGAATCAACTTCAGTTCCAAGCTTTGCAGGCATCATGTTCAAAATCTTTGAAAAAAGAAGGAAGGATCTGGTTCCCTGAGACAAAAGTAGGGAACAACAAGAGCTTTTTCTCTCTGTTCTTCAAATCTCAGATGGACAGCACTGATTTTTGGAGGATTTGCAAGGTGCCACCCTGGATATAAGTTGATATGTGCTCAAAGAAATCATGGACATTCCAAAGTTGTTCTGTGGCCGTGTTTGGTTGGTTTTTTCTTCTTCACTTGTTTTTTTTTTTTTTTTTTAACTTCATCTGTTAAGAAGGATGTCATGTTTGAATGTGCCTCGACTTTAATTTCCCATTGACTTGGCTTCGATAAATTGACTGATTCTTCCTTCTGGGGAATACCATAGTTAATAACTTTGTTTTGATTTTTTTTTAAAAAGTAAAATGATTTTAATTTGTACAATTTTTTTTAAAAAAACTTAAATGAATCTTGTTTTGAATTTTTTTTTAAAACAAATTCTTTAAATTGACTGGCTATAACAATCAAGTTAATTTTTAAATTATTTTAAAATAAAATTTAATTTAAATTAAATTTTAAAATCAATAATTTATCAAATTAATTTACTAAATTGATTCAATTTTAATAAATATGAATAGCATGGTAGGAGTTAAAAGTTTAATTTTTTTGTTTAAATTTTTTTTTTAATATTTTGTATTCTTGATATTAAAAATAAATTTTAAAAAATAAAAAATATATTATTTTAATATAATTTTAAATAAAAAAATATTTTAAAAAATAACTAACCTATTCTTTTACTCTTTTACGCCCACATGCAAAAATACCAATATAAAATCCTAACAGGATAAATAGCGGCTTTTAGAGATGTCTCATTCAGCTTTTATAGCTGTAAAATCAATCGGGTGGACCCACAGCACAAATAACCACCACAGTCTTTGCCCATCATCATCATCACGAGAGGCACCACCGGAAAAAGCATCATCGGTGGTTCTCTGTGCTTCTTATTTTATCCAAGAGTGACAACCAAACACCGTACAAGAACTGATATAGAAATTTAGAGAGTGATTCCACAGGTTTTGACACGTTTACATGTTAATCCCTGGCTGGTTTTGTCAAACATGGAGGAAAGATTCAAAGAAACTGGTCATTTTCAAGATCTATGGCTGTTCTGTCTTTTCAATTAATAAAAAATTAGGTTTTTTTTTTTTTTCCTGCGATTCCATTATGTTAAATTATTTCTTTAATATTTTTAGATTATTTTAAATATAAAAAAACAGTTTAAAAAATTTCAATCACATTTTAAACAGACACTTGGATGTTTTTATTTTTGCAGTTACAGAGTTCTGAGATTTGTTTTTGTTTAAAATTATATATTTTTTTGTTTTTAAATTATTTTAATATCTAATTTTAAAAATGATTTTTTTAAAAAATAAAAATAAAAATAAAAATAAAAATATTATTTTAAATAAAAAATAATCATTAATTCAATATAAAATAAGCTAAGTTGTCAATTAATTGATATCATATATATGGCCACATGAACGTAGATAAGAAGTTTTCTTGGGTTTAATTTAGAGAAAAATTACAATACAGTCGCTTTTATTTTGATTAGAAATGAATGACTTTTTTTTTCTTTTTAGTATGTGAAATTGAGAATTTTGGTTAAAAGTGGATGAGAATTGTTTTTTAAAAAAGTTCAAATTGTCATAAAAAATCAATTAAAAGACCAATTGATAAATAAATATGAAAAATAGAAGAAATCAATAGCGGTTATTTTAAATTAAAAGGATTAACTAATTATTTCATAAAAAAATCATCAAGAAAAACTAAGCTGTAAATAAATATGAAAGTAAAAGAAAGTGTTGTTAATCTAATTAATTCGAGTTGGAGATTTGGTTTTGGATTCTTTGAACCGAGGAGAGTGTCAGAAGGTGGGGCCATGAAAGGAACAAGAAACCGCGTCGCACGTTCCGAAGCTGCTGAACATGGGGCCTCTTTGAAGTCCAACCTCAATTGTTGGAGATCGCACGGTGGTGGTGTTGGCTTCGCTTTCTCGTCTTAAGTATATTTATTTTGTATTTTAAAAATATTTAATTTTTATATTTATTTTAAATTAATATATTTTTAATATTTTTAAATTATTTTGATGTGCTGGTATAAAAATAATTTTTAAAAAATAAAAAAATATCATTGATATGTATTTTATCATGAAAAGTTATTTGAAAAGCAACCGCAACCACACTATTAAACAATTTGTTTCTGTATTTTAAAAGCGTTTTTTGAAAAAATATTTTTTTTTTATTTTTTATTAAATTGAAATTAATATATTTTTAGTATTTTCAAATCATTTTAACATGCTGATGTTAAAAATAATTTTTTAAAAATAAAAAAATTATTAATATGTAGCACAAAAAATTATTTAAAAAGTAATCACAACTCCAAACAAGTTCACTTTAATTTTCATCTAAGTGTGTTGTTAATCTAATTAATTACAGTAATTTTTTTTTATAGGAGATTATATTTACTTGTAGGTGATTAGATTTTGATCCTCTTAAGTTACTCCTCTAAGTTATTTGAGGATTAAGGGATCCAAGACTCTAGGCAGGAGAAAGAAGAAAAAGATCTAGAAAAATATTTGGGATTTCTGCATATTCGAGGTAGAGTTAGAAGGGCTCATTTTAATTTTATCATTGATAAAATTAATGGAAGGTTAGCTAATTGGAAGGGTAAATTGTTGAACAAAGCATGAAGGGTTTCTCTGGCAAAATATATCTTGAAAGCTATGCCTATTTACCTTATGCAGAACATGTGATTGGCTAATGTTACATGCATGCAAATTGATAAATTTGTCAGACGATTTATTTGGGGTAACAAGGAGACGGGAGGGAGCTGTAAATTTGATTAATTGGAATATGGTTTGGAAAAATTCAATTACTGTAACTTATACTCCTCAACTTGGGAATAGCGTTAGTTAGTGAAGTTTAAGGTTATGGAAAAGGTCAAGCACTTAATTTGGCTCATCTTCCATGGCTGTTTACCAAGAAACACACTTCGATTTTGAAGGAGATTAACGGACAATAAAGTATGTCCTCGCTGCCAACTTGCTATTGAGGATACTTGGCTTTGTGTTAGGGATTGCAGAAGAGCTTGGGAGGTTTGGCAAGAACTTGGTTTCATTAGAGCAACTAATTTTCTTGGTGGGAATATTGTTGACTGGATTATTCACTTAGAGAATTCAGACCAGAGTCATCTGTTTCTTTCTGCTTTATGGTAGATTTAGAGGCAGAGAAGTTGTTTTGCTTTCAGAAACCACCATGAAGGTAATGTTTCCACCGTAACAAAAAAATAAAAAAGGTGAACTACGCTGCAGCTTCCTGGTGTTGATTTTATTTTTTAATTTCAGACACCAATTTTTTTCTTTCAAATTCATACTTGAAAATTACTTTAAATGGAATTTTGTTCCAATAGTTTATTTTAATTAGCTCATTATAGGGTTCTTGGCGAGTCAAAAAAATGTTCCTAATAGAATTGATTAAAAAATCAAAGTTTTGGACCAACTGAGGATTAAAAGAATTCAGCCCTTTTTTCTTTTTGTTCTTTTTTTTTATTATTATTATACATGAGGTGCATCTTTTTAAATTTCAGTCCTCAAGTTTTTTAATTTTTCATGTTTGATCTTCTTTTAAATTTCAATCCTTCTTTGAATCTGCTAGATCGAACACATCAAGCCAACATCAACATGATTTTATTTGAAAATAAGGCCATGCAAGGGCTAAATAGTGGGGTCAAGTCAAATTAATAAGAGTATGAGAAACTATACCACTAAATTATTTTGTTACAATTAGATTGTTATCTTTATTTATTCAAAAAAAAAAAAAACTCAAGTATAATTAAATTAAATAAATTAAATAGAATGATGTGGCACAAAATTGTGTTTGTCTTAAGGTTTTTGTTGATAACTCTTTTTATAATTTATTGACATGTGATTATTGATTAATTTAATAAAAGCTAGCAGTTTTCAATTCACAATTGAAATTATTTTATTTTATTTTATTTTTAAAATCTTAACAGCACCCATATATTTATTTACATTAAAATTAAATTTTGATTATATTCATAGCGGAACCCGTGCGCTAAAACTAGTGGAATTTACCTTATAAAAGTATATTTAGATGGGAAGTAACTTGTTTTTTTTAAATAAAAAGCATGTTCTTTTAGCTTTTAAAAATGTAGCTTATATTCAAAGAGTGTTATATATTTTTTAAAAAACCACTACACCTCCCAGCCAAATACTCCAAGTGTTTTTTTGGGAAAACCTTGAATTTCAAAACTTTACAAATCAAACATTTCTTGTTTTAAAATTAGTATTTACAAAAAGAAAAGAAAAAAACTGAAAAAACGTCCTGTAATCATTGTCGATCCCATGCAATACTTCCTTTTCCATTTCCAATGCAAGCGACAAACAAAAGAAAGATGGAAAGAAAAGAAAAGAAAAGATTGTTTCTTCGTCTGCACAATCGATTGCTTTCTAAAATCCAAAAACAAAATCACATCAATAAATAAAACCAGGGAAAATAAACAATACAACACGAACAAATCAATCTTTTTTTAAGAAATTTACAGGCAAACCACCAACCACCCTTTTACAATGTCTTGTATTGTCTGACTATTGAGTGATTGATTATCAGTAAAGTTTTTCTTTCCTTTAGCTCCATTTGAGTGCAACCGCCACATGTCATTGTCAGATCCATCATCCCTGCTCGACTCCCTCTTAACGCAACCGAACCGTATCGATTTCCTTATCTTCTTTTCACATTTCCCAATATGTCCCATGATTCCAATCTTTGTATTAATTGTTTTTATTTACCTAACCCTTTCTCTTTCACTCTCAAAGTCTCTGTCTTTCCTTCTCTGTTTGGCTGAAATATGTACATTCTTCCCTTTCCTGGGTTTCTTTCTTGAATTTGGTTTACCGGGTTTTCTTAGTTTTTGGGTTTGTTTTTCAAGTGGATTTTGCTATTTATTTGGTGGTGATATTGAGACCCTTTTGTTTGTTTTGTAGTATGTAGTTGAGTTGTTCGTTTTTTTTTTCCTTTCATTCGAGGGTTCTTAGGGCTTGGTTATTGAGAACTCATTTGGCTAGCTTGGCTGGTGGCAGTCTGGAATTTGAAGATTCTGTTTTTCCTTGTTGAGACAGGACAGGACAGGACACGATAAAAAAGGTTGGACTTTGTTACGTAAAAGTATCTCCTTATTTTGTGATAACCAGTTTGTTAAGGATTGCATCCCTTTACTCTATTTGCTCTACTGTCTCTATATTGCTATCCAGACTGAGGAGAGACAAATTCAATTCTTTTATTGTCCTTTTCATTCTCCTTAGAATCATCTCTTGCCATATAGTTCCTTCACAATTGTGAAATTTGATACCTGGTGACCATCTATTGTAGTTGCTTCATCTCTGTTTCTTACAAGCTAATTTTGTTTTGAGCTTTGACAAAAGAAGGCCCCCAATTACATAACTTCTTTTTTCTTTTGGTTTTAGCCAAGATATGGATATAAGCAATGAGGCCAATGTTGATCATTTCAAAATTGGACCTTCATCAATCATTGGTAGGACAATTGCTTTCAGAGTTCTATTCTGCAATTCAATCTCACATTTTAGGCATAAAATCTTTCATGTGCTGTTGAATTACATTTATAGATTTGGTGACTTCGTGGCACCTATGTTTTCATGGTTTCATCCAAGGAATCCACAAGGGATATTGGTCATGATGATGATAATTGCATTTTTATTGAAACGATATACTAATGTTAAGTTGAGGGCAGAAACAGCCTCTAGGAGGAAATTTTGGAGGAATATGATGAGAACTGCGTTGACATATGAGGAGTGGTCTCATGCTGCTAAGATGCTCGATAAAGAGACCCCAAAGATGCATGAATGTGATCTTTACGATGAAGAACTAGTCAGGAACAAGCTTCAAGAGCTTCGCCACCGTCGCCAAGAGGGATGTCTTAGAGATATAATCTTCTGTATGAGAGCTGATCTTGTAAGAAACCTCGGAAATATGTGCAACCCTGAGCTTCACAAGGATAGGCTTCAAGTGCCCAAGCTCATAAAGGAATATATTGATGAGGTCTCAACTCAGTTAAGAATGGTTTGTGACTCCGATTCAGAGGAGCTTTCATTGGAAGAAAAGCTTGCTTTCATGCATGAAACAAGACATGCTTTTGGGAGAACAGCATTGCTTCTGAGTGGAGGTGCTTCTCTTGGAGCCTTTCATGTGGGTGTGGTGAAAACACTGGTGGAGCATAAGCTTGTGCCCCGTATAGTCGCTGGTTCTAGTGTTGGGTCCATTATGTGTGCAGCTGTTGCCACCAGGTCATGGCCAGAGCTGCAAAGTTTTTTTGAGGATTCCTGGCACTCATTGCAGTTTTTTGATCAATTGGGTGGAATTTTCACTGTTGTTAAGAGGGTCATGAGACAAGGAGTTGTTCATGAAATCCGGCAGTTGCAATGGATGTTAAGGAATCTTACAAGTAATCTTACATTTCAAGAAGCTTATGACATGACAGGTCGAATTCTTGGGATCACAGTTTGCTCACCCAGGAAGCACGAGCCCCCTAGATGCCTTAATTACCTGACTTCCCCTCATGTCGTTATATGGAGTGCAGTCACTGCTTCTTGTGCCTTTCCTGGTCTTTTTGAAGCTCAGGAACTAATGGCAAAGGACAGGAGTGGAGAAATTGTGCCTTATCACCCACCTTTTAATCTGGATCCTGAGGAGGGATCAGGTGCACCAATGCGTAGGTGGAGGGATGGTAGCCTAGAGATTGATTTGCCAATGATACAATTGAAAGAACTATTCAATGTCAATCATTTTATTGTTAGTCAGGCAAATCCTCACATCGCTCCGTTGTTGAGACTGAAGGATATAGTGAGGGCATATGGAGGTAGCTTTGCTGCCAAGGTATGCAGACATTGCTTCAAACTTACATTTTATGCTGCCTTAATTGCTATTGGTACATGTTTATTATCATGTCTGTCATTGAATGTCGAAAGCCTTCCCAAGATGCTTGCTTTTCTTTTTTGTCGCTGGGTTTTCCCAGGGTTGTTAATTTACATCAGAAATGCTTACGTTTGGTTCCCTTGCCTGGATGGTGTATGAGGAAAAAGTTTTCCGCCAATTTAAATTATTTGGACCAACGTCTTACGGGCTTTAACACTCCAGCTCATCATTATCATTAGTTATCTTCTTTGAATTTCATATAAAGCTATTCTATTCAGAGGCTGGCTAAAACTCTTCATAAATCACATGTGAACTATTTGTACAGCTGCATATAACAGATTTAAGTAGTGTGGCCATGTTTGCTTTGCAGTGGTTTAAGATCTTGCAACTAGTGATTGAACTGAAGGAAGAGGGATTAGCGTTTCAATTGGGGTTGGTTGAATACGTGCTAGGGAATGCAGAGGATTGACTTCTTTCCTCAACTACATGTGTTCTTTGTTGGTGTAGAGTTAATGGTTCTAGATGTAGGTTTTGATTATGACATATATAACAATGCAATACATGTAGCTTTCGTGATCCTCTAAGGGGGTAGCTTTTACTAACATAAGGTGTGCTAGCATGGAGATACTTCAGTTATAATGCTTGTTTCTTAGCCCTTGCTTGAAGTTGAGGGCTTCTGTTTCATATGTTTTGGCTTTGTCTTTTACAGTTCCGATGAAATGAAAATAACTCATTTTGGTGTTTAGCTTTGTAGCTTGCTCATCTCACTGAGATGGAGGTAAAACATAGGTGCAATCAGGTATTGGAACTTGGTTTTCCATTAGGTGGACTTGCCAAGCTTTTTGCGCAAGATTGGGAAGGTGATGTCACTGTTGTTAATACTGCCACTCTCGCTCAGGTACATGTCAAATAAAGGCTTTACACTTTAGTAAGGTGGCTGTTTTAAATAATGATAAAAAAATTTAAAATGGGACCTGGAATTGAGGTGTATATGTAAGTTTCTAAAAGGAATGATGATATCGAAAGTTCATCAGTCTGGACATTTCTGATTCAATTCTGCACAACGTACAGCATGCGAATTACTTAACATTTTTCTCCAGCCCATTGTTTAAAAGAAAAATAAAAGAACAAAACAAAACAGTTACTCCAAGTGAATTAAATGACAATCTCTCCCATGGTGACCGACTGGCTGCTTGAATTCAATTCTTGTTTATCATGCAGTACTCAAAAATTATACAGAACCCAACTCATGTGGAACTTCAAAAGGCATCCAACCAAGGCAGAAGGTGCACGTGGGAGAAGCTTTCTGCCATAAAAGCTAATTGTGGCATCGAGCTTGCTCTTGATGAGTGCGTGGCTGTTCTGAACCACATGCGTAGACTCAAAAGGAGCGCTGAGAGGGCTGCTGCTGCTTCTCATGGCCAAGTAAGCTCTGCGAGCACATTGAAATTTAGTGCATCAAAAAGAATTCCTTCTTGGAATTGCATTGCTCGAGAAAACTCAACAGGCTCACTTGAAGAAGACCTCCTTGTTGACGTTGCTTCCACATTCCATCAAGGAGTTGGTGTGGCTGCAGGAACTTCTACTGGTAGGAGTTTGAGAACCCAACGTAACCTACATCATGATGGAAGTGATAGTGAATCGGAGAGTGTAGATTTGAATTCTTGGACAAGATCTGGTGGGCCTTTGATGAGGACTCCTTCTGCAAATAAGTTCATTGACTTTGTCCAAAGTCTGGATGTGGATTCTGAGCTCACCAAAGGTTTCGTGTGTCATCCTAACTCTCCTGGTGCTCAGATGGGAGACAGGGATTTATATAATCAGATCTCCAGATTGTCAACCCCAGATAGAAATTCAGAAAGTGAATTCGATCCCAGAGATTTTAGCAATAGAATTTCTACAGGTGGTTCTAGCATTACAGTCACCGAAGGAGATCTTTTGCAGCATGAAAGAATCCTTAATGGGTTTATGTTGAATGTTGTAAAGAAAGAGGACATGGCGCTATCCAATAGGGTCCACGATAAGGAAAATCACAATAGTGAAGTTCCTGAATGTGTTCAGCTTGATTGTCCTGAAAAGGACATGGATGCTAGCTCAGCATCGGACTCTGCTGCAGATGACGATGATGATCCCTCCCCGACAAATCCCTTGCATAGAACAGCTTCTACTCTTAGTCACACAGATGATCCTGTCATTCTGGATGTTCAGGAGAAGCATGTCGTGGATGGTTAACTTTGAGTAACTTTTTCATTACCCTACCAAACCATTGAGTGGAGTCGATTCCCAGGTTACTATTAATCTAAGGTTTGCCCAGTCACAGGTGGAGTAGAAAATTGATTTTCAGACAAAAGACTTGGAAGTGAATTATAAAGAGCAGTTCAAAGCAATCTGCAAGCATCAAGATGTTGCTGTAGTATACTAAATCTTTCACATGCTGTGCCTCAATTGTAATCCTCACACGTTTAAGCAAATGATAAGGTTTCTGTCTACCTCTGCCTCTCCTCTCCCTCTCTCTCAAAGCATTCATATATGAATGTGTGCACACTTGTGTGTCATAAACACCATGAAGTTTATGATGCTGTGAGAGGCCCTTCCTACCTTTGTTAACTGGCCAAGACATGTATCTTGCCAGTTGAGCCCATTAGCTTGTTTAGTTGCCTTAAACGTGATCGCTCTTTGCAACATCAATGCTAATGATCGGGTTTAGTCAATGGACAAAGGAACATAGTTATTGAACCTGTAAATTTGTGACTTGAAATCAAATTTAGGTCGAGTTTCAATTTAAATTGATTTTAATATTGATTTTGGTAAGCTCGAGTGACCTGATAGATTTACATATTAACATGTAATCTTATTAAACTAGTCAAATCTAGTTGACTAGGTTAACATCAAGGATTTTCTTTTAAAAAAGATTTGATCTAATAACTGACAGCTTGACCTGGATCCAGGCCTTCATAATGAATCTTTCAATCTCATGGTATTGTTTACTTGTTGGATAATCTGGATTTGTTAGTTATAATTTCTTTTTTGTAGTTTCTTGAAATTAGTTGATATAAAAAATAATATACTAATCCCTTGATCAATGTTAACCATCCTCGACCTAGTAATTTCTTATTCTAAAATTGTTTTCTTTCCTTGAAATTTCCTATTCTACCCACTTGTTCTCTTTTTGTGTTTTTGAAAATAGAAGCACGAAAATAAATTGAAAAACAACACAAAATTGATAGATTGCTTAAAAAAGAGACACCAAGTTTCTTGACTCATTAAAAAGATTAAGTATATAGTTTCTGATTGATTAATTAATTTAATCAAACCACATGGAGTAGGTTATAAATAACTCCTTCTCAGGTTACACATTGCATTTGGTCAGTCTCTGGATATTTTATGTATCATGTCTGCTAGTTGTCCAATTTCAAAAAGCCCTAACAGGGACTTGTCTCGTGAAAAACTTGTTTTCAGACAAATAATATTTTGGAAGACTAGTTGTGATTGCTTTTAAAAATATTTTTTATTTAGAAATATATTAAAATAATATATTTTTTTATTTTTTAAAAATTATTTTTAATATTATCATATTAAAATGATCTAAAAATACTAAAAATATATTAATTTGAATAAAAAAAATTTAATTTAATTTATTTTAAAATTAAATATTTTTAAAACGCAAAGAATAAAATAAAAAAATTAAGATTTTTGATCTTGGTGGGTTAACTTTTTTTGGTTTGTTGTCTTCTTAGGAATATTTTCTTGGTGCTTTGGGAGTCATAGTTCTTTGTTTTTTTGTAAATTGTCAAGCCGACCATAGTGTAAAAAGTAATATATGTTTTTTCAACTTCTTTATTATGCTTTTAGGACTCATATTTTCTCTCTAATTTAATTTTTAAGTAAAAATAATGTTTTAAAAAATATTTTACTTCACAGTACCAACCACGAGTAAAAATCAAAACACTGCCTCTATTCTAAATAAAAATATTTTCAAGAGCACTAAACATTAACCTAACACTGTGATGCATGTCAACTAACAAGTATGATGCAAATCATTGAAGGAGGAAACTACAATAAAAATAAAAAAAGGAAGAAACACCATTTTTCCTCTAACCTTTATGCACGTCCAATAACTTTCTGACTAAGGCGGAGGAAAAAAGAAGGAAGAATGTTTTGGTGATCCTTGGTTTTCACGTTTCATTCATTGACTACTATATTATTAATAATATGATGCATTCATCCACTTCCTGGATCATTATTATTTTTTATTTTAAAATATATTAAAATAATAAATATTTTTTAAAAATATATATTTTTAATATAGCATATCAAAACAATCCAAAAACATCCAAAAAAATATTTTTTTTTTCAAAAATATGATGTCACCACAAACACTACTTTTTATTTTTTTGAAATATAGTGTGGTTGAGTGTGATAATTTTTTTACGTGAGATTCACTTTTAAAAAAATTAATTCAAAGCAAAAATTATTCTTTGTTTTCAAAAATATGGTGTCATTGCAAACACTACCTTAAATTTTGAAAACGTGGTGTTGTTAAGTGTTATAACTTTTTTCTATGAGACCCATATAAAAAAAAAAAAAAAACAAGTAAAAGCATGTGAAACTTGCTTAATTTTGAATGTGACGCTTTGTGTATTAAATGAGTTGTATATAGAAAAAAAAAAAAAGCTTGACTTGAAAATATATATATATATCTATCTTGAAATATGCTATTTCTAGTACCTTAAATTACATTCTCTTTATTTCTATTTTTTTTTAAGATTTAGAAACAATTACTTTTCTTTTTCTTTTGTATTTTAGACATGTGAAAATAGTTTTTGCTTAGTAAATACAAAATCAACAGCCAAATGACACCACTGAAGACAAAATTATTTGAAAGGACTATATGACTAGAATATGGAGCTATCATAGTTGTTATGCTTGCATTGGAAAAAAATGAATGGACCACATTAAAAGAATTTGAAAGTATAAGGACTCCTAAACTAATTATTAAATTTGGTTTGGCCTCATGGATCTTTGAAATTTAATTTGAGTTGATTTTAAAAAAATAAATTAAAATGGATGTTATTTATTTAAGTATATCAACCCGTAATTCGATTAATTTAATCAAATTAAAATAAAATCCAACCAAATTAATTTTTATATAGAAAAATATCATTAATCTACAATGTTATGCGGGCAAATCAAAACCCTAAATAGGATTTGATTTGATAACTACTGTTAGAACATTCATCGTCGAAGGCACGAAGGAAAAGGAAAGGAGTGGATATCAACGAGTCAAAACAGAAAACAAAATTTTGCCTTTCCCTCTCATTCAATGCACCTTATACCACAAACAATAATGAGTGCTTGTGGTCCAATGATGCCCACTGAGTTTACACGACGAAATAAGTCATATCGTGAGCTGTCATAACCCTAAAAAAAAAAAACAGAGAGAATAAAACAAAAGGAAGGGAAAAGATATTTTATATAAAAAATATATGTTTTTTCTATTTATTATGGACTAAACTATTTTATCATCATCCCCATCTTAATGTTATCATTATCATCGTCGTCATCGTTATTATTTAATTTTTATTATTATATCAACATTACCACAACCATCTTTATTGTTTTTAATATTATTTTATAAATAAATTTTATCATCATCACTATCTTTAGTATAAATATATTAAGAATTTTAATTTTTTTAATTTCTTATTATTTTTTGAAATACAACATTAAAATTTCAATTCATTCATTTTTATTTCCAACATTTTATTCACGATAACAAAACACAATACTATATAATTTTTTTTTAATGTTTGATATTATGGTCTAACTATGTTTTTTAAATTTTTTTAATTTTTTTAGTTTTAAATTAATATTTTTTATTTTTTAATATGATAATATTAAAAATATTTTAATATATTCCTAATAAAAAATATTTTAAAAACCAACTTTTATCTTACTCCAAAAATACTCTTAATTTATTTATAAACACAAAAAATTCCGTGTGCCCAACTGTTTCCGTGTGCCTCTGTCAGTCGGCGCCAAAAGTGCGATCAATCTCTGCCGTAATTGTGGAACTGTTTTTGTCACCTTTTCAACCTCCTCCTACTTGGGTTTCCTTCCCCACCTATGTATATATATGTCATCCTTCGTCGCTTGCATTTCCTCCTCCGGCCAACTATGGTTGCACTGTGGGCCACCCTCTTAATTTCTGACCTAATTTCAATCGCAACGGGAACCTATCACGGGATTTGTGGTAATCGATCTTCATCACGGAATATTATATAAAAAAGCTTCTCGAGTTTTAATTTCTATGGATGCAGCGGTTAAGCTTGATTACGCTTTTCTGTTAGAACTTGTCATTCAAAGTTTGATCCATGCTACGTCAGGTTTTATATATATGTATCTCGTTGTTGAAACTGGTAACATGATTAACACGATTAAATCTAATTAGATTAACTTTTTAAAAAATTTATAAAATAAAATAAAATTATTTTAATAAAAATAAATTATAACATTTGAGTTGATAAAACCTTGTCTGGATGAATGCCCAAATCAGATGTGACAAATATACGTACTAGGTGTTCTAGGAAAATTGGGATATTTTACTTGAAATTAGAGGTTAGTCTGTCGCTGGAAAGATTGAATTTCTTCAAAACTAATCGTTTCACAAAAAGGGTGAGAGGGAGATAGAATTTATGGATCCGATGATAAAAGATGGATAGTTTGGGAGCACCCATTTCAGCAGCAGATGAGATCTTTCTTCTTGATTTTATTTGTCCAAAAATATTACCAGCGGCATATTCTATGGACCTAAACTTCAATGGAGGACCTAATTGAAATAACAATTACCCAGATGATAGAATTGCAAGAGTTTAAAATTTAAAAAGACTGGTTTGAAATTGGGTTAAAATTTAGGGAGAGATTCGTAATCGACTATTTTTAGGTCAGAAGTTTTCAGGAGCAGAACTAGGGTTCATTAAGAGTGGGTACCAAATTAAAAAAAGAAAAACTAGTGGGATGAATTTCAAATGATTAAACTTAGAAGGACCAAGGAGAAAATATAACCATTTTCTGAAAACTCAAAACATGCAAGGGTTGAATTGAAAAGTTTCAAACACTTGGGGGTGCTATGGACTCCCATGGAAAAGGGTAGTTCCGCCCCTGACTGTTTCCCCCCTTTTTATATATATAAAAATCGGGTACTCTTAAAAACCAAATTTACTCCCAAATGTTTACTTCTTTCTCATTAAAAACCAAATATCAATTTTCAATTCAGCAATTAGTTTCTCATATTCTTAATTAAAAAAAACTTGTAAGCGAATTATATTCAATTACAATGCATGTAAGGTTTTTTTTTTTTTTTTTAATTTTTGTTGTAATTAATAAATGATACTAAATGGTTACATTCTTCTTTTTTGAAAAAAAAAAAAAGATTCATATAATATATTTTTCATCTATCAGTTAAAAATTAAAAGGAATTTAGAACATAGAAACAAATTAACAAAATAAAATCCATAAAATTAACTAATTTTTTTTTATTAATTTTAAAGAAAATAAATAACCTAAAAGGAATACAAAATTTTGGTGGAATGTTACGGAGTAAATGTTAAAGACCTTACCTTCGTGTCTTCGAGTGTGTTTGAGATTATAATAGAGATTGTTTCTCAAAGTATTTTTCACTTGAAAATATATCAAAATAATATTATTTTTTAAGTTAATGTGCTTTCACTTGACTTATTTTATTTTTTTGGTTCGATAATGCGCCATATTGTATTAAAGGATAACAAACTCAACAACAAGAAATGTTCTCATTTGAGGGTAGCTTAGAAAACCAAGTTATATAGACACACTAATGTGAAACAGCCCACGAATATCAAAGACCTATTACACGTTTTAAATGAGCCCATTAAAAGGTCCAAAGCAAAGGCATTGAAAGAAACATTGAATGGACTGGATGTGCCATTTTCGGCCAAAGCTAAACTTAGGGATTCTTTGGAGCATTAAGAGAAGGTCTTTGAACATTTAATCCGTTTACAAGAGGGACCCAATCCACCCTTATTTGAGTCATGAAGTTTCAACAACAAGACTGTCAATTTTGTATCAATTTCAGCCAATTTTGTTTTGAGTGTTGGGTTCCTGAAATTCATACACGTAACAAAAATGATAAATTTAAAATAATATTCGGGAGTCCTTAAGATCCTATTAGATAGATTTCGAGTTTTTTAGAGATTTCTTAACTGAAGATTTGATCTTCTCTTCTCCGATTTTGAATAATTATTTAAAGGTTGTTTATCATAAATCACAAGTCGTTCAATTATCTAACCTCCAATAATAATCCATTCAAACCACCAGTGATGAATCTTCTATATCTCTATTTAAAAGAAAGGGATTATTATGCGTAAAGTGTTAGATCTCTATTCCGTGACTTGCATAGTTTTTCTGTCTAATAGACAACCTCTTAAGATTAAAAAGCATAACTTTATATTTGCCCCTTAAATAATATATGAATATTATTTAAAGATAATTTTAAAAATTTAATCAATCAATTCCTTACTTGATTATTCTAAGACTAGAATTATAATATCTGAATTAAATATATTCTACTGCTTAATTTCTAAAATTATTTTCAATCAAGTCACACTTGATTAATTATCCTAGTTTAATTTTTGACGAATGGTTTTTAATGTGTGTGACCCATTAGGTTCCTAATATATTGGCCCAAATATAACTTATAGTTCTAAATAAATAGAATTAAATAAATCAAACAATTTAATTTATTATTAATTCAATAATTGATTAATTTATATTTGAAGATTAAGTGCACCGTCTAGCAATGTGCCATGATCCCCCAAATATTGGAAAATTTATAAGTAGTCTGACTTAACATTTCAGTGATCGGTTTCTCACTGTAATTATTATCTCTTCATCAATAATATTTTGATTTAAATATTTTAGCATGAAATGTGTCTACCATGTTAAATTATATTTTTCTGCAACATATAGTCATTGATACTTTGAATAAGATTTGAAACTCTTTTCAAATCTCATTCTACTTTGCATAAGAATTTAACAATCAATAATATTTGAGAACATGTGAAACATTTTCCATAATTCACCTAGGGTGATGAATTCTCTCTTGATCACTCAAATACCTTCACATAGTTTATGTTATATCCAATGTCTATCCATTTGTTATCTTTACCAAGATAATACATAACAAGATTAAAACATAACACTCCTTATATAAGATAACTTAGTAATTTTAAGTCTAAAGATCACTTACAAAATTATCACGTGAGCTTTTCCATAGACACATGTGATATGTCCATATGAAAGTCCTATGTAGGTCAGTTCAATATACATGTTTTCTGAAAAGCACCTACATATTAGTTTTATGTATCCCTTATACCTTAGCTTATGAAAATAATTACTTTTTTTATGAAAAAAAAACATAATATGTATCAGTCTCTACAGCTCTAATAAATTTTCAATATTTAAGAGAGTATCAACCAAGAATATTTTAGAAATAATGCTTTGATGCAATAGCAATCTTATAATTATAAAAACTTTATAATTTTCTTTGCAAAATATTTTTGTCTCATGGACTTTATCTTTACTCTAGATTCATAAATCAAATATTAGATCCATTAATCTAATATTATATGAATATTAAAGATAAATTAAGCCTTTTATTAATAATAAATATATAGTTATATGATTATAATAATATCACATGTAACCAATCAATTAATTCCATGTCATATTAAACTAACACTATGATGTTTCCATGTAAGGATAAAACACAACAAAGAAAACAAATGAATTTAAGCTAACTTAAAAAAAAACACGTGGCGGTAAAGAAGAGCATTAGAGGCAAGACAAATTTCTTTCTAAAAGAATAATAAATACAAGGTTGAGATTAGAATTCTTTTCTAACTTGAAAACCAAAGAGGCAACAAGTTCTCTTTTATTTCCTAGACTTATTGGGCAGCATTATAGGCTATAAATAAATCTTGTATCAAACCTACAATGTTTTCTATTTCTTTTCTCTTCTCACGAAAGAATAATACTTAAATTTATGAGTTTTATTTTTATTATGTTAGCTCCATCTCAAGGGTTATTTGGACTTAAATAATACTTTATTTTCAATTAGAATTCAAGACTTGTTTGGATTAGGATTAGGATTTGAACTTGCTAATAAAAATATCGGGTCAGTTTTTATAAGTGGGTCAATTCAACCCACAAAGACGGATTCATTATGGTTAATTTCTCAAAACTATTTAAACATATATAAAGCTTGAATTTCAGCACCTTTGATGATTAATACTTCAAAACTTTTTAGTTTAACATGTGAGAAAGACTTTTGCATTATTTGGTTCTTGAATTAACCGAATCTAACTTATTGAAGATTAATTGATTTTGTAGCGTTATTCGATTTCATTGTAATAGTGATTGTATCTTGAGACATATTTTCATTGTATTATACTTCTATCATATCTTTTTTAATTTTTTGAGATTAGATCTTAATTTTGATCATAAGTTATGGGACCATATAATTACAAGATTTGTATGACATATATACTTTTTCACCTTTGTTGATTGTCAATACAAGTCTTTGAAAAAAATGAAGAGAAATTAAAAGGACGCTAAGAACTTAAGAAAGACATCTGATTATTCCTTCTTTTTTCCGACAGAAATGAAAGACTCGGTAACTTGGAAAGCTTCCATGCAATTGCCATTTAGCCAGGGCGTTGTCAAAGTTTTAGTTTCAGATGCCCGACTTGTAAGTTCTGTCCAAGAAATCCATGAAATGAATCTCCATGCAAGCATCTTTTTTCTTTCTTTGCTTTTTCCCTTTTTTACGCGCAATTCATTACCTTTTTTTTTAAAAAAAAAAAATAAAAATATTATTTTGCTAGGAGAAATTAAAATGATACAAATATATTTCTTTTCCTTAAAATTTAAAATTTTTAATTCCCTCTTTACTGTTTCTCCCCTTTTCTTATATTTATCTCCCTCGTATATTATAAAAATTGATAATTATATCTGGAAAAAGACAAGAAAAAAACTAATTATTATGTTGGAGAAATTAAGGGGATTGCGTAGCTCATTCCATCTTAGGGTTTTTATCAGAAGAAGAAAATAAAGGTGGGCAATTATCTGGTCTCCAATAATAATCCACTTGAACCACCAGTGAGGAATCTCCTATATCTCTATTTAAAAGAGAGGGATTATTATGCGTAAAGTGTTAGATCTCTATTATGTGACTTGCATAGTTTTTTCTGTCTAATAGACAACCTCTTAAAAATAAAAATCATAACTTTATATTTGCCCCTTAAATAATAAATGAATATTATTTAAGGATAATTTTAAAAATTTAATCAATCAATTCCTTACTTGATTATTCTAAAACTAGAATTGTAATCTCTGAATTAAATATATTCTACTGCTTAATTTCTAAAATTATTTTCAATCAAGTCACACTTGATTAATTATTCTAATTTAATTTCTGACGAATAGTTTTTAATGTGTGTGACCCATTAGATTCCTATTATATTGGCCCAAATATAACTTATAGTCCTAAATAAATAGAATTAAATAAATCAAATAATTTAATTTATTATTAATTCAATAATTGATTAATTTATATTTGAAGATTAAGTGCATCGTCTAACAATATGCCATGATCCCCCAAATATTAGAAAAGTCATAAGTAGTCTGACTTAACATTTCAGTGATTGGTTTCTCAGTGTAATTATTATCCCTTCATCAATAATGTTCTGATTTAAATATTTTAGCATGAAATGTGTTTACCATGTTAAATTATATTTTTCTGCAACATATAGTCATTAATATTTTGAATAAGATTTGAAACTCTTTTCAAATCTAATTCTACTTTTCACAAGAATTTAACAATCAATAATATTTGAGAACATGTGAAACATTTTTCATAATTCACCTAGGGTGATGAATCCTCTCTTGATCACTCAAATACCTTCACATAGTTTATGTTATATCCAATGTCTATCCATTTGTTATCTTTACCAAGATAACACGTAACAAGATTAAAATATAATACTCCTTATATAAGATAACTTAGTAATCTTAAGTCTAAAGATCACTTACAAAATTATCACGTGAGCTTTTCCATAGACACATGTGATATGTCCGTATGAAAGTCCTATACAAGTCAATTCAATGTACATGTCTTCTGAAAAACACCTATATATTAGTTTTATGTATCTCTTATACCTTAGCTTATGAGAATAATTACTTCTTTTTATGAAAAAAAAAAACATAATATGTATCAATCTCTACAGCTCTAATAAATTTTTAATATTTAAGAGAGTATCGACCAAGAACATTTTAAAAATAATGCTTTGATGCAATAACAATCTTATAATTATAAAAACTTTATAATTTTCTTTGCAAAACATTTTTGTCTCATGAATTTTATCTTTACTCTAGATTCATAAATCAAATATTAGATCCATTAATCTAATATTATATGAATATTAAAGATAAATTAAGTCTTTTATTAATAATAAATATATAGTTATATGATTATTAAATGTCACGTTTAACCAATCAATTAATTACATGGCATATTAAACTAACACTATGATGTTTCCATGTGAGGAGAAAACACAACAAAGAAAACAAATGAATCCAAACTAACTTAAAAAAACACGTGGCGGTAAAGAAGAGCATTAGAGGCAAGATAATTTTCTTTCCAAAAGAATAATAAATACAAGGATGAAATTAAAATTCTATTCTAACTTGGAAACCAAAGAGGCAACAAGCTCTCTTTTATTTCCTAGATTTATTAGGCAACATTATAGGTTATAAATAAGTCTTGTATCAAACCTACAATGTTTTCTATTCCTTTTCTCTTCTCACGAAAGAACAATACTTAAACTTATGAGTTTTATTTTTATTATGTTAGCTCCATCTCAGGTTATTTGGACTTAAATAATACTTTATTTTCAGTTAGGATCCAAGACTTGTTTGGATTAGGATTTGAGCTTACTAATAAAGATTTCGGGTCAGTTTTTATAAGTGGGTCAATTCAACCCACAAAGACGGATCCATTATGGTTAATTTTTCAAAATTATTTAAACACATTTAAAGCTTGAATTTCGGCACCTTTGATGAATAATACTTCAAAACTTTTTAGTTTAATGTGTGAGAAAGACTTATGCATTATTTGGTTCTTGAATTAACCGAATCTAACTTATTGAAGATTAATTAGCTTTGTAGCGTCATTCGATTTCATTGTAATAGTGATGGTATCTTGAGACATGTTTTCATTGTATTATACTTTTATCATATCTTTTTTAGCTTTTCGAGATTAGATCTTAATTTTGATTGTAAGTTATGTAACCATATAATTACGAGATTTGTATCACATATATACTTTTTCACCTTTGTTGATTGTCAATACAAGTCTTTGAAAAAAGTGAAGAGAAATTAAAAGGATGCTAAGAACTTAAGAAAGACATCTGATTTTTCCTTCTTTTTTCCGACAGAAATGAAAGACTCGGTAACTTGGAAAGCTTCCATGCAATTGCCATTTAGGCAGGGCGTTGTCAAAGTTTAGTTTCAGATGCCCGACTTGTAAGTTCTGTCCAAGAAATCCATGAAATGAATCTCCATGCAAGCATCTTTTTTCTTTCTTCGCTTTTTCCCTTTTTTACGCGCAATTCATTACCTTTTTTTTAAAAAAAAAAAATAATAAAAATATTATTTTGCTAGGAGAAATTAAAATGATACAAATATCTTTCTTTTCCTTAAAATTTAAAATTTTTAATTCCCTCTTTACTGTTTCTCCCCTTTTCTTATATTTATCTCCCTCGTATATTATAAAAATTGATAATTATATCTGGAAAAAGACAAGAAAAAAACTAATTATTATGTTGGAGAAATTAAGGGGATTGCGTAGCTCATTCCATCTTAGGGTTTTTATCAGAAGAAGAAAATAAAGGTGGGCAATATTTTCTTTTCCCTTTCATGATTCTTGAATTTGCTCAATGCATGGTAGATCATCTTTGAAATTTATAGGAAGTAACTACTTTCTGCATTCATCTTGAAGAAAAATATAGATCTAGAGAGGATAAAACTCTCGATCTATCAAAAATTATAAAAATATTTGTATTTAATTAAAATAAATTTAAAAAATAAATAATAGGATATCACTGATTATTTTTCGAGAAACATTCTGGATAAACTTACAGAGTTATTGTTGAAAATATCAATTTCGTTGCATTTACAAGTCTCTTGTATTACGTAGCGCAATAGCATGGTCAAAACTCATACCCTGCTTTCTTCTGAATTATTGCTTAAATAACTGGAAACTTCTTCGGTCCGCTGTATGCTTTTGAAATTCTAGGTTATCATCATCCATTGAAACAGAAAAAAAGAAAAAGAAAAAGTCATGCCAACATCTTCCCGGAAAATTAACTCACAAAATCAACGTCACAAATATAATTCAATTGTGACGAAGATGGATTTTGAAGGTTCAAATGTTTGTAATGTTAAAACAAAGAAATAATCACCCAGAAGGTGGTTGGGGAATTAATTAATTAACTCCTAATCTAACACCTAATACAAAATAATTTCGTAAGCTAGCTAAGTGAACTTGTCCTTGTTACTTATTTCTGAATCACCAAAACCATCCCGGAAATTTCTAACTTAGGAGAAGCAGATAAGATCTCCTTAAAAGTAGAGTTTGATATTGTGTTAGCAGCTGATTTTTTTTTGATAAATATTTTAAAATATTTTTTTTATTTTTTATATCAATACATCAAAATGATTTAAAAATATAAAAAATAATTTTAAGTATAAAAAATTTATATTTTTACCAAATAATATTTGGGTCGCATCCAAATCTAATGTAGATTAGGTTTTTAATTAAATAAAAAAAATTAACTGAGTTAAATTTATTCAACCATATCAAATATTTAATAATTTTATTGACCAGTTTAAATCTAATTAAATCAATATCTTATAAAAAACAAAATATTTTTATTTGAGAATAATTAATTCAAATTAATCTGACAAGTTATAGATTAACACGAAAATTCAACAAATCGAACTCCTTTTCAGATTAGTGGACATGTTAAGTCTGAAAACTATGATGTTCCCATAGGTTTGAAGCAAACCATTCAAACCCATGAATCTTACCAAAGCAACAAGAAAACAAGGGGATCGGTACAAAAATCGTAAAGGGAAATAACTTTCAAGTAGAAAAGAAAGAAACTCTTTTTCGGTTCCCTTTCCTGTGATTTCCAAGACATGGAAGGCAGGTCCCAGCAAATCATATTATAACAAATACAAAAAAATATCAGTGTTGTACTGTGTACTTTGAGTGTTTTCAGTGTGAATCATAGTGATGATTATCAGAAAAGAGTTGGTTAGTTCTCGTGATAAGTTATGAATTATTTATATTTTATTAATTTTTAATGGAGTGCATGGCGTGTTGTGAATTACTAAATTATTTGTTATCAATAGATATAATTTCTCTATCATTGTGCTGATTGGTACAGGTGGTGTTGAGTTTGTTATCGATGAATATAATTATTTTTATTAAAAATATTATTATTTATATTATAAATATTATTGGTTGTATTATAAATATTATTTTCTATTATATTATTCATTTCAATAGTGAAATTATTTTTTTTACTCTTGATTGAGAAAAAATAATGCCTTAAGTTCCATGGTAATTCAATCTTTTTCAATGGATTATTAGATCAATGGTATTTTTTTTTTAATTTTAGAAAATATAAGAGATATTTTTGCTGTTGGAATAAGGTGGAAAAAAAGGCAATGGTTCCTAGGCCTTTTCATCTTTTCATGTATTTTTTTTTTAATTTTGAATTCATGAGGGCATCTTTGTTTTTTTTTTATTGAATAATTAAAATTATATATTTAAAAAGTTGTTGACCCGTGATTATCATATGTCAGGGTATGAGAGGCGTCCACGACCTTTAAACGGCACATGCAGTGTTTTCCGGTGGCCGAGCCTAACCTTTCATCATATATTTGGAAATGTAATCATGTCTTTTTCTTCATGGTGCGACGTGTGCCAAGGCTGGATGAACAATTTGTCATCGGTTGCTACTTTTTTCTTCTTCTTTTCTCCCCCTTCCTAAAAAAATACATGTTTGTCATTTTTATTTTAGTCATTATTCTTTTGATTTCTATTTTTTTCTTGTCTTTTTTTATAAGTTTTTGTTTGTTTTCAATTTAGTCTTTAAATTACAACTTATCATGTATTATTTTTTTTCTTTTAATTTGATCTTTATTCATTTGATTTTTATTTTTTTTCTTGGTTTTTTATTAAAATTTTATTGATTTTTAATTGCACCGTTCAATCTAAGTTCATGGTGTATTGTTTTTCAATTTGATCCTTGTTTATTTATTTATTTATTTATTTTTTTTCTTTTTAATTTAACCCTCTAATTAAATGTATTTGATTGACCTCTTATTTATTTTAATTTCATTCTTATTCTTTTAATTATCTTTTTATTTTTTTTTATTTTTTTGTGTAGTTAATTTGTTTCCATGTTATGTTCTTTGTGGTTGGTGACCTAGTCTTTTTTTTTTTTTTTTAATTTTGTTGTCTAATTTTGTGCCCCCACTTTTTTTTCCAAGGTATCATAATATTTTTTGAAAAAAATTAAATTAATATCATTATTTTTTATTATCTAATTAAAATAAAATAAACTTATTAATCTCAATTTATATTATAACTTAAATAATTAATTTGCATTAACTTAATTTAGACATCATTTTTCACGAATAAATTACGGAATATTTGCATTACTTAATACCGACTTTTTTAAAAAAATACAGAGCCGTAGTGTAGTAGCGCGGGCCCATATATATATATATATATATATATATATATATATATATATATATATATTATCTATAGCGCTGGCCTCCACACCGAAAAAAGTGAAATATATATATATATATATATATGTGTACTCCTTAAGTGGAAGCTTCGTGGAAGTTGCCTCATGGCCTTCACACTCCATTTAAGCATCCTCCTTCTGCTATCTTTCGTCTCAACACCCTTCCATTGTTTCTCTTCTTTTTGTCTTAATTACATCCCTCTGCTCCTCCCGGGTCTCTATCAATCCTTCAGATTTCGCCATGCAACTCATAAAAAAACTCAGCCCGAAACGATTGTTCGGCTCCAAAAAAGACCGATCCATGCTATCAAGATCAGAACCATCATCGTTTAGCTCAGGTACCGCCTCCACCGATGCCTCCGATGCTTCCGTCTCTAACGTCAAACCCAATTCCGCTGCAGCCAACGCTGGTTTTCGGACTCCTACTAGTGTCTTGCCACAAATATCGGGTGACTGGTCCGATTTGTCGACCGATTTTTATTTCGAGTTGACCCAGGCTTTCAAAGTAATTGACAGAGATAACGACGGCCTTGTCTCGAGAAACGAGCTGGAGGCTCTTCTTACCCGGCTTGGGGCCGAGCCTCCCAGCAGCGAGGAGATGGCCGTTATGTTAGGTGAGGTGGACCATATTAGTGTCGAGGTACTTGCGAGTCGTCTCGGGTCGGCTTGCGAGCCGGCTGGGGATGACGAGCTAAGAGATGCCTTTGTGTTTTTTGATTCGGATCGTGACGGAAAGATTACGGCAGAGGAATTATTAAATGTTTACAAGGCATTTGGCGACGAAAAGTGCACGTTAGAGGATTGCAAGGGTATGATAGCAGTGGTTGATAAGAACGGAGATGGGTTTGTGTGCTTTGAGGACTTTTGTCGTATGATGGAACTGCAGAGATGATCATGATTATAAATTACGTGATGATTGTCTGTTGCTCTTCAAAAAATGTCCTTTCTTTTTCTTTTCTTTTCTTTTTTTCTTTTTTCCTCTTTGGGTCTTATTTTCTTAACTTGAAGTGTTTACTGGATTGTGTGGGGTTAGTTAGGGAAATGAGATCACAGAAGAGATCACAGAAGAAGGATCATCCAATCGAACGGTTGTGGTTGGTTGATCTTGCTGAGAAAATTGTACTTCCCTCAATCGTATATTACTAATTTGCAAGATGTGGCTTTGATGATCATGGTGATTACATCCATCATATATGATGATCAAAGACTTTCTTCATATTCTTTTCAAATCCTATTTGCAAAACTCGGCTTGGGATTAGATTCAAGCCTGTTTTTGGTTTGCTTTGCATATGGTAATGTTTTAAAAATAAAATAAAAAAAATATTTTTTTAATATATTTTTAAATAAAAAATAATTATTACTACATTAATTTATTATTAGTAATGGAAATTCCATCCATCCCTGCTGGTTTCAGTGTTGTTTTTGTGTATCGAATTAATTCTAGTGCTAATTTATCTGAACTCAAATTGAAATTTATAAATGTTTATCTATGCAATATTTTAACTTATCTAAAGGACTAAATATTCATCTTTTATTGTAATTTATGAATTGGTATTTATAAAATTATTTAATTCATCTTTATCCAATTATATTTATGATCATGTATTGAGAATAAATTATTAATATTATTAAAAAATAATATAAATTACATTTTAAAAACTTAAAGTTTAAGATAATCGTTCATAAGTTTAAATCTCATTATTTTTTTTAATAAATTAAGTATAAAATAATTTAAATATGTAGAAATTTTGAGCTAAATTTTTTTTATTTAAAATTATTTAAAGTTATATATTAAAAAATAATATAAATAATATTTTAAAACAATATTATAGCTTTTTATATTCAAAGAATAGAATTAATAAAAATAAAAATAAAAACTAGTGTTTGAATAAATTATTCCAATTAAGTCTTTCGGTTCTTTCGTGTCACATAGTCAAAAAGGAGGTACGCAGGAATGTCCAAGAAAATATTAATTTTGTAGTGTAAAGTGTTCTAACTAAAGAGAGAATATTCTGTAAACAAGAATTTTTTTTTTTGAAATCTGATAATTATTAAGTAATAATTATATTATTATGAGCAGCGTTATTCGTGCTGACAATGTTTGGAGACTTTGATCAGTCCATATTAGCTTCGGTTATCATTATAGTAACTTCCTTAAAACTTTTATCATAATAAGATTTATTTATGATAATGATTTAGATAATAAAAAATAAGAAAAGCTTTAGACACTTGTAAATATCCATTTAATTAAATTTGAAAATGTTAAACGGGACACTCTTTAGATATATGATGTAATTAGATTAAAAAAATTTGAAATTCCGAATTGTTCAATTATTATAATATTTAATTAGTTCTCAATATATAAGCTCTTAACAAATGTTAAAAGATATTTTTATACATAAACTAGATCATATATAAACAAATTTCATAAATGCACACACGTCCACATTATCCAGTACTGCTGGAAGATATTTGAGATGTCAATAATATTTTTGTGAGCATATTTTCAAACAATAGCCCGTAAACTCATTAAATACCAAGCTGATCTATTCGAACTCAAGCTAAATAAAAAATAAAAAATAAAATTCATACAATGATGTTTACTAAACTTTATTTTGTTTTTTTTTAAAAAATATATTCTAAGCAATGTTTTTTTTTTAAATGTAAGAAAAAGGACAACTTGTTGGGAACTCTTTGATGATCTCAAAATCTTCAAATCCGATTACTTATCTAACTCGAGTTTAAAATTAAATAAAATAAAAATTACTATGACGTGATCCAAATGATTTGACGGATCCAAAAACAACCCTAAGAACTAGTAAAAAAGTGGGATGATTTAAAAAGAAAAAATCAGGATAATATTTTTAAGTATTAAGACGACAACATATTGAATTACTCCTAGTCAACTTGAGCTAACTCTTAAATTCATGACCCGAGTCTTAGACACGACTACAATGTGTTAAACCGGTTGATAAGTTGTTTCTTTCTTTCCTCTTCTCTCTTTCTCTCCATGATTGAGACTTTAGTGAGTTTGGGCGAGATGAAATTCATAATTAAATTGAAGAGTTATTAGAAAATCATGCACTAAATTAAAAGAAGAGTGCTTGGGCTTGAGATAAATGAATATTGGCACTTCATTAAAGAGTTATTATAAAATGAGGGATTAAATTGAGAGAAGAGGGGAAAAACATGTTTTGCGCATGTAATACAAGCACTAATGTGTGAGAGTTGCCACAACATGATCTAATCAATTCAACAGCTCCAAAAACAACCCGGACACTTGGTCAAAATATTGGTTAACTTTTTTTAAAAAAAATCAAGATGGCATATATTTTGTTTTGTAATATTGAGACGATGACATATTAGATCAACCCGATCAACATGAGTTAACCATCAAATTCATGACTCGGGTCATGGATACGACCATAATACACTAACCTGGTTCGCCAATTGTCTTTTCCTTTTCTCTTCCCTTCTTCTCTCTTTGTTTGGATGTTCATTAGGTTTGTGTGAGATAAAATTTGGGACTAAATTTAAGAGTTATTAAAAAATTAAAAATTAAATTGAAAGACCAGGGCTTAGGCTCAAGTGGGATAAACTCGAGACTAAATTGAAGAGTTATTATATAATAATAAACTAAATTAAGCGAAAAGGAAAAAATATATCTGGCGTGTCTAATATACAAAAAGGAATAATTTGTACTCTTAGCTATATTTTATAGATGTAAACATAAAACTGATATATAATATCAATTTGTTATGAAAAATATAATTAGAAATATTTTGAGCTATTTAAATAATAAAAAGAGATTATGGAGTGAAAATAATAAATTGCAAAGTAGGAAAAACATTACTTTAAATACATTATATTTACAATAAGATAGATCATGAAATTTAATTTGATCAAATAAATATTTGTAAATTGTTGATTTTTTTAAAAATAAATTCTTATAGATTGATACCAGGACTTGAATTTTAGATCCGCTTCTCTTGTCTTTAAAAGAGCACCGCCAAACTATAAACTTGTCTTTTTTCATCATTTTACAGGTTTTTTTTTCTGGAATTTTTTTTATGAAAACTATTTTATTAAAAAATGAGTTATTTTCTATTATTTGGATATATGAGATTTTTTTTGTAGAATAAATTATTTTTATTAATGGTAATAAGAGGAGAAAAGTTATAATATGATATTTGTAATTGAGATAATAATGATGGTGATGGCTATAATAATGACATTGGTGATAATGATTGAGATAATAATAATAATAATATTAATGATATTGATAATGGTAGGGTTGATGAGAAGATAATTGTTATAAAGAGAGTGATTGTGTTGAAGAATTATTGTGGTACTAATAAAACAATAGTTATATTGATAATAAGATTATAATTGTGGTGAAAGTAGATGGTAGTAGAGTTGTGGTAGAGAGATGATGATAATAATAATTATAGTGATATTAGCAATGACGTGGTTAAATAATGTTTATAAGTTAGAAATATCAATACAAATATTTTTTTATATTTCATAAGGTTAAACTATATTTTCCTCAAATGAATTACTATTCAAGAATTGACTAAAAATATTTATAATTCATTTATTTTTTAATATTGATTTCACATAAAAAATAATAATAATAAAAAAACCATTTCCCATAAAACAAACATATACCACCTTAAATGATATACTTAATCTTATTTCTTTCTTTAGACCCTCGAATTATTAAATTTATGGTCGAGTTCTGTACAAGTTGTTTTAGGGTTTCAAGTCGATCGATATACTAAACTATCATCGCATCTCTGTCACCTTTTATATTGGCTGATTTATTCAAAAACAGATAAACGGCGGGTTACAAGACATTATCCTCCATCAGGTTTTTCTTCTCTCTTATTTGGAGTTTAGAAGACGAGATTGACTTCTCTTTGAAACACCGAACCCGCAATCACTTCTTAAAAGGAAAAGTGTTGCTGACAGTAGAATCGGAGCCCTATTGGTAAAAGGTCTGCCAATGGAATCCAGATCTAGTTCTTCAGACTCAATCAAGTTGAATGCGTTTATCACACTCATCTCCCTTCTATCGGTCGTCGTTGAGACCCATCGAAGTCTCTGAAAATGGGCGATTTTGGAGTGAAGTGAGGGGCGAGGACATGGTTTCATGTTTCATGCTTGGTCTCAATTCTGGTGGGGATCATGCATGGAAGAAAACAATTAAAATGCATCGCAATTCTTACTACAAAACATATCAAGAAGTATCACTGTCTTGCTTAAGGATTAGGAAAACGACATTCGGTGTTGATCATTTTGTCTTGTTTATGTTATTAATCTTCGTTTTAATAGTTAATCAAATATATAGTCTTCGCTTGGATGCAGGATGAAGACATCGGATGCGTTTCCTCCAATGTGGTGACCTTTTTCCAGGAAACTTCCTTTGCCTCCTTCAACTTTGGTTAAAGAAAAAAAAAAGGACTTTATCGTTTTATGACCAGGACAAGGTAGTGGTTTCAGACTCCCTGTTTAAAAAGTGATTTCATGCTTACCAAGAGTATTTTTGGTTTAGAAAAAATTGATTTTTTTTAGTGTGATTAAGAAAGGCTAATTAGATCCTTAATATTTGAGAATTAAATCAATTACACCCCCTCTATCTACTTTTATGCAAACTTATCGTTAAATCATTGTTTCTTTTCCCACAACGAGAAAAGGTGCCCGTCAATGAGGAGCCTGACCCGAGACAGAGCATTAAATATTAGAGGTCCACCATTAACCCAGAGACAATTACAAGCCTACAGTCTGTATGATGGATGTCCACCTAGACGGAGACAGAACACTATCCTTCAACAAAGCCAATTTAATGTAGGAGGTTGTAACAGTAGTTAAGGGCCCTTAATCCTTTCTTAGTTGTCAGCTTTCAAACAGATGTGCAGATTGGTTGATCAACCTTTTTTTCTCAAGTTTTTATGGTTTTAGCAACCCATCTCAAATATTTTTCTTTTACTGCAGGTTGTTGAACTTGGAATAATTAGGTGGGATTTAATGTCAAAATAATTTAAACACATAAAAAAAATAATTTTAAACTTGTTTCGACGGCGTTTTCAAATGACTCCATGTACCGTTTAATTTACAATAGAAAAAAAAAACTCTTTAAGTGACTTTCGAGGGACCTTCTGCTTAAAGTACGAGACCACCAGAGGCAACTTCTTCAACGTTGGTGATTCATGGTCACAGCTAAACAATAGAAAGAGGATCTACCCTAGCTACCACAGATAGCACGAGCCATCCTACAGCACCGAGCGAAAGAAGGCCCTCGGAAAGCAAGAATTTTCACTCGAGCTCTCAATTCTGTCTAACACTAAAGTAGCACCGGACTCCTGTACAGATGTGACACCAGTCCTTTACTAACTCTCATTTCGAGTTGTAATTATTGCATCGTTTGTATTGAAGGAAAGCAATAGATGCATTCCATTCCAACACAGATTGCAAATTCCTCCAGCAACACATATTGCATAGTTTGCTAGGAAGCCCGCAAACGTACCATGGAGCGCCACAAAATCAGTGGCAAATGTTGTAATGACAGTATCACTCTTTTTCTTAAGATAAACAGGAAAGTCATTAAGAAGGGCTGAGGGGTTGGTAGAAAAATTCTCAACATTACTAGGAAGAAAACTCGTGAAGTAAGCAGCAACAACAACAACGTGAGCCTTACGCTCATAACCCTTTTGAGATCTCTTTTCATTTTCAAAATTCAGCTTCAACTCAAGAATCCAATACCTCCCAGTAGAATGACCAATATTATGCAAATGGTGGCACTTTAAATCGGTCGAGTTTTTTATAAAGAGATTTTTGAATTAGAATTCATAACCTTTTTGCAAGCTTTTTCTCGTTGAATAGTAGCGCACACATTATTAATGGATGGAAAATTAGAATTCATAAGGATTATGTTGCGAAGATCTTAACTTTAAATCGGTCGAGGCTAGCTAAAAGTTGAAAGATATTGTCCTCCTCTTCATGTTTCCTTAATTTTGCTGCATCAACCATGTGGGGATGATTTAGTGCAAGTTCACTCCATATGCATTATAGGGTTCCAAGTAATTGAACATGAGTCTTGCCATCTTGTTGTAGATTAGCAAGATTTATGTTGATTTAAAAAATACGAGCTACATTGTTTTGATTTTCATACATCTCTTTAACAACTTTTCATAGTTCTAAAAAGGATTCTAAGTAGCTGAATATTTTAGCAATATGATTTTTCATAGAATTAAGTAACAAAAACATAACAAGTTGGTCCTTACATTGCTAAGCTTTATAAGCTTGTGAAGGAGAATCAGGAGCCATTAACATAGCCAAGTTTGGATCTTCTATCAAGAGCAATTGTCATAGCTCTTAATCAAGAAATATAGTTAAATTCATTTAACAATACTGAGCCTAAATATTGATTAGGATTTGGCTCTCCTTCCAGCATATTATAGGATCTATTGATGCCATCAACACTATCAATCTTAAACGGGTCTTCCATATGAATTTCAAACAATCAATAGGGTACTAAGAACATGTTCTGATACCATGAAAATAAAAAAAAGAAAGAAGAATCTTAGACGAGAGAATTAATCATGCATGTTCCTAAATTGTTTTGGTCTTACATAGTGTTATTTGATGCATGTCTAATCAAACAGCTATCTCACCGAGTGTTACATTTTAAATCACCTCTTAAAATCTTGCAGAAATAGCCACCTAAATTGATCTCATTTGTGAGTGTTTGACTATACTTGTTTTGTTCATATACAAACTTTACATTGGGGCAAGTTCAATCCAAGAGCCGCTAATTGTGTTTATTTAGGATACTCCTCAACATAAAAAGGGTATAAATGCTACCATCCTCCCCTTAAAAGATTGATCATATCAAGAGACGTTCAATTTGAAGAAAGTTCTTTATAATTTAAAAATAGGAATCAACAAGAAGACTTGGTAGAATTGTTTCCTCTATCTAATGCTGCTTCTACAGACTTGACTTTATCTTTAGATACACCTACTTGTTGCAGACGACACTTCCTCCTTCCCTGATGGTATGCCTACTAATGAAGGGAATATGGTCCTGGTAGTACATACTCTGAACACAGCCTTGCAGATTCTAAAGCTAATGATAGTAGCAATCATGATAGACACTTCTCCACCACAGCTGCAAATATGCATTCTAACTCAAGAGTTGTCATTCCAATTATCTTGGACTCTGAGGGTGATTCTGCTAATCAGTCTCCTTTGCAATTTGTGTCTCCTTTGTAACACCCCCTTGTCATTCTTATTACCATGTATTTTGAGGGTGATTCTACTAATCATTCTCCTTTGTCACAACCTCGTAGTAATCCAATTTTTCACCGTGCTCCTCCAATTAAGTTACAAGACTTTGTCACTTATGCAGCAAGACATCCTATCTCTAATTACCTTACATATCAACATCTCTCAGTCGAACAAGCTGCTTTTTTTACTGCTATCTTTGATGTGCATGAACCATGGAATTTTTAGGAGGCAAATTCACAAGATGAATGGCGGCAGGTGATGCATGATGACCTGCAAGCCCTTATCAAAATAAAACATGGAGTGTTGTCAAACTTCTTAAAGATAAGCATTTTGTGGGCAGTCGCTGGATGTATAAAATAAAGTTTAACTCAGATGGGTCTATTGACAAATACAAGACACGTCTTGTGGCTTAGAGCTATACTCAAACTTTTGGCGTAGATTTCAGGAAGTTTGTTGAGAGAACCATACGTGGATAATCTGAGAAAACTATGCATGAAAGTCTCTGCACCTATTGAATTTGTAAGGAAGGCTGTAAAGACGGCTGGGTTTACAAATAACATAGGTCGTCCCAGGCCAATCAGCAGACTCACTTCTCTGGAAGATGCTTATATTATCAAGTGGTATGCAGGGGTTGGGCGAACGTGGCTTGATTTCTTTTGCTGCTGCCAGAACTTGAGATGGTGAAAATTGTTGTAAGTTATCATCTGAGGTTCTCTTGTATTTTGACGTTGGCATAAATGCATGAAGCTACAAAAACAGAGTGCGTTAGGCTTTATCTTTGCTATTGATCAGACTGGCTTCTGACGAGCCATCACATTCTTGTGTCATTTTTGTGACAGAACTGATACTGTTATTTATCGAGTGCGGTTGCTGCAAAATATTTCAAACGTGAACCCAGCAGATGAAGACAATTAGGTTCCAAGGATGAGTGCAATTCATGGAAGCCTGAATCGAATGTGTTTCCCTCTTTGTTCTGATTATACAAGTGAATTATATACTGGGAAAATTACCCTACAGAATATTGACTTCACTTCATTTGTGGACGTTGACAGAATAATGCTAGAGTTGCACCGGTATTAGTCTATCTGTGCTGGTTCTCAAGGCTGCTAACTTTTGTAGCCTTCATCGACCTCTTCCTTTTCTGTTTCTACACAGAAGTGAAGCCATTCAGTTTCTCTGTACGTTGTTTTCACATAGATTCATTTGCACCACGAAAATGATGTTTCTCTCATGAATGATCCCGAATTGTAGCATCTCCTAAGAACACGAATGAACTATCCAAAGGCACTTCCCCTTGCTGGTTTCAGTTGAAAACTTGATGACCAATTGTGCATGTTGTTGGAAACTCTCTTTGAAACAACTTATCTATGAATTTCAGCACCCGAATCCCTGACTAGCTCCTATGACGTCCCGTATTTGATTCCATTCCTTGCGCTGTTGGAGCGTTACATGCAGAGTTCCACTGTCATTATCTCAACTTGGACCAACTGTTGTTCTCCTTTTCTCCTTCTTTACTTCTAAATTTATGTAAAGTCCTCAAAACTCTTAAAAAAACCCATGCTTTTATCATTATCTCGTTATGGTCTGAAAGTGTTTGATGAGATGTCTCAGAGAGATTTGGTTTTCCTGGACATCGATGATTTCTTGGATTGTTTTCGAAGGAAGTTTTGTTGGTGCTTGATCTTTTCAATAAAATGAGGTTGGGGATGGAACCGAATTCCGTTGACTTTGATTGTTATGTTTCAAGGGTGCTGTGCATGTGAGGGTTTGAGAAGATAATATGCACTTAGGAACCTCTATCCTTGACATGCATGTAAGATGTGGAAGCATTTCTCCAGCTGGAGAATTTTTTGACAGAATGCTTGCCAAAGATATTGTAGGGGGTATGGAATCCATGGGCTGGGTGTTGAAGCTGCAGAACTTTTCAATAAGATGTTGGAGGAAGGAGCAAAGCCAAGCAGTGTAACCTGAATTGGACCATTACAATTGCGTTGTCGATCTCTCAGGACGATCTGGAAGGCTCAAAGAAGCATTGACAATAACTATAAAGATGGAGGTTTTTGCTGATAAAAGGATGTGGGGCACTCTTCTTGCAGCCGGTAGATTTCATGGAGACAAGAAAGTTGTGGAATTTGCAGTTTTTAATTGATCGAGTTTGCTATTATCTTTTTACTTTCTTTTTTTTTGCAAAGTTAAATTATCAAAATACCCTTGAAAACAAAACAACACTTCGATCTGGGGCACTCTTTTTTTTTTTTTTTGCTATTATCTTTACTTTAAGTTTAGTTTTTTTCTTTTATTTTTTATTTCACTCTTAATGCTCGTCTTCAAGAGATTAATAGTACTCTTACTGTAAATTTAGTCTTTTAATTAATATTGTTTATAATTTAAAAAAAACTATATTTTTTATTTTATTATTCCATGTTAGATTTGTTGAAAATAAAATTTATGAGTGGTTTTTTTTGCTTTATATAGTTCATCACAATCTCAAATGAAAATATATTTTAAGGTTGATGCCTAAAATTATGCTATTTGTTATCGTATAATAAATTTTTTTTTAATGGAATAAAGTTATTAAACCTAGTTGAGTTCATAAATTAGATTGCAGAGTGATCAAAGTCATTCAAAATGCTATCATCTCAATACTTTAAAAAAAGTTTTCATCTTGGTGTTTTTTTTAATAGGTTATATTTTTACCGGTTATTTGAATTGCTTTTAAACCCATGAAATCATCCAATTTACATTGAGTCGGTTCTGATGCGGTTTAATTGGAAACTTGTGTTGAGTAAGAAATGAAGTTAAGAAATTTAAAGATTTACCAACTTACTCAGTTTAATGACATTGTTAAAAAATCCTCATATTCTTAGTATTTTATTTTCACAATTAAATTTTTTTGATTTGGCCCACAATAAAACGTGAGTCCATCAATGAATACTTTTCTATAATTAAATGTAAATAGTATTTGGTATTGTGGTAATAATTATTTTTTAAAATATTTTTTATTAAGAAATACATGAAAATAATATTTTTTTTATTTTTTAAAATTTAATTTTAATATCAATAAATTAAAATAATCTAAAAATATTAAAAAATTTAAATTCAATCAAAAATTATTTTAAAATTTTATAAAATACAATTTTTACCGCAAAAACAAAAGGTAACGACAGATTGATCAAACACAAAACCAAGCCACGTCCACTCTTCCCTCTCCGACAAACCCTTTCCTCCCTCCCTCTCTCTCTCTCTCTCTCTCAAAAACCCATCTTTCCTGAATTTGGTTTCTTATAAATTCCACTTATTCAATCATTTGGCTTCTTGAATTTGGAAAAGGTGAAGTAGGAAGATATTAATTGTTTTCGCCAGCTCCATTTTGAATCCTCATGACAACAACATACGATTTTCCTAAATACTGCTGGAGTTTCTGAAGTAACAAGGCGTGGTGCAGGACCCTTCTCTCCATCTAGATTGAGGCCACAAAAGGAAGCCATAGAAGTTCGCTAGTTCACTAAGTTAACAGTTGCTCGATGCTCTGTAAATCCCATCACTCACAATCTGTAGAAAGAACATTTTTTTTTTCTTATTATTATTTTTAGCAATTATCTAGATCTTATTAACACATGGGAGATAATGGGGGATCTTGAAGGAGTACTCGTTTCAAATCATACCAAGAGAAGTCCAAATTCGAGGGTTTTGCTTCGTGGGTTTGCTGATTTGAACGTTAGCAGTCCACTCAAGTTCTTGAGTCAAATTGGGTCTCCAAGAAAGGCAAAAACTTATGGTGGCAAAGAAAATAAAGTACAGACAAGGGCTGTGAGGAGGTCAGGGGCTCCAACAGAAGAAAACAGCGGTGCCAAGAGCATTCTATCAAGAGTATTCTCACAAATGTATTTTACACCGTTTGTTAAAATTAAATTCAGTTTGTATTTTTTAAATAGTTTTATTGTGTTGATATTAAAAATAATTTTTAAAAAATAAAAAAATATTATTGACATATATTTCGATACGAAAAGCTATTTGAAAAGTAACCATTATCACACTACCAAATATAATTAAAATGAATGGTTTCTTTTGACGTTTTTTCTTTTTAATTGATTACAAAGCTATAATATTTAATTGTAAAGCTCTTTAATCATTAACTCAATTATAACACAATCCTGAAATCTTTACAAACTTTTCTATTGACTAATTTTTGGCATGTCTATTATAAATATTATAAACAATTATATATATAAAGTGTAATTTTAAAAATTATAGAAAAAAAATGTAATTGCTTACAATTTTAAAAGGTCAAAGTAAATTTTTTTATTTAAAATTTTTTCATTGAAAATATAATATATATAATTTTATTTTATGTTGAATAATAAATAATAGAAATGGATACCAATATAAATATAAGAAATTTTATGAATTTGATATTTATTTTATTTGTACTTATTAAGTAATAAGTATGGTATGTATATAATAAAAACTTATCTAAGATTAAATGGATAGATTACCCGGATTGAAAAGAACTTATTTTTAATTTCAAATTATTTTTATCTTGGTATCATAAATAATCAATCAAGAGTTTTCAACCCTTTACATGGTTATTATTTTCATTAGAAGAAATCATACATGTCATGCTCAAGCTCCTTAACAATGGAACCGATATTACCCATATGAGAAAATTTGAAAATTTACTTCACAACTTTTATATGAAATACATGATTTTAATTTTGACCCCATCAATTCTAAAATTATATTCAAGCACAAGCGAGGCACATCACAATATGCTTCATAAAATATCATCATCAAATCCAAATCTAATTTGTTCTTGTTTCATAAATATCATAAATAATTATTATTTTTTGTATATAAATCTTCTCCTTCAACATTATCTTTATCATTCTCATCAAATTTTAGTAGTTAGTTCTAATTCATAAAGGAACTAAAATCATCAAAACTTTTACTTTCAACGTCATACTTATCCTGATCAAGAAACTGTTTCCTCTGTTCATGCCTCTTTAACGTGCCGATTAAAAGAGTCGGTGAATTAACTGCCCAAGCCGTTAAACAAAAAACAAGTAGGTGATCAGGCAATGATCTCTCTAGTTCTCTTTCTAACTCACAACACAACACATCTTGTTTCTTAGATTTGTGTCTGAAACAACTCCAAGACAGAGCAGACGATAATGGTGGCTTTGTTATTGATGGTGGGTTCATTTTACACTGGCACTCGTTTCGGAAACAACAATGCTTCCATTTATGTCTCAACTCTCTTCCTCTTCCAATTCCTCTTCATCTCACGGCATGTTCTTTCTCTCTCTTGTGAAGTTTGTGACTTTATAGTTGTGTTTATTTAATCTATTGCACTGCATAGTGTTTTTGGAGATGATATATGTAATTGTGCTGGAGAATGTAATGTAGTTGTCTTTCTTATATACGCTGGTCCCATTTTGGTATTTTGCTTGGAGCTTAAGTTTTGTGGGGTTTCTTTTTTCTCTTTCTGTTACCTGGGGGTTGAAATTATGTTTTTGTTTCATCTAATTGGTGTTCCAGTTTGCAAAAATTGAACTTGGTTCGTTTTGGATTGACGCAGTTGGATTTTTTAGGCTATATGGCTGAGAAATGTTTTGCTTGATGAGATTGTTTTGCCAATAAATCCAGTGAGCTGGTAGCAATTGGGAAACTTAATAGGGAGCTCATAAGTTGCACAATCAGTATTCAAGGCCACTCAACATGTAGATGTCTGGATACTCCGAATGGAATTGATACCATTTTCTTTGTTAATAGAAGTATATTAAGATCCTGACCATACCTTACCTTTTCTCCCCTGTGAGATTGGAGGGTTAGATTGGTTGTTAATAAAATAGATTGACAGATCACAATGAGAATCTACTAAAGTAGAGAAATAGAGTACCGTAATATTAAATTGCAGCCTCTAGGTCTCTGACAATTGATATTGATGGAAAATAGACTTGAAAGTGGCATATTTTAGTGGGGATCAAAGAAGGAAATATGGATGTTATTTTACAGCTGTGTAATTTTTTTCATTTGCATCAAGCATATTTGCTAGTTGCATACAATGTGCTATTTATCAAAAGGAAGCCTCAGGGGAGTACTCATTGCACTGTTCACATATGGATGTTATTTTGGGATTAGGTCGATCCTGGATTTGGGATTGATAAATGTACATTCCACAGGTCAGATTAGATGTTAAACCAATCTTTAGACCTGGATTATCACAGCTCATGCAGTAAAAAATGAGATAATGTGACCATGAACATGCACAAACTGTGTCTGTTTCATCCTCAAACTATAGTTTAATTTGTTTCAGCCTTTGGCATGTTGCTAATGACTGCACATGAAACTTAAAACCTTACGTTTCTACCATGTTTATCAACTGTATCTTCTACACTTGCAGGTCCTTACACATTCACCAACAAAGTTGCTATTGCTTATCGACAAACACCACTAGTAATCCCAGAAAGTGGGATGAATGTGTGCCCTTTGAAGTTCAATGAGTATCTTCCTTGCCATGATGTTTCTTATGTGAAAACTTTGCTCCCGGCCTTGGATCTTTCTAGAAGAGAAGAGCTAGAGAGGCATTGTCCTCCACTTGAGAAGCGTTTGTTTTGCCTGGTGCCACTTCCAGAAGATTATAAATTGCCCATAAAATGGCCAACCAGCAGGGATTATGTGTGGAGAAGCAATGTGAATCATACACATCTTGCTGAAGTCAAAGGAGGCTAGAACTGGGTGCATGAGAAATATCAGCTGTGGTGGTTAACTGGTGGTGGCACTCATTTCAAGCATGGAGCAGCTGATTACATTGAGAGGTAGATGAACTTAAGCTTCTTATATCACCTATTTGCTTTCAAACTGGTTAATTTATCATTTCCTACAATGGCAATGATACCAGTAATTGATGATACTTCCAAAACCCAAGCACTATCATGTTCCATTTCTTATGATTTCTCTTCGAAGTGCAGGCTAGGAAATATGACAACTGATGACAGGTGATAAGCATTCAGCTGGGGTTGTTCAGGTTCTGGATGTTGGCTGTGGCGTTACTAGCTTCTCATCTTATCTTCTTCCTTTCGACATACAAACAATGTCTTTTGCTCCCAAAGATGGTCGTGAAAATCAGATTCAGTTTTCTTTAGAACGAGGACTTGGTGCCATGACTGCTGCCATTGCCACAAAACAGCTAACATATCCCTCAAGCTCTTTTGAGATGGTTCATTGTTCGAGGTGATCTCTGATTTCTTACCTTTTCGGATGGCCTATAGTAACACAAAAGAACAATATTAAAGACTTGGAACTACAGATGCGTTTCTATGGAAGTTTATAAGTCATGATTCCCAGTATGCTTTTATACATGCCAGCGGATTGCTGTATACATGACTTGCATCAGCTATCTTTTCACCCAGTACAAACTCTTAAATCAGTTTAGTGAAAGTGCACTTTGTAAGTTTTGACATGCAGATGCTACCCTGATGTGTTGATAGCAAGTATTGAATTATTGTTCGTTGCATTTGCAAGCACCTGAACATTTTTTAGGATTGTCGAGTTAAAAAAGCTGCTTCATCTATGTTTAGATTTTACATGTTTTACACCTGAAAGTGCACTTTTATTTTATTATTCTATTTTTTAGTGCAGATGGTATTTTACTCAAAGAAGTTAATCGTCTTTTGCGAGATGATGGATATTTTGCTGTTCGGCTCCACCTGTTTATAGAAAAGATAAAGATCATCCATTGATTTGGGATAAGTTGGTAAATCTGACATCAGCTATGTGCTGGAAACTCATTGCCTGAGAAGTTCAGACCGCAATCTGGGTCAAACCAGAAAATGAGTCATGTCTTGCTTGGAACGCAGAGATGAAGCAAATAAACATCTGTGATACCGTGGATGACAGGAAACCATCATGGAAAACGCCACTGAGAAACTGCATACCAAGAAGAAGTGCACAAAGAAATTCTCAGAAACTCCCTCCTTGGCCAGAACGTCTTTCTGTCTATTCAGAGCGTCTCAGAAAAATTGGTGCGCTCAAGTGCTTTTTATGAGCTTAAAGTAGGTGGAAATTGTATTTGTTTATCTCTGCTTTTCCTCCTGACCCCTGGTCATGTCCGAGTATGGAATCTTTTTCAAATTTGCATACTATATTAGCTTTTAGTTTCAAAATTGAGTGCACTGCAGTGCATTTGCGATGAGCACAGTGAAAGATATAGATATCAACTATCACATACATTTCAAAGTTTCAAGTAGTTGGAGGCAGCTTAGGGGCAAGCTTGCTAGGATTGCCTGTGCTTTTCTGTCATCAAAATCATTGGGGCAGGGTTCGCATGGGAAATTTCAGATGAATGACCAGCATTTAACCTTGTCTTTTGGTGTCTACTGCTGTGATTACTAGGAAAACTCATAAAACATGTTAAATATTAATTCTGACAAGCTAATTTGTGCACTTTCTCGTTGCAGGGATAACTGAAGAATAATTTTCTTCAGATGCCATATTCTGGCAAAATCAAGTTGGCCATTATTGGAAGCTGATGAATATCAATGAGAGGGATATACATAATGTCATGGACATGAATGCTTTTATTGGCGGATTTGCTGTGGCTTTGAACTCGATGCCTGTTTGGGTGATGAATATAGTTCCCCTGAGCATGAATAATATACCTTGTCAGCTATTTATGACAGGGTTCTCGTGGGAGCTTTTCATGATTGGTAAGAGACCATCAATCAGTTGAAAATGGTGCTCAGCTTTTTCCTCATGGATAGAGGGATTTGTCATATGCTAGCTTGCTTACCATGTGTATTTTAACTTCATTTGTCAGCCATTCTCAACATATCCACGTACATATGATCTATTGCATGCCAACCATCTCTTCACACACTACAAAGAACATGGAGATGGTTGCTTGCTAGAGGATATGATGCTGGAGATGGACCATATCATACAACCTCAGGTATTTCATAACTCTTTCAATAAATTTCATCCATCGAAGTCTTAAAAGTCAGAGAGGTTATATGTTGAATGCCAGGATGAAGAATGAATAGGCTTTAGGCAACTAGATGTAAAGCTATGGCCAGCTTCTCTGAACTATATTCCATGTCACCTGCTCTCATAACACCAGTGCACTTATCTGTATCTGGCATAGTTCATAACAAGCACGTGAATAATGGACTGTATGATTCATTATATGACATAATATTGATACCACTTCGATGTCTGATTCTAAGACTAAGACTATTAAAGTGCAGGGATTCTTTATCATCAGAGATGAGGAATCCATTACATCAAGAGTCCGTGATTTAGCTCCAAAGTTCCCATGGGAGGTCAAATCGCATGTTCTGGAAAACAAAGAAAAGAAGATAGAAACTGTCCTAATATGCAGAAAGAAGTTTTGGGCAATTGTTTTAAGTTGTACATGCATCCAAGATATTTACCTCAGGTTCTTTTTCAAGATAGAATAGGATACTTGTACCATGAGTTCACTAGCCATAACCTTCACCATCTTTTGTTCATTGTTCCTCCCTTCTATCTTGCATATGCACCTTGTTAAACAAAAGAGGTCGCTTTGTCGGTGCTTCATTTCGGCCTTTTCTTTTCTTTTTTTCCACCTACAACAAACACATCTCAGTAGATACAGGCCATCGAAATTCGATTTTCCTCCCAAGTTTCTTACAAAAAAAACTGTATCAGCCGGCCAAGCACTATCCCCCCCACCTTCCATCGTTTTTGTTTTAATGAAATTCGTATTGGGTCAACGCATATACAACCCCATTCTTGGCTCTCGTTAATCCATTTACCTTCCGAACCAATAACTCGAGACTGCATTATACACTTTCAAGGTGCAAGTACTAGCACAAAGAACTGAAAAGTTGACTTTTTTTTTTTCCTTCCTTCCTATAAATTCATACGTATTAAAAGGCAGAGACCCTTTGCATAATTGGAAAAATGATATCATGGAAAACATCCGGGGGATGTTCAAAGTTAAATTCGACCATGAATGGGCTCTCATCAGGCCCTCTCTTACCATCTGCGTCATAACTGCAACCTATAATGGGCTCATTTAACTTTGTTAGAGCAAACCCAATTGATTGTGTTGATTTCTAAATCTAAAAATACCAGCAAGAATAAGCAAGAAACCCCTTTAAGGTGTTCTCCCTTTAGTCTAGTGAGGTGTTGAGTTCAAGAGGAGAGATTTCACTCATCCCTTCAGGAAAACAAGCTGTATAAGTATTTTTCTACCTAGGAAGTTTGTGAAAATTCATGTTACGAGCATGATGCATTTATTTTCTTTTTTAGACCGTTTATCTTTTCTATCATGTATATCTTTTACATTTTTTATGTGCCTCCCTTCAATTTTTTTCACGGAGAACTTCATATACTTAATGAAGTTCTGTAATCATCAATAAAATTCGAATATTATATATATAAAAAGAGCATGAGACGCACTGCCAAGCTCCAATATTCTTTTTTTGGGGTAACAATGAATATTGAAAAACAGTAGAGTCCAAGGGAGACAAGTCAGGCGGTACCATCAACTAGAACATTTATACTCGTGAATCAAATCTTTCCTCAACAAAAGAAAAAAACAGGACAAACTGTTACCTTATGGGAGTTCACTTTGGAGTCTTTATAAGCATACAAAAGGTAGAGCTGAAAATCTAAGAAATTACTGTTTTTGGTAAGTGGTAAAATAAAAATAGAGTTTTATTTATTTATTTTTGTAATAAAATCAAATATATTTTGTCTCGAAGTCATATACGCACTGCTATAAAAGACTCTAGGATGGATAATGGGCTGGAAACACTAGCTAGTTGATGATTATAGTTACCATCAAATAATTATTTTTTTTGGAGGAGTAATGCTATAAATATTAGTAAATCTAACAAATCTTCATCAGTCATTATATTTTATCGCTACCAGCTAAAACCATGTTAAATGTTCTTATTCCCGATTATTCACAACACCACCTCATTTCTGACTTCTGAGCACACAATTGATGTTTTATAATGAAGCTTTAATGGTGGGAGGGAGAGGGCGATAAGGGCTTGACCAGTTAGAGCTCTTGACCATGCCTAGGTTACTAGGTACCTATATCCATAGCCATGCAATATATATCTATACATTAATATTATATAGGACAGAAGTCTATAATGGAGGAGGGAGAGGGAGAGGGATAATCAAGTAAATTTGAAAGAAGCACTAAAACAAGCAAAGGAAGATAAAATCCTCCCTCTGCATGAAAAGAAATGGGCCACTAAAAAGGGAACTGATAAGACAAGACAACCCCACGCTTGTCGGCCTTGTCCCCACCAAAAAAAAAAAAAAAAAACCCTACACCACACAAACACACATTTAATTTGCAGATCAGAGACGATGCTGATGCTTATTGCCAGTGGTTGAGTTGACCCTTTGGCTTCTTCGTATGATCATCAGTCATCACTACTACTGCTGCCTCCTCCTCTTTCTATCCATACATACTTCCTTCCGTCTGGCCTTTTAAGGTTTACTATTGATTGATTTGTGTATGGAAGGCTTCTACTTGTTGTCATTTTGCTTAGGATGTTGTGTCTGTTCACGTGCTCTTATGAACCCATTAAAACTTCCATGTCTAATAAGGTAGATCTTAGTACTAAGCAGCAGAGCAGTATTATTGATGAAAACTGTTCATCGTTTTATATGTTTCTTTCTTGTATTTCGAAACGTTCCTACAGCAAGCTTTGAGAAGCATGGCAGCCGGAGATTAAAAGAAATTAATTTTAGCTCTTAATTCTTTCATAATAATCATGCATTTAGCCCTTTAGAATAAGATATCTACTCTTCAATCTTATAGTTTTAATGATGACATCTAAATTAAAATTTTATAGTTCCTCCTTTGCTTCTATTCACAGTTTTTATTTTTTCCTTATGTCCATCCAAAGGCAACTATGTGTCAAATTGTTTATATGAATGGTCAATCTATGACAACTTTGATTTATTTTCCTTTGTATTTAGATCCTAGCTAGCTACATACCGGCTCACTTAGTACATACATACATATTTATATAGGGTTCAATCACTCATAAGAGATTGATGGTATTTTTACTAAGTTTAATTTTAATATTTTACAAAACGGATTTTTTTTTAATACATGCAATTTCTTATTGTTTTTTTAATACATGCAATTTCTTTTATATGTTTTTTATTAGCAACATGTTTTTTGAATTAAAATTACATATAATTAAAATAATTATTTTTTTGTAAGAATTTCAATAATTTGAAATAAGTATGAAATAATGTATCCTTTCATTCTAAAATACATTTTCTTGTCAATGCATTTATTTTCTAAAGGAAAATATTTTTATAGTAATAATTATTTTTTAAATGAAAAAACCTATCATAATATGAAAAGTATATTTCAATTAAAAAAAATAGAAATAATGTCTCGATATTTTATATACAATTGATGAAAAAAATAATTCTTAAAAAAATATTATAATAAAAAAAACTAACAAAATATAAGTTTTGTTTTCATTAAATATTCATGACAACAAATAGAAATTTTGTTTGCATATTAGGTTCATATGTAATAATTAACAAAGTAATTGCTAATATTACCTAAAAATGTCATAATCTTATTTGAAAATAAAGACAAAATTGAATGGTATTTAATGGAATAATATTTTAAATATTTTATTTAAAATTATTCTTAATTAAAAGTTTTTTAAAAAATCAAAACAAACTAAAGGATAATCTAAAAAGAGGTTAGGAACTTGAGCTTTGATGGGTTAGCACACTTGTCCCAATATAAAAAAGCTCATGCTTAACCATCTAGGTGGTGGTCCAGTGGTAAAAGCTTGGGACCAAGAGGTTTGCTCCCTCTGTGGTCTCAGGTTCGAACCCTGTGGTTGCTCATATGATGACCACTGTAGGCTTATATGGTCGTTAACTTCAGGGGCCATGGGATTAGTCGAGGTTCGCGCAAGCTGGCCCGGACACCCATATTAAACTAAAAAAAAAAAAAAAGCTCATGCTTACATGAGGCTACAAGGTTAGGCTCGTACGCATGCCATCCCTACCCCCCCTCTTTTTTTTTTAATAATGCAGACAACACATCATTCATTCTATATTTTAAGAAACAAAACAAACAATGTTTTGTATATAATTGTAAATTACTTGTTGTCTATTGATTTGATGGTCGAAATGTTGAGGTTTGAGGATTGGGCTTTCAAAAACTCATTTTCACTTAAAAACACATAATAATTTTAAGTACTTCCTTGATGAAAATGAAATTTTTGCGCAAATTTTAGAAAACCCCCTTTGTTTTTGTTGTTTTTAGTTTGGTTCCTTTTTTATTAATTATTGTTTACTATAAATTTAAATCTTATTTCATTAACTTGGTTTCTATTTCAACTCTAAATTTTATCAAACATCAAGGAAGCAAAAAAAATATGACAACAAACAAGAAATGAAATTGAAAAAAAAAGAAAGTAAACAAAACAAAAATTAAAGAAAAAAAAACATTGTTCAATGAAAATCCCCTCATTATGAGGTGATGAACAGTACTCTACTGTCAATTACTGTTCTCTTTTATATGTATTATTGATGAATAGTGAATTACTATTTTCTTTTTTAGACGTATTGTGTAATGTATAAGGAGATATGGTCCCAATGGCTACCAAGAGGCTTCTGCCAGCAGAATGCCCAGCCTACTATCATAGATTGGACCCCTGAAAGAACTGATAATTAATAATATTTGTGTTTGATATGTAATTCCATTGTACCCCATTTTCTACCTCTAGATTGTCCTGTTTGAAAGGAGTGTGGGTGATAAAATTATTATTACAGAATTTAAATGGATCAAATGAGGTACGTACGGTGGATTTTGGGTTGGGTAGCTCAATGCCATGGAGATGCTGTTTTTATTTTTTCAAAAAGTTTTTTATTCTCTGGATTTTAATTTCTTTATAGATACCTTCTCAATTGGAAGCTTCTAGAACATCTTCTTTTTTATTATAGCGTTTTAGTCCTTGTAAAGAAATTCTTGCAATTAAGTCCATTCATGCCCAAAGTTTACGGTAATCAAATGTATATAATAAAATAAATAAAATAAATGGGTTAGTGAGTATATAAAGTGTTAAGTGGGTTAATTAAAAATAAATGAGTCAAAGAGAGTATAACAGTTCAACATTACCCATACGTATCATGTTCATTCATTCACTAGCTCTGATTGTCATAATAATAATAATAATAATAATAATTACATGGTAAATATATGGTGTATACCTCTATAAAGAAAATATACAATGTTAAGTGTGAATCTTCCATTCTTATCCACTTTATAAGGATAATATAATATTGTCGTGAACATATTTGATATTATGATAATGATTTTTTTTAAAGTTCTTTTAACTTAAAAATGTATTGAAATAATATTTTTTTTAAAAAATTATTTTTGATATCAGTATATCAAAATAATCTAAAAATAAAAAAATAATAATTTAAAGTAAAGAAAAAAATTTAAAAAATTTAACTTTTTTAAAAACAATTTTGAAATACAAAAACAAATGAGCTCTTAATATGGTAAATGCAATTACTTTCAACATGTTATTAACCCTAAGAACATGTTTTGTAGGAGAGTAAAAACTTTATTATATATATATATATATATATATATATATATATATATATATATTTTGTTGTTAATTCATTTACTATTGTGGGGGAGGAGTTAAGAAGAAGTTTTGAGGGGGGATTTTGGATTTTGTGCCCTCCCCTCATTTTCTTTAAATCTAACAATATTTATACTTTTATTTCTTTAATTTTAAACCACGAATATATATTGTTTAATTTTTGACAATAATTTTATTTTTATATTGAGACACACTATCATCCATAATTTTTCTACCTCATATAAAATATTCTTAACATGTAGAGTCCCTTAAATCTGTTTTTCATACCCTTGAAACTTCACCCTTAAATCATACTCCCTAAACATTCTCTCTTAAATGTTTCACTTATACCAAAAGCAAACTAAAAAGAGAGTTTAAATGGCTTGCTATGCTAATTTATTGCTATCAATTTCTCTGTTTCACATCAGTCTAATCAATAAAGCCAACATAAAGTGAAAATGATCACCAGCTATAAAATAGATAGTGTCGATCTTAGCCAAAAAAGGCTAAGAAAGTTACAGTTCATAGGATACTAATCACATCATCCAAAGCCAATTCTGCTCTAATTTTTACGTGGGGTCTGTCTAATTTCCTCTTAATCCACTTTAAAGGTGCAAAATCTACTCATCGACGAGTCAGGCATTGCAAGGAGATAATTTTAAAGAAGCTAGTGATAATTACTCGGTACATCATGAGAGCCAAAACAATCGCTGCTTTTTGTTCCTTGCCTTTTAATTTGCTCCTAATTGTGTAATTAATTTGGTACTTGCAAGCCCCACTGCCACGGTTGGATGTTGACGAACTTATTCAAGGTAGATTGGACTTTTAGTTTTAAATTCATAATCTAGATTTAATGACTGTTAATTACTAGTTAAATTTAGGGTTTAGGGTTTAGAGAAAGATATTAATTTCAAATCAATTTTCAAATGGGCATTGTTATGAAAAGACATTAATTTTCAAATCAATTTAATCAATTCAACCTCTACATATATGCTATAGTTCTAAACCTTAAAAGCACACAGTGTGATACAGTTTGAAGCCCTCCCAGATCTGTAGAATATATAGTTTCTGTTTGTTTTCGTCGTTTGGGTCCTAGAAGATTTCATGTCATTTATATTCACTTAATTAGGACACAGAGCACAATGTTTCAAAAGCTTCCTGCAAACTCTTAAACATATGTGCCCGTCCTCCACTTGCTAATCTTGTCAATCTTCTGTCTTGTGTCTGCTTTAACACCAAAAGCAAATGACATGATTTCCATTTAAAGGCATAAAAAAGCACTTTGTGCTTTGTAAAAGCAAAGGTAGAATTCTAATCTTAACCGTGCTGCCTAAAGTCTGGGAAAGGAGGCGTGCACAAGCTCGATCTTAATTAATTCTATATAGTTGCACTAATTAATACACGCACATGATCATTATTATTTTTGTGTCCCAGTTTGTTTGTCTATGTTTTCCCTTAAAAGATGTCTCGTGATATTTGCTTACTTTCTAAATAAAATACATCAAAATATATATGATTTTTCATTAGTGTTCTTAATCTTTTTAATTAATTTTACATTGGTATATAAAATGATGGTTTTGTTATATAGTTAGAAATCAAAGTATAGACAACCAAAATGGATCAAAAGAGTAGTATATATAGTTTTATAAATTAATTAATACTCATACATGCATGTATGTCTTGTTCATGACAATATATAATTCAATATGAGAATAAATTATATAAAAAATTATAGGTTACTAGATTACAAAATTAATGTGGGATCCATTGATGGGTTTCATTAATTGGATGGCTAGTGCTTTTTTCTTGCAATATGTTCTCGTTCTTCCTTTCCTTTGTGAACATACTACAATAAGATCACTTGCATTATCTCTCTAATAGAATTTTTCAAGGAGTTAATTTCTTTAATGATGCGTCGGGTCATCTCACCCGGCCATCTCGAGGAGTGTTTTTCCGGTAAAAGTGCTAAACTAAAAGACGTTTTGTGTAAACAATCTGGATGGATACGTACTATAGAAGGGCAACATATATAGGGAGACATATAGAAGGTTGGAAGCAAGAATTTACTTAGGGAAAACGATACCAGCAGAGGAAAACCTCTGTACTGTGCTGCTAAGAATTTCATAGTGTGCTTGTCTATATCTCATGTGGCAGGAAAGGAATCAAACATGGCACAACAGTCTCTTCTTTTTGTCTACTATTATTTATTTTACAACATATAGCTCACATTGCAAGGAATATAGACTACAAAATTGGTATAGGTAAAGAGGCTATTAAAAACTTAACCTCAATTGTTCCAAATATGTTATAATTTGGCTTCAATTTATTTTTTATTTGATTCCTTGAATCATGCTTTATAGTAAAAACTAGTTTCATAACCGTGTTATCATGTGCGGGTGGAGCAAAATCTTTTTTCAATGCAAAAAAAAAAAAAGTGAGGGCGCAGTTCTATCATGAATTTTTTTTTTTACTACAAATTAATTGAATTGTTGATATACGGGTTCAATAAAATAAATTAAAAATTATATATAAAAATAAAAAATAATAAATTTTTTTATTCCGAAAAATATTAAGTCAAGAAGGTAGAATAAAGATGCATATTAATATATCTGATTTTATGTTGCGAGGAACTCAAATTTTTTTTTTGTTATAACATAAATAATTTAAACTTTATTGAAAAAAAAACATTTCTATTATAATTCTTGCTTTTCTTATTACTATATGTTTTTTCAATAAAAAAAACATATCTTTTTTTCATGGGTTCATAATTTGATAAAAAAAAAAGAATTAGAATAAACACACATATATTTTCTCATTCAATATTAGAAGAAAACTATCATTCAATAAAAATTTGTTAAAAATTAAAGCTATTTAAAATAAGTAGAAAATATATATTTATCAAATATAAATTCAATTCCATTATTAATGTATCTCTTGATTATTTTAAAACATTTTTATTACTGTAATTGTTATTTAACAAAAAAAAAATAACATTTCATGATTGTCAAGGCAAGTAAATATATATTATAATAATATGTTCATATTTTGTATGTGATTAAAAATTAAGAAAATATGACAAATCATGTTAAAAATCTATTTAAAAAATAAAAATTAATAAATTTAAATGAATCTTCATGAGCAATTTATAATAATAATAATAATAATAATAATTGAAAAAACAAGTATAAGCATTCTAATAAAGATATATAATATTATTTAAGAACCATGTTAATATTTAAGGGTAGGTGAATTATCATGGTAAATAATTTTTTTTAGATTGCTAAAAAAATAAAAAACAAGAAAGCAAGAAAGGTGTCCGGCCAGCGCTAGACCCTCACAAAAAATACATGTACTTGGATCTGTAGGCTAGTCCACGCATTTAACCTTGGTTATTTTTTTTTATATATATAATGAATTGATAACATGTTATCCATCTTTTCTTAAACAAAATAAAGATGGCATGTCATTTATTAGCTCAGATTCCAACCACCAGGAGTGGTGAAAAATTCATATGAAAAGAACAATATAAAATTCAAAATTAAGCTATAATTTTGAAAATAAAAAGGAAAAAAATTTAACTCAAACAATATATTTAGGGCATGATTCAATGGTCTTTTGAAATCGGCTAGTTACAACAAGCTAATTCCTTTATAGATTTAGATCTGTAAAATTATCTAGTAAAATTTTAGCCAAACTAACAATTGGATCGAAAATTATAAACTTTCTTGTAAAGTTGTTTATCTAGCACAACAAGCCATTTTTGGGGCTTATATTTGCCCTAATGGTTCATAAATAAATTTGCTAAGTTTTATGCATTAATTATATATAAGCAAATGACTGTCCAAAACTACTTTATTATTTGGACTCGTCTACAATAAATCTACATGTGCATATAAATTAGGTCCAAATGAAATGAATTCGAGTTAAAAATAAATAACTATGAAATATAACAGGGCATTAATTTGATATAAGAAAACATAGGGTTGCTTGGAATCTCAAATTCCGAATCTTTGTAATCTCAAATTCCTCCGCATCAAACATTTCTCAAAGGTAAAATTTAGCACTTCAAAGTTTTTCCCACCTTCGTTTTGGGTTCTAGACATGATGATAAGGGAACATAATACCGCCACCAAATGTACTCTAAACTATTTTTAAAAAAAATAATAAGTCTTAGTTGCTATAGCTTAAAACAAAATTTAATAAACTTTTTGTTTTAAAAAAACTTTTTCTTTGACTTGCTTGAGAATTATTTTTTATTTCTGATAGTGCATGACTCTAAAGTGGGTTTCTCAGTGGCCAAAACTTAGTTGGGCTTTCCAGATATCCAAATTAAATAATAAAAGTAAAAAAATAAAAAGTTGATTAAAAATTCTGATCCCTTACTTGCAATTCTTACTTAATCATTGATATTAAAAGGGCTAGAAGTGTTTGAATGGGAGACACAATTATGACCTAGGAAGAAATTTTCTAAAATTGGCAGGGGCAAAAAGGATCTGGATTTTTCTATTTCTTATATCACTACGCAATATGGAAATTCAACAGAAGTTTTTGGATCTTGGCTTATAAATCCCACCATTTGCCAATCAAATTAATTGAATTATTGTGCGACCTTCCCTATCAGTGGAACGACTACCTCTTTGCTAAAACGTGTATAATTTAATTACGTTCCTTAATGATCCTCAAAGTTAAGATTTAATCTAATTAAATAAACATCACCTTTTTTCTTTTATTTTTTTATATTTGATATTATTTTTATTAAACCTGAATTTACTAAATATTTATCTGAGTAAAATATTAAAATATTATCATTTTGATTTATTTTAAAAAGATTGGATTAGCCCAAGTAACATTAGCAATCAAAATTGGGATTAAGAACTAATGTTTGGTGCAATGGTAAGGTATAATATTCAAGCTCGGATCGGGAAATTTAGACCATTATTCAATTCAAGAAAACAGAGAGTAAATGACGAGAATAGCCCTGAAGTTTATCCAGTTTACACATTCCGCTCCCTCTGACACCATCACCTACTGGTCACAGACCCTTAACTGAAGTTACCACTGTGGATCCTTTAAAGACACAAGATTTACAGCCCTCGAAGAGAAGATAGATCAATGACAATCAGGCAAAAGGAATGAGAGAGACTTGAAGGAAAGAAAGAAGAGACGTGAGATCTCTCTCTCTCTCTCTCTCCTTCCTCTCTCATGTAGAGTCCTACAAGAGTAGCAATATACTGTTTATGACAGGTTGTGACAGTTTTGCACGTGGGAGTCAGCGCCTCTCGAAACACATAAACACACAAAAATCTGCGAATCCTTGAAAAGAAAGAAAGAAAAACTAGTACTAATTAATGTCTGTGGCTATGGTAACTGTATAGATCAGAGGGTGATCATGGCTTCTTGACATGTGTCGTAAGTTAAAGGGTGTTTAAAGGGTCATGGGGACCGTTTCTACGTTGTGTAGTAGTACGGTTTCTTAGCCGTTTTTTTGGGTTAAAAAGTGGATCTCTAGATAGAGCTAGGTGGGTGCCTCCTCCTCCTCCTGCTGCTGCTGCTTCTGCTGCTGCTACTGCTGCTGCTCGGAGGCAGCCTTGCTGCTGCTGTTGCCTGCTGCCTGCTGCCTGTTAGGACGGGCTGTGTTGAGAGGTCAGGTCGTTTGTCTACATCAGCATCTTCTCACATGCACCTCTTGTCTTGTCAAATCATTTGGAATCAACGAACCTCATGCATCACATCATTGTACATATTTGTCTTTAAATACATGCACTGTGCGCAACTACATAAATACCTATGTGTCTATGTGTATTTAATATATATATAGAGAGGAAGCAGTAACGTTATTAATTACTTGCGGGAATACGACTAAATAGATTTCATTATCATAAAATTAAAAATAAAGTGGTTGTTGGCGACCTATTTTTGCAACCATGTGCTGTTATTATCGTAATAAAAATATGTAATATATAATAGATATTGTATATTCTAAAATTGTTTTTGGTTAATATATATCACGTAATAAAAAAGATATATTTAGAGGAGATAAAAATAGAAATATAAAATAAATTTGTCTAGAAGACAATTGCAGAGTAAATTTCTGTTCAAGCCTGGCCCCTTCTGTGATACCGTGTAAATTGGAAGCTTGTGCTCTGGCTTTGTTTCCCGAGCGTTTGAACAAGCTCCATAATGAACCAGCTAGAGGTCCTTAACATCGTTTTTATGATTTTAATAGCCTTTTTTGATGCTCAGACTGCGATAACACTGCACAAATAGTGAATAACGGGGAAGTAATTCAAAACGTTGGCATCCAAATTCTCAACAACTCATAAATGACCAAAGGGTGTGAATATTAGATGATTCATACCAAAAACACACATCTTTATGAGTTGGATTTTTAAAATAAATTTTGCTTCAATTAATCCAAAGAAGAAGGAAAGAAGGAAACATACCTTGGATTTAAAATTGAACCATAACTGACTAGGAATATTGACAGTTTTTCCACTAGCTAATTAAGCCAACTCTCCAAGTTTATACATGTTTTCGTCCCATTTTTACTGCTCTTAAAGCAGAAATTAACGGAAGAAAAAAAAAACAGATTTAAAGCTCATATGGTCACGCTATCATTCACATTATTCCATGTATATATATATATACACATCTGCAGCTGGTAATTTGGCTAACCTTTTGGGTATTTTAAAGAAAAAAAATCTAAGAACTTGAAAATCGAAGATTACATTTCTTTTAACAATTATGAATAATTTATGCATGCCTCTATACTTGTCCGACTCTTTTTCATCATCTTCTTCCTCTTTCCCTTCAAATATAGGCAATTTATATATTCACAAAAAAGACAATTGATTACTTAATATATTCAAAAGTTGATCTGGCTTTGAAAGGTCCAGATTGATGTCTACCCTTAACTGAAAGTTACTGTAATTAATTGGAGTCTGATACAAAATCTAACTCAACTCATTGGTGCAAAAGCAAGGGTTTGAAAGCTATGCTTTTTAGAAGTTGGAGACAGCCTTTACAAACAAGTTTTTAATATAGATTTGATTACATGTTCAGCCAAATCTCTTGTAAAGCGTACAGTTTTTCTCACACTTTAATCTGGCATCTTCAACAAACACTGCTACATGTATTGGGCTAAGTAGCTAGAAACATGAGCATTGGCAAGAGAATCCTTTACAAGTTTTTACCAATGAACCTGTTTTGGTGGGACCTTCACAGGGTTCTTTGCATCTGAAATTAACCATTCCATGTCTCGGTCTTCATGGAGCTGGTGGCTCAAAGAGATCCCTTCAGAAAACTCCCAAACAAGCCACTATATTGTATAATGCAGCTCTTGCGTTGCTTGCAAACAAAGATTATGTTACAAAATAAGCTGAGTATGGGCAGGAAGCCAGCCATCGATCAAGAACAGATGGGACCCAAACAGGGCGTTATGAGATAAGGGAAAGCCACAAATTCACTCCCACTCAAATACAAGTGTTCTTCCCATGCCATGATGGCATGGTTGTCCTTCTGAGCTGGTGGAAGTCAAAGGGGTATGAGAAAGTGGGTTTGCTAGGATCCCTTCTGAGCTTTAATATAAGTGGGACGTGGTCTCCAAAATGCCTGCAAGGTCACTCAAAAGATTTAAACACCACTATTATGTTTTTTTTTTTTTTTAAAATGAAATACAAGAGTTTTATAGGCGATAGAGAAGAGAAAATAACATCGTATACATACGTACTTACAAAATAATATATTAATTGGTTGATTGGATGGTTCAGAGAAATAATTGAAAGGGTTCATGTGATTTATCAATCAATTAACTAAAATTCAGTGTGATATATATATAATTTTTTTTTAATATAACTCCTATTATATTTGAGATATTTCATGTCTCATTAATTACGTATTAATTTTCATATTCAATTTATTAATAATGATGAGACTAGACCCTTCATTATCTTTTTTGGTACATAATTAAGAAGAGGAAAAGCGAGGACTACATCCTGCAGCTTAAACCATCAGCAACACAACAGACTGCAGTATCCAAACTTTATCGATACTAGGCCTGCGCGCCGGAGTCAATGTGAGCTTGAATATCCGGACGTGTTGCCCTCCCCGGCGTGTGCATGGTCTTGACACGAGGAATGCGAAAACGAGCACAAATGCCCCTAATTAGACCCTGTTAACTTCTTTCATGAGAGAAAAACATGACCAGTGCACTGCAAATTTAATGATCAAAATTTATTTGATTGTTGTTAATGTATTAAAGGTTGTTTTTTAAAGTATTTTTATTTAAAATTATTTTAATATAATGTATTTTTTATTTTTTAAAATTTATTTATGATATTATCACGAAAAAATAATTTAAAAATATTAAAAAATTAATCTTAATAAAAAAATTAATTTTAATAAAAAAAACTAATTTAATCGCAATGAAAAAAGAAAAAAAAAAAAAAACCTTCTTCGTGTTTATAATAATTGCATTGGCCGACACCGAATTATAGATAGTCAACCAAGCAGGTGAGAGAATTCGATGCGGGTCCTACAAATAAATCAGAATATTGATTGAAAATAAAGTTCATTGAAGAAATTTTGTTTTAAACCCTCGTTCATGGTATTTAAAATCATTAGAAAAAGGAATTAATCTCGATTAATGCATAAAATACTTGGAAGACATTTTTTTTTTTATTGTCCAACAATGAACAATAAAAAATCAGCTTCAAATTGGTACTACGATGATCTATTATTTCGTTTTAAAAATATAGATTTTATTATTATTATTTGGCCAAAATAAATATCTACTCATAAAATTTAATCATGTATTTTTGTATCATATCCCTAATTAAGGCATCTGAATTTTGCGTTTGGAACTATTTTTAGATGTTTTTAAAAAATATATTTGGCTTTAAAAATTATTAATTTTAAATATGTTTTAATGATTTTAATATTTAGATGTTAAAAATAAAAAATTATAAAAGATTATTTTCAGATAATTTTAAGTAAGAAATACTTTTAAAAAGTATCATACACTGTAATATCATATGCACATAAAAGATTTATCTATAATTAAATAAGAAATATTTTAAAGAATTGCGAATAAAATTTTTATTTGTTTTTTTTAAGTTTTCTGAACATTGAAGATTTGTTATATATGCTTTATCACTATGTGCTTTTGCCGTTGAGTCCCTTTCGTGGAGAAATGTTATTCCTTCAAACAATGTACACGTTAATATATGCTTTAATAAGTGTTCCGTGATGCAGTGGTGATGTAGTTACAAGTAGCTTTGAATCGAATAATCATTAACGTAATATGTTTTAATAAAAGATAAATTAAACAAAAAATCATTTATTGTTTTTTCAACCCAAAAATAATATTTTTTTTAAAAAAATTTTCAATTACATCAATATTAAACACACTAATTACTTTTGCCCTGAAATCAGCTGGAGTGGTATTTTCCATGGTTCGGTCTAACTTTTTATACTCTATCCCCTTAAAAGAATAACCTAATCCTTTCACCATGTTCATGAATCCAAGTGTCGCTGTATGCACTCTTTGCTTTAATCAAAGTCACAAAATTATAACATCTGCTGTACGTCTACCAAGAAAAGAAAGGAAAAGAAGAGAAAAACAGAGAGAAGCATGGGAGATTTGCAGGTCATTTGCGAGTTTTTAGACGAGTTCTCTGTTCACCATTTACATGTTAAGGTTAGAATTACGATCAGGTCACCGAATCTTCTGTCAAATTACACCCTGGTTTAATCAAGGCATGATATTCATTTTTTTTTTAAAAAAAAAAAATCCCACATACGATCATTAATTGCAAAACACATCGAGAGTAAGAAATATTGTTTTTAGTTGTTCTGAATTAGCGATTGAAATTAAGATGGCCTAACTTGTTTTGTTTTAGCTAATATTTTCCTTTTCTTTTTAGCTGATATATTCACATTGTTAATTTATTCTTTGTTATCAAGAATATCTCAATAGTTAAAGATTTTAAATTTTCACAAGATGAAATTAATATCAAGGAAAAGTACAAAGAAATCAATAGAAAAACAAATTCCTTAGATTTTATGGTACTACGTAAATCACAAAAATCTCATTGATTTTAAGGCATACAAAACAACATACCTTTTTTAATAAAAACTTTCAAAATTTTAAATTTATATAAACTCACGTTATTAAATAGAATAAGAAAAATAAGATTTAAATTTATGACCTTTTAATTTACAAGATTCTGATATTATATTAAAAAATTATCTTAACATAAAATTTTAAATTATTAGATAAAATATTTTTATATAATTCTTAAACATTGGTTATAGCCTCGTCTAAGCAATTTTGTAGAGCACAAACGAAACTAAACGGATTGATTGAATTATATATCGTCTTAAGTAGGACAGCATCATTAGTGACTTGAAATCGGGCTCTCGTTGGATCAAAATATAAATATGTTTGTTTTCTTCTCCATGGATTTTTAAGCCACATGAATGTTTTACATGATTAATTATATATATGTCCTCAATTGAGGACAAATCTTTGTCTCTCTTTTTTTTTTCCTCTCAAGTTCATCATAAGTGAATGATGAATGCATTGTGCAATACTAAATCATTGAATTAAGTTATTGTTTCCATGAAAGTGGGGGTATGCAAGCTTCACATACATTAATTAAGCAGCGCCACACACACACACACACATTCATAAGAAACGTAGATCTTCTTTATCATTTTTCCCTTAAAAAAGAAAAGAAAAGAAAAAAAGAAACAGGTAGGTAGGCTTGTGGCATGCAAGAATTCTTCAACACGCTAAATTGCTAACATGATTGCTTGAAAAAAATTCTCACTAAGTTGGCTAGCATTTTCAGATGATCTTTCTCGTTCATTCCACAGTGGTCAAACGGGTTAATCATAGATGTCAATGGCTAATGATGTAACGTCAAGACCATGTGGAAATATAGCAAATCTTTCGAAATAGTAGCAAGCCACATATGGTCAAAAGCTTTATTAGTTAACTTAAGTAGTGTTTATCACCTTTAGGGGTCTATCATTTCACCAAGTCAAAAACTGGCCGACCTTCCATTGATAAAAACATGATGTTGTCCTCGCCACCAAAACCCTAAGAGATTGATGGACAACGAAGAGAGGGTTCCTGAGTCTTGAAGAGATATCGCTTCAGAGCCTTAATTGGTGGAGCGTGCACAATATTAAAGGATTCCCTTGATGGATGGGAGAATTGGGTAGCTTTTGTTTCTGAGCTGACTCCAAATATTCCACCACTACAAACGCCAAAGTTAATCGTGGAATTTTGACCTTACGCCCTCCACAAAACTCCTCATGTGCAAATCCGCAATCACTTCCCTTACATGGAAAATTGTCCATGTTACTACCATCCTACTAGACATCGCCATTTTATGAGATACTTAGGACAACCTTACTAAATTCAAATGGGTTCCACCTACGAATCCCCTAGTCCAAAGTCAAAATTGTTCCTATCATTCGTAACCATCCAATATTAGACATAACTTAGTTGGAGTCCCATTCACCAAATCTATCTCCCATATGGAGAGCGTATCTTCATAGCAATCCTGGCAAGTTTTTCTTCTTCAAAGCCTTGGAGTGATCAGATAAAACTTTGAATATCTGTCCACCCTGGACTCTTTGACTCTCAAGATCGAAAGACCCTGCGAATAGACAAGACTGAAGTGGACATGGATAGCTGTTTCTATTTGGAAAAACCCTCAGGGAAATGACTGGTCAATTCTTGTTAGCTGAGTCTTTGATAAATGATTGGTGATATCATCACCGAGTTCAGCTCAGCAAACTTGGTTTTTTCAAATCTCTTCAGGATCTCGACTGACCTGTGCCGCTTGGAAAGAAATATACTGTTCTAATAAGTAACTAATAATTCAGCTCAATTGTCCTCTTCTCTTGACTGTATTTAGTCAGTAAGTTGAACTTTGAAAGTGATGAAGCGATGCCATTTTATTGAATCCTGGGTGTATGTGTATCATTTATGAGACGCACACATGTGGAGCAGCTTCCAATTTGAAAACGAAGGTTAAATGTATCGAGCCCGCAATGGTGACTTCAATTGAGGAGTGGGGAGGCCTAATTAAACTCTTAAAGTGTTTCGTGATCTTAAAAGACCCTATCCCTATATGGCTAGGGTGTCTGATGAACGGTACTCCCTACGGAGAACTTGAGGGCCTCCTTGGGGTTTGAATATATCTTCTTCCTTGTCTTTGAAAATAATGAAGAGACATCTATTTGGAACGTACTAGGTGTTTGAAACATCCAATTCGATAAGAGCTATACTTATTCGTTCAGGAGAAATCTAATAATTGAGGTCATTACTCAGTCGATGATTCATTAAAGTTAATATAAAAAACTTTATCCAAAAAACATGTGTTGAAGTTAGTATAAAAAGAAACAAATATGTGATTATCACACGCACAAACTGATTATTGTTTAGAAAAAAGAGGAAAGAAAATCAAGTTTGCTTAAGAGTTATGAAAAATAGAGACTTATGAATCACAAAAAAATAACATAATTAGTTTTTTATGTTAGTTGTAAATGTAAGAAGTATTAAAACAAAAATTAAAATGGCTCAGAGTTTTACTATAGTATATGAGAAATCATTGTAGATTCAAACAATATAATAATGATTTTGTCATTCATTATTCTTAACAATTGCCTTGGTATTTAGAACAAATTTGTATTTTCAAAGGGATTCAAATATTATTTGTGGATTAATCAAAAATAAATTTGTCATTTAACTTTAAAATGTATAATAAAAATACTCTTTTACCCTTGAAATCTATAGAGAGAGAAAAAAGGTTTTCTACTAAAGTTTTTTTGTCCTTTTTCTTTTTAATTTGCCCAGTAAAATAATGCTTATACGCTTGAGTGCTAAAAAAAATAGCCTTGCAAGGAGGAGTTTATTTGCCTTTGCATTCTTTTTGTATATTAAAATTACATAGTTAACTTTTAACTTTTCAGATTCAAATAATGACTTCTAAGGGTGTTTTTATCATTGCATCATAGTTGTTTTGTACTAATGGTATGCTATTAGACTTTTTTTTTTTTTTTTGTAATTCACCTTATTAAAATATTAATAAATCGGTAAAATATACTGACATGTCATCGCATCAAAGTTCTCCATGGTATTCCAGAGACACATGTGGACGGTTACGATGGCAAAAAAAGCCTGATCATCGTCTTATTTGATGCACAAGGACATGACGCACCTGTTGGGGTGGCACATTTACCAAAGCAAGCGGCGGTTCGGGAACGATAAGTTTTTTTCTCCTGCTTTTCATTTCTCTCTCTTGGGACTTGGTTTTTGTGCCAAACCTTTAAAAATTTAGTTGTGTCCTCCATTTTGTATTTATTTTGGGTTTGATCTTTTAATTTCTATTTGCTTTGATTTTAATGCTTTTTAAAGTTTATTTTTTAAAATTTCATCCCTCTTTTAATTTCTATTTGCTTTGATTTTAATGCTTCTTAAAGTTTATTTTTTAAAATTTCATTCCTCTCCACATTTAATTTAATTTGTTTTTGTTTACAATATGGTTCTCATTATTTTAATTGCTATTTTTTCATCCTTTGCATTTATTTTATTTTTTTGATTTTGTCTTTTAGAATTTTAATTCATTTTTTTAATTCCAGTCCTTATTTTTTTCATTACTCCTTTTCTATCCTTTTCTTCATTTATTTTATTTCAATTTAGTTCCTAATTAGTTTCTTTCAATTATTTTTGGTGCAAGATTTGGTTCTCATTGTTTAATTTTTTTTAATTAAATATTTTACTTTGTAATTATTTCTGCTTTTCACTGGGTTGAATTAATGGTTTTGCATTGAAGAATCCAAGAGAGGATGCTTATCAATTTCAAATGAGATTTATCTCTCTAATGACATGTGCTCCAAGACATAAATTGAGAAAGATAAAATGAAAATGATTTTCTATGCTTCGACTATAGGATTCATCATATATGTGATGTAATATATAAGACTAGGTAACATTATGCTTTGAGTATGTCGAGTAAATATAAATATAATCCAGGGGAGGGTCATTAGAAAATATTTAAAAATATTCTTAAGTATTTAGAAATGACTAAAAAGTATTTCTGGTCTATGAAAAAAATGAATTGGTAGTTCATTGTTATTCAAATACTAATTTTCAATCATATATTAATGATAACAAATCTCATTTTGAATATATTTTCCTAATATTATTAGTCTAGTAGCTATGTATTGTAATAACAATAGTTATAGCATAAGTAAAGAAACTAAGATCTCATTAACAATTCAAACATGTGCTTAGATGATACCATCTAATTAGAAAAATTATACAAAGAAAAGATGTAAAGATAGAACTTGTAGATATGAAAGAGAATCTTGCAGTTCCTCTCCCTAAGACATTGTTCCAATAGAAGAACAATTGTCATATGAAGCAATGTAGTATTAAATACATGAGTGATTAACTTTGATTCAAGTAAAAGACTCTTATTGTATATGTCTTTATAGCCAATCGAGTAATTACATGTGATATTGACTTTATTCATGCAAAAAATATATTTTAATTTATAAAAGCATTCTTTATTTTTAATATTCATTTAAGTTTGATTAATGAGTTTAGAGTAAGAATAAAGTTCTTAGGTCAACAATATTTTATACAAAAAATTATAAAGTGGTTATAATTAAGAGGATTTTTATTGTATCAAAGCATTATTCCTAAATATTCTTGATCAATTCTTTATTAAGACTAGACATTAATAAGAATTGACAAGATCATTACATGTCATGTTTTTTTTTTTTCATTTATGAAAAGGAAGCAACTATTTTTATAACTATTTTTATAAGTTGAGGCATGAGAGATTCTTGAAATTCATATATATATGGTTGTTACATGTCAAGTATGTAGAACTTATCTATATGATAATTTTATATGGAGAGATTACTTATGTCTATGAAAAGGTTTCCATGAGAACTGTGTAAGTAATCCTTAGACTCAAGATTATCAAATTATCTTATATAAAGAATATTGTTATATTTTGATCCTAACTATACATTGCCTTAATTAAGAGTAACAAATGAGCATATTTTATATATAACATAAAATATATAAAGATATTTTAGTGATTAAGAAAAGATTCATCATCTTAGCTGAATTAAAGAAACAATTCCACATATTCTTAAATAATATTGATTATGAGGTTTTTATATAAGGTGGAAAAGATTTGAAAGAAACTCCACAAGATTTAAAAAGGATTTTAAATTTTATTCAAAAAATCAATGATCACGGTGTTAAGAGAAAACATGATATGATAGAGTATCCACATTTCATGCTTAAATGTTCAAATCAAAACTTTTTTTAAAAAGAGACTACAATTCTAAACCTACAAAAATCAAGTAAGGATTTGAAGAGATATTTCATAATAATTGTCTTGAAATAAAATATGTGATATTTTACAAAGGACAAAGTGATATTTTATCATTAATAAGAATATTAAATTTTTTCTATAAATATAATGTTATGCCTTATATTTATTTCGAGATGAGTTTAAAATAAAGAAATAAGAACAATAGATAAAAGAAAAAAATGCTAGAACTAAAGGCATAATAATCTTTCTCTTTTTAAGAGATCTTTCATCATATAAAACATGTGGATTGTTATTAGATGTTAGATAATTAGATGATTTATGATTTGTGACAACTCAACATTAAAAAATTGATCAAACCCTATAAAAAAGAATTGATCTTTAGACAATCTTTGTTTCCATTATGTTCATGTCTTTCAAGAAATTCAATGTAAAGAACTATTACCCATTTTCTCTTTGAGCCAATATAAATTTAAATGGTCATTATAGAGTTTGGAAGGTAATATAACACGGATTCAGGCTTACGTGAGGTATAACTGGGAAATTTTATTGGGTACAAGGAGTAATTAGTGGCATCCTATTAATTAGAGGTGTTTATGGATATAATTGGGTCGAGTTTGAGTTCATAATTATATCTAACTCAACTTCTAATATTTTACAAAATTATAAACCTGACCACTTCAGTTTTTTTTTTTTTACATAATCATGTTGGATATATTAGGTTGGGCTAAGTTCCTTTGAATATTATAGATATTCATGAGTTAAGCTTATATTTTAAATTTTTATGTGTTCGACTTAATTAGAACTAAGATTTGGGCTCAATAAATTAGCATAAAACTTGTTATAATTTGTAACAAATAATTTAGGTTTAACATATCAATCGACTAAAATGAAATAATCAATTGCCAAAAAAAGGACATAATATATAAGAACAAATCAAGTTGGTTGTTATGGGGTATATAGGTTGGGTTGGATTAATCGAGTTTCAAAAATCTTTATTTATCACTTAACCTATGATATTTATTTTTTAGATTTTTTGACCCAATATTATCTATAATATCCACATTATCTGATTTTAATTGGTCAGGTTGGGTTAGATAAATATTATAAATGGGCTGGTTTTTTTTTTACTATCTTTACTAATAGTTATTCACTGAGATATATCTACTTTAAAGAAAGATATAGATATAAGAAGGAGAGAGAAATTTTAAGTGAATATATTTTTATTATTTTTTGATACGTCATGGATTTTATTATCTCTTATATACTTGTGTGTGTACCTTTTTTCAAAGTAGATTCCAATAAGTAATTATAAGGATACCACTAGTTACTCATTATACACAGTAAATTTTTTTCAGGTATAGCCATGGAAGAAGGTAATTTAAGCTTGATGATTATCCAAAATTAGATTTGATATTTTTTTTTAAAAAAATTCAAATACAACGGAAGTCCAATAATAAACACATCATAAAACTAAAGCTAATACTTGCATTTTTTTTCGTAGGGTATTTAGCTACACAATAAGAAATTGTCATTCAATTATTTTATCATCGTTCCATCATTCCTAAGATTTGAACCTGAATTAATACAAGTTTAATTCGGTAGGACGTCCACTTGAAAACAAACACCAAGCAATTTCATTAGCCATGACTACTTAAATCTGTGTGTTTTTGTCAATTGTTGGGGTTACATCAATACACGAGAGTGCATGAATTTAAAATCAAAACCCAAAGAAATAGACTCGGCCTTGATTTCTTGATTTATTTAATGCTAGGGAAATGGGAAAAAGGTGAGGGAATAAAGAAGAAAAAGGGTAAAAGAGGGCTTGAAAGGACTCCTCGACAAACAAAAAGGACCGAATTGAAATCTCCTTTATGAATGGGCAGGGACAGTTTTGCAGCAACTTGAAAGTGCCTCTAGAAAACGTGAATGAACGCACCCTGTGTAATTAATAATGCATCTCTGCGTCACGAATGTGTAGCTCTAAAAAATTAAAATAATAATAATGAAAGTGATGAACAAATAACTTCATTTTCAATCGATCAAGCCAACACCTTTACACATAAAAAAATAAATTCTCGAGGCCAAAAGAGGCAGAAGGGGACCATACACTCGAGAGAGATTTCACACTATATGGTACCAACTTGGTTATATAATATTTATGAAACTATTGTTTCGCGCCTTAGAGATAAGAGTGAAAGCATTAATTTGATCTTAATATTCTTTCCTAATGCGGCATCCTAGAGTATTATTCCTTCACTTAAGAATGCCGCTATCCCCTTATGGCAATATTTCGATGGAATATTCATGATTATTACCTCTAATATTTTAATAAAAGAGGAGCCAATGTTCTGTAATTCGGTCCGACCACATGATTCCGGCAAGCCATGCAAGCTATTGGCCAGATAGCTATGCAATCCAATTTATAAAGAAAAACCATTAATAATAATAAAAAAATAAAATAAAGTGGAAGCAAACAACAAGGCAGGATTTAATAACGTGTGGTGCCCTCTTGACCACAGCCATTAACTTAGGTTGAACACCGATTGGAAGGTGGGTTGGTTAGGCTCACTTTACAGTTTGAAAAAAAGATCCGATATCTACAGGCCGATTCGGCTTTAAACGAGGTAGGCGTTAACGTCGGTTAGTGGACCAACTTCAATTTTGATTTTTCTCAAAAAACCTACGTTATTTTAATTAAAAAAATAAATCAATCTTTTTTTTTTTTTACTGACTTAACTCTCGTCAAGCTAGCCTTGTAACACTGTTGAAAACCTTTTAAATCCCTCGTTGAGAAAATAATAATTTTAAATTTGATTCAAACTAATTGTAAAGATGTTTGAGTGAGAGTTTTCTTCCGTGATAAATTAAAAGTCTCTTGTATGTAATTATATACGGTGAAGTAAATCGGTATATAAACTAGCTTTTCTGGGAACTCATTAATTTGATGACAAAAATAATTATTGTATTTACAAAAATATAAGAGTGAACAAATTAATTTATGAGCAGAGATTTCAATAAATATAAGTGTGTACAATGAAAATTAAGTATTTTGTAACAATACATGAAGAAACAATTTCAATTGATGCAACTTTAATAATCGTGAAAATTTAGCTAGAAAATAAATCCACATCAATATCACATTAATGTTGGTATAAAACTTTTCAAGTCCACACCAATATCATATTGATGGATTAATGTTAGCAATGCAACTTACATTAAAAAATACTATACTTCAAAGATTATGCTAATATAGATTTAATGATACCAATAAATGCTGCAACCAATGGACAAGAAATACATCAATGAAGTTATAATCTTTTGTTATTATCGCACTCTCTTGTGCGGTATTGATAGTAATTTTTGTTTATTTATTTTATATGATAATGAAAATAATTTATAAAACAGAAAAAATAAATTAAATGAGATGGACATGTCCATTCATCGGGCTCGGGATGGAGTAAAAAATTCAAAAATAAACATAATTTTAATAATTGTGTAGAAATATGGTGTTTTTTTATTTATAGATGATTTTTAAGAGTATATTTGTATAAAAATATACTAAATTAATGTGCTTTTTAATATTTTTTTTATTCATTTTTATATATTAATATATTAAAAAAAATTATTATTATTATTTTAAAAAATTTAGTATAGACTACCGGACGCGCACTCGATCAGTTGTGCCTGGGGCATGATGGGCAGCTAATGGCTACCTAACTAAGAGTACTGAGCTACAGAGAGTGTGAAGATGGTCTTTGGACAGAGGTTGTGTAATGTAAATAAACTCTTTTCATGGAAGCTAGAGAGAGAGAGAGAGAGAGAGAGAGAGAGAGAGAGAGAGAGAGAATAAAAGGAAAAGGTGAAGAGTGAAAAGACAAGTCAAACGTCAAATCGAGGGTCTTGAAATCATAAGACAGTCAGTGGATGTGTTGTCAATCAATATGATTTTGTTGCTCGATAATAATAATTATTTTTATTTTTATTTATTTTTCTTTTCGAATTTTTATTAATAATAATATCAAAGCAAAACAAAAGGGGCAAAACAACAGCTACCTTCTTCTACTTTACTCCCCCTTTGCTTTCTTTTGCCTACCGCACAACGCCGAGTCATTAATCATTATAAAGAGTTTCTTCGAGACTGCGTTTCCAACTGTATTTTTACGTGTTTTAATAATATATTTGATTAAAAAAAAATTTAGATTAATGATTTTTTTCTTAATTTCCTTCATGATTTTGAATTGATAATATAAAAAATAAGAAAATAAAAAACAGACACCACAGTAAACATTAGGAGTGCTTTTAAAAAAAATAATTTTTTTTTCTTTTTATTTTATAGTAATTTTTTAAAATTATTTTAATACATTAAATTTAAATAAAAAATAATATTAAAAAAATAACCATTACTATAATACCAAACAATTCCACAAACAGACGAACAGATAGTATACAAAACAAGCACTCTTTAGGCTGTGCACGTGCCGGGTCTTGTCTCACGTGCAGGAGGACGGGCCCCTGCCCCTTCAAAATATTATTAATTAAACTTGATTATGTTGGGCACTAGTCCCAATATTTATGAACATGAACCCTCAAGTCCCGGCCGACACGGTTTCCAAAGAGCCCAATTTCCAGCCCCCCACACGCACCCTCTTAATTCCATGTTTTTGAAGTCCACATTTTACATCGATGTAGCTACAAGGATGGAGCACATGCCACTTCTTCAATTATTTTCTATCGTTTTCATTTCTTGTCCATCTTTCTTATTTACGGGTCCTTGTCACCAATACGTTCTTGTGTTGATTTTTCTTCTTTTATTTTTATTTTTATTTTATTTCCATATAGTAGTGGTGGTGACAATGTAATGATGGTGTTTAGAGCATGTGGTTGGTAAATAAAAAAAAATTGAGGACAAACTTTTCCCTACTAACTTTGAGGTTACCTTTCTTAGGTATCATTATTAATATTCACTTTTTAGCCTGGTTTGTTTAATGTTCATTCACCTTGTCTTCTATAAAATACATTACAGTATCTTGCTGCTCCTGCCTCTTCCCCTCATGGGGCTACCTTTTGTAACAAAAATATTGTAATTTAATTAAGTATATATAATTAGTAATTAGGTTAATTTCCTTACTCTTCTGCCATCATTAATAATTCGATGCTTTGTAGAAAAAAGGTTATGCAGCTGGTACGTGCAACACCACCAGGATAATGCCCCTTTCATGTAATAAATATTTAGTTTCTTACTTCTTAAAATGGGCAAAGAGTGAGTATTTGGAACAGTTAATTGGTTATTATGTAATCTAATTGGGATTGATTTTGGATAATGGATTATTAATGTGGATTCTTGTCATGTCTCTGCTAACATCAACAGACTGCGCGCAGGGATCTATGGTTTCCCCCAAGAGTTTTGACAAGAAAAATTAAAAAAATAAAATAAAATTCAGTGTTAGTTGGCCTTTAAGAAAATACAGGAACAGATTCTTTTTGAAGTTATAACTTTTGTCTTTTGTGGATAAAAAATAAGATATCAAAAAATCCAAATAATAATAACAATTGAAAATCAACAAATGATTTCTATCTATATGTTTATTTATATATCGAGAAATTTAAACTATTTAAATGCTTGATGTGCAGAGAGCATTTTGTAGCCCTTGATCTGCATTTCCAGTCCAAGATCATACTGCGAAAGTGCACATCTTAAGGCCTCGTGTAGTGAAGATATCACAAGTATTTTTGACGAGCATACTCTTTTCTTACTTTCTTTTTTCCCTCTTGATAAATATTTTTATTTTACAAGTTGAGTTTATATAATCTAGAGATTGGTCACAAAGGGCCAAAAATACGAAGTCATGTATGTATGTATTCTGAATGAAGTACGGTTTAAGGCAAATTATACTGTTAAAGAAGAAAATAAAAAGGAATAGGGAATAGAAAAGGCCTTGATCCCAGTCAAAATAAAGGGGGGTAAACTCATCGCATCTTGACCACAAAAGTAAGAATTTAATTTTTCTTATGATTCCTTGTCACTCTCTATGTATTATATTAATTCCTAAGTATGTTTAGCGCTTTTACATCTATTTTTTATATTATAAGGGTCTTTTACATCTATTTTTTATATTATAAGGGTAATTTATTATTGAGGGATTTCGAATCAATTGAACTTCAAAGTTTTTATCAATAAATTTGAAGTTCAAATTCTAAAAAAAAAAAAGTGAGATTTAGAAATATTAAGAAAGTATATCCTATTATATGGTTTATGGTTCGTTCAATAAAAAAAGAAATATTAAACAAAAAATCACTTAAACAAAATACTTATGAAGGTAAGCTATGCTACTATGTCATTGACTCTTATATATATATATATATATATATATATATTTTCAATGACAAATGATATTTCTAAATTAATTTATGTGTTAATCAAGAATATTTTTTTTTCTGAATAAGTTCAAAAATACTTCATTAGCATCTATTCAAAGAAATTTAATAATTTTTTTATGATACTTATTAGCTCAATTCCTTGAAGTTACTCTTACATTTTTTTATGACTTAAGCATACTTAAAAGAGATTTTAAAAGTCTCTAATTACAATTAAACTAATTGCTGCTCCTTCCTCAACCAGAGACAAACAAAGTGATGTGTAAAAAATAGATGAATGAACATGGTCCCATCACTACAATAGTCAACACCCTTATTTAAGTCATAAGAATATATATATATATTATTTTGCATTTGCGTGTAGTTTGTGCTCAGAAAACTACATGTACTCGTACGTCCACATAATTATTTTAAGTGTATATCATAAGCAGTAAATCTCTCTCAATAATTAAATATTAATAATTCTAATAAATCCCATCATTATTATTTATTTTTCACCCCTTTTTTTTAAAACCTCAGCCGCCCAGAATAGCCATTCATATTGCCCCCCCCCCCCTCTCTCCATCGAGAGAGAAAAGAATCTCTTTCTTTCTCTTTCACAAATATACAGTAACACACTAACCCCATCATCATCCTTAGCAAGAACACAGGAAAAAAATGAAGTCTTCCTATCTTCTCTACCTCTTGTTAACTGTCCTTCAGCCTTCACTCTCTCTTCTTTCTTTCTTGCTCTTTATTATATAATTATATATATATAGAGAGATAGGACGAGGCAACCCTAGCTAGTAAACAAAACCATATATTTGTTCATTTTGAAGACATGACTCTTGAAGACTCTCTAAGAACCCTGTCTTTAGACTACCTTAATCTTCTAATCAATGGCCAAGCTTTCTCTGATGTAACTTTCAGCGTAGAGGGTCGGTTAGTTCATGCTCACAGGTGTATTTTAGCAGCAAGAAGTTTGTTTTTCAGGAAGTATTTTTGTGGACCTGACCCACCATCCGGGTTAGACCCATCTGGATCAAGGATAAACCTGGTTGGATCACCAGGTTCAAGGTCTAATGTGATACCAGTTAACTCTGTGGGGTATGAAGTGTTCTTGTTGCTGTTACAGTTCTTGTATAGTGGACAAGTCTCTATTGTTCCACAAAAACATGAGCCAAGGCCTAATTGTGGCGAGAGAGGGTGTTGGCATACACATTGCACCTCAGCCGTTGATCTTGCTCTTGACACTCTTGCGGCCGCTAGATACTTTGGTGTTGAACAGCTTGCAATGCTCACTCAGGTCTTTCTTCCTTGTAGTCAGTCATATATAGCAGCTCGTTATGATCATTTCAAGATTTTCTTTCTCTCTTCGCTTCTTCTCCCTTTGTCTCCTCTCTTTTCTCTCAAAATCTTGATGAGTGTGTAGAGTAGTACTCTTATGTTTTTTCTTTGGTTTTGGTTTTTGGGAAGTGGGAAGGCGTTTTTGTGTTGGGTTTTTTATTTTCTTTTTTCCTTTTGTTGTGAGGGAGATTTTACTATCCCATGAACAAGTGGCTGAGGGGTTGTGTCTTGTGTGATATTTCAATTGGTTTCTACCTAGCTAACGTTCATGTTCATCTCAAGCAGTTGCAGTTGAGTTTGATCCCACACTCATTTATAGTGCTTTATATTCAAGCACTAAGTCACTTGCCATTTTCTTTTGTAGTTGGAGATGGTAATTCAATAATTGTTTCAATTTTCTCTTAACAGTTTTTGTGGGCTTTTCTTCTACTTTTCATCTCATTAACTTCTGTTCTTTCTGCTGTTGATATATAGTTATCAAACACTATAGCACTATTTTCATTTAAGTCAAATGTTGATTTTGTCCATGTTAGATAAGTGTTTTTTCTTGATTTCATGTATCATTTTTGGTTGCTGGAGTTGAGATTTTCAATCTTTGTGCTGTACATATAGCCTCGACTTTCTAAATTTAGTTCTTCATCTCCAGTCTTGTCTTCCACAGTATGCTCACCAAATTTATGCCAAACAAGCACTTTCCCCATTTGGGTATAAGATTGTGAAAAAGAGATGGACAGGATAAACAAAATTTTTACATGAAACATCCCATCATACTCCAAAACAGGATGGACTCAATGCAATTGATCGTAAAGAAAATTTTTCCGTTTGCAGCTAAATCCATTTACCAATGCTAATTATTATTCCCTTGTTTTCTGTTCCTCAGAAGCAATTGGCTAGCATGGTAGATAAGGCCTCAATTGAGGATGTGATGAAGGTTCTTATAGCTTCAAGAAGGCAAGATATGCACCAACTTTGGAATACTTGCTCCCATCTTGTGGCCAAATCAGGCCTACCACCAGAAGTCCTAGCTAAACACCTTCCAATTGATGTTGTGGCCAAAATTGAAGAACTACGACTCAAATCATCCATTGCTCGTAGATCATTAATGCCTCACCATCACCACCATCTCCACGATCTCACTGCAGCTGCTGATCTTGAGGACCAAAAAATTCGAGGAATGAAAAGGGCGTTAGACTCATCTGATGTTGAACTAGTTAAGCTTATGGTAATGGGAGAAGGCCTCAATCTCAATGAAGCATTGGCTTTGCATTATGCTGTTGAGAATTGTAGCCGAGAAGTGGTCAAAGCCTTGCTTGAACTCGGTGCAGCTGATGTTAACTATCCGGCAGGACCCGCAGGGAAAACCCCACTTCACATTGCAGCAGAAATGGTGTCACCGGATATGGTCTCAGTACTTCTTGATCACCATGCTGACCCTAATGTTAGAACCGTCGATGGAATCACCCCTCTTGACATTCTTAGAACACTAACCTCAGATTTCTTGTTCAAGGGGGCAGTCCCGGGTCTAGTTCACATTGAGCCCAACAAGCTTAGGCTGTGTCTTGAGCTTGTCCAATCCGCAGCTTCGGTTCTTTCACGTGAAGAAGGGAATGTGAATGCAACTACTTCAAATCCTATTTATCCACCAATGAGTGATGAACATAATAGTAGCCATAGCAGCCAGAGAGACCATCATGCAATGAGTCGACATGATCCAACAATGTACCGCCATCACTCTCATGACTTCTAGTTCAAGCCTACCTAAGCTCTCTCTTTATAATTATATAGCAATGATGGAGGATCAGGAGAGTTAGACAAGTAAAATGCTTCATGAAAGTTCATGAAGATTATTATTGGATTATATTTATATAACCCCCCCCCCCTCTTGTCATCAATCTTCAATCACTTCTTTCACTTGTTGCCTTTTGTTTTTTGTTCTCTTTTTCTCTCTGTTCTGTTTGGGGTGTTTCTTTTGGTTTTTGTAGGCTTTCAATGATTCATCATATGAGAAGTGCAGTTTCATTGGAGATGGGATACATCTTTTCTGATCTCATGGGGATGAGAGACAAGGAGAATCTGAGTTTTTGCTCTCTTGAGGAGAAAGAGACGCAGGTCAATCTTTTCAAACCTGGCCTGTCAACTCCTTTGTATTTATTGATAGTATCTAATATCATCGCCTATTTATTGTGCCCTTTTATTTTCTTGTTTCCTCCAACCCCCCTTCCCATCACCTAAACATGACATTATATATATATATATATACACAATAAGAGTAATTTAAAATATAGCTAGGAAACGTAAATTACAAGGGAGATTTTGGTGTCTAATACTGATGGTGGGGTTTCTTTAGTTCATCATAGGCTTTGTTTGGACTTGGATGATATATATTATAATGGGGGAAATGAGCTGTCTCTTTTCTCTTTCACGTTTCTTTTCTAAGCATTCATGGGCTTTTGAGAAAGCTTGATTGGATGCAGTTTTGTCTTAATTAATATTTAGAAGAAAATCATGTGGTCATGTACAATTTGATTGATTGTCCTCCCATCGAGTGTGACTACACAGGACAGCTTAATATATTCGTATTATCTAATTGAGGATTCCCTTCAGGTAATCCTCTTTTTTGCCCCCCTTGCCGTATTTGATCTCTTGTAGTAACTCCTAGAGACTTACAGCTAAAACCCTAGATGGTTTTTATATACTAGCTAGTTTCTAAACTAATGGGTATGTTGTTCCCTTGCTGATCACCCTTGACGTCTACTGTATTTGCTTGCAATCTTGGGATTCCTTCAGCCCCTCCCCTTTTTTTAAGCCAGTTGCATGCTATAAACCTTGTGCTTACTTCATTGCCAGACCTCCCTCTTTTGAATGCTGTCCATTGCTTATTTCAAAGTTATTTCTTATATTCAAGTGTTCTTTGATGTGGAATTTGTCATAAAAGTTAAAATCAGCACTTGTTAGCCACTCATTATTCTTTGTTGGAATAGTCAAAAATCAAAATGCATGTTTCCCAGCCAATGAAACTTCATGCCTGTTCTAGCACTCAAGAGTTTTACCCCCCAATTAGGGATTTTCGTACATGAATCGACCATGTGATGGAACGTTGTAGAAAAGCAGAATTTTCTGCAATCTTCTTTCCCCTACTTTAAATTTGCCTTTCATAATGTTGTGGCAACATGTGCATGGTATATTCTAGCATCTCAGTGGTCTCAAAGGTCAGCTTGATTTTGCTAGTAGATTTTGATATTCTGAGGCAACGTCATGAACATTATCTGCTTTCAACTTGCTCATAATGATAAGTTTTTGAGTGGCTCATCTTTTATTTGTAGAAGACCTGATAACATTCTTTTCTTAGTTTAATTGGAGATGACCTAGCTACTACGTGAGTGACTTAATATATTTAGATAGATAGCCCTAATGAAATTATGTGGAATTGTGAAGAAAATATTTGAGCATCAGGAAGGGGGCATGCATGGTGAAACATTAAATGTGAATTTATTCAAACAGGAAAATAGGCAAAGCAATCTCCTGCCAAAGTTCTTCTGTTTTGCGTGTTTGCTGAAAGTGTCATAACAATTTGTTGACCGATACGCAAGTCCCGTCCCTAGGTTTTTTTTTTTTTTAGCATTTGTCAAGAGAAATGATATTGGATTCAAATGGATAGAAATGTGAGATGTCAAGGGTATATAATATTCTTATGTTTGCCATGGAAGGGGTCGTCAGATTTTTATTGAAATCTGAGTCTCAAAAAAAGGCATCTTGGGGCAATAGAGATTATCTTCGCCTTCTTGCCTTTTACACTCACAGCAGAAAATTCGAATGTATAGCCTTTAGCCATTCTATCGCAAGTACACTATCAATTCCCACATTTGTTTATACAGAATTCTAGGATGATATAATATTTTGAGCATAGCATTTTGCTATTAGCATCAAAGGGTTGACAATTGAATCTTTCTTCTTATTAGACGAAAATTAGAGTGTCTTGGTTGCTTCTTGTTTCATTTGAAATCCATAGTTAATTTACTCTAATTCATTTAATTTTTTTTTTTTTTAAGACAACGTATGCATCTCTTCCCTAGTTCAATCTAGTTTCCCATTATTTTTATGAGGCTGGCTCTAGCTCGGACTTGGATTCATATGATATCGATTATCAAGGCTTATGAAATTAGGTTTTCCGTTTTCTTATATCAAAAAAAAAAAAAAAAAACGAAGAAGAGAGACCCGTAGTCAACATGGCAGATCAAAATCTTGTTGATCAAATATTTATCTTTACAGACCTAAAGTGTTGAATATATGTTACCACATACATGTTCATGGGAATAAGGAATGATTCACCTTTAAATGTCAACTTATTATCTTCATGGATTTAATTAAAATCATCATTGTATTTGTTATTAGGTCGAGCCTGTCTTGAATTCTTGTCTAATTTTATGTAATATTAAGAAAATAAACTGAACTAACTAATTAGATCTCTCATTGCTTTGTTTTTTTTGTCTTTTCAGGATCCCCTTGTATTCTTTCTTATTTTTTAGTTTCATTTACTTAATGTGAAAAAAGATTAAGAAGAATATCATGCCAAATAGTCTTAGAGAGAATCTTCATGAGGTTTGAATGCATTGATTATGGCTCACACAAAACATTATTGATATTCTGTCGGGTTTAGCAGGACCCGATTGTAAGGATTGTCATATGAAACATTGGAGTGAGGATCGATGTTTTTCATATTCAAATGTTGATGAACATACGAATGGCAGCAAGGGTGTGCTCTCTCCTTGGTTACCGGGAACTCATGGCAGAGTTCATTTCATTAATGGTTCATATATCGATGTAAAAAGTCTGGTTTTGATTGGACTCAAGAGATCCTCACCAATAAAAGTTGGCCCCAAAAAACTATTTCTTTTTTTAAAAAACAAAAAAACATAAGTCTTATTAAATTGGGAGTAAATGACCGATTCATTGCTACGTGCATAACCATAGCATGAATAGAGAGATGAGTTTATAATCAGTATGATGTTAATTACTCATCGATACTAGTTTACTTTTAGCATTAATTTGTTTTTCTTTTTTATGCAAATGTTATTTATAAACCACGATTTGAATTTAATTAATCTTTAATTCCACATCTTCAACTATGATTATTCTTAAGAAACAAAATTCCCTATGCGATGGCATGTGGTGTCCAAATTTAATAGATAATCAACCTAAATATCCTCTTAGTGGAAGATAAAATAAGAATAAATAAATAAAAAAAGAAAAAGATACAATTTACTATTTATCCACTTTCAACACAAATGTGATATATAACGGAAACTGTTTAGAAATATGATTGTGATTATTTTTTAAAGTATTTTTTATGCTGAAATATATTAAAATAATTTTTTTTTTAAATTATCTTTTAGATTAGCGCATCAAAATGATTCAAAAAATATATAAAAAATTAATTTTTAACAAAAAATATTAATTTTTTTATGAAGTTTGATGTCTTAAGCTCACATATTTCTTTCAACCAATCTTGACTTTATTTTTAATAGGCTAATATTGCTTCTTATTAACTCTTTGCAGCCGGTTAGGTAATTTACTTCACACTCTTTACTCCAATCGAAGTAAAAATAAAAATAAACTGTTAATTTTTCTCCTAAAAAAAAAAACAAGAGGCAAAAATAATTTTATTTTTTTTATGTTTCAGGTCATTGTAGGAATCGAAGCACAGAGATAGAGAGATATGGAAAGCAGGCGGGTAAAACAATTCAATTCAAATTGGTTTAATTTGATTGATTGATGTTAATAGAAGTCTTTACTTGTACGAGTGAAATTCATTTTGAGAATCAGTGCTCACCAGGTCTCTTTCCTTTTCAGCTGAAAATGAAATGAATTTTCTGGCTCTGGTTGGTGAAATTACTTGTTCTTAATTTAGGTACTATATGTACTTCTTACTTTGTGAATACGCACTGTTTTTTTTTTTTTCTTCATCACGAGAATAAATACTACTAATTTTGACAATATTTTCTTAAAGTAAGGAACCCATCATGGATGGACAGGCACTAGTTCTATAAGAATGCTACGAAATTACGGTTGGTAGATCATGAGCCAAAATTCAAATACAAGTTGTTGATTGGGTGTTTGGAATTATGTTTTTTAAAAAATTAAAAGTTTATGTTTAGCTTCAAATTATTATTTTTTTTTGTATATTTTTAAATTGTATTGATATGCTGATATAAAAAAAATTTAAAATTTAAAAATATATTATTTTAATATATTTTTAATTAAAAAATATTTTAAACAGCAACCTTGTTAAATATAAAATTGTGTTCCATGATACTTGAATCTTAAAGGGGCGTGCATTTATTGCATAATATAAACAGTTTTTTTTTTCAAATAGAATTCTCTGTTTTAACTTTATTTAACTTTGAAAATGAATATTTAGCTTGAGAAAATACAGTATTTGGATCTAATTATTATATGAACCTAATTCATTGTCTAGGGTTATGGACCAAATAAATAAAATTATTTTATTTTATCAATATCATTGTGCCATTAAATGTGGTTTATATAAATTTTATTGAAGATAGTAGGTGAACTAGTTTCGCCTACTAATTTCTCTACAAGAAAGGTTATTTTCTATGCAAATTAATTCTTGAATAAATAATCTTCTTCTCTCCCCATATTTTTTTAATAGGTTCCCAAAACCACTCCATTTCAGCATGTATATATGTTTTTGTGGTTCAACATGATCACCTCCAACGTAGACATTAACACGAAGCAATTATTGAAAACTGACAAATGTTTGCTCATCATAGATGTTGAGTATCGTATATGGATTTGGCGTAAGCCATGGTTACTCTCATTGTCAATGAAAACACCTTTCCTTTATGTCAATTCTTCTAGCTAGCTAGCTAGCTAGCTATAATCTTCCTGAATTATTCTCGAATCGATAGAAAACAAAAAATAATGTTATACAAGACATCGGGGATTAGAAAGAAAACAATTGGCATAAAACGCAGAGGAATTTATTTAAGGTTTTTAAAAAATAAATAAAAGAAGAAGAAGAAGAAGAAGAAGAAGAAAAGAATTCCATTTTGTTGAAAAGCAAATGGAGACTTTTCTGTTTCTGTTACCATTCATCTAAATTCTCCTCTCCTTTCCTCTTCCACTCCTCTCTCTGAAGCTCTGTGAGCAAACCACCTGGTTTTAAAACCAGCTTTATTGATTGTTTTATGTGCTCAAGTTGATGGATCCAAAGAAAACAATATGATCTAATTAGATGCCTACCATGCATCTTAATTAGAGTTCATAAAGGGAAAACAATAGGATCATAAGCAAGCTGGTAGGAAATTATGGGTACGGGTTTATGTACTCAAAGAAAGCAATAATGATGCATAAAAGTTCAAGAATAAGAAGAAAATATACAGTGATTAAACAGTGTATTAAGTTTCCTAAGGTCCCATTTGCTAGCTCAACAATCATGGTAAACAATATTCTGATTCAAGTTCTGTGGCAGTTTTTTGAGTTCTTTTAAGGGAAATCTCTGCGAAATTATGTCATTCTCTATGTTAAATTGATGAAAAGAATTTAATTGAAAGCAAATGTTGGAGGATTAATGATGACTGAACAAAAAGTTGTCAGTATAGACCAATAAAACAATAGTCAAGCATGTAACATATTGCACTTATTTATAGTGGCCATGAAAAACTTTTAATAGTTGAATTATTTTTTCTTTAGATATCAGTAAGTTTCGACACATCAAATCATGGGTAAATACTTTTAATTTGATTTTAGATATGAACGGGTGATCTTGATCACTTAGTCTTATGTAGATCTGATACAACTAGTTATATAAATAATTTTACAAAAATATTTATAGATAGATGATACATGATTAAGATAGCTAGATTTATAATTTTTTTATATAATTGCTAGATTATATTTAAATTTTATTAGGTCAAATTATATAATACTCCAACTAGCAGTAACCAATTGAAATACGGATGATTTTCAAATTAGAGAAGATGTTTAAAATCTTTATTGTTTTTCTTTTATTCTAGAGATTCCAAGTGTGTAGATTGGTTTTTAGATTATTTTAAGGAGCTGCAAACTACACATATCTAGACCGGTGTATTCATAAAAAAAAAATTAAAAAATTCTCCAGATGATTCCTTAAATTCTAACTTAAGATGATAACAAGGAGAGAAAAAACGTATTGACAACCCAAGTTGTCAACTAATTTATTTCTTAAGAATTTTTTGCGAAACGTTAATGATAGCATGCTGCTTTCTAGCGATTCAGACCCTAACGCTGATGGAACAGCGGACAAGAAAAATGAAGATAAACTGAAAAGGCATATCCATTGAAAGAAAGCCAAAATGAGGGGACAATATTTCAGTAAGTACTCCAATCATGTTGAGGAGCACATATTATTTTCCAAAAGCTCCATAAATATTGATTGGGACACACGAACGAACGTTTTCCTGATGGATGTGGAAGGGCAGATCCCTCATTGCTAGCACAGTCAGCACCCCAATAATGCAGAACTACTTTGTTTTAGAGCAATATGGAAACAAAACAGTGTCCAGTGGTAAAGAACTTGCAATTAAAAATTTTATTTTTTTAATTTTACATTAGAGCTCTTGGTTGCTTATATAATAATCATTAGAAGTATATATAATCATTAACTTCAAAACTTATAGAATTAATTAAAATACATGTAAACTGATCCGAACATCTACATTAATTAAAAAAAAAAAAAAACTATCAAGCAGTCCCGTTGGAAAACAGTGATTAGATTTTCTTTCATGGAAGATATCCACCATTTCTCGGTAAGTTTCACTTCAGTTTCTTATGTAGCCGGAGCCCATGATGCAGTTTGAAGCACAGAAAAAGATGCACCCAGCTAGGGTCTTGCATCCGGTGTTTAGCAGGAACAAGAACACCTTGGATCGGTCCATATTTTCAAGTCAAGACCATCGGGATAAGAGTCCAGTTGCCTCTCTCAGTTGCATCCAACCCATCATTTTCAAGGGCTAGGGCCTTGGAATGATGAACCAGGAGGTTGATGATGCAAACTCTCATGCGCACAGTAATTGAGAACACTGCGTGTTTCACGATTTATTACTTTGAATAATCAAGGAGATGCTAGCATATATGCGATGGAAAGATAACCACTGATTTAGCCATGGCTTTAGCACCTATGCTTGTTTACATTAAAGTGCTAGGATGCGAGTGGGATTCCTTTATTATTATTATTATATCTGATATGGTAAATTAATCTTAAACCTTATTGACCAGTTTAAAAACATTAATGTGATGTTTTACCAAGCTAAATACACTTAAACTTTATCAAAATTAAACCCAGTAAAAATTAATATAATATTATCAAGTTAACTTGACTAATCTAAAAACAATTTATATTACTCTAAAATATACACACATACATACATATAAAACGAAAATAAGTTAGAAAAAAAAATTGAAAGGAAATAAATAAAAAAAGTTAAAAAATGAACACATACTTTACTGTTTATATATACAATAAAGCACGTGTGTTACACCCCCCTTGATTTAGTACAGTGTAGAGTTGCTCCAAGAACGAGTTGGGCTGCGGTTAAAAAAAAAAAAAAAACACACAACCAATCCTATTGGGTGAAGTAAAAGTTCGTCATGGAATCCTACTCTAAAAAAACTCAAAAGTCAAATTTTCATTAGAAGCACATTAGTATTTTAATTTTTTTAAATAAAAAATATTATATATAAATAGAAAGTTCCAATTTTTCTTTTTGAAACTTTAGTTTTTGAAATATTAGAATATTACTCTGTTTTGTAACAAAAAAAAGAAGTTTACTCTGTTTCTAACTATTTCTAAGATTTTCAAGTTTTTTTTATAAAAAATTCTTCCCATATTATCCATATTTTTATATTTTGGTTATAACCACCACGGTAGCCATAGAAACTACAGCTAACGTCACAGGCTCACAGCCAACCCCGGCAAACTCTCTAAGCTAAACGTAAAATCTTTACCTTTTGAATGTCAAAAGAGATGAGCTACGATGAATTAGCACGGTGAAAGAAGCAAGTATAATAGTGATTTACAGCTTTTGATAAGGGTTTCTGCACTGACCTAAGTAGAAATGATTTCCTCCTGCTGTAAACATTCGCAAGATTGTCAACACCGTCTTCTTCCGGTGTTGAGTATGAAGAATAGAAAAGACGAATATTTTCTTCGAAGAAAGAATCACAGAATAGAGTCCCTGGTCCTATTCTCTTAGGATTAGGAGCCAAGTAAAGAGCCCATTATCCATGGCTTTTTGTTGTTCGTATTCTCATGAGCTGGAAAAAACGGTGTTCGTCATCAATTTAGATGCTTCGTCTTTTCATTCCAGCATACTTTTCTGGAGAGTAGAAAGTGGGAGCTTACTCGACTACCCTGTTTTACTGCATAAGGCAATGCATGGGTCTATAAATATAACCAGTTGATAAATCTCCATAAAGGATCTTTGCGTGCTCGAGACATCAGTTGCTCAAGGAGACAGAAACAGACTCGAGCTTCCTTTGTTTTTTATCCAAAATGCCTTCCACGGAGAGTCAGGATAGAAGATTTCCATCAGGTTTTGCCATCTCTATTTCTAGATTTCTTTTCACTAGAAACTCTTGAAAACTAAATTCTCTCTCTTGTTCAAAGGACACCCAACTGAAACTCCCACCACCGGGAAGAAATGCTGCCCTCGCAAAAAAAAGCAGAGAAAAAGCTTCATCAAGAGACTGTAAGTAAAGCAAGCTGATTTGGGAAGTCAAGTATTCATCAATTTGCTTTTGTATAAGCAACATTGCAAAAAATATAGATTCTTAATCGATTCTGACAATGCCTTAAACGAGAGTCAATTATTCTTTACCCCATAAGTTTTCAGCGTAGTTCTTCGTGTTTTAAAAACTTGCAACTCAGTTTCTTGACTCGTGTTGAGCTCCATCTTGTTAAAACATCTTTTGGTTTGTTCTTAATCCCAAATGCACCGTTTGACGATTTAAATTCTTAGATAAAAACCTGCACCAGAAGTTTTTATGGAAAAAAAGAAAGATAGCGTCAACGAAAGTCAAAGGACTAATTATGTTACAGATTTTCAAATATCTTTGAAATATAAAGGACTAAGTTACAACTGTGTTCATAACTTGTGGATTAAAGAATAATGTATTTTTTTTTTAACTATTACCGAATACTAAAAAGCGTGCGTTTTCACTATAGCCCTACACTTTGTAAACCAAGATATAGAACATTATGAATGGCGACTGTTTTTTTTTTTAGTTTTAGTTTTAGTTTTATAGAACAAAATTAGTGGCCAATTGTCTACAATTTGTTGTTACAAGGTACAATTTTGTTTTATAAGAAAGAGGACTAAAGTGTCAAACACAATAAAATAACATGGTTGAACTAGAGTTTCCATGAAGAAAATTAATTTTTGTCTCCTCCTTTTCTCGTTCTTCTATAATAGTCCCTTTAATTTTTAAAAGTTTTGTTATGGTCAAAAACTTCATTTTTTATTTTCAATTTTTGGTTTGAAAAAGGAAATAGAGTCATCAGAAAATGACAAAAAAAATCATTCTTGATGTTAGCAAGTTACATTCAATGAGAGGAGTTCTATCACGATGTTTTTCCCTTTAAATTGTCGAAAAATATAGATTAAGCATTAGAGGATTTTGTTTACAATTTGATTTTGTGTTTTTGGATGAATTCCAAGAGTTTTAAGTTGATTTATTGATATTATAAGGATGTTTTTATGTGTTAATAGGTTAAAATATATGGAAATTGGGTTATAGGGTTCAAAATATTTATCCTATTTTTTCAGTAATGGTGAAAATAAAGATAAAATGATAAAAGTATATTTTTTCAGTGTGTGAGAAACATAGTTTTAATCAAACTCATTCTCTTTTTTGAAGTTTGAATTTGATTAATAATCAAATTTAAAAGCGGATAACTATCATTATCTTAAAGATAAGGATTATCTTGAAGATAAAGATAGAATGACAAAAATACATTGTAGTCCCTAGTTTTCACTCAAGTTGACAAATCACACTTTTTATCGAAATAAATCTATGATCTTTTAATTTTACATTTTAAACCCTGTAAAATTAAATTAAAAGCCAATGGGCCAAAATTAGATCACAACATTCAGTTTTTTCTATCAAATTTTATCCTCATTTTATTTTGCTATATTTTTGTGCTTTTGCAAGTTTTTTATTAATATATTTTAAAAATTTCATCATTCAAAATTAAATTAATTGAGTTAAGCTTCTTGATTAAAATCTGGTCTAGAATTTAGCAAATTACAAGTTTTACAAATTAGACTAGGTTTACAGATTTTCAAATATCTTTGAAATACAAAGGACTAAGTTACAACCGTGTTCATAACTTGTGGATTAAAGAATAATGTATTTTTTTTAACTATTACCGAATACTAAAAAGCGTGCGTTTTCACTATAGTCCAACACTTTGTAAACCAAGATATAGAACATTATGAATGGCGACTGTTTTATTTATTTATTTATTTTTAATTTTAGTTTTATAGAACAAAATTAGTGGCCAATTGTCTACAATTTGTTGTTACAAGGTACAATTTTGTTTTATAAGAAAGAGCACTAAAGTGTCAAACACGATAAAAGAACATGGTTGACCTAGAGTTCCAATGAAGAAAATTAATTTTTGTCTCCTCCTTTTCTCATTCTTCTATAATAGTCCCTTTACTTTTTGAAAGTTTTGTTTCGGTCAAAAACTTCATTTTTTATTTTCAATTTCTGGTTTGAAAAAGGAAATAGAGTCATCAGAAAATGACAAAAAAATTATTCTTAATGTTAGCAAGTTACATTCAATAAGAGACGTTCTATCACGGTGTTTTTCCCTTTAAATTGCCAAAAAATGGAGATTAAGCATTAGAAGATTTTGTTTACAATTTGATTTTGTGTTTTTGGATGAATTCCAAGAGTTTTAAGTTGGTTTATTGATATTATAAGGATTTTTTTTATGTTTTAATAGGTTAAAATATATGGAAATTGGGTTATAGGGTTCAAAATATTTTTCCCATTTTTTCAGCAATGGTGAAGATAAAGATAGAATGACAAAAATATATTTTTTCAGTGTATGAGAAACAAAGTTTTAATCAAACTCATTCTCTTTTTTAAAGTTTGAATTTGATTAAGTCAAATTTAAAAGCGGATAACTATCATTAACTTGAAGATAAAGATAAAATGATAAAAGTACATTGTAATCCTTAGTTTTCACGCAAGTTGACAAATCATACTTTTTATCGAAATAAATCTCTGATCTTTTAATTTTACATTTTAAACCCTGTAAAATTAAATTAAAAGCCAATGGGTTAAAATTGGGTCACAACATTCAGTTTCTTTTTTTCTATCAAATTTTATCCTCATTTTATTTTGCTATTTTTTTTTGTGCTTTTGCAAGTTTTTTTATTAATATTTTTTAAGAATTTTATTGTTCAAAATTAAATTAATTGAGTTAAGCTTCTTGATTAAAATCAGGTCTAGAATTTAACAAATTACAAGTTTTAGAAATTAAACTAGGTTTAAGAGATTTACTTGAATTTGCTTGTTTGCTAGGTAACTTCTATTTACCTTTTTTATTTTGTTGTTTTTTTTATTAATTTATTTTTTAGTGTTATATTTTTTTTTATATATTTTTTAGATTACCACTTGAACCAATAACTCATAACTTAACCTTTTTTTCCCTAATGTTTTTTTACATAAAACAATATGCTCTACCCTCGACGAAGCACAGGTAACAAGTCTAATTTTTCTACCAATGCTAATCCATTTTTTTTATTCTTATTTGTGCAGCCTCTGCGCTCTATGTTGCTGCTGGCCTTTTGGATCTTGCTGCTAAACTGTGATCCAAATAGCAAAACTTGTGTACCGGATGTGTGGCCTTTGATTTTTCCTGCTTTTCTGTGATCATATATTGTAATAAAAGTGACTGGTTTTATTAACATGTCTGCAAACAGTCTCTAAACATAATTTTAAAACCTTAGGTTAAAAAAAAAAAAAAACTCAATATAACCCAACTATAAATCTATTGATTTTTTTTTTTTACTAAAACAACATCGTTTTAATTTTAAAATTTTTTTTTAACCCGATCAACCCGATAACCCGGTCAAAACCTAGAACCCAGACCGGTCTTAAAACCATGCCTCTAAGATTTTTATGTTTTTTTGTTTCCTCATACAGCAATATTCTCCTTTCGATCCCCTTCTCTACCAATTTCCATTTATTTCTATGTGCCTTTTTCACCATTTCCAGCTACCCTATGTTTCGAAAAGAGTGCCTTTTTTTTTGGCATCAAGAGTGAGAAGAGCACCCAAGAAAAGAAGAGTGAGAACTGACAAGTCATGAAGTCCAAAGCCTCCACATGCCAGTCTTTTTTCTTCTTTTTTTGCTTAGGGAGCGGTCTCAGAATATAATCTGTAGAGACAAGCGAGAGCTACGAGATTAATACTTAAAACCAGTTTCTGAGAACAGTCCTAGAATTTACTTTTATGATTCTATTTCTCAGCAAGTTACAGGGTACTTTCGTCCCAAACATAAGCACATTTGGCTTTTTCTCAGTATGGGGTTGTATGGTAATGTTCAAATATTGTGGTTGAACAGCCTATTCCTTAAAAAACAAGACACTGGAATTCAGTAAGAGTTTGGACACACATGGTTTTAAGAAAGCAGAAGACCATCTAAATGGCCATCAGGGACGGTAAATAAACCCAAATGGTTGTTTTCATTTGTAATCATCAGAGGTTTGGTAAAACTCAACTTCAATAAATAATCAAGCATCATGAACATGAACATGAAGTTAAAACGAGATACCCTCAATCATGCAATAGAAAACAACAGTTCAAAGTTCAAATTAACAGCTCTTGCTAAGATCGACACAGGATCTTTATTCCAATTCATGAAAGAGAAAATGCATCATCAATCAGAGGCCATGGTGAACTTAATAATACAACATGTTATTCTATATTTCTGGTTTTCTGAGTTGATGTACAGCCAGGAATTTATGCTGAAGCTCCAAGCAGATTGACAAAAGGACAATACAAACGATCTATCCAGAATAGTGATATAAAGGAATAAAATGACTAAACAACCAATTAAGGATGATGCATCCAGAATAATGATATGAAAGAATAAAATGACTAACCAACCAACAAACGAAGCCTTTCAATTTGTTTCCGATAATGGGAACAGCTTTTCCAGCATATTGTTAGAAAGGATCTTGTTGGGGTCCAATTCTTTCCTTGCCTTGTTATATGCATCCACAGGAAAACGCCTTCTCAACCTTTCTTTAAGAGCTGCAAGCTCATCCTTGTCCTTCGGAACCTGCACATATTTTTGGGAGTTGTTAAATAAAGAAGCACCAAATTTCAATGGAACATCATTTTGCCCATTTTAAAAATCAGTTTTTTATGGAATCAGAGTAATGGTAGAGAAGAAAATCAATAGGCGAAGAAAGTTTTCATTTCCTTTTGATGCCAACAATCAAACAAAGCACAAGTTCTGTGCTGGATAATCTAAAACTTGAACAGAAGATGAGATGCAAGATATTTATCAATACCTCGATTTTAGCCCAATGTTCATAAGCAGAATACTTATCCCACAACTCTGCCTGAGTCAGATGCCTGTAATGGAAGAACTCTTCTGTGATTTCCTTTCTTTGGCGGGCATCCATTGTAGGAAGATACATGATAATACCAACCTGAGAAATAAGCAAAAAGTGTTTGAGCACAACTACAGTAGCAAACCACCAATTAAGGCTGTATCATACAGCAAACAAAGAAACACAACATGGAAAGTGAGAAAAGATTCATGCATCCAGCCCTTTATCTCAAAAACAAAAGTTGACAATTCTTTAAACTGGGAAAAATTTCAAGTACTCATGGGACAACAGAAATGTTGTCTTATAGAATAGATATACCTAAGAGATATAAGTATCTCAAATCAGATCTAAACGAAATCTCCATATCCCTAGAATTACATAAACTTACAAGCCTGGAGCATGAGAGGCACACCTGGACTTCCTGATTGAAGATGAGATGGACACAACAAAGTTTTCCCAATACATACTGTATCCAAGGAATTCAATAAAGTGAAAGATTCACTGAGATTACCCATGAGAATATGTCATCCTCTGCTGAGCTTGAGGCTGGGCTCATGGAGCTCTGGCTGCGAGCTGTCCATCGCTGCTCTATGGGAGCAGGTGCAGGTATCTCTTCTTTCTCTATGAGCTGCTTCAACTTCTCTATAAATTCAAGGTCTTTCAAGCTTGGCTTAGCAAGGGTACCAGCAGGGAAACAATTTTCTGAGACCCACTGTTGACCACCGCAATCAAAGCCCAAAATTTCATCACTCCATCCCACCCTATATCCCTCTGACTTCCTCCAGAACTCAGCCTCAGTACGATTGATCTTTACAACATGGTCTTTGCTGAGAGGATCAAGAGCAAGCAGTTTATCTCTTAGCTCTGTGAATGAAAGCTCATTTATGTCTGGTTCATTATCATCTGATGATTTAGCAGCAGCAATTCTGCAAGTGACAGTGTACAATTAACTAACATATATATATAGACAACGCAACAGAAATTCTTAATTAGTGGATGGATTGAAAAAATGATGACAGGAAAAAGCATTGATTTTAAAGCCTACATATTTCACACCATAAAATTACCTAAGCAAATAAGAGATTATAAACAAACTAGGAAAACATGGCTGATATATAATGGTTACAGCAGATTCAGAAAGGGCAGTATACCTGTACTTTTCAAGGGACTCCTTGTAGAGGTCACGGACATGTTGTAGGGCTTCATCTGTAGTATACTTGGGTTTGTATTTGGGTGGACCTTTCCATTTTGAGACAGGGTTGCAAGTCACGACCACAACAGCGTCTGTATATGGAATATGCAGGTATTTCACATGCTTATTCTCAGATAGCAATTTCCTAAAAAAAGAAATTTTGACAACCTTTAGCTTATAAGAAACAAATAAAATCTCAATTACTGATAATTTCATTTCATGATTCAACACAAGAGAGACATCTGCATTCCAAACGAGCAACATACAAGCATATCACAGTCTAACCCCTATGATATGGGTCATGCAGCTTTAAAACTAAATGACTAATCATTGTATTGCACAATCTAACACCAGATGATCTGTAGAAGAATGTTTGTAAGATTTGAAAGTTCCCTAGTTCTCAACTACAAAAGCTTTATCAACTAACATGATCAAGCTAAAACCTGAGACTCCAAAATCATTACAGAAGACTGCTGCTCAGTTATAGTCCCTCCTAAATGGCGTGGAGATTTGAACTTGAATCCCATAAGTTACAAATCATTCACAACATAAATATCATTGGGAACACAAAAGCTGATTACAAATCTCAGCAATCTATCATTTTTTATTCAAATTCTCAACCATCCAGTTTGCGTGCATAAGATAACCAGTTGTAATATCAGATAAAAAAGCTAAAGAAATTACTTGTGGTTTTTCTTGATATCTTTCATGTTTGAAATAAACGTGTGTTCCACGAGCTCTTGTCTCTCCACACATTGTAAAGTAACTTCAGAAACCACTCCAAGTCCTCCAAGACCAACACGAGCAAGATAAAATAGTTCTGGATCTTTCTCTTTTGAAATCTCTATTGTTCCTTTGGCAGGGGTGACCAATTTCATGCTAATCACCTGCTCATCAATCGGTGGCAACCTGGCACCAGTACCATGTGCACCAACCTATTAAACAAACAAGCCAAAGCCACAAATCAGTGAAGTCAATAAGATTTTACCATGTCCACCAATTCAATCTTACACTAACTTTTCTACAATCTAATTAGTGTTTCACTTTCATTCATTGGACATCACCAAGACTCCCATTCGGCACATCAAGAACACACATACTACTCAAAAGTTTTCAAATTTTAAAAGAAACCCTTCTAAGTTTCCAAATTTTAACTAAAACTTGACAGAAATCCATCAGCTTATCAGAAAAATTCAGTAACACCTATAATATCCTAACCTCACGGGAATCCATGCCATCTGTAGAAAATGGTCGCATAGACCAAACCAATCGATTCAGTAGAACCAAGTGTAACAATTATTTATTACCTTTTATTTTAAATGAACAAAAAAGAAAAAAACCTGAACAATGCCACCAATCTGCTGTTCTCTAATGGAAGCAAAATTCTGCAAAGTAAGACCATATTCTTTAATCCCATCAACCAATTCTTGAACCCTTATACCAGCTTCAACTCTAACTCTCTTTTTCTCTTCATCCACCTCCAAAACCTTATCCATAAGAGCCAAATTCACCATCCCAGACCGAGCCAACCCGATCCCATTTGGAGACAACCCGGACCCAACAGGTCGGATCCGAGCCTTCTTTTCATTATTCTCTTTCACCAACTTCTCCAACTGTTCAATATTTTCTGGTTGGTAAAAGTTCCTGGTTTGAACCTCATGGGTTCCACTCCAGTTAGAAACTGTGTGAAGGTCTTCAGGTAATGGAGCATACCTGAAAAGTTGAGCCTTTTTGTGTTTTGCGTTGCCAGGAAACGGGAAGGAGTAGTAAGTGGCAGCACCACAGAAAATAACAAGGGCTGCGTAGCCTATGTATTTGCGGACTTCAGAGTTTGTTGATGGTGTTGGAGTAGGGGATGTGCAGAATTTGCGAGCGGGGTTTAGTGGGGCAAAGGGGTTTTGTATGGGTTTTGGGGGTGGTGGGGTTGTGGGGAAGAGGGGTTTTGCGCGGTGGTGGCGGAGGTGGAGAAGGGAGCGTCTAAGAGAGAGGGCTCTTGACATTTTGGGTTAGGGAGAGGGAGAGAGTGAGAGTGGGGGAAGGAGGGAGGGGTTTTGTTGGGTTTTTGGTTTTTGATCACTCTCTTTGGAGGAAGTTTCATTTAGAAGTGTGGGATATGAGAAACATGTTTCTTTATTATTATTATTATTATTATGTGGACAAATGTATTCTTAGAGTCCGTTTGGGATTGAGGTGTAACATGTTTTTTAAAAAAATTTAATTTTTTTTTATTAAAATTGAGTGCGGTTTATACTTTATAGATCGTTTTGATGTGCTGATGTCAAAAATGATTTTTAAAAAATAAAAAAACATTATTAGCATGCTTTTCGGCACAAGAAGCTATTTGAAAAGCAACCGCTACCACATTTCCAAATACTTTTTTAAAAAGGATGTTTATTTTTAATCCAAATTTAATAATTTTTTAAAATTAACTCCAATGTGCGAAATCTTTTTAACAATTATCTTGATAAGATTTATAATCTTGGATATTGTCAACTCAAATCACAATCAAATTTATGTTTAATGACCCAATTCTTTTTAAAAAAAAAACAATTGACATGAATATACTCCCAATCATGAAGTTATATATTATTTATAAATGAATCTCATTTTTCACTTTCATTTTAATAGAATCTGTGTTTTTTAGCTTTATTTTAATTATTTATTATGATTTCATGAATTCAGTTAAATCCAATTTAAACTTGACCAAGTTAAAACAATTTAAAATAATAATAATAATAACTTTATTTTAAACAAAAATAATAGATTTATGATTCAATCCAAAAAAAAATTTAATCGAATCTACATCTATACATTAAACTCAAAAGAAAAAAAAAATTGGATATCCATAAAAAGCCTTAACACAAAAAAAAAACCCCTTAATTCTCCTTACAAAATTATCATACGTTGTCTCAGTGTGGATTATAACCCTACTCCAAAGTGTTTTTTTTTTTTATCCTTCATTATTATACATTTTGATTCTTTTTTTTTTTTAATTTGATCTTTGGAAATTGTAATAACGTCGTGGGTTTGCGCTTTTCAGGTTGTTTTGTATGTTTACGAATGGGGACGTCGAGATGTTGAGGAAACATTTCATTGCTCGGTTGAGATCAAGATGAAGAGAAATCATCATCATGAACAAAATACTGAGACCAATCATGCCAGTTTTTAGGGTTTGGGGTGTCTTGGTTTTGTCTTTTTTCTTTGTTTGCTAGAAAGGGTGTTGCATCTATGCCTAAATCTGACGCTTATACAAGTACTGAGAAATCGTCGTTTGATGAGGTTGTCATGTCTAATGATGATCTACTGTCTTGAAGGGTAAAGAACTGCAAGAGATCAAGATTAGAGAAATCCTCATCAGAAACAACATACTGAGACCAATAATGCCAGTTTTCAGGTTCTAGGATATCTTGGTTTTGTCCTCTTTCTTTGTTTGCTAGAAAGGGTGTTGCATCTATGCCTAAATCTGACGCTTATACAACTACTGAGAAATCGTTGCTTGACGAGGTTGCCATGTCTAATGATGATCTACTATCTTGAAGGGTTAAGAACTGCAAGAGATCAATATAGGAGAGATCCTCATCAGAAACGAAATACTGAGACCAATCATGCCAATTTTCAGGTTCTGGGATATCTTGGTTTTTTCCTCTTTCTTTGTTTGTTAGAAAGGGTGTTGCATCTATGCCTAAATCTGACGCTTATACAACTACTGAGAAATCGTCGCTTGACAAGGTTGCCATGTCTAATGATGATCTACTGTCTTGCTGGTTTTAGGTTTTGAGTTCTAACTTCTGCTCGTTATTTACTGAAAGGCTAAACTAGCAATTTCCTTAAACTGTATTTAGACCCTCCAAACCTATAAAAAGTGTCAATTAAACCATTTAGTTATGGAAATAATAAATACATGCTGTTGGGAAGTTGGAAGTAAGGACTCCTGTCAAACACTTGGTGAACGTGATAGATATAAAATAAGAATGAAAAAAAAAATTATAGAGGAGAAAATACAAAAATCTTATGGGGTTTAAATTAACACCTACATTCATGAGCAAAGATCTTTCAAAGAGTTCCTTTTTTTTCAAAAATAAAATAAAATTATATAAATAAAGATAATATTTCTCAAAGCTTTGGAAACCAAATCCACCCAAATAACCTAATAGAGCAAATTTCGCAAAATTAAGTTTAGGTTATACATTTTACAATGCTAGATAGGTTATAATAAATATTTATATAAAAAAGGATGTGTGTATAAACATAACTTACTAGCCATTATGATGAAACTTTATACTTTTTATACTATTTCTTACATGCTTATATTTGTTATCAGAATGATTTTTAATGATAATCAAAGTATACAATAAAATTAATATCCATGCTAGTTTTTATTTTCGTTAAGATTTATGTCTTTATTTTTGTTATTTATAGCAAGATTCGAGTGAACTCAAAATATATCAATAATTAAACTTACTACTACCATTTCAATAAAATTGTACAGACTTGGAGTGTATATAATGGCATACCATCAAAACCAATTTAAAACAAATGATTGGAGTTACAATTATTCTTTGAGAGAAAGAAAGAAAAAAAAAAAAATTGGGGTTAGAAGTTGTTATTGGTTGTGAAATAACAACATGTGATAATTATAAGGGTTTGTTTGGAAGTGTGATAGATTTTTTTATTAAAAAATATACATCTAAATAATTTAAATATTTTAAATTTTTTTAATATTAACACATCAAAATAATTTAAAAATAAAAAAAAATTTAAAAATTATTTTTTAGAAGTACAGTTTGACTGGACTCTCAAGCATACCTAAAATCAGCAATGAATGGTTGAGGACTTAATTAAAAGCTAATAATAGTTTGATGGCCATGGCGTAGTTTTACATCCAGAGAGGATGCATATTTCCTATTTAGGATTCCAATTTTAGCGTCTCATGTTCTGACACGTTGTGTGGTCATTGTCTGAATGGCGGGCCATTCCATTCCATGGCAACTGTGGCTTCCTTTAGATAAGCCATAGTATCCATGACATATTTTGTTCTATTTTCTCCAAATTTATTCACTTCAGAAAAGAAGAAAAGAATATACTTCAAAAGTTTTAGCCACACTCCTTTGGGCTCCTAACGATGCCCTTTCTTGGTAAGTCATGAATTTTGCACGTTTTCTTGTTGATATCTTGATAATCCCTGATACTTAAAGGATATATGATTTGTTTTTCTTTATATATTGCTCTAGCTTTTGTTACAAGTTGGTGATAATTTGAGTGCATGTAACAGCCCAGTTACGTTTAATTTTTATGATAGTGTATTGGTTTTGCCAGGGATTGGCATCTGAGTTGAGAACTGAGAGATTCTTGAATTCCACCTTGGGTTTTTAGAAATTTGTTGAGATCTAGTTGGGATATTTGATAAGCATAAAGGAGGAACTATGGATACTCTGTTGAAAACACATAACAAACTTGAATTTTTGCCTCAATCTCATGGGTTTTCAGAGAAATTAAGTAATTTGAGCTCCATAAAGATTCAAAGCCAACAACTTAGGTTTGGTCACAAGAAGTTTCGTTCAAAAAGGGGGAGAAATGGTTGTGTTAAGGCTAGTAGTAATGCACTTTTGGAGCTTGTACCAGAAACCAAGAAGGAAAATCTTGAGTTTGATCTTCCTATGTATGACCTCTCGAAGGGCCTTGTAGTTGACCTTGCAGTTGTGGGGGGTGGTCCTGCTGGGCTTGCAGTTGCGCAGCAAGTTTCGGAGGCAGGGCTCTCAGTTTGTTCTATTGATCCATCTCCCAAATTGATTTGGCCTAACAATTATGGTGTTTGGGTGGATGAATTTGAAGCCATGGATATGCTTGATTGCCTTGATACAACTTGGTCTGGTGCTGTTGTATATGTTGATGACAAGACAAAGAAAGATCTTGATAGGCCTTATGGGAGGGTTAATAGGAGGCAGCTCAAGTCCAAAATGTTACAGAAATGCATATCTAATGGTGTAAAGTTTCACCAAACTAAAGTCATCAAGGTTATTCACGAGGAGTCCAAATCTCTATTGATTTGCAATGATGGTGTCACAATCCAAGCTTCTGTGGTTCTTGATGCAACTGGCTTTTCTAGATGCCTTGTTCAATATGATAGGCCATATGATCCAGGTTACCAGGTGGCTTATGGAATTTTGGCAGAGGTAGAAGAGCACCCATTTGATGTTGATAAGATGGTTTTTATGGATTGGAGAGATTCACATCTGAACAACAATCTGGAACTAAAAGAGAGTAATAGCAAGATCCCTACTTTTCTCTATGCAATGCCCTTTTCGTCGGACAGGATATTTCTTGAAGAAACTTCCCTCGTAGCTAGGCCTGGAGTACCCATGAAAGATATCCAGGAAAGGATGGTGGCCAGGTTAAGGCACTTAGGTATAAAAGTGAAAAGCATTGAGGAAGACGAGCGTTGTGTCATTCCAATGGGGGGGCCCCTCCCCGTGCTCCCTCAAAGAGTTGTTGGAATTGGTGGTACAGCTGGTATGGTGCACCCTTCGACTGGTTATATGGTAGCAAGAACTCTAGCGGCTGCTCCAATTGTTGCTAACTCTATCGTTCAGTATCTTGGTTCTGATAGAAGCTTTTCTGGAAGTGAATTATCAGCTGAAGTTTGGAAAGATTTATGGCCAATAGAGAGGAGGAGACAGAGAGAGTTCTTCTGTTTTGGTATGGATGTTTTGCTTAAGCTTGATTTACCTGCCACAAGAAGATTTTTTGATGCATTTTTTAATCTGGAACCTCGTTATTGGCATGGATTCTTGTCATCTCGACTGTTTCTACCTGAGCTTGTACTCTTTGGGCTCTCACTGTTCTCCCATGCTTCTAATCCTTCTAGGTTAGAGATTATGGCGAAGGGAACCCTTCCTTTGGTTAACATGATCAACAATTTAATACAGGACAGAAAATAGGTGACTCGGATTCCATCTGTCTTCTAATTCTGTTGCATCTACATATTGAAGTTTCTGTGCTGCTGCCTTTAATTGTGAATAGAGCGCTATGAATCATCTGTTATTTTCTTGTATCTTAATCCATGGTTCACATACACTCATTTCTTGTCGGTATGGAGTGCAGCAGATTCAGTGGTGTGCTCTTGTTTGTCCAAAAGCACATGTTTAAATCATATTGTTGATTGATGCCCTCCCTTGTATAGAATTAATTCAGATCTTTACTTGATAACCATCCATTCACTTAGAACTCGCTTGAATTTCAGTTAATAATGCCTGAAACACAGGTCATTTCTTCAAGACAATTCTGCTAATGCATGGAAAGGGATGCATCAATGCTATTTTAAACTATGAAAAGCAGGGATAATATGTTAAATAAGCTCAAGTGATTATCTCTATTAATAAGTTATGATGCAGGGATTCCATGCCTCCTTGAGCTTGAACCATCTCTTTACTGGGAGGTAGTATTGCTATCTAAAACTTGTCTGTTACATCTTTACTGTGGAAAGGATGATTGTGAAGTGGAAATTATGACTGTGCTTTGTTCAGTTCACCACGTTTTTGTTAGGCATATTTTGGATGTAAAATAAATTTGGTTGCGATGGAGATGATGATTTGGAGATTATGGAAGTTTAATGGATTGAAATTATAAACACAGTTACATATAATTGCATTAATTTGTCATTGATAAATAACAGAAAAGAACATCATCACTTTGAGAAATCGATCGATCTTCAGATACACACGATTGGTTCCCAGAGCCAGACAGGTACCACGAATGAAACACACTCTGACCACAAACATTTTCTAATTCAACGATGAAAATGTAATCAAATGCTTGCTGGACTCAAGAAAGGACCTATGCCAAAATTATGGCTTCTCTGGAGGGTTATGAGACTTTACAGCATAGGAAGTCTGAAATGGAACCCAAGAAAAATCCCAGCGTTGCACCAACTACAGCAAGGAAAGTTGATGGGTGTTTGCAATAGTTCTCCAGGCCCTGAATCACTCAGGACATAGTTTCACTGCTTACAGACCTGGGACTGCCTATTCGTTTATCTCTCGACACCCGGTACAATTCCGGGTTCATGGTGTGTCTATGTTTGTTAACGAGGTGCGCTGCTCGTTAACAAACGCGTTCCGCCTATCGTGTTCAAGAGTTGAGCCACCTCTTCATCGCTGCCAAAGAAGTTGATGTTCCTGCAAACCTTTTTCTTTTACAACTTGGTCTCTATGTTAGTTGGATGTTCAGAACATTTTGTCGATGCTTCAACCTAATGTTTGAAACAAAGTTCAAGAGTATACCTTTCAAACTTCCATTCCTTATATTTTTATCCTTAAATTCTTAATTTCTTTCTACTTCGATCCCAATTTCTTTTAAAATTCTGATCTAACGTTTGATTTCATATTTTCTTGTACCTTGAATTCAACATGAGCAACAACATCATGAGAATGAGCGATGAAAAGAAAGTCTTGATTTTATTATGATATAAATGGATACAAGACAAATTTATCAAGAGTAAAACAGTCTAATATAGTCTCATAACCAAATGAGATAATGGCTCAATTCAAGTTTGATGAACAGGCAATCCACACTCCAACTGCAAGGAATCTAACAAGCACACACAAATTATTCTTGAAACTGATACCTTTAGCACACGGAACTCAGGGTTTGCACTTGGAGCTATCACCGATCCTTGAGAGGGAATAGTGCTATATAGGTCTGAATGGCAGTTAGTATGATGGTAAAAGTTGCAGCAACAAATGCAATAAAGGTCCATGGACTATTAAAATAAACTCGCAGCCACATCGCTACCCATTTCCTTATGACTTTCCTATGCTCCTTTTCAATGCTGGATTTAACCTGAAAGTAAGCATAAGGATAGGGTATCAAATGGCTGGCTATCTGGTTGAAGAGTTCTGCGGCTTGTTCATCACTTCCTAGAGTGTTGAGGAGTATGCCCTTCGATCGCAGCACCTGCACGTCTCTAGGGGTATCAATCAATGAATCCATGAAGCATACGTAAGAAGTGACCCGAGATTTATTATGGCATGCTTCATAGGCCACCAAGTTTAAAAGCAAGGACTTGGTAGAGCTATCTATTCTTAATGGAGGAATATAGAGACTTCGAGTGATCAGCCATCTCCGTTTGAACTGGACATCGGTGAAAAGATCAGTCTTGCTTGGTTTGAAATGGATGCCAATGTTCCTAAGCTCCTCAGCAGGATAATAACGGTACCAGTTCATTTGAGAATTGTTCTTGCACGAACTCTTCTCTGAGTTTTCTGATACAATCGTTCCAGAGCAAAACTGCTTATGTAAAAGTTCCAGAAGATGGGCTGCGGCTGCAGGCTGATCACGTGCCATACCTTGGGGATTCCGTATCGTTAATGATTTTTGCAATCCACGAAAAATTTTTGTCATCTTTTCCTTGAGCTCTGTTCCAGCAGGAAAGGCACGAACTTGATCGCAGAAATCTGTAAGAATTTTCTTCCAAGCTTTGTGATCCAGGTTTCTGAAACTCATCAGTTTGGTGAGAACTTCAAAAGGGAGTTGGTTCTCGAGTAAGAACAAGTCCTTTGTTACCAAAGCAGCATCGTGACTACTCATCTTCAGATTTGCTGGCTTCATATAGAGGCAGAAGAGAAATTGGACAATGAAGCAACCATCAAGAAACATCATCACGGAAAGTTGCTCGTCGTTGAAATTTCTTGTTGCGTCTTCTGAATAGTCCTTTTTTGCAATGCTTACCACTGCGTCCACCTCTTTGTATATTTCATCAAAGGGTTTTTTACTATCTTTGACGAAATCGCGAGCGTATGTCTCCTTGAAGGTCTCCATTTCCTCTAGTACTTTTGTTTTCCTATGGTGATAGGGACCAATGGAGACCACCGATGGATCGTAACAATCGCTGTTTTGTTGAATACTACGAAGCGTTGGTGGAACCGTTGGGAAAGCTTTCCGTTGGTTGTCATCATGAGTGGTCTCTTTCGTCCCACCATTCATTATCTGTATCAGACACTCATAATTTTTAGAGGAAGCAAAACGGGCATCATTGTTAACAGTACTGTCGGGCTTTGAGACGATCATGGCTCCAAAACTCTCACTCACCATGATGCAAGAAGAAAGGATTGGAAGAATCCATCTCTGATGTAGGGTTGATATTGACAGCTATTGTCAAGAAAATAAAGAGAAAGAAAGAACCGATGAAGATGCGGAAATAAAACTTCAAAGAAAGTGCTCTGATACCATAACGAAAATGAAAAATTATAAACTGAATGTTTTATTTTATTAAGTTATAACTATTATCCATTACATTGTTTATATAGACTAATCTGAAAACAGAATAAGCAACGGTTACTTTAACAGAAATAACATGCTTCTATAACAGCTTCAACTTCAACAAATGTTTTATGTACTGCTGGTTTTATTGTGGACATGAAGAAGATTCAACTCAATAAATACTACGAAACGTTGGGAAATCTGACCGTTTCCGTTGGTCGTCATCATGATGTGAAGCTAGCTGGCACCAGCCAGCCAATTAATGCTACCTATTAGCACCAATTGGTGCTGCCAAAGTCAACAAAGTGAGCATCAATTCGGTGCCACACCAATTGGTGCTCTTATCTTTTGCAAGACAAAAGCAAGGAAGCTTTCCTATAAATACACAGTGCAGCCTTATACACACCAAGAAAAAGAGAGTGAAGAGGGAAAGTAATCCCATAAAATTATGAGGTATTTGTGAGAGAGTAAGTGGGGTGTTTTCTCCTAGTAATAGAGAGATTCTTAGTTGTTCTCCTATTATTTGAGAGAGGTTGTAATTCCCACATTACTTAGTAAAATCCTTCTATACTTGCCCGTGGACGTAGCCTAATTGGGTGAACCACGTAAATTCTTGTGTGTCTTATTTCTCATTTTAGCCTTTTGTCTTGTCGAGTTTGTATGTCAGTATCCTAACAGTGGTATCAGAGCCTTCTTGGTTGGTGTTGTTAACACACAAAAGTTTTTCGTGTATATGGTTACTATTCACGTCTACGGCGCTATTCACCTATACGACACTATTCAACCATACGGTACTCTTCACTTACGTTACTGTTGGCGTATATAGAAAGTCAATGCGGTGATTAAATACAGTCTAGAAAGTTCTGTCTAAGGAGATTAGGTTTTAAGCGGGACCGCTTGTGACCCCTCTAATCTTTCCTGGGAATTTACTTAGTGAAGTATTTTTCACACAATACTATTTCTATATACGTTACAGATATGTGAAATGGTGATAGCTGAATAGATCACGGTGAATAAAATGGCAGCAAAGTACGAGATTGAGAGTTTTAAGGGGAGCAATTTCTCATTGTGGAAAATGAGAATCAAGGCAATCTTAAGGAAAGACAATTGCTTGGCAGCAATTGGGGATCAGCCCGCAGAGATCACTGATAATGCAAAATGGAATGAGATGGATGGCAATGCTATTGCTAACATACATTTAGCATTAGCCGATAAAGTATTATCAAGTGTGGCGGAGAAGAAAACAACTAAGGACATATGGGAGACTCTAACCAAGCTATACGAGTCCAAGTCTTTGCATAATAAGATTTTCTTAAAGCGGAGACTTTATACCCTTCGAATGGCAGAAACCATGTCGGTGACTGACCACATCAACACAATAAGAACTCTATTTTCACAACTCACTACGTTGGGTCAACCAATAGAGGAAAATGAACGTGCAGAGCTTCTACTTCAAAGTCTTCCTGATTCGTATGATCAGTTCATTATCAACTTGACCAATAATATCCTCTCAGACTATTTAGTCTTTGATGATGTTGCAGCTGCTATCTTGGAAGAAGAAAATAGACGCAAAAATAAAGGAGACAGAAATAGTTCAAACCAAGCAGAGGCATTGTTGGTGTCAAGAGGAAGATCAACGGAGCGTGGCTCCAGTGGAAGTCAAAGGCAGGGAAGGTCTAAATCAAGAAGTAAGAAGACTGTGAAATGCTATAACTGTGGCAGAAAAGGGCACTTCAAAAAGGATTGTTGGTTTAAAAAGGGTATAGAAAATACTGCAGAGTCATCAAGACCTCGAGGATGTGTTGCAAGCACCTCAGAAGATGAAAAGGTTTTATATAGTGAAGCAGCAACAATCTCTACAGATAGAGAAGAGCTCACTAAGGTCTGGCTAATGGATTCAGGAGCAACATGACATATGAATCCTAATCGGGATTGGTTCCATACATATGAACCCATCTTTGGAGGCACAGTGTTCATGGGTGATAATCATGCTTTAGAGATTGCTGGCATTGGCACCATCAAATTGAAGATGTATGATGGCTTAATTCATACTATTTCAGGAGTGCGACATGTGAAAGACTTAAAGAAAAATCTTTTGTTCGTAGGACAATTTGATAGTCTTGGCTGTAAGATTCGAACAGACAATGGAATCATGAAAATTGTCAAAGGCGCGCTAGTGGTTTTAAAGGCAAGAAAGACAGTTGCAAACATGTTTGTATTAATGGGAGAAACACATCATGGGGCAGAAGCATCAATTGCATCAGCCAGTCCTGCAGAAGAGAAGACGATGATGTGGCATCAAAAACTAGGCCACATGTTAGAGAATGGTTTGAAAATTCTCTCTGATCAGAAGTTACTCCCTGGGCTTACAAAGGTTACTTTACCCTTTTGTGAGCACTGTGTTACAAGTAAACAACATAGGTTGAAGTTTGGCACATCAACAACTAAGAGCAAATGCATCTTAGACCTGATTCACTCTGATGTTTGGCAAGCACCGGTTGTATCCTTGGGAGGAGCAAGATACTTTGTATCATTTATAGATGACTTCTCCAGGAGATGTTGGGTGTATCCAATAAGAAGGAAGGCAGATGTGCTCGCAGTCTTTAAAACATTCAAAGCGCGAGTAGAACTTGAATCTGAAAAGAAGATCAAGTGTTTAAGGACTGACAATGGAGGAGAATATACCAGTGATGAATTTGATAACTTCTGTCAACATGAAGGTATCAAAAGGCAGTTCACAACGGCATACACTCCACAACAAAATGGAGTGGCAGAACGGATGAACAAAACTCTATTAGAAAGAACTAGAGCAATGTTGAAGGCTGCAGGTCTAGGAAAGTCATTCTGGGCAAAAGCAGTCAATACCGCCTGTTATGTGATAAATCGATCTCCATCAACTGCAATTGAGCTGAAGACACCGATGGAGATGTGGATTGGAAAGCCAACTGATTATTCTCGATTGCATATATTTGGAAGTCTTGTGTACGCGATGTACAATACTCAAGAAGTCAGCAAGCTGGATTCAAAATCCTGAAAATGTATATTCTTGGGATATGCTGATGGAGTGAAGGGGTATCGCTTGTGGGATCCCACTACCCACAAGGTAGTCATCAGCAGAGATGTCATATTTGTAGAAGATAAAATGCAAATGAAAGAACATAATAGCATTTTAAAGGAGACTACAACAGTTCAGATGGAAAATACTCAGAATCATACTTCTTCTGAAGCTGTACCAGAGCATGAAGATCAAGAACAAATAGAGTCTGAAACTCCTGAAGTTCGGCGGTCGACTCGTGAAAGAAGACCACCAGCTTGGCACTCAGAATATGCTACTGAGAGCAACATTGCATACTGTCTTCTAACAGAGGATGGAGAGCCATCAACTTTCCATGAGGCTATCAAAAACACAAATGTATCTATGTGGATGACAGCAATGCAAGAGGAGATTGAAGCTCTGCACAAGAATAACACTTGGGATCTTGTTCCGTTATCACAAGATAGAAAGGCCATTGGCAACAAATGGGTTTACAAGATAAAACGTGATGGCAATGATCAAGTGGAGCGGTATCGTGCAAGATTGGTGGTGAAAGGATATGCTCAGAAAGAAGGAATAGACTTCAATGAGATATTTTTCCCGGTGGTATGACTTACTACAATCAAAGTAGTCTTGGCGATGTGTGCTATATTTGATCTTCACTTAGAGCAGTTAGATGTGAAAACTGCATTTCTTCATGGAGAACTTGAAGAAGAAATTTATATGCTCCAACCAGAGGGTTTTGCTGAAATAGGCAAGGAGAACTTGGTTTGTAGGTTGAACAAATCTCTATACGGTCTCAAACAGGTGCCGAGATGTTGGTACAAGAGATTTGATTCCTTCATAATTAGCCTTGGGTACAACAGACTCAGTTCAGACCATTGTACTTATTACAAGAGGTTTGAAGGAAATGATGTTTTCATCATTCTGTTGTTGTACGTGGATGACATATTGTTAATAGGCCCCAACAAAGATCGATTCCAAGAATTGAAGGCACAATTGGCTAGGGAGTTTGATATGAAGGACTTGGGACCAGCAAACAAGATTCTAGGGATGAAAATTCACCGAGATAGAAGTAAGAGGAAGATTTGGCTTTCTCAGAAGAATTATTTAAAGAAAATCTTGCGACGCTTCAATATGCAAGATTGTAAGCCAATTTCCACCCCACTTCCTACTAACTTCAAATTATCCTCAAGTATGTCTCCTAGCAATGAAGTAGAGAGGATGGAGATGTCTCGAGTACCGTATGCATCAGTAGTGGGAAGTTTAATATTTTCTATGATATGTACAAGACCAGACATTGCACAAGCAATGGGAGCAGCTAGTCGATACATGGCAAATCCTGGTAGAGAGCATTGGAATACTATTAAGAGGATCTTGAGATACATCAAGGGTACCTCAGATGCCGTATTATGTTATGGAGGATCAGAATTTACTATCAGAGGTTATGTTGACTCAGATTTTGCTGGTGACCTTGAGAAAAGAAAATCCACTACATGCTATGTGTTCATAATTGCAGGAGGAGCTGTGAGCTGGGTCTCTAAACTTCAGACTGTTGTAGCATTATTCACAACAGAAGCTGAGTATATGGCAGCTACACAGGCTTGTAAAGAAGCAATATGGCTGAAGAAACTTATGAAGGAGCTCGGGCACAAACAAGAGAAGATTCTTTTGTATTGTGATAGTCAGAGTGCCTTGCATATTGCAAGGAATCTAGCGTTTCATTCAAGAACAAAACATATAGATGTTTAGTATCACTTTGTTCGTGAAGTGGTGGAAGATGGAAGTGTGGATTTTCAGAAGGTTCACACAAAGGAAAACCCAGCAGATGCTTTGACCAAACCAGTCAACACTGATAAGTATATATGGTGCAGATCCTCTTGTGGCCTAGCAGAAACGTAAGCAGCATGAAGATGGCAAGTATTGAAAGGATAGAAGAATCACAGATGATCAAGTGTGAAGACTTGATTAAATCATCAAAGTCTTCAAGTGGGAGAATGTGAAGCTAGCTGACACCAACCAGCCAATTAATGCTACCTACTAGCACCAATTGGTGCTGCCAAAGTCAACAAAGTGAGCACCAATTCGGTGCCACTTGCAGCACCAATTGGTGCTCTTGTCTTTTGCAAGACAAAGGCAAGGAAGCTTGCCTATAAATAGGCAGTGCATCCTTGCCTTATACACACCAAGAAAGAGAGAGAGAAGAGAGAAAGTAATCCCACAAAATTGTGAGGTATTTGTGAGAGAGTAAGTGAGGTGTTTTCTCCTAATAATAGAGAGATTCTTAGTTCTTCTATTATTTGAGAGAGGTTGTAATTCCCACATTACTTAGTAAAATTCTTCTATACTTACCCGTGGACATAGTCTAATTGGATGAACGACATAAATTCTTGTGTGTCTCATTTTTCATTTTAGTTTTTTATCTTGTCGGGTTTGTATACAGTTATCCTAACACATGAGTGGTCTCTTCCGCGTCTGCATTCATTGTCTCTATCTGCCACTCATAATGTTTAGAGGAAGCAGAACGGGCATCATTGTTAACAGTAATGTCGGACATTGCTCACAGTACTTTTCTACTCATTAATTAACGCACGTGAACAATAGGATACGATTATATAATATTACAACAAAGACTCTAGAAAAGCTATAGCTTGATTTTGAAGTAGCTGCAATTTTGGAACAAGTATTTTGGCTTTACTTGGAGGTCGAGCAAACTTTGTCCTCTAAAGCTTATCAATGGTCGTTTTGAAAGATAAATGCATATATTGTCGACCTCTAACATACAAAAACATAATTGCAAAGCTGCCGGAAGCCAAATATGGCTATTTATATATAGTTACTTTCCGAATTCTATAAACTTTTCTCACCATTAAAGGCTACATAGCAGTATAGCACGGAAGCCAAATATGGTGTTGGGAAATAATCAAGGCACCCAATTATACCCATAAATATCTTAAGAGAGCTTCAGTTGTGATTTTATATTAATTCTTTTTATAAATATCTATACATACTATACAATTGCAAAATTATTATCCTCTATATTATTATAAATTAATATAAATTATAGTTTAAGACCTCATCTAACAATTCAGCTTAAATTTTTGGGTTGAATTTATTTTTTAACATAGTATTAAAGTCTTAATAACCAAATGGTCACGAATTCGAATCTTATCATTCTTATTTATTTAATAAAAATTAAGCACAATGTAATATAAGTCTGTATAAATTTCAAACTTAAATTTTTTCACTTAAATGAATGTGTTAGAGAATAATATAAATCAAGTCTTGAGACTTGTATCCCACCTAACAGTTTAAGTTTTTAAGTTGAATTGATTAATTATTTAACACACACTTTTTATATATATTAGGTAAAGTTTTAGAAATAATTTTATATTACTAAGTCTTAGAAATGATTTTATTATTCTATAATATATTTTTTTAAATAATTTTATATTTGAATTCGAGATTTACATGGAATCATTATTTTATATATTTACTTTTTATAATTTAATTATAAAAATTAGAGTTATATATTCGGATTCAAAATTATAATTATTTTATATTATCAACTGATATTAAATTAAAGAATTATTTTTATTTTAAAAATTAAAATATTAGGTAAGATCTAAAAAATCATTTTATGTTACTTTTTAACATTATTTCATAATTTAGGTTTGATCAATTCAAGTGGGTGCGCGCGCTAATATTAAATGTATGATGAATCTTTAAGTTTTAGAAGTGTGTTATTTAAATTATTATTTTTCTCGAGTACTAAATAAGAACTTTAGCTTTATTAGAGAGTATAATTAATTAAAGAGCCAAAAGCATCTAACCTTGATTTCCACATGCATAATTAAGCTACATACGATACTTCTTTCCTAACTGCTACAACCAATTTGGAACTAGCCTTCTTGTTTACTATTGGTGTTAACGATATAGTCATGGTAAAGGATCACACCATTATGTAGTTCAGAGCCTGTTGCACATCTCTATGAAAATAAAAATAAAAATAAAAATCACACGGAGTTAAATATAGTGGAGAAATTGGTTGATCCTTGGTTGTGGAGATGGCCCTCAAGAGAAATTAAGAACTGGTTTGCTAGCGATACCATGTCTGCTTATTGGTTGATATATCATGCCAGGGTTGTTATGTATATTATTGATGAAGATTATAGAATAATAATTATTAAGAAATCCCAAGTAATTGTACGCAGTTCAAAATGTAGATAAGTTTTAAGAATATATATTTCAAAATTTGCAGACAGTAATACTAATACCATGTGAAATGCCTTTAGCAGAGATAAAGATTTGGATTGTTCCATGCTCAAAGTTCAAGAAAATTAAAGAACATATAAGGAACAAACTTTTGTTTCTCCAGTCTTTAGTGTGAGAAAAAGAAGAGAAGTCGAGCCCTACCAGGCTGCAACATATGTTTTCATTCGTTTTTTTTTTGTGCTAAATAAGCTTGGACAGAACTTTTTTATAAAAAAAAAAAGCATGGGAAGAAATTCCTTTGTCGAGAGACAAGGATTGGATTTAAAGAGACGTTCCACCCTTTTCCTGTTCACATCTCAATACTTTCTTCATTAACTTATTTATTTACTATCAATATATACATTATTTAGGACGATCACTTAAAATTGAAGTAGCTTTTAGATTAGAGCAAGTATTTTATTAACTTGGAAGTTGGGCTTACTTTCTTCTCCAAAGCATGGTCCTGTTTTTAACAAGTGAACAAAGTTAAAACTATCATAACCAATATAAAGTTAGCATTTTGGACGGACGTTATATTATTAGTGCTTTCCTGCCATGATGGAATTATGGATTCTAAGCCTAAGGAAAGTTTTGCAACTATTTAATTACGAAAGAGAAGAAATTTATCGAGCGTTTCTATTATTCAATGAAGTAATTGCATCATGTAGAAACTCGTATATATTATATCCTCCAAGTTCTTGAATCTTAATTAATCTGTCCTTCTACTGAAATTTTATTTTTTGGATGAACTAAAATTTGATTTAGTTAGATGACTTGCTTGGTCCCTCAATTTTCTTTTTATAGAAAATCCAGGAAAGCCAATAATGATTGGCAAAACAAGATCTTTTCATCCTAATTTCATGAAATTCATGTGTTGAATAAACCATCAAAGTAGTTCTCTTTGACGAATCTTCTATTAAAATTTGAGTTTATTTATAAATCAAATAAAAAATTATAATATTTTTTAATTTATAGCGCAACCCACTCTCAATCTGATCTTTTTTCACTTGTCTAAAAAAGTATTTGTTTAATCCATCATCAAGACAAATCAACATATTCTATTGAAGAATATAATTTTGATTGTTTTTTAAAATATTTTTTATTCAAAAAAATTTTAAAATATTTTTTTAATTTATAAAAATAATTTTTTAATTTTAACGAATCAAAATAATTTAAAATATTAAAAAATTTATTAATTTAAAATAATAATAAAAAAACAGTTCTAAATGCATTGAATAATAATTCTGGGCGAGTCGGCTGCATCAAGAAATGTTAAAGGTAATTCTTGTAGTATTGGTGTTTGACAAATGCCACGTCAACTTTTTTATCTCAATTCAATTTTTTTAACCATATAGTGACTTGTGCAACCTGCACACATGAGATGGAAAAGTAGGATCAACAAAACTTGGAGGTTGTTTCATGTAGACTGTTGTAACCTATTTTTGGGTCCCCACATAAAAAATAATAAATACAAAAAAAAAAAGCCCGAAACAGTGCCGTTTTGACAGCACTGTGGGCCTCCCCTGTTTTCCTATAAATACAGGGGGGTGGCCGAGAGAAAAAAAAACCGAGAGAGACGGGAGGAGGAAGAAGAGGAGAGAAAAAGAGCAGAGGAGAAGAGAAGAGAGAGAAGGGAATAGAAGAAAAAACCAAAAGAAGAAGAAGAAGCAACAGCAGAGAAGAAAACGAAAAAAACAGAGGAGAGAGAGAAGGAAAACGCAGAGCCACCGCCGGCCACCCCACTGTCAGCGCCGCTTCCTGTCGCCACCAGCAGCTCCGCCATCGACGACAGCCACCACAGGTCAGCCCTCTACCCCTTATCTCGTTTTACTGTTCATCTGTCCATGTGCATTAATTCACTGGTTACTGTGCCCACAGTAACCAGCCCATTTGGGCCTGGGCTGGGACGTCAGCCAGCCCATGTAAATGGGCCAGGTTTGGCCCAGCCCATGCAATTGGGCCTGACCCGACCCATTTAGAAAAAAGGAAAAAATATTATTGTTTTTTAAAAAATATTTATGATGTTCCCACTTTTGATTTATGTTATTTTTATTAATATCGGGTAGTATTTTTATGTTGTAAAAATACAAATCTGGTATTAAAATACCCGGTTTTTGTCACAAACTTCCAAAAATACAAAAAATTGAAAAAAATGTTTTTGTGCATACGGCCAAGTGTCTCAAAGCTAAAAAATCATATTGTATTTTTCATACACTAAAAAAACAATGTTTTAGCATGCATTTTGACTTTAATAACCAGTTTATTAAAGTCAAGAGAATATTGGCCAAAATTTTAAAAACAACAAAAATTTTATTTTGTTTGTCTCTTAGTATCCGGGGTATGACATTACACGTAATGCATATTCTGGATATTTAATTCTTTTTTTCGGACAATAGAACCCGGGGTATGACATTACATGTAATGCGTATTCTGAACAATAAGAAACCACAACACAACCTTAGATTTTATCAGACATTAAAACAATGCAGCCTACCTTAGGTAGGGCGTAGTTGGGGTGCTAATACCTTCCCTTTACGCAACCAGTCTCCATACCCCATCTCTGAGACCAGTTAGGGTTCCTAGTAACCAGAATACTAGGTGGCGACTTCCATTCAAATTTTCCACTGATAGGAGACAAGAATGTCTTGTCTCTACATATTTGCCAGGAATAAATCCATCCATGTTTTTTTATTCCTTGAGGGTGGACGATCGCCGCGCCGCCGCACACGTGCGACAGAATGGCGACTCCACTGGGGATCTTGTGGACTAATCTTTGGTTTTGTCTGGTTATTGTGTTTTATTGTTGTGGTTTGCGTGTTTATTTTTATGCATTTCCTTTATTTCTTACGCGCTTTAATTTTTGTACATATTTGTTCATACATTGCATAGAACTGCCTCATGCATCACATGCTTTATATTTTTCAAGCACACACAAGCTTCTAAGTTAAGTGGGGAATTAACGATCTGCCCTATGACTATTGGTCGGGTTCAGATGCGTGAAACACCCAACTCATATCTGAGTGCCTGCTTGATAATGGTGAGTATACGTACCTTAACCATTTCTGGCAACGCCCCTATACTGTCTTTACGAAGATCGTCACTGGGCAGATATGAGACCCTTTTGAGACCAGGTAGAAAACCTATTCATATTCATATAATGAATAGAACCTGTCCTTAGGTTGTATGTGCTATCTTTATTTACATCAAGGCAAACCCTTAGTGTGGGCAAGAATCAAGATTTTTGTTTCATCATGCAAGAGTTATAATCATATGTCACCCCTTGAAGGGCAAGTTTATCATATAAATTACATGTTCAAACATTTAACATGCATACATGCCAGATTGAAATATAGGTCCCCAAAAAGTCTACAACACCTGACTTCGAGCAAGAAACATGGAAGATGAAGAGCGTGCTCAACGTGAGGCCTATTTGCACGAAGAGTTGGAGTCTCTAAAAATAAGTGTGGCTCACCTCACTAGCTTACTCAAGCAAACACTAAGAAATACCTCTGGTGAAGGTCCTTCTAATCAACCGATCACCTTTGATCCGGCTCCTATTACAGTTCAGCCTGAAGAAAGAATAAGCGAACATGGTCAAGAACCTCAGCAAAATCCAACATTTATGCAGTCAACGACACCTGCACCATCCCCAACAGTTATGGAGGCATCTGCTAACAAGTCCCACAAGGCTAAGTCATCTAATAGCATTGATCAAGCTAAGATAGAGGCGCTGGAAGCCAGACTCAAAGCCATTGAAGGGATAGACTTATATGACCCGGTACGGGCAGCAGAGATGTGTTTGGTCCCAAATGTGGTTATCCCAAAGAAATTTCATGTTCCTGAATTCATCAAATACAGTGGAACACAATGCCCCATGACCCATCTCAGGTCCTACTGCAATAAAATGGCTGAGGAAGTACATGATGAAAAACTACTAATGCACTTTTTCCAAGACAGTTTAAGTGGGGCAACTTTGAGTTGGTACATGAGATTGGATAACACAAAAATTTGCAACTGGAAAGATCTTGTGGATGCTTTCGTCAAGCAATACAAGTACAACATGGACATTGCGCCCGACAGAACCAGTTTGTCCAATATAGAGAGGATAAAGAAAGCATAAGGGAATATGCTCAAAGATGGCGAGAATTAGCTGCTCAAGTACATCCCCCACTTCTGGACAAAGAGATGGTCTCTTTATTTGCCAATACACTCAAAGCACCATATTACGAACATATGATAGGTAGTTCAGCCCAACAATTCACTGATGCTGTGATAGTGTGTGAACACATAGAGCAAGGTGTCAAGAGTGGTAGAATTGCTGCACCAACCGAGAAAAGAGGTGTCGAAAGAAAAGAGGTTCACCATGTTGAAGATGGCTACATGGGTAAAACAAATACATCCCAAAATTACCATACTCCATCCCAAATTGCCAACATCAAAAAACCTGAACCCCAAAACTTTCAAGCCAAAAGCCAAATTGGAAATTTCCAAAGAGTTCAAGAACAACTACCTCCACTACCGTTACCCCTGAATGAGATGTATCAAAAGCTATTGAGCATCGGGCAAATAGCTCCAGAACCTCTAACACCTCTACAACCACCTTATCCTAATTGGTATAAGCCAAAACTTAATTGTAAATACCATGCCGATATTACTGAGCATAGCATCTATACCTGCAACGCCTTCAAGAGAAAGCTTCTGCAATTAATCAAGGCTGGGTGGATAGAATTATAAGATGCCCCCAATGTGAATACGAACCCGTTGCCTAATCATGCTTGAAGCAGGGGCATCGAAGTCGGAATGCCGCGAACTCACCGAGTCAAAGCGTTTCGCCCTTTGCGGAAGAAAGTCTGATGTAGCACAAGTAGCAGAAGCATACATGCTCAAAAGGGGTCACCCGAAATTCAAAGGCAACTGAATTTCGGCAACTGGGGCATCGAAGTCCGAATGCCGTGAAAATCACAGAGTCAAAGCGTTTCGCCGTTTGCGGAAGAATTCTGATGTAGAACAAGTAGCAGAAGCATACATGATCAAGAGGGATCACCCGAAATTCAAAGGCAACTGAATTTCGGCAACCGGGGCATCAAAGTCGGAATGCCGCGAAACTCACCGAGTCAAAGCGTTTCGCCGTTTGCGGAAGAAAGTCTGATGTAGAACAAGTAGCAGAAGCATACATGCTCAAGAGGGATCACCCGAAATTCAAAGGCAACTGAATTTCGGCAACAAGGGCATCAAAGTCGGAATGCCGCGAAACTCACCGTGTCAAAGCGTTTCGCCATTTGCGGAAGAAAGTCTGATGTAGAACAAGTAGCAGAAGCATACATGCTCAAGAGGGATCACCCGAAATTCAAAGGCAACTGAATTTCGGCAACCGGGGCATCAAAGTCGGAATGCCGCGAAACTCACCGAGTCAAAGCGTTTCGCCGTTGAGGTAGCACAAGTAGGAGAAGCATACATGCTCAAGAGGGATCACCCGAAATTCATAGGCAACTTAATTTCGGCAACCGGGGCATCAAAGTTGGAATGCCGCGAAACTCACCGAGTCAAAGCGTTTTGCCGTTTGCGGAAGAAAGTCTGATGTAGCACAAGTAGCAGAAGCATACATGCTCAAGAGGGATCACCCGAAATTCAAAGGCAACTGAATTTCAGCAACCGGGGCATCTAAGTCGGAATGCCGCGAAACTCACCGAGTCAAAGCGTTTCGCCGTTTGCGGAAGAAGTCTGATGTAGAACAAGTAGCAGAAGCATACATGCTCAAGAGGGATCACCCGAAATTCAAAGGCAACTGAATTTCGGCAACCGGGGCATCGAAGTCGGAATGCCGCGAAACTCACCGTGTCAAAGCGTTTCGCGGTTTGCGGAAGAAAGTCTGATGTAGAACAAGTAGCAGAAGCATACATGCTCAAGAGGGATCACCCGAAATTCAAAGGCAACTGAATTTCGGCAACCGGGGCATCGAAGTCGGAATGCCGCGAAACTCACCGTGTCAAAGCGTTTCGCTGTTTGCGGAAGAAAGTCTGATGTAGAACAAGTAGCAGAAGCATACACGCTCAAGAGGGATCACCCGAAATTCAAAGGCAACTCAATTTCGGCAACCGGGGCATCAAAGTCGGAATGCTGAGAAACTCACCGAGTCAAAGCATTTCGCCGTTTGCGGAAGAAAGTCTGATGTAGCACATGTAGGAGAAGCATACATGCTCAAGAGGGATCACCTGAAATTCAAAGGCAACTGAATTTCGGCAACCGGGGCATCGAAGTCGGAATGCCGCGAAACTTATAGAGTCAAAGCGTTTCGCCGTTTGCGGAAGAAGTCTGATGTAGAACAAGTAGCAGAAGCATACATGCTCTAAAGGGATCACCTGAAATTCAAAGGCAACTGAATTTCGGCAACCGGGTCATCGAAGTCGGAATGCCGCGAAACGCACCGAGTCAAAGCGTTTCGCCGTTTGCGGAAGAAAGTCTGAGGTAGAACAAGAAACAGAAGCATACATGCTCAAGAGGGGTCACCCGAAATTCAAAGGCAAGTGAATTTCAGCAAACGGGGCATCGAAGGCGGAATGCCACGAAACTCACTCAGTCAAAGCATTTCGCCGTTTGAGAAAAGAAGTCTTATGTAGAACAAGTAGTAGAAGCATACATGATCTAGAGGGAACACCCGAAATTCAAAGGCAACTGAATTTCGGCAACCGCGAGATCGAAGTCGGAATGCCGCGAAACTCACCGAGTCAAAGCGTTTCGCCGTTTGCGGAAGAAATTCTGATGTAGAACAAGTAGCAGAAGCATACATGCTCAAGAGGGATCACCCGAAATTCAAAGGCAACTGAATTTCGGCAAACAGGGCATCGAAGTCGGAATGCCGCGAAACTCACCGAGTCAAAGCGTTTCGCCGTTTGCGGAAGAAAGTCTGATGTAGAACAAGTAGCAGAAGCATACATGCTCAAGAGGGATCACCCCAAATTCAAAAGCAACTGAATTTCGGCAACCGCGGCATCGAAGTCGGAATGCTGCGAAACTCACCGAGTCAAAGCGTTTCGCCGTTTGTGGAAGAAAGTCTGATGTAGAACAAGTAGCAGAAGCATACATGCTCAAGACGGATGACCCGAAATTCAAAGGCAACTGAATTTCGGCAAGCGGGGCATCGAAGTCGGAATGCCGCGAAACTCACCGAGTCAAAGCGTTTCGCCATTTTTGGAAGAAAGTCTGATGTAGAACAAGTAGCAGAACCATACATGCTCAAGAGGGATCACCCGAAATTCAAAGGCAACTGAATTTCGGCAACCGGGGCTTCGAAGTCGGAATGCCGCGAAACTCACCGAGTCAAAGCGTTTCGCCGTTTGCGAAAGAAAGTCTGATGTGGCACAAGTAGCAGAAGCATACATGCTCTAGAGGGATCACCCGAAATTCAAAGGCAACTGAATTTCAGCAACCGGGGCATCGAAGTCGGATTGCCGCGAAACTCACCGAGTCAAAGCATTTCGCCGTTTGCGGAAGAAGTCTGATGTAGAACAAGTAGCAGAAGCATACATGCTCTAGAGGGATCACCTGAAATTCAAAGGCAACTGAATTTTGGCAACCGGGTCATCGAAGTCGGAATGCCGTGAAACGCACCGAGTCAAAGCGTTTCGCTGTTTGCGGACGAAAGTCTGAGGTAGAACAAGAAGCAGAAGCATACATGCTCAAGAGGGGTCACCCGAAATTCAAAGGCAAGTGAATTTCAGCAAACGGGGCATCGAAGCCGGAATGCCACGAAACGCACTCAGTCAAAGCATTTTGCCATTTGAGAAAAGAAGTCTGATGTAGAACAAGTAGCAGAAGCATACATGATCTAGAGGGAACACCCGAAATTCAAAGGCAACTGAATTTTGGCAACCGCGGCATCGAAGTCGGAATGCCGTGAAACTCACCGAGTCAAAGCGTTTCGCCATTTGGGGAAAAAAGTCTGATGTCGAACAAGTAGCAGAAGCATACATGCTCAAGAAGGATCACACGAAATTCAAAGGCAACTGAATTTCGGCAACCGGGGCATCGAAGTTGGAATGCCGCGAAACTCACCGAGTCAAAGCGTTTCGCCGTTTGCGGAAGAAGTCTGATGTAGAAGAAGTAGCAGAAGCATACATGCTCAAGAGGGGTCACCCGAAATTTCAAAGGCAACTAAATTTCGGCAACCGGGGCATCAAAGTCGGAAGCCGCGAAACTCACCGAGTCAAAGCGTTTCGCCGTTTGCGGAAGAAGTCTGATGTAGAAGAAGTAGTGGAAGCATACATGCTCTAGAGGAATCACCCGAAATTCAAAGGCAACTGAATTTCAGCAACCGGGGCATCAAAGTCGGAATGCCGAGAAACTCACCGAGTCAAAGCGTTTCGCCGTTTGCGGAAGAAAGTCTGATGTAGAACAAGTAGCAGAAGCATACATGCTCAAGAGGGATCACCCGAAATTTAAAGGCAACTGAATTTCGGCAACCGGGGCATCGAAGTCGGAATGCTGCGAAACTCACCGAGTCAAAGCATTTCGCCGTTTGCGGAAGAAAGTCTGATGTAGCACAAGTAGCAGAAGCATACAAGCTCAAGAGGGATCACCCGAAATTCAAAGGCAACTGAATTTCAGCAACCGGGGCATCAAAGTCGGAATGCCGAGAAACTCACCGAGTCAAAGCGTTTCGCCGTTTGCGGAAGAAAGTCTGATGTAGCACAAGTAGGAGAAGCATACATGCTCAAGAGGGATCACCTGAAATTCAAAGGCAACTGAATTTCGGCAACCGGGGCATCGAAGTCGGAATGCCGCGAAACTTATAGAGTCAAAGCGTTTCGTCGTTTGCGGAAGAAGTCTGATGTAGAACAAGTAGCAGAAGCATACAATCTCAAGAGGGATCACCCGAAATTCAAAGGCAACTGAATTTCGGCAACCGGGGCATCAAAGTCGGAATGCCGAGAAACTCACCGAGTCAAAGCGTTTCGCCGTTTGCGGAAGAAAGTCTGATGTAGAACAAGTAGCAGAAGCATACATGCTCAAGAGGGATCACCCGAAATTCAAAGGCAACTGAATTTCGGCAACCGGGGCATCGAAGTCGGAATGCCGCGAAACTCACCGAGTCAAAGAGTTTCGCCGTTTGCGGAAGAAAGTCTGAGGTAGAACAAGTAGCAGAAGCATACATGCTCAAGAGGGATCACCCGAAATTCAAAGGCAACTGAATTTCGGCAACCGGGTCATCGAAGTCGGAATGCCGCGAAACTCACCGAGTCAAAGCGTTTCGCCGTTTGCGGAAGAAGTCTGATGTAGAACAAGTAGCAGAAGCATACATGCTCAAGAGGGATCACCCGAAATTCAAAGGCAACTGAATTTCGGCAACCGGGGCATCGAAGTCGGAATGCCGCGAAACTCACCGAGTCAAAGCGTTTCGCCGTTTGCAGAAGAAAGTCTGATGTAGAACAAGTAGCAGAAGCATACATGCTCAAGAGGGATCACCCGAAATTCAAAGGCAACTGAATTTCGGCAACCGGGTCATCGAAGTCGGAATGCCGCGAAACTCACCGAGTCAAAGCGTTTCGCCGTTTGCGGAAGAAAGTCTGATGTAGAACAAGTAGCAGAAGCATACATGCTCAAGAGGGATCACCCGAAATTCAAAGGCAACTGAATTTCGGCAACCGGGGCATCGAAGTCGGAATGCCGCGAAACTCATCGAGTCAAAGCGTTTCGCCGTTTGCGGAAGAAAGTCTGATGTAGAACAAGTAGCAGAAGCATACATGCTCAAGAGGGATCACCCGAAATTCAAAGGCAACTGAATTTCGGCAACCGGGCATCGAAGTTGGAATGCCGCGAAACTCACCGAGTCAAAGCGTTTCGCCGTTTGCGGAAGAAAGTCTGATGTAGAACAAGTAGCAGAAGCATACATGCTCAAGAGGGATCACCCGAAATTTCAAAGGCAACTTAATTTCGGCAACCGGGGCATCGAAGTCGGAATGCCGCGAAACTCAACGAGTCAAAGTGTTTCGCCGTTTGCGGAAGAAAGTCTGATGTAGAACAAGTAGCAGAAGCATACATGCTCAAGAGGGATCACCCGAAATTCAAAGGCAACTGAATTTCGGCAACCTGGGCATCGAAGTCGGAATGCCGCGAAACTCACCGAGTCAAAGCGTTTCGCCGTTTGCGGAAGAAGTCTGATGTAGAACAAGTAGCAGAAGCATACATGCTCAAGAGGGATCACCCGAAATTCAAAGGCAACTGAATTTCGGCAACCGGGGCATCGAAGTCGGAATGCCGCGAAACTCACCGAGTCAAAGCGTTTCGCCGTTTGCGGAAGAAGTCTGATGTAGAACAAGTAGCAGAAGCATACATGCTCAAGAGGGATCACCCGAAATTCAAAGGCAACTAAATTTCGGCAACCGTGGCATCGAAGTCGGAATGCCGCGAAACTCACCGAGTCAAAGCGTTTCGCCGTTTGCGGAAGAAGTCTGATGTAGAACAAGTAGCAGAAGCATACATGCTCAAGAGGGATCACCCGAAATTCAAAGACAACTGAATTTCGGCAACCGGGGCATCGAAGTCGGAATGCCGCGACACTCACCGAGTCAAAGCGTTTCGCCGTTTGCGGAAGAAAGTCTGATGTAGAACAAGTAGCAGAAGCATACATGCTCAAGAGGGATCACCCGAAATTCAAAGGCAACTGAATTTCGGCAACGGGGGCATCGAAGTCGGAATGCCGCGAAACTCACCGAGTCAAAGCGTTTCGCCGTTTGCGGAAGAAGTCTGATGTAGAACAAGTAGCAGAAGCATACATGCTCAAGAGGGATCACCCGAAATTAAGCAACTGAATTTCGGCAACCGGGGCATCGAAGTCGGAATGCCGCGAAACTCACCGAGTCAAAGCGTTTCGCCGTTTGCGGAAGAAAGTCTGATGTAGAACAAGTAGCAGAAGCATACATGCTCAAGAGGGATCACCCGAAATTCAAAGGCAACTGAATTTCGGCAACTCGGGCATCGAAGTCGGAATGCCGCGAAACTCACCGAGTCAAAGCGTTTCGCCGTTTGCGGAAGAAATCTGATGTAGAACAAGTAGCAGAAGCATACATGCTCAAGAGGGATCACCCGAAATTAAAGGCAACTGAATTTCGGCAACCGGGGCATCGAAGTCGGAATGCCGCGAAACTCACCGAGTCAAAGCGTTTCGCCGTTTGCGGAAGAAAGTCTGATGTAGAACAAGTAGCAGAAGCATACATGCTCAAGAGGGATCACCCGAAATTCAAAGGCAACTGAATTTCGGCAACCGGGGCATCGAAGTCGGAATGCCGCGAAACTCACCGAGTCAAAGCGTTTCGCCGTTTGCGGAAGAAAGTCTGATGTAGAACAAGTAGCAGAAGCATACATGCTCAAGAGGGATCACCCGAAATTAAAAGACAACTGAATTTCGGCAACCGGGGCATCGAAGTCGGAATGCCGCGAAACTCACCGTGTCAAAGTGTTTCGCCGTTTGCGGAAGAAAGTCTGATGTAGAACAAGTAGCAGAAGCATACATGCTCAAGAGGGATCACCCGAAATTCAAAGGCAACTGAATTTCGGCAACCGGGGCATCGAAGTCGGAATGCCGCAAAACTCACGGAGTCAAAGCGTTTCGCCGTTTGCGGAAGAAGTCTGATGTAGAACAAGTAGCAGAAGCATACATGCTCAAGAGGGATCACCCGAAATTCAAAGGCAACTGAATTTCGGCAACCAGGGCATCGAAGTCGGAATGCCGCGAAACTCAACGAGTCAAAGCATTTCGCCGTTTGCGGAAGAAAGTCTGATGTAGAACAAGTAGCAGAAGCATACATGCTCAAGAGGGATCACCCGAAATTCAAAGGCAACTGAATTTCGGCAACCGGGGCATCGAAGTCGGAATGCCGCGAAACTCACCGAGTCAAAGCGTTTCGCCGTTTGCGGAAGAAAGTCTGATGTAGAACAAGTAGCAGAAGCATACATGCTCAAGAGGGATCACCCGAAATTCAAAAGCAACTGAATTTCGGCAACCGGGGCATCGAAGTTGGAAAGCCGCGAAACTCACCGAGTCAAAGTGTTTCGCCGTTTGCGGAAGAAGTCTGATGTAGAACAAGTAGCAGAAGCATACATGCTCAAGAGGGATCACCCGAAATTCAAAGGCGACTGAATTTCGGCAACCGGGGCATCGAAGTCGGAATGCCGCGAAACTCACGGAGTCAAAGTGTTTCGCCGTTTGCGGAAGAAGTCTGATGTAGAACAAGTAGCAGAAGCATACATGCTCAAGAGGGATCACCCGAAATTCAAAGACAACTGAATTTCAGCAACCGGGGCATCGAAGTCGGAATGCCGCGAAATTCAACGAGTCAAAGCGTTTCGCTGTTTGCGGAAGAAAGTCTGATGTAGAGCAAGTAGCAGAAGCATACATGCTCAAGAGGGATCACCCGAAATTCAAAGGCAACTGAATTTCGGCAACCGGGGCATCAAAGTCGGAATGCCGCGAAACTCACCGAGTCAAAGCGTTTCGCCGTTTGCGGTAGAAAGTCTGATGTAGAACAAGTAGCAGAAGCATACACTCTCAAGAGGGATCACCCGAAATTCAAAGGCAACTGAATTTCGGCAATCGCGGAATCGAAGTCGGAATGCCGCGAGACTCACCGAGTCAAAGCGTTTCGCCGTTTGCGGAAGAAAGTCTGATGTAGAACAAGTAGCAGAAGCATACACTCTCAAGAGGGATCACCCGAAATTCAAAGGCAACTGAATTTCGGCAATCGCGGAATCGAAGTCGGAATTCCGCAAAACTCACCGAGTCAAAGCGTTTCGCCGTTTGCGGAAGAAAGTCTGATGTAGAACAAGTAGCAGAAGCATACATGCTCAAGAGGGATCACCCGAAATTCAAAGGCAAGTGAATTTCGGCAACCAGGGCATCGAAGTCGGAATGCCGCGAAACTCACCGAGTCAAAGCGTTTCGCCGTTTGCGGAAGAAAGTCTGATGTAGAACAAGTAGCAGAAGCATACATGCTCAAGAGGGATCACCCGAAATTCAAAGGCAACTGAATTTCGGCAACCGGGGCATCGAAGTCGGAGTGCCGCGAAACTCACCGAGTCAAAGCGTTTCGCCGTTTGCGGAAGAAGTCTGATGGAGAACAAGTAGCAGAAGCATACATGCTCAAGAGGGATCACCCGAAATTCAAAGGCAACTGAATTTCGGCAACCGGGGCATCGAAGTTGGATTGCCGCGAAACTCACCGAGTCAAAGTGTTTTGCCGTTTGCGGAAGAAAGTCTGATGTAGAACAAGTAGCAGAAGCATACATGCTCAAGAGGGATCACCTGAAATTCAAAGGCCACTGAATTTCTGCAACCGGGGCATCGAAGTCGGAATGCCGCGAAACTCACCGAGTCAAAGCGTTTCGCCGTTTGCGGAAGAAGTCTGATGTAGAACAAGTAGCAGAAGCATACATGCTCAAGAGGGATCACCCGAAATTCAAAGGCAACTGAATTTCGGCAACCGGGGCATCGAAGTCGGAATGCCGCGAAACTCACCGAGTCAAAGCGTTTCGCCGTTTGCGGAAGAAGTCTGATGTAGAACAAGTAGCAGAAGCATACATGCTCAAGAGGGATCACCCGAAATTCAAAGGGAACTGAATTTCAGCAACCGGGGCATCGAAGTCAGAATGCCGCCCGACAGAACCAGTTTGTCCAATATAGAGAGGATAAAGAAAGCATAAGGGAATATGCTCAAAGATGGCGAGAATTAGCTGCTCAAGTACATCCCCACTTCTGGACAAAGCGATGGTCTCTTTATTTGCCAATACACTCAAAGCACCATATTACGAACATATGATGGGTAGTTAAGCCCAACAATTCACTGATGCTGTGATAGTGTGTGAACACATAGAGCAAGTGCTAGTGTGTGAACACATAGAGCAAGGTGTCAGAGTGGTAGAATTGCTTCCCCAACCGAGAAAAGAGGTGTCGAAAGAAAAGAGGTTCACCATGTTGAAGATGGCTACTTGGGTAAAACAAATACATCCCAAAATTACCATACTCCATCCCAAATTGCCAACATCAAAAACCTGAACCCCAAACTTTCAAGCCAAAAGCCAAATTGGAAATTCCAAAGGGTTCAAGAACAACTACCTCCACTACCGTTACCCCTGAATGAGATGTATCAAAAGCTATTGAGCATCGGGCAAATAGCTCCAGAACCTCTAACACCTCTACAACCACCTTATCCTAATTGGTATAAGCCAGAACTCAATTGTAAATACCATGCCGATATTACTGAGCATAGCATCTATACTTGCAATGCCTTCAAGAGAAAGCTTCTGCAATTAATCAAGGCTGGGTGGATAGAATTATAAGATGCCCCCAATGTGAATACGAACCCGTTGCCTAATCATGCTTGAAGCATATTAGGATGGAATGTTTGGGGAATTGGAAAGCATCAATGGTCCAGCATGATAGCTTGAATTTTGTAGAACTCAAATTTTGACCGTGGTGTTTTGTTCTGCATTGTCTTTGAGTCCTCTACGCAGAGCTTTTGAGAGGAGGTTAGCCTATGAACAGATTCGCCAAAATAGAGGAATGAAACCTGCCTTGTTATCGCCTTTTGTTAATGCTTTTGAACAAGACTTTCTCTGTTAATGAGCTTTTCTTGTTTTCTTGTGTTCACATCACACTCTTCTTTGTTGTTATTACATGTAAATAACATTTTGAGCGCAACTTTGCTCCCAACACTACAACATGAAGAATCCTTTGGTGTTCCTTTCTTCCACAACCATAAATAAATCTCATATGTTTTCATTTTTTTGGGACCTCCAAAGTGAGTACAAAAAAACAAAAATCGTGATGATATTTGTCCAAAACAAATGCATTTTGGAAATTCAAGTGATTCCTTAAATAGGTACACATATACCTAGAAAACTTGAAAGAAAAAAGACAAAACAAAGACAAACAACACTATGAGGTGAATCAAAAGCTTAGTTTTATTTGACTGAATAAATCACTTTGCATACGCGCATGAAAGCAACACTTATCAATCCTCAATGCAGTGCATTTGAGATGAGGAAAGGCCATCTTTGATAATCCTTTCACAAGGCTAAAATATATCCTTTGCAGTCCCATTTTGAGCCTAGTAATGTTTTTTTGAAATAACCTTGACTAGGATCACACTCCACACTGGGGGGCAAAATAAGGGAGTTTTTTGTTTTTACCATCTAGACAAAGCAGTGAAGATGGGTACTGGAATTGATCATGTAAATTTTAATCTTTCATTATCATCTAAATGAAGCAGTGATTGGTTAAGAAAAGAAAAGAAGAAGATCCAAAGGATCTAAAAGATTTGAGCTTCTCATAAAAACAACTGATATGTTTATGCTCAACCTAAACAAGAAATGAAGAAAACAAAGAGAAAAGCCCAAAACCCGACACTGGGGGGCATGAAGACTATTTTGAAAAAAACAAATCCAAAAGACAAAAGGTCAGGAAACAAGCACAAGTGATCCCTAGTCTTGAAATCCCTTAAACACCTTTTGAGCCTGCAACATATCCTTTCTTTGTAACCAATAGCCAAAGCCTACATTACATACCTAATAAAGCCCTTTCTGATCAAAGGCAAGCAATCTAGATTGGTAGGTAGTGCTTTCTCGTGCGAGTCAAATCATTATTCATGCCAATAAAATAAATGCTTTGAATCAATTCGGTTCTCAATAACCCTCAAATTGAAATTTCAATCTTTTTTACCAACCAGATGTCACTTCATCTTTAACCAAAAGCAAAAAGCTTTCATCACTTCAAGAAACCTGTCCATAAGAATCACTTGAATTTTTTAGAACAAGTTTATTTTGAACCAATGTCAAAATAATTTTTGTGATTGGAATAACTTAGAAGTTCCAAAAATGTTGCATGAAAACATTTCATTGTACAAAAAACCCAAACTTACTTTCACATATCCTCACCCCAAACTAAACCCAAGTTGAACACTTGGGGGGCATGATCAAGCTGGGGGGGCAATAAAAAACACATGGTAGGGTTGGCTCCATGATTCCTATTCTAAGGAAAATGTCGGGCAAAATTGGTAACTCTTGAGATAAAGGGTGAAGGACAAAGATGTATGATGACATCAAACCCTTCCCAGAGGTCAAGATCACAATATGTAACCCGAGTAAGCAGAAGTGGAAAAGCCATCGAAGTTTACTACCAACACTACAACTTTTGAGAGAAAACAAAGACACCATGAAGAAATGGGGGCCTATATTTCTCAGGTAAGTATACATGCATATCAATCATAATGCATTTTCTTTCAACATTGACAGATCAGTGTTTCAACTCATCCCTTAGGTAGTGCGTTTTCTAACCTTACCTTTTGTTGAATACGCCTTTGAGCCTTCACTTCTATTTTGAGTGCGCCTTTGAGCCCTCAACTCCTTTTAAGTGCGCCTTTGAGCCCTCAACTCCATTTTGAGTGCGCCTTTGAGCCCTCATCCCTTAGGTTGTGAGTTTTATAACCCCACCTCCTTTTGAGTGCGCCTTTGAGCCCTCAACTCCTTTTGAGTGCGCCTTTGAGCCCTCACCTCCATTTTGAGTGCGCCTTTGAGCCCTCATCCCTTGGGTAGTGCGTTTTCTAACCCTACCTCCTTTTGAGTGCGCCTTTGAGCCCTCATCCCTTAGGTTGTGCGTTTTATAACCCTACCTCGTTTTGAGTGCGCCTTTGAGCCCTCAACTCCTTTTGAGTGCGCCTTTGAGCCCTCACCTCCATTTTGAGTGCGCCTTTGAGCCCTCATCCCTTGGGTAGTGCGTTTTCTAACCCTACCTCCTTTTGAGTGCGCCTTTGAGCCCTCACCTCCATTTTGAGTGCGCTTTTGAGCCCTCACCTCCTTTTGAGTGCGCCTTTGAGCCCTCACCTCAATTTTGAGTGCGCCTTTGAGCCCTCATCCCTTCGGTAGTGTGTTTTCTAACCCTACCTCCTTTTGAGTGCGCCTTTGAGCCCTTACCTCCATTTTGAGGGCGCCTTTGAGCCCTCAACTCCTTTTGAGTGCGCCTTTGAGCCCTCATCCCTTTGGTAGTGCGTTTTCTAACCCTACCTCCTTTTGAGTGTGCCTTTGAGCCCTCAACTCATTCCAAGTGTGCCTTTGAGCCACCACCATTCAGGTAGTGCCTTTTGTAACCCTACCTCCTTTTGAGTGTGCCTTTGAGCCCTCACCAATATTTTTCTAGGTAGGTCACCCATTACAACGTGACCAATTCTCCATGTTTTTTATCTGGGTAGGTCACCCATTACAATGAGACCGCACTTCACATTCTTTCCTTTTTTAAGTTTCGGGTTAAAGGGGATTGGCGAAAGGAATCTCAGTTTAGCCCAACCACACACAAGACTTTGGGTCCGGTTGAAGTTTTAGGTCAATCAAATTTTGAGACGACCAGTTTCGGAAGACCAATTTTATTTTATCTTTACAATACTTACTATGCACAAATCTTTGCTCCGTAAGCATTGTAAAGAGGGGGGCAACTGTTGTAACCCATTTTTGGGTCCCCACATAAAAAATAATAAATACAAAAAAAAAGCCCGAAATAGTGCCGTTTTGACAGCACTATGGGTCTTCTTCTTCCCGTGGACGCGCGAGGTAGGGGAAGAAGAAGATTTTCTTCCCCACTTTTCACCTAATTTCTTTCCCGGCTTTGGCACAATAAGACGCCCACAATTTAGCCACTTGCATACTTTTAAAGGATAGTGGAAGGGCGGCCAACAGTGGTCGCCCCACCACGTCGGCCTCCCCTGTTTTCCTATAAATACAGGGGGGTGGCCGAGAGAAAAAAAAACCGAGAGAGACGGGAGGAGGAAGAAGAGGAGAGAAAAAGAGCAGAGGAGAAGAGAAGAGAGAGAAGGGAATAGAAGAAAAAACCAAAAGAAGAAGAAGAAGCAACAGCAGAGAAGAAAACAAAAAAAATAGAGGAGAGAGAGAAGGAAAACGCAGAGCCACCGCCGGCCACCCCACTGTCAGCGCCGCTTTCTGTCGCCACCAGCAGCTCCGCCATCGACGACAGCCACCACAGGTCAGCCCTCTACCCCTTATCTCGTTTTACTGTTCATCTGTCCATGTGTATTAATTCACTGGTTACTGTGCCCACAGTAACCAGCCCATTTGGGCCTGGGCTGGGACGTCAGCCAACCCATGTAAATGGGCCAGGTTTGGCCCAGCCCATGCAATTGGGCCTGACCCGGCCCATTTAGAAAAAAAGAAAAAAATATTATTGTTTTAAAAAAAATATTTATGATGTTCCCACTTTTGATTTATGTTATTTTTATTAATATCGGGTAGTATTTTTATGTCGTAAAAATACAAATCTGGTATTAAAATACCCGGTTTTTGTCACAAACTTCCAAAAATACAAAAAATTGAAAAAAATGTTTTTGTGCATACGGCCAAGTGTCTCAAAGCTAAAAAATCATATTGTATTTTCCATACACTAAAAAAAACAATGTTTTAGCATTCAAATTTTACCAAGTGTCTCTGAGACCAGTTAGGGTTCCTAGTAACCAGAATACTAGGTGGCGACTCCCATTCAAATTTTCCACTGATAGGAGACAAGAATGTCTTGTCTGTACATATTTGCCAGGAATAAATCCATATTCCATTTTTTTGTTTTCCTTGAGGGTGGACGATCGCCACGCCGCCGCACACATGCGACATAGACCTCTTCAATAAGAACACCATTGAGAAAGGCATTATGAATATTAAGCTGATGAATCTTCCAATTGCGGGAAACTGCAATGGAAAAGACTAATCTGACGGTGGCCTGCTTAATAACTGGGCTAAAAGTTTCAGAATAATCAATGCCTTCTTGTTGAGTAAAGCCTCTAGCAACTAGACGGGCTTTATAACGTTCGATGCTGCCATCAACACGACGTTTGATGCGATATACCCATCGGCTGCCCACAACATTCATCGATGGATGAAAGGGCACTAAAGACCAAGTGTGATTGGATCGTAAAGCCTTGATCTCATCTCACATGGCATCATGCCAAGCCACATATTTATCTGCATCAGAAAAGGCAACAGGTTTAGAGGAAGGAGAGAGAAATACCCGGGTGGCAGCTGTATTAGCGACAGTAGAGGACACCATATTTGTATTTTTGGGCTGCCGTGATCGAAGGATCATAGGGTGTCGGCTGAGCACTGGCTGTGATGCAGGTGAAGGAGGCATGACAGAGGTGTCCTGATGTAGTGGATAGGCTGAGAGATCCACCACCAGATTCAGACCAGGAGAGGAATCTGGGGAAGAGGCTGCCGCAAGTGGAGAGCTGGCAGCAGAGGCAGAGTCTGCAGAAACCGGGTTAGTGGCAGAATAAAGAGAAGCTGAAGAGGAACCAAAGGATCTTCCACTATTCGCAAGGACTTCGTGCTGGAGAGCAGGAAACACTAAGCTGCAACCTGTACCTGCAACAATATGGTTAGATAAAGATGCATGGGGTGAGCGGCAAGGGAAATATGGAGGTTGTGGTGTTTGAGTCGGCAGTGAGGGCAGGGCAGAGGCAGAGGCAGGTGGGGATGTGTTTGGGGCTGTAAATAATGGTGAGTGGGTTAGATTTGGGAGGATGGTAATAGGGGATGGTGTATGGGTTGGGGTGGAAACCTGTGAAATCTGTTCAGATTTATCACACGAAAAAACATGTTCATGAAAACGGACATGACAGGAGATATACATGCGATGAGATTCAATGTCAAAACATCGATAACCAGGGTGAGAGGGACTGTAGCCAAAAAACACACAAGGAGAAGACCGAAAATACAATTTGTGATTATTATAGGGATGCAAGAAAGGAAAACATAGACATCCAAAAGTACGTAAAAAATGATAATCAGGAGACCGTTGAAACAAACAATCAAAAGGGGATCGATTATCAAGAACAAGAGTAGGCATACGATTAATGAGATAAACTGAAGTATCAAACGCATAATTCCAAAAATGAAAAAGAGCTTTACATTGACCTAGAAGAGTAAGACCGGTTTCCACAATATGCCTATGACGTCTTTCTACCATCCCATTTTGTTCGTGAGTATGAGGACATATCAGACGGTGATGAATACCAATAGTCTGAAAGAAAGTGGAGAGTTTGCGATACTCACCACCCCAATCAGTTTGAATATATTTTATTTTTAAAGAAAACTGACGTTCGACAAGAGTTTGAAATTGATGAAAGATAGAATAAACATCAGATTTTGCAACAAGTGGATAATACCATATATATTTTGTGTGCGCATCAACAAATATAACAAAATAACGATAACCATCCGAAGAAAAAAGGGGAGCAGGACCCCACACATCACTAAAAATTAATTCAAGCGAAGCAGAAGTTTTGTGACCAGTAGGTCTTAAAGACATTGAAAATTAAGACTTTTGTTGTTACAAATGATCTTATTTTTCGAGACTAAAAATTTAAAAAAGTGGGAGGTAGGATGACCTAGGCGACGATGCCACAAATCAGCAGAGGCAGAGATACAGGGAGACCAATATGGTATTTAGGGGTTAAGGGTAACATTTGTGGCAGGCATTTTGCAGATACCGAGATCTGGGCTTGTGGGAACTATTACTACGTAGGCCTTGATGGCACTTACTATGAGGCCATATATAAATGAATACTTTAAAACGGAGGAATAAATAGGACCCTTATAATGAAGGATCCATCGCTTGAACCCGTTTCTATAATGCGATTCGATGGCACTTTTAACCTCGACAGTAAGCATAGGGATGGGGCACTAAATAATCTGATATCTGATTGAACATTTCTGCTACCTGTTTGTCGTTTCCAAGAGTACTGGAGAGTATGCCTTTTGTTCGCAGCTCATTCACATCTTCGGGGTTATCAATCAATGAATCCATGAAGCATATGTAAGAAGTGACCCAAAGTTTCTCATTGTCACCGAGACACGCTTCGTAGGCTACCAGGTTTAAGAGCAGGGGCTTGGTTGAGTCATCTATGCTTAGTGAAGGCATGTAGAGTCTTCCGGCGAGTATTGTTCTCCTAAACTCGACATCGGTGAAAAAAGTAGTCTTGCTTGGTTTGAAATGGATCCCAACATTCCTAAGTTCCTTGGCAGGAAAATACCTGCCAGACCATGTCTTTCGAGAATCATCCCTGTACCAGCTTTTTCGTGTACTAGCATCGGGGACCTCTTTCCTTCCAACAAATGTGAAATGAAAATGTTCTAGAAGATGGGCAGGCTCACGAGGGGGAGTCATCTCACTTTCCTGGCCACGTCATTCAATGCTAATAATACAATTCAGTCTTCTCTTGCATACATTTCCTAATATTTATCATTTGGTATCAGAGCACCTTAGCGGGCCTGATTAAAGTGTGAAGCAGCAGTCTTCAAGTATGACGACAAAAAGTTCATTTGCAACCACCAGTTCCACGTTTTGATGGGCATTATGATCACTGGGCAATGCTCATGAAAAACTTCTTATGGTCAAAGGAATATTGGGGCTTGATAGAGAATGGAGTTCCTACTGCAGCAGAAGGTATTATTCTCACTGATGCTCAGAGAAAGCATGTTGAAGATTAGACGTTAAAAGACTTGAAGGCCAAAAACTATCTATTTCAAGCATTAGATCGTTCAATTCTGGAAACGACTCTTAACAAAGATACAGCAAAAAACATATGGGATTCCATGAAACAAAAATTTCAAGGAACGACCATAGTCAAACGTGCATTGTTACAAGCACTTCGAAATGATTTTGAAATTCTCCACATGAAGGCAGGAGAATCGGTGAATGACTATTTTGCTAGGACTCTTACCATAGCAAATAAAATGAAGGCCAACAGTGAAAACAAAGGAGATACAACTGTTGTTGAAAAGATTTTGCAATCTTCGATGCTAAAATTTGATTACGTTGTGTGTTCCATTGAAGAATCACGGGATATAGACACCTTAACCATTGACGAGCTACAAAGCAGCCTAATTGTCCATGAACAGCGTATGAGTACTCATGTTAAAGAAGAACATGCATTGCAGATAACCCATGGTGATCAATTTAGAGGAAGAAGTCGTGGTCGTGGCAGCTCTAGAGGCAGGGGCTGGGGAAGAAGCAGACAACATTTCAGCAAAAATACAGTGGAATGCTACCACAGTCACAAACTTGGACACTTTCAATGGGAATGTCCAAGCAAGGAAAAGGAAGCTAATTATAAAGAAACTCAAGACGAAATGTTACTAATGGCATACGTGGAGATGAACAACATCAGCAACGAGGATTTGTGGTTTCTTGACTCTGGCTGTAGCAACCATATGTGTGGGAAGAAATACTATTTTTCAGACTTGAATGACAAATTCAGAGATTCAGTGAAACTAGGCAACAATGCAAGCATGGCTGTAATGGGAAAGGGAAATGTCAGGCTGCAGGTTCATGGCAAAACATAAATTTTCACGAATGTATTCTTTGTACCGAAACTGAAGAACAATTTGCTGAGCATTGGGCAATTACAGGAGAAAGGGCTGGATATTCTATTTCAACATGGAAGGTGTAATGTGTTTCATCATGAACAAGGTTTGATCATGGACACAAAGATGTCAGCAAATCAAATGTTTGTGCAGCAGCTGCATCTCATCCATTAAAAACCGTTTGTTTCAACACAATCACTGAAGATATGGTGCAGCTTTGGCATTGCAGATATGGACATTTGAGTTTTACAGGCTTGAAAACTCTTCAGCAGAAACAAATGGTGAATGGTTTACCATTATTAAAGTCTCCATCCAGGCTATGTAAAGATTGTCTAATAGGAAAGCAACAAAGAGATCCATTTCCAAAGAAAGCACCTGGAGAGCTTCACAAATTCTTCAGCTCATACATGCTGATATTTGTGGGCCGATCAAGACAATCTCCAACAGCCAGAAACGGTATTACTCACCTTTACAGATGACTTTAGTAGAAAAACATGTGTTTTCTTTTTGGCAGCAAAATCAGAAACCTTTAATGCTTTCAAGAGATTCAAAGTTCATGTTGAGAAGGAGACATACACTTTCATTAGAGGCCTACGTACTGACAGAGGAGGAGAGTTTACATCATAAGAATTTAATACCTTTTGTGATGTAAATGGTATACAACGCCAGTTGACAGCAGCTTACACGCCTCAACAAAATGGAGTCACCGAACGCAAGAACAGAACCATAATGAATATGGTACGCAACATGCTTTCTGAGAAGAAAATTCTGAAAACCTTCTGGCCTGAAGCAGTAAATTGGACAGTGCATGTCCTCAATCGAAGTCCTACATTGGCTGTCAGAAATCAGACTCCAGAAGAGGCATGGAGTGGCATCAAACCTTCTGTTGTGTATTTTAGAGTTTTTGGTTGTATCAGCCATGTCCATGTGCCTGACAGTAAAAGAGCAAAACTAGATGATAAAAGTTTGGCTTGTGTTTTACTGGGTGTAAGTGAAGAGTCCAAGCTTATCGACTTTATGATCTTGCATCACAAAAGATCATAGTCAGTAGGGATGTTGTGTTTGAAGAAGACAAAGGTTGGAATTGGGACAAGCAGTATGATGCAGCAATCAGGTGCAATTTGGAATGGGGTGAAGAGGAGCATGCAGCTGCACCTGCAGACAATGGTGACCACAGTGGGAGTGCACCTGCTCATGCAGACAATGGCGATCACAGTGGCTCTGAACATACAGCTGTTAATGCAGAAGATGGCTACCACAGCGGCTCTACTCATGATGCAACTATAGCAGAAGTTGTAAGAGAAGCAGAACCGAACGAAAGCCATGAATCTGATCTTGATACAGTAGAAGCAGCAACAAATCCTTCTGATGATTTTTTACCTGCAGGTTTGTCTAGCTTGCATGAACGAAGGAATAAAAGACAATCAGTTTGGTTGCGTGACTATGAAACAGGAGAAGGCCTCTCTGAAGATGACACAACATCTCAACTAGCAATGTTTGCAGCAGCTGATCCAATTCATTTTGATGATGTTGTAAAAAGTGAGAAATGGAGGATAGCTATGGATGTCGAAATGGAAGCTATAAAACGAAATGGTACGTGGGAATTAATGGAGTTACCTGCAGGGGGAAAGAAAGTTGGCGTGAAGTGGGTTTATAAAACCAAATTCAATGAACATGGAGCAGTAGACAAGTACAAAGCGAGGCTTGTAGTGAAGGGATATTCTCAGCAGTATGGGGTTGATTATACAGAAGTATTCGCACCTGTAGCACGCATGGAAACAATTCGGTTGGTAGTGGCTTTTGCAGCTCAAAGAGGATGGACTATATATCAGCTGGATGTAAAGTCTGTGTTTCTTTACGGTGAGCTAAATGAAGAAGTTTTTGTGGAACAACCTTGTGGTTATGTGCAAAAAGGAGATGAACACAAGGTTTATAAATTAAAAAAGGCACTTTATGGGCTTAAGCAAGCACCACGTGCTTGGTACAGTCGGATAGAAGCATATTTCATGAAAGAAGGTTTTGAAAAGTGTGACTATGAGCATACTTTGTTCACCAAGACAGGAAAAAAAGGTAACATTTTGATTATCAGTTTGTATGTTGATGATCTGATTTATACAGGAAATGATGAATTAATGATCTCAGAATTTAAAAATTCCATGAAGCATGAGTTTGACATGACTGATCTTGGCAAAATGAGGTATTTTCTAGGTCTTGAAGTATTGCAGAAATCTACTGGAGTGTTTATTAATCAGAAAAAGTATGCGTCATAGGTGTTGCAATGATTTGAAATGGATAAGAGCAATTCAGTTCATAATCCTATTGTTCCAGGTTGTAAGCTCGTGAAGGATGAAGGTGGAGTTAAAGTAGACAAAACTCACTTAAAACAAATGGTGGGTAGTCTCATGTATCTCACTACTACACGACCAGACATGATGTTCGTAGTCAGTCTTATAAGTAGATATATGGAGAATCCAACTGAGCTTCATTTGCAAGTGGCAAAAAGAGTGCTGAGATATTTGAAGGGAACACTTGATTTTGGAATTTTTTATAAGAAGGGAGGAAATAATGATCTTGTTGCCTACACAAATAGTGATTATGCTGGAGATTTGGGAGATAGGAAAAGCACTTCAGGCTATGTATTTTTATTGAGTTCAGGAACAATATCTTGGCTATCAAAGAAACAACCAGTAGTAAGTCTATCTACCACTGAGGCTGAATTTATTGCTGCAGCTTCGTGTGCTTGCCAAACAGTATGGTTGAAAAGAGTTTCGGAAAAGCTGGGACTGAATCAAGATAAAACAACTATTATTCATTGTGATAGTAGTTCCGCAATCAAGCTTTCGAAAAATCCAGTAATACATGGTCGTAGTAAGCATATCGATGTGCGTTTTCATTTTCTTCGGGAGCTTACTAAGGCTGGTACTGTGGAATTAATTTACTGCAACACACAAGATCAAATAGCTGATATAATGACAAAGCCACTCAAGTTAGATGCTTTTTTGAAGCTGCGGGCATTATTATGAGTTTGTTCTGAGAATGATATAAACTGATGCTTATAGCATTCAGTTTAAGGGAGGCAATGTTGATTTGGTCCATTATTGCTTAGTCTAAATAAATCCCTACTGTGAAGGGAGCTGTTATTATTTGAATTAGTCTTAGCATGTTTCTAGGAGTTGTTAAACGTGGGCTGCACTTTTCTTGTCAATTCTGTTATGTAAGGCTATTATATAGCCAACATCATTCAATGCTAATAATACAATTCAGTCTTCTCTTGCATACATTTCCTAATATTTATCAGAGTCATCTATGCTTAGTGAAGGAATGTAGAGTCTTCCGGCGAGTACTGTTCTCCTGAACTCGACATCGGTGAAAAAACTAGTCTTGCTTGGTTTGAAATGGATCCCAACATTCCTAAGTTCCTTGGCAGGAAAATACCTACCAGACCATGTCTTTGAGAATCATCCCTGTACCAGCTTTTTCGTGTACTAGCATCGGGGACCTCTTTCCTTCCAACAAATGTGAAATGAAAATGTTCTAGAAGATAGGCAGGCTCACGAGGGGGAGTCATCTCACTTTCCTGGCCTTTTGGATTTGTACTTGGCAATATTCTGCGAAAAAAATCTGAAATGGTTAGTAAATTTTTTTTTTTCTTTTCCCTGCATGACTCTCTTTGAGTTGGCATTGAACGAATATGCTTGAAGAAAGCTTCAAACAATTCAATGTTCTCTCCTCCGAACCTCAACCTCGTTAATTCATTAAGAACTTCAAAAGGGAGTTGGTTCTCTAGTAAGAACAAATCCCTTGCAACCAAAACGACATCGTGACTAGACATTTTTAGTTTCTCAGGTTGCTTTAAGAGGCAGAAGAGGAATTGAAGAATGAAACAACCATCAAAAAACATCATCTGGGCAAATTCCTCGTTCTTGAGCTGGCTTGATGCATCCTTTATATAGTATTTCCTTGCTCTGCTGGCCACTTGCTCAACCCTACGGTACATTTCTTGGTACTTTTCTTTGTACCGTTCTTGATTGACGTCATTTACACTCTCCTCGAGAAACTGGCGGGCGAATGTAACCTTGAGCTTCTCCATTTCCTTGAGTTCATCTTTCCCATGGTGATAGGGACCGATGGAGACAAGAGATGGATCATAGCATTGCTCGTTCTGTTTAATTTGACGAATTGTTGACGGAACCTTTGGAAACTTTGGCAGGTTGGAAACATTGATCTCTTCATTTGTGGCAGCCATCATGCTGTCAAGCGATCCATAGTGGATCTCTTCACTTGTGTCAGCCATCGTGCTGTCCTGCCACCCATAGTGGCTTTGCCCGGTGGAAGACATCGATCGTTATGTCATGGGGTGAGTGGTATCAGAGCCGCCACCAGTGGTTTCTCCCACTAACAAATTGGTATCAGAGCTTATGGTTTGAAGTAGTGTTTGATTTTTGCTCAAAAATGAAAGTTATCAAAATGGTTTTTTGACCATACCACTGTGTAGAGGAGAAAGAGACGAAGCCACTGGTGAAAACGACGTCAAAATCGGACGTCGGACATGGCCGCACTCTCAATCACTCTCAGGCAAGGTGTCTGCCCATGCGCCCCACGCGTCTTCTTCACCCGGATGAGTTGCCCCGACACATGAACAGTATGAACAGTAGCATGCAAAGGATGACATCAGCTTGATGTAAATGATGACGTCAGCATGCATTGACCAGTCACACAACCACGTCAGCATAGTGGGACCCACCTGCCACATCATCAGCCGCGAGCCTAGCCGAGCCGAGCCGAAATGGAGCCGCGAGCTGAGAGATAGGATTCTGTGCAGCAGAGTCTACGTGAAACCGGATCTGAGATTGAATCTGAGCCGTTGATCAGGCCAGAATTGTTTTGATCAAATCTTAGCCGTCTGAAGTGCGATTTGGACGATTCAAGACATGTTTCCAGCTAATTTGATCATTCCGGATGCAATGATATGGTCCGATAGTTGAGATTTGAGACCAAAAATGGCGGTGGTGAATTATCAAAGAGAGATTGCCCGATCAGGAGGCATTTGAAGGTCTTGATGGTGGTCGATGGAGATGAAGAAGAAGAAGGTGCACATGTTTACCCAATTACATGTGCCAAACTGTTAAGTGAAGAATTTAATTGCCTTGATGGAAGGCAAAATTGGGACACTCTGGACGCCCGAGATGTGGATGATTTGAGGTGGAGAGTGAAAATTGGCGAAGACCAATCTTGACGAATCTTAGTGGTAGTCTCGCCAGATGTTGAGAAATCATGTATTAAACCTGTATATTCCAGATCACTTGTAAAGGAAAGCCGCAACAAAGCTAGCAAATGGTTGTATATACGGAGAGACAGTACGATAGATAGATATGGCCTAAGAAGTTCTGTCTAGGAGATTGGGTTTTAAGCGGGACCGTTGTGACCCCTCCAATCTTTCCTGGGAACTTGCTTAGTGGAAGGATTATGCATACGGTACTATTTTTGTATATGTAACAGTTTGTAATGAAACTGATGAAGACTAGCAGGAAGACAGCACAAGGGGAACAGTTGGGTTCCGTATGATCAAGGATCTGATGGAGTAATGATTTCTCCAAAGAAGTTAGATTCGGTAACTGTGATTTCTCGAGGGGAGAATTGATGAAGACCCTGATAATGGAAGAGAAATACAGCAAGGGGATGAAGATTGGCACCCTATTTTGACTTGGATAGGTGTTGTGACGGGATGAGCTGTTGTCAAACATAAGCAAGGAATAGGGAGAAATCTAGAGAATAATATTGCACGAGGGCACACAGAGATTGTGCAAGAGTACCTGAAGGATCCAACAAGGTACTGTAAGGAGACAACAAGTGCAAGAAGAAGAAGAGTTTCCAGATGAAGCTTAGAGCAGAGACTATGTACAACAGGAAGTCTCTTATGCTCTTGTTGAAGACAACAAGCGAGGACCTTTCCAATGCATGCAAGGATGGAAAGATGAGCTGTTGCAGAAGCACCTAATTGAGGGGGTGCAAACGCCTGTGATAAAAGGTGACCACCTATGATGAAAGGCGAAGACACTAAAGAGAATTGGTGTAGGTGGAGCTATCAAGCAGAAAGGCATAAAAGCTCCAAATATAGAAATCGAGGTGGAAGGTTGCGAGGAGTATACCGCAACTTTCTCTTTCTATGTAATCAGTGACAGTGATCTCTCCCATAGTCCACATGGTGGTAGAGACTTTTGGAGCCACTTTAAAGCATCTTAGATGAAGGAGGATGTGACTGCCTATGAAAGGTGAAGACACCTTAGAGAGAAGATGTGCGGGCCACGATAGGAACCCCAGTTCAGACCGTCACATGACGACAAGCGGAGACACCTTAGAGAAGGTGTGAGGGCCATGAAAGGAGCCCAGTTCAGAACGCTCTAGGAAAGCGTGTGCTGAAGAAGAAAGATGACAATTGCCCACATAAATGGCAAAGGGGGTGATTGTTGGAATATTGCCAATTATGTTGTCATTGTCAAAGAAGATGGCTGCCATTATCAAAGAAGATGGCTGTCATATGAGAGTCAAAGAGGGCTGCTGGTATAGCATTTGGAGCCCTTTGACATTGTCAAAGAAGGAGGCTACAATGGTGGGTTGTTGGTGGCAGCCAACAACCATTGTCTAATGTCAAAGTTTGGTAAGTTTGGCAGCCACCATTGTTGACAAAGAAGTAAGAGGAGTTGTCATTGAAGCCTATAAATAACCAAGAGTGCAGCACAAAATGAGAGAGAGAGTCTTGTAGGAGAGCTACAAAAGAGAGAAGAAGAGAGAAAGAAAGAGAAGGGTTGCCACCAGCAGCCCTGCTGCCTTATGCAGTTGCTGCCCTATGTAGCAATGAGAGATGGGAGTTGAGTGGATGTGATCCTCCTCCATGTGTTGTATTCTTTCTCTATCTCTAATAATATCTATCTCTCCCGTGGATGTAGGCAATTTGCCGAACTACGTTAAATATTGTGTGCCAGTGTGATTAGCCTCTTTTTAGCAATGATCATGAACACCACCGTTCCGCAGGGGAAGCAGAATCCCCAACAATTGGAATCAGAGCCGCCACCAGTGGTTTCTCCCACCAACAAATTATCTCCAAAAGTAACTAGACCTTACTTGGTCTCATCTAGATCACCAAATAACTCTCGGTAGCCGCACATGTGATTGCTGGCTCCAGTATCTAGATACCATATATTTTCCTGTTTCTCGCCAAGTTCTTGTTGGACAAGAAATGCAGCTTCTTCTCTGTCATCCTTCTCTGCATAGTTGGCTTGCTCACGTATCTCCAACGGAGCTTTCCTTTTGCATTCAGTACTATAGTGCCCAAATTGATTGCAACTATAACATTGGATATTCCTCTTGTCACGGTTATTGTAACCGCCTCCTCTTCCTCTGGGAGTGAATGCTTGTTGCCCTCGGCCTCCTCTGGTGGTGTTTCTGCCACCTCTTCCTCTAAAGCTTGTATTCTAAGAACCTCTTTCTTGGAATTTCTGGAATCCTCCTCTGGATTGTTGACTTCCTGCTTGAGTGGTGTATCCACTTGATGAAGTCTCCCCTTGCTCATATCTGTCCTTGAGAGACAGCTTTGCTTGTAAGGCATGCTCGATGGCCTTATCTCCATTTCGCTTTACAATCTTCTGCTCATGAGCTTGCAAAGAACTCATAAGTTCATCCACTATCAACTTGTCCACATCTTTGGACTCTTCAATTGCAACAACAACAAAATCAAATTTTGAGATAAAATTTTGGATCTAGGTGTAACAACCCGGCTTTCCAAGCCCAAAACACAATAATTTTTTATTTTTTTTTTATGCATTCAATCCACATGGTGCCGGCAATCAATGAATCTAAATCCTCACATCATCGAAATACAATCCATACAATCAACATTTCATTTCAAAGTGAATCTTACACAAACACGTAATATTAAGGTTGCTTGATTTGAAGTTCGTATTAAAAATATATACATAGACATGAGTTTACAGTCTTCTCCTACTAATAGTCATCACAATTTTAAACAAAAAGGATCTAATAAAAGTTATACATTCAGTACATTGATCCATACAAAATACATTGTGATTTAAGATACATCTACATAATTCCTTGCAAAATAGGTTCCCGTGTATCGGGTTTCCTAGACATCTCGTTGGTGTGAAGTCCCTGCAGCAGTACAAACATTTAAGAGAATGCAAATATTTAATAATAATAAGAATGGTAACTCACGGTTTGGCAATTAAATAAAACATTAACAATTATAATTTCTTCATGTATTTGCTACAACAACTAGTAGTACATATAGATACACAAGTTTTCGGATGCCATTCGCCAAAACTAGTCATTCATTTGTGTCGGCCTTCCATGGCGAAAGCTGCGTCGCTGCCGATCCAAAATCGGCAGCAGAAATTGCATTGCTGCCGATCAAGGAATCGGCAGCGAAAACTGTGTTGCTGCCAATCCAGAATCGGCAGCGGAATCTGCGTCGCTGCCGATTTCTGTATCGGCAGCAGAATCTGCGTTGCTGCCGATTCAGAATCGGCAGCGGAAATCTGCGTCGCTGCCGATCCAGAATCGGCAGCGGAATCTGCGTCGCTGCCGATTTCTGTATCGGCAGCGGAAATCTGCGTCGCTGCCGATCCAGAATCGGTAGCGAAATCTGCGTCGCTGCCGATTTCTGCTTCGGCAGCGAAGTCACTCTTTTATCCCAGCCATCCATCCGTTTGGATGCCATTAGCCGAAGCTAATCATTCTTTGTCCCGGCCATCCATTCGGACGCCATTAGCCGAAGCTAATCACTCTTTTGTCCCGGCCATCCTTTCGGATGCCATTAGCCGAAGCTAATCATTCTTTGTCCCGGCCATCCCTTCGGACGCCATTAGCCGAAGCTAATCATTCTTTGTCCCGGCCATCCCTTCGGACGCCATTAGCCGAAGCTAATCATTCTTTGTCCCGGCCATCCGTTTGGATGCCATTAGCCGAAGCTAATCACTCTTTTTGTCCCGGCCATCCTTTCGGATGCCATTAGCCGAAGCTAATCATTCTTTAATCAACATTCAAGCGTTCAACAATCTAATATCGGTTCTAACAATATGATAGTACTCAAGTTAAAATATTTCAAGATTCAACGTAAGAAAAAGGAAGGTGCAAGTCACCTACCTGCTCCACCTGTGGGTCGTTCCTGTCTTGATGATGGTCCACTCCCGACCGCACCACCTAAGACATCAATGGTCACAAATTAGCACATTTGTATTTATTTTATTTTTGAATCATATTCATCATCACACTTATTTCAAGAGTTCATATGTTCACATTCAAGTGTTCCCTATTTTACATCATCATAACATGCAATTGTTACTAGCATTTAAGTCATTCCCGCCTAGGAGGCTTATTGTAGGAATTCGGCAGCGAGAACTGGTTCGCTGCGGGCTGCCAGTTCGGCAGCGACAACTGTTTCGCTGCCGGCAGCCAGTTCGGCAACGAAAACTGCATCGCTGTTGGCGCCACAGTTTCGCTGCGCAACGCACAAATCGGCAGCGAATATCAATTCGCTGCAGGAGGTTCAGTTGCGGCAGCGAAACAGAATTTCGCTGCGCAACACACAAATCGGCAGCGAATATCAATTCGCTGCAGCAGGTTCCGTTGCGGCAGCGAAACAGAATTTCGCTGCGCAACACACAAATCGGCAGCGAATATCAATTCGCTGCAGCAGGTTCAGTTGCGGCAGCGAAACAGAATTTCGCTGCGCAACACACAAATCGGCAGCGAATATCAATTCGCTGCAGAAGGTTCCGTTGCGGCAGCGAAACAGAATTTCGCTGCGCAATACACAACTCGGAACCATCAATTTCAGCACATAGTTCTTCAACAAAATTCCAGCAATAACATCACAGCAGAACGCATTAAATTCCAGCACTAACATCACAGCAGAACACATTAAATTCCAGCACTAACATCACAGCAGAACACATTAAATTCCAGCAAGAACATCACAGCAGAACACATTAATTGCAGCAACAATCATCACAACAGAACACATTAATTCCAGCAGCAACATCACAACAGAAACACATTTAATTTCAGCAGAACACACACACACATGCATGCTGGCCTACCCCATAGTTAAAGCCAGCTTCTACCATAATTGTTAGATGTTTTGAAATTGACTTTATTTCACTTCTGTTTGCTAGTTCTCCTAGTTAATTTCAGTTTCCCCCATAGTTGGCTTAGGTCTTAGATCAATTTTTCTTAGGGTTTTTCTTCTTCATTTTCGTTTTTGATTTTAAGAGGGAGAGGAAAGGGAGTTCCATGACTCATACCTTCTGAATTTAACTAAGTTTGAGGAAGGTTTGACACTATTCTTTTCTCTTCAGCTGCTGGTTCTCTTCCTTCTTCTTCCTCTCACGTTTTCCAGCTCTCTTTTTCCTCTCCTCTATGCAGCTGCCCACTCCTCTCTCAAGGTCTCATCTCTCCCTCACAAGCTCACAAGACACTCTACTAGTTTGATTCACGTTTTTGATGTGAAAGGGGAAGGGAAGAATGACATGCAGCTGCTGGTTTGGGAAGAAGATGAGTCATTCTCTCTCCCCTCTTTGTATTTATACTACCCATCAAATGAATTGGGTTGTTTGGGGGTTGGTTTAGGTGTGTCCTTATCCTTGTTTGGTTTATCTAAAACCAGTTTTTACCCCTCCCTCCCAGCTGTGCGTCACTGTTGATTGAGAAATCGGCAGCCGAAAACTGCGTCGCTGCCGATTTCTGCATCGGCAGCGAAATCTGCATTCACCACCATCTTTCTCTCTCTCTTTCTCTTTAAATATATATATATATATATAGACATAGATATATATTTTCGTTTGGGTGTTTACATTCTCCCCTCCTAAATATGAATTTCGTCCTTGAAATTTAAAAAGTTTCACACTCCATACCTGGTAGTTCAAATAAATTGGGGTACTTTTTCCTCATCTCAGCCTCCCTCTCCCAAGTTTCCTCTTCTACTTGAGCATTTCGCCATAAGATTCTGACGATGGGGATCTTTTTGCTCCGTAACTCCTTCACTTCTTGATCTAGTATCCTTATGGGTCTCAATTCCAGTGTTAAGTCTTCCTTGACTTCTACTGGAACCTGGGGTAGAACTCGGGCGGGGTCTACGTCAGCCTTCCTTAACAAGGAGACATGGAACACATCATGGACCCTGGCTAACTGTGGGGGCAAATCCACCTTGTAGGCTACTGGTCCAACTCGTTGTAAGATTTTGAAGGGTCCGATGAAACGGGGAGTTAGCTTCCCTTTCAACCCAAACCGTAACATGTTCTTCCATGGGGCTACCTTCAGGAACACCTGGTCCCCCATACTGAACTCGAGAGGTCTTCTCCTCACATCGGCATACTTCTTCTGTCTATCCTGCGCGGCTTTGATGCGATCCCTGATAGTTCTCACTTTCTCCGTGGTGACTTGGACCAATTCTGCGCCATATAACTTCCGGTCCCCAATTTCCTCCCAACACAAAGGAGTTCTGCACCTCCTACCATACAAGGCTTCATACGGGGCCATCCCTATTGTGGCTTGATGACTATTGTTATACGTGAACTCCACCAATGCCATGTGTTCCTCCCAGTTTCCTCCAAATTCTAGCACACAGGCCCGTAATAGGTCTTCCAAGACTTGGATGACTCTTTCCGATTGGCCATCCGTTTGAGGGTGAAACGCAGTGCTCATGTCCAACCTTGTCCCCAAGGCATGTTGTATGCTCGGCCAAAGTCGAGAGGTGAACCTGGGATCTCGATCCGATACAATGGACACCGAAATCCCATGAAGTCGTACCACCTCGTTTATGTAGATCTTGGCAAGCTTGTCCACCGAGTCGGTCATCTTTACGGGCAAGAATAGTGCGGATTTCGTCAACCGATCTACAATGACCCATATCGCATCATTTCCTTTTCTCCCTTTGGGAAATCCTGACACAAAATCCATGGTGATCATCTCCCACTTCCATTCTGGAATTTGTAATGGTTGTAATGGTCCCGCAGGCCTTTGGTGTTCAACCTTGACTTGTTGACATATCCCACACTTTGACACATACTCAGCTATGTCCCTTTTCATATTAGGCCACCAATAGAGGTGTTTCAGGTCTCGATACATCTTAGTGCTGCCAGGATGTATGGAGAATTTGGACTCATGAGCTTCTTGTAGAATCATCCGTTTGACTGTTTCGTCATCAGGCACGTACAACCGTTGTCCCATCATCAAGGATCCATCATCCGCTACTCGGAATTTCATTTCTACCCCGGCCTCCACATTCTTCCTAATCTTGGACCCCACCTTGTCATGGAATTGGGCATGTAGTATATGTTCTCGATACGTTGGTCGCACCAATAATTGGGCTACTAACCCACCTCTTGTATCAATTCCCAAATCTGCACCCAACTCTTTTAATTCTGCCAATTGCCGCTCCTTTCCCACTGTTAAGCTTCCCAAGGAGGCTTTATTTTTTCGACTGAGGGCATCTGCCACCACATTTGCTTTCCCCGGATGGTATTCTATGGTGCAATCATAATCCTTAATGAGCTCTATCCACCTTCTTTGCCGCATGTTCAACTCCTTTTGCGACATCAGATACTTCAGGCTCTTATGATCAGTAAAAATTTGGGTTCGAGACCCATACAAATAGTGTCTCCATATCCTCAAGACAAATACTACAGCTGCCAACTCCAGGTCGTGCACCGGGTAGTTCACCTCATGAGTCTTTAATTGTCTTGATGCATAGGCGATCACCTTCCCATGTTGCATCAAAACACACCCCAATCCCTTCCCCGAGGCATCACTATATACCACAAAACCCTCGGTCCCTGAGGGGAGAGTTAAGACTGGAGCAGTGGTGAGCCTCCTCTTCAATTCTTGGAAGCTTGCCTCACATTCTTCCGACCACACCCATTTCTTATCCTTCCTAGTTAGCTGGGTCAAAGGGGTTGCAATCAGGGAAAAACCTTCAATAAATCTCCGATAGTATCCTGCAAGTCCCAGGAAACTACGTATTTCAGTGACCGAAGTCGGTCTTTCCCATTTCACGACTGCTTCGACTTTTTGAGGGTCGACAAAAACACCTTCGGCTGAAATGACATGTCCCAAAAACATCACTCTTTTAAGCCAAAATTCACATTTACTCAGTTTTGCATATAGCTGGTGATCTCTCAAGGTTTGTAAGGTTTGTCTCAAGTGTTCTTCGTGCTCCTTGAAAGAATTTGAGTACACCAGTATATCATCAATGAATACCACCACAAACTTATCCAGGTATGGTTGGAAAACCCGATTCATCAAATCCATGAAGAGGGCTGGGGCGTTCGTCAACCCGAACGGTAATACCAAAAATTCATAGTGTCCGTAACGAGTTCTAAATGCGGTCTTTGCTACATCCGCTTCTTTAATCTTCATCTGATAGTACCCTGATCTCAGATCTATCTTCGAGAATGCCCTTGCTCCTTTTAATTGGTCGAACAAATCATCTATCCGAGGCAACGGATACTTGTTTTTCATTGTTATTTTGTTCAACTGTCGATAGTCAATACAAAGCCTATGGGTTCCATCTTTCTTTCTTACAAATAGGACCGGTGCTCCCCAAGGAGAATTACTGGGCCGTATGAACCCTTTGTCTAATAATTCCTGTAATTGAGTCTTTAACTCGTTCAGTTCTGCTGGAGCCATCCGATACGGTTGTTGGGCAATAGGTGGAACTCCAGGAAAAGTGTCTATAGACACCTCTACTTCTCGCTCCGGGGGTAGTCCTGGTAGTTCTTCTGGAAACACATCTGGGAAATCCTTCACCACAGGAATATCCTTCAATCGTGGACCTTCATCATTAGAGTTTAAGATGTATGCGAGGTAACCCATACATCCCTTTCTTAAAAGTTTTTGGGCTGTTACCACCGATATTAAAGCATTCAGTTTGGGAAGTCTCTCTCCTTTAAAAGTTATTTTCTTGCCCTTAGGTGTTTGGAAAGTGACAGTTTTCGCATAACAATCTATTAGTGCTTTGTATTTACTCAACCAATCCATGCCTAGTATTATGTCAAAATCATGCAGCTCTAAGGGAATCAAATCTACTTCTGTTCCATACCCGGATAAACTAACCCCCACATCCACATATACAATATTTGTTTCAACCATGTTTCCCATTGGAGTTCCAATTACAAACCCCTTCTCTACCATTTTTACTTCCTTTCTCAATTTAGTGACAATTCTCTTAGCAATGAATGAGTGGGTGGCACCCGGATCAAACAACACATGCACATTAAAACCATTCAATAGAAGTGTACCTGCCACCACATCTGATGCAGCCCTGGCCTCCTCCTGTGTCAGGTGGAAGACCCTCCCCGAGGTCCGATCATTTTGTGCCCTCGGCTTCCCTCGACTGGAGTTTGCCCCTGATTGAGAAGATCTCACTGGCCTATTAACGGTGACTGACTGCTGGTGGCTCTGACTTGGCTGTCTGTAGCTCTGTACTTGTCCGGTGTTCCTCTTGGGGCAGTCCCTCTTGTAATGACCTCTTCCACCACAGTAATGACACCCCTGATTAAGATACTGACAATTCCTCCACCTATGGCCCTCTCCTCTGCACACAAAACATCGCCCGGGGGAAACTGAGCAATCCCCAGGGTGTTTTTGTCCACACTTTACACAAAAAGGATAGTCAACACCCTTGCGGTCACCGGTCCCAGTAGAAGAGTTTGCCCTCGAGTGCGACTGTCCAACCATTACTCTCCCACTTGATTGCTGGTGAGGCGGTAATATCCAACTCCCCTTTTTTCCGTGCTGCTCAAACACTCCACTTTTTCCTTTCTTCGGGTGCGGTGGTCTGCCGCTGAAATAGTCCCCATCTCTCTTTTTGCTTATACTCTGATACCCCCCTTGGCTTTCTCCAATACATGCCTCCAGAGCTTGTGCAGCCTCAATCAACTCCCTCACCGATTTAAATCGCAAGGCGATCAATCCTTGTCTCAAATCCTGTCGTAACCCATCTCTCAACTTTTCAATCATATGTTCCTCTGTCGGCACATAATGTGGGGCGAACAATGAAAGGTCATGGAATCTCCTTTCGTACTCCAATACTGACATATCACCCTGTCTCAATGCCAAGAACTCTTGTTCTTTCACCTTGCGATGATACTTGGAATAAAACTGATTCTCAAACTCTGTCTTGAAATCACTCCAAGTTAGTGTCTCAGTCGCACGCCTCAGCTGAACTGTTTCCCACCATGTCATGGCCCTATCAGACAGTAACTGGGATGCACAATTTACCCTCAAACCCTCGGGTATGCTTATTTGAATCATTGTCTTTTCTACCTTCCTGATCCATCTTCCAGCTATCTCTGCATCTTGTTCCCCCATGTACGGTTCACAGCCCATTTCCCTCATACTCTTAACTAGTCGCACCAGTGGTACCACATTATCCATGGTCATGCTAGTCGTAGGGGCTGCTGGTGGAATCTGCGTGGTGGGAGTTGTTTGTGCCGCTGAACTAGCCATGCCTTCCATCACTGCTTTAACTATTTGTACAAGGACTCCTGCATCTACATATTGTGGGGGCACACCAGTTGGAACAGTAGATGGTTGTGCTTCTGATCTTTCTCGCTGCTCCGTTGCGACTGGGGGTGTTCCCTCTGTCTGATGAGGCCTCGGGCCTTCCCCTGCCACCGTATCTTCCCCCTGCAAGGTTTCGGGTGGTATTATCGGAGCATGAGATGCCGTATCATCTAAGGGATCTTCATCTTGCCAACCTTGGGCACCTCGGTTCATGCCCCTCCTTTCTAAGGAGGGCGGCTCAGTTCGTGTCCCTTGTCGGGTGCGTACCATCCTGAAATTCATCACAACAACACATTTATTAATGATCCTCAGGATCCATACCAAGTGCTCTGATACCAACTGTAACAACCCGGCTTTCCAAGCCCAAAACACAATAATTTTTTTTTTTTTTTATGCATTCAATCCACATGGTGCCGGCAATCAATGAATCTAAATCCTCACATCATCGAAATACAATCCATACAATCAACATTTCATTTCAAAGTGAATCTTACACAAACACGTAATATTAAGGTTGCTTGATTTGAAGTTCGTATTAAAAATATATACATAGACATGAGTTTACAGTCTTCTCCTACTAATAGTCATCACAATTTTAAACAAAAAGGATCTAATAAAAGTTATACATTCAGTACATTGATCCATACAAAATACATTGTGATTTAAGATACATCTACATAATTCCTTGCAAAATAGGTTCCCGTGTATCGGGTTTCCTAGACATCTCGTTGGTGTGAAGTCCCTGCAGCAGTACAAACATTTAAGAGAATGCAAATATTTAATAATAATAAGAATGGTAACTCACGGTTTGGCAATTAAATAAAACATTAACAATTATAATTTCTTCATGTATTTGCTACAACAACTAGTAGTACATATAGATACACAAGTTTTCGGATGCCATTCGCCAAAACTAGTCATTCATTTGTGTCGGCCTTCCATGGCGAAAGCTGCGTCGCTGCCGATCCAAAATCGGCAGCAGAAATTGCATTGCTGCCGATCAAGGAATCGGCAGCGAAAACTGTGTTGCTGCCAATCCAGAATCGGCAGCGGAATCTGCGTCGCTGCCGATTTCTGTATCGGCAGCAGAATCTGCGTTGCTGCCGATTCAGAATCGGCAGCGGAAATCTGCGTCGCTGCCGATCCAGAATCGGCAGCGGAATCTGCGTCGCTGCCGATTTCTGTATCGGCAGCGGAAATCTGCGTCGCTGCCGATTCAGAATCGGCAGCGGAAATCTGCGTCGCTGCCGATCCAGAATCGGTAGCGAAATCTGCGTCGCTGCCGATTTCTGCTTCGGCAGCGAAGTCACTCTTTTATCCCAGCCATCCATCCGTTTGGATGCCATTAGCCGAAGCTAATCATTCTTTGTCCCGGCCATCCATTCGGACGCCATTAGCCGAAGCTAATCACTCTTTTGTCCCGGCCATCCTTTCGGATGCCATTAGCCGAAGCTAATCATTCTTTGTCCCGGCCATCCCTTCGGACGCCATTAGCCGAAGCTAATCATTCTTTGTCCCGGCCATCCCTTCGGACGCCATTAGCCGAAGCTAATCATTCTTTGTCCCGGCCATCCGTTTGGATGCCATTAGCCGAAGCTAATCACTCTTTTTGTCCCGGCCATCCTTTCGGATGCCATTAGCCGAAGCTAATCATTCTTTAATCAACATTCAAGCGTTCAACAATCTAATATCGGTTCTAACAATATGATAGTACTCAAGTTAAAATATTTCAAGATTCAACGTAAGAAAAAGGAAGGTGCAAGTCACCTACCTGCTCCACCTGTGGGTCGTTCCTGTCTTGATGATGGTCCACTCCCGACCGCACCACCTAAGACATCAATGGTCACAAATTAGCACATTTGTATTTATTTTATTTTTGAATCATATTCATCATCACACTTATTTCAAGAGTTCATATGTTCACATTCAAGTGTTCCCTATTTTACATCATCATAACATGCAATTGTTACTAGCATTTAAGTCATTCCCGCCTAGGAGGCTTATTGTAGGAATTCGGCAGCGAGAACTGGTTCGCTGCGGGCTGCCAGTTCGGCAGCGACAACTGTTTCGCTGCCGGCAGCCAGTTCGGCAACGAAAACTGCATCGCTGTTGGCGCCACAGTTTCGCTGCGCAACGCACAAATCGGCAGCGAATATCAATTCGCTGCAGGAGGTTCAGTTGCGGCAGCGAAACAGAATTTCGCTGCGCAACACACAAATCGGCAGCGAATATCAATTCGCTGCAGGAGGTTCAGTTGCGGCAGCGAAACAGAATTTCGCTGCGCAACACACAAATCGGTAGCGAATATCAATTCGCTGCAGGAGATTCAGTTGCGGCAGCGAAACAGAATTTCGCTGCGCAACACACAAATCGGCAGCGAATATCAATTCGCTGCAGCAGGTTCCGTTGCGGCAGCGAAACAGAATTTCGCTGCGCAACACACAAATCGGCAGCGAATATCAATTCGCTGCAGCAGGTTCAGTTGCGGCAGCGAAACAGAATTTCGCTGCGCAACACACAAATCGGCAGCGAATATCAATTCGCTGCAGAAGGTTCCGTTGCGGCAGCGAAACAGAATTTCGCTGCGCAATACACAACTCGGAACCATCAATTTCAGCACATAGTTCTTCAACAAAATTCCAGCAATAACATCACAGCAGAACGCATTAAATTCCAGCACTAACATCACAGCAGAACACATTAAATTCCAGCACTAACATCACAGCAGAACACATTAAATTCCAGCAAGAACATCACAGCAGAACACATTAATTGCAGCAACAATCATCACAACAGAACACATTAATTCCAGCAGCAACATCACAACAGAAACACATTTAATTTCAACAGAACACACACACACATGCATGCTGGCCTACCCCATAGTTAAAGCCAGCTTCTACCATAATTGTTAGATGTTTTGAAATTGACTTTATTTCACTTCTGTTTGCTAGTTCTCCTAGTTAATTTCAGTTTCCCCCATAGTTGGCTTAGGTCTTAGATCAATTTTTCTTAGGGTTTTTCTTCTTCATTTTCGTTTTTGATTTTAAGGGGGAGAGGAAAGGGAGTTCCATGACTCATACCTTCTGAATTTAACTAAGTTTGAGGAAGGTTTGACACTATTCTTTTCTCTTCAGCTGCTGGTTCTCTTCCTTCTTCTTCCTCTCACGTTTTCCAGCTCTCTTTTTCCTCTCCTCTATGCAGCTGCCCACTCCTCTCTCAAGGTCTCATCTCTCCCTCACAAGCTCACAAGACACTCTACTAGTTTGATTCACGTTTTTGATGTGAAAGGGGAAGGGAAGAATGACATGCAGCTGCTGGTTTGGGAAGAAGATGAGTCATTCTCTCTCCCCTCTTTGTATTTATACTACCCATCAAATGAATTGGGTTGTTTGGGGGTTGGTTTAGGTGTGTCCTTATCCTTGTTTGGTTTATCTAAAACCAGTTTTTACCCCTCCCTCCCAGCTGTGCGTCACTGTTGATTGAGAAATCGGCAGCCGAAAACTGCGTCGCTGCCGATTTCTGCATCGGCAGCGAAATCTGCGTCGCTGCCGATTGCTGCATCGGCAGCGAAAACTGCGTCGCTGCCAAATCCAGAATCGGCAGCGAAAACTGCGTCGCTGCCGATTTCTGCATCGGCAGCGAAATCTACGTCGCTGCCGATTTCTGCATCGGCAGCGAAAACTGCATCGCTGCCGATTTCTGCATCGGCAGCGAAATCTGCGTCGCTGCCCAATCCAGAATCGGCAGCGAAAACTGCGTCGCTGTCGATTTCTGCATCGGCAGCGAAATCTGCATTCACCACCATCTTTCTCTCTCTCTTTCTCTTTAAATATATATATATATATATAGACATAGATATATATTTTCGTTTGGGTGTTTACACTAGGGATCTCAAAATTTTCTCAGTAATTCGAGAATCGATGAGGGCTTCTCCATTTCTTCTCATCTTATTGACTATCACCATAATCCTTGTGTGATAATCAGAAATAGACTCTGAGGACTTCATCTGCAATAGTTCGAATTCACCTCTCAAAGATTGAAGACGAATGTTTTCGATTCTGTCAGCACCTTTGTATTTCTGTTGGAGAGCCTCCCATATGTCATGTGATGTTTCAGCGGAAGCTATGATCTCGAATGTGTCTTCATCAAGACCTTGATAGATGATGGTCTTTGCTTTGTTGTCCTTCTTTCTGTTGACTTTGAGGGCTTGCTTCTGTGCCTCTTGTAAAGCACTGGTGGCGGCTTTGAGACACTCAGAGGGGATAAAACACAGAGTTTTATTACAAGAACCGAAGCTTACAAATAATTAACAAAAGCTTAACAATACACGCCCTCTCTCTCTCTTTCTCTTTCTAGTGTTTCTCTCAATTCTCTCCACACAAATAACATAAGCTGGGCACTCTATTTATACACGAATTCAAAACAAGAAAATTCAACCTTCAAGTGTGAAGGCGGCTGGCGGCTGTCGGCTGTGGGCTGTGGCAGCTGGTGGCTGGCGGCTGCAGCTATTAGTGGGAGAAACCACTGGTGGTGGCTTTGAGACACTTAGAGGGGATAAAACACAGAGTTTTATTACAACCTTCAAGTGAGATCACGATTTCCTGCAGATTTGCACTCATTATTGGTGCATGCAGACTATTAAAGGAGGAGATTTTAACTATTTTGTTTCAAGCACATCAATAAAAGGATACGAGTCCATTATATATAGGACTTCAAAATATTGAAGTAGCTTTTGGTTTGGAATATTTTAGCTTGCTTGGAAGTAGAGCTTGATATTGTTGGCTAAAGCTAAAGGAATAATTGGAATTATTTACCAGTGCTGTTGTTGCTCTAACTTTGGTGTTTACAGGGAATGAATTAAGAAATTGGAGATCCCTCTGGACCATCACATCTATCCGTCTACTGCTTATTTTGAGCTCCTAATTAAAAGCTAACATGTGAAATGCTGCAAGGGAGAGATAAATATTACCGGCAAGCATGTTCCACGTGTACTTTATCCATGGATAAAATGTGGCATATAGATCAGCGATATGTGCTCTTTCCTTTTTCTACTGGGCAACTATGATTGTCATATGTTTAAGTTTTATTTGAGTACCATGAACTAGTTTTAGTATAAAATTGGGAGACAATCACAAAAATATTTAGGGGTATTGGGTGACATTTGGCAATCTGCAGACACCATGTATGGGTTGCGTTGGTAATACTGCTACATCGGCCATAATGGCAAAAAGAAACGAGTACTTGAAAATTACACCATAAACAGGACCCTTATAGCGAAGGATCCATTGTTTCAACTTGTTTCTGCGATGCGATTCAACTCGTTGAACAGTTCTGCAACTTGTTGAACAGTTCCAACCTGAATATCATTATAGAGATTAATTAGGCACTGAATAATTGGCTATCTCGTTGAACAGTTCTGCAACTTGTTGATCGCTTTCGAGAGGATTGAGGAGTATATATGCCTTGTGACCGCTTCTCCCTCACATCTTCAGGGTGATCAATGAGTGAATCTATGAACAAATGTAAGAAGTTTCCCACAGTTCATTGAATTGCCTGTCATCAAAATCTTCTGTCGAACCTTCAGCATAGTTTTGTGTAGCTTCATTGGACACCTCTGCCACTTTGTCATACAAATCTCAACCAATTCTCCACTCTGTTGAGCAAACTGGCGAGCCATCATGAGCTTGCTATTTTTCATTTCTTTCATCAATGCCTTTCCATGGCAAAAATGACCAATGGAGCCCATCAAGGGATCGTAGCAATCCTTGTTCGCCTCGATCACACTAATCATCCGCAGAACCTTTGGAATCTCCGGTCCTGGAATTGGCTGTTTCTAGTCTCTTTCCCCTCATCCTTCCTTATGGATTTGAAGATCTCCTCATTGCTACGTGGGAAAATTGAACCAGCAATCTCATCAGTTGGAATTTCTAGTTATTTGGCCATTACAAGTACAGACTAGTACGCTAATTGTATGATTTGGTCTGTATTCCTGTTGCATATCTACAAATCAATACGGATCTAATTATACAAGTACTATTCAAGTAGCTTGTAGCAAGAAACAAGGATCTTAGCTTACTTGAACAGTGAGCTTTGGTGCTTTAATTTAACTATTTTAATTTCCCTTGTGGATAAAATATGTGATCTTTAGACCTTCAGACAAGGCAATACTAAAATTGTGTTCTAAAATATTTAAAGTTTAAGGTTATGTCTTGATATCAACGTTCTTGCATAATGCATGATTGAACATTGGATTAAGAAATTGTCATAGTTCAACACCGTGTTAGACAGGGATGAACATGTGAAATGCATGGGAAAGTTAGCGAAAGGTAAGTTCTATACCCAAAGTGCAAGCAAAGTTTAAATAGCATAGAATAATCTTTAATGTTCCGATCTACAGCCTTAGAAAGAAAATGGTGTGCCAGCCAGAATTTTCTTTCCTTTCTTTGTTTTCCATTTAAAATAATGAATAAGCTTGGGATGGAAAATTCTTTTGTTTATATTTAGAAATTTCTTTTTATCCTTTTTCAGAATCAACAAAGGCAAGACAAGGCAAGACATTACAGCTACCCTCAAATTATCAATTTTATATCCACTATTTTTCGTATAAACTTTACCCTTATTTTGAGTTCTCAATTATAACTCCTGTTAGAATTACTTAACAAAAACCGTTAAATTTTCTACAAAATGATGTCGTTTTACATACATAAAAAATTATTTGGATAGAAATGTGGATGAAATGTCTTAAAATGAATGGAGGTCCTTAATTGAAAATCTGTAAGTTTGAAGGTAAAACTGACACTACAAGATTTCACAGTTTTACCGACGGAAATATTCCGTCGGTGTGTGACAGAACGTTCGTCGGTAAAGTATTTACCGACTATATTACCGACGGAATACGCCCGTCGGAATACCTTTTGTCGGTGATTCCACATTCCGTCGCTATATCGGTCGGTAATAAAAAAAACACATTTACCGACGGTTTTACTGACGGCCCGTGCGCGCCAAAAAAAAAGTTTCCCGCTTGGAATATACCGACGGAATATATTCCGTCGGTGTTATGTAAATACCGACGGACTTCTCCGTCGGCAAAAGTGTCGGTGATATTTCATACCGACCGAATAAATCCGTCTGTAAATTCGTCGGTATTTTTATACCGACGGATTATTTCCGTCGGTGAATATGTCGGTGATGGGATGGCATACCTCAGACACTGTCCAATGCCGACGGATTTATTCCGTCGGTAAATCCCTGTGTAATTTTTTTTTTTTAATTATTTAGAAAAAATAATATAAATTAATAGTAATACAAACCAATTATGCAAATAAAATTTATATTAAGCAACAAAAACTCAAAGTTAAATAATATTCATTACAAAATGAATGTGTTTTAAAAAAAACAATTAATATAAAGGTGGAGGAGGAGGAGGAGGAGGAGGGTGGGGGTTAGGCGGCCAAAAAGGATTAGGCGCACATGTTCCGCCTTGTGTCATGTTCATGACCATTTGACGAAGCTCTTCATAGGCCGCTCTTTGTTGTTCAGACTCTGCTCTGCGTTGTTCGTCCGCCAATCTGTGTTGTTCGTTCGCCAATCTTTGCTCTTCTTTGAGTTGTGTGTACGCCTCTGATAGGTGGTCGCACCTTTGCTGCAAGGCCACAAACTCCTTAGATTGGGAGCTCGATACAGATTGGGAGCTCCCACCGGTTGAAGCAGTACCGGTCAACCGCAACTTGGCAGCGGTAGTGTTGGAGAGCCGTAAACCCGATTTTTATCGGGTCCACCTGACGATCCAGCCTCCATCCACAAATCCGGATCGAATTCCGGATGGGTCGAAGGATCATCCCTGTATCTCTCCCTCAACCGATTATTATAGGTCTCCTGAAAAAAAAAATCATATTCAATTCAATAAACATAATAATAACTTACAAAATAAAATGGTTGAACAAACACACCACAAACTGTTGAGCACGGTTGTCAACGAACTGTTGCGTCCCCTTTTGGCGGTCATGACTCCGCACGTGCGTCTCCACAAACAGCTCCATAGGGCTCGGCTCACGTCCAAGAGACGTAGCCTATATATAATGAAAAAAATGTATTAACAACAAATTAATTGAACGATATATTTCATTTAAATTAATCTTACCATCCGTTTCGCATGTGCAGCAAACGGAACGGAGCCGCCGGTGTGCGTTGTAACCGAGCCATGAATTTGCCGATTCCGGTTGCCGGCACCGGACTGTGAGCGTCGAGTGAACCGCTCAGATGTCACGTGCTGAAGATAGTGCGGCCATATATCTTCCAGGATGTATATTGGTTTGAAATCCCTCCAAACCGCAACATCGTTCCAGCCTTGTAACCCCTTATCCCTTGCTGTTTTTTTTGCTTTTTTCTGGGCATCATACCAAAAATCACGCAACCTAATTCACGCACGAAAAAATTACATTTCAAAACATAAATAATTATGTAAAAAAAAGTCGTATTGTTTTCGATGTTACCTAATTGCCGCGTGATTTTCCCACACCCTCCTCACAACACTGTCATGTTCATCGTCCCAGCAGAATCGATGCTGTATATAAAAAAATAATTTTTTAAAATGTTAATAATTTATTTACAATTATAACTTGAATTTATTAGAAATAAGCTGAAAATTATATATTAAGACGAACCTCAAATCTACGAAACCATGCATTGATTTGAGGCATCCATTCAGGATGTCTGGATATCTGACTCCATTGAAACAAAGGTGAAAGTGTTTAAGGATTGAGGGGGAAAAAATGAAAAATCTAAGGTGAAAAACGGAGGAGAAGCGAAGAAGCGGCGGGCAGAAGAAGAAAAATTGAGGCGAAGCGGCGGGGCTGGAACTTATAGGTCAATTTTACCGACGGCATCACCGACGGAATTAACATCCGTCGGTAACAGGTCAAAATTCCGTCGGTAAAAGGTCAAAATTCCATCGGTATTTTTCGAATTTCACCCTGAATTTTTAAAAGCCCTCCAAAATTTTCGCAGTCCGTCGGTGATTCCGTCGGTAATCTGACAAGTTCAGAGGCGCATTAATTAACGCACTTTGGAAAACACGCGGTCCGTCGGTACTTCTGTCGGTAATATGTGTAACCGATAAATTACCGACGGACTTACGCCGTCAGTAATCCCGTCGATGGTGGTGTTATGTTTTCGAGCTTACTGTGAGATACCGACGGATGGTTATCCGTCGGTATGGCCGTCGGTGATTGTGGCATTTTGTTGTAAATATTTTCGAACTCTCTGTGAGATACCGACGGATGGTTATCCGTCGGTATGGCCATCGGTGATTGTGGCATTTTGTTGTAAATATTTTCGAACTCTCTGTGAGATACCGACGGATGGTGATCCGTCGGTATGGACGTCGGTGATTGTGGCATTATGCAGGAAAGGTTGTCTTTGTATTGCCTGTTTACCTTCCTGCAATAACTTAACTGATAAACTGTCTATCACATAAAACAATAACCACATTGCTTAAACAATAAATATTTTGTTTTACAAAATACATCATCAATAATCTAAATTACATGAGATAAATGTTTTTACATAGGGCTTCATTTTTATAATTAGTCGGAATTTTCTTCTTCTTCCTCATCAATTGAATTGTCATCATCTTCATCGCAATCTTCAATATGGATATCATCTTCTTCATCGACATTTGGTTGTCCGCTAGAGCTGAGAACAACATTCAACTCATCTCCGTCAATATCAACAAGACTATCATCGAGAACTCGAAAATTTGAATTTTCTTCCAATTCAATCGAAGGAGCAACTCGATATGGTTCAACCAACTCACGAACTTGAAAGACTTCATCTCGCACAATTGTGTCTTCGTTCTCATCCTGAACAACCTCGACACGACCCCGTGGTTTCGTTTTTAAAACGGACAACCAATCAACTCTTGAACGATCCTTTCTAAATGAAGGGGTGTATGTGTAATAAACTTGTTGACATTGCTTTGCGAAAACAAAGACATCGTTTATGTTGCGGAGTCTAGCTTTTGAGTTGATTTCGACCAGACCATGGTGCGGATCAACTCTGATTCCTCTGTCCGTCGTGTCATACCAATAGCATTTGAATAAAAACACTTTATTCTGCTCGCTATGATATTGCAGTTTGACGACCTCTTCTAATCTACCATAGTAGTCAACTTCTAACTGTCTACTTGTGGATCCCTTAACACAAACACCGCAGTTGTATGTCTTTCTTCCTTGCCCGTATTCTTCAGTATGGAAAACATATCCATTGACAAAATACCCGTTGTAGCACTTAACTTTTCTTTCAGGGCCGAGGCTTAGTGAAGACAATGACTTGGGCGCACTCCTTCCCATTTGATAAACCTTGTAAATATATGTAATTAAATGTACATCAATACACGGTAAATGAACGAGAATCTCGTAATGACATGCATACGTTAGAATGAGTTTGTGATAGTGCTTACATGTGTTCTGAACCATGTGGCAAATTGTTCATCTTGTAATTGAAAGATCTGGGATTCGGTCAGCTGCGAGTTATTGGAGAGCAAATATTGTTGATGTTGCCTGCAAGTGATAATAAGTGTATGATATTACAATATATAATTAACAGTATATTACTGATAAAGTTTAATTACTATTACACATATATAGACTTACTGAATAAATGGTCTCAGCTCATCACAATTAAATAGAACATAGTTGTGTGCTTGTTTGAATTCTATTTCCGACAAATATCTTCCTCTTACGGCATTTTTAGGTGTGGGTCGTCCAGTATTGGAGAATATTGACAAGTTCCCACTGGAAGGCACTTCACCGCCATCGTCATGCCGTGGAACGCGATTGATTCTTGTTCTTAGATGAGGTTCGAAATAGTACGAGATAAATGTTGATATCTCTTCAACAATATAGGCCTCAGATATCGAAGCCTCAACATGCGCCTTGTTCTTAACCTTTTTTTTTAGATTAAACAAGTACCTGCATTGAAGTACAATTCAAGTATTTTCTAATAAGAAAAACATAGAAAATACTTTAAGATATGAATTCCATTGCAACTGTAATATCTCACCGTTCGAATGGGTACATCCATCTATACTGGACCGGTCCTCCAGCTTTTGCCTCGAACGGTAGATGTATAGGGAGATGCTCCATTGAGTCAAAAAATGAAGGAGGGAATATCATCTCAAGTTTGCATAGTGTCTCGATGATATTCGTTTGAAGCATCTCAATGTGCTCAACATTCATCTTGCTGGAGCATATATCTCTGAAGAAATGACTGATCTCCGTTAGTGCATCCCATATTCCCTTTGGCAACAAATCACGAAAAGCTAATGGGATGAGTGTTTGCATAAACACGTGGCAGTCATGGCTCTTCATTCCATACAATCTGCAGTCCTCTATGTTAACAAGCCTTGATATGTTTGATGCATGTCCATCCGGGAAACGCAGACTCTTAAGCCATTTGTAGACTAGCAGTTGTGCGTTTTTCTCTAACACGAAGCTTGCCCTTGGTTTTGCAACCCGTGACTCGTCATAAACCAACTCCATATTTTTACGGTTACAGTATAAAGCTATATCCAATCTAGCCTTCATGTTGTCCTTTGTCTTCCCCTTCACATCCATGACGGTGTTGAAAATATTCTCAAACACGTTCTTTTCGATGTGCATGACGTCAAGGTTATGGCGGAGAAGATTAGTCTTCCAATACGGAAGCTCCCAAAAGATACTTCGCTTTACCCAATTATGGGTCAAACCAAAACCAGGAAACTTTTGCTTACCTGATTGAAGGCCAAACACAATGTCACCGTACTCTGATACAACATGATGCAATTCTTCACCAGAAAGACGCGGGGATGCAACATCTTTTTCAACTCTACCAACAAAGAAATCTTTTCTGTTCTTTCTGAACCTGTGATTAAGTGGCAAGAAGCGACGGTGACAGTCAAAAAAAGAAGCTTTACCTCCGTTTGCTAGCGTGAATGCCTTGTTGTTTTCCATGCAGTATGGACATGCGAGTTTCCCATGCGTGCTCCAACCAGAAAGCATTCCATAAGCTGGAAAATCACTGATAGTCCACATCAAAGCCGCCCTCATAAGGAAATTTTGTTTCCTAGATATATCATAAGTCAGAGATCCGGAGGACCACAACTGCGCCAGCTCATCTATCAACGGTCGAAGACAAACATCTATATTCCGCCCCGGGCTGCTTGGACCGGGTATGACAGTAGATAGAAACATGAACTCCGGCCTCATACACATTCCCGGTGGCAAGTTATAAACTGTGAGAATGACCGGCCAACAAGAATAGGGAGCAGCAAATGACCCAAATGGGTTGAACCCGTCTGTACACAACCCAAGTCGAACATTCCTTGATTCAGTAGAAAAGTCAGGATGAACACTGTTAAAGCGTTTCCACGCTTCGCCGTCAGAAGGATGCACCATCACACCATCAACGACATCGTGTGTTTGGTGCCATGTCATGTGCTCAGCAGTCCTTGGTGACATAAATAACCTCTGCAGTCTAGGTGTGATCGAGAAATATCTAAGTTTTTTATATGCCACTAGAGTCTTCCCCCTGCCAGTTCTGGGTTTGTAACGGGAATGCCCGCATGTCATGCACTCGGTCATCACAGCATTTTCAAGGTAGTATAACATGCAGAAGTTAGGGCACATGTCAATTTTCTGGTATCCTAAACCGAGGGGTTTCATCATGGACTTCGCAGCATAGAAGTTCTCTTTGAGCCTGTTCCCTTCTGGTAAAATGCTTCTTGCCCAATCAATAATTTTGTCATACCCGGCCTCACTCAACCCGTGATCTGACTTGATGGTGAACACCTGTGCCACAGCCGATAATTTACTGTGGTTTGTGCAGCCATCCCATAATGGTTCGTCAGAATCTTTCAACAAATCAAAAAACCTAGCTGCCTCTGCATTAGGTTCTTCTTCTACGATTGGACATTGATTGACATTATCTTGATTCATTCTCATTGCATCCATAACCATGTTTCTGTAAGGATTAGTGTTGTCATTTGCCGCTTCATGCACGTTGCTAGCACTAGAAGTTGACCCAACCACCATTTCTCCCATTCTCCTATTACTAACAAATACCTCTCCATGTGCATACCAACACTCGTAATCCTCCACAAACCCTTTGTGTAGAAGATGCATCATTACAACATCTGGATGCAGATACTTTTTATTTTGACACTTCTTGCATGGACACCTAATACCGCCTCCAGTAAAATTTCTGGGAATAGATGTTGCGAAATTAATAAAACCCTGAACCCCGTTACAATAATCCATCCTCCGCAATCCTTGGGGTGAATCTAGATACATCCATGAACGATCATCCATGACTTCTATCGAACCTCTATAAAAAGGACCCATTAATTAAGCAAGATCTTAATTATTTCAAAACACAACATGTAATTCGGTAATTCTACAAATTAAGTTTTAACAATTTTCAAACAAATACAATCTTACAAAATCTAAAACAAACCATAACAAGTATAAAATTATACATTCATATACTACAAGTTTGTTTGAGAAATAACAATAAAACATGTACATCTACTAAAAAAAAATAATACATATACTAAAAAAACAATAAAATTAACATTTAAATGTTAAAATTTTAAAAGATAGAATTACTTACAAAAAATGATAAAATCCGTCGGTAAATCAGAACACGGATGCTGTGACCACAAAACAAATACAACTTGTTGTGCTGAGATGAGAAAGATTTTTGTTTTGGGGCGAGGGGGGGCTGGTTATTTTGCAGATGGGGAGGGTTAGGATTAGGAAGAAGAAGGAGAAATGGGGGAGGAGAGTGTCGGCAGAGGGGACATATATTCACTTTTGCCGACGGACTTACCGACGGTATGTATTCCGTCGGTGAATCCGTCTGCAACACCGTCGGTAATTCTGACGGGCAATCGACACGTCACCGCACGGACCTGCTATTCAAATCCCTCGGTGATTCCTTCGGTATTTTTAACGGTGCACCCGTCACGTCACCGGTACGGATCTTGCATTTCAAATCCGTCGGTGATTCCGTCGGTATTTTTTGATGGTGAATAGGTCCCATCACGCGTACGGGCCCCAGTTTTTAATTCCGTCGGTGATTCCGTCGGAAAAATCACCCGCCAAAACCTCCACGTCACTGCCCGCCCTTTTTTCATTGATTCTGAATTTTCGGTCGGTAATTCGGTCGGTAAGTACCAACGGACATAGTCCGTCGGTAATTACCGACCTAATTACCGACGAATATTTTCCGTCGGTGATTTCGGCCGAAAAAAACCGACAGAAAAAATTCCGTCGGTATGTCCGTTGGTATTTAGTGATTTTCTGGTAGTGTGATATCAAATTGTTTGATGGTAAAATTGTGTTTGTCTATATAGTTGGAGGGTATTTTTGAAGTATGTTCAAAATTTTAAATGTTTGACGATTGCTGGTAGTACTTGGTGGGTTTACAGAATAATCCGAGATGAATTCTACCCGTATCAGGAATGATAGACATTAAGGAGGAATACTGATTAAGATAAAATTGAAAAGAACCTAAAAGCTCAATTTTTGAATCGAAACTAAATTAAGGGTAAATTAGAAGAGAGATTGTGAATTCTCCAAATTCTTTGACATTGTTTTGTGAATTCAGATTTGTATTTATTTAGAAAACAAAATAGAAATTACATGTCAGACGTTAAAAAAAAAAAAAAAAAAACACAAGCAGAAATAGCGGCAGCTACAGATAGCCAGGTAGAAAACTATGAAGATTTCTTCCAGGCCTCTCTCAAATCTTTTATTCCTAGCCTCACTTTCCCAAGACAATTATAGTGCTGAAATATAAAAGGTATAGAAGTAGTACATATCAAGCACGCTGCAGTTAAGGGTATAGGGTACTGTTATTGCCTGGCAATCTGCAGACACCATATAGGGGTTCCGCTGGAAACACTTTCACGTACTTCAGGGCACTTACTACGAGCCCAAAAATAAAAGAATACTTAAAAATCACAGTATAAACCGGACCCTTGTAATGAAGGATCCATCGCTTGAAGGTGTTCCTCCAATGTGATTCGATGTCCTTTTTAACTTTGTTGAAAGCACGAGGATTGGGCACTAAATAATTGGCTACCTCATTGAAGAGTCTCGCGACTTCTTCTTCACTTCCGAGGGTAACGAGGAGTACACCCTGTGAGCGCAACACTCTCACATCTTCAGGCTGATCAATTAGTGAATCCATGAAGCATATGTAAGAAGTGACCCAAAGCTTGTGATTGTCACCGAGGCATGCTTCGTAGGCCACCAAGTTTAAGAGTAAGGACTTGGTTGAGTCGTCTATTGTTAGTGCAGGGATTTGGAGTCTCCCAGCTAGACATGTTGGATTGAAATGGACATCAGTGAACTGACTAGTTTCGCTAGGTTTGAAATGGATTCCTACCCTTCTAAGCTCCGTCGCTGGATGATAACGATACAAGGACGTTGTCTTTGAACTATCAACTAGAGCCTTCTTGTCAACAAAATGCATATGAAAGAGTTCAAGGAGATGGTTGGCATCATCGTACTCTCCATTTGCTAGGCCTTTTGTAGTATTCAATACTCCTCGCAGAATAGTTTTGCGGAAGAACTTTGATATCGTTTTCCTGCACGAGTCTCGTTGACGGGGCATTGCTCGAATGTGCTTAATGAAATCTTTGATCAATTCCATCCCGTATTCACCTTCGAATCTCAAATTCATCAATGGCCTGAGGACTAGAAAAGGGAGTTGGTTCTCTAGTAAGAGCATGTCTCGTGCAACCAAAGCTGCAGCGTGACTAGACATCTTCAGATTTTCATGGTCACGAAGTAGACAGTGCATGAATTGGATGACAAAGCAAGCATCAAGAAACATCATCTTGGTGAATGCGGTCATGTCAACGAGTTTAAATGATTCATCCTCAGCATAGCATCTTCTCGCCTCTTCAGCCACATCCACCACGGTTTTGTACACCTCTTCAATTTGTTTTCCGCTCTGTTGCACAAATCCGCGCACCATACTTTGTTTAGACTTCTCCATCTCTTTGAGCCCATCATGCTTCCCGTGGTAGTAAGGACCTATGGAGACCACCATGGGTTCGTAACATTTCTTGTTCGATTTAATCCCACTAAATATCTGTGGAACCCTTGGAATAATTCGAGGCCCTTGCTGGTGGCTCATGGTCTCTGTCCGCTCAACGCTCATTATGGATCCCAACCAATTATTATTTTCTCGGACTAAAATGTGTGTTTCTCCCATTAGAAGTACAGATATTTACTGAACAAAGGATATTGTGAACAAAAGAATTTATCTGCACTTCCAATGCATATCACTAGGTCACTACGGATCTATTAAATACCAAGTTAGGAGCTAGAATCTTACCTTACTTGGAAGCTGAGCTTTGATGCTTTAACTGTTGTGCTGTTGTCTAAAACGTGTTCCTCGACTGCAGACAGCTTCAGCAATAAAATTTGCAGTGTAACATCAAACTTAACGCTTAAGTTTCTTGACATCAAATTAAAGTGGTAGGTTGCATGATAGCACTGTGAATAAACCAGAAGAAAATTGTCGTTAGATAGTGTGATTACTTTGTTAAAATACTACATATACTGCATGCAAAATCGAAATATATCTGCTTAGTTTCTTACATTGTTATCTCAATTATGATGGCTGGTTACCATTTTCCAACGCATAAATTATAGAATGGTAATTATTAAAAAAATCCCAAGTAATTGTACGCAGTCCAAAACGCAGATAAGTGTTAAAGAATATATGTTTCAAGATTTCCAGGTAGTAATAAATACTAACAACATGAGAAATGCGTGTAGGGGAGATAAAGATTGGATTGTTCCATGCTCAAGGTGCAAGAAAATTAAAGAGCATATATAGAACAAACTTTTGTTAATTTCTCCAGTCTTTAGTGATGATAAAAGAACAAAGTCGAGCCCTACCAGGCTGCAACCTGTGTTTTCATTCGTTTTCTTTTTGTGCTTAATAAGCTTGGACGGAATTTCTTTTTTAAAGAAAAAAGCTTGGAAATAAATTCTTTGTCGAGAGACTGGGGTAGAATTTAAGGACACGCTTAAAAGACCGACTTTGCTATACGTATTATAGATTATTAAAGAATAATATAAAAGACTGGGGTAGAATTGTTATATATATGCATCTAGTTTTGAGCACTAAACAATTTTAAAGTATGCATCTTAAATTTGTTGAAGTGGATCGGCAGAATTACAGGAATTATATTTTAGTTTTTCTCTTTTATTTGTGTTTTCAAAGTTAATTTTGAGCAAATCAAACAATTTTTTTGATGTTTTATTTCTACACATTATTTTTAAATTAGTCGTGATGCATGGAGGCAATTTTTATGAATTTTAATATGATTAATTAGGAATTAATGGATACATGATTGCATTTTTATTTATTTATTTATTTTTTTAAAAAAACCTTTAAGATCAATTGAGACATCAAAGAATGCCTATTCATCTACTACAGTGTGATCATTGGAAATGAGCCGAGAGAAGAAAAATTGAAAACATGATGAAATTAGTTGAAATACAATGGAAATTTTTAGATAACATGAAGACACCCAATAAACTTCGAGGGGTAAAATTTTCCTTTATATTTCAATATTATCCATGGAATTTCCAAACTCAACACCCTAACGTCACAGAGGTTAGCGCCCATTCAAGTAAACAACTATCTACTTATTTCTGTTAGTGCAAACCTGACTCTCATGCTAATTTGTCAAGACAATATTTCTGAGAGGCGTAAATGAAAAGATAATAAAAATAAATAAAGGAAAGCTAATAATATATAAATTCACATGATTTGATAAATTACCTGCAGATCTATTACAGACTACAGAGGACATCTTGATGATCATGATTATGTGAAAGGAAGTAAAAATAAGAAAAATAAATTGCCATCTAATTTTATGATTATTAAAAATTCTAGCTGATATTTCAGAGATTTTTAGGTAAGAAGCTAGTTATATTAAAAAAAAAATCATCATAAAAAACCCAATTTAAAATAAGTTGAATTATTATTTAATTTTAATAATAAAAATATATATTTGCATACATGCTAACATTCGCTTACTGCATGCTAGGGTTTTTTTTTTTTTTAACACCTTTCTTTGCACTGGATGAACGTGCCCCCAAAAGTCCATTAAAAGAGAGATAACATACGAGCTTAATCTGAAACATAATGAAGGAAATGAGCTTAAAAACCCAATTCAATATTCATCATCTCCTTTGGTCCAAACTACCGTGCTTTAGAAGTGGGGATTGAGCTTCAAGGCTAGCCCTTAGACCCGTTCACTCTTTAAACTCATGTTTGGTTTAGCAAACAATTAGAAAGCCCCATAGATACATCATCACAAATTCAAAACTTAAAAATAATTTATTTTAATTAGGATGTTTTAGGTATTAAATTTTTGGACATAGTGTGATTCAGTGATGTGGAGATTCAATGCAAGAAAGGGAGAGGGAAGCGGAGATATACCACGGTGGCTGTTGTCACTGCCACACCAACACAGAACCACCACAACAGCAGTCGAATCACAGCCTTGAACCAGCCTCCGAGCAGCCCTCCCCACTATCGTTTTCCCGCAAACAATTCTGTTTCAATGCCTTTCTTTTCCTACTACTGTCACCTCCACATCACTTAAAGAGTGCTACAATAATCACTTGAGTATTATTTATTTTGCTAGAATAGTTACTAGTTGAGGATCACCAATGCTCTTATCATTCTTGCTTGCTATTATAACTAAGAATTTGGTTTGCTAGTATTTATACGTCTAAGAATAAAAAAAATTTGAGTTTTTTTTAATGCAAGCTAATTCGTTGGGTCTTACACTATAGTTTTTTTTTTAATTATATAACAATCAAATAATTTTCACCTATTAGAATACAAACTTATTTTACTAAAAAATGCTACTGATACTCAACCTCTAAATTATACCTATCTGTGTAAATGTTTTCTATTTTATTCTCCTTATTTTCATACTCGATCTTTTACACTTCGTCCACTCGTCGTTTTCTCGGCGGTACCCTTTGCAATGAAACCCCATTAATTCACTGCAGTCTAAAACAAAAATCAAATGTGACTGGATCATCAAGTAGTTAACGGACCTTCCATTTTATTAAAACTTTTTTTCTTCTACTTACAGTTACATGTGATGTTACTATTCTACAAAAATCTTATAAACTTATTGTTGATTATAACTAGACTTATTTGACAGTGTTTTAATTTTTTAGAAGCAAGCAGTCCTTTTTATTTAATTTTTTAGTTCAATTGGCCAATAGAATTCACATGCCATTATCCTTTTGCAGTTACTGAACTTGTGGAAGGGAGCTCATCTAGGAGAATAGTAGAATTAATCTGCAGAATTAACAAGGTAGTTACAATCTGAGAACAACGGTTTTGAAGTTCCACAACATGCAAATGACCCTTGTTTAATTTGAAGAACATTGAGCAAAATGTCCCTCTTCCATCCCCTATTTGTGGATTCCACGCATTGAGCAAAAAACAATTAAGATGCAAAGTTGGTAAAAAAATCACCCCCCCTCCTAATTTTCTATATGACATTGCCGCCTCTCTCCTCTCTCTTTCTCTCCCCGTGTTTATAGCCACCACTACCTCATCTCCACCCAATACCATTGCAACCTCATCTTCTCACCGGTAACAGTAACAACCACCATCATCACCACCATCAATTTCTTATTCTTTCTCTCTAACACAAATTTCTTCTCCTTCAACAATTTCTCACAGAGTATCATAAGTTTTCAAGTAACCATAATACTAGGTAACGATTCCTGAACTTCATAATTTTAACTTTATGTTTATATCCAAAACATTTTTCAACATACTTAGGAGGCAACTTCGTCATTCGATGGTGTGCAAGTCATAACAATGACTATCGAATCTAAATTACTTCTATTTACAATATAATATGAATTTTCTGTGTTCATGTTCATGTGTGTATGTGATGAATTTATGCTTATGTTCTAATATTTTGAGACATCTTTTTGATGATGTGAGCAAATTTGAGTTGCATCGATGTGATCCTATACAAGCCTTTTAAGTATGAGTGGCAGCTCATGGGTCCATTTTAATTACATAATCTTGAATAAGCTGTCTATTATTTGTTCACCATCCTATTGTGTCCAAGATTTATATTGTAAAAGTGAACATTGAGCTTTATTAATTATTAGGCCTAGATCCCAAATCACTATAATTTTTACATTAAATAAAAAACACACATATAGTTTATGTAAATTTTTAGCATGTAAGCACAATAGACATATTTATTAAAAACAAACAACAATGTAACTTAACTTAAATAAAATGTATAGGATGATAACTATCTTTTTTATTACATAACTAGCTTCATACCTAAAATATCTAAAAGATCAATTAAGCTTCCTAGTTATTAAAAAACTAGGTACGACTATTTATTTATTTATTTTTACAATTTTATATATAGTTCACCTCGATACCCCTATAATAGAATGGTGATTGTACTAGGGACCACTTTAAGGGCCAAACATTGTTTGTTTCTCTATGATAATGTGCTTAATGCTATTTAATACATGTTTTAAATATATTTATTATGCTTGTTTATCCAATTTAATTAATGTGTATTTATTTATGATGGCTGATTACCATTTTCCAATGCACAAATAATTATAGAATAATAATTATTAAGAAATCCCAAGTAATTGTACGCAGTTCAAAAAGTAGGTTTTTTTAAAAATAAAACTAAAATAAACGTGTGTAAATAAAAATAAAGTTAGAGAACCATTAAACTAATTGAAATATAGCAAAAATTAATAATAATAATAAACACACAGACAAGTGCCTTTTTACATAAGAGAAAAAAGTTAAAAAAAATTAAATCAAACAACCCAAATCCTTACATAACACAAAGTATAAAGTATTAAGTTAAAGAGCGCGTTTGGGAATGCGCGCGGTTCAAACCGCGCGCATTCCCTTAAAATTCAAAAAAAAATTGTTTTTGTTAATTTATTTTTTAATTTTTTTAGATCGTTTTGATGTACTGATTTCAAAAATAATTTTTAAAAAATAAAAAAATATATTATTTTAATACATTTATAAATAAAAAAACATTTGGAATCACAACCACTATCATATATTCCAAACAAGCTTGAAAGATATGGAAAACATTTCTAATCCAAATAAGGATACCATCTAACCCTCTGAATAAATCCATTAATGTGTACTTAATGTGTGTGTGTTTTAAAATTTACAGACCGCACTTATACTAATAACATGTGAAATTATTTTAGAAGAGATAAAGATTTGGAACATTGTTCCATGCTCAAAGTGCAAGAAAATTAAAGAACATATACAGAACAAACTTTTGTTTCTCCAGTCCTTAGTGTGAGAAAAGAATAGAAGTCGAGCCCTACGAGGCTGCAACATGTGTTTTGATTCGTTTTCTTTTTGTGTCAAGTAAGCTTGGACATATTTTTCTTTAATTTTAAAAAAGCCTGGGAAGAAATTCCTTTGTCGAGAGACAAGGATTGGATTTAAAGACACGTTCCACCCTTTTCCTGTTCACATCTCAATACTCTCTTCATTAACTTATTTATTTACTATCAATATATATATATTATTTAGGACGATCACTTAAAATTGAAGTAGCTTTTAGATTAGAGCAATTATTTTATTAACTTGGAAGCTGGGCTTACTTTCTTCTCCAAAACATGGTCGTGTTCTTAACAAGAGAACAAAGTTAAAACTATCATAACCAATATGAAGTTAGCATTTTGGACGGACGTTATATTATTAGTTTTTTAATTACCTGCCATAATGGAATGGATTCTAAGGCTAAGAAAAGTTTTTGCTACTATTTAATTACGAAAGAGAAGAAATTTATCGAGCGTTTCTATTATTCAATGAAGTTGCATTATGTCTCTTTCATCATATTCTGCCAATGTTATTAATCCTCACAACCGACCTTGAATGCATCACAATTTTTTCTTTTGTGTTAACAGATTGAATGCATATTTTGGCTCAATCACATACACTCATGTCTTTTATGAAAGTAATTACATGGTAGATTATAGGGTTAAACAAGAAGTGCGGAGATCATGTGAATTTATTGTTTGGTTTTGAATCATCAATCAGTCCTATGGATTGTTAGGTTTGTTGACATTACATGTGCAATAAATGGTGGCTACAACCATTGACTTTGGTAGCCACCATTGTTGAAGAAAAGAAGAAGTTGGCAGCCACATTTGTTGAAGAAGTTTGGCAAGTTTGGCAACCACCATTGTTGACAAAAGAGCATGAGAAGCTACCATGGATGCCTATAAAAGAGGCATGATCTTAGAGAGCAAAATATGAGAAGTTAGAGAGCATGTGAGTGCAATAGAGAGGAAGAGAAGTTGCTGCCATTGCAGCAAAGAGAGCTGGGAGTAGAGTAGAGTAGAGTGATCCTCCTCCTCCATGTATTTGTTTTGTAATCCTTTCTCTATCTCTAAATAAAATGGACTCTCTCCCGTGGATGTAGGCGATTTGCCGAACCACGTTAAATATTGTGTGTCAATGTGCTTACTCCTCCGATGAGCAATTATCAGTACATCACCGGTCGCCGGATTACGCCCAACATGGATCTGCTTGTGTGATTTATGTTGTTATGCTTGTGAGAATATGACTGTTTGATCTGTAGAGGAAAGCTTAGTTAGGAGGTCATTCTGATGTCTATTGGTAGTTCTCCCCGGCTTCATTGCTTCATTGTAGTATATGTGCAGAGTTACATGTGGTTCTTTGGTTATTTTGTTTTTTATTTTCCTTACTCTGGGCTGTTCTCTTTGTGTACTAATCCCGCCAGCTTTTGGCATTTAATGAAATAAGTGTCTTTCAAAAAAAAAAATGTAGAAACACACATGTTATATCATTTGAGTTTTGCAGACTAGCACGTGAAATGCGTGGGAGGGACAAAGATTGGCAGGAATACTTCATTATATGTCTTTAATCTTTAGATAAAGTGAGCAACAGAGAGCAAGCTAGCTAGCTATATGTCTTCCCATAAAAATGTGTCTTCTCTTTTTTGTACCAAGTAAGTTACTCAAATTTTGCTTCTTTTGGAATCAACATATTAAAGTAAATGCTTATTCTATTATCTAAATAACTGTTTTATTAATAAATCAATTGATTATTATATATATCTAAAAAAAAGTAAAAGCTTATTGGTTTTTGTTTTTGTTATTTGTTAACTAGAATAAAATCCCAGTTTTTGACCTACATGGAATCTGTTCCCAATTGTTCAAGAGAATGTTTTGGCATAACCTATAACACAATAACACATTGTAAGAAACTAACTTTTTTATATATATATATTATAATGTATGATGTTTTTCAAGAAAGTTTTTCACTCAAAAATATATATAAATATTTTTTTATTTTTAATATCAATATGTTCAAACTATTTAAAAACACACAAAATTTTATTTTTTTTAACCCACACCCTACGTTGTTTCTTATATTACATAGAAGGTTTAGGGTTCCATCCACGATTTGAACATGGGGAGTCGAATTGTTTAGCCCAAAAAATTTGAGAGCACAATAGTTAATGGACTCTGCTTATGGCGGTAACCGACTCCTTATTTGGATTGTGGCGTTAGCCAAGTCAGAACATCCCTTTTTATGTCCAGCTAACTAATAGCCACTAACCCTCTCATTGCTAACTATCCCAAGAAAATAAAATAAAATTACATTCTATAAAATGAATAATGATGATCGATATTAAACAAGAAACTAATTTTCCTAATTCCTACAAGGAAAGGAAAGTGCTTAACATAATGGCAGCACTTCTTAGAGAATAATATTAGAAGAATTCATCAACATTGTGATGGATGCAGAAGAGACTGAATACGGATTTGATAGCTATTGACTATATTGACAGGATAGATCAACGCTAGTAAGAAACCGTAGCTCAGGTCCCATTTGAATATAGTTTGCGCACAAGTCGTAGGAAAAGAGCTATGCAATTCTGCTACATAGGACTGTTGTGCATACTGGACCGAAAGCAAACACAAAAAACACAAAGACAAGCAGATTTACGTGGTTCCCCAAAACCGGGTACGTCCACGGAGGCAACAGATGTATATTACTGGAGGAATAATACAAACACTCAAACTCAACCCCAATACAATCCCAAAAACCCAGTGTTTCACTCTTCCACTCGGTGTTTCTCTCAAATCTGCACTTCTCTCACTCTCACTCTCACAGTTGCATTATTTTCTTCTCTGCACTTGACACACTTCCACTCTTCTCTGCACTCTCTCTTGCACTCTCTTTATAGGAGAGATGGAAGCTCTTGGCAGCAGCAGCCCATGTGTAGAACAGCAGTAGCCCATGTGCAGAACCAACTACTACAATGACAAAAGTCATGGTAGTAGTTGATGGTTGTTGGAGAAAGGTTGACAATTGCTACAAATCTCCACCTTGACAAGATTTTTCCATCCAATCCTCGTGATCAATCATTGCTGCCTCCAATGCGCCATATGGCGCTGCACCCTGAAGGTGCTCAACATCGAGAGATGTTGATCAAGTCCAAACAATGTTGGAACTTGATCCCTGAGACACATTTTGTGAGCATGTCAGCTGGATTATCTGCGGTACCAATCTTCTGTAGCAGAATATCCCCTTCATCCATAATTTCTTGAACAAAATGAAATCGAACATCGATGTGCTTGGTGCGGGAATGATGAACCTGATTCTTTGCAAGACAAATAGCACTTTGACTATCACAATGGACATCCACGTGCTCTTGAACAATTCCCAAATCTTCAATCAACCCATGTAACCAAATAGCTTCCTTGAAAGCTTTTGTTACTGCCATGTACTCTGCCTCAGTTGTTGACAAAGCTACTGTTGATTGTAAAGTTGACCTCCAACTTACAGGCCCTTTAGCAAGTGTAAACACATAGCCTGTTGTGGAACGACGCTTGTCTAAGTCACCAGCATAATCTGAATCCACATAACCAACTAAATTTTGTTCGAGTCTATCATCCCTCTCAAACTTCAAACCAATATCAGTTGTGCCATGAATGTACCGTAGAATCCACTTAACTGCCTGCCAGTGACCCTTTCCCGGATCATGCATATACCTGCTCACCATACTGACAGCATGTGAAATATCTGGTCTCGTACAAACCATTGCATACATTAATGCACCAACTGCATTTGCATACGGAATTTGAGCCATATGTTTGCGCTCTTCCTCTGTGCGTGGAGACATTGAAGCACTTAGCTTAAAATGAGGAGCTAAAGGTGTGCTTACAGGCTTGGTCTTACCATCTACTCCAAATCTCTGTAGAATTTTCTTCAAGTATTGGGTCTGTGTCAAACAGACTGTGCCTTTTCTTTTGTCTCTCTGAATCTCCATGCCAAGAATCTTCTTAGCTTCTCCAAGGTCCTTCATTTCAAACTCAGTTCTCAATTGAGCTTTCAGTCTATCAATCTCCACCTTGCTCTTTGATGCAATCAACATATCATCCACATATAAGAGCAAATAGATGAAAGAACCATCAAGAAGTCTGCGAAAATATACACAGTTGTCAAACTGACTCCGTGTGTATCCATGTTCTGTCATGAACTTATCAAATCGCTTATACCACTGGCGAGGAGATTGTTTCAAGCCATACAATGAATTCTTCAGTTTACAAGCCCAATTCTCTTTCCCAGTGACTTTGAAACCATCTGGCTGAGACATGTAAATTTCCTCTTCCAAATCTCCATGTAGGAAGGCAGTTTTCACATCAAGTTGGGCTAACTCCAAATCAAATTGTGCAATTAAGGCTAGCAAAATACGAATTGATGAATGCTTAACGACTGGAGAGAATACCTCATTATAATTTATCCCCTCCTTCTGAGCATAGCCTTTTGCTACCAATCTTGCTTTGAATCGGATGTTGTCTTTTCCAGGATTACCTTCCTTCTTGGCATATACCCACTTGCAACCAATTGTCTTCTTTCCTTTAGGGAGTTGTACCAAATCCCAAGTCTGATTCTTGTGGAGAGATTTCATCTCTTCATCCATTGCCTCTTTCCATTTTGCACTTTCTACACTCTGTACTGCTTCTTTGTAGGTGTAGGGGATTCCATCATCAATCACTGGAAGTGCATAAGCCACCATGTCACAATACCGAGCAGGTTTCTTGATAACTCTTTTCGGTTTACTCGTTGCAATGGATTCTTGTTATGTGGTTGCTGGAGTTGTTGCATCCTCTTCATCTGAACTTTCATCTGAATCTCCTTTAGTAGGGATTGTCTGAACAGTCTTTATAGTGATGACTGAAGTCTCCAACTCCACCTGTTGTGCATCACCAGACTGTTTTTCCTTCTCCTATGATTTCTCCTGCTGTAACATGCCAGACTCATCAAAAGTGACATCTCTACTCAAAATCACTTTCTTTGATTCAGAATACCAGAGTTTGTAGCCTTTTACTCCTCCACTAAAGCCCAAAAATATAGCTTTCTTGGCTCTAGGATCTAGTTTGGACTCAGTAACATGATAATATGCTGAGCAACCAAATATACGCATATAGTCATAATCATTTGCAGGAGAGCCTAACCATACCTCCAAGGGGGTTCTTCCATTTAATGCTGCTGAAGGTAACCGATTAACAATATGACGGGCATAGCTTAATGCCTCACCCCAGAACACTTTGCTTAGTCCCGAATGTGATAGCATACATCGGACTTTCTCCACCAGTGTGCGGTTCATGCATTTTGCTACTCCATTTTGTTGTGGTGTTTTGCGCACAGTAAAATGTCGCTTGATCCCTTCATCCTGGCAAACTTCAAAGAAAGGATCTGAAGTGTACTCACCACCATTATCTGACCGAAGAGTCTTAACTCTCCTTCCAGTTTGAGTCTCCACCATTTTCTTCCATTTTAGAAAGATATCAAGGACCGCATCCTTGTGTTTCATCATGTACACCCATACTCGTCTTGAGAAATCATCAATAAAAGTAACAAACCAACGATTACCTCCAATAGATTCATTCTTTGAAGGTCCCCATACATCTGTGTGAACATAATCGAGAATCCCTTTTGTGTTGTGTACTGCAGTGCCAAACTTGACCCTTGTCTGTTTTCCAAGAACACAATGCTCACAGAACTCATGCTTCCCAGTCTTGGCGCCTTTAATAGACCTTGCTTGACTAGTCCTTGCAAAGCCTTTTCACCAGCATGCCCTAAGCGCATGTGCCAAAGTCTGGAATTATCTGCTTCAGCATCTTCTAAGCTTTTAGAAACAGCTGCTGTACCAGTAACAGTAGATTCATCTAGGAAATATAAGTTTCCTATCCTCGTGCCTCTTAAGACAACTAATGCACCACGGATTGCTCTCAGGATTCCACCATGCATGATAATCTTATAACCACTGGATTCTAGGACTCCAAGTGAGAAGAGATTTTTCTTCAAGTCAGGTACATACCGTACCTCTGTCAGTGTCTTGACTACCCCATTATGCATCTTTAGATGGATAGTCCCAATCCCTTTGACCTCAGAAACATTATTATTGCCCATAAACACAACTCCTCCATCGAACCCCTCAAGTCTCGAGAATAAGTGCTTGTTAGGGGACATGTGATAAGAACATGCATAATCAAGAATCCATTCACCACAATGTTTTTCTGGTGATGAGACCATAAATGCAGAGTCTCGTTCATCTTCATCTCGTGCAACGTTCACAGTTGGTTCATCTTTTTCCTTATTGCCCTTGATTGGACAATCTTTCTTCCAGTGCCCCTTTTTGTGACAAAAGGCACACTCATCTTTTGCAAGATATCGCCTGTTTGATGATTCTCCTCTAGATTTTGAGTGAGATCTCCCTCACCCTCGAAATCTTCTAGGGTTTGTTCTGCCTCTAACTGTCAATGCTTCTGACGTTGACTCCTTGTGAACAATCTGGTCCTTCTTCCGGTACTCATTGTTCACCAAAGCATTGGACACATCAATGAATTTAATCTTTTCTTTACCATACAGTAAAGTGGTGACGAGATGTTCATATGTGTCAGGCAGTGAATTCAATAATAACAGAGCTTTATCTTCATCATCTATTTCCACATCTAAATTCTTCAAATCAGCTATCATTTTATTGAAATAATTTAGATGCTCATTCATGGAAGTACCTTTCTTGTGCTGAAAATAGAAGATTCTTTTCTTCAAGTAGAGACGATTCTCTATACTCTTCTTCATAAACTTGTCCTCCAGTGCTTGCCATAATTCCTTTGCAGAGTTTTGTTCTGAAAAGGCGTACTTCTAATCTTTTACAAGACAAAGTCGAATGGAATTTCAAGCTAACCGATTTATCTTTTCTCATCCAAATCCTCCGGTTTATCTTCTAGAGTAAAATCCAAATTCATTTGGACAAGCATATCCATCACTTCACATTTCCACATGCCAAAATTACCTTTCCCGTCAAACTTCTCCACCTCAAATTTGGTACTCGATACCGGGATGTATTGTGGAGGTATACTAGCATTCCCCGCTGATCTTTCTTCTGGAATATCAGCCATTATGACGCCTTTGGATTACAAATGGACTCCCGAAATTGTTAAAACACGCACTTTTATGCTCAAAAGAGCCAAAACAGTAACTTCGGTGTGCTGTTTCACAAAACGGACACCACGGTTGCGTCCGGAATGGTTGAAAATGCTAGGAACAAGCTTGACTCAGCCAAAAACGGGCTCCAAAATCACTGAGTTGGCCAAAAAAACCAATCTGACCGAGTTGACTCAGGAAAGGAACATTCTGTTTCTGATAAAGAATATTCTGTCAAAACCAAGGGAATATTCTGTCACTGCCAAAGGAATATTCTGTCACTGCCAAGAGAATATTCTGTCTCTGTTAACGGAATATTCTCATTCTGTCAAGAGAATATTCTGTCACTGTTAGGTGACGTGTCGAGTGACGTGGCTATGTGGACCCTTGTGGATGACGTGGATGATGACTCAGCGCAGACGTGTTGGATGACGTGGCTGTCTTCTCATGCTAGAATTCCAACGCTATCTGGTTTTTCCGGCAGATTTCCGGCGAAACGTCGGCGAGCTCTACAGGGCTCGTTTTAACTCCGATTTCGATGATCTTTATATTGCTGGACTCGTATCGACGAGAGCAATCTCCGTAGGTGGTCAAAATCACGATCTGAGAACTTTGAAAATTCTGCAACTTCGAACCGAGAGCTGAAAAACATGTTTTTTTCAGTGTTCTAGCTTCCCAAACGCTCTGATACCAATTTGTTGTGCATACTGGACCAAAAGCGAACACAAAAAACACAAAGACAAGTAGATTTACGTGGTTCCCCAAAACCGGGTACGTCCACGGAGGCAACAGATGTATATTACTGGAGGAATAATACAAACACTCAAACTCAACCCCAATACAATCCCAAAAACCCAGTGTTTCACTCTTACACTCGGTGTTTCTCTCAAATCTGCACTTCTCTCACTCTCACTCTCACAGTTGCATTATTTTCTTCTCTGCACTTGACACACTTCCACTCTTCTCTGCACTCTCTCTTGCACTTTCTTTATAGGAGAGGTGGAAGCTCTTGGCAGCAGCAACCCATGTGTAGAACAGCAGCAGCCCATGTGCAGAACCAACTACTACAATGACAAAAGTCATGGTAGTAGTTGATGGTTGTTGGAGAAAGGTTGACAATTGCTACAAGGACTTCACATGGCACTTGTTATAATGCCAGAAATAAATGAGTTAAAGGGGAACTTTTTCTTGCTTGCAATGGATGTTTAAGTAAATCTAATATATTTAATAATTTGGAGACTGATTTTTAATAACTACCAATAATTACATGTAAGTACTTAACCAAACAAAAACACAAACAGGTCAAACAACAATATGGAGCAACGAAGACAGAAATGTATGAACTCTAAATAATTCATCACACACAGAAACATTTTGCTTAAAACCTTATATGCTCATAATAGGATGCTCTCTGTTGATGAAAAAAAGAAAGAAAACACTCATTCACGAATATGGTATCTAGGCGTTAAGGGTAACATTTGTGGCAGGCATTTTGCAGATACCAAGATCTGGGCTTGTGGGAACTATTACTACGTAGGCCTTGATGGCACTTACTATGAGGCCATATATAAATGAATACTTTAAAACGGAGGAATAAATAGGACCCTTATAATGAAGGATCCATCGCTTGAACCCGTTTCTATAATGCGATTCGATGGCACTTTTAACCTCGACGTAAGCATAGGGATTGGGCACTAAGTAATCTGATATCTGATTGAACAGTTCTGCTACCTGTTTGTCGTTTCCAAGAGTACGCCTTTTGTTCGCAGCTCATTCACATCTTCGGGGTTATCAATCAATGAATCCATGAAACATACGTAAGAAGTGACCCAATCATTGGGTGCACCGAGAAATGCTTCATAGGCTACCAGGTTTAAGAGCAGGGGCTTGGTTGAGTCATCTATGCTTAGTGGAGGAATGTAGAGTCTTCCGGCGAGTAATGTTCTCCTGAACTCGACATCGGTGAAAAGACTAGTCTCGCTTGGTTTGAAATGGATCCCAACATTCCTAAGCTCCTTGGCAGGAAAGTAACGGCCAGACCAGGTCTTTCGAGAATCATCCCTGTACCAGCTTTTTCGTGTACTAGCATCGGGGACATCTTTGCTTCCAACAAATGTGAAATGAAAAAGTTCGAGAAGATGGGCTGCAGGCTTACGAGGGGCAGTCATCTGGCCTTTTGGATTTGTACTTGTCAATATTCTGCGAAAAAAATCTGAAACGGTTAGTAAAATTTTTTTTGTCTTTTCCCTGCATGTCTCTCTTTGAGTGGGCTTTGAACGAATATGCTTGAAGAAAGCTTCAAACAATTCAATGTTCTCTCTTCCGAACCTCAACCTTTATAATTCATTAAGAACTTCAAAAGGGAGTTGGTTCTCTAGTAAGAACAAATCCCTTGCAACCAAAACGACATCGTGACTAGACATTTTTAGTTTCTCAGGTTGCTTTAAGAGGCAGAAGAGGAATTGAAGAATGAAACAACCATCAAAAAACATCATCTGGGAAAATTCCTCGTTCTTGAGCTGGCTTGATGTATCCTCTATATAGTATTTCCTTACTCTGCTGGCCACTTGCTCAACCCTACGGTACATTTCTTGGTACTTTTCTTTGTACCGTTCTTGATTGACGTCATTTACACTATCCTTGACAAACTGGCGGGCGAATGTAACCTTGAGCTTCTCCATTTCCTTGAGTTCATCTTTCCCATGGTGATAGGGACCGATGGAGACAAGAGATGGATCATAGCATTCCTCGTTCTGTTTAATTTGACGAATTGTCGACGGAACCTTTGGAAACTTTGGCAGGTTGGAAACATTGATCTCTTCATTTGTGGCAGCCATCATGCTGTCAAGCGATCCATAGTGGATCTCTTCACTTGTGTCAGCCATCGTGCTGTGCTGCCACCCATAGTGGCTTTGCCCGGTGGAAGACATCGTTATGTCATGGCGTGAGATCACGATTTCCTGCAGATTTGCACTCATTATTGGTGCATGCAGACTATTAAAGGAGGAGATTTTAACTATTTTGTTTCAAGCACATCAATAAAAGGATACGAGTCCATTATATATAGGACTTCAAAATATTGAAGTAGCTTTTGGTTTGGAATATTTTAGCTTGCTTGGAAGTAGAGCTTGATGTTGTTGGCTAAAGCTAAAGGAATAATTGGAATTATTTACCAGTGCTGTTGTTGCTCTAACTTTGGTGTTTACAGGGAATGAAGAAATTGGAGATCCCTCTGTACCATCACATCTATCCGTCTACTGCTTATTTTGAGCTCCTAATTAAAGCTAACATGTGAAATGCTGCAAGGGAGAGATAAATATTACCGGCAAGCATGTTCCACGTGTACTTTATCCATGGATAAAATGTGGCATAGATCAGCGATTTGTGCTCTTTCCTTTTTCTACTGGGCATCTATGATTGTCATATGTTTCAGTTTTAATAATGAAGTCATTACAGTTTATTTCCAAGTTTTCAAGAAATTGAACGTAACTGATCACTTGTCTTTTTTTAAACATAAATAAGGCATAGTCTACTCTCTTTCTTTTAATATAGTCCTTCATTTGTTTACAATATTTTTTAAAAAAGATATTTGCAACATGATCTACCGGTTTATTTGTTTTGGTTTTTGTGTTTAAAAATTTTTGTCTTATACTATCTAAATCATTTTTCTGGGACTGAAATGTGTCGTTCTCCCACTACAAGTACAGATATTTACTGAACAAAGGATATTGTGAACAAAAGAATTTATCTGCACTTCCAACGCATATCACGAACAGTTCACTACGGATTTATTAAATACCAAGTTAGGAGCTAGAATCTTACCTTACTTGGAAGTTGAGCTTTGATGCTTTAACTGTTTGTCCTCTTGTCTAAAACGTGTTCCTCAACTGCAGACATTTTCCTTAACGGTTAAGTTTCTTGACATCAAATTAAAGTGGTAGGTTGCATGATAGCACTGTGAATAAACCAGAAGAAAATTGTCGTTAGATAGTGTGATTACTTTGTCAAAATACTACATATACTGCTTGCAAAATCGAAATATATCTGCTTAGTTGCTTACATTGTATCTCATTTATGATGGCTGGTTACGATTTTCACTACAAGATTTCACAGTTTTACAGATGAAAATATTCCGTCGGTGTGTGATAGAACGTTCGTCGGTAAAGTATTTACCGACTATATTACCGACGGAATACTCCCATCAAAATACCTTTTGTCGGTGATTCCACATTCCGTCGCTATATCGGTCGGAAATATAAAAAAAACTTTTACCGACGGTTTTACCGACGGACCGTGCGCGCCAAAAAAAAAAGTTTCCCGCTTGGAATATACCGACGGAATATTTTCCGTCGGTGTTATGCAAATACCGACGCCCTAACTCCGTCGGCAAAAGTGTCGGTGATATTTGATACCGACCGAATATTTCCGTCGGTAAATTCGTCGGTAAATTTATACCGACGGATTAGTTCCGTCGGTGATGGTCGGTGATGGTGGCAGACACTGTCCAATGCCGATGGAGTTGTTCCGTCGGTAAATCCCTTTGTAATTTTTTTTTTTAATTGTTTTTTAATTATTTAGAAAAAATAATATAAATTAATGGTAATACAAACCAATTATGCAAATAAAATTTATATTAAGCAACAAAAACTCAAAGTGAAATAATATTCATTACAAAATGAATGTGTTTCAAAAAAACATTAAACAAAATTTTAAATGTAAATAATGTTTATTAAAAATTAATATAAAGGTGGAGGAGGAGGAGGAGGAGGAGGATGGGGGTTAGGCGGCCAAAAAGGATTAGGCGCACATGTTCCACCTTGTGTCATGTTCATGACCATTTGACGAAGCTCTTCATAGGCCGCTCTTTGTTGTTCAGACTCTGCTCTGTGTTGTTCGTTCGCCAATCTTTGCTCTTCTTTGAGTTGTGTGTATGCCTCTGATAAGTGGTCGCACCTTTGCTGCAAGGCCACAAACTCCTTAGATTGGGAGCTCCCAGCGGTTGAAGCAGTACCGGTCGACCGCAAGTTGGCCGCGGTAGTGTTGGAGAGCCCGTAAACCCGATTTTTATCGGGTCCACCTGACGATCCAGCCTCCATCCACAAATCCAGATCGAATTCCGGATGGGTCGAAGGATCGTCCCCGTATCTCTCCCTCAACCGATTATTATAGGTCTCCTGAAAAAAAAAATCATCATATTCAATTCAATAAACATAATAATAACTTACAAAATAAAATGGTTGAACAAACATACCACAAAATATTGAGCACGGTTGTCAACGAACTGTTGCGTCCCCTTTTGGCGGTCATGACTTCGCACGTGCGTCTCCACAAACAGCTCCATAGGGCTCGGCTCACGTCCAAGAGACGTAGCCTATAATGAAAAAAATGTATTAACAACAAATAATTGAACGATATATTTCATTTAAATTAATCTCACCATCCGTTTCGCATGTGCAGAAAACGGAACGGAGCCGTCGGTGTGCGTTGTCACCGAGCCATGAATTGGCCGATTCCGGTTGCTAGCACCGGACTGTGAGCGTCGAGTGAACTGCTCAGACGTCACGTGCTGAAGATAGTGCAGCCATATATCTTCTGGGATGTATATTGGTTTGAAATCCCTCCAAACCGCAACATCGTTCCAGCCTTGGAACCCCTTATCCCTCGCTGTTTTTTTTGCTTTTTTCTGGGTGTCATACCAAAAATCACGCAACCTAATTCACGCACGAAAAAATTACATTTTGAAACATAAATAATTATGTAAAAAAAAGTCGTATTGTTTTCGATGTTACCTAATTGCCGCGTGATTTTCCCACACCCTCCTCACAACAGTGTCATGTTCATCGTCCCAGCAGAATCGATGTTGTATATAAAAAAATAATTTTTTAAAATGTTAATAATTTATTTACAATTATAACTAGAATTTATTAGAAATAAGCTGAAAATTATATATTAACACGAACCTCAAATCTACAAAACCATGCATTTATTTGAGGCATCCATTCAGGATGCCTGGATATCTGACTCCATTGAAACAATGGAATCTCCATCGACGCTTTAAACGCCGATGATATTACTCGGGCGGCCTCAATGTTTGTGAACCTGAAAAGAAATGAAATTAATTTATGATTACTTCATAAATTATGTTTTAAATTTGTTTTTTTTTATATAAAAAAAACTAAAACCTTAACAAACTTACATTGAAAGATCGTCCTTCCACTGTGCCTCGTACTGGCGGGTAAATTGATTCCGCTGCGAAGGCACGCCGCTTCTGCGATGTGAAACATCGCTGGAAGAGGCAGCATCGGTTGACGGCGCAGGTGGTGTAGGTGCCTCTTCTTGAGAGGCACCTAAGGAAACATCATCATCGCTGCTAGACGAACTTGATTCGACTGGACGTGAACGACCAGCTCTGGTTTTCATTTTGCGCATCTAAACAATTTTATATAAATAATTGTATAATAAAATTCAAAAGTTAAAAAAGAATCGGCAGCACCTCCCCTATACTTAACAATTAATCATTATAATTCAACATGAACAATTTTAATTCAACAAATTAATCAATAATTATATTCAAAACAATAAAAAATATGACAAAAAATAAATTCAATAAATTCAACAAATTATACTTCAACAAATTAATCATTATAATTCAACATTAACAATTATAATTCAACAAATTAATCATTATAATTATGACAACAAAACAATAAAAAATATTCAAAAAATTCAAAAAAAAAACCTACATCAATAAAAGGAACGAAATATACATACCTTAATAATGTGACAAATTCAAAACTTTATCTACATTACCAAAAAAAACACCAAAACAACAAAAATAAAAACAACTAAAAATAAATTAAAAGTAAATAAATTAAATTGGAAAAAAACACATACCTTTTAATTTGAGGAAGATTCACCGACGAAGAGAAGAGAAGAGAAGTGCAGCGGCGCGGGGAGAAGAAGAAAAAATGAGGCGAAGCGGCGGGGGCTGGAACTTATAGGGTAGTTTTACCGACGGACTCACCGACGGAATTAATATCCGTCGGTAAAAGGTCAACAATTCTGTCGGTAAAAGGTCAAAAATCCGTCGGTAATTTTTGAATTTCGCACCGAATTTTTAAAAGCCCTCCATATTTTTCGACGTCCGTCGGTAATTCCGTCGGTAATCTGACAAGTTCAGAGGCGCCTTAATTCACACACATTGAAAATCGCACGGTCCGTCGGTATTTCTGTCGGTAATATGTGTGACCGACAAATTACCGACGGACCTATTCCGTCGGTATTAGCGTCGACAAATCTGTCGGTGAATCCGTCGGTGATTGTGGCATTTTGTTGTAAATATTTTCGAACTCTCTGTGAGATACCGACGGACTAGAATCTGTCGGTATACCCGTCGCTGATTGTGGCATTTTGTTGTAAATGTTTTCGAACTCTCTGTGAGATACCGACGGATTTAATTCCCTCGGTATACCCGTCGGTGAAGGTGGCATTTTGTTGTAATTCTTTTCGAACTCTCTGTGAGATACCGACGGACTAGAATCCATCGGTGTATGTGTCGGTGAATCCGTCGGTAATGTCGTCGGTGTGGTGGCATTTCGCGTAATTAATTTTGAACTCTCTATGAGATACCGATGGATGGTTATCCGTCGGTATGGACGTCGGTAAGTTTGCATTATGCAGAAAAGGTTGTCTTTGTATTGCCTGTTTACCTTCCTGCAAAAACTTAACTGATAAACTGTCCATCACATAAAACAATAACCACATTGCTTAAACAGTAAATATTTTGTTTTACAAAATACATCATCCATAATCTAAATTACATGAGACAAATGTTTTTACATAGGGCTTTATTTTCATAATTAGTCAGAATTTTCTTCTTCCTCCTCATCAATTGAATTGTCATCATCTTCATCGCAATCTTCAATATGGATATCATCTTCTTCATCGACATTTGCTTGTCCGCTAAAGCTGAGAACAACATTCAACTCCTCTCTGTCAATATCAACAAGACTATCATCGAGAACTCGAAAATTTGAATTTTCTTCCAATTCAATCGAAGGAGCAACTCGATATGGTTCAACCAACTCACGAACTTGAAAGACTTCATCTCGCACACTTGTGTCTTCGTTCTCATCCTGAACAACCTCGACACGACCCCGTGGTTTCGTTTTTAAAACGGACAACCAATCAACTCTTGATCGATCCTTTCTAAATGAAGGGGTGTATGTGTAATAAACTTGTTGACATTGCTTTGCGAAAACAAAGACATCGTTTATGTTGCGGAGTCTAGCTTTTGAGTTGATTTCGACCAGACCATGGTGCGGATCAACTCTGATTCCTCTGTCCGTCGTGTCATACCAATAGCATTTGAATAAAAACACTTTATTTTGCTCGCTATGATATTGCAGTTCAACGACCTCTTCTAATCTACCATAGTAGTCAACTTCTAACTAGCTACTTGTGGATCCCTTAACACAAACACCGCAGTTGTATGTCTTTCTTCCTTGCCCGTATTCTTCAGTATGGAATACCCGTTGTAGCACTTAACTTTTCTTTCAGGGCCGAGGCTTAGTGAAGACAATGACTTGGGCGCACTCCTTCCCATTTGATAAACCTTGTAAATATATGTAATTAAATGTACATCAATACACGGTAAATGAACGAGAATCTCGTAATGACATGCATACGTTAGAATAAGTTTGTGATAGTGCTTACATGTGTTCTGAACCATGTGGCAAATTGTTCATCTTGTAATTGAAAGATCTGGGATTCGGTCAGCTGCGAGTTATTGGAGAGCAAATATTGTCGATGTTGCCTGCAAGTGATAATGAGTGTATGATATTACAATATATAATTAACAGTATATTACTGACAAAGTTTAATTACTATTACACATATATAGACTTAATGAATAAATGGTCTCAGCTCATCACAGTTAAATAGAACATAGTTGTGTGCTTGTTTGAATTCTATTTCTGACAAATATCTTCCTCTTACGGAATTTTTAGGTGTGGGTCGTCCAGTATTGGAGAATATTGACAAGTTCCCACTGGAAGGCACTTCACCGCCATCGTCATGCCATGGAACGTGATTGATTCTTGTTCTTAGATGAGGTTCGAAATAGTACGAGATAAATGTTGATATCTCTTCAACAATATAGGCCTCAGATATCGAAGCCTCAACATGCGCCTTGTTCTTAACCTTTTTTTTTAGATTAAACAAGTACCTGCATTGAAGTACAATTCAAGTATTTTCAAATAAGAAAAACATAGAAAATACTTTAAGATATGAATTCCATTGCAACTGTAATATCTCACCGTTCGAATGGGTACATCCATCTATACTGGACCGGTCCTCCAGCTTTTTCCTCGAACGGTAGATCTATAGGGAGATGCTCCATTGAGTCAAAAAATGAAGGAGGGAATATCATCTCAATGTGCTCAACATTCATCTCGATGATATTCGTTTGAAGCATCTCAATGTGCTCAACATTCATCTTGCTGGAGCATATATCTCTGAAGAAATGACTGATCTCCGTTAGTGCATCCCATATTCCCTTTGGCAACAAATCACGAAAAGCTAATGGGATGAGTGTTTGCATAAACACGTGGCAGTCATGACTCTTCATTCCATACAATCTGCAGTCCTCTATGTTAACAAGCCTTGATATGTTCGATGCATGTCCATCCGGGAAACGCAGACTCTTAAGCCATTTGTAGACTAGCAGTTGTGCGTTTTTCTCTAACACGAAGCTTGCCCTTGGTTTTGCAACCCGTGACTCGTCATAAACCAACTCCATATTTTTATGGTTACAGTATAAAGCTATATCCAATCTAGCCTTCATGTTGTCCTTTGTCTTCCCCTTTGTCGCACGTGTGCGGCGTCGCGGCGAAAATTATATAGTTGTTCCATTTTCTTAATCTACAATGTAAATCTATGTATATCTATTTGGAAAATATGGGGAGACAAGAAAATATTGTCTTTTGTTGGTATAAAATGGAATGGGAGTCGCCACCTAGTATTTTGGTCATTAGGAACCCTAACTGGTCTCAGAGATCGGGTACGGGGACTGGTTGCGTAAAGGGAAGGTATTAGCACCCCAAATACGCCCTACCTAAGGTAAGCTGCATTGTTTTATGGTCTGATAAAAACTAAGGTGTTTTTGGACTTCTAGTTGTTGGTCTGTCTATGGTTCAAGAAAAGTTCTCTTCGGTAAGAAGGTCTTTATCTTATCGGGTAAAATCCTAACCGTTCTAACGTCTATACCAAAACTTTATTAATAATATTTAGGAATACATTTTACGTATAAATTCGTAATCCCAAATACTAAAAGAAAAAAAAGATTTTTTAGAATTTTTAAAATATTGGCCTAGTTCTCATGGCTTGAATAAACTGGTTATTAAAGCCAAAATGCATGCTAATACATATATTGTTTTGAAAATTTTCTTTGTTGTGTGAAAATATGATGTTATAATATTTATATATATATATATTGGAGAGACTAGGCCGTATTTTAAAACAAAAATATTTTTTTAAAAATATTATTTTTTATGCTTTGACAAAAACCGGGTATTTTAATACTGGGTTTGTATCCTTACGGTATAAAAATACAACCCAATATTAATCCACCTTAATAACAAATGCATGAAAAATCAACAATATTTTTAAGGACTTTTGGAATTTTTTGAAAGCAAAAACATTTTTTATTTTTGAAAGTCTTTGAGGTTTTGACGAAAACGGGGTATTTTAATACTGAATTTATATATCTACGGTATAGAAATACAAACCATTATTAAGCCATTTTTGACAAAAATGCACGAAAATCAACAATATTTTTAAAGAAGGATTTTTTTAAATATATTTTTTTTATTTTTATATATACACAATATATACACACATATATACATTATAATATATTATAATTTATAATATATAATATATTATATATTGTGGGCTGGGCCGGCCCAAATAAATGGGCCGGACTCAGCCCAACAAAGAAAGGTTGGGCCGAACTCGGCCCAACCGAAAATTCTTCTTCAGTCTGGGCCAGGACCGGCCCAGACGTTCAGAGCTGGGCCAGCATCGGGCTGGCCCAGCATCGGCAACCCAGCGGGGGGAGAATTATTTTTCTCCCCCCCCGCCTCCTGCATGCAACATGCAGGAGGCAAAGCTGCAACGAGCAAAAGAGAAATGCAGGGGGAAATGAAATGTGTACCTGGCGTGGAGGAGGCGGTCGTTGGTAGAGGCCGGTGGCTGTGTCGTGGCTCACGGACGGCTGCTGTTCCCACACGGCGGAGAGAGAGAGATTTCGTTCTCTTCCCTTCTCCTCTGTTTTTCATTCCTTCTTTCTCGGTTCGTTTAACCCGTGATCACTCTCTTCTCTTCTCGGTTCTGTTTAAGAAAACTTCCCTCCCCAGTTTTTTTTTTGTTTTCCAGTCGTCTCTCTCTCTCTTCAATTTTTCCCCCCTCTCCTCTTCGGTTTACTCTTTATTTATAGGGGAAGAATCGATGTGCCTTTTGCTAGTGCGGGAGAAAATCACGCAACGGCTGGTCGGCCATTGACTCGTTCGGTGGTGGTGGGGGCGAGGAGAGAGAAGCGGGAAGGTTTGAAAATGGTTTTCTTCTTCTGTTGCAGGTTCGGGGGGGGAAAGAAGAAGAGGAACAGTGTCGTTCAAAACGACACCGTTCCGGTCTCTTCTCTCTTTTTTTTTTTAACATGAAACGGCGTCGTTTTGGACAAAACACGCCGTTTCATTAAAACAGGGCGCCAACACGCGCCAAACTTCAAATCAGCCCTCAATCATCTTTAATTCATTTCAATTGCATCCCTGCCAATTTCGGTCTCCGACCCCATAGTTGGCCACGTTTTTCACTTTGGTCCTTGGCCTCTGATTTATGCAATTTAGCCCTTAATTGATTAATAAACTTTTAATTTCTTCAATTAGGCCCCTGAACCGAATAATTGCAGCCCCTCCATTTACGCGCCTCTTCCAATTTGGTCCCTGGTTTCGGATTTTCTTAATTAAGTCCCTAATTGGCCATTAAACTTCAATATTTATGCAATTAAGCCCCTGATTTGACCCAATAAATTCCTAAAAAATATATTTTGGCCCCAGAACTTAAATTTCTTCTAATTAAAGCCCAAATTGACTTAAAAATCAATTTTTCTTGCACTCAAATCCTCTATAAATTCAATTAAAAATCCAATTAAGTCCATAAACCTCCAAATTTGGACTTTTCTCCTCAAAAATAAAATTTTTTTATCCACCAGGGCTCTTATCATTCAAGAATATATTGTCAAAAATCCATCTTTGTATTTTTATCCTCCTTGACCGATTTTTTTGACCACTTTCTGAGCGCTTCTGCCTCCTGTTATTTTTCTAACCTCCTTTGGCTATTTATTTTATTTATTTTTGTGGGGACCCGAAAATGGGTTACAACACCCTTCACATCCATGACGGTGTTGAAAATATTCTCAAACATGTTCTTTTCGATGTGCATGACGTCAAGGTTATGGCGGAGAAGATTAGTCTTCCAATACGGAAGCTCCCAAAAGATACTTCGCTTTACCCAATTATGGGTCAAACCAAAACCAGGAAACTTTTGCTTACCTGATTGAAGGTCAAACACAATGTCACCGTACTCTGATACAACATGATGCAATTCTTCACCAGAAAGACGCGGGGATGCAACATCTTTTTCAACTCTACCAACAAAGAAATCTTTTCTGTTCTTTCTGAACCTGTGATTAAGTGGCAAGAAGCGACGGTGACAGTCATAAAAAGAAGCTTTACCTCCGTTTGCTAGCGTGAATGCCTTGTTGTTTTCCCTGTAGTATGGACATGCGAGTTTCTCATGCGTGCTCCAACCAGAAAGCATTCCATAAGCTGGAAAATCACTGATAGTCCACATCAAAGCCGCCCTCATAAGGAAATTTTGTTTTCTCGATATATCATAAGTCAGAGATCCGGAGGACCACAACTGTGCCAGCTCATCTATCAACGTTCGAAGACAAACATCTATATTCCGCCCCGGGCTGCTTGGACCGGGTATGACAGTAGATAGAAACATGAACTCCGGCCTCATACACATTCCCGGTGGCAAGTTATAAACTGTGAGAATGACCGGCCAACAAGAATAGGGAGCAGCAAATGACCCAAATGGGTTGAACCCGTCTGTACACAACCCAAGTCGAACATTCCTTGATTCAGCAGAAAAGTCAGGATGAACACTGTTAAAGCGTTTCCACGCTTCGCCGTCAGAAGGATGCACCATCACACCATCAACGACATCGTGTGTTTGGTGCCATGTCATGTGCTCAGCAGTCCTTGGTGACATAAATAACCTCTGCAGTCTAGGTGTGATCGGGAAATATCTAAGTTTTTTATATGCCACTAGAGTCTTCCCCCCGCCAGTTCTGGGTTTGTAACGGGAATGCCCGCATGTCATGCACTCGGTCATCTCAGCATTTTCAAGGTAGTATAACATGCAGAAGTTAGGGCACATGTCAATTTTCTGGTATCCTAAACCGAGGGGTTTCATCATGGACTTTGCAGCATAGAAGTTCTCTTTGAGCCTGTTCCCTTCAGGTAAAATGCTTCTTGCCCAATCAATAATTTTATCATACCCGGCCTCACTCAACCCGTGATCTGACTTGATGGTGAACACCTGTGCCACGGCCGATAATTTACTGTGGTTTGTGCAGCCATCCTATAATGGTTCGTCAGAATCTTTCAACAAATCAAAAAACCTAGCTGCCTCTGCATTAGGTTCTTCTTCTACGATTGGACATTGATTGACATTATCTTGATTCATTCTCATTGCATCCATAACCATGTTTCTGTAAGGATTAGTGTTGTCATTTGCCGCTTTATGCAAGTTGCTAGCACTAAAATTTCTGGGAATAGATGTTGTGAAATTAATAAAACCCTGAACCCCGTTACAATAATCCATCCTCCGCAATCCTTGGGGTGAATCTAGATACATCCATGAACGATCATCCATGACTTCTATCGAACCTCTATAAAAAGGACCCATTAAGCAAGCTCTTAATTATTTCAAAACATAACATGTAATTCGGTAATTCTACAAATTAAGTTTTAACAATTTACAAACAAATACAATCTTACAAAATCTAAAACAAACCATAACAAGTATAAAATTATACATTCATATACTACAAGTTTGTTTGAGAAATAACAATAAAACATGTACATCTACTAAAAAAAATACATATACTAAAAAAACAATAAAATTGACATTTAAATGTTAAAAATTTAAAAGATAGAATTACTTATAAAAAATGATAAAATCCGTCGGTAAATCAGAACACGGATGTTGTGACCACAAAACTTCAAGAAATACAACTTGTTGTGCTGAGATGAGGAAGATTTTTGTTTTGGGGCGAGGGGGGGCTGGTTATTTGCAGATGGGGAGGGTTAGGATTAGGAAGAAGAAGGAGAAATGGGGGAGGAGAGTGTCGGCAGAGTGGCCATATATTCACTGTTGCCGACGGAATTACCGACGGTTTTATTCCGTCGGTGAATACGTCGGCGAACCCGTCGGTAATTCTGACGGGCAATCGACACGTCACCGCACGGACCTGCTATTCAAATTCCTCGGTGATTCCGTCGGTATTTTTAACGGTGCACCGGTCACGTCACCAGTACGGATCTGGCATTTCAAATCCGTCGGTGATTCCGTCGGTATTTTTGACGGTGAACAGTCCCATCACGCGTACGGGCCCCAGGTTTTAATTCCGTCGGTGATTCCGTCGGCAAAATCACCCGCCAAAACCTTGGCGCCATCTACCCGCCCTTTTTTCATTAATTCTGAATTTTCTATCGGTAATTAGGTCAGTAATTACCGACCTAATTACCGACGAATATTTTCCGTCGGTAATTTCGGCCGAAAAATACCGACAGAAAAAATTCCGTCGGTGAGTCCGTTGGTATTTAGCGAATTTCTGGTAGTGTTTCCAATGCACAAATTATAGAATGGTAATTGTTAAAAAAATCCCAAGTAATTGTGCGCAGTCCAAAACACAGATAAGTGTTAAAGAATATATGTTTCAAGATTTCCAGGTAGTAATATATACTAATAACATGAGAAATGCGTGTAGGGGAGATAAAGATTGGATTGTTCCATGCTCAAAGTGCAAGAAAATTAAAGAGCATATATAGAACAAACTTTTGTTTCTCCAGTCTTTAGTGATGATAAAAGAATAGAAGTCGAGCCCTACCAGGCTGCAACCTGTGTTTTCATTCGTTTTCTTTTTGTGTGTAATAAGCTTGGACAAAATTTCTTTTTTAAAGAAAAAAGCTTGGAAATAAATTCTTTGTCGAGAGACAAGGGTAGAATTTAAGGACAAGGGCTTAAAACATTGACTTTGCTATATGTATTATAGATTATCAAAGAATAATATAAAATTATTTATAGAGATTGTTTCTGTTCTGTATGAATGCCAGTACTCAATAAGGTCCAAGCTGCATAACAACCATTAAGAAATCAAGAGTTATTTGTACTTCATACTTTAGCATAAGCATTTAGCAAATAGCACAATCGCAAATAAAAAAGTTTTTAGTATGCGACTCTAAGCAAGAACCTTGGGTAACTCATATAGTGGTGTATTTTGTGTATTTTGTTACAATATTTTATTATTATTATTATTAACGTAGGTGTTCGAGTCAGCTTGCGTGTACCTCAATTAATTTTACGGATCCTGAAGTTAACGACCATGTAAGGCTCCAACTGTCTTGAGATTTGTGAGACTCGAACTGGTGACCTCTAAAAAGTATATCTAAAACCTGACCAATTAAGTTACACCTCTCAGGGTCATTATACATTTTCTTTAATATATGGGTAGAGTGGGTACGTAGCTAGTTTGTATTAAACTGTATGTTTTACTATTTATATAAATACTGCTGCTCTATGAGATGGAATAAAGAAAGAAATTGCAAAAACTTTTTCTCTTTCACCCATGTGTTTTAGCTAAAGGATTTAAAATCTGGCCCGATGGATTTTACATAAGGTTATCGAATTATTGGTAAAATATAATTGTTGGTTGATTGATTTTTCGAATTGTTATATATATGCATGTAGTTTTGAGCACTAAACAATTTTATAGTATATATGCATTTTAAATCTGTTGAAATGGACCAGCAGAATCGGCTGTTAGAATGGAAGCCTATCTTGATGCTAATGATCTATGGGAAGCAGTTGAACAAGTATATGAAGTGCCAACTCTGTCAGACAATCCAACAGTTGCACAAATCAAAAATCACAGAGAGAAGAAGCAGAGAACATCGAAAGCAAAAGCTATGTATTGTAGTTGCAGTAGAACAACATCTTTATTGAATTTCAATACGATTACTTATACAATAATGAAAAACAGAATTGCAAGATATTCTCCTTGGAGATCTGATTTTCTGTTTCATGGAATAAAAATAGCCTTTAGACTAGCAACAAGAAACAAACTCTAATAACTGAAAAACAAACTTAGATTCTGCTGAGATTTTATTTTGCTTCTAGAGTCATTCTTGGTCAACAATTCTCCTCCTTGACTCTGAAGCTGCAAACTCCCAACTTCTGTCTTAAATACTCAAACTTGAGCTTAGGAAGTGCTTTTGTTAAGATGTCCGCATGTTGTTCCTCTGTTTTGCAGTAAAGCAGCTTTACTTCTCCTTCTTGTTGAACTTCTCTTAGAAAGAAAAACTTAATCTTGAAATGTTTTGTCCTGCCATGAAATACTGGATTATTTGAGATTGATATTGCAGCTTGGTTGTCCACAAATAATTGTGTGCTTTCATTTTGCTTTAGGTTCAAATCTGCCAATAGTTTCCTTATCCAAACTACTTGGTTTGCAGAGGCAGTGGCAGCAAAATATTCAGCTTCAGCTGTAGATTGGGCAATAATTTCTTGTTTCTTTGAGCTCCATGAAAAAACACCTGAACCAAAGCTGAAGCAATAACCAGAGGTGCTTCTCATGTCATCAATGTTTCCTGCCCAGTCACTATCAGAGTAACCATGAAGATTGAATTCTCCAACTTGATTGAATTTGATCCCATAATTAGTTGTGCCTTTTATGTATCTGAGAATTCTCTTTGCTGCTTGAAAATGAATTTCACTTGCACAATGCATATATCTAGATAATAGACTTACAGCATGCATGATGTCTGGTCTGGTTGCTGTCAAATACATTAGACAACCTATTAGGCTTCTGTATAGCTTTTCATCCACTTTTCCAGCTCCATCTTCCTTGCAGAACCTCTCCTTTTGATTCATTGGTGTTGTAGTTGGCTTGCATTGTTCCATGTTGAACTTCTTGAGAATTTCCTTTGCATATTTGTGCTGACACAGAAATATTTCATTTTGTGTTTGAAATATTTGCATGCCAAGAAAGAATGTCATTCCTCCAAGGTCTGTCATTTCAAAAACAGACTTCATCTCTTTTTTGAACTTGTCAATTTGCTCTCTACAACTTCCTATTATTAGCAAATCGTCAACATAAAGAGATACAACAAGTATCTGTTCTTCAACTCCTTTTACATAAAGAGTAGATTCACTTAGACTTCTTATAAAGCCTAAGTTCTGCAAGTAAGCATCAATCTTGTTGTACCAACTTCTTGGAGCCTGCTTTAAGCCGTATAAGGCTTTTTTTAGTTGATATACCTGATTCTCTTGTCCTGCAACAGAAAAACCTTCAGGTTGTTCAACAAAGATTTCTTCCTCCAAGTAACCATTCAAAAAAGCTGACTTTACATCCATTTGATGTAAAGTCCAGCCTTTTTGTGCAACAAGTGCCAGCAGCATCCTTATTGTATCCATCCTTGCAACTGGAGCGAATGTTTCAGAGAAATCCACCCCAAACATCTAAGCACATCCCTTGACAACCAGCCTTGCCTTGTATTTATTCACAGAACCATCAGAATTTAATTTGGTCCTGAAAATCCATTTGACTCCTATGGCTTTTTTGTGTTGAGGCCTGTCCACCAATTCCCACGTTTGATTCTTTTCAATCATCTTTAGCTCCTCCTTCATTGCATCTAACCATTTCTGATCAGCTGCAGCTTCTTCATAATTTGCAGGTTCTATTGCAGCAACATTGCATCTTTGATAGATGTCAGCAAGAGTTCTGGTTCCTCTCACAAGTACATCATCTATTTCATTCTTCTGATTTTGATCTTCAATCAGCTTCTCATCTTTCCAATCCCAGCTGTCAGATTCGAAAAACTGAACATCCCTGCTGATGATCACTTTGTTTCTTTGAGGTATATAGATTCTGTAGGCTTTTGCAACAGCACTGTAGCCTACAAAAATCCCAGCTTCAGCCTTCTTGTCCAGTTTGTCTCTCCTATTTTGATGAATATAAGAGAAACATAAACAACCAAATATCTTCAGATTAATTAGCTTTGGTTTGTAGCCAAACCAGGCTTCAAACGGAGTCCTTGTCTGCAGGGCTTTTGTTGGCAATCTATTCAACAAGAATACTGATGTATTAGCTGCCTCAACCCAGAATTTCTTAGGCAATCCTTTATCATGTAGCAAGCATCTCGTCATCTCCATCACTATTCTGTTTTTTCTTTCCACAACACCATTTTGTTGTGGAGAATATGGTGCTGTAAGTTGGTGTTCAATGCCTGCATCTTCACAAAATCTGTTAAATTTTTCAGAAATGTATTCAGTTCCATTATCGAATCTGATTACCTGAATTTTGCAATTGTTTTGAGTTTCAATCCATGCTTTGAACTTTCCAAATATGTTGGCAACTTTAGCTTTGAATTTCATAAAGTAAATCCAACACATTCTGGAATAATCATCAATAAAGGCAACATAGTACTTACTGCCATTTAGAGATGGTGTGTTCATTGATCCTCCAACATCTGTGTGAATTAGTTGCAACTTCTGTGTAGCTTTCCAGGCTTTGCTTTGTTGAAATGGAAGTCTTGACAGCTTTCCATATTGACAGGCAGCACAAGTTGGAAGATCTTTTTCTAATTTGGGCAAGCCTTTCACCATGTTGTTCTTTTCCATGAAAAATAATGCTTCATAACGATAATGCCCCATTCTCTTGTGCCAAAGTAATGAATTATTGACTTCCTTGTGTACAGCAACCTGCTCTTCTTTAAAATCCAGCACAAAACTTTTGCCTTTCATCTGAATATTGAAGACTTCTATGCCCTCAGCATCTTTAATCACACAACGTTTATCTTCAAACAGCACTTTATAGCCTTTGTCCAACAACTGGGAAACACTTAACAAGTTTTGATTAATTTCAGGAACATATAGTACATCTGAAATTAATTTAAAACCTGAGTGTGTTTCAATGGCTACTGTTCCTTTGCCTTCTACTTTCAAGTGAGTTCCATTTCCAATCTTGACTTTGGAAATAATATTTCTATCAGGCTCTGTGAAGAGCTTTCCATCATGAGTCATGTGATTTGTACAGCCGCTGTCAATGAGCCAATTTTCTGTGAATTTATTTGTGGCTAAACATGAAACCACAAACAAATGCTCCTCCTGATGTTGATCATCGGCAACTTTGGCTTCAGTTTGTTGTTGTTGAGTCTTGCATATCTTTTCCATGTGTCTTAACTGACCACACTTAAAACAACGTGCATTAGGACTCCACCAACATTTATTCTGAGGATGATTGTTTTTTTTTTCAGTGAGGGCAGGGAGGAAAGCTTTGAATGTTGCTGGTTTTATTGTTTCTGGTGTTGAATGCAGAGCCTCCAAACTTGTTGTTCTGTTTTTTTCTGTTCTTACCATCACGGTTGTTTTGAAATTTGATAAAGAATGCACCCTCTTTAGTTCTTTCTTGCCTCATTAGCCTCCTTTGCTCTTATGCTTGTAGTGCATTCAACAATTTGGCCAAGGTAATACTTGACAGATCTTTTGAATTTTCTAAAGATGAGATTGTTGTCTCAAACTTCTCTGGAATTGTTACTAGAATTTTTTGAACAATTCTAGAATCAGAAAAATCAGTGCCAAGAAGTCTTACATTGTTAACAATGCTGAGAAGTTTGTTAGAATATTCCTTGATTGTTTCTGAGTCTTTCATCTTTTGTAACTCAAACTCTCGAATTAAGTTTAGCACCTGCATCCCTTTGATTCTCTCATTTCCTTCATATTCTCCTTTCAGAAAATCCCAGATTTCCTTTGTTGTTTTGAGAGTCATTATTCTGTAGAAAATGGTGGGTGAGACTGCTGCAAACAAAGTTGCTTTTGCTTTCGATGTTCTCTTCTTCTTCTCTCTGTGATTTTTTATTTGTGCAACTGTTGGATTGTCTGACAGAGTTGGCACTTCATATACTTGTTCAACTGCTTCCCATAGATCATTAGCATCAAGATAGGCTTCCATTCTAACAGCCCATACTTGATAATTGATCCCATCAAATGCTGGAGGTGCAACTGCAGTAAATGGCATTTCTGTGTTCATACTGGATGTATTGTGTTTAGATGAAAGTATTTGAAGGTTGTGTTTAGGCTCTCTCAATCTCTCAAGTGTTTGAAGGTTGTGTTTAGGATCTCTCAATCTCACAAGTCCCTCAAGAAAATCAGCTTTGATACTAATTTGTTGTATATATTGAAGAGAAAACAAAAGCTATGTATTGTAGTTGCAGCAGAACAACATCTTTATTGAATTTCAATACGATTACTTATACAATAATGAAAAACAGAATTGCAAGATATTCTCCTTGGAGATCTGATTTTCTGTTACATGGAATAAAAATAGCCTTTAGACTAGCAACAAGAAACAAACTCTAATAACTGAAAAACAAACTTAGATTCTGCTGAGATTTTATTTTGCTTCTAGAGTCATTCTTAGTCAACAAATTATATTATAGTTTTTCTCTCTTATTTGTGTTTTCAAAGTTAATTTTGAGCAGATCAAACAATTTTTTTTATGTTTTATTTCTACACATTATTTTTAATTAGTCGTGATGGAGGCCATTTTTATGAATTTTAATATGATTAAGGAATGGATACATGATTGAATATTTATTAATTTGTTTTTTTTTTGTGAAAGAAAAGTAAAAATAAAAAAAATAAATCATCATTATCTAATTTTATAGTTATTAAAAATCTCAACTAGTATTTCAGAGATTTTAAATAAATAACTGGTTATTTTAAAAATAAAAATCATCATAAAATATTTATTTTGCATATCTATACTCATATTAATTAGCCGTTAGGATTTTTATTTTTATTTTTTTAACACCTTCCTTTGGACTGGATCAACATACCCCCAAAATTACATTAAGAATGAAAGATGGTCTACGAGCTTAATGAAGGAAATGTGCTTAAGAACCATCTCCTTTTGTCCAATATTCACCATCTCCTTTTGTCCAACACCGGCGTTAACGTTTTAGAAATGAGATTTGAGCTTTAAGGCTAGCCCCTGACCTCAATCATTCTTTTAAACTCATGTTACGTTTAGCAAACAATTAGAAAGGCTCAATAGTTACATAATTATAAATTCAAAATTTTAAAACGGTTTACTTTAAGTAGAATGTTTTAGGATAATGAAATTATTTTTTTAGTGTAACCAATTTCTTATTTAAAAATCTCTAAAAATTAGTTAGTATTCTAGATTATCATAAACTAGATAGCAATTTTTTATTTACATTTCTGTTTTTTTTAATTCTATTATGATGTCGAGTACGAGTACGGCAACTAAATAATACAATTCTTCTGCGCTACTTACATTATAGTACAAACATATTATATAAAGCTAGAAAAAAATAATAAATTAGTTTTAAATTAAATAGAAAAAATACTAAATTAAGTAGAAAAAATATTACAATTTACAACTATTAAATAATAACTAGCACTTATTTGAACATATTCGATCTCAAATAACTATGAAATTCAACTCTAAAAACAAGACTTTTAAAATATCTCAACAAAATTTTAGCTCAATTTAATAATTAAATTGAATTCATGTTCATTAACAAGGTTACACATTTGAAGAAAATCTCCGCCTCACAATATCTGACACTGTTGATTTTTGATCAGGTGACATGTAAAAGGTACTTTGATACCCCATATGTGGTTGGATGGTTCAAATGCGAACTCCATGCTAATGTCATGTACTTGTAATCATCTCAGCTCTTGTGGAAAATATGAAATAATTTTAAAACAAACAGATGCCGAAGAAAGAATTGAATTTCAGTAATCACAAATAAAGCAGGGGATCCCTCGAACAACAAATCGATACTTTTTCGTGCAGCATTGAGTTAATTTGTCTGTATTCAATGGTTTGCAAAAGAATTCATACATCCATTAATGAAAAACTCATCACAGCAATAGAATATATAGATATAGAATTAGAAGAATGAAATGTCTGCTAACACCAGGAGGAAGAAAGTACACACCAGCAGATGTCGAAACTGCCTTAGAAAATGGTAAATGCTGCAGCAACAAGAGCAATAAAGGTCCAAGATAATTACAGATTAAGCCTTTTGATCGCAGCTCCTTCACATCGATCTTCAGCATCATTGATCAGTGAATCCATGAAGCTTAAGTAAGAAGGGAACCGATGTTTTTTCTTGGGAACAGCAGATGATTCGTAGGCCACCAAGTTTAAAAGTACGGACTTGGTTGACTAATCTACAGTAATTGGAGGAAGTTTCAATGTTCCAGTGAAAATTGAGGACCTGATCTTGTCATCCGTCAATGCATTAGTTTGCTTGGCCGGAAGTGGATTCCTTCCTTCTTAAGATCCTTGACAGAATAATAAAAGTAGTGGCCTCGGTGTCCTGAATCACCAGACTCCTTGGTTTCTTCAGGGATGAATTTAGAATGTAAAAGTTCAAGAAGATGCGCAGGGCCTGCAGAGTGCTGTCTATCACCATTAGTCCGCTTTTTAATTTTAGGTGCTGATGGCGGCGGAGGCTTACACCGAGAGCAAAAACAACAGCAGCAAGCAAAAACATATCATGAGGTTTGCGAATTTGTAGAAATTCATCAATCCTGTTCTTCTTTTCTTCTTCTGTTAACCTCAAGTTCATCAACAAATCCAGGACTGGATAAGAGAGCTGATTCTCCAGTAATAATAGGTCACGTTTCACATCAGCAACTTCCTGATCACTCATGTTCAAATCATCATACTTGCTTGTGACACAATGGATGAATAGGACAACTAAGCAACCATCAATAAACATCATCTTGGTGAAATCCTCTTCACTGATCTCTTCTATTAAAATCTTATCATAGAATCCCCTTACTTTTCCAGCCACCTTTTCTACCTCCTGGTATAATTTTTCTTTATATTTCTGTTTCTTCTTGAGCTTCTTTGCACATCCGAACGGTGATAAGTACCGATTGAGACCACCAAGAGATTGTAGCATTTCTGGTTCTTCTTTTCACTAGTACGAAGTTTTTCTGGAACCTTCGGAATCTTTGGCAAACTTGGAATCCCCTTATTTTTCTTTAGTGATGTGGAGATTCAATGCAAGAAAGGGAGAGAGAAGCGGAGATATACCACGGTGGCAAACTTGGAGACAAAAACACTGCAAAGATGAAAAGGAATGTTATTTTCTCCTTGAAAGTGGATGGAAAGTATATATGTCCAAGCTTTCTGTCATGTTTTACAAGATCGAGTTTGGAATTTCAGAAATTATTACCTTCTTCTTCATCTGCTCTGGAAGTTTCTTTTACAGTGGAAGAAGTTAAGTCTGCTATTTGAAAATATGTTGGTAACAAGGCGCTCTTTTTCATAATCATAAAGAAAGCTTGGGACATTGTAGGAGAGGCTGCAAAGTGCATCTTTACATAATAAAACCTTCATGCATTTGAATATTTTCTATAATATAATTGTGAGGCCCATAAATAATTTTAATAGTAAGCCCAATAGTTATATCTAAATTGCCTATTTTTTTTAGCCCAAATACATGTGAGCCAAAGAATCACATCCACTTCCTTCTCTCTCTTCAAATCTTACCTTACAATTTGATCCTATTTCCTTTATCTCTTGAGCAAATTTCTCCATCTCTTCTAGTTGTTATTAAGTATAGCTAAATGGATCTCTTTCTTTAAATAAAACTGTTATAAATTTTAAGGTTTATGTGATATTAATTGATGTGTTATGAGTTTGTTGGGATTGATTTGTATGTGGCGGTAATCATATATATATATATGAATATAAATTAAAACGGATTAGAAATGAATTGATATATAAATTCATTTAATTGATGTCATTTTAAAGTATTTAGTGTAAAAGAACTTGAAGAACTTTAATATTAAGAATAAAATAGGAAAACATGGAAGAATTGGGTAGAAAAATCATGTTGAATTCTGGAAAATCTATGTTTGAGGTTGAAGATTCCATAATTAAAGTTTGGTCCCTAGATGTTATTCAAATTATGATTTTGCCCTTAGCTTCTGGAAAATTATAGTTTAGTCCCTGGTTGGGAATTATAATTTTCCAGTTATGTTCTAATGAGTAATTGAGATTTGTTGATTGTTTATTATCAAGTGCTATTGTTTTTATTGAATTGTATTAAGACACGATGTAAGTAAGCTCTGTCATTTCCAAGGGATTTGGATATGTTTTTAAATGTTTGTAAAGTAATATGGTTCGGTTATTTTGTAAGAACTGGATCAGCCCAGTTGCGATTAATTCTTATAAAAGACTTTAGGTTAGTGCTTGGTTTGGTCCTCATATTAGGATCCACCATTTGCATTTTCGCCAGCCAGCTAAACCAAGCCTCGTTTCCTTAAGGTTGACTGAGCTAGTGGGCTAAATTATCCAAATTTATAAACACACAAAAGGTAGAAAAACAAGTCATCTAATCCTAATTTATCCACAAAAAACTTAGTCCTCCATGAAGAACGTGCATGACAAACATTCCAATGAAAGATGCCAGAATATCATCATACAACCAACATTGCAGCTTGTATAATCAATACTACTGCTCCTTGAGAAAAGGGAGTTCATTTTACAAAGAGATGAAATGAAGAACAAAGATACACAACGCCAAATTAATACTTCAGACTGTCATGTGGAGAAAGATACACAGTTGATGTTTAGGAAGTCAAGTGCTTGAATTACTTGATGGAGATTAACACTTAGGCTCAGTTATCATTCTTATTGGGAGGGAACATAGAGAAATAGCTCTGAATGACAGTTAATATAATGGTAAATGTTGCAGCAACAAGTGCAATAAAGCTCCAAGGACTGCTAAAATAGGTATGCATCCACTCAGCTACCCATTTCTTGATGATGCTCTTGCGGTCCAGTTCAATTCGCCTTTTCACATCACTGTATGCGTAAGGGTTGGGCACCAGGTTTCTAGACATCTGATTGAAGAGATCAGCGACCTCCTGCTCACGAACAAATATATTGAGAACTCCCTCTGATTGCAGCACCTTCACATCTTCGACGTCTTGAATCAACGAATCCAGGAAGCATGCGTAAGAAGTGACCCAAAGTTCACCAGATGCATCACAGCATGTTTCATACGCTATCAAGTTTAAGAGCACGGACTTGAATGACTCTTCTATGGTTAGTGGCGGAAGTATTAGTCTGCTACCACGGACTGATGATTTGAACTCCACATCTGAGTAAGCGTGACTCCAGTTTGGCCTGAAGCGAATCCCCACTGTGCGAAGGTCCTTGGCGGACCGGTAAGAGTACCAGTCACTGCTTGTAGAACAATGGATGCAGCCTTCTTTGTTGATGTGGTCGGTATGTAGAAGTCCAAGGAGATGGACAGGCTGATGATCTTCTGTTTCCTTATTTCCCCACATTGTTTGAGGTTGTTTCCAAATACATTTGCCAGCAAACTTCTTTATCATCTCCTTGAATGACTCTTGTGGAGGAGGAAGTGCACGAATGTGCCTGATGAAATCGTTGATCAATTTATTACCTTCTCCTTCTTCCCCTTTTCCGAACCTCAAATTCATCAATGACCAGATGACTTGGAAAGGGAGTTGGTTCTCTAGCAGTAACAAGTCCCTTTTAACCAGAACTACCTGATGACCAGGCATCTTCAGATCTTCTGGCCTGCGCAAGAGGCAGAAAATAAATTGGAGAATGAAACAACCATCAAGAAACATTATCTGAGTGAATTTTTCATCATCAAACTCATCTGTCGAATCCTCAGCATAGCATCTTCTAGCGTCGATTGCCACCTCCGCCACCTTGCAGTAAAAATCTTCAATGCATATTCCACTATCATCAACGAACTTGCACGTTAATATAACCTTGAGCTTCTCCATATCCCTGAGTTCCGGCTTTCCATGGTGATAAGGACCAATGGAGACCAGCGAGGGGTCATAGCATTTCTGGTTTGATTGAATCTGTCGAAGCAAAAATGGGACCTTCGGAATCTGTGGCGCTTGCATTTGGCTGTTACCAGTCTTGATCTGCCCTTCAGTGATGATGGATGCTAGCCACTCACGAGGTCCACGTGAGAAATGTGAGTTCGCCTCCTGTGGGATTGCAATTTTTAGTTCTTCAGCCATTATTAGCACAGGCTACAGAATTCTCGACAAAAGAAGGGCCTTTTTACCGCTTCACTCAGCGTAACGTTATCATGTATCCATTGATAGTACTGAACAAATTTAGATGGGAAGAAGAATCTTACCTTGCTTGGAAATGGGGGATTTTGATTACTTTAGTTCAACTAAAGGATGAGATCATGTTTTGAAGAAAGATCAGTGAGATGAAGCTTGAGATAGGGATATAAGTGATTCTTTTAAAATGACAAAATTAATTCAAGAGCTAGAACGTCATGAGGTGAAAGTGATATACTTGAGACAGATTTGTCTCACAATAGTAATCGTTGACTGAAAATAACAACGAAGCTTAATTTGTTCACTTTAGAAACAAATAGAGTGAGAACAATACAGGAAAAGATAATAATCATAAATAAAGTAGATGATTGTGACCCATAATAGATATTACGCAGATGATTTTGACTACCAAAGCAAAAAGGTGAAAGGTTTCCCATTCTTTTAGTCCCTCGATTTTACTGTCACTTCCAGCTGGATTACTAAAAATGAAGATATTCCAAGCTTGCTTTACGGAAAATACCCTTGTCGCTTTGCTAACTTATGTGCCAACATGACCTCTGTTTTTGGCGGTGGTATGTTCCACTTTGATAACTTTACCCATTTTATAACATGCCCTGCTCTCTACCGCCGCAGGTCGAATGAAAGAAAAGTATGAGGCGCATTTAAAAAAAAATCAATATTAAATAATAATTAAAAAAAATATCAACCTTGTTAACACATAAAACTCATGTATCATGCCTTTTAATCTGAAACATTAATTATATAAAAAGAATAAAAGTTGATTTTTAACAAATTAAATATTTTAAAAAAAGTAACCACACACAAAAATACGTGAAAGAAAAAATAATAATTAAAAGCTAAAATAAAAATGCAAGATCATTTGAGTTATCCTATCAAACTCACGAGTCAACAACTAAAATTACAATAATTTTATATAAAAAAACTTATTCTAAAAAAAAACATTAAGATAAAAAAAGAAAATAATTAAAAAAAAACAATAAAAACTTATGATCTAGGTTATTTGATTACAAGCACTAAATCTTGAAAAATCTTGAAATCTAAATCTCAATAAATTAAATATTAATAGGTGAAATTAAAAAAAAATCATTAAAAAAGATTCAAAAGATAAAATAGCAATTTAAAGGATGATCAAATTTAAAGGAAAAAAAAAAGATGGATTATTTTTTTATTGTAAGGCTAAATTGAAAAAAAAATTCAATTTCATAAAAAGAATTAAAGAAGAAACCACCAAGAGAATAAAAATCAAATATAAAAAAATTATAAAAATTTATTAAACGATGAGATTGCAAATAATTGAAAATTTACAAAAGACACGAAAAAAATAAAATCAAGAATTTTTTTTTAAAAAAAACATATCTAAATTAAATGATGCAATTGAAAAAAGATTAATAAAAAAAACTTATAAAAAGGTTAAGGATAAAAATTAATAAATCAAAAGAATAAAAACTGATACTTAAATTACTCAACTAAGATGATTGCTCTGAAATTTTAAATATCAAGCATGAATCTCAAGGGAGGAGAGTGAAAAGAGAAAAAAAAAAACAGCTTAGACAATAACTTATTCATTAAAATCTAACACGTGTTATCAGATAAGAAAGAGGACAACATAATGAATTGAATGACATGATGGAAAAAAATAATCCTAAATGACTAATGATAATGCACGTGTCACATAGGTTTTTAGCATGTATCTAAAAAGATTTTTTATATATATTTTAATTATTGTAAAAAACTAATTTGTCTTTCAACCAATTTAATATAAAAAAAAAAAAAAAAACTCTACTGAAAATACAAAAATACCTCCAAAAAAAGCTTGAATAATTTTCACTCCTTATTTTAGTCTTTTTGTCTGATTTTGTGAAGGGCAGGTAAATGATCAGGTAAAATGTATATAAAAAAAGGTAGCATATTTTGTCCAATCAATATGAAATGAGTACATTTTCGTTCAATCAATATCTAACACTACTGATTTTCTGATCAAGCGGATGGATGATTCAAGAGTGAATCTTTTAGAATGGCATGCACTAATCATCTCTGCTCTAAGTAGTCAACATGCTCTAATTTTAAAACAAACAGATGCCTGTTCTACTTTTCGAAGAACAAATTGAATTTCAGCAATCCCAAACAAAACAGGGGATCCCTCGAACAATAAATAGACACTTTGGCATGCAGCATTAAATTTAATTTGTTTTTCTACGTATTGGCTTAATGTGTTTCCCTCCTCTATTTTATATGGGATTGCCCAAATAATCTTCAGATTCCTGACCTATTGATGGTTGAGATCAGAGTTTAGGAAGGTTGTTCAAGATTTATAGGTCTCATCCATGTCCTAGACATCTGGTGAAGGAAAGATTGTGAAGACTATAAAGGCTTTAAAAGAATCTATTAAATTGTGGAACAGTGATTCAATGGGTAACATTGATGGGAAGATCAAAGCCTTAGAGCTGGAATCTGAATCCTTTGAGGGTTGAAAAGAAAGCAGAGAGTTATCAGCAAAAGAATTGGCAAGAAGCAGACTGCTTGTTAATGAACTTGGAATTCTGTACCGAATGCAGGAATCGATTTGGCATCAGAAATCAAGAGTAATGTCAACTTGGAGACAAAAACACTAGATTCAAGCAACTCTACTCCCTGGATAAAAGATACAGACCATCCTGTTCAAATTTGGAATTTCAGAAGTTATTACCGTCATCTTCATCTGCTCTGGAAGTTTCTTTTACAGTGAAAGGAGTTAAGTCTCCGAGGTGGTAATAAGGCACCTGGTCATGATGCCATCAATTTCTTTTTCATAAAGAAAGCTTGGGACATTGTAGGAGAGGCTGCAAATTGCATCTTTACGCTCCTGTCACAAAGTGCATGCAGGGCCAACAATCACAAAGTTTCCACTTCCTTCTCCTTTCACGTTACTGTCCCTTTTTTCTACGATTCCTTCTCTTTAAATCTTATCTTACAATTTGATCCAATTACCTTTATCTCTTGAGTAAGTTTCTCCATCTTAGCTTTATGGGTCTTTTTCTTTACATAAAACTGTTATAAATTTTAAGGTTTATGTGATATTAGTTGATATGTTACGGGTTTGTTTGGATTGATTTGTGTGTGTGGGTCATCATATATGCATTTGAATATAAATTGAAATGGATTAGAAATGAATTGGTATATAAAATTATTTAATTGATGTCTTTTTAATGTATTTAGTGTAAAAGAACTTGAAGAACTTTAATATAAAAAATAAAATAGGGAAACATGGAAGAATTGGGTAGAAAAATCATGTTGAATTCTGGAAAATCTTGAAGATGCTATAATTGCAGTTTGGTCCATTGATTTTAGGAAAATTATGATTTTGCCTTTATATTCTGAAAAATCATAGTTTAGTTTCTATTTGAATTTAAAATTAATTATATTTTGTTTGTAAATATGTTTAGATACTTTGAAAAATTCATAGTAATTTTTTTATAAAAAAAATATAAGTCGAAGATTGCAGTTTTCTATTTGTCACATAAATGTGTAAATTTAATGTAAATATATATTAGAAGTATTATGAATTTATATCCATACGTTTATTTTATTATGAGTTTATATCCATATTTATTTTAAAATTTAATATATGATTTTGAGTAATTAATATAAATATGTTTTATATAATATTTATAAAAGCATGCGTGTTTGTATCTTTATGTGTAACAATGGTTTATATATTTTTTTTTTTAGATTAATGTGGGTGTTCAGATTAGATTATACGCACCTCGACTAATCCCACGAGTCCTAAAGTTAACGACCATGTAAGCTTCCAGTGGCTATTATATAAGCAACTACAAAGCTCGAATCTAAAACTACAGAAAAAACAAATATTTTAATCTCAAACTTTTATTACTGGTCAACTCCTAGATGGTTATGATGGTTTATATACTTGATATGATGAGTTATGTACATGATGTGACAGTATATATATATATATATATATATATATATATATATATATATATATTGTAAGAACTGGATCAGCCCAGTTTCGATTAATTCACAATATGTGGCCTGACAGCTAGGCCATGTTTTGTGCCTCCTGTGTAACTTGGGCTTGGTCCTCATATTAGGTCCACCATTTGCATTTTCGCCAGCCAGTTAAAGTGAGCCACGTTTCCTTAAGGTTGAATGAGTGGGCCAAATTATCCAAATTTAATCCTAATTTATCCAAAAAAACTAGTGATGGCTTCTTGCAACGGTTATGGTTTATGATCGATCATACATGAAGAACGTGCAAGATCAACATTCCAATGAAAGATGCCAGAATATCATCTTACAACCAACATTGCAGCTTGTATAATCAAACTGTTCCTTGAGAAAAGGGAGTTCATTTTGCAAAGAGATGAAATGAAGAACAAAAGATACACAACGTCAAATTAACAATTCAGACTGTCATGAGAAAGATGCACACAAAGGACGTCAAGTGCTTGAATTACTTGATGGAGATTAACACTTAGCCACAAATTACCATTCTTATTGAGGGAACATAGCGAAATAGCTCTGAATGACGGTTAATACAATGGTAAATGTTGCAGCAACAAGAGCAATAAAGCTCCAAGGACTGCTAAAATAGGTATGCATCCACTCAGCTACCCATTTCTTGATGATGCTCTTGCGGTCCAGTTCAATTCGCCTTTTCACATCACTGTATGCGTAAGGGTTGGGCACCAGGTTTCTAGACATCTGATTGAAGAGATCAGCGACCTCCTGCTCACGAACAAATATATTGAGAACACCCTCTGATTGCAGCACCTTCACATCTTCGACATCTTGAATCAACGAATCCAGGAAGCATGCGTAAGAAGTGACCCAAAGTTCACCAGATGCATCACAGCATGTTTCATACGCTATCAAGTTTAAGAGCACGGACTTGAATGACTCTTCTATGGTTATTGGCGGAAGTATTAGTCTGCTACCACGGACTGATGATTTGAACTCCACATCTGAGTAAGCGTTAGTCCAGTTTGGCCTGAAGCGAATCCCCACTGTGCGAAGGTCCTTGGCGGACCGGTAAGAGTACCAGTCACTGCTTGTAGAACAATGGATGCAGCCTTCTTTGTTGATGTGGTCGGTATGTAGAAGTCCAAGGAGATGGACAGGCTGATGATCTTCTGTTTCTTTATTTCCCCGCGTTTTTTGAGGTTGTTTCCAAATACATTTGCCAGCAAACTTCTTTATCATTTCCTTGAATGACTCTTGTGGAGGAGGAAGTGCGCGAATGTGCCTGATGAAATCATTGATCAATTTATTACCTTCTCCTCCTTCCCCTTTTCCGAACCTCAAATTCATCAATGACCAGATGACTTGGAAAGGGAGTTGGTTCTCTAGCAGTAACAGGTCCCTTTTAACCAGAACTACCTGATGACCAGGCATCTTCAGATCTTCAGGCCTGCGCAAGAGGCAGAAAATAAATTGGAGAATGAAACAACCATCAAGAAACATTATCTGAGTGAATTTCTCATCCTCAAACCCATCTGTCAAATCCTCAGCATAGCATCTTCTAGCGTCGATTGCCACCTCCGCCACCTTGCAGTAAAAATCTTCAATGCATATTCCACTATCATCAACGAACTTGCACGTAAATGTAACCTTGAGCTTCTCCATATCCCTGAATTCAGGCTTTCCATGGTGATAAGGACCAATGGAGACCAGAGAGGGGTCATAGCATTTCTGGTTTGATTGAATCTGTCGAAGCAAAAATGGGACCTTCGGAATCTGTGGCGCTTGCATTTGGCTGTTACCAGTCTTGATCTGCCCTTCAGTGATGATGGATGCTAGCCACTCACGAGGTCCACCGGAGAAATGCGAGTTCGCCTCCTGTGGGATTGAAATTTTTAGTTCTTCAGCCATTATTAACACAGGCCACAGAATTCTCGACAAAAGAAGGGCCTTTTTACCGCTTCACTCAGCGTAACGTTAACATGTATCCATTGATAGTTCTAAACAAATTTAGATGGGAAGAAGAATCGTACCTTGCTTGGAAATGGGGGATTTTGATTACTTTAGTTTAACTAAAGGACGAGATCATGTTTTGAAGAAATATCAGTGAGATGAAGCTTGAGATATATAGGGATATAAATGATTCTGTTAAAATGACAATTAATTCAAGAGCTAGAACGTCATGAGGTGAAAGTGATATACTTGAGACAGATTTGTCTCTTAATAGTAATCGTTGACTGAAAATAACAACGAAGCTTAATTTGTTCACTTTAGAAACAAATAGAGTGAAAACAATACAGGAAAAGATAATAATCATAAATGAAGTAGATGATTATGACGCATGTTACGAAGATGATTTTGATTACCAAAGAAAAAAATGGTGAAAGGTTGTAATTTTTAAAGTTTTTGAAAATATGATTATGATTATTTTTTAAAGTATTTTTTATTAAAAAAATATGTTAATAATATTTTTTATTTTTTAAAAATTATTTTTAAAATTATTATATCAGAATAATTTAAAAATATCAAAAACATATTAATTTAAAATAAAAATTCAAATTTTTTTTAAAATATTTTAAAAAAAACCTCTAAAGTAATATAAGTTATTCCCTCGATTTTACTGTCACTTCCAGCTGGATTGCTAAAAATAAAGATATTCTAAGCTTGCTTTACGGAAAATACCCTTGTCGCTTTGCTAACTTATATGCCAACATGACCTCTCTTTTTGGCGGTGGTATGATAGCTTTACCCGTTTTATAACATGACCTGCTCTCTGCCGCCGCAGGTCGAATGAAAGAAAAATATGAGAAAAAAATTATATTCAACAAGCGCATTTTAAAAAAAGAATCAATATTAAATATAATATAAAAAATAACATCAAAAACCCTTGTTGATACATAAAACTCATGTCTCGTGCCTCTTCATCCGAAACGCTAAATATACAAAAACCATGAAATTTGATATCCAACAAATTAATTATTAAAAAATAAAACAAAAAGAAATTAATACATGAAAGGGAAAAAAATAATTAAAAGCTAAAAAAAAAGTGCTAAATTATTTGGGCTATCCTATCAAACTCGCGGGTTAGATAATAAAATTAAAATAAGCTTATAAAAAAAAAAAAGATGAAGAAATCCATGAAGCTTATTCTAAAAAAAAAACATAATATAATGAGATAAAAAAAAATGTGAACCTACAATCCAGGTTATTTGATTACAAGCACTAAACCTTGAAAAATCTTGAAATCTAAATCTCAATAAATTAATTATCAAATGATAAAAATAAAAATAAAAGATTTAAAAGATAAAATAGCAATTAAAAGGATGAAGACCATATTTAAAAAAAAAAAAAAAAAAAAAAGAGGATGGATTATATTTTTATTGCAAGGCTAAATTGAAAAAAAAAATCAATTTTGCAAAAGAATTAAATAAGAAACCACCAAGAGAATGAAAATTAAATATAAAAAAATTATAAAAATTTATTAAAGGATAAAATTTCAAATAATTGAAAATTTACAAAAGATACAAGAAAAAAATGAAAAAAAAATAAAGAATCAAGACCAATTTTTTTTTTTAAAAAAAAACAGATCTAAATTAAATAATGCAATTGATAAAAAAGAACTTATAGAAAGGTAAAGGAAAATTAATAGATCAAAAAAACGATGACTGATACTTAAATATACACAATTAAAAGGATTGCTTTGGAATTTTAAAAGTCAAGCACGAATATTGAATCTTGAGGGAGGAGAGTGAAAAAAAAAAAAAAAAACAACAACTTTGACAATAATTCATCCATCAAAACCCAACACGTGTTGCCGGGTGAGAAAGAGGATGACTTGATGAAAAAAAATTCTTAATTGGCTAATAATAACACACGTGTCACCGATGTGTGTAGGTTTCTATCATATGTTTGAAAATAATTTTTTTTAATATATTTTAATTATTATAAAAAAACTAATTTGTCTTTCAACCAACCTAATATAAAAAAAAAAAAAAAAAACCTACTGAAAATACAAGAATACCTCCAAAGAAAGCCTGAATAATTTTTACTCCTTATTTTAGTATTTTTGTCTAATTTTGTGAAGGGCAGCTAAATGATCAGGTGACATGTGAAAAAAAAACAAAGTAGTATATTTTGTTCAATCAATATGAAATGGGTACATTTTCGTTCAATCAATATCCAACACTTTTAGAATGGCATGCACTAATCAGCTCTGCTCCTAAGTACGGAGTCAACATGCTCTAATTTTAAAACAGACAGATGCCTGTTTTCCTTTCCGAAGAACAAATTGAATTTCAGCAATCCCAAACAAAACAGGGGATCCCTCGAACATTAATAAATAGACACTTTGGCATGCAGCATTAAATTTAATTTGTTTTTCTACGTATTGGCTTAATGTGTTTCCCTCCTCTATTTAAATGGGATTGCCCAAATAATCTTCAGATTCCTGACCTATTGATGGTTGAGATCATAGTTTAGGAAGGTCCTTCAAGATAATATATATATATATATATATATATATATATATATATATATATATATATATATATATATATATGAAACTGTGTTCTTTCAGTTATTTTGTAAGAACTGGATCAGCCCAGTTTCGATTAATTCACAATATGTGGCCTGACAGCAAGGCCATGTTTTGTGCCTCCTGTGTCACTTGGGCTTGGTCCTCATATTAGGTCCACCATTTGCATTTTCGCCAGCCAGTTAAAGTGAGCCACGTTTCCTTAAGGTTGAATGAGTGGGCTAAGTTATCCAAATTTAATCCTAATTTATCCAAAAAACTAGTGATGGCTTCTTGCAACTGTTATGGTTTATGATCGATCACACATGCAGAACGTGCAAGATCAACATTCCAATGAAAGATGCTAGAATATCATCTTACAACCAACATTGCAGCTTGTATAATCAATACTACTGCTCCTTGAGAAAAGGGAGTTTTATTTTACAAAGAGATGAAATGAAGAACAAAAGATACACAACGTCAAACTAACAATTCAGACTGTCATGAGAAAGATACACACAGAGGAGGTCAAGTGCTTGAATTACTTGATGGAGATTAACACTTAGCCACAATTACCATTCTTATTGAGGGAACATAGAGAAATAGCTCTGAATGCAAGTTAATACAATGGTAAATGTTGCAGCAACAAGTGCAATAAAGCTCCAAGGACTGCTAAAATAGGTATTCATCCACTCAGCTACCCATTTCTTGATGATGCTCTTGCGGTCCAGTTCAATTCGCCTTTTCACATCACTGTATGCGTAAGGGTTGGGCACCAGGTTTCTAGACATCTGATTGAAGAGATCAGCGACCTCCTGCTCACGAACAAATATATTGAGAACACCATCTGATTGCAGCACCTTCACATCTTCGACATCTTGAATCAACGAATCCAGGAAGCAGGCGTAAGAAGTGACCCAAAGTTCACCAGATGCATCGCAGCATGTTTCATACGCTATCAAGTTTAAGAGCACGGACTTGAATGACTCTTCTATGGTTAGTGGCGGAAGTATTAGTCTGCACATCTGAGTAAGCGTGAGTCCAGTTTGGCCTGAAGCGAATCCCCACTTTTTTAAGGTCCTTGGCAGAACGGTATGAGTACCAGTCACAGCTTCTTGTAGAACAATGGCTGCAGGCTTCTTTGTTGATGTGATGGGTATGTAGAAGTCCAAGGAGATGGACAGGCTGCGGCTCTTCTGTTTCTTTATTTCCCCACATTGTTGTTGGAGGTTTTTGCGAAATACATTTGCCAGCAAACTTCTTTATCATCTCCTTGATTGACTCTTTTAGAGGAGGAAGTGCGCGAATGTGCCTGATGAAATCGTTGATCAATTTATTACCTTCTCCTTCTTCCCCTTTTCCGAACCTCAACTTCATCAATGACCAGATGACTTGGAAAGGGAGTTGGTTCTCTAGCAGTAACAAGTCCCTTTTAACCAGAACCACCTGATGACCAGGCATCTTTAGATCTTCAGGCCTGCGCAAGAGGCAGAAAATAAATTGGAGAATGAAGCAACCATCAAGAAACATTATCTGAGTGAATTTCTCATCGTCAAACTCATCTGTCGAATCCTCAGCATAGCATCTTCTAGCGTCGATTGCCACCTCCGCCACCTTGCAGTAAAAATCTTCAATGCATATTCCACTATCATCAACGAACTTGCTCGTAAATGCAACCTTGAGCTTCTCCATATCCCTGAGTTCAGGCTTTCCATGGTGATAAGGACCAATGGAGACCAGAGAGGGGTCATAGCATTTCTGGTTTGATTGAATCTGTCGAAGCAAACGTGGAACATTTGGAATCTGTGGCACTTGCATTTGGCTGTTACCAGTCTTGATCTGCCCTTCAGTGATGATGCATGCTAGCCACTCATGAGGTCCACCTGAGAAATGTGAGTTTGCCTCCTGGGGGATTGCAATTTTTAGTTCTTCAGCCATTATTAGTACAGACTACAGACAACTACTAAAGAAGGCTTTTTTCTGGTTCTTTCAGTACACCGTTAACATGTATCCATTGATAGTAGTACTAAACAAATTTAGATGGGAAGAATCTTACCTTGCTTGGAAGTGGGGCATGGGGGATTTTGATTACTGTACTTTAACTAAAGCATGAGACCACGTTTTGAAAAAAGAGTACGATGAAACTTGTGATAGGGATAAAAATGATTCTTTTAGAATAAAAAAATTCAAGAGCTAGAATGTCACGAGGTGAAAGTGACACACCTGAGACAGATTTGTCTCATGATAGAAAGCCTTTATTGAAAGTAACCAAAAAAAAAAAATTCTCCAATAAAATTAGGAAGTTATTGCTGTAAGTAAACTGATTTTTATAAATTAGTTGGTTGAATTGTTCAACTGGTTGAGACAAAGTAGCCAGATAAATTAAATAAATCAATTAACTGATTGAGAAACAATCGATCGGTTTAGTTGGTACAATATAATTCCTGTTTAGATTAAAATTTTGTAGTATTAATTTGATTCTTTAAATATTTAGGACTTTATACCTATAAAAAAAGCTTGTCCTGCAACATTATTCAATAATACAAAAATAGATAGAATAGCTAAGAGCGCTTAGAGATAAATACTTAATAAAAGTATAATTTCTTCTCAATATTCTTCTTGTTTTTTAAGTTTTTAACTTTGCATTACTGTTTTTGATCTTATACCACACTCATCTTTCTCTTAGCAAGTGGTATTAAAGCTTAGATTTGATTATTTAACATGGCTAATCCAAACTTCTCACTTCAATGTCCTACGTTGACAAAAGATTATAAAACTTGATGTATTCGAGTAAAAGTTTAACTAGGTTTTCAAGATGTATGAGAAACGGTTGAAAAAAGCTTTAAGGATCCTATAGATGAAGCAACATTGACTTCAGCCTAAAAGAAGGTCATGCAAAAGACACGAAGAAATGATCAATAAGCACTAACAATCATCCACCAATATTTGGATGATGCCACTTTTGAGATAATGATTAATGTAACCACCGTCAAGCAAGCATAAAATTTTTTGCAAGAATCAAACCAAAGAGCTGACAATGTGAGAAAGGTACGTCTACAAAAGCTATGTAGTGACTTTAAAAAGTTACATGTGCTTGAATCAGATAATGTTTCAAAATATTTTGTAAGAGTATTGACCATATACAATCAAATAAAGAGATGTGGGGAGAATATATATGGAAGAGACACATGTGGTAGAAAAGATCATAAAGTCATTGCAAAAGAAGTTCCATTATGTGGTGGTCGCGATAGAGGAGTCACAAAATATGGATGTTCTTTCAATCCAAGGTCTCATGGAAAAATTACAAGCCCATGAGGAAAGAGTTATTGAGATTCAAGAGGATGTGTGTAGGTGCACAAGCACTTTTTTCAAAGAAGGATGGTTTTAGATATTCACAGAAGGGTAAAAGGCATGGACAAACTAAAAGAAAATGCAAATCTAGTAATAAAAGAGAAGAAGAAAGTCACCCTATTACTAGTGCATGATGAGATAATGTAAGAAAAAAAGAACATGTGGTATTTTAACAATGAACCCAATAACCATATGTGTCGAGACAAAGACAGGTTCATGGAGCTTAATGAAACAATTAGAGCTAATGTCACCTTTGCAAATCATTCAAAGGTTGTCATCAAAGAAAAATATATATGGTTTTAATTAAATTGAAAGATGAAAGCCATTAATTTATTGGTGATATGTATTATATACCAAGAGTGAAAAGCAACATATTGAACTTATGACAATTACTGAAGAAGGGGTCTGAAATTAAGATGAAAGATCATATTTTAAAATTACTTGACACTAAAAGGGTTATGATTGCAAAGATAGTCATGACAAAGAATAGAATGTTCTTGCTAAACATATAGACATATATGCTTAAATGCATGTGTGAAGGATAAGGCTTGGCTTTGGCATAGGACATTTGGGCATGTAGACTTTTTGCAATGCTTTTTAGCAAGCCTAACACATATTTCAACTAGGTTAAACTTGGTTTTACCCTAAACACACCAAGAGAGATAAGGCGACATCTAGTAGTAGAATCAATCAAAACTAAAAGAAAGAAGCAAATGCACGAATTGTAACAAGTAATTAAGTGAATGAGTCAAAAATCACAAGTGCACAAACCGTAATAAGTAATAAAATGAATGAGTAGAGTATCATCCTAGATCTTGAAGGGGTTGTTATCTTTAGCTTCTTTCTTTCAATTCTGATTGATTATGCTCCTAGATGTTGTCTCTTCTCTCTTATGGTGTGTTTAAGGTATCAAAAAACATTTGCTAGTTGCTGCCTAAAGGGGTTTTTATAGACTGACTTTATCCTTCAAATGAAAGAAAATCATTTTCCTTCTCTATCATGAATTCTAACTTTATTTTATTTATTGATATTGTGAGCTAATTTTAGAGAAGAAAACATGTGAATTGAGACTTCTATATTTCTAGAACAATTGTAAAGAATCAAGGTTTCTTTTTAAACACCTGGAACTCGATATGTGGGCCAAAAACAGAGACAGTATCTAGGTCACAGGGATTCTTGGTCTGATTCAAACTCTGTATTTTGACTCGATATTTGGGCTTTAAAACACAAAAAAGTGGAATCTTTCTCTTTATAAGAATTGTAGGTTTATGTCTTAGCTTTTCAGAATGGTATATAATACATGAAAAGGAGTTGTATAAATTTTTTTATAACCTAAAAACCAATTAGTGCTCAAGCTTGTCTAGGACAGACCAACCAGTGTTTGAACTCTAAGCTTAACCCATTGTTTGCCTCCTCATATTTTCTCAAATTCAACGTGCTACGGTAGTTAAATATCTAAAAAATATACTGAATTACTAAAAAGTAAACTATTCTCAAAATACATAAAACTCTAGACAACTTGCTAAAAATCACACAAAATGCTCTAAAATAAAGTAGGAATGACTAAAAATATATGTGCAATATATTCCCTTATCAAAAGCAGAGCTTTGAAACATTAAAAATTCAAGCCTGCTAATCTAGTGAATAGTTGCAGCAGTGATATAAAACACCATCAAAGGCTCTCTCATTTTTTCCCCTTCTTTTCTTTCCTATTCAAGGGGGTTATACCAAGAACAATCATTGACATTGAAAATAAATGACATGCAAGTTTAGAAGCAAGGCCCGCTGCAAGTTCTCTCAGCAGACCTGTTGTCACTCCATCAGCCAAAGTTTCTATAGGTATATAGAAGCCCTCTTCCGCTGATCATTTATACCAAAAAAAAAATGAATTACGCTATAGAAAAATGCATGCAATTATGCAATCTCTATTTATTTAAGCAAAAAAGCATGTGTAAAACAACCGACGGTAGTGTATTTAGCTTGGCAAATTTAAGAGCCTTACTCAAAATATAGACGAGAAGCTGGCAATATAAATATTCCCCTCTACAGAAACATCATACCTTAGACCAGTAATTGCATCAAACAAATTTTTCATCAGCTCTCCATATCTTTCCAACTAATCCAAACAATTTAGCTATTAGCTCTCCATCTTCTTCGGTTACAGATGCACCCAAGCTAACAACTATTCATAAAACAAGTTAGAAATCACCTTATGGATGTCACTATTCAAAGAACGATGTTAAGTTGTTTTCTCATTTCAATCATTGAACTTAAAAGATCATTATTATAAAATTAAATTTGAAGTTGTTGTTGAGAAATTTTTTTTTAAAAAAAAAAGATTAAAATCAACACAAAAAAGTAGATTCTTTTCCATTTTCGATGTTGAAGGCATGAAAAACTTCATCTTAGTTATTGAAGTTTCCCTATTGTTCTAGAATTTTACATTACAATATTATACTTTATTTTTAGAATATTTTTTAAGCCTGAAAATTTAAGTGGGCACAGAGGAAATCATTGAAAAAGAGAAGAAGAAAGAAAAGTTTTGATTGTCATCATTAAAAAAAAGTTCGATATTGATTTAAATTGGTTTGTTTTTTAAAAAAAATCAATAAATGTGATTTTTTCTTTTTAAACATGTCTTTTGAACCGTGAAAATTAAAAAAAATTATTTTAAAAAAATTAATTTTGATCCTTTTTATTAATTTTTTATTATAATCTAAATTTTTATTTCATAATATTATAATATTGATCTTTAATATAAGTTCTTTGAAATATGAGCCTTAAATGATCATCTGCTCCCTCTAGAAGAAAAAACAATCAAGCTTCAAGATTAAATTTCTCTTGGCCATTGTATTGAAATTTACACGTTGAAAATTATATACTTTTTGCGTAGTATGTTAAAGTTTTATTTAGTCTAAATTTGTGTTGAAAGTTCATTTCAAAGCCCCCTAACTAAAAATTACACTCAAGATGAAAAAATCAGTAAAAATTACACTGAACAGATTGATTTAGCACACAATGCCTTTAATTTGCTCTCATAGCATTAGCCTAAATGAAATCATCTTATGTCTTACAAGCTGACAGAATTCATTACAATTTAATTCCCTTCCCGAAACATTACACATTCTGTTGAATAAGAACTATATATAGTTTCTACATCATCGCAACAGCATTAGCATGTTGAATTATTCTTGGGTGGGTGCATTGTATAGTACGTTTGAGTGGCGGTGAGAGCCAAACCAACAGCGGCGGCAGCAAATGCAATGAAGGCCCAGGGACTCTGAAAATAAGTTTGCTGCCACTGAGCTACCCATTTCTTCACGATGCTCTCACACTGCTCATTTATCTCTCTTTTAACATCATTATAAACACTAGTATCAGGTTCAAGAAAACTTCCTATTTGGTTGAAGAGATCCGCAACCTGCTGGTCAGCTCCATGGAAATTAATAATTATGCCCTTTGATCGCAGCTCTTTCATGTCATCAGCATCGTCAATCAGCGAATCCATGAAACATATGTAAGAAGTGACCTGAAGTGGATTGAGTGCAGCAGATATTTCATAGGCCACTAAGTTCAAGAGCATGGACTCTGTCGACTCATCTATGGTAATTGAAGGAAGCTTCAATGTTCCATAGAGAGATGATGACTTGAACTTGACATCCGTCAAAGCACTAGTCTTACTAGACATGAAATGGATTCCCACCTTCTTAAGTTCCTTGGCAGAATAATACAGGTAATGGCCACGCCTTCCTCGAGCATCAACTGGCTTGGACTTTGTCGGAATGAATTTCTTAAGACATGTGGCCAAATAAGACGACTTGCCTTTTATGTAGTGAGAACCTATGAAAAGAGAATATAGAAGTTGAAGAAGATGGGCAGGTTCTTCATCAGGCTGCCATTGCGAATCATATCCTGAGGCTCGCCTCCCCTTTCTTAGTAGTAACCACAAAAGCCGAGCTGGTATCAGGACACATAATTCCAGCACGGCAAACGCTGGCACCATGCTCAAGAAAACCAGGCCATGATTATAGTATGATAAAACAAATGGAAGAGCAATTGGAAGAAACAATAACAGGAGACTAACGATAGACCAAAGTAATTTTCGAGTCCGCAATGGTTGATCTTTCGGGTTGAGAATGTGGAAAAAAAGAAAATCATTCACATGTTTCATTCCATGATTAGTTCCATCTTTTTCGTACCTCAGACTCGTCAGTGATTTCAGGACTGTAAAAGGAATTTGGTTCTCCAGTAATAACAAATCCCGCTTCACATCAGCAATTTGCCCATCAGTCATCTCTAAATTTTCATAATTATGTGTCACACAATGGATGAATTGGAGAATAAAGCATCCATCAAGAAATATCATCCGGGTGAATTCCTTGTCATCATAGCCTTTCACGACGTCCTCGTTGTAAAATTCTCTTGCGTTTTGGATACCCTTTTCTACTTCACTGAACATGGGTGCTATTCCTTTTCCACTATCTAGGATGAATTGGCGAGCCATCGAAACCTTTAGAATCTCCGCTTCTCTGAGATTTTTATGATGACTCGAAAACTCTTGAACCTCCTTTTCTCTGTCATCGTCATGAGGACCCAGAGAGTGGTAAGGCCCAATTGAGACCATCAAGGGACTGTAGCATTTCTCGTTTTGATCATTTCTAAGCTTGTCTGCAACTTTCAGAATCTTTGGCCCGAGTGGCTGGTTGTTCTTAGTGTCTTTGACCTCTCTCATTATGGAACTAAACCACGAAGAATGCTCATTCTTTTTCACTGAGTAATTTCCTAGTGTTTCGTCCATCTTCAGCTCTTGAGGTTGGTTGTTATGAATCCCTTCCTCTTTGTTGATCAATGAATCAACCCTTATTTCACTTAGATGTGTTTCAGACATTGTTGACACAGACTACTAAGCGCCAGCTATGATCATTCGTTGTTGGGGGCTTGATCAAAGATATTGGTAGCTGAGAGACAACATTAAAAACAGTACCAAATATCAGAACAAAATATCCACAAAACACATAAATATGCAATTAAGTAGCTGTGCTAGAGTAGTTTTGAACTTATAAATGACCGGATTTGGTGCAAGAAAAGGCCTCTTCTTCCAAGGTGGCTCCTTATTCTCCTCCGTTGTCTTGCAAAATCAGCACCTTTTGCTTCTTGTATCTAAAAAGATTATATCTTAGTTTTTCTATATATTGGATTCAGCAATTCCTATACTTACATTCATCATCCACTCATACATACATGCACATCCATCCATACATATATAATAAAAAAATATAACAATCATCAACAAGAGAAAAAGTATTATAGGATAGCAACGCATCAACACTCTACTAGAACATGACAACAAAAAATCATATACCACCATGTGAAATCATCGAGAAAATCTCAACTTAGATTTTGTGGACAATAGCAAAAGAGAAAGGGAAATATGCATAGAGACAGCTAGCGAAGACTAATTTGAAAAACAACAAAAGAAACATCAAAATCACATACGACATGTGTCATCATAGAATTTATCAACTTAGTTTTTATGGACAATGACAAAAGAAAGGGAAATATGTAATTATGTATAGAATCTTCAAAGAGTGATTTAAAAAGCATCAAACAAAATGTCACTATCATATACCAAAATGTTGCATCATAGCAAAACATACCACATCGCTCTCTTTCGACTGCCATGAGATACTACGGATTGATAAGATAAATCACCTAATTATATAAACCATCAGATAACTAATTACGTGGGTGATTAATTATTTGATTCACTACAGGTTGATTTATTTATTTACTATTTAATTTTTTAATTTTTTTCTTTAGTTTTTTTTAACTTCTTCATCTTCTAATTTCTTTTTTATTTAGTATATTTGACATTACAATAATATAGATTTGGGCTTGCTCAGCTTTTTTTGTCTTCCTATTAATGAAGATGTTGAGTTGTTAAAGAAATATTTAATTGCTTAGTTGATGCATAGTATAGCATACAAAAAATTAATTTTATTGATTTATAGTAATTAAAGCTTTGAAAACTGAATTTTAAGATTTGACAACTATTAAACCCTTTTAATTTTCTCCTATTAGAAACTGGGTTGCATGGGCCAGAAAAAAATTTAGGATGATTTTTATTACTTAAGTTTTTTTTTTTAATTTGATCCTTCTAAATATGGTTTTGTTTTAATTGATCTAATGCTTTATTTTTGTTGCTTATATATAAGAATCTCACAATATTAAAGAAAAGTTTTAAAGCACTTGGTTGATGCTCAATTTGTTAAAATAAAACTAAATTTTGTTGATTTGGAGCAATTAAGATCATTTTTATTAAACTCGGCCCGGCCTGGCGGGTCAACCTTGTTGTTGGACTGGTCCGAGTTTGTTAAAAGACCGGCTAGTGCAACAACCTGACGGGTCGACCCATGACCTGGGCGAACCCGGATGAGATCTAATTTTTTTTTTTTCAAATATGGTTTTTCTCTTATACCTCTCTTTTTTTATATATTTTTTTAGTTGGTTATTAACACTTTTTAAAGTTCACTATATAAATATTAGAAAAATATTTTTTTTTTTCAATATAAGATTTGAAACCCTTTAGTATATATATTCTATGTTTCCAAGAAAAAAATTATTTTTTCAATGTGGAATTTGAAGTCGTTTCGTATACATACTCTATGTTCACAAGAAAAAAGTTATGTTTTTTCAATGTAAGATTTGCAACCCTTTAGTATATAAACTCTATATTCCCAAAAAAAATATTATTTTTTCAATGTGGGATTTGAAGCTTTTTCATATATATACTTTATGTTTACAAGAAAAAAATTATGTTTTTTCAATCTGGGATAAAAAAATTTTGGTTTAAATACTTCAACTTAAAAAGATAACATAGTATCTTTTCAATTGGGATAAAAAACTTTTAGAAGTATTCATTTAAACTTCATTATTTATAACATGTATAGTTTATATTTACATAAATTGTTTCTTAATTTTTTTATATGAAATATTAAAACTTTTAACATATTTTTTTAATTCTTATGGGTTCACTTATGAAACCAGGACCCGACTCTTTGGTTGGATCAACTCTCGGATCAGGTTTGATAACTGTGGATCAAACTATTTTTTGTATAAAAATTAATATTTAGATATTAAAATAAAGTTAAACAATATTATAAAAAAAAATATTAAATATGTGACAATGCGATCGGGTGTGTAATGCATGTGCAAGTGATGAAAGTCACAGCGCTCTGGTGGCACAAGTGGTTTCCTCAGGTAGCGAAACATCAAAATTGGCTGCCCATGAAAAATAGATAATGCATCCCCTGTTATTCATCCCCTCCAGCCTGCCAATATGTTTTTCGTTGCCCTTGTGGCAATATCTTGAAATATGAAAGCCATGTAAATGGTAGAGGAGCAAGATAAGCCAATCACATCCATTTTTAAATAGCAAAACAAGCTCACAAAATTTGATTTTTTTATCTTAAATTAAAAAAAAATATATTTTTAAATTATTTTAATATATTAATATTAAATTTTAAAAATAAAAATTATTTTAAAATATAATTATTATTACACTTCCACGCACTTTAAAAGTTAAAGTTGGGCCACTTATCACTAAATTGAAAAAAGCATATGTGTCACTATTGTGGGCTCTTGACTTTTGATATTGTCATGTTAAAGTCTCTTTTTTATGTCAAAAACTAATCATGTTAAAATGGGCCCTCCATAAGATTCTTGCGTTTCCTTCGACAATTCTAACTATAAGTTTGAAACCCGGCCTAACAGGTCGATCTAAAATCTGATCAATCTAGAACTAAAACTTGATCGAATTAAAAAAATAAGAGAAAAAAAAACTCGGTGTGATCCAGCGGGTTAACTCGGTCAAGCCCCGGTTACAAACCCATTGACTTTTGTTTTTTTTTACTAAAACAATATCGTTTTGATTAAAAAAAATTGACCAGATGACCTAGTCAAAACCCAAGCCGGCCACCAGATCGGATCTTAAAACTATGATTCTAACCACTGACATAGATCCAGTGGTCTATGTTTGGACTTGCTTCGTGTGGCCAACAATGTTTTGCCTGAACGGTTACTTGGAAGGATAAATAGAGTGGTTGCATATACATAATAAATTTCAAGAATATTGCATTATATGGTATTTTTTTGGTTAAAATAGTAAACAAAGTTTCAAACCCGTGATTTCATTTGATTTAACCCGATTTTATCTATTTTTGAGTTTTTAAAGCATTTTGCATATTAAACATGTATTGACTCATAAAATCATACGATTTTACGAGTGAACTCATGAATTTAACATTTTGCATGTCAAGCATGCATGCGGAATGGAGAGAAAGACTGGGAAGTGGAGAGAGAGTAAAGAAAGGAATTTAACATACCTTGAAGATCTCTCTTGTGAACGGCAGAAGCAGCAACAATGGATAAGAGAATGAAAAGTTAGGGTTAAGAGATAAATACGTGTATATATAGATAGGATATTATTTGTATTAGCAAGAAGACTTGGTGTATTTTTGTCCAAAAATATCCTTCCACGTGGAAAAAGATGGAGAAGTACTTTTTGGACATCAAGGATGACTTGTTGGACCAAGTGAAGATAGCCGGCACCATCATCAATCGACCTACTACCACCAATTGTAGCTGTCTAAGTCAACAAAGTGAGCACTTCGGTGCCACTTCCAACACCAACTCTTGTTTTTTTCAAGATAAAGACAAAGAAGCTTATTTATAAATAGATAGTGTATTTTTGTTTTATGTATAATATATAAAAAAAAACAAGAGAGAAGAAAAAAAAAGTAAAAAAGAAAAAGTAACCCTTTAAAATTATGAAATAGTTATGAGAAAAGTAAGTCAAATGTTTTTTTAATAATAAAAAAATTCTAGTTATTTTTTTATTAGTAAAAAAATATTATAATTCTCACATTATTTAATAAAATTCTTTTATATTTGTTCATGAATATAGATAAATTAAATAAATTATATAAATGATTGTGTTTCTAATTTTTTTTTTTTTTTTTTTTATATTGTTAAATTTGTATGTAAGTATCCTAACAGGTCAAGTCATGAGGTGAGAATTAACAAGTAATCTGATTAATATGATTAAACCTGAATGAGACTCCGTCAAGTCAATGCGAGGATCCAGATCCTTGATCAGGTTAGATTCTATACTGGGTCTAATTATGGAGCTCATTTGTAGACTTTTGTTTGGAACCATGGAACCATGGTTGGCTCCAAACAAAAGTCTACAAATGAGCTCCATAATAGGCAGAGGCAAAAGACGAGACCATATTGTAACAGGTAAGAGTCACTTCTTCCAAGAAATTGCTCATCATCCATGACGTTAACCATATCATCCTAGCCTGCCTCAATTATCGACCACACCAGCGAAATTGGACCAAGCTCTTCTATTAAAATATACATGTCAGCCACACTATATACATGTCAGCTACACTGAGGCTTGTAGCCCAGCGGTGGCAAGGGTTTTCTTACCTCTATATTCTAGGTTCAAGCCTCAGTATGTATGCTTGTTATCTTCGCGGTACCTTACATGCTTATTAAATTTACAGGATATTCAATGAGCCGTGAAATTAGTTGTAGTGCGCGCAAGCTAGCCCGGACACCCACATAAATCAAAAATATACATGTCAGCCACATTATTTTCTTAGCATTCAGTATATTTTCGAATCATTTTTCATTCTCCATGTAAAGTTTTTTCTCGGTAAATTTATCATACCCTGTATTTTTTTTATCTTTATAATAATTTAAAGAAAATAAAAATATGATAGCGGTTATTTTTTTAAATATTTTTTACTCTAAAATATATTAAAATAAAATTTTTTATTTTAAAAAATTATTTTTGATATTAGCCCATCAAAACGATATTAAATTCACTAAAAAAATATTTGAAACAAAGAAAAAAATAATAAATATTTAATTCTAAAAATATTTTCAAAACATAAAAACAATAAGAATAAAGTGTATTGCCTTGTCTCAACCTTTTCATATGCTTGGAAAACATACCTTTTCAGCATTGTGCAGCTAAATCAAACCATTACAAGAAGAAGAAATCACATGAGATACATTGAATTAAGTCAAAAGTCTTTCATGTTCTTGACTTTAGCATCAGTGAACAATTCTACAAATATTTCTAACTCTAGCATTGGTAAATATCACACAAATCTATAAAATACGATACTCCTGACTCTAACATCAATGAATATTTTCTTAAAAAATGAATTTGAAGAAGAAATTTTCTATGTCATTTTTTTTTGTTTATTCTTTATAATTATTTTCCCTTTTTAGATGGAAGTTAAAAAAAAAAAAAAAAGCATTGCATGACATATTTACATTTAACAGTAATAGTCCATAGATTAAGCACATCTACAAAAAATACAAACACAAAGAAAAAAAATAAAACAAAGTGCGAGGGGCTCACAAATAAATCAACGAAGGCCTCAAATATTTTTGGAATTTTTTGTTATCGAAAAGGGGTTTATTTGATCAAATATCAAATTAGAATGGACATAAAAATTATGGTCAAGGCATAAGGGTGTGTTTTGCCAAGCACACCCTTAGCAAACACAATTTGGGTCGGTTAGGCCTAAAGCCCAAACCCGACCCACTCTTTTTTTATTCTTTTTTGGGCTGGATCTAGCCCAGCCATACGTGAAAGGTTCACACATACTTGCAACAGTAACCAGTTAATTATTTTAGCAAGGAAGGAAGGAAACTTACCTAGGCGTGCAGCTACTGGAGGCGAAGTCGAGTGAGACTGGGCTAAAAAGGGGGGTTGAGGGGGGCAGCGACTATTATAGGGTTCGTCGCCCCTTTTTTTTTTATGTTTCTCTCTTTTAGGGTTTTTAGTAATGACCTCCTCTGGGGTCTCTTCTTTTAGGGTTCTTTCTTTCCTTTTTTTCATACCCTGAAATTTGTATTTATAGTGCCAGAGTTCCTTCGCGTATGAGAAACTAAGTTTCAATCAAACTCATTCTCTTTTTTGAATTTGATTAAAAATCAAATTTGAAAGCGGATAACTATCATTATCTTGAAGATATGGATTATCTTAAAGATAAGGATTATCTTGAAGATAAAGATAGAATGACAAAAGCATATTATAGTCCTTAATTTTCATGCAAGTTCACAAATCACACTTTTCATTGAAATAAATCTATGATCTTTTAATTTTATATTTTAAACTCTGTAAAAATTAAATTGAAAGCCAATTGGCCAAAATTGGGGTACAATAGTGGAAAAAGATGAGACGTACTTTCTTTTTCTTTTTGTACTTTTGTTTTGATTTGTTGGAATATGTATTTATGATGTTTTTTAACTTAGGAATTACGGTAGAAAAATCAAAATAGTTTTAAAATTTATAAAAATATATCATTTGAACATAAATTTCTTTTTTCATTTTTCTTGAAAAGATGGAGTAAAACTCTGAAAACGTCCTAAAAGGTTTTCAAGTTCTCTATTTATCTTGGGATTGGGAAAGTTACTAAACCAATAACTGGATTAGATAGGAAATTGATTTGTTCCTCTAATTATTTATTTTATGTTTGAAGAAATTTGTTGTGAAGTTCAAAACCATGAATACAAAACGATTCAACCCTTGCTATGCTAAAAGAAAAATATAGATAAATAGAATAAAAAAATTATGAAGGGCATCAATTTTGCATTCAAAACATTAGCTTATTAAATTAATATAGCTAATTATAGTTATTAAATTCCATCTTATCCAATAAATCAATCTAATATACTTTCAATTTAGAGTTTCATCTAAGTTAAGTTTTTTTTTATAACATTATTTTGAATATCAAGATGACTCTATAAATCAAGTCTTAAGTTCATTGATCTAGTAATTTAACTGGTGATGTAGTTAATTTAGTAATCAAACTCAAATGAAACTTAATTAGGTTAATTATAAAGAATTTTTTAAAACAAATCATATTCATAACAATATTATTTTCTAATTAATCCGGCTTCATCCAGTGACAGGTTAACTATACAATGCAATTTCAAAAAAAAAAAAAAAAAAAAAACCTCGACAATGCAATGATCCAGATCCTTGATCGGGTTAGATTCTATACTGGGTCTTCCAATGTAGCTCATTTGTAGAATTTTTTTGGGACCATGCCGCTGCTATGGTTTCTTCCAAGAAATTGCCCGAGTAGGCAGAGGCAAAACAAAACTTGGCGCCTACGCACTGAAAATTGAAGATCTATTGCCCTCATCATCCATGACGTTAACCCTATCATCTTACCTGCCCCAATTATCGATCACACCAGCAAAGTGGGACCAACCTCTCCTCTCAAAATATACATGCCAGCCAAATCTTGGTTATAATATAGGTTATAATTTTTCAAATAATTTTTTATATTAAAATATATATTAATAATATTTTTTTATATTTTTAAAATTATTTTTGATATTAATACATTAAAATAATTTAAAAACATTAAAAATATATTAATTTAAAATTAATAAAAAAATAAAAATATTTTAAATTTTTTCAAAAATACTTTTTAAAATACAGTAACAATGTTAGCATTTAGTGTATTTTTGAATCATTTTTTATTTTTCTATGTAAGGTTTCTTCTCAGTAAATTTCTGATACCCTGTATTGTTTTTTTTTTATATATAGCAATTTAAAGAAAATAAATATATGATAGTTGTTATTTTTTAAAATAATTTTTATTTAAAAATATATTAAAATAATATAATTTTTATTTTTTAAAAATTATTTTTAACATCAATAAAAAAAACATAACCTGGCCATCACTCCCTTTCCAAACCTGCGCCTACGCCCTGAAAAGTGAAGATCTATTGCCCTCATCATCCATGACGTTAACCCTATCATCTTACCTGCCTCAATTATCGACCACACCAGCAAAATTGGACCGACCTGTTCTCTCAAAATATGCATGCCAGCCACATTAGTTTATTTAAATTGTCCATTTGATTATGATTATTTTTAAAATAAAATTTTATATTAAAATAAATATTAATAATATTTTTTTAATTTTTTTTAAAATATTTTTGATATTAGTACATTAAAATAATTTAAAAATACTAAAAATATATTAATTTAAAGTTAATAAAAAATATGTGATAGTTATTACTTTTTAAAATGATTTTTATTTAAAAATATATTAAAATAATTTTTTTATTTTTTAAAAATTATTTTTAACATCAATGTATTGAAATAACCTAAAAACACCAATAAAAATAATTTTAAACAAACAAAAAAGTAAACAAAATTTTATTTTTTAAAAAATATTTTTAAATTATAAAAACAAATAAACTCTAATGCATTAACTTCTCTCAAATTATTAATATATTTTAATATAAAAAATACTTTAAAAAACAACTACAAATACACTTATAAATAATCATTCAAAACTTGCCATCACTCCCATTCCAAACTTGGCGCCTCCGCACTGTAAATTGAAGATCTATTGCCCTCATCATGCATGACGTCAAATCTTAGTCCTACCTCAATTATCGACCACACCAGCAAAGTGGGACCAACCTCTCCTCTCAAAATATACATGCCAGCCACATTAGTTTCTTAGCACTCGGTATATTTTCGAATCATTTTTCATTCTTCCACGTAAAGTTTCTTCTCAGTAAATTTCTGATACCCTATATTTGTTTTCTTTATAACAATTTAAAGGAAATAAAAGAATTTTTATAGTTTTTTTCAAATATTTTTATTTAAAAATATATTAAAATAATATTTTTTTATTTTAAAAAAATTATTTTTAACATCACTACATTAAAATAATTTCAAACCACCAATAAAAAAATTATTCAAAACAACACAAAAATAAATATAAATTTATTGTTTTAAAAGCAATTTTAAAATATAAAAAAACAATAGAATCTAATGCATTATCTTCTCTCAACCTTTTCATATGATCTAAAAAGATACCCATTTAGCATTGCGCAGATAAATCAAATCCAATAACAAGAGGGACCATTACAAGAAGAAGAAATCACAAGAGATACATTGAATTAAGTCAAAAGTCTTTCATAATTATTAAGAAAGAATAATTAGTCAAACCAAATGGAAGCATCAAAATTGGCTACCCATGAAAAATAGATAAGGCATTCCCCTGTTATTCATCCCCTCCAGCCTGCCAATATGTTTTTCGTTGCCCTTGTGACAATATCTTGAAATATGAAAGCCATATAAATGGTAGGGGAGCAAGATAAGACAATCACATCCATTTTTAAATAGCAAAACAAGCTCACAAAGAGGAAGAAATGGCGGAGTTGTTCGTTAATCAGGCAAAACAATATGCAGAGACAAGGCCAAGCTATCCTCAAGAACTGTTCCAATTCATTGCCTCAAAAACTCCCGCTCGTGACCTTGTGTGGGATGTTGGCACAGGAAGTGGGCAGGCTGCTCGATCGGTGAGTTCTCTTGCTTCCTCTGTCTCTTATCCAGTTCTTCTACCTGACATCTGTGTTGATTGCAATTCTTGATAAGACTAGTATTCTAACCAATCCAAGTTTCTTAATTTCAGCTAGCTGGGATATACAAGCATGTAACAGGAACAGACACAAGCCTGAAACAACTGGAATTTGCACCAAAACTTCCCAATGTGAGCTACCACCATACGCCTTCAGTAATGTCAATGGGTGGACTTGAACAGACTGTGTCAACACAATCTAGTGTTGATCTAGTGACCATTGCTCAAGCCATGCATTGGTTTGATCTCCATGCATTTTACCAACAAGTAAAATGGATACTCAAAAAACCTGATGGAGTCATCGCTGCTTGGTGCTACACAGTTCCTGAAGTCAGTGACTCTGTAGACTCTGTCCTCAATCCATTTTACTCCATTGATTCTGATCCCTACTGGGAACCGCAGCTTAAATTGATCGACGACAAGTATATGAGCATTGATTTTCCCTTTGAGCCAGTTGAAGGAGCTGATCATACAGGACCATTCAAGTTTGTAGCAGAGAAACTGATGGATTTAGATGAGTATTTTACGTACCTAAGGTCATGGTCTGCGTATCAAACGGCCAAGACAAAGGGTGTGGAGCTACTGAGGGATGATATGATTGAGAGTTTCGAGCGTGCTTGGAATGAAGATGGGCCCGACCAAAAAGTTGTCAAGTTTCCGGTCTACCTGAGGATTGGCAAGGTGGGAAATGCATGAGATTGTAAATCAAATGGTTCACTAACTAGATAAATGGAAAATAAAGTCGACTGAAAGTTAAGATGTTCCTCAATGAAAAGTTCTCTGTTGATCACTGTAATGCTCATGGAATTAGAATGTGGCTTGTCTCGTCTCTACCCCTTGAAGGCTGCTGCTTAATTACTTTGTTTTAGTCAAAATGTCCAATCTTCCACCATCAATAAGTTGATGTTCAACCAAACAGCTGAAGAATTAGCAGGGAAGTTACTGAACAAAAGGGTTTAAAACTGACGCTGGATATGAAGTTTCTCTGGCAATCTATTCTTCAAAATACGTGAGAAAAATTAAGAGTAGAAGAACAGAGGCATGCTTGGGTTCCAAAATTCCAAAAAATCGAAACCTTACTTTTAAGCCCCATAAAGCAAATTTCATCCCAGCACCAGAACTTCTGCTCGTATCTTTTTCGTGCAGCTCTACCAACCCAATCCTCAAAAAGATTTCTGTAATACTCTACGTTCATGGCAAATTAATTTGCTATAGTTTTTGCATGCACATTATTTTTATTTAAAAATAAATTGAAATAATATTTTTTTATTTTTTAAAATATATTTTTGACACAAATATTTCAAAACAATCTAAAATCACCAAAAAAATTATTGTCAAACCACAAAAACAAACAACACCTTATATGTTACTCTAAATAATTGTTTTCTCGAATCCTAAACAAATAGCTAGATAGATAAATGTTCATCCTTGCCTTATTTTTAATTGACATTTGCATAATGTATATGCCTATTATTTGTCTTTTTTTTTTTTTTTTTTTTTTTTTTTTATCATTTATAGCATATTTGAAAGTATGGTGGAGATTGTTTTTAAAGTATTTTTTGCTTGGAAATATATCAAATTAATATTTATTTATTTATTATATCAGTACATCAAAATGATTAATTAAAATATAAAAAAAACAAATTTTAAAATTTTAAAAAAATTTGATTGGATTACAATACTAAACAACTTGGTTGTTCATCGTTTGCTCACAATTAACCAACTCTTGCCATGAACACACTTGCTTTCATTTGTTTAAGATATCGCATTCTTGCATTGCATCTTTCTTCACAACAATATTATTTTTTAAAATCAATACAAAAAAATAGATTCTTTTCCATTTTCGATGTTGAAGGCATGAAAAACTTCAACTTAGTTATTGAAGTTTCCCTATTGTTCTAGAATTTTACATTACAATATTATACTTTATTTTTAGAATATGTTAAGCCTGAAAAATTGAGCGAGCACAGAGGAAATCATTGAAAAAGAGAAGAAGAAAGAAAAGTTTTGATTGTCATCATTAAAAAAAAAAAATCAATATTGATCTCAATTGGTTCGTTTTAAAAAAAGTAAATTCAATAAATGTGATTTTTCTTTTTAAACATGTCTTTTGAACCGTGAAAATTTTTTAAAAAATAATTTTGATTTTTTTTGTTAATTTTTTATTATAATCTAAATTTTTATTTCATAATATTATAATATTGATCTTTAATATAAGTTCTTTGAAATATGAGCCGTAAATGATCATGTGCTCACTCTGGAAGAAAAAACAATCAAGCTTCAAGATTAAATTTCTCTGGTCCATTGTATTGAAATTTACATGTTGAAAATTACAGTTTTTTTTTTATCCCATTGCGTAGTATGTTAAAGTTTTATTTAGTCTAAATTTGTGTTGAAAGTTCATTTCAAAGCCCCTAACTCAAAATTACACTCAAGAAAACATCAGTAAAAAGCGACCCTGAACAGATTGATTTAGCACACAATGCCCTTAATTTGCTCTCATAGCATTAGCCTAAATGAAATCATCTTATGTCTTAGAAGCTGACAGAATTCATTACAATTTAATTCCCTTCCCGAAACATTACACATTCTGTTGAATAAGAACTATATATAGTTTCTACATCATCGCTTGCAATAGTTAATTCTTCTCGGGTGGGTGCATTGCATAGTACGTCTGAGTGGCGGTGAGAGCCAAACCAACAACGGCGGCAGCAAATGCAATGAAGGCCCAGGGACTCTGAAAATAAGTTTGTTGCCACTGAGCTACCCATTTCTTCACGATGCTCTCACACTGCTCATTTATCTCTCTTTTAACATCATTATAAACACTAGTATCAGGTTCAAGAAAACTGCCCATATGGTTGAAGAGATCCGCAACCTGCTGGTCAGCTCCATGGAAATTAATAATTATGCCCTTTGATCGCAGCTCTTTCACGTCATCAGCATCGTCAATCAGCGAATCCATGAAACATATGTAAGAAGTGACCCAAAGTGGATTGAGTGCAGCAGATGTTTCGTAGGCCACTAAGTTCAAGAGGATGGACCTTGTTGACTCATCTATGGTAATTGAAGGAAGCTTCAATGTTCCATAGAAAGATGATGACTTGAACTTGACATCCGTCAAAGCACTAGTCTGACTAGTCATGAAATGGATTCCCACCTTCTTAAGTTCCTTGGCAGAATAATACAGGTAATGGCCACACCTTCCTCGAGCAACTGGCTTGCACTTTGTAGGAATGAATTTCTTAAGACAAGTGGCCAAATAAGACAAGCAATGGCAGCATCCTCGTGAAGACGACTTGCCTATGAAAAGAAAATATAGAAGTTGAAGAAGATGGGCAGGTTCTTCATCAGGCTGCCATTGCGAATCATATCCTGAGGCTTGCCTCCCCTTTCTTAGTCGTAACCACAAAAGCCAAGCTGGTATCAGGACACATAATTCTATCACGGCAAATGTTGTCAACAAGCTCAAGAAAACCAGGCCAGGAATATGAAATTCAAATAAAAAAATTGGAACCATTAACAGGAGACAAACGGTAGACCAAAGTAATTTTCGAGTCCCCAATGGTTGATCTTTCGGGTTGAGAATATGGAAAAAAAGAAAATCTTTCACATGTTTCATTCCATCATTAGTGCCATCTTTTTCATACCTCAGACTCGTCAGTGATTTCAGGACTCGAAAAGGAATCTGGTTCTCCAGTAATAACAAATCCCGCTTCACACCAGCAACTTGCCGATCAGTCATCTCTAAATTTTCATAATTATGTGTCACACAATGGATGAATTGGAGAATAAAGCATCCATCAAGAAACATCATCCGGGTGAATTGCTCGTCATCATAGCCTTTCATGTCGATCTCGTTGTAAAATTCTCTTGCGCTTTGGATAGCCTCTTCTACTTCACTGTACATGAGTTCTATGTTTTTTCCACTATCTAGGATGAATTGGCGAGCCATCGAAACCTTTAGAATCTCCGCTTCTCTGAGATTGTTATGATGACCCGCAGAGTGATAAAGCCCAATTGAAACCATCAAAGGACTATAGCATTCCTTGTTTTCATTTCTAAGTTTGTCTGAAACTTTCAGAATCTTTGGCCCGAGTGGCTGATTGTTTTTAGTGTCTTCGACCTCTCTCATTATGAAACTAAACCACGAAGAACGCTCATTCTTTTTCATTGAGTAATTTCCTAGTGTTTCATCCATCTTCAGCTCTTGAGGTTGGTTGTTATGAATCCCTTCCTCTTTGTTGATCAATGGATCAACCCTTATTTCACTTAGATGTGTTTCAGGCATTGTTGACACAGACTACTAAGCACCAGCTATGATTATCCGCTGTTGGAGGCTTGATCAAAGATACTAATATCTGAGAGACAACATTAAAAACATTACCAAATATCAGAGCAAAATATCCACGGAACACATAAATATGCAAATAAATAGCTGTGCTAGAGTAGTTTTGAACTTACAAATGACCGGATTTGGTACAAGAAAAGGCCTCTTCTTTCAAAGCGGAGTTATTCTCCTCCGTTGTCTTGCAAAATCAGCACCATTTACTTCTTATATCTTCAAAAAAAATATATCTCAGTTGTTTCTATATATTGCATTCAGCAATTCCTGTACTTACATTTATCATCCACTCATACATACATACATACATACATACATACAGATATACATGTATATCATATAAATAAGTATATATATAGGATACTAACTCATCAACACACAACTAGAACATTACAACATAAAATCATATACCAGCATGTGAAAGCATAGAAAATATCAACTTAGATTTTGTGGAAAATATGCATGGAGACTGCAAAGACCAATTTGAAGAAGAACAAAGAAAAATATCAAAATCACATAGGAACATGTGCCATCACAGAGAATATCAGATACCAACATGTGGCATCATAGAAAAAATACATTACTCTCTTCGACTGCCATGAGAGACGGATTAATAAGATAAATAAACTAATTATATAAACCATTAGATAATTAATTACGTAGGTGATTATTTGATTCACTACATATTGAGTTTAAGATATAATGAATCAAGTAATTACATAATGATGTTGATACCTACTTGTTGTGTTCCAGATAATTGACAAGTATGCTAACATGTGTCACTAAACGAAGTTGTATTCATACGAACATTACATCATATATTATATTAACAAATTAACCCTCAATGCCCAGGGATGGTGACGAGTAAAAAAAATATAGTACCAGAATTTTTTAAATGAGGGGATAAATTATTAATAAATATTTGATATTATATGTTATATATAGAAATTAATTTGAAATATATGTACCAACTCAAGTCAAGCAAAATTAATTTAAGAATATTTTTAAAATAAAAAAAAATATACACTATAATTGTTTTCTTCGAGATTTTATATTTTAAAACTGCTTCACAATGATTTTATTTTTAGTCTTATTAAAACTATATTTCTCAATATAAACAACAAATTTTCATTTACCTATTTCTAAATCTTCTAAGGACTAGAAAAGTTTTTGGCAACAATTCTATACTGACATATGGTACATAACATCTAAAATCATAGCTTAAAAGGATTGTCACAAATTAATGTTGTTTTTGATGACTTGTTATTTTGTACAAGTGGATTAAACATAAATATTAAATGTTTTTTTTAATTTATTTATTATGTCCCTAATTTTTTTTAGTTGTCCTGTACTTCATTTTTAATTATTAGTAAATTCATTATCATCATTTTTTATATGAAATTCATAACAAAATATTTATCAATTCATCAAAACTCATTTCAATTCATATCCATTAGCATATAATATTACCTATACATATATTAATTCAACAAACCCATAAATTATTATAAACCCTAATATTTTCAATAACTAATTTTTAAAGATGTAGACCCAGTATTTTTGGAATTTCCATATCTGGCTGACTTATCAGACAGAGATGAAGTTTATAACAGCACAAGCATAAAAAAAATAATTGCTGGGCAAGCCAACTCTTTTCTCAAACCCATCAGCTGCCTCATTCTATACCTATATATATCTTAGACTATAGAATTTTTATCCCAAAATCCTATATTAAAAACGGAAAAGAGAAGGAATTTCCTTCCTGGATCTGATTTTGAAAGGTGGGGGGGTGGGGAGGGGGGGGGGGATTGCCTCCTTTTTACCCCTATATGGTTCCGCCACTGCTTAGTTGATCCTCAGTTTAGTAAAATAAAATTTTATTTTATTAGTTTAAAATAATTAAAATTTTGAAGATTTTAAGATTACTAAAATTAACTACTCTGCAGACCCAATCTTCCATCAATTTTACTTCAATCTTCCATCAATAAATCTCGTGGGACTTAAAAAATGCCACCACATATAAATTAACCTCAAGTAAAAAAAAACAAATCAAGCTTATATAACAAGCACATAATTAAATATAAGTAAAATATTTCAAATACAAACTTAATATAAACATTGTTAACAAGTAAATTAAACGCACGATAAGTTAAGATCCAAATTTATTTACCAAACACATAATTAAACATAAAACTAAAATATTCCCTACACAACTTGATAAAAACATTCCAAACAACTAACTTAAACATTAATAATTAAAATACTATTATTCTAAGATCCTAAGAGATTTATAACTTTCTATTTTTGTCAATCCCATATTATATTTTTTTTTTCCTAAAACACACCTGATTGAAGCCCATCCATGCATGCGGAATGGAGAGAAAGACTGGGAAGTGGAGAGAGAGTAAAGAAAGGAATTTGACATACCTTGAAGATCTCTCCTGTGAACGGCAGAAGCAGCAGCAGCAGCAACAATGGATAAGAGAATGAAAAGTTAGGGTTAAGAGATAAATACGTGTATATATAGATAGGATATTGTTTGTATTAGCAAGAAGACTTGGTGTATTTTTGTCCACAAATATCCTTTCACCCCGTATGACAAGACCTTGTTACTTCTCCCAGCAGAAATTAGAATTGGGCTAAACACAGCTCCAAATACAGGTGCTTGCCTTACCATCAACGAGGCTCCGTTCCTCACACATGTTGGAAACAACTCCAGTGTGTAAATCATTAGCACAATAAAAGCTGTGCAGGCACTGAAGTATGATACGAGCTCCAGTCCAATTAGCACCACTTCCTTCCAGTTAATGATGCACATTATGCTGCAAATGCCACCTAATGTAGTGAATGCAAGAAGAGATCCCTTTCTGCTCCATTTGCTTACGATAAAGGAAAAGATGATGTATGATGGTATTTCAGCTAAACCATTGAATGCAACACTCAAGTAGATGTTGAAGCCCAAGTTTCCCACTGCTAAAGGCATGCTGTAATACACAATTCCAATGCCAAAACCTGTTAGCATCACAATTAACAACCTTTGAAGAGCCCATTTTCTCACGAGTAAAATCTTGATTGGTGAGTAGAGGTTAGTTTTTGGTGCTTCCTTTTTTAGGGAAATGTAGGGTAAGCACAAGTTCAGGCTTGTTGGACCAAGTCTTTTCAATATTGCCATAGCAGCTTCTTTGCGGCCTTGCAAGAAAAGCCAGCGGGGAGATTCGAGTACTAAAAGATGAACTAGTACACAATACAAGATGGATGGAGTTGATGTCCATACATAGATAGTTCTCCATGAAGAATTTCTGTTTATATACGCTATACCTGGCAAAGATAATAGCCCTAATGCAAAGGAGACTCCAGCAATAGTTCCCATTTGGCCACGCCATTTGCTTCCTACCTTTTCAGTGGCTAACACAAGAGCAGTTGCTCCAATTGCTGCACGGCCAAATCCACTTAAGAATCTGAAGGCAGAATAGATCCATACATTAGTGGAGAAAATGGTCATGAGAGAAGCTATGGACATTGTTAGACAAGAAAGTGTTAGCAAGTTCTTTCTGCCAAGAGAAGTGTCAGCGAGTGTGCCTAGAACGAAACCACCAAGCAAGCAACCGAGAAAGAACGACGACGTTGGCAGGCCTTTTATGAAGGAGCTTGCGCATTCAAGATCCCAATCCGATATGATTGTCTTGTAAGGGTGTCCATTCCAGGCCCATGAAGACTTGGAAAGGTCACATATGTTAGCACTTGAGTTGCAAATGCCATTGTTGATGCAGTGCCACGCTGGTTCCGAGTCTGCGTAGACACTAATGAATGTCTGATGAGCATCAAAGAACCTTGATAACAGTACAAGGGTGGATTGAACTAATTGGGTCCATCCAAAATCTCCTATTACCCTTTCAACAACCGAATCAAGAGACGCCTGAGGTTCATCGACAACCGAAGTTTCTGGCTCCGCCAGAAGGAATGGAGGCAACAGAGTGCTGGAATCTGCCATGCTGTGATCCTGGTTGTGATATCAACTAGCAAGTGTACAAGTAGAACTGAAAATGAAGGGGTGTGGATACATGGCGGAGACATTTTGGTTCACTTAAAAGCCTAAGAATGGGACCAAATGCCTTGGATTTGGAACCCCACTAAGAGATTTAGTTCTCCCACAGAGGCTTTAGACTTTCGTTTCAGAAAATTTTGCTATGAGATGAATTTAATACTCAAGCTTTAAGTGCAGGAATCCACTTTGGAATAATTAAAAACACAAACAATGACAGTCAAGCATGAAATATGTGTTCAGAAAAGAATGCCATTGTTTTAGTTCCTTCCACTTTCCCAATTCCCATCTGCTAGCATTGGAATTTTTTTTACTTTTCCTTCGAATAAAGAATGGCATTCTAGTGTTGATCTAGTGACTATTGCTCAAGCCATGCATTGGTTTGATCTCCATGCATTTTACCAACAAGTAAAATGGATACTCAAAAAACCTGATGGAGTCATCGCTGCTTGGTGCTACACAGTTCCTGAAGTCAATGACTCTGTAGACTCTGTCCTCAATCGATTTTACTCCATTGATTCTGATCCCTACTGGGAACCGCAGCTTAAATTGATCGACGACAAGTATATGAGCATTGATTTTCCCTTTGAGCCAGTTGAAGGAGCTGATCATACAGGACCAATCAAGTTTGTAGCAGAGAAACTGATGGATTTAGAATGAGTATTTTACGTACCTAAGGTCATGGTCTGCGTATCAAACGGCCAAGACAAAGGGTGTGGAGCTACTAAGGGATGATATGACTGAGAGTTTCAAGCGTGCTTGGAATGAAGATGCGCACAACCAAAAAGTTGTCAAGTTTCCTGTTTACCTGAGGATTGGCAAGGTGGGAAATGCATGAGATTGTAAATCAAATGGTTCACTAACTAGATAAATGGAAATTAAAGTCAGACTGAAAGTTAATATTTAAAAAATGATCTAAAAATATTAAAAAAATTATTTTGAAACCACAAAAACAAACACAACCTTATAAGTTACTCTAAATAACTGCTTTCTCGAATCCTAGACAAATAGCTAGATGTTCATCCTTATCTTATTTTTAAGTGGCATTTGCATAACGCATGTGTATTATTTGCCTTCTTCTTCTTCTTCTTCTTTTTTTTTTTTGTTTTATTATTTCTAGAACAATTGTAAAGAATCAAGGTTTCTTTCCAACAAGATTGGTCTTGCAATTTTTAGATATCTAGAACTCGATATGTGGGCAAAAAACAGAGACAGTATCTAGGTTGTCACACCTGGACATCGCGGCGACCAATTAAAAAAATCAATCGATTATGGAAAAAGAACAGATTTCTGGCATCTTGTTCTTTTAGAAAAAAGGTCTTGTTTAAGGAGTCACCACCTAGTATTATGGTCACTATGAACCCTAACTGGTCAACAGAGATTCTATGGTACAGGACTGGTTACGTAAAAGGGAAGATATTATCACCCCTTAAACGTTCTGCCGGAGACAGACTGCATTGTTGGTTTTGTCTTAAATTGCTAAATTTTTATTGGTTTATGCTCTGATGGTTTACTCGCAATATTCCTGACTCTGGTGTCAGTGAATATTCAACTACGGATATTTCCAACTCTAGCGTTGGTAAATATTACGTAGGTATCAAAAATGAATAAATTTAAATCATTATTTCTTTTTTATTTCTGACTCTGACGTCAGTGAATAAACAAATAAAAATCTATTTATTTTTACGCATACACATTATTTTTATTTTTATGTAGCTAAATAAAAGAAAAATACAATAAAATAAAATAAAATAAAATAAATTTACTTTAGTATTTTTATTCCCGACTCTGGCGTCAGTGAATAAACCAATAAATTTATTTTATTTTATCTTATGTTATTTATTTTTTGGCATGCACATTTTATATAACTAAATAAAAGACAATGAAATAAATTTGACTTGGTATTTTTATTCTAACTTTGACGTCAATAAAAAAATAAAAACAACAATAAATTAATATTTATTTTTTTACACACATAAAAAAATTTATAATTTTTTTTAATATTTTTTATTTACATTTGGGCTAGGCCAAAATTAAAGGCACGCATGAATGGTTCACGCGTGCACAAACACTGGTGAAGGTAATTAAATTACCTTCACACAGTGTTCTTGTAACACTGACAATTACTTTTTGAAATGAAGATTCAAAGGGGATGAAGTCATATCTGCTTCTAGAGACCGAAGATGCTTGCAGCGCTGATGATGATTCTCGCCTACTGCTTCCCCTGGTCTTCCTTCTGTGATCACTTGTCTGTGCTTTCCTTCTTGATTTCTCCGTAGCTTTTAAAACTACAAAGAAGATGCTGGTTTGCTGTGAGTGTTCTTTGACTAAATCCGGGTTTTTTCTTTGTTTGCAGGTACGAGGACAATTTCAAGGATAATTCTCGTCACTGTGTGCTGCCCTCTTGTTCTCTCTTTCTCTCTGTATTTGAATTTATGCTTTGTTTTCTCTGCTTTTTTTTTTTTTTCTATTCTTGACTCTGTATTTTTGGGTTGATTTCTTCGTCCTTGTTCTGGGTTTTTCTTCCCCTTTTATAGAGACCCAGCTGCTTGCCTCTAACCAGTCCTGCCTTTGCAGGATTGTTATCTTCCCCGACGAGATCATGGGCGAGACACGTGGTCCACGATTGGATCGACTCCGTTGCAGATTTTCAGCCTGTTGAATCGGGATGGAGAAGACGAACACGACTGTTCTCAGCAATGGCGACATTTCGGCCAAAAGACACATTTTCATTTTGACCCCTGCTTCTTTGGAAATTTGGCAATTGGACCTCTAAGCAATTAAAAATTTCTTTTAATTTTGCCCTTTTGGATTAATTTCAATTAAATCCCTAAATTATAACACTGTTTACAAAGTAGTCCTTAATTCCTGAATTGTTCAATTTAGTCCTTAATTAATTCTTTTAATTTTGCCCTTTTGGATTAATTTCAATTAAATCCCTAAATTATAACATTGTTTACAAAACAGTCCTTAATTTCTGGATTGTTCAATTTGACCCTTAATTAAATCTTTAACTTTTAATTCTTTCAAAATTGATCAATTAACTCTTAGATTTTATAATTACATCCCCGAACTTCACATTTTGTGTTGTCTTAACCTCATTGTCAACTATATTTAATTTTTATTATTTGTTCAAAAATTAGGTTATGACATAGGTCATAGGGATTTTTGGTCTGAATCAAACTCTATATTTTGACTCGATATTTGGGCTTTAAAACACAAAAAGTGGGATCTTTCTCTTTATAAGAATTGTAGGCTTGTGTCTTAGCTTTTCAGAATGGTATATAACACATGAAATAGAGTTGTATAACTTTTGTTATAACCTAAAAACCAATTAATGCTCAAGCTTGCCTAGGACAAACTAACCAATGTTTGAACTCTAAGCTTAACCCATTATCTGCCTTCTCATATTATCTCAAATTCAGTGTGCTCTAGTAGTTAAATATCTAAAAAATATATTGAATCATCAAAAAGTAAATTATTCTCAAAGATACCTAAAACTCTAGATTACTTGCTAAAAATCATACAAAATACTCTAAAATAAATTAAGAATGACTAAAAATATATGTGCAATATATTCCCTTGTCAAAAGCAGAGCTTTGAAACATTAAAAATGCAAGCATGCTAATCTGGTGAACAGTTGCAGTCGTGACATAAAACACCATCAAAGGCTCTCTCATTTTTTCCCTTCTTTTCTTTTTTATTCAAGGGGGTTATACCAAGAACAGTCATTGCCATTGAAAATAAATGACATGCAGTTTTAGAAGCAAAGCCCGCTGCAAGTTCCCTCAACAGACCTGCTGCCACTCCATCAGCCAAAGTTTTTATAGGTATATGCAAGCCCTCTTCCACTGATCATTTATGCAGAAAGAGAATTATGCTATAGCAAAACGCAATTATGCAATCTCTATTTATTTAAGCAGAAAAGCATGTTTAAAACAACTGACGGTAGTGCATTTAGCTTGGCAGGTTTAAGAGCCTTACTCAAAATATAGACGAAACTAGCAATATCAATATTCCCCTCTGCAGAAACATCATACCTTAGACCACTAATTGCATCAAATAAGTTTTTCATCAGCTCTCCATATCTTTCCAATTGATCCAAACAATTTAGCTATTAGCTCTCCATTTTCTTCAGTCGCAGATGCACCCAAGCTCACAACTGTTCATAAAACAAGTTAGAAATCATCTTTTCCCAAATTCTTACAAAATTGTAAGTTCAGAGGTGCATATTTTTATTTTTTTTGGAAAATCATTGAGAGTATATTGAAAAGGCCATAAAAGCAATAGCCAAAGTGAAATACAAGGATATGAAAAAAAAAAAAAAAGGAAAAGAAAAGAAAAGAAAAAAACAGACTTGGAAAACAAATTGATCTACTACAGCAAACAACAAAGAGACTACACAATTGTTCATAAAACAAGTTAAAAATCACTTTTTCCCAAATTCATACAAAATTGTAAGTTCAGAGGTGCATATTATCACACAAAGAAGATGAATGAAAGCACTTAGAGAAACAAGACAAGGCAAAATCTTTCAGCTTCTAAGTTGTTCATGAAGACAAAAATTAGACCAACGTACCATCATGATCTGTTAACATATAACATTGAAGACAATATTATTTAATGCAAGAGCATGTGTAATGTTTCTCGATTAATATTGATTACTGACGCCAAACCAATTGCTAGGATATGAAGAAAAAAAATTACTTGTTGCTGCCTCACACATTACATCCATTCTGTATCTACTAAAATAATATGTTGTTATATTGTTGTAAGACAAGACATAAACTATTATGGATGTCGCTATTCAAAAAACGATGTTAAATTGTTTTCTCATTTCAACCATTGAACGTAAAAGATCATTATTATAAAATTAAATTTCAGGTTGTTATTGAGAAAAAAAAATTAAAAAAAAAAGATTAAAATCAACACAAAAAAGTAGATTTTTTTCCATTTTCGATGTTGAAGGCATGAAAAACTTCAACTTAGTTATTGAAGTTTCCCTATTGTTATAGAATTTTAAATTAAAATATTATACTTTATTTTTTAAATATTATTCTAAATTTGTGTTGAAAGTTCATTTCAAAGCCCCTTAACTAAAAATTACACTCAAGAAAACATCAGTAAAAAGCGACCCTGAACAGATTGATTTAGCACACAATGCCCTTTGCTCTCGTAGCATTAGCCTAAATGAAATCATCTTATGTCTTACAAGCTGACAGAATTCATTACAATTTAATTCCCTTTCCAAAACATTACACATTCTGTTGAATAAGAACTATATAGTTTCTACATCATCGCAACAGCATTAGCGTGTTGAATTATTCTTGGGTGGGTGCATTGTATAGTACGTCTGAGTGGCGGTAAGAGCCAAACCAACAACGGCGGCAGAAAATGCAATGAAGGCCCAGGGACTATGAAAATAAGTTTGCTGCCACTGAGCTACCCATTTCTTCACGATGCTCTCACACTGCTCATTTATCTCTCTTTTAACATCATTATAAACACTAGTATCAGGTTCAAGAAAAGGGCCCATATGGTTGAAGAGATCCGCAACCTGCTGGTCAGCTCCTTGGAAATTAATAATTATGCCCTTTGATCGCAGCTCTTTCACGTCATCAGCATCGTCAATCAGCGAATCCATGAAACATATGTAAGAAGTGACCCAAAGTGGATTGAGTGCAGCAGATGTCTCGTAGGCCATTAAGTTGAAGAGCATGGACCTTGTTGACTCATCTATGGTAATTGAAGGAAGGTTCAATGTTCCATAGAGAGATGATGACTTGAACTTGACATCCGTCAAAGCACTAGTCTGACTAGACATGAAATGGATTCCCACCTTCTTAAGTTCCTTGGCAGAATAATACAGGTAATGGCCACGCCTTCCTTGAGCATCAACTGGCTTGCACTTTGGAGGAATGAATTTCTCAAGACAAGTGGCCAAATAAGACGACTTCCCTTCTATGTAGTGAGAACCTATGAAAAGAAAATATAGAAGTTGAAGAAGATGGGCAGGTTCTTCATCAGGCTGCCATTGCGAATCATATCCTGAGGCTCGCCTCCTCTTTCTTAGGAGTAACCACAAAAGACAAGCTGGTATCAGGACACATAATTCCATCACGGAAAATGCTGGCACCAAGCTCAAGAAAACCAGGCTATGTTTATAACCGATAAAAGTGCGTGATAAAACAAATGGAAGAGCAATTGGAAGAAACAATAACAGGAGACTAACGGTAGACCAAAGTAATTTTCGAGTCCACAATGGTTGAACTTTCGGGTTGAGAATATGGAAAAAAAGAAAATCATTCACATGTTTCATTCCATGATTAGTTCCATCTTTTTCGTACCTCAGACTCGTCAGTGATTTCAGGACTGTAAAAGGAATCTGGTTCTCCAGTAATAACAAATCCCGCTTCACAGCAGCAACTTGCCGATCAGTCATCTCTAAATTTTCATATTTATGTGTCACACAATGGATGAATTGGAGAATAAAGCATCCATCAAGAAACATCATCCGGGTGAATTGCTCGTCATCATAGCCTTTCATGTCAATCTCGTTGTAAAATTCTCTTGCGTTTTGGATACCCTTTTCTACTTCTCTATAGACGAGTTCTATGTTTTTTCCACTATCTTGGATGAATTGGCGAGCCATCGAAACCTTTGGAATCTCCTCTTCTCTGAGATTGTTATGATGACCCGGAGAGTGGTAAGGCCCAATTGAGACCATCAAGGGACTGTAGCATTCCTCATTTTCATTCCTCATTTTCATTTCTAAGCTTGTCTGTGTTGGGGATTCCAACGACCGGTGATGTACTGATAATTGCTTATAGGAGGGGAAGCATATTGACACATAATGTTTAAGGTGGTTCGGCAAATTGTCTACATCCACGGGAGAGGTTAATTTCATTTAGAGATAGAGAAAGGATACAATAAATACATGGAGGAGGAGAATCACATCCACTCTACTCAACTCACTACTCTTGCAGCTACAATGACTGCAAGGCTGCTGCCCATGGCAGCAACTCTCTCTCTTCTTTCTCTTCACATATTCTCTACAACTCTCACATTTGCTCTCTAAGATCATGCCTCTTTTATAGGCATCAATGGCAGCTCCTCTTGCTCCTTTGTCACCAATGGTGGCTGCCAAACTCATCTATTCTTCAACAAAGGTGGCTGCCAACTTCATCTCTTCTTCAACAATGGTGGCTACCAAAGTCAATGGTTGTAGCCACCATTTGTTGCACATGTAATGGCAACAAACCTAACAGTCTGCAACTTTTGGAATCTTTGGCCCGAGTGGCTGGTTGTTCTTAGTGTCTTTGTCCTCTCTGATCATTATGGAACTAAACCACGAAGAACGCTCATCCTTCAGCTCTTGAGGTTGGTTGTTATGAATCCCTTCTTCCTCTTTGTTGATCAATGGATCAATCCTTATTTCACTTAGATGTGTTTCAGACATTGTTGACACAGACTACTAAGCACTAGCTATGATCATCCGTTGTTGGAGGCTTGATCAAAGATACTGATATCTGAGAAACAACATTAAAAACATTACCAAATATCAGAGCAAAATACCCACATGCAAATAAGTAGCTGTGCTAGAGTAGTTTTGAACTTACAAATGACCGGATTTGGTACAAGAAAAGGCCTCTTCTTTCAAGGCGGAGTTATTCTCCTCCGTTGTCTTGTAAAATCAGCACCTTTTACTTCTTGTATCTTAAAAAAAAAATATCTCAGTTGTTTCTATATATTGCATTCAACAATTCCTATACTTACATTCATCATCCACTCATATATATATATATATATATATATATATATATATAGGATACTAACGCATCAACACAACTAGAACAATATTACAACAGAAAATCATATACCAGCATGTGAAATCATAGAAAATATCAACTTAAATTTTGTGGAAAATATGCATGGAGATTGCAAAGACTAATTTGAAAAACAACAAAGAAAATATCAAAATCACATAGGAACATGTGCCATCACAGAGAATATCATATACCAACATGTGGCATCATAGAAAAAATACATTACTCTCTTCGATGGCCATGAGAGACGGATTAATAAGATAAATCAACTAATTATATAAACCATTAGATAATTAATTACGTGGGTGATTATTTGATTCACTACTTATTGAGTTTAAGATATAATTAATCAAGTAATTACGTAATGATGTTGATACCTACTTGTTGTGTTCCAGATAATTGACAAGTTGCTTAGTTGAACCTCAGTTTAGTAAAATAAAATTTAATACAACAAATATTATATTAACAAAACCCTCTATACTGGGTCTAATTATGTAGCTCATATGTAGACTTTTGTTTGAACCATGCTGCTGCTACGGCTTCTTCCAAGAAATTGCCCGAGTAGGCAAAAGACTAGACCATATTGTAACAGGTAAGAGTCACTTCTTCCAAGAAATTGCTCATCATCCATGACGTTAACCCTATCATCCTAGCCTGCCTCAATTATCGACCACACCAGCGAAATTGGACCAAGCTCTTCTATCAAAATATACATGTCAGCCACATTAGTTTCTTAGCATTCAGTATATTTTCGAATCATTTTTCATTCTCCATGTAAAGTTTTTTTCTCGGTAAATTTATGATACCCTGTATTTTTGTTTTCTTTATAACAATTTAAACAAAATAAAAGTATTGTAGTGGTCGTATTTTTAAATATTTTTTATTCTAAAATATATTAAAATAATATTTTTATTTTTAATATTAACACATCAAATCAATAATAAATTTACTAAAAAAAAAATATTTGAATACTCAAAAAACTTGATGGAGTCATCGCTGCTTGGTGCAACACAATTCCTGAAGTCAATGACTCTGTAGACCCTGTCCTCAATCCATTTTACTCCATTGATTCTGATCCCTACTGGGAACCGCAGCTTAAATTGATCGACGACAAATATATGAGCATTGATTTTCCCTTTGAGCCAGTTGAAGGAGCTGATCATACAGGACCATTCAAGTTTGTAGCAGAGAAACTGATGGATTTAGATGAGTATTTTACGTACCTAAGGTCATGGTCTGCGTACCAAACGGCCAAGACAAAGGGTGTGGAGCTACTGAGGGATGATATGATTGAGAGTTTCAAGCGTGCTTGGAATGAAGATGGGCTCGACCAAAAAGTTGTCAAGTTTCCTGTTTGCCTGAGGATTGGCAAGGTGGGAAATGCACGAGATTGTAAATTAAATGGTTCACTAACTAGATAAATGGAAATTAAAGTCAGACTGAAAGTTAAACTAAAGTCAGTTTATGGTCTCAACAACATTATACAGGCCGAAGACATTGCTATTTCTTGCATAAATGAACCCAATCATGAGAGGACTTTGGACCTCATAAAAAGATAGGCTTTCCTCATTAGGACGATATTGGAGCTGTTGGGGATTCCGATCGGTGATGTACTGATAATTACTCATAGGAGGGTAAGCACACTGACACAATATTTAACATGGTTCGGCAAATTGCCTACATCCACGGGAGAGGTTCATTTTATTTAGAGATAGAGAAAGGATTACAAAACAAATACATGGAGGAGGAGGATCACTTCACTCTACTCTACTCCCAACTCTCATTGCTGCCCTTGCAGCTACTGCAATGGCAACAAGACTACTGTCATTGCAGCCCTTCACTTTCTCTCTTGGTCTCTTTATTTTCTCACAATCTCTCTCATTTTACTCTCTAAAATCATGCCTCTTTTATAGGCATCAATGGCAGCTCCTCTTGCTCCTTTGTCAGCAATGGTGGCTGCCAAACTCCAGCTCTTCTTCAATAATGGTGGCTGCCAAAGTCAATGGTTGGTGGCTGCCACCAACAAGCCACCATTGTAGCCTCCTTCTTTGACAATGGTGGCTGCCAAGGATGCAATAGTTGGTGTCGTCCATTTGCTGCACATGCAATGACAACCAACCCAACAATCACCCCCTTTGCCATTCATGTGGGGCAACTGTCCTCTTACTTCTTCAGCACAAGCTTGCATCTTACAACTCTTCCAAGCTTACCACTCTGAGAGCGTCTGTGACCAAGTTTACAAGCTCACCACTCTTCCAAAAGTCTACTCATCCAGGAGTTGCGTCTGCCCTCTGTTCCACCCTAGGAACCACGCCTTACTTCTCCATGAGTCTCTCGCTCTTAGTCTCAAGAGTCCAGGTAGCTCTCCACCTTTAACCATGGGGGCAGCCCATTAAAGGTTGATCCATATCTATCTTCATACTCTGAGTATTACAATGCCATCGTCGAGCTCACCACCTTGACAATAGTCAACTTGTTCTCAGAACCTGCGCATGCCCTCTGCTCATTCATAACAGTCGCGTATTAATGCTCCACAAGTCACACACTTATTGTCCAAGGCAAATGTCTTCTAGCTCATTGATCTTTAGCATGGGGCAATATCCATGAAAGTCAATCCTGTATTTTTCTTCATACTCATATAGCCACTTCATTGGCTATCCATCTGTCCACTTATATCTAGCCATCATATCGGCTCTGGGGAGTTCTGAATTGGAGCTCCTATCCTGGCCCTCACACCTTCTCTAAGGTGTCTCCGCTCGTCATCATGCGGCGGTCTGAAATGGGGCTCCTATCACGACCCTCACACCTTCGTCTAAGGTGTCTTCGCTCGTCGTGGAGTGGTCTCATCCTCCTTCATCGAGATGACTCTAGTGGCTCCAAGATTCTCTACCACCATGTGGACTTGGGAGAGATTACTGCCATTAACTACATAGAAAGAGAAAGTTGCGGTATACTCCTCGCAATCCTTCACCTTGATTTCTATGTTTGGAGCTTCTACACCTTTCTGCTTGACAGCTCCACCTACACCACCTCTCTATGGTGTCTTCGCCTTTCATCATAGGCGGTCGCCTTTTATCACAGGCGTTCACACCCCCTCAATAAGGTGCCTCTGCAACAAGCTCATCTTTCCATCCTTGCATGCATTGGAAAGGTCCTTGTTTGTTGCCTTTATCAAGAGCATAAGAGACTTCTTGTTGTACAACTTTTTCACTCAGTCTCTGCTCTGAGCTTCATCTTGGAACTTTTCTTCTTCTTGCACCTGTTGTCTCAATACAGTACCTCGTTAGGATCCTATAGGTACTCCTGCACATTCTCCGTGTGCCTTTGTGCAATTTCTGTTGTCCAGATTTTCTCCCTATTCCTTACTTATGTTTGACAGCAGCTCATCCTGTCACAACATTTGTCCAAGTCAAAAATAGGGTGCCAATCTTTATTCCTTTGCTGTATTTCTCTTTCATTATCAGGGTCTTCATCAATTCTCCCCTCGAGAAATCACAGTTACCGAATCTACCTTATTTGGAGAAATCACCACTCCATCAGATTCTTGATCATACGGAACCCAATTGTTCCCCTTGTGCCATCTTCCTGCTAGTCTTCACTAGTTTCATTACAAACTGTTACATATATGAAAATAGTATCGTATGGATAATCCTTCCACTAAGCAAGTTCCCAGGAAAGATTGGAGGGGTCACACTGGTCCCGCTTAAAACCCAATCTCCTAGACAGAACTTCTTAGGCCATATCTATCCATCGTACTGTCTTTCTGTATATACAACCATTTGCTAGCTTTGTTGCGGCTTTCCTTTACAAGTGATCTGGAATATACAGGTTTAATACATGATTTCTCAACATTTAGCGAGACTACTAGTGCTTAGATTCGTCAAGATTGATCTTCATCAGTTTTCACTCTACACCTCTAATTGTCCACATAACCGGGTGTCCAGAGTGTCCCAAATTTGCCTTCCATTAAGGCATTACATTTCTCCATTTAATAGTTCAACACATGTAATTGGGTAAACATGTGTACCTTCTTCTTCTTCATCTCCATCGACCTTCATTAATACCTTCAGATGCCTCCTGATCGGGTAATCTCTCTTTAATAATTCACCACTGCCATTTTTTGGTCTCAAATCTCAATGATCGGACAATACCATTGCATCCGGAACGATCAAATTAGCTAAAAACAAGTCTGAAATCATCCAAATCGCATTTCAGACGGTTAAGATTTGATCAAAACAATTATGGCCTAATCAACGACTTAGATTCAATCTCAGATCCGGTTGCACGTAGGATCAGCTACACTGGATCCAATCCATCGGCTCGTGCCTTGGCTCGGCTCATGGATAATGACGTGGCAGGTGGGTCCCACTATGCTGCCATGTATGTTGAATGGTCAATTGCATGCTGACGTCATTGTTACATCAAGCTGACATCATCCTCTGCATGCTACTGTGCATGATGATGTCACAATTACATCATGCGTTATCCCTAGCATGTCTACTAGTCTTGCTGACGTCATCCTTATCCGCTCGTCGTCACTTTTACGTCATGCTGACGTCATCCTTATCCGAGTCAGTCACATGGGTCGGGTCAACTGGTATTCGGGTCGGGTCAACCCATCCAGGTGAAGAAGACGTGTGGGGCGCGTCCGCGCGCGTGGGCAAACGCCTTACCGGAGAGTGATGGAGAGTGCGGCCATGTCCGACGTTTGATTTTGACGTCGTTTTCACCAATGGCTTCGTCTCCTCCTCCTCTACACAGTGAGATGGTCAAAACACAATTTTGACAACTTTTATTTTTGAGCAAAAAATCAAACACCACTTAAACCATATGCTCTGATACCAATTGTTGGGGATTCCAACCGGTGATGTACTGATAATTACTCATAGGAGGGGAAGCACACTGACACAATATTTAACGTGGTTTGGCAAATTGCCTACATCCACGAGAGAGGTTCATTTTATTTAGATATAGAGAAAGGATTACAAAACAAATATATGGAGGAGGAGGATGACTTCACTCTACTCTACTCCCAGCTCTCATTGCAGCTGTTGCAATGGCATCAAGGCTGCTGCCATTGCAGCCCTTCACTTTCTTTCTTGGTCTCTCTACATTTCTCACAATCTCTCTCATTTTGCTCTCTAAAATCATGCCTCTTTTATAGGCATCAATGGCAGCTCCTCTTGCTCCTTTGTCAGCAATGGTGGCTGCCAAACTCCAGTTCTTCTTTAATAATGGTGGTTGCCAAAGTCAATGGTTGGTGGCTGCCACCAACAAGCCACCATTATAGCCTCTTTCTTTGATAATGGTGGCCGCCAAGGATGCAATGGTTGGTGCCGTCCATTTGCTGCATATGCAATGGCAACCAACCCAACAGGAGCTGCTCTGTCAAAGTCGTAACAAGTTGAGCATTAATTCCCCTCCGAATAAACAGGCCAAAAGATTTTCAGGTTCCTGTTTAACATGTGATGTCCACGAAATTAGATTGAACCGAATCAAAGCTGGCAAAGAAAATATTTTAATTTAGAAAAGTAGTGTTAAGTGGCAGAAATGAACGACATGTAAATTTTCTGCATCGCCATTACATAGCAAGCTGTTCTTTCTCTTCTTGTTCATCCATGGTATCACTAAGCGCCACACCTCTTGTCTCTGGCAAACAGAAAACAAACACACTAGAGCACAAGATCACCAAGCCAAACACCCTATATGACAAGACCGTGTTACTTCTCCCAGCAGAAATTAGAATTGGGCTAAACACAGCTCCAAATACAAGTGCTTGCATTACGATCGACGAGGCTTCGTTCCTCACACGTGATGGAAACAACTCCAGTGTGTAAATCATTAGCATAATAAAAGCTGTACAGGCACTGAAGTATGATACCAGCTCCAGTCCAATTAGCACCAGTACTTCCTTCCAGTTCATGATGCACATTATGCTGCAAATGCCACCTGATGTAGTGAATGCAAGAAGAGATCCCTTTCTGCTCCATTTGCTTACGATAACTCGATAAGGAAAAGATGATGTATGATGGTATTTCAGCTAAAGCATTGAATGCAACACTCAAGTAGACGTTGAAGCCCAGGTTTCCCACTGCTAGAGGCATGCTGTAATACACAATTCCAATGCCAAAACCTGTTAGCATCACAATTAACAACCTTTGAAGAGCCCATTTTCTCACGAGTAAAATCTTGATTGGTGAGTAGAGGTTAGTTTTTGGTGCTTCCTTTTTGAGGGAAATGTAGGGTGAGCACAAGTGCAAGCTTGTTGGACCAAGTCTTTTCAATATTGCCATAGCAGCTTCTTTGCGGCCTTGCAAGAAAAGCCAGCGGGGAGATTCGAGTACTTAAAGATGAACTAGTACACAATACATATTATAGAATGTAATTATATAGGAAATATTGTAGTCATATTCTTATGTGGTAATCCCCACCTTTACTATTGTATATTGCCCTACTCATATATATAGAAAGGGTTGGCTAACCTATTAGGTTAAGCCTTTTAATTATTCTCAACTTGGTATCAGAGCCTCCTAATTTTTTCTCTCTTTGCAGCCGGCCCTAATTTTCTCCCCCATGGACTCTCCTCCTGCTGCCGTTGATCCAATCTCTCCCTCCACCGGTGCTGCATCATCACCGGCCAGCCCTCTTCCTGCTGCTGGCTCTGCCGTTCCTTTGCCTCTCATGGGAACACAATCTACAACAATGGTTCCTCTATCAAACACCCACCATGTTGTGTCGTTGAAACTTACGAACACAAACTATCTTTATTGGAGAAAGCAGATGAAGCCATATCTCCTTGGTCAAGGTGTTTTTCACTTTGTTGACGGCTCCTTGCCGTGTCCTCCATCTCATATGATTGATGCTTCGGCTGATTCTTCTTCTGCCATCAGCCCCTCTTTTCTTTGTTGGAAGCAACAAGATCAACTTATTTTGAGTGCTCTACTCTCCTCTCTTTCCGTGGATGTGCTGCATCTTGTAGTAGATTGTTCCACTTCCCATTGTGTTTAGCGCACGCTTGAGAAGGCACTTGCCTCTCCATCTAATTCCCGGATCATGCAACTACATGGCTCCTTTCAAAACCTTCGGCAAGGTGATGCATCGGTTAGTATGTATATGCAGCAAGCCAAATTGTTATTTGACGAATTGGCTGCTGCTGGTCGCCCAATGTCCCTTGAAGATTTCAATCTCTATGTGTTTCGTGGACTTCGCGGTGAGTTCAAAGACTTGGTAACTAGTCTCATAACCAAGGCTGAACCGCTATCGTATGCCGATCTTCATAGCCATCTCCTTACCCATGAGTTTCTGCACAAGAATTCCTTTCACTCCATGGCTGTCGGTTCATCCTCTTCATCACTGCTGTCTTCTTCTTCTCTGCCGCAGCAGCCACCATTGCTGCCAACACCTCCGAATTCTACTTATTATGCCATGACTAATCACAGCCGAAACAGGGGACGTTCTAGAGGTAATTGGCTCTCAAACACCAACCGATTTCAGGCCCTAAACAGAGGTCACTCCGCTGCAGATTGGAGGCAAAATCAGTGGCAGAACAGGCGCACCTCTGCTGCAGATTTCCGACCAAATCAGGGGTAGTGGTCTGGACATGTCCGCTGCCAATTATGTTCCACTCCTGGCCATTCAGCTCTTCAATGCTATCAGTTTCGCAGCAGCACACAACAGCCCTCTGCTCACCTTGCTGTTGCGAATGATTCTGCTGCAACGACTTGGTTTCCCGACACCGGCGCGAATCAACATGTGACGCCTGATCTTGCAACTCTAACTGATTCTGCTCCTTATCTTGGTAATGATTTCTTGCATGTTGGTGATGGTAAGGCCCTTGACATATCCCATGTTGGACATACTACTTTATATTCCCCCAAACGCTTGTTTACATTAACTAATGTTCTTCGTGTGCCTCACATTACCAAACCGTTGTTATCTGTTCAGAAATTCTGTCGTGATAATCATGTTTATTTTGAATTTCACGATTCTGTGTTTTATGTGAAGGATCTCGTCACCAAGGAAGTTCTTCTTTCCGGTCGGAGTCATGATGGTCTTTATGTTCTCTCCGAGTCCTCGGCTACGTCAGTTCCTCAAGCTTTTTGGTCTCCTTGCATTTCTGCGACTGCCGACTTGTGGCATCATCGTTTAGGTCATCCAACTCCTCGCATTCTAAATTTGTTAGTTTCTGATAATAAAATTATTTGTACGTCTAAACGATCTTTTACTCAATGTCAAGCATGTCCATTAGGCAAGTCATCCCGTTTGTCATTACGACCGACGGGTCACAAAACTTCTATCCCACTTGAATTAATTTTTAGTGATGTTTGGGGCCCTACTCCAATGTTTTCTTCTGATGGTTTTCATTATTTTGTTATCTTTGTTGATGCGCACACTAAATATATCTGGTATTATCCGCTTGTTGCGAAATCTAATGTATTTTCCACGTTTCAACGTTTTCAGACACTTGTTGAGCGTCAGTTTTCTCTTAAAATTAAATCTGTTCAAACTGATTGGGGTGGTGAATATCGTAAATTAAATACATTTTTTCAAACAATTGGTATTCATCATCGATTAATTTGTCCTCATACTCATGAACAAAATGGCACAGTTGAACGTCGTCATAGACATATTGTCGAAACTGGCCTAACCCTCTTAGGCCAGTGTAATGCCCCATTGCGTTTTTGGAACTATGCTATGGAATCATCGGTCTATCTTATTAATCGCATGCCTACTCCTGTTCTTCAAAATAAATCTCCTTTTGCGTGTCTATTTCATCGCACTCCTGATTATAACTTTCTACACACTTTTGGGTGTCTTTGTTTTCCATTTTTACGTCCATATCATGCTCATAAATTAGATTTTCGGTCTTCTCCTTGTGTGTTTTTAGGCTATAGCTCGTCTCATCTTGGTTATCGGTGTCTTGATTTAGAGTCTGGTCGTGTCTATGTCTCCCGTCATGTTCGTTTTCATGAATGTGTCTTTCCTTTTAAAAAGTCTGAACAGGTAACAACACCCCCGGTTCCCCCCACTCCACCTACTATCTTCCATCATTGCAACCCCCTTCCTGTTTTCAGCCTCTTCCTTCCCAACTCGGCAAAACACACAACCCACCTTTGCCCCTTGCCGTAACCCCTGTCGCACGTCAAAATCCACGCAGCGTCCGCTGGCGATCTTTTTATTATGTGTTTGTGTTTTGCTTGGTTCATTGGAGTCGCCACCTAGTATTATGGTCACTAGGAACCTATGGTCTGCGAGAGTCTGAGTAAGGGACTGGTTGTGCAAGGGGAAGACGTATCACCCCCAGTGCACCCTACCTAAGATAAGCTGCATTGTTGTTTAATTGTTTTTTTCTAAGTTAGGTTGGTCTTTTCTAAGGTTCAAGGCAGATCTCTCTACATGAGAGAGTCTCTACCTTATTGGGTTAAATCCTAACCGTTCTAAAGTCTGAATGACATTTATTTACACCTTGTATCTTTAATGCTTGAGGGTGTACTTTATCATGTAATTTTACACATTTCAAATATTAAAGTCTACATCTGGATCCTAGAAAAAAAAAGATTGGAAAAAGATTTCTGATATTTTGGGCGAACCCTAATGGATAATCATAAACTAATTATGATATCCATTTTTTTGGATTTTTAAAACGTGAGAAAGATGCAATTTTTTTTGAAAAAAAACGTGCTTGGAAAATTTTTAGGACTTAGCCGTATGCGATAAAATATTTTTTTAAAAAAAATATTTTGAAAAAAACCGGGTATTTTAATACCGGACTTGTATCTTACAATGTAAGTATACAACCCAATATTAAGCGAACTTTGTGGAAAAATATTTGAGAAAACCACAAAATTTTTTAAATGATTTTTTTTAAAATATTTTTGAAATTGTTATTTTAAAAAAAAAACAGAAAAAGAAAAAAAAAACTAAAAGGCATGAAGAGTGAACAGTGACGGCATGAACAGTAGACATGAATTATCATTCACGTCTACTGTTCATGCGTGAAGAGTGACGGCGAAGAAGAAGAGGAAGGTGAGCGGACCACCTGGCGTGGCGGCGATGGCTGGCTGGAGGAGGAGGACCTGAAGCTGGTGGTGGAAACCGCGGTGGAGTTGGCTGGAGCGGCTGCAAGTGGAAGAGGAAGAAAAGAAGAAAATCTGCAGCAGGAAAAGGGAGGAAGGCTGGTTTTTTGGCTTACTTTGGACCTGATTTTCTCCTCCCTCAGGCCATTAATTCCGACTCTATTTATAGGCAGTGGAAGAGGGCAATCTTGTCTACGTTGGGGAAAAATTTCAGCCCTTGATTCAGTTGGGAAGCATCTCAACCGTTGGCTCAAAGTGTGCACCTTGAGCTGCCAAATTTGGCAATTCAAGGTTGCAGACAGCCCGAGGGTGCCACTTTGGGCCAATAAACGGAGTCGTTTCCAAGTTTGTTGACCCGACCGGACCACTCTACAAGATAAAGGGGTTTCAGGTGGACATGTTGGTGCATGCTTTGTCGGATTTGGGGAACAAACGAGGTAGAAAATGCGCCTGGAAGTCTGCCACTCGGGCAGCTTCACGGGGAAGATGATGAGCAGTAACCCGTGTTTTTTTTTTTTTTCAATTTAGTCCGTGTTCTTTCAAATTAGTTCAATGGAACCCCTAATTGACCCTAAACCTTTGATTTAATGCAATTTTGGCCCCAAATTTCAATCAATTCACTTGGTAAAAATTAAATTTGGTCTCTTAAAATTCCAATCTTCTTAATTAAGCCTAAATTAGGCTCCCGAACTTAATTTTTCACCAATTAAGCCCCAAATAAAATTAATTTGACCCACTTAAAGTATAATTAAGTCCTTGCACTTAATTAAATCCTTCAATTGGACCTAAATTAATTCTTAAACATAATTAAAATTTAATTTGGCCAATGATTAAATCAAATTGGCCCATTAAAAATTTAATTATGTCATTGGACTTAATTTTTATGCAAATTCGTCCAATAATCATTTAATTTGACCTTCGAATTTGCATTTTTTTCTATTCTTGGGCATAATGGGGTACAATTAGGCCTTGAAATTCCTCCGAAAATTACAGCTTGATTGCTCGATTTGCTTTCTCCACATTTCCAACCTTTATTTTATTTTTTGATTTTTATTTTGAAAAAAGAAATTGATTTTTGGGGAATAACCCAGAATTGGGTTATGACAGTTGCCCCCCTCTTTACAACGCTTATGGTAGAAGGTCTCGTAAGAGACTTTAGATAGTAAGCGTTGTAAAGAAGAAAAAAGGATGAGATGGTTGACTCATCATATTGAGAAATGATGAATCCTTTTGAGGGCTAGAAAGCGCACTCAAAGCAAAAACTAGAAGATTTTTCTTTTGAAAACTTAGAGATTTTGAAATGGTCGAATTGTCATGGGTGACCTACCCAGGTGAAAAACACAAAGATTTTTTTTCAAGTTGTGAAAAATACAGAGATTTTTCAAAGTGGTGAGAAATGCGAAAATTTCTCAAAATGGTGAAAAATGCAAAGATGTTTTCAAAGTGGTCTTGTTGTAATGGGTGACCTGCCCAGGCGAAAGGTTTTGAAAAATATAAAGATTTTCAAAGTGGTCTTATTGTAATGGGCGACTTGCCCAAGTGAAAAACACGAAGATTTTTTTGAAGTGGTGAGAAATGCAAGGATTTCTCAAAATGGTTTCATTGTTATGGGCAACCGGCCCAAATGGAAAATGAAAAGAGTTTTAAAAGAGGTCTGATTATAATAGGTGACCTACCCGGGCGAAAAAGGCAAAATGTCTGAAAGGGACGACATGATAGGACTCGATGGGGAACGAGGGCTGAAGAGCGCACTCGAAAGGAGGTAGGGTTAGAAAAACACACTACCTAAGAGGTGAGTGCTCCAAGGCGCACTCTAAAGGAGGTAAATAGGGCTAGAAAGCACACTACACAAGAGGTGAGGGCTCAAAGGAGCTCTTAAAAAGAGAGGCAGGGTTTGGAAAACACACTACCTAAGAGGTTAGGGCTCGAAGGCGCACTCTAAAGGAGGTAGGGTTGAAAAACACACTACCCGAGAGGTGAGGTCTCGCAGATGCACTCGAAAGGAGGTAAGGTTTGAAAACGCACTACCTAAAGTGGTGAGGGCTCAAAGGTGCACTCGAAAGGAGGTAAGGTTGGAAAACGCACTACCTAAAGTGGTGAGGGCTCAAAGGAGCATTCAAAAGGAGGTAGGGTTAGAAAACCCACTACCTAAAGTGGTCGAAGGCTCTAAAGCGCACTCAAAAGGAGGTATGGTTAGAAAACGCACTACCTAATATGGTTGATGGCCCTAAGGCGCACTTAAGAGGAGATAGGGTTGGAAAACGCACTACCTAAGGGGTTGATGGCTCTAAAGCGCACTTAAAAGGAGGCAGGGTTGGAAAACACACTACCTAAAGTGGTTGATGGCCCTAAGGCGCAACTTAAAAGGAGGTAGGGTTGGAAAACACACTACCTAAAATGGTTGAAGGCTCTAAGGCGCACTCAAAAGGGGATAGGGTTAGAAAGCCCACCACCTAAAGTGGTTGAAGGCTCTAAAGCGCACTCAAAAGAAGGTATGGTTAGAAAACACATTATCCAAGGGGTGAGGGCTCAAAGGAGCTCTCAAAAAGAGGCAGGGTTGGAAAACACACTACCTAAGATGGTTGATGGCCCTAAGGCGCAACTCAAAAGGAGGTATGGTTAGAAAACGCACTACCTAAGGTGGTTGATGGCCCTAAGGCGCACTTAAAAGGAGATAGGGTTGGAAAACACACTACCTAAAGTGGTTGAAGGCTCTGAGGCGCACTCAAGAAGGGATAGGGTTGGAAAACGCATTACCTAAGGGGTTAATGGCCCTAAGGCGCATTTAAAAGGGAGAGGTAGGGTTAGAAAACACACTACCTAAAAGGGTTGTTAGCTCGAAGGCGCGCTAAAAAAAAGGCAGGGTTGGAAAACGCACTACCTAAAGGGTTAAGGCTCGAAGGCGCACTAAAAAGGGAGGCAATGGTGAGACCCGATCTGTCGAAGATGAAAGAAATGCATCATGATCAATATGCATGTATACTTACTTGAGAAATATAGGTCCCCTTTTCTTCATGGAGTTCTCCTTTTCTCAAAAGTTTGAGTCTCTGATAGTAAGCTTTGATGGCTTTTGTCCCTCTTGCTTACCCGAGAAATATCTTGTGATCTTGACCACTTGGAAGGACTTGATGTCATCATTTCTTTGTTCTCCGCCCCTTTTATCTCAAGGGTTGCCAATTTTGCCTAATAGTTTCTCAGAAAGGGAATCATGGAGCCAGCTCTGCCAGATGTTTTTTATTGCCCCCTTGCTTGATCATGCCCCCAAGTATTCAATTCGGGTTTGGGGATGAGGCTATGTGAAGGAAGGTTTGACAAGGAGTTGTTTTCATGCAGAATTTTTGGAATTTCAAAGCTATTCCAAACACAGAAATCATTTTGACATTGATTCAAAGCAAACTCATTCTGAAGAAATTCAAGTGATTCCTATGGAGAGGTTTTCAGAAGTGATGAAAACTTTTTTGTTTTGATTTTGGTGAAAATGTGAAGAACATGAAGTGACATCTGGTTGGTCATAAAAAGTTTAAATTTTAATTTGAGGGTTATTGAGAACCATTGGTGAAAGTGTGAAGAACACGAAGTGACATCTGATTGGTCACAAAAGGTTTAAATTTCAATTTGTGGGTTATTGAGAACCGTTTTCAAAGCATTCATTTTATTTGCATGAATAATGATTTTATTCGCATGAGAAAGCATTGCCTACCGATCCAGATTGCTTGCCTTTGATCAGAAAGGGCTTGATTAGGCACGTAATGCAGGCTTGGGCTTTTGGCTATGAAGAAAAGGATATTTGTAGGCTCAAAAGGTGTTTAAGGGACTTTAAGACTAAGGATCACTAGTGCTTATATCCCAAACTCTTTTGTTCATACATTTCTGGACCTTGAAATTGATTTGTAAAATGGTCCATGGTGCCCCCCAGTATTGGGCTTGAGCTCTTTCTCTTTGTTTTTGTTTTCTTCATTTGATTTTGAGCATCATTACATTGGCCTTGTTTTTTTTTATGCTCAGAATTTTGGATCCTTTGGATCTTTTTTTATGCCCCCCAGCTTTGTATAGGCACCTTTGATGATTGAGAATTTTTTTTATGCCCCCTAGTATTGTTTGGGCACTTTCATCATTGAAGACTTTTTCATGCCCCCAAGAGTTATTTGGGCACTTTCAATCATTATGGATTTTTTTGCACTTGCCCCATAGTGTAGGGTGTGATCCTAGCCAAGGTTATTTTTCAAGAAAAATTTATTAGGCTCAAAAGGGACTGCAAATGATATATTTCAGCCTTGTGAAAGGATTATCAAAAATGGCCTTTCTTCATCTCAAATGCATCCATTTAGGATCGGTAAGCCTTGCTTTCATGCGAGTATGCAAAGTGATTTCTCATTATTCATGCAATCAAAACTCAGCTTTAGAGTCACTTCATGGTGTTTTTTTTTTGTTTTTTTTTCTAGGTGTATAGTTACCTCTCTAAGGAATCACCTGAATTTCCAGAACTTTGTTTGTTTCGGACAAACATCAACATGATTTCTGTTTTTTGTACTAAACTTTGAATTCCCAAAAATCCTTATGAAAACATGCATAGTTTTGGAAAAAATGGGAGAAAAAAAAGGGAAGACACCAAAGAATTCTTGGTGAAGTGGTTTTATGAGTAAAAGGTGTGCTTAGTGTGGTATTTGCAACGAAAATGAAGGCACATCATGAACACAAAAAAACACATGATCTTATTAACAAGAAAGACTCACTTAACAAAGAAAGTCTTGTGGCATTATGAGCCAAATTACCAACAAGACTAAAACGGGTTAAAACAAACATGATCAAGCAAAATGCAATAATTGGGTAGGCTCCGTCTTCCCATTCCATAACAGAACGTTGTCCTCTATCCTCAAAAGTGCACATTGCCTTCTTCACATCTTGCTCTTGCCATTGGTGCTTTGAGGTTTCTAAGGCATTCCGCCTCTAGTGCATTCACCGATCCACTACCTGAAGCATGATTGGGTAGAGGGTTCAAACTCATGTTTGGAGTTCCTTCAAGGGTGACCCATCCAGCTTTAATCAGATGCATAAGCCTCTTCTTAAATGCACTGCAGGTATGAATGCTATGTCCCACAGCATCAGCATGATATTCACAAGTAAGGTCGGGCTTGTACCAATTGGGGTAAGGTGGTTGTAAAGGTGCCAAGGGTTCAGGAGCTATACGCCCAATGCTCATTAGCTTTTGATACATCTCATTTAAGGGCAATGGTAATGGAGGTAATTGTTCTTGGGTTTTTTGGTGTTTGGTTTGAAACTCAGGTTTTCTGGTAGGAAATGAAGGGTTGAAATTGATGTTGGCGATTTGGGGTGAAGTATGGTGGTTTTGGAATGGGTTTTTCCTACCCATGTAACCACCTTTAACATAGTCGACCTCTTTCATTTTACCCTCAAAGCCTCTTTTCTCAGTGGGCACAGATATTCTACCACTTTTTACCCCTTGCTTAATGCGCTCAGCTACTGCCACAGTATCAGTAAATTGCTGGGCCGAACTACCCATCACATGCTCGTAGTATGGGTCCTTGAGTGTATTAGCGAACAGAGTGACCATCTCTTTATCTAGGAGCGGAGGATGTATTTGAGCAGCTAAGTCTCTCCATCTTTGAGCATATTCCCTTATGCTTTCCTTGTCCCTTTTCTCTAGATTGGACAGACTGGTTCTATCAGGAGCAATGTCCATATTGTACTTGTATTGCTTGACAAAAGCATCCACCAAGTCTTTCCATTTTTGGATCTTTGTGTTGTCCAATCTCATGTACCAACTTAATGCTGCCCCACTTAAGCTATCCTGGAAAAAGTGCATCAATAGTTTTTCATCATGTACTACTTCTGCCATTTTGTTGCAGTAGGATTTGAGATGAGTCATGGGGCATTGCTTTCCGGTATATTTAATGAATTCAGGAACACGAAACTTTTTTGGGACAACCACATTTGGGACTAGACACATTTCTGCTGCCCGTACTGGATCGTACAAGTCTACCCCTTCAATGGCTCTAATTCGGGCTTCCAACGCCGCCATTTTATCTTGACCAATGCCATTAGATGACTTGGTCTTATGGGACTCATTGGCAAATGGATCTATGACTACAGGGGCTGGTGCCGATGGCGTTGAGTGCACAAATGCTGGATTGTGTGGAGGTTCTTGACCATGTTCACTCATTGTTTCTTCGGGTTGAGCCATTGTTGGAGTCTGAACAGAAATAGTAGGTCGGTTGGAAGGACCTTCACCAGGGCATTTCTAAGTGTATGCTCGAGTAAGCTAGTGAGGCGAGCCACGCTTGCTTTCAGCGACTCTAACTCTTCTTGGAAATGGGCATCACGGTGAGCACGCTCTTCACCTTCCATGTTTCTTGCTTGGAGTCGGGTGTTGTAAACTCTTTAGGGACCTATATTTCAACCTGACGTATGTATGTATGTTATTTACAATGGATGGATGTATGTGTGTGGATGCAAATGTATGTACATGCATATTTGGTATGAATGGAAAAAACTCATGCAAAATGAATAACAAGAGAGTTCATGCTCTAAAGGAAGGTTTTAGGTCATTACATGATAGGTAGGCTTTCTACCTGGTCTTGAAAAGGTCTATGAACTGCCCAGTGACCACCTCACGTGAAGGCAGTGTAGGGGTTTACAAGGAATGGTTGGGGCACAATGTGACCGCCATTACCAAGTAAACACTCAGCTCATAGTTGGATGTTTCACGAATCTGAACCCCGACTGAAAGTCATGAGGCAGACCGCCACTCCCCACCTAACCTAGAATAGGGTTTATTCGCAAAATTAAAATGCATGCTAAAGCAGTAAAAATGCGAGCTAAAATTAAAGACCAATAAAAGAAAAACAATCAAACAATCAATGCTCAGTCCGACCAGACATGGCTTTCCCCAGTGGAGTCGCCATTCTGTAGCACGTCAAAATCCGTGCGGCGTCCGCTGGCGATCTTTTTATTATGTGTTTGTGTTTTGCTTGGTTCATTGGAGTCGCCACCTAGTATTATGGTCACTAGGAACCTATGGTCTGCGAGAGTCTGAGTAAGGGACTGGTTGTGGAAGGGGAAAACGTATCACCCCCAGTGCACCCTACCTAAGGTAAGCTGCATTGTTGTTTAATTGTTTTTTTTCTAAGTCAGGTTGGTCTTTTCTAAGGTTCAAGGCAGATCTCTCTACATGAGAGAGTTTCTACCTTATTGGGTTAAATCCTAACCGTTCTAAAGTCTGAATGACATTTATTTACACTTTGTATCTTTAATGCTTGAGGGTGTACTTTATCATGTAATTTTACACCTTTCAAATATTAAAGTCTACATCTGGATCCTAGAAAAAAAAGATTGGAAAAAGATTTTTGATATTTTGGCCGAACCCTATGGATAATCATAAACTAATTATAATATCCATTTTTTTGGATTTTTAAAACGTGAGAAAGATGCAATTTTTTTTGAAAAAAAACGTGCTTGGAAAATTTTTAGGACTTGGCCGTATGCGATAAAATATTTTTTTAAAAAAAATATTTTGAAAAAAACCGGGTATTTTAATACCGGACTTGTATCTTACAATGTAAGTATACAACCCAATATTAAGCGAACTTTGTGGAAAAATATTTGAGAAAACCACAAAATTTTTTAAATGATTTTTTTTTAATATTTTTGAAATTGTTATTTTAAAAAAAAAAACAGAAAAAAAAAAAACTAAAAGGCATGAAGAGTGAACAGTGACGGCATGAACAGTAGACATGAATTATCATTCACGTCTACTGTTCATGCGTGAAGAGTGACGGCGAAGAAGAAGAGGAAGGTGAGCGGACCACCTGGCGTGGCGGCGATGGCTGGCTGGAGGAGGAGGACCTGAAGCTGGTGGTGGAAACCGCGGTGGAGTTGGCTGGAGCGGCTGCAGCTGGAAGAGGAAGAAAAGAAGAAAATCTGCAGCAGGAAAAGGGAGGAAGGCTGGTTTTTTGGCTTACTTTGGACCTGAGTTTCTCCTCCCTCAAGCCATCAATTCTGACTCTATTTATAGGCAGTGGAAGAGGGCAATCTTGTCTACGTTGGGGAAAAATTTCAGCCCTTGATTCAGTTGGGAAGCGTCTCAACCGTTGGCTCAAAGTGTGCACCTCGAGCTGCCAAATTTGGCAATCCAAGGTTGCAGACTGCCCGAGGGTGCCACTTTGGGCCAATAAACGGAGCTGTTTCCAAGTTTGTTGACCCGACCGGACCACTCTACAAGATAAAGGGGTTTCAGGTGGACATGTTGGTGCATGCTTTGTCGGATTTGGGGAACAAACGAGGTAGAAAATGCGCCTGGAAGTCTGCCACTCGGGCAGCTTCACGGGGAAGATGATGAGCAGTAACCCGTGTTTTTTTTTTTTTTCAATTTAGTCTGTGTTCTTTCAAATTAGTTCAATGGAACCCCTAATTGACCTTAAACCTTTGATTTAATGCAATTTTGGCCCCAAATTTCAATCAATTCACTTGGTAAAAATTAAATTTGGTCTCTTAAAATTCCAATCTTCTTAATTAAGCCTAAATTAGGCTCCCAAACTTAATTTTTCACCAATTAAGCCCCAAATAAAATTAATTTGACCCACTTAAAGTATAATTAAGTCCTTGCACTTAATTAAATCCTTCAATTGGACCTAAATTAATTCTTAAACATAATTAAAATTTAATTTGGCCAATGATTAAATCAAATTGGCCCATTAAAAATTTAATTATGTCATTGGACTTAATTTTTTTGCAAATTCGTCCAATAATCATTTAATTTGACCTTTGAATTTGCATTTTTTTTCTATTCTTGGGCATAATAGGGTACAATTAGGCCTTGAAATTCCTCCGAAAATTGCAGCTTGATTGCTCGATTTGCTTTCTCCACATTTCCAACCTTTATTTTATTTTTTGATTTTTATTTTGAAAAAAGAAATTGATTTTTGGGGAATAACCCAGAATTGGGTTATGACAACCCCCCAGCCTGCTCCCCTGCCCGTTGATTTAGCCGACCCTGCCTCACCACCCCACACAGTCATACTATCACCACGTGCTTGTCTTTCCAATGATTATTGTGCAGGAACAGGTTCTGACTTGCAGGATTCAGTAGCGGCACAACCCAGCACCTCCCCGGCTTCACCTCCTAGTCTGCAACTTTGTGTTGATCTCTCCTCTTATCCTCTTCAGCACATTCCAGGTACAGGTGCTACTACTCCATGTCCAGCTGCTCCTAAACACCACCTGGTTCTTCGTCCGAGACAGCCCAAGACAGCGCTGATCACCACCACGGCAGCCACCTCTGCTGCTTCCTTCAGTCGGGTAACTTCTCCTCCCTCGCATGAGCCACTTATTTTTCCTGATGCTAACAGATATGAGGCGTGGCATAATGCTATGCGAGAGGAAATTCAGGCCTTACGCGCAAACAGAACATGGACTTTAGTGCCGTTTCATCCGTCCATGAATCTTGTTGGTAGCCGATGAGTCTATAAAATTAAACGCAGATCTGATGGTAGCATTGAGAGGTATAAGGCGCGCCTGGTTGCTAGGGGCTTCACTCAGCAAGAAGGTATTGATTACTCAGAAACTTTTAGTCCTGTTATCAAACAGGCAACAGTCCGCTTAGTGTTCTCCATTGCAGTTTCGAGTGGTTGGAAAATTCATCAGCTTGACATTCATAATGCATTTCTAAATGGAGTCCTTGATGAAGAGGTTTACATGAAACAACCTCCAGGTTTTGTTGATTCTGCACTCCCAGGTCATGTATGTCGATTGCATAAATCTCTATATGGGTTAAAACAGGCTCTGCGGGCTTGGTACACTCGTCTGAATGATTTTCTATTATCCATTGGTTTCCGTGCTTCTAAAGTGGATACCTCATTGTTTATCTTCTCGGTTGGTAGTGATATTTGTTATCTTTTGGTTTATGTTGATGATATTCTGCTTACGGGTAATAATGGAACTCTGCTACAACGACTCATTCAGCTACTGAGCTCAGAATTTAAACTTCGGGATTTGGGTGATGTTCATTATTTCTTGGGTATTGAAGTGCAGTCTACTGGTCTGGGACTTATGCTTTGTCAACATAAATATACACTTGATATCCTCACACGAGCTGGTATGTTATCCTGTAAACCAGTTGATACTCCTATTTCGGCATCCAAAGCCACCATTATGCCGGATCCATTGTTTTCTGATGCTACTCGTTTTCGGCAACTTGTTGGTGCTCTCCAATATCTTACTTTCACATGCCCGGATATTTGCTTTGCTGTTAACCGGGTCTGTCAATTAATGCATGCTCCTACAGAATCCCATTGGGCTGCCGTGAAACGCATCTTGCGTTATCTCCGTGGTACGGCATCACATGGTTTACATATTACTCGCAGCTCTTCCTTTGCTTTACACGGTTTTACAGATGCAGATTGGGCAGGTAGTATTGAGGATAGAAAGTCTACAGGTGGTTATCTTGTGTTCTTTGGTCAGACACCAATTTCATGGAAATCGAGTAAGCAACGCACTGTTGCTCGTTCTTCGACGGAAGCTGAGTACAAAGCCTTAGCCGATGGCACGGCTGAAGTTATCTGGCTTCAGTACTTGTTAACGGATCTTCAGATTCCGACTCCTTCTGCCCCTATTATCTGGTGTGACAACCTTGGTGCCACGTATTTGTCCGCAAACCCTATATTTCATGTTCGCACAAAACATATTGAGATTGATTATCATTTTGTCCGAGATAGAGTTGCGAAGAAAGAGATTCAGATTCGTTTTATTTCCTCTCAGGATCAACTTGCCGATGTCTTCACTAAGCCACTTCCTGCTGCTTCATTTACTGCTTTTAGGTTCAAGCTTCGGGTTGATCCTCCACCCTCAGCTAGAGGGGGCGTATTATAGAATGTAATTATGTAGGAAATATTGTAGTCATATTCTTATGTGGTAATCCCCACCTTTACTATTGTATATTGCCCTACTCATATATATAGAAAGGGTTGGCTAACCTATTAGGTTAAGCCTCCTAATTATTCTCAACTATACAAGATGGATGGAGTTGATGTCCATACATAGATAGTTCTCCATGAAGAATTTCTGTTTATATACGCTATACCTGGCAAAGATAATAGCCCAAATGCAAAGGAGACTCCAGCAATAGTTCCCATTTGGCCACGCCATTTGCTTCCTACCTTTTCAGGGGCTAACACAAGAGCAGTTGCTCCAATTGCTGCACGGCCAAATTCACTTAAGAATCTGAAGGCAGAATAGATCCATACATTAGTGGAGAAAATGGTCATGAGAGAAGCTATGGACATTGTTAGACAAGAAAGTGTTGGCAAGTTCTTTCTGCCAAGAGAAGTGTCAGCGAGTGTGCCTAGAACGAAACCTCCAAGCAAGCAACCGAGAAAGAAAGACGAAGCTGGCAGGCCTTTTATGAAGGAGCTTGCGCATTCAAGATCCCAGTCCGATATGATTGTCTTGTAAGTGTGTCCATTCCAGGCCCATGAAGACTTGGAAAGGTCACATATGTTAGCACATGAGTTGCAAATGCCATTGTTGATGCAGTGCCACGCTGGTTCCGAGTCTGCGTAGACACTAATGAATGTCTGCTGAGCATCAAAGAACCTTGATAACAATACAAGGGTGGATTGAACTAAATTGGGTCCATCCAAAATCTCCTATTACCCTTTCAACAACCGAATCAAGAGACGCCTGAGGTTCATCGACATCCGAAGTTTCTGGCTCCGCCAGAAGGAATGGAGGCAACAGAGGGCTGGAATCTGCCATGCTGTGATCCTGGTTGTGATATCAACTAGCAAGTGTACAAGTAGAACTGAAAATGAAGGGGTGTGGATACATGGCGGAGACATTTTGGTTCACTTAAAAGCCTAAGAATGGGACCAAATGCCTTGGATTTGGAACCCCACTAAAAGATTTAGTTCTCCCACAGAGGCTTTAGACTTTCGTTTCAGAAAATTTTGCAGGAATCCACTTTGGAATAATTAATACCCAAACTTTAAGTGCAGGAATCCACTTTGGAATAATTAAAAACACAAACAATGACAGTAAAGCATGAAACATGTGTTCAGAAAAGAATGCCATTGTTTTAGCTCCTTCCACTTTCCCATTTCCCATCTGCTAGCTTTTGAATTTTTCTCCCCCCTTTTCTGTGCTCACCGTAGCTTAGTATTTATAGGAGAAGTTTTGCTAGGTCTTCAAACTGGTCCCTCAACTTTTCTTTTTCTTTTTGTTCTTTTTTTTTTATATAAATTTTGATTTTTTGATTTTTTTTATATTTTTAAAAGCAGAGAATATCAATGTCGACTCCACAACAAAAATAAGTGATCATAAAATTTAAAATATATCAAAATGTATTTTTTTTGTCTTTCGTTGTTTTTACACTAGTTTTTATTTTTCTAAAAATTTATTAAAAATATAGATCAAAAATTGATTAGCAAAAATTAGAAGCTGAGAATTCATTACAATTTAATTCCCTTCCCGAAACATTACACATTCTGTTGAATAAGAACTATAATAGTTTCTACATCATCGCTTGCAATAGTTAATTCTTCTCGGGTGGGTGCATTGCATAGTACGTCTGAGTGGCGGTAAGAGCCAAACCAACAGCGGCGGCAGCAAATGCAATAAAGGCCCAAGGACTCTGAAAATAAGTTTGTTGCCACTGAGCTACCCATCTCTTCACGATGCTCTCACAATCCTCATTTATCTCTCTTTTAACATCATTATAAACACTAGTATCAGGTTCAAGAAAACTGCCCATCTGGTTGAAGAGATCCGCAACCTGCTGGTCAGCTCCATGGAAACTAATAATTATGCCCTTTGATCGCAACTCTTTCACGTCATCAGCATCGTCAATCAGTGAATCCATGAAACATATGTAAGAAGTGACCCAAAGTGGTTTGAGTGCAGCAGATGTTTCGAAGGCCACTAAGTTTAAGAGCATGGACCTTGTTGACTCATCTATGGTAATTGAAGGAAGGTTCAATGTTCCATAGAAAGATGATGACTTGAACTTGAAATCCGTCAAAGCACTAGTCTGACTAGACATGAAATGAATTCCCACCTTCTTAAGTTCCTTGGCAGAATAATACAGGTAATGGCCACGCCTTTCTTGACCATCAACTAGCTTGGACTTTGTCGGAATGAATTTCTTAAGACGTGTGGCCAAATAAGACAAGCAATGGCCGCATCTTCGTGAAGACGACTTGCCTATGAAAAGAAAATATAGAAGTTGAAGAAGATGGGCAGGTTCTTCATTAGGCTTCCATTGCGAATCATATCCTGAGGCTCGCCTCCCCTTTCTTAGTAGTAACCACAAAAGCCATGCTGGTATCAGGAGACATAATTCCATCACGGCAAATGTTGGCACCAAGCTCAAGAAAACCAGGCCATGATTATAACCGCTAAAAGTGCGTGATAAAACAAATGGAAGAGCAATTGGAACAAACATTAACAGGAGACAAACGGTAGACCAAAGTAATTTTCGAGTCCGCAATGGTTGATCTTTCGGGTTGAGAATATGGAAAAAAAGAAAATCATTCACATGTTTCATTCCATGATTAGTTCCATCTTTTTCGTACCTCAGACTCGTCAGTGATTTCAGGACTAGAAAAGGAATCTGGTTCTCCAGTAATAACAAATCCCGCTTCACACCAGCAACTTGCCGATCAGTCATCTCTAAATTTTCATAAGTATGTGTCACACAATGGATGAATTGGAGAATAAAGCATCCATCAAGAAACATCATCCGGGTGAATTGCTCGTCATCATAGCCTTTCATGTCGATCTCGTTGTAAAATTCTCTTGCGCTTTGGATAGCCTCTTCTACTTCACTGTATATGAGTTCTATGTTTTTTCCACTATCTAAGATGAATTGGCGAGCCATCGAAACCTTTAGAATTTCCGCTTCTCTGAGATTGTTATGATGACCCGCAGAGTGATAAGGCCCAATTGAAACCATCAAAGGACTGTAGCATTCCTTGTTTTCATTTCTAAGTTTGTCTGAAACTTTCGGAATCTTTGGCCTGAGTGGCTGATTGTTTTTAGTGTCTTCGACCTCTCTCATTATGAAACTAAACCACGAAGAACGCTCATTCTTTTCCATTGAGTAATTTCCTAGTGTTTCATCCATCTTCAGCTCTTGAGGTTGGTTGTTATGAATCCCTTCCTCTTTGTTGATCAATGGATCAACCCTTATTTCACTTAGATGTGTTTCAGACATTGTGACACAGACTACTAAGCACCAGCTATGATCATCCGCTGTTGGAGGCTTGATCAAAGATACTAATATCTGAGAGACAACATTAAAAACATTATCAAATATCAGAGCAAAATATCCACAGAACACATAAATATGCAAATAAGTAGCTATGCTAGAGTAGTTTTGAACTTACAAATGACCGGATTTGGTACAAGAAAAGGCCTCTTCTTTCAAGGCGGAGTTATTCTCCTCCGTTGTCTTGCAAAATCAGCACCTTTTACTTCTTGTATCTTCAAAAAAATATATCTCTCAGTTGTTTCTATATATTGCATCCAGCAATTCCTGTACTTACATTTATCATCCAGTCATACATACATACATACAGATATACATGTATATCATATAAATAAGTATATATATAGGATACTAACGCATCAACACACAACTAGAACATTACAACATAAAATCATATACCAGCATGTGAAATCATAGAAAATATCAACATAGATTTTGTGGAAAATATGCATGGAGACTGCAAAGACTAATTTGAAGAACAACAAAGAAAAATATCAAAATCACATAGGAATATGTGCCATCACAGAGAATATCATATACCAACATGTGGCATCATAGAAAAAATACATTATTCTCTTCGATTGCCATGAGAGACAGATTAATAAGATAAATCAACTAATTATATAAATCATTAAATAATTAATTACGTAGGTGATTGTTTGATTCACTACATATTGAGTTAAAGATATAATGAATCAAGTAATTACGTAATGATGTTGATACCTACTTGTTGTGTTCCAGATAATTGACAAGTATGCTAACATCTATCAATACAGGAAACGAAGTTGTATTCATACGAACATTACAACAAATATTATATTAACAAAACCCTCAATGCCCAGGGATGGTGACGAGTCAAAGAAATATAGTTGCTTAGTTGATCCTCAGTTTAGTAAAATAAAATTTTATTTTATTAGTTTAAAATAATTAAAATTTTGAAGAATAAATTTTAAGATTACTAAAATTAACTACTCTATAGACCCAATCTGCCATCAATTTTACTTCAATCTTCCATCAATAAATCTCGTGGGACTTAAAAAATGCCACCACATATAAATTAACCTCAAGTAAAAAAAAATCAAGCTTATATAACAAGCACATAATTAAATATAAGTAAAATATTTCAAATGCAAACTTAATATAAACATTGTTAACAAGTAAATTAAACGCATGATAAGTTAAGATCCAAATTTATTTACCAAACACATAATTAAACATAAAACTAAAATATTCCCAACACAACTTGATAAAAACATTCCAAACAACTAACTTAAACATTAATAATTAAAATAATATTATTCTAAGCTCCTAAGAGATTTATAACTTTCTATTTTTGTCAATCCCATATTATATTTTTTTTTCCTAAAATACACCTGATTGAAGCCCATCCATGCATGCGGAATGGAGAGAGACTGGGAAGTGGAGAGAGAGTAAAGAAAGGAATTTGACATACCTTGAAGATCTCTCCTGTGAACGGCAGAAGCAGCAGCAGCAGCAACAATGGATAAGAGAATGAAAAGTTAGGGTTAAGAGATAAATACGTGTATATATAGATAGGATATTATTTGTATTAGCAAGAAGACTTGGTGTATTTTTGTCCACAAATATCCTTTCATGTGGAAAAAGATGAAGACGTACTTTTTGGACATCAAGGATGACTTGGTAGATCAAGTTATGAGTTGATTGTTCTAACAAATCAACAAGTAATCTGATTAAACCCGAATGAAGACTCCGTCAAGTCAATGCGATGATCCAGATCCTTGATCAGGTTAGATTCTATACTGGGTTTAATTATGGAGCTCATTTGTAGACTTTTGTTTGGAACCATGCTATACGGCTTCTTCCAAGAAATTGCTCATCATCCATGACGTTAACCCTATCATCCTAGCCTGCCTCAATTATCGACCACACCAGCGAAATTGGACCAAGCTCTTCTATCAAAATATACATTTCAGCCACATTAGTTTCTTAGCATTCAGTATATTTTCGAATCATTTTTCATTCTCCATGTAAAGTTTTTTCTCGGTAAATTTATGATACCCTGTATTTTTGTTTTCTTTATAACATTTTAAAGAAAATAAAAGTATTGTACCAGTTTTTTAAAAAAATATTTTTCACTCTAAAATAATATTTTTTATTTAAAAAAAATTATTTTTAATATTAATACATCAAATCAATAATAAATTTACTAAAAAAAAATATTTGAATACACAAAAAACCTGATGGAGTCATCGCTGCTTGGTGCAACACAATTCCTGAAGTCAATGACTTTGTAGACTCTGTCCTCAATCCATTTTACTCCATTGATTCTCATCCCTACTGGGAACCGCAGCTTAAATTGATCGACGACAAGTATATGAGCATTGATTTTCCCTTTGAGCCAGTTGAAGGAGCTGATCATACAGGACCATTCAAGTTTGTAGCAGAGAAACTGATGGATTTAGATGAGTATTTTACGTACCTAAGGTCATGGTCTGCGTATCAAACGGCCAAGACAAAGGGTGGGGAGCTACTGAAGGATGATATGATCGAGAGTTTCAAGCGTGCTTGGAATGAAGATGGGCCCGACCAAAAAGTTGTCAAGTTTCCGGTCTACCTGAGGATTGGCAAGGTGGGAAATGCATGAGATTGTAAATCAAATGGTTCACTAACTAGATAAATGGAAATTAAAGTCAGACTGAAAGTTAAACTAAAGTCAGTTTATGGTCTCAACAACATTATACAGGCCGAAGACATTGCTATTTCTTGCATAAATGAACCCAATCATGACAGGACTTTGGACCTCATAAAAAGATAGGCTTTCCTCATTAGGACGATATTGGAGCTGCTCTGTCAAAGTCGTAACAAGTTGAGCATTAATTCCCCTCCGAATAAACAGACCGAAAGAGTTTCAGGTTCCTATTTAACATGTGATGTCCACGAAATTAGATTGAACCGAATCAAATTTGAGCATTAATTCCCCTCCGAGTACTGAAAGATGTACTAGTACACAATACAAGATGGATGGAGTTGATGTCCATACATAGATAGTTCTCCATGAAGAATTTCTGTTTATATACGCTATACCTGGCAAAGATAATAGCCCAAATGCAAAGGAGACTCCAGCAATAGTTCCCATTTGGCCACGCCATTTGCTTCCTACCTTTTCAGTGGCTAACACAAGAGCAGTTGCTCCAATTGCTGCACGGCCAAATCCACTTAAGAATCTGAAGGCAGAATAGATCCATAAATTAGTGGAGAAAATGGTCATGAGAGAAGCTATGGACATTGTTAGACAAGAAAGTGTTGGCAAGTTCTTTCTGCCAAGAGAAGTGTCAGCGAGTGTGCCTAGAACGCAACCACCAAGCAAGCAACCGAGAAAGAAAGACGACGCTGGCAGGCCTTTTATGAAGGAGCTTGCGCATTCAAGATCCCAATCCGATATGATTGTCTTGTAAGTGTGTCCATTCCAGGCCCATGAAGACTTGGAAAGGTCACATATGTTAGCACTTGAGTTGCAAATGCCATTTGAGTTGCAAATGCCATTGTTGATGCAGTGCCACGCTGGTTCCGAGTCTGCGTAGACACTAGCTAATGAATGTCTGCTGAGCATCAAAGAACCTTGATAGCAACACAAGGGTGGATTGAACTAATTGGGTCCATCCAAAATCTCCTATTACCCTTTCAACAACCGAATCAAGAGACGCCTGAGGTTCATCGACATCCGAAGTTTCTGGCTCCGCCAGAAGGAATGGAGGCAACAGAGGGCCGGGATCTGCCATGCTGTGATCCTGGCTGTGCTATCAACTAGCAAGTGTACTGTAGAACTGAAAATGAAGGGGTGTCGATACATGGCGGAGACATTTTGGTTCACTTAAAAGCCTAAGAATGGGACCAAATGCCTTGGATTTGGAACCCCACTAAAAGATTTAGTTCTCCCACAGAGGCTTTAGACTTTCGTTTCAGAAAATTTTGCAGGAATCCACTTTGGAATAATTAATACCCAAACTTTAAGTGCAGGAATCCACTTTGGAATAATTAAAAACACAAACAATGACAATCAAGCATGAAGCATGTGTTCAGAAAAGAATGCCATTGTTTTAGCTCCTTCCACTTTCCCAATTCCCATCTGCTAGCTTTTGAAATTTTTTTACCTTTCCTTCGAATAAAGAATGATTAGAGACTGTTGAATCAGTTCATATGTTCAACACCCTTCACAGGCAGGAGATAGAGTTTGGAGTAGGGTAGGGATTATTCTTTCATAATATTTTTTTTGTTTAGAAATAAATTAAAATAATATTTTTTTATTTTTAATATTTATATATTAAAATAATTCAAAAATATAAAATACAAATAAATTTAAATAAAATAAAACTAAATTTTAACCCACCTTTATTTAAGCCCCGTTCCCAAACGAGAAAGTGTCTTCATACTGCCAGTAATAAAAACTCTAATTTAGCTTTATAAATAGTGAAATAATCTTCACGATTTATAGGAGCTTTCTTGAATAAAACCTTATAAATACTCGGACACATCATAAATCTTCAATTCTTAAACACAAATTCATTTAAGCAGCTGTCCCTTGTTTTTTCTGAAGATTTCTAGGAGATATTTGAAAGAAGGATAATGATTGTTTTTTAAAGTATTTTTTTTAATGTTTTAAAATAATAGTTTTTTTTAATTTTTATAAGTAGGATAATAATTATTTTTTAAAATATTTTTTTAAAATATATTAAAATAATAATTTTTTAAAAATTTTTAAATAGGATAATGACCCGTGATATGGTTTAATAACTTTGCTATCAACCCTAAATAATTGTGTAATATAATATTTAAAAAAAAAAAAACCACTGTCTTTCCATCCTTTTACCTAAAATTGAAATATAGAATAAAAATCACATCCATACAAAAGTCAATTACTTAATCCTTAATCTTTGCTAACGAATATCTCTTCTTCTCCACCCTCTCCATCTCTAACAAGCCTTGGCCTACAAAACTACATACATAAACCAAACTAAACCCAGCACGAACCTGTAAATATAAAACAACCCTTTAGTAAACGGACCACAACCCCTCCAAAACAACATTTAATGGATGTGAAGATCAGAGAGGTCTTCGAGTCCGTCGGTTCCTTCTTCACCGGCGATGATCATATCCCATGGTGCGACCGTGACATCATTAATGTAAGTATATTTGTGGGTTCTTGAGAATTTTGTTGTTGATCATATGGGGTTTGGTAATTTAGCAAAAGTCGTTGCCTTTTTTAGATATTTAGACTCGGATTTCTTGTTTTACACATGTTAGAATGCTTAACCATGTTGTGGTTTAGAAAATTTTGATATTCGTGATGCTGGAGTTGATTGTTATGACAGAAAGATTAAAACTCGTGATTTTTTTTAAAAAAAAAATTCTTTTGGTCCATGCAAGCATTAAATTTGTCTTATCCATAGTATTGAAATTTACATGTTGAAAATTATATACTTTTTTTTTATCCCATTGCGTAGTATGTTAAAGTTTTATTTAGTCTAAATTTGTGTTGAAAATTCATTTCAAAGCCCCCTAACTAAAAATTACACTCAAGAAAACATCAGTAAAAAGCGACCCTGAACAGATTGATTTAGCACACAATGCCCTTAATTTGCTCTCATAGCATTAGCCTAAATGAAATCATCTTATGTCTTACAAGCTGACAGAATTCATTACAATTTAATTCCCTTCCTGAAACATTACACATTCTGTTGAATAAGAACCATATATAGTTTCTACATCATCGCAACAGCATTAGCGTGTTGAATTATTCTTGGGTGGGTGCATTGTATAGTACGTCTGAGTGGCGGTAAGAACCAAACCAACAGCGGCGGCAGCAACTGCAATGAAGGCCCAGGGACTCTGAAAATAAGTTTGCTGCCACTGAGCTACCCATTTCTTCACGGTGCTCTCACACTGCTCATTTATCTCTCTTTTAACATCATTATAGACACTAATATCAGGCTCAAGAAAACAGCCCATATGGTTGAAGAGATCCGCAACCTGCTGGTCAGGTCCATGGAAATTAATAATTATGCCCTTTGATCGTAGCTCTTTCACGTCATCAGCATCGTCAATCAGCGAATCCATGAAACATATGTAAGAAGTGACCCAAAGTGGATTGAGTGCAGCAGATGTTTCAAAGGCCACTAAGTTCAAGAGCATGGACCTTGTTGACTCATCTATGGTAATTGAAGGAAGCTTCAATGTTCCATAGAGAGATGATGACTTGAACTTGACATCCGTCAAAGCACTAGTCTGACTAGACGTGAAATGGATTCCCACCTTCTCAAGTTCCTTGGCAGAAAAAATACAGGTAATGGCCACACCTTCCTCGAGCAACTGGCTTGCACTTTGTAGGAATGAATTTCTTAAGACAAGTGGCCAAATAAGACAAGCAATGGCAGCATCTTCGTGAAGACGACTTGCCTATGAAAAGAAAATATAGAAGTTGAAGAAGATGGGCAGGTTCTTCATCAGGCTGCCATTGCGAATCATATCCTGAGGCTCGCCTCCTCTTTCTTAGTAGTAACCACAAAAGACAAGCTGGTATCAGGACACATAATTCCATCACGGCAAATGTTGGCACCAAGCTCAAGAAAACCAGGCCATGATTATAACCGATAGAAGTGCGTGATAAAACAAATGGAAGAGCAATTGGAAGAAACAATAACAGGAGACTAACGGTAGACCAAAGTAATTTTCGAGTCCGCAATGGTTGATCTTTCGGGTTGAGAATATGGAAAAAAAGAAAATCATTCACATGTTTCATTCCATGATTAGTTCCATCTTTTTCGTACCTCAGACTCGTCAGTGATTTCAGGACTGGAAAAGGAATCTGGTTCTCCAGTAATAACAAATCCCGCTTCACACCAGCAACTTGCAGATCAGTCATCTCTAAATTTTCATAATTATGTGTCACACAATGGATGAATTGGAGAATAAAGCATCCATCAAGAAACATCATCCGGGTGAATTGCTCGTCATCATAGCCTTTCATGTCGATCTCGTTGTAAAATTCTCTTGCGCTTTGGATAGCTTTTTCTACTTCTCTGTAGACGAGTTCTATCTTTTTTCCACTATCTAGGATGAATTGGCGAGCCATCGAAACCTTTAGGATCTCATTTTCTCCGAGATTGTTTTGACGACCCGAAGAGTGGTAAGGCCCAATTGAGACCATCGAAGGACTGTAGCATTCCTTGTTTTCATTTCTAAGCTTGTCTGCAACTTTCGGAATCTTTAGCCCAAGTGGCTGGTTGTTCTTAGTGTCTTTGTCCTCTCTTTCCATTATGGAACTAAACCACGAAGAACGCTCATCCTTTTTCAGTGGGTAATTTCCTAGTGTTTCATCCATCTTCAGCTCTTGAGGTTGGTTGTTATGAATCCCTTCCTCTTTGTTGATCAATGGATCAACCCTTATTTCACTTAGATGTGTTTCAGACATTGTTGACACAGACTACTAAGCACCAGCTACGATCATCCGTTGTTGGGGGCGTGATCAAAGATACTGGTAGCTGAGAGAAAACATTAAAAACAGTACCAAATATCAGAACAAAATATCCACAAAACACATAAATATGCAATTAAGTAGCTGTGCTAGAGTAGTTTTGAACTTACAAAAGACCGGATTTGGTACAAGAAAAGGCCTCTTCTTTCAAGGTGGCTCCTTATTCTCCTCCGTTGTCTTTCAAAATCAGCACCTTTTGCTTCTTGTATCTAAAAAGATTATTTCTTAGTTGTTTCTATATATTGCATTCAGCAATTCCTATACTTACATTCATCATCCATCCATACATATATATATATATATATATATAGGATACTAACGCATCAACACTCTTCTAGAACATTACAACAAAAAATCATATACCAGCATGTGAAATCATTGAGAAACTCTCGACTTAGATTTTGTGGACAATAAAAAAAAGAGGATTTTGTGGACAATAACAAAAGAGAAAGGGATATATGCATAGAAACCAAGTTGTCAATTTCGTTTCGATAGGTGTTTTGTTTTTTCAATTGGAATGGAATGTTTCAGTTTCAGAGTGTTTCGGCGTGTCGTTTCAGGGTTGTATTGTTCATATATATATATATACAAACATAATTCAAATTCAAGATAAATTAATTATAAATTATGCATTATAAACACAATGCCAAACAAATATAATTTTAAAATTTAAAATATTTCTAAATAGTCAAGATTAAATAGATCTTTAACTTAAAGTAATTCAACTTAAATAAAATATCAAAATATTATGAAAGTAAAATGTTTTAACAAAAATATTTTAAATATAAAGTTAGGTCAATGTTATCAAGGCTAATAAAATCTAAAGTATCCATTGTTTTACTTAAATTTTTACAAAGTATAAACATGAAAAAAAAAAACATGAATATAAACCATATATATTAGTGATAAATCTAATTTTAAAAAATTAATATCATTGTTAAAGAAAATAGTAATAATAATTTTTAATATTATTATTAATATCATTTTTATTAACTTGAACAGACTGTGTCAACACAATCTAGTGTTGATCTAGTGACTATTAATTGCTCAAGCCATGCATTGGTTTGATCTCCATGCATTTTACCAACAAGTAAAATGGATACTCAAAAAACCTAATGGAGAGTCATCGCTGCTTGGTGCTACACAGTTCTTGAAGTCAATGACTCTGTAGACTCTGTCCTCAATCCATTTTACTCCATTGATTCTCATCCCTACTGGGAACCGCAGCTTAAATTGATCGACGACAAGTATATGAGCATTGATTTTCCCTTTGAGCCAGTTGAAGGAGCTGATCATACAGGACCATTCAAGTTCGTAGCAGAGAAACTGATGGATTTAGATGAGTATTTTACGTACCTAAGGTCATGGTCTGCGTATCAAACGGCCAAGACAAAGGGTGTGGAGCTACTGAGGGATGATATGACTGAGAGTTTCAAGCGTGTTTGGAATGAAGATGGGCCCGACCAAAAAGATTTCAAGTTTCCGGTCTACCTGAGGATTGGCAAGGTGGGAAATATCAAGGAAAATCACACTGCCACCTCATGTAAGCTATTATTGCAGGATTCATGACATCATCAAGAAAGATTACACTGCCAACTCACATGAATTATTATTGCATGCTCAACTCATGCAACGGCAGAATTCAGCAAATTATTATTGCATGATCAACTCATGCAATGGCAGGATTCATGACAGTATAAATCAATAATCACTGCAAGCTACAATCAAGGATTAGTCAATGTAAAGCTAGGATCGGTTTCTTATATTCTTACTGTTACTATAGCTAGAATCAGGGATCAGCTAGAATCAGGGATTCGGTTTATATTCTTTCCTTTATAAGCCTTCCATACTTAGCACTCTGTATCTTGTATATATATTACGTTCTGCATTTTGAATAATTAAGCAAAATTCAAAATTTTATCTTTCTCTTTATGGTACCAGAGCATTTCAATCTCTAACGAGTATCCTTCCTAAACCTTCACCATGTCTTCTTCCGCATCCATCAATTCAGTCCCTAACCAAATCATCACTATCAATTTTGCTACTACCATCAATGAAAAACTTACAGCCTCCACCTTTCCACAATGGAGAGCACAGTTTGAAGCCTTACTTATTGGCTATGATCTCATGAATTTTGTTATTGGTGATCTCCAGTGTCCTGCAATTGATTCGACAAGATAAATTGATTCTTCATGCACTGCTAGCCTCAACATCCACCACTATCACACCTCTGCTTGCTTCATGCAAAACCTCCCATAAAGCTTGGAACAAACTAACACATTTGTATGCAGGAAAATCACGTACCCGTGCGATGCAGTTGAAGGAGGATCTCACCCTCAATCATCGTGGCAGTAGAACTGTCACTGAATTTCTCCAAACGATTAAACTTACAACTGATGAACTTGCCAGGATTGATCATCCTGTTACTGATGATGATCTGACTCTTTATGTTTTAAATGGACTAGGTCTAGACTTTAGGGAAATTGTTGCACCAATACAAGCCAGAGAACATCCCATTCGATTTGAGGAGCTACATGATATGTTAATTGGCCATGAAAGTTATCTTCGTCGGTTGGAACAACAAACCATGCAGCCACTAGTTTCAACAGCAAATTTTACTCAACGAAGGCATTTCCCTGCTGGAAATAATGGACAGCGCTTTTACTCCAAAAGTTGTGACAGCACCAAACAAAGCACATACAATTCAGGTTTTCGCAAATATAAACCTAAGTGTCAGCTATGTGATCAGTTGGGTCACACAGCTAAAACATGTTCCAAAAGTAATTCATCTGATTTTTCTGCAAATTGTGATGCATCCTCTAAAAGCAAGGATTTGAAATGGCTAGTGGATTCAGTAGCCTCTTATAATATGACGACCAATCTTTCAAATCTATCTATTCATTCTGAATATGATGGTACAAATGAAGTAGTGATTGTTGATGGATCAGGTTTGCAAGTATCTCATACTGGGTCATTATCGTTCATCTCCCCCACCCGTATTTTTCATTTGAAAGACACTCTATGTGTTCCTGAAATTAAAAAAAAAAAATTATGTTCATCACTTTACTAAACAAAATAATGTCTATCTTGAGTTTCATCCCTCTTATTTTCTTGTGAAGGATCGGATCACGGGGGCGACACTACTAAAAAGTGCATGTGAGGATGGTGTGTATTCTTTGCCGAAAACAATGACTATGGCTTCCAAACCTGCTATTGCTTATGTTCATGAACGCACAACAACAGATGGATGGCACAAACGACTTGGTCATCCATCTTCCAAAATTGCTCAACATCTTATCCGCACTTTTTCCTTACCTGTCAGAAAAACAAAAGAAAATTCATCTCTTTGTGTCTCATGTTCTCACAATAAAGCCCACCGACAAACATTTCAATCTCATGGTTTTGTTAGTACAGCACCCCTCGAATACATTTATATTGATGTTTGGGGTCCGGCTCATGACACTAGTATTGATGGTTCAAAATACTACATTATTTTTGTTGACCACTATACTAAATATATATGGCTTTATCCTATGTCCCATAAATCATGTGTTCACAGTATCTTTCCTCAATTTTGAAATCTTATGGAAAACAGGTTCAACACCAAAATCAAAAGTCTATATTCTGACAATGGAGGTGAATACATTGCTCTTAAAAATTATTTATCTCTTCATGGCATTGGTCATTATACCACTACTCCCCACACTCCACAACAAAATGGAATATCTGAAAGACGACATCGACACCTTGTTGAAACAGGTCTCACTCTTCTCACCGATGCCCAAATGCCTCATTCCTACTTGCCTTATGCATTTCAAGCAGCAACATACTTGATCAATCGTATGCAACCTCCACTCTAAGTAACAAAACACCCTTTGAATTGCTTTTCCATCAAAATCCCAACTACATGAAACTAAAGCAATTTGGGTGTCTCTGTTATCCCTTGACCAGACCCTACAATACACATAAACTTCAAACAAAAGTCGTGTCATATGTTTTCGTGGGTTACTCTTTAACCCAAAATGCTTATTTGTGTTTAGATCTTCTTAGCAGAAAAGTATATCACTCTAGACATGTGCTCTTTGATGAGACTGTCTTTCCCATGGCTCAAACTGATACTTGTTCTTCTGCAAAATCCCAACCTGCAACCAATGCTCTCGGTTCTTCTCACCCGATTGCCATAAGTCTGCCATTGTTATATCCTGCACGACCACCAGAATCAATTGCTTCTGCACTGGGTACCACTACTCCTTCATCACCTTTGGTAGCTTCACCTCCAATGTCAGTTCCCTCACAGGTATGTTCTCCTGCTCAAACTGAACCTTCCTCTGAAAATTTAATTGTTAGTCATGCTCTTGTGGTGCTTCCTACTGATGAACCTCGTCCCCATCGTATGATTACTCAATCTATGAACAGCATCTATAAGCCTAAAAGCTTGTTCATGGTTACCAAACATCCATTACCTCCATCTGTGGAACCTACATCGGTGACTCAGGCCTTAATTGATCCTCAGTGGCGTGCTGCAATGTCCTCATAGCTTACAGCTCTTATGCTCCATGATACATGGCATCTGGTACCACCTCCCAAAGGCTACAACATTATTAGTTGCAAGTGGGTGTTTCGGGTTAAAAGGCTTGCTGACGGCTCAATTGACAGATTTAAAGCCAGACTAATGGCCAAAGGTTTCAATCAAAGACCCGGTTTGGATTATACTCAAACTTTTAGTCCTGTAGTAAAACCAGTTACTATTCGCACTATTTTATCAGTTGTTGTGATGCATGGATGGCCTCTTCATTAGTTAGACGTAAACAATGCATTTCTCCATGGCCATCTCACAGAAGAAGTATACATGTCGCAGCCTCCTGGATTTCGAGACCAATCTTCACCAGATTCTGTTTGTTGTCTTAAGAAGGCAATCTATGGCCTTAAACAAGCACCACGTGCTTGGTATACTGCTCTTAAACAAGCTATTCTGGAATTTGGTTTTGTCAATACCAAGTCTGATTCTTCATTATTTGTCTATAATGTTGCATCCACTACTGCTTACTTTCTGGTGTATGTTGACGATTTAATTATCACCAGCAACAACTCTCATTTTGCTGCAAGTGTTATACAACAGCTCGGCAGGAAATTCTCTCTTAAAGACTTGGGACCCTTGCATTTCTTCCTTGGTATTGAAGTTATTCCCATGCAAAATGGGTTGTTCCTCACTCAGCATAAATACATCAGGGATCTTCTTGCCAGAACTTGCAAGGATGGAGCAAAAGATGTCACCACTCCACTGTCAACTTCGGTCTCTCTGAAATTAAATGATGGCTCAGCTGCTGTCAATCCTACTGAATATCGCAAGGTAATTAGAGCATTGCAATATCTTTCACTCACTCAACCTGACATCAGCTTTGCAGTAAACAAATTGTCACAGTTCATGCACTGCCCTTCTACAATTCACTAGACTGCCACCAAACGGTTGTTGCGTTATCTGAAGAATACAATTTTCCATGGCATCTCAATTTAGAAAAATGTTAATCCTCTGCTTACATGTTACTCAGACGCGGATTGGGCTGGCAATTTGGATAATCACGGCTCTACTTCAGCTTATCTCATTATGCTCGATTCAAATCTCCTCTCTTGGAGTTCCAGAAAACAGCGTGCAATTGCACGATCATCTACAGAGGCTGAATATCATGCGCTTGCCACCGCTGCTTCTGAGTCTATATGGATTCTGTCACTCTTTGCTGAAATCAAGCTTTCTCTTCCTCAGTCTCCACTACTCTTGTGTGACAATCTTGGTGCAACCAATCTCAGCTTCAATCCTGTTCAGCACTCACGCGTGAAGCACATCCAAATTGACTTACACTTTGTTCAGGACCTCATTCAGAAAAACTCTCTTAATGTTCGTCATGTTCACACGAACGATCAACTTGCAGACCTACTAACCAAACCACTCTCCAAGCAGCGCACAGATTTTCTCAAGCACAAGATCGGACTCACCGATAGGAGCCCGTTCTTGTGGGGGCGTATCAAGGAAAATCACACTGCCACCTCATGTAAGCTATTATTGCAGGATTCATGGCAGCATCAAGGAAGATTACACTGCCAACTCACATGAATTATCATTGCATGATCAACTCATGCAACGGCAGGATTCATGACAGTATAAATCAATAATCACTGCAAGCTACAATCAAGGATTAGTCAATGTAAAGCTAGGATCGGTTTCTTATATTCTTACTGTTACTATATCTAGAATCAGGGATTAGCTAGAATCAGGGATTCGGTTTCTATTCTTTCCTTTATAAGCCTTCCATACTTAGCACTCTGTATCTTGTATATATATTACGTTGAGTTTGAATAATTAAGCAAAATTCAAAACTTTGTCTTTCTCTTTAGGAAATGCGTGAGATTGTAAATCAAATGGTTCACTAACTAGATAAATGGAAAATAAAGTCGACTGAAAGTTAAGATGTTCCTCAATGAAAAGTTCTCTGTTGATCACTGTAATGCTCATGGAATTAGAATGGTGGTTTGTCTCGTCTCTACCCCTTGAAGGCTGCTGCTTAATTACTTTGTGTTAGTCAAAATGTCCAATCTTCCACCATCAATAAGTTGATGTTCAACCAAACAGCTGAAAAATTAGCAGGGAAGTTACTGAACAAAAGGGTTTAAAACTGACGCTGGATATGAAGTTTCTCTGGCAATCTATTCTTCAAAATACGTAAGAAAAATTAAGAGTACAAGAACAGAGTCATGCTTGGGTTCCAAAATTCCAAAAAATCGAAACCTTACTTTTAAGCCCCATAAAGCAAATTTCATCCCAGCATCAGAACTTCTGCTCGGATCTTTTTCGGGCAGCTCTACCAACCCAATCCACAAAAAGATTTCTGTAATACTCTACGTTCATGGCTAATTAGTTTGCTATGGCTTTTGCATGCACATTATTTTTATTTAAAAATAAATTAAAATAATATTTTTTAAAAAATTATATTTTTGACACATATTTCAAAACGATCTAAAAATACTAAAAAAATTATTTTAAAACCACAAAAACAAACACAACCTTATAAGTTATTCTAAATAACTGCTTTCTCAAATCTTAAACAAATAGCTAGATAGATGAATCATCATTATCTTATTTTTAAGTGGCATTTGCATAATGCATATGTGTTTAATAAGTGATGTCCACGAAATTAGATTGAACCGAATCAAAGCTGGCAAAGAAAATATTTTAATTTAGAAAAGTAGTGTTAAGTGGCAGAAATGAACGACATGTAAATTTTCTGCATCGCCATTACATAGCAAGCTGTTCTTTCTCTTCTTGTTCATCCATGGTATCACTAAGCGCCACACCTCTTGTCTCTGGCAAACAGAAAACGAACACACTAGAGCACAAAATCACCAAGCCAAACACCCCATATGACAAGACCTTGTTACTTCTCCCAGCAGAAATTAGAATTGGGCTAAACACAGCTCCAAATACAGGTGCTTGCCTTACCATCAACGAGGCTCCGTTCCTCACACATGTTGGAAACAACTCCAGTATGTAAATCATTAGCATAATAAAAGCTGTACAGGCACTGAAGTATGATACCAGCTCCAGTCCACTTAACACCACTTCCTTCCAGTTCATGATGCAAATTATGCTGCAAATGCCACCTAATGTAGTGAATGCAAGAAGGATCCCTTTCTGCTCCATTTGCTTACGATAAAGGAAAAGATGATGTATGATGGTATTTCAGCTAAACCATTGAATGCAACACTCAAGTAGATGTTGAAGCCCAGGTTTCCCACTGCTAGAGGCATGCTGTAATACACAATTCCAATGCCAAAACCTGTTTGCATCACAATTAACAACCTTTGAAGAGCCCATTTTCTCACGAGTAAAATCTTGATTGGTGAGTAGAGGTTATAGTTTTTGGTGCTTGCTTTTTTAGGGAAATGTAGGGTAAGCACAAGTTCAGGCTTGTTGGACCAAGTCTTTTCAATATTGCCATAGCAGCTTCTTTGCGGCCTTGCAAGAAAAGCCAGCGGGGAGATTCGAGTACTGAAAGATGTACTAGTACACAATAAAAGATGGATGGAGTTGATGTCCATATATAGATAGTTCTCCATGAAGAATTTCTGTTTATATACGCTATACCTGGCAAAGATAATAGCCCAAATGCAAAGGAGACTCCAGCAATAGTTCCCATTTGGCCACGCCATTTGCTTCCTACCTTTTCAGTGGCTAACACAAGAGCAGTTGCTCCAATTGCTGCACGGCCAAATCCACTTAAGAATCTGAAGGCAGAATAGATCCATAAATTAGTGGAGAAAATGGTCATGAGAGAAGCTATGGACATTGTTAGACAAGAAAGTGTTGGCAAGTTCTTTCTGCCAAGAGAAGTGTCAACGAGTGTGCCTAGAACGAAACCTCCAAGCAAGCAACCGAGAAAGAAAGACGAAGCTGGAAGGCCTTTTATGAAGGAGCTTGCGCATTCAAGATCCCAATCCGATATGATTGTATTGAAGAAAAGCATTAGACTTCCACTCCAACACAGATTGTAAAGTCCACCTACAGTTCGGATGACAGAGTTTAAAGTGCAGAGTTTCAGTTTCACTCCAACACAAGTTGTAGAACTCATTCCTACTGCAATTCCTTTGCTACTGCAATTGATAGGATAATATTTAATAGTGATAGATTCTGATATAAACACTGTAACCCTTCCTTACCTCATTGTAACTCGTTGTATATAAAGCCCTGCTACTGTAACAGTGCTGATATGAATAAGAAGTATCTTCTTCTCTTTTGTGTCTTCAATTCTCTTTTGTTTCTTCAATTCTCTTCCCTTTTGTTTCTTCATGGTATCAGAGTAGGTCCTTAATAACCTGCTATTTGTTTAAAAAAAAAAATCTTATGGAAGACCAGTTTAAGATAGATGGTGCTGATGGCAATTTTAGAATCTGCAATATGCAAGAAGGAGAGCCAAATCTTAACCAGCGTTTAGGCTCGGTATTGTTAAATGAATTTAACTATCTTCCTTGGTCAAGAGCTGTGACAATTGTTCTTGGTGGAAGATCCAAACTTGGCTATATCAATAGCCATATTACACCTCCTGATTCTTCTTCACAGGCGTATGAAGCTTGGCAATGCAAAGATCAACTTGTGTTGTCCTAGTTACTCAATTCTATGGAAAATCAGATTGTTGAAATATTCAGCTACTTAGAATCTTCTTTGGCACTATGGGAAGCAGTGAAAGAGATGTATGGAAATCAAAACAATGCAGCTCGTATTTTTCAAATCAATAGGAATCTTGCTAATCTGCAACAAGACGGCAAAACCTATGTTCAATTGCTTGGAACCTTGAAAGGTATGTGGAGTGAACTTGCTCTTTATCATCCTCACACAGTTGATGCAGCAGAATTACGGAAACATGAAGAGGAGGACAAGATCTTCCAACTTTTAGCTAGTCTTGGTCCAGACTATGAAGATCTTCGCAACAGGATCCTTATGAATCCTGATCTTCCATCTCTCACTATTGTATGTGCTACCATTCAAAGAGAAGAAGCTCGTAGAAAGGTTATGAATTCTGACTCTAAACTCTCTTTATCAAAATCTCGTGTGTATGCTGTCAACAGATCAATGAACAACAACAGACCTTACAAGGGCAAACGGCCAGATTTGAAGTGTCACCATTGCCATAATATTGGTCATTCTATTGGGAGATGTTGGATTCTTCATCCAGAATTGAAGCCAAACTTTGAAAAAGAGAAGAGATCTCAAAGGGACTATGAGCATAAGGGTCATGTTGCTGCCGCTGCTCACTTCAGCAATACTTCCAGTAATGTTGAAAATTTTTCAACCAACCCATCTGCTCTTCTCAATGACTTCGCTACCTATCTTAAAGAAAAAGGTGACTCTGCCATGACAACATCTGCCTCTGATTCTATGGCACTCCTTGGTAAGTTTGTGGGCTTCCTTGCAAACTCTGCTCACATTCCGCAAGAAAACACAGAAGGTATTTTCACTGCATTTAAAAGTGCCATGATAGCTAGTACTGTGTATAATTTTTGGGTCATTAATTCAGGTGCCACTGATCATATAACTAATAAAATGACCAATCTATATGATTTCGAGAGATTTTCCTCTCCAACTCATGTGTCTATTGCCAATGGAAAAAATGTTTCTGTCAAAGGTAAAGGAAAGATTAAATTACTATCTAATGATATAGAATCTTCAGTCCTATATGTTCCCTCCTTTCCATTCCAATTGCTTTCCATTAGTAAAATCTCTCGAACTCTAAATTGTCGTGTTATTTTTTACTCTCAACAAGTTCTCTTTCAGGACCTCGCCACCAAGAAGACGATTGGTGAAGGTTTCTTTTTCGAAGGACTTTATTATTTTTCAAGCCATCCCCAGAATAACAAGTATCGTCAAGTTTCTGTTTTTTCGTCATTTCATCAAGAGCAACATTTATGGCACCAACGCCTAGCTCATCCCTCAGACATTGTTCTCACCAAATTAATGCCCAATTTGGATATAAAAAATATTCCATGTGATACATGTCATTTATCTAAGTCTACTAGACTTCCTTTTATGCTTTCATCGTCTAAGGCTAATAAGATGTTTGATCTTGTTCATTCTGATGTTTGGGGATCAATTATTGAATCTTTTGATGGCTACAAATATTGTCTCATTTATTGATGATTTTTCTCGTGTTACTTGGATTTATCTCCTAAAATCCAAGAGTGAAGTTGTGTATGTCTTTCAGAATTTTCACATGCTAGTCATGACTCAATTTTCTACGAAAATTAAAATTCTCCGATCTGATAATGGCACTGAATACATGTCCAAAAATATGACACAATATCTAGCTTTTCATGGCATTTTACATCAGTCCAGTTGTGTTGGAACACCTCAACAAAATGAGGTAGCTGAACGTAAAAACAAAGACTTATTAGAAAAAACTAGAGCCTTAATGATACACATGCATGTTCCTAAAACATTTTGGTCTCATGGAGTATTATCTGCTGCATATCTAATCAATCGGCTACCTAGCCGAATATTGCACTTTAAATCTCCTCTTGAAGTCTTGCAGAAACAGCCGCCAAATCTATCTCATCTACGAGTGTTTGGTTGCATTTGTTTTGTTCATATACAAACCTCACATCGGGACAAACTTGATCCAAGGGCCGCTAAATGTGTTTTCTTGGGATACTCTGCAACCCAAAAAGGATATAAATGCTACCATCCTCCTTCAAAAAAATTGTTTATATCAAGAGATGTCCGATTTAAAGAAAGCTCTGTATACTTTAAAGACATGAATCAACAAGACAACATGGCAGAATTGTTTCCTCTACCAAATGTCACTACAGACTTGACACTATCTGCAGATACACTTGTTGTTGCAGACGATTTTCCCACCATTTCTGGTGGTATGGCCATTAATGAAGGGAATAACAGTCCCATTAATACTCACTCTGAACATAGTTTTGCAGACTCTACAGGTGATGGCAACCATAACAAGAACTTGTCTACCACAACGACAGATATACATGCGGATTCAAGAGTTATCACAAACCTTGAGAATGATTTAGCAAATCAGTCTCTTCAGCCTCCTCTACAGCACCCTCCTGTCATTTCCATTACCACAGATTCTGAGGGAGATTCTGAGGGTGGTTCAGCTAATCAATCTGATTTTGCCAATCACTCTTCTCTGCCACAGCCTCGCAGAAATCCAACTCGTCACCGTGCTCCTCCAACAAAGCTACAAGACTTTGTCACCTATGCTGCTAGACATCCTATGTCTAATTATCTTACATATCAACATCTATCAGCTGAACATACTGCCTTTCTTACTGTTATCTCTGATGTGCATGAACCACGGAATTTTCAAGAGGCTGATTCAAATAAAGAATGGCGACAAGCTATGCATGATGAGCTACAAGCCCTTGATCAAAATCAGACCTGGAGTGTTGTTAAACTTCCTAAAGATAAACATGCTGTGGGTAGTCGCTGGGTATATAAAATTAAGTTCAACTCGGATGGGTCTATTGACAGATACAAGGCGCGTCTTGTGGCTCAGGGCTATACTCAAACTTTTGGCGTGGATTATAAGGAAACCTTCGCACCTGTTGCAAAGATGAACACAATTCGTGTTCTGCTCTCAGTGGCTGTGAACAACAATGGTTGATGTGTCAAATGGATGTCAAGAACGCCTTCTTGCATGGAAATCTTGAAGAAGAAGTCTATATGAAGCTGCCTCCCGGTCACCCACAAGGTTCAGACCCTAACTTAGTATGTCGGCTTCACAAATCTATCTATGGGCTGAAGCAATCTCCACAAGCTTGGCATGCACAATTGAGTGATGTTCTTGAAGAAAGTGGCTTCAAACGAAGCAATGCAGATTCCTCTTTATTTATTCACCTTGGACCAACAACCAAAGTAATGGTCCTTGTCTACGTTGATGACCTTATTATTGTTGGGAATGATAGGGATGCTATATCTCATCTCGAGGCTACTCTGCAACAACGGTTTCCAATTAAAGATCTCGGCAAATTGAAATATTTTCTTGGGATTGAAGTGGCCACTTCTCACAAAGGGCTATTCCTAAATCAACGCAGGTATATCCTTGATCTGCTTAAGGATGCTAAGATGATAGATGCCAAACCTGCACCTACTCCTTTGGATAGTAAATTGAAACTTAACACAACTAGTGAACCTCTTGGTTCTTTCAATTACTATCAACATCTTGTTGGAAGACTCATTTATCTTACTATTACACGGCCTGACATCACCTACGCAGTAAGCCTTGTTAGTCAATTCATGCACACTCCTACAGTTTTTCACCTGAATCTTGTTAAGCAAATTTTGCGCTATTTAAAGGGTTCTGCTGGTCGTGGGATTGTTATGACTAATCATGGTCATACTCAAATTACTGGATATAGTGACTCTGATTGGGCTGGTAATGCGATTGATCGCAAATCAACCACTGGTTTCTGCATGTTTGTTGGTGGTAATCCAGTCTCCTGGCGTAGTAAAAAGCAACATGTTGTTGCACGTTCTAGTGCTGAAGCTGAATATCGTGCGATGGCATCCGCGGCTTGTGAACTAATTTGGCTTAAAGGTCTCCTGTCAGATCTGGGTTTTTCTAGCAATATTCCAATGACTCTGTTTTGTGATAACCAAGCTGCTATGCATATTGCAGCTAATCCCGTATTCCATGAAAGAACTAAACACATTGAAGTTGATTGTCACTTTATTCGTCAACAAGTTCAATCGCAGGTTATCAAGACATGTTACATCCGCAGTCACGACCAACTAGCCGATTTATTCACAAAGGTACTAACTTCAGCTCACTTCCATTGTCTACTATCCAAGCTTGGCTCAATCAACCCCCTTGATCCAGCTTGAGGGGGAGTATTGAAGAAAAGCATTAGACTTCCACTCCAACACAGATTGTAAAGTCCACCTACAGTTCAGATAACAGAGTTTAAAGTGCAGAGTTTCAGTTTCACTCCAACACAAGTTGTAGAACTCATTCCTACTGCAATTCCTTTGCTACTGCAATTGATAGGATAATATTTAATAGTGATAGATTCTGATATGAACACTGTAACCCTTCCTTACTTCATTGTAACCCGTTGTATATAAAGCCCTGCTACTGTAATAGTGCTGATATGAATAAGAAGTATCTTCTTCTCTTTTGTGTCTTCAATTCTCTTTTGTTTCTTCAATTCTCTTCCCTTTTGTTTCTTCAGATTGTCTTGTAAGTGTGTCCATTCCAGGCCCATGAAGACTTGGAAAGGTCACATATGTTAGCACTTGAGTTGCAAATGCCATTGTTGATGCAGTGCCACGCTGGTTCCGAGTCTGCGTAGACACTAGCTAATGAATGTCTGCTGAGCATCAAAGAACCTTGATAGCAACACAAGGGTGGATTGAACTAATTGGGTCCATCCAAAATCTCCTATTACCCTTTCAACAACCGAATCAAGAGACGCCTGAGGTTCATCGACATCCGAAGTTTCTGGCTCCGCCAGAAGGACTGGAGGCAACAGAGGGCTGGGATCTGCCATGCTGTGATCCTGGTTGTGCTATCAACTAGCAAGTGTACTGTAGAACTGAAAATGAAGGGGTGTCGATACATGGCGGAGACATTTTGGTTCACTTAAAAGCCTAAGAATGGGACCAAATGCCTTGGATTTGGAACCCCACTAAAAGATTTAGTTCTCCCACGGAGGCTTTAGACTTTCGTTTCAGAAAATTTTGCAGGAATCCACTTTGGAATAATTAATACCCAAACTTTAAGTGCAGGAATCCACTTTGGAATAATTAAAAACACAAACAATGACAATCAAGCATGAAGCATGTGTTCAGAAAAGAATGCCATTGTTTTAGCTCCTTCCACTTTCCCAATTCCCATCTGCTAGCTTTTGAAATTTTTTTACCTTTCCTTCGAATAAAGAATGATTAGAGACTGTTGAATCAGTTCATATGTTCAACACCCTTCACAGGTAGGAGATAGAGTTTGGAGTAGGGTAGGGATTATTCTTTCATAATATTTTTTTCGTTTAGAAATAAATTAAAATAATATTTTTTTATTTTTAATATTTATATATTAAAATAATTCAAAAATATAAAATACAAATAAATTTAAATAAAATAAAACTAAATTTTAACCCACCTTTATTTAAGCCCCGTTCCCAAACGAGAAAGTGTCTTCATACTGCCAGTAATAAAAACTCTAATTTAGCTTTATAAATAGTGAAATAATCTTCACGATTTATAGGAGCTTTCTTGAATAACACCTTATAAATACTCGGACACATCATAAATCTTCCATTCTTAAACACAAATTCATTTAAGCAGCTGTCCCTTGTTTTTTCTGAAGATTTCTAGGAGATATTTGAAAGAAGGATAATGATTGTTTTTTAAAATATTTTTTTTAATGTTTTAAAATAATAGTTTTTTAATTTTTATAAGTAGGATAATAATTATTTTTTAAAATATTTTTTTAAAATATATTAAAATAATAATTTTTTAAAATTTTTTAAATAGGATAATGACCCGTGATATGGTTTAATAACTTTGCTATCAACCCTAAATAATTGTGTAATATAATATTTATTAAAAAAAAAAAAAAAAAAAACCACTGTCTGTCCATCCTTTTACCTAAAATTGAAATATAGAATAAAAATCACATCCATACAAAAGTCAATTACTTAATCCTTAATCTTTGCTAACGAATATCTCTTCTTCTCCACCCTCTCCATCTCTAACAAGCCTTGGCCTACAAAACTACATACATAAACCAAACTAAACCCAGCACGAACCTGTAAATATAAAACAACCCTTTAGTAAACGGACCACAACCCCTCCAAAACAACATTTAATGGATGTGAAGATCAGAGAGGTCTTCGAGTCCGTCGGTTCCTTCTTCACCGGCGATGATCATATCCCATGGTGCGACCGTGACATCATTAATGTAAGTATATTTGTGGGTTCTTGAGAATTTTGTTGTTGATCATATGGGGTTTGGTAATTTAGCAAAAGTCGTTGCCTTTTTTAGATATTTAGACTCGGATTTCTTGTTTTACACATGTTAGAATGCTTAACCATGTTGTGGTTTAGAAAATTTTGATATTCGTGATGCTGGAGTTGATTGTTCTGACAGAAAGATTAAAACTCGTGATTTAAAAAAAAAAAAATTCTTTTGGTTTATGCAAGGATTGATGCTAGATGTTGAATATGAGAGGAATGCAAGGAAAGGGTGAAAGTTTTAAGATAGAGAATAAAGGGTTTTCGTTTTTTCGTTTTTTTCTTTTTTTGTTTTGAAGTAAGAAAATTGAGGGCAATAGAAATCAATTTTGCTAAAAATATAGGTCCCATCTGGAGCCGGTTCATTTTTATTTTATAATGGTCTTCGTACCCCTTCAAGACTCTTAATTCATTTTTCTTACTGGTTTTGGAGGCATTTACAATCAGGTTGTGTAAATTTTGTGTGCTTGACAGTTCGTCTATATCATCATTTTTTTCCGGGAATGGAATCATGTCACACTGTTCTTTTGCTTTGGAATATTGTATATGTTTGCTCCCGCTTTCTTCACTGCAACTTTTTCAGCTGAATGGCCGTCTCCTGATGTTTTCCCTGTGTATATTTGAAACTTAAGATTCGTTTAACTTTAGTGTCCTAGTTTGCTAAAGAAGTTCTGTTATTGTCCTTTGTCATGGTATGTAAATACTTTAGAGCAAGAATTGCGAAATCTTTTTATAAAAATGGAAATGAAGTGTTGGAATGCTTTTTCTCTGATGTTGCATGTGTTTCATTCAGTCCCAACTCCCAGGTCTTTAGCATTTATGTTGCCTTTGCTACTTAAAAATACTAAGGACCTATAAGTGGTTTTGCAAGCATTGAATCAATAGTTATTTCAATTTTCCATGATTTTGTGTTTTGGTTAACACTCTGTCCTTTTGATGCCAGGGCTGTGAGAGGGAGGTTGCAGAAGCTGCTGAAGGTGACTCGGAGGAACTTAAAAGGGATAGCATTATGCGATTGTCATGGGCTCTTGTTCACTCTAAACAACCAGAAGACGTGCAACGTGGGATAGCTATGCTTGAAGGTAAACGACAAAAATTGTCTGTCATTTTTATCTTACCACATCCAACTTCTTCATGCTGATGTCCTCATGCAGGACACATTAGAGAAAGTTGCTCCTTGTGTTTCTTTATGGAATAGATTGTGTTTATTTGGGATTTTAGGGGTTGGTGCAAAATTGGTAAATTATTTGAGGTTTAAACATGTTTGGAGAACAGTGAAGTTGGTGGCAAAGAGTTGATGGTTTGAATCAGATTAAGCTACAAGTTTTCTGGTACAGATCCCAAATTTTGAGTTGTGTGGTTTGCTTCCAGAGGATTAAATAATGAGGAAAGCCTTGGATTTGTACCTTTTGTAATTGGAGAAAATGGATGGGATTCTACTGCATATACTTTTGGCAGCTTATCTGCAAATATACATTAGGTAGAATCCTTGCTTGTCTGGATGGTGTTGGTTTTTCAGCCACCATAATACTGTCCCTACATCAGTAGTTTTTAGCATGTTTCATGCCACGTTCCCTTCACTGTAACAATTCAAAATAGTAGTCTTATAGTGATTGTATTCCTGATGAATTTTTAAAGTCATTTAGGAAGTTCACTATGCTACCACAGTTTTGCAGAAGAATATTTTCAGCGACATGCTTTCTTCTTTTGGTATCAACTGGAAGCAATTGAAAATGTTGACTTCATGAACTAGCTAACCAGCAGGAATATTGAAAGGGAGTCCCTAGATAAACCATTGCCTCTTGCATGTAATTGCTTCCCCCTTGTGAGCAAATTCGCTCTTTGAGTTTGTATGTGTCTTCAATTTTAATTTTCATATCTTTATTTAAAATTTGCTTGCTCTTTCTTGAACTAAATACCCTTTGTTGCAGCATCATTGGCAAATAGAAGCTCGCCTTTACAACAGAGAGAGAAGATTTATCTTCTGGCTGTGGGATATTACAGAAGTGGTGAATATTCGAGGAGCAGGCAGCTGGTGGACCAATGTTTGGAGGTCTCTTGTGTTTTTGTCTGCATAAGTGCTGTTTTCTTTTTGTTTTTGCTTCTTTTTTCTGAATTTCAACTTTTTGTAGATTGTACCTGATTGGAGGCAGGCTTTGGTCCTGAAGAAGACACTTGAAGATCGAATTGCCAGAGGTATGCTCACTTTGAACATTTTTACTCTCATGATAGCATTAATCTGAATAAGTTTCAAAGGTATTTGTCTAAACAATGCTGAAAGTGTTTGTCAAAATGCAGATGGTGTTATTGGAATAGGCATCACTGCTACCGCTGTGGGACTGATAGCTGGTGGAATTGCTGCAGCATTCGCTCGCAAGAAATGACAACTCTCAATCCCATCAATGTGCATAAAAAATATTTTTTAAAAAAAGCAGCTTTTTTTTGTTTTCAGCTTTCTAAATAATTTTAGATTATGAACAGTAGCGTCACTCAGTTATATCTATGTTACAACTGCTATATTGTTTGTAGGCAATAGCATTACCTACGGAGGAACCTTGAGCTACGAGTTGGTTCTACCATTTGGCCATGTTTGAATCAATAACTCTCTGCACCTAGATTCTTGTATTTTGTATAGCAGCAGCCTTGGAAAATTCGAATTTGCGGTAGTGTGTGTGGACTTGTAGTTCGTGTAAAACATAAAGCAAGAGCAAGATTGAAGAAATCTCTATTGATCTCCATACAGTGCAGGATTGTTTCTTGTATATGTTAGGATGCTGGACCAGCATTGTAATCGTATTTTATGTCCTATTTTTTATGAGAAAAGGTAGTTTCTTTTGATATAAAAGAGTCACGGTCATGATTGAGGGGATTACAAATAAAGTGGGGGGTGGTTCCTGATTCCCGAATCCAGGTTTATCACATTAATCGTTTCCCCAGGCCTATTATTGCTCGCCTGAGCTGAAAAGGCATAAGGTATAGTTATTACTTCAGGTCAAATTATTTTTTTTGACAAAAAAAAAATATACAAGTTTTTGAAATGTGTTTTTGGTTAAAAAAAATTATAATTATAAATTAAAAAATTTATGCATGTATTTAATTAAATACATCAAGAACTATTTATGTTAATAAATACAAAAAATAAAGTATTAATGTCTATTTAATTTATGAATAGTTTTTTTTCTAACATAAAAAAAATAATGTGTAGGTATTATTAATATATTTTTAAATATTGAGTAAAAAATATAGCTATAAGTTAAATAATAAAATATAATAAAAATATATAAAATTCTAAATTATTTATTTAATTATCTTGAAATATAGCTTACCCTAAAAAAAATCTAGTGCAACTCACCTTTTTGTGACATTTCTATTTTGTAGATCAATACTCGTGTCCCGTGATAGCTTGTCCATGTCACATGTAACTTGCATTGTCAGTGGCTTGTTATGAAAAATGTGTGTGTGTGAGAGAGAGAGAGAGAGAAAGCGAGGAGAGACAAAAAATGGTTAGCTTGCTGGGCTGTAAATTAGCTCAACTAAATTACATGGAGGCTTGGTCAGGCTGAAAAAACCAGCCCAAGGTTCCCTCGGTTGGTTGAGTGGAACTTTTTTTTTTTTTGTATTGTTAAATTGTTAGAATTTATTTATTTTTATATTTTAAAAGTATTTTTTTAATTTTTTTATATTTTTTTATATTTTTTGATTATTTTGATGTGTTGATATTAAAAATAAATTTTTTAAATAAAAAATTTATGTATATATGTAATCAGAACTATGTATGCAAATAAATAAATAAAAAGTTATTAACAAAATCTAAAAATAAAACTTGAAAATCAAGAAAAAAATGTAGATAGAGATATTTAATCTCGAAAGACGGAACATTTACGCGGTTTTGTTTGCTAAATTTGTTTATTAAAATAATTTTTTATTTAAAAAAATGATAATAAAAATAGAAACATAAATTAAATCAATTGAGTAAAATAAAAGAAAAAAATCATGCAATACTACTCTTATTAGAAAATATTATATGAAAAATAATTTTTTTATTTTAAAAATTGAAGTTCATCCATACAAAAGATAAAAAAATAATTATAAATGAATTAGAAAAACTCTTATAACTAAAAAAAACACTTCATTTAAAAGAGGTTCTCTGAAAATAATGAATACTAATTAAATATAAATTAAAAATATTTAGAGAAAAAAAAACATAAAAAAATCATTGATTTAAAAAAATAGAAAAAAAATAAGCAAAGGCTAAGCCAACCCGCCTAGCCTGTTTGTTAGGGCCCACATGCAAGCTTGCCCAGGAAGGCTCGCACGATTGGGAGCTTAATGTTTTTTTTGTTTGCAACTTTAGCCCCAAATTAGTTTGAAAAAAAAAAAAACAAACAACACGTAGTCTAATTTGTCCAGATTCTAACCACTATAGTTTAAGTTTTTTTTACCTAAAAACTTGTTTTTTAACTCATTTCTGACCCAAAACATTATAGGAGCCGTGATAAACATATCTATGGCCTTATAAACCCCAAAAAAACCGCCATAAAAACCAAATCAACTCGAATTCAAAAATCAACTCGAGCTCATATCTGCTTTTTCATAAACTTTAAAGGTGAAAAAAACACCTAATATGAACTCTTCTCATCAAATGGAATAATTTGACACAAATATTGTCTGTTTTGGTGACCTAAATCGATATTAATAACACTTTTTTCTCTCTATTATTAGACTATGATGACCCTTGTCTTTTCTATCTTTTCTCTCCGAACCTAAAACTAAAAAATAATAAAAAATATCTTATGTCAAAATTGAATTCAAAAAATATTGAGGTACTGAATTATACAATTTGCGTGATTTTTAAAGTTCAATGATTAAAGTACATCTTTTGCAAAACTTATGGTATGCCACTCATGTTTTGTATATTTTTTTTCGGTCTCTTTTTTTTAAATTTTATTTTTTTTATAAAAATCAAAATCAATTGATTTTCAGAATTAAATCACACAAAAAAAATTAATGACTAAATTAAAAAAACATAAAATTTTACATATTCTATCCATAATAATATATAAGAAAATTCGTGAGAGAATAGACAATAAAAACTTGCACAATAAAAAAAACCTCACGTCATTTAAAATAATACATATTTACTCCTTGCTAGCTGTCGGGACAAAGAAATTATTGTACGAGCAAATTTTGGTCCACGGTACAAAAGTTTTGCATGTGCTGCAAGCCTTCAAGTCCATATCTTTTGTACATTACCAAAACGAGATGGGCTAGATTCTGAAAAATAAAGGCAAAAAGAAAGACTAAATGGTCTAAAAGTCACATGTGGTCCTCCTACTTTGTGCATTGGTCAAATCAAGTCCTCTACTTTAACTTGGATCAAATCAACCCCTTTACTTTCGATAAAATACGATATGAGATCCTGTGTCCTATTATATCACAGCTCACGGCATTCGACCGGCCGATTATATAGTGATAAAGTTGGATTAAGGGGCTCATGTCAACATTTATTAGAAATAAAGGGGCTGATTTGAGGCAATTTAAAGCTAAGGGTTTGATTTGATCAGAGGTAACAAGCAGAGGAAACAAACATGCATGTCTAAGAAAAAGACAGAATTTACAGAGTGCTGCAAAGTTTTTAAGGATTTGTTTCCTTTTCCAGATTTTTAAAGGGCTGAAGAACAACAAAGATGGCAGGGCATGACAGCGACTTCACCAGCTCAACCTCATATTGCAACAAAAGAGTCACGGTCTGTTCTGCCCAATTATGCTTTTGTGGCTATGGTGGCCCTGCAAATTTATTGCCTGTCCTTCTCTGCTTGTTCGCCATGTCTACTTTACACACAAAGACAGATTGGATCCATGACGATGCTGCTCATGGTTTTCTTGCCAAGTTGTAGTGATAAAGAAAGCATTTCATCCATCCCTGTTCTAGGCAAGGTAGGGAAACAAATATATTTACCCTTAAAACCTGAGTAAAAATCACAGTAAGAGGTTCTGAATCTTTTTTCCCTCGAAATTAACACTAATTTCGAAATCAATATTATTGTATTTGCAAACAAATATAAATTTGATTAGATGACAAATAGATATATACCTTAAACATTGCCATGATTGCCTGGATAAATCTTATCTTTTGATTCAAATTTCATTTCCTTATTTAGCCTCTAATCTGACAAAATCTAGCTCTAGAACACCAAAGATTTTATCCTTCATCAATTCAAAAATTCAAAGAAAATTCCAAACCTCCTGTCTGGTAGTGCTGTGCAGCTTCTTCTTCTTCTTCTTCTTCTTCTTTTTTAAGATTACATTTAAATAATATATTTTTAAATTTTTTTTTTTCATTTTTTTCATTAATACATCCAAGTTATTGAAAAACATCTAAAAATATATGAATTTAATGTTTTATCACTAAAAAATTATTTAAGAAACAGATCAAATCTCAAAAACAAAACACTCCCATGATGACATCCATCTTCACCTTCCAACTCACTTGAAAGCTCTCTTTCACCAGCACACACACTCTTCTTTCTCTGAACTTACCTCTGCAGTTCTCTCTATCAACCTTCTCATACCTAAAACCCAGGCCAAGAAAGCAAGAGCAAGACTGGAGAGAGCAAAAGCTCCTCCAACAAGCAAAAACAAAACAGAAGTAGAGTAAACAAGAAAGGAAGCAATACAGCAGTAGCTTGTAGAGAGTCAAAGACATCAATTTCTCCATCATGGGCTGTTATGCTTCAAGACCAAATACCCTCCTCACAGAGAACCACCATCCTGAAGAAACCTTATCTTATGCTTCTCCTGCTAAAGATAAATCTATGTTTTCTCCACAATATTCTTCACAATCAGTCCCTAGAGCTTTCTCTTTTCGAACCCCATTGGTCCACCATCCACCTTCAAGGAAAGGTGACTCTCACCACCTCGTGTCTCTAACTTCCTCCACTTATGGCTCTCTTGTCCTCGTCGACCCCAAAAAGAACACCCCAAAACCCTTTGATCAGCCACAATCACCAAGAAAATCAACCAAAAAGATACATAAAGCACAAAATAATCGAGACCCTTGCGAGCCTTTATCCCCTGATTCTGTCATTAACACTTGGGAGCTCATGGATGGTCTTGATGAGGATGATGGCCTTGATTTTGAGATCAATAACTCTTTTAAGCCAAGATCATCACATTCTGATCATGCTATCGAGTTTATCTCCAAAGCCAGTTCTCTTCATCATCCGGGTTCTGATGGGTGTGTGAAAAAGCTACATGCTTCTTGTGATTCGGTGAAATTTGAAGTAGTTGCTGAAAAGCCAGTTTCGTTGTCAAAGCCATTATGGAAGCACTTTTCTGAGGAGTCATTGCTTTCAAAGATGGATCCTAATGTAGCAGCAAGTTATACGCGTGCATTGTCATCGAGGCAATTGGGGTGTCACAAAGAGTCCAAGGATGCAACACCAGTGGATTCTAGTCCCATGAGCTGTACTTTATCAAGTAAATATGGGAACTTTTTGAATGACAAAAAAGGCAAAATTGTTCTGTATTTTACAAGTTTGAGAGGAATAAGAAAAACTTATGAGGATTGTTGTGCAGTTAGAATGATATTCAGAGGTTTCAGAGTTGCAGTTGATGAAAGAGATATTTCAATGGATTCTACCTATAAAAAAGAGCTGCAAAGTTTGCTAAAAGGGAAACCAATGAGCCTTCCACAAGTTTTTTTTAGAGGAAATCATATTGGCGGGGTGGAAGAAATCAGGCAGCTAAATGAAGCTGGTGTATTGGCGAAGCTGCTAGAAGGTTTTCCTGTTCTAGATCCCACGTTGGTTTGCGAGACTTGTGGGGATGCAAGGTTTGTGCCATGTCCAAATTGTAGTGGAGGTAAAAAAGTATTTGATGAAGAACAAGAGCAATTGAGAAGGTGCCCAGATTGCAATGAGAATGGTTTGATTCGTTGCCCTGGTTGCTGCTCATAGATTATGCTTACAATGCTTCAGTTTGTTGCTTGCCTGCAAAATTGCAACTTTTATCTTACTACTTGTAATCACCAACGCCATTGAAAACTGTTTGTTCTCATGATCTGTTTACATTGCTACTCCTACAGTCCTATTTGTCAATCTCTTGGGTATAATCCCCCCATGTCTCTCTAAACAAGATCAATAAGAATCAACATTTTTCTATGCTTCTTCTTTGTTTATTTTAGCTCTCAAGATTGTGATCATTTGTCTCTTCTTTTGGTGGAACATTCAGTAAAGATGCATTCGAATGAATATCCCGAGATTTTTCGTACTGCAACAGTGTTTGGTGAATCTACTCATTACTGTATTTGGTCCCTTCATGACATATCTCCACTCTGAGTAATGTACTCGGAAATTAGAGAGTGATTATAAGGGTATATTTGGTGATGAGAAAATCTAATTATCAGGTCTGTTGGTCCACAAAATTGATGCTGCCACGTGCAGATTGAATGACTGGTAAAGATGGAAGCATCGATTCTTCTCTGCCAATACCTGAAGAAAGTCTTGAAAACAAAAAAGGCCATACCAGTGGTTCAGAATAGCAAATGATGAACCAATCTCAGATAAGTCTGCTTGCTGCATGATATCAGTGAGATGAAAAACAGACTGTCCCATGATGTCCATTTTCCCAGGTCTCGTATTTCATCTCCCATGCCTTGATGTTTGAACTTTGACCAGATTTTGAGCTAGGGCTGCAGCTGCCTTCAAAATCTCAATCTTCCAAACTGAAAATCCAGAGATGCAGCCACAACAAGCGTGAGGAATCCTTTGAGAGCATCACAGATGGTGCTGATATACAAACGTGATCATTGTCACTAATGAAAAAGAAAAAAAAAAAGAATTCTTAGGATAGATCTCGAGCAACTATTTCACTATCAAATTGAATATATATTATAACTGTGGCAGAGAAACTACCCCAGCTAGAACAAGACGAAAGTTAAAACGACAGGGTACACTTGTATCATGTTGGCCTTCGCACGCCTTCATGTGGCTATGGCAGCGGGACATATCAAGAGAGATTCTTCTCCGGGCGGGAAGCTCTGGTCCCCGGGCAGGAGAAAGACGGCGCCGTTCTAATCACCTGGAGGAACCATGTTAGAACAATGCCAGATTAGAATCCTGGGTCGTCCTATGATCTTTTCCACACCCACTACAAGAATAAATCATAAATGCATTAAATGCTTCATGTCCCTGAAGCATATGTCTCCACGCGCAGGGCATCTCCTGGATTGAGTTAGGAGGAATTCTCATTTATTGGACTCTGTACATGACATAAGCATTCACTCCCATCGGTAATCCACAACTCCTGGATAAGAGATTTTGTATTCAGAAGTAGTTTGGAGCTATTGTTGAGCTTTTTTTTATATAAAAAATTAATTTTTTAAAATAATTTTTTTTAATATTTTAAAATGATTTTGATATATTAATATAAATATAAATTTTTAAAAAATATTATTTTAATACAATTCAAACAAAACATTTAAAAAATAATCATTACTATACTCTTAAACACCCTTTTAATCTCTGTCTTCTATACCCAGATAACACTGCTTCTATAAACATATTTTTGCAAACATCTTTGAAAATTAAAGAATTCGAAGATCCTCAATCTTCCTAACAAATTTATTTTATAAGTTTTCAGCTCTCGCATTTTTTTACAAGAAAAGAGACACATCGTCATTGTAAATTCTTCAATAACCAATAAATAAATGGCAAGGAGTAAAATAAAGCTTTCAAAGGATACCCAGTAACATGTTGATTGTGTTTTCGGGAGAATTTTTTTTTTTTCTGAATATGACCAAAACATTTATCAATTTTCGAGAGTGTTTTATTGTTTTAGTTAATCATTAATTAATATTATATATATATATATATATATACACACAGAGAGAGATAATCACGGGGGGTATAGAGTAAATTTCTAATAAGGTAAATAAAAAATCCCATGTATTTAAATAAAACGTATTTTTAAATAATGCTGCCCTCATGCCCGTATGATATACCCCATGCTATGTTATGGGCATGATGATTTTCAACTCTTTTTTTTTTCCCCCCTAAAGGCAAAGGGTACTTTTAGAGATAATTTGTTAGGACGTCTTGCAGCCTTGTGGCTACTCTATGAAACATCATCTTGTGGGTATCCCTTTCAAGTGATGCTTAGATCCCCAAGAGTTCGCCTCCTCGTAAGCTAGCTACGCTGTCGTTTTCAAAAAGAATCATTCTATCATATATCATGTGATCATCATTAATACACCTGTCTCTGTTGAGGATAAATATTTATTATTGATTGAGATTTTTAGATTTTGATGGGTTAAATTAAAAAATTGCTGGGTTTAGTACCCTGCCATTTCTTTTTTTTTTTTATTATTATTATTATTAGCATATTTATGCAAGAATTAAAAAAAAACCATCAAGTGCAATGAAATTTTGTCTGGTCACGAGTCAATTTTGTTGCGTTAATTAAATTTTATTAAATCAATATTTTTTATTTAATTTAAAATTCAAATTAATTTGTTAAACCTGATTTAATAACTGAATTATTAGGTTATCAAAACTCCATCGAAAGAGAACAAAATATAACCAAAGTCAAAACAAAGCCCAGTATGATGGGCCTACCAAGAATCCAGGCCCGTTTAACGAAATCACCCTTACTGCAGTGATGTCACGAGCCATTATATCGCGTGGGATCTCACGAAAAACGATAAATTCAGACAGCACAGAAGTAAACGATTTTGCGAATGACGAGAACTTACTGTCTTAAACGAGAACTTTAACGTCACTGCTGAATTACCTAACCACCTCACCGGCAGGTTTTTCCCTTGGACAGGAGGCAGATTTCCGGAAGAAGAAAAGAATTCTGGCTGTGACGTAATAACAATCACCGTCCATGTTATTTCTGGGTGAAACAGTAATGGCTGTAACCAGAGAGCACCGGTAGTGGTACTGTAAATTCCTATAAATCCCAATTTAAGAGGGGAAAGATCTCATATCCACAGCTTTAGTTACCGTTAAAAATTTTAATTTTAAATTTTAATTTATTTTTAATTAATATTTTTAATCATTTTAATATATTAATATTAAAAATTAAAATTAAAATTATTTTGATATATTATCAAATGAATAACATTTTAAAAAATAACCGAATAACATTTTAAAAAATAATTATTATTATATTTTTAAATAAGATAGTCAATATAAAAAAAAATTTCTTTTCTATTTTATTATTTTTAATTTTATACATATAATTCTTGTGAAAAGTATGTCTTTTATTACTATTAATGGCATATAGTTAAAAAGATATAGTATATTGATTATTAACTTTATAATTATGATTTTTAGTTTTACAACATGTTTGTTTTTATAAAAGTAAAATCCTTGTGAAATCATGCTTGATAATATCAATTTCTTATTATATTATCAAACATATAAAATCAATTCATAAGCTTCAAATAAACAAATTATTAGCAACAAAATTATATATATATATATATATATATATATATATGATCAATTATCGATTTTAAATAGGCAATTCAATATAATCAATTAAAAAAAAATTAACAATGAAACAATCTATTTAATAAATTTAATAGTATAGCTTTTTTTTAGAAATTACAATTTATAACCCAAATTTTATTATGCCCGTAATATTTTCCATTATATATCATTCTATAGTTCAATTTATTTTATATGTATCAAGAATATAAATTATAATTTTTTAAAATATAAAAGGGAAGTTTAAAAATTATTAAGCTAGAGGATGATCAAGATAATTTTTTTTCTAAAATAAAAGATGATTTAATATCTGAGCTAAAACTTCAAGAAATATATGTTGAATGACAGAATTTTTTATTACAAAGTAAGATTTATTTATATAAAAGATTACATTACCAAAAAAATTCATATTGCTTTTACCTTTTTATTATATTTTTAATATTAACATTTTTTTCTCTCTAAATTTAATCTGTTTCCTCCAGAGATTTTGGTATTGTTCGCTTTTAGCATTTCTTTGAAAGATTTATATATAACTCAATACTAAAAAATATCTCCACCCACGGCAAGAAACACACTGCCAATATTTTTCACAAACATTAGCTCTCACAAGAATTTTTTTATTTCAAAATTCTAGATAAATTTTTTGTTCTTTATCCATATTTGCTTGAAACTTCATTTTCTGAATTTTATTTGGAGCATTGCTTCTTCTTGTTATATATAATAGCATAAATGATAAATAGGAAATTATTGTATCCCTGTATTATACCCCGTGAGCCCCATGGCACACATGTCACCAGAAATTGGAGAGATCAGTCTACTGTGAGAATGTTCTCACCATAGAAAGCACAACTCATAGTTCATACAGTTTCCATTTGAAGAAAGTAAACAAATAATCTGACAAATAAAGGCACAGTTACAGACTTCCATTTAGAGAGAGAAAAAATAACAGACACAGTTACGTTCGTTTCAAAGAGAAGAGGTTCTTGGGAGAAATGGAGCAAAATTTACTAACGGAGAGACCGAATGAAGAAGAAGGAGGAGCTCATCAAGAAAAAGAAAATGGGAGTTTTGGAATGGAGTCTCTGGGGAGGTGCTTGAGCAGCTTTGTTGATGAAGGGAGCACAGAGAGCCACAGATACTATCTTTCCAGAAGAACTGTGCTTGAGATGTTAAAAGATAGAGGCTATTCTGTTCCAAGTTCAGAAATTGACATTTCTTTGCAAGATTTTAGAGGCGTTTATGGTCAAAACCCTGATATTGAACTCCTCAAATTTTCTGCCACCCATAAATCAGATCCTTCAAAAAGGGTATGTTGATTCTAGGGTTTGTTGGTTTTTCATTTCTTGTTTGGTTACTGAGAAAATTGTATTGAAAAGGAAGTTTTTATATTTTGGGTTTGCAATGCATTCCCTATTCCCTTACGATTTTTGGATGGGTGTATTGGAATTTGTGTCAGTAGATGAAATCAATCACTGCATGTACATTGATCACCTTTATCTGCACCCAAGTTAACCTAAGATTGCAGTTAATAATCATGCATGTGGTGAAAACCATGATTGAAGCTGTTCAGCTCAAGTAGCATGATAATCAAAATGAAACTAAATACAGTTGACTATGGTGGATGGTGAGATAATAACGTTTGTTGCTGTGATAATGTTTTCTGAATTGTGGCTACAAAACTGTGAGATGGAAACATTATATCAATCACACCATGTTTTTGGTTGAAGGAGTCAGTTAATGCCTTTACTGGTTATTTGAATTGCAGATGCTGGTGATTTTCTGTGGCCTTGGTGTGGTTAAAGTTGGCATGATTCGTCTCATTACGGTTCAGATTACTGACAGAGACAGTTTGACTGGTCTGATATTAGTCTTGCAAAACAACATAACTAACCAAGCTATGAAAGCTCTGGATCTTTTCAAATTCAAGATTGAAATATTCCAGGTATGACTCCTAAGTAATTAATCTTATTTTCATGCTTTACATATCTAGATGTTATTAATAAAGGGCAAAAAAAACCACTGCCTAGTTATGTACCTGCTAATGTAGAATCTTCAGTAGGAACACTAGAGTTTTACCCTTCAGCGATTCTGCACGAAGTGGTTGTTTTGATGTATGGAATCTTCATTTTCTCTGTTCCAAGCCCAGGACTCCTAATATTGGACTGGGCAATGGCCCTTATTCTTCTTTATGTATTAAATTCATCATGCCATATTTTTATTGTTGTAATGGATGGTGTGAAATAGCATGCAAATCCAGTTTTAGGTTGTCGTTTGAATTACACGTCAAATTTCCTTGTTTGAGTTGTCTTCTTGATGTCATAATGTTAAGTGTCTTTGGGTTCTTATCCCCATTAACTGTGGCTCATGGGAGTTTTGTGCTTTAGGTGGTGCTTCTACAAATTTGTTAACTTGTGCACCTTTTATCTTATGGTAATTTAGTGCGCCCTCTTGCTTTACTGCATAGACAGTGCTGAACAATTTCTACATGACTTTTCTCTATATAATTTTGTATTTGGATATTAGACAAAGGGTGAATATTTAGACAGTAACTGCCTATGTTAATGTAGCTTTTGGCAATATATAACTTGTATGCTGATTGCTTTTTGCGTTCCAGTCACGAAGTTCTCTAATTATGTTCCTAGTATTTGACGATGGTTTGGTTTGTCCTCAGATAACTGACTTGCTTGTTAATATCACAAAGCATATATTAAAGCCAAAGCATCAGGTGCTAAGTGAGCAGGCAAAACAAAGGCTCTTGAAGAAGTACAGTATAGAAGAAAAGCAGGTCAGCTTTGAAACCAAGAAAAGCTATAAATGATGTCTCCTGGAATATATTTCTCGCTTGCTCCCTTGTTATGTTTATTGTTTCTTAAATGGTTAATTACTTTTCTTGATTGATTTGTCTGAATATTGTCTGTCACAAGGATATTAAAAAATAGCTGGGATGATATTAGAATAAGACACAAGCAGAAGGCTCGCCTTGAGAAAATATGATCATCCGAATTTATATATCACATGCATGGTAATGGTCAATGCATCAATATAATAGATTCTAGCTGTATTCACTTGATTAGTAAATGATATAATTATTCTCCTAAGTATTTTCCCTAGTTGTGCAGTGGTTAATGATTCAAAAGTTGTGTTTTTACTACACAGTCAAGGCATGACTGTGACTAATTCTCTCAATCTGAGTAATGTTTCATTTCTCATATTATTTATAATTTACTTGACTGGTAGCCTCAACTCTCAATTCTAATATTAATCTTCATTTCCTGTTATTTGACAGCTTCCTCGACTGTTAAAGAAAGATGCAATTTCACGATACTATGGCCTCGAGAGGGGACAGGTGGTGAAGGTCACCTATGATGGTGATATTACCGGGTCACATGTAACTTATCGTTGTGTCTGGTGATGTAATGTGTTGTTCACACGATGTCTTCCTGTGGATGTTGTAGAATCTGTTGTCTGTTATTCCTGCTTGTGTTATGGGATACTTTTCAATGACATTTTATCATTGGTAGTGTGTAGCAATTTTATCTTCTCTATGATCTCCTTCTTTCTTTCTGGCTCTTAGAGTGAGGCACAACTTGAACCAGAGAATTAGAGTATAATTGGAGGAATGGGGAATATTTTGGGAATTGAAAGCATGTAGTCTGTGTTTGGTTTGAAACTCAAGACCATAGTGGGCAGCTTTATCTTGTTAGTTATTTGAAATTGGAAAGTTTCAATAAAAAGAAAAGTGGGATATACAGATAAGACTAGCATTGGGCTCCATAGATAAATCCTCCACTAACTACTTAACAATGCTTTTGCCAAATCTGCTAAAGTGTGGTCTGGTCTGTTACAATTTCAGGGCAGATGATGCAGTGGAAAAGCTTACTGTTTGCATATTAATATCTAGGTTATATTCTCCAGTTGGTTTTGAATTGTCGAGTTCTGAAAATATTTTTCCCCTCTCATTACAAAAATGATTGATTTTTCCTTTATTTCATGTCATCATATGACCACTCTGGTGACAGGAAATTCTTGCTCACAAGACCAAAATGTTTCTCATTAATACACAGTGCACTGTCGGAGAATCAAGAAAAGAGTACTCCATGCACCAAATACATTACACTATAGAACTGAGCTTCAATTTTGATACGCTGACAGCCATCAATTGTGATTCACATTTACAGTGTTTTATAGCTAGTCAATCAAATGAATATGCTGCTATCACATGAATCCTTCTGCCTAGAAATCCTCCATTGTTCATCTTTGACTACATTTTCATGAAGTTTTGGTTATCTGAGTTGATGAAAAATCTTCCTCATCTACAAAATCATTATTGGTACATGCTCTGCCTTCTTCATTTCTGCATGAATATCATGGACTAAAGAATAAATAAGATTAGATTGATAATGAGACTTGTCACGAGCTAAAAACACATGAACCCTGTTTCCAACTTCAATCCAACTGCAACCAGGTTGCTTCTTCAATCCCTTTTCTTTCATTTTCAACCTCACTCTCGAGGCTTCTCTCCATTTCCTACCAGAAGCATATATGTTAGACAACAACAAATAGGTTCCTGCATTCTCGGGATCCTCCTTTTCGAGCTCTTTTGCAGCCAGCTGCCCTATTTCCAGATCCCCATGGGCATTACATCCAGCAAGTAGACCGCCCCAAATAGAGGATGATGCCTTGGTCCCTAGCTGCTTAATAAAATCATAAGCCTCCTTGAGCCTCCCTGCTCGGCCACATAAATCCACCAAACATGCATGATGATCCTCTCTTAATTGTATGGAACTGTCTCTCCTAAGCTCGTCAAAGTAGTTTAGTCCCTTATCCACCAAACCAGCATGGCTGCAAGCACTGAGCAATTCCACATAGCTAACATCGTTAGGCTTAAACCCTAAACCCTTCATGTCCTCGAACAATTCAATTGCCTCCATCCCACATCCATGATGTGCATAGGCTGCAATCATACCATTCCACAAAACCAAATCCCTCTGGCCTATCACTACGTCATCAAATATTTTCCTTGCCATACTCAACTCCCCGCATTTCGAGTACATATTCAAGAGTGCAGATGCGACATATGTCCTATCCTGATAAACACTTTTACTGATCAACATATGAACTTGCTGCCCTTCACCAAGACCAGCCAAGTCACTGCAAGCTCCCAAAACATTAACAAAGGTCCCCTCATTAGGCTTGGCTCCACCGTCCTTTATCATTTCCACAAAGACCTTCAATGCTGATTCACTTTCTCCCTCTTGAACATACCCAGTTATCATGGTAGTCCAGGAAATAACATTCTTTTCAGGCATCTCATTGAACACCTTCCTTGCCCTTGCTGGCTCTCCATTCTGAATAAACCCTGTGATCATTGTATTCCACGAGGATAAATTCCTCTCTGGCATCCTCTCAAACAAATCAAAAGCCTCATCCAGCCTCATATTCTTGGCATAACCAGTAACCATTGCATTCCATGACACAACATTCCTCTCTGGCATCCTATCAAAAACCTTTCTAGCCTCGTCAACTCTCCCAGACCTCGCCAACCCCATAACCATCGTAGTCCACGAAATCACATCTCTTTTAGGCATTTCATCAAACCTCCTCCTAGCCTCCTCCACCCTTCCACATTGAACCAACGCAGCAATCACTGTATTCCAAGAAACCACATTTCTCTCATGCATCCTCTCAAACACCTCAATAGCCTTATCTACCTCCCTATTTTTTCCATACCCATCAATCATTGTATTCCAAGAAACAACATTCTTCACTGGCATCACCTCAAACAACCTCTCAGCTTCCTCAATCCTCTTCAACCTCACATACCCACTTAACATTGCAGTCCAAGTGACCACATCTTTAATTGCATCAACCCTATCAAACAACCTCCTTGCTTCCACAATCAATCCGCATTTTATATACCCAGAAATCACTGCTGTCCATGTCACCACATCTCGTTCATGCATTTTGTCAAACACTTGACGTGCGTCATTGATATTCCCTTCTCTAGTTAACCTAGTGATTAGCCAATTGGAACGTGCTATGTCAGAATTGCGAATGCAATCTCTATTAGGAACTGAAATTTTGCTTGAATGATAGAGGTTACATAGAATTAAGGGTAGTTTATTAGTTTTTCTTGAATAGGACAAAGTGTTTGATATTTTAAACACTAATTGCATTTCAGAACACAGCAATCGACAAGTACCCAAGTCTTTGTTTTTTATCAGAGACAAAAGGAAGCTTATCCTGCTTAAGAAACTCACAGGCCGGCAGAACCTGCAATCTGACCAACCTGGTTTAAAGTAAAAACCTGGTCAAAACCTAATTCTTAACATGTTAACTTTTTTGTATTATTTAGGTAAAACTCAGTCAAATAGCTAGATCGTAACCCATTAATTTCTTTTTTCAGAAAAAATTAATATCAAAATAATAATATTTTAATTTTTCATAAAAAAATATCGTTTAAGATTAACCCTTTAGACCGGAACTCGACCTTGTCCTTAATTAATACTCTTAAAACTATGTTCAAAATAACGCTCAACTGGTTTTTGAAGTTTTGTTAAGATTTGAATAAGAAAATTTTCGAGATTTTTAATTGTTTCTAAGAGATGTATGGAATTTTAATGGCTTAATTCATTAATTTAATTGTGTCTTTGCTAATATCTTTTAATTTTATCTTTATGTTAATAATAATTTTTTACTCAGATATTATATGATAAGCGAATTTTGTCGAAATCATATTATACATAATGTTTCTTTCATTTTCCATTTAATAATATTTGATGCAAGAAAAATAATTAAAATCAATAGGTCTCACAATCATTTACAATAGCGTGACAGGCAGAAACAGCAGCCAAGATATTTCATATCTCTACTAAATCACACCCCTCTTGCAGTGCCAACACAGACAAACCAAATCGAACGTGCCTTTCATCGGTATATTTACAGTTGCCGCCGATCTGTATACAATTCATGATGGCTGGCGTTCAACCATCAGTGCAATGGAAAAAACAATTGAAACGTTCATCTTTTAAATCTCACACCTTGCAAACATTCATAGCACAATTGCAGAGGATTGAGAGTTCCAAATTCTGCAGAAGAGTCCCCTCTTCTGTGGATATGATCTGCAAAAGTCGGTTTAAATGAGAGTTACAATTCCAATGTGTCGGAACTAAAATTCCAACCTGCTCTGAAGAACTAAAATATTAAGTTATTAAGTGAAATCCCGCCTAGTCCTAAAGGTTCTGATATCAATATCATGTTAAAGAATTATTTCAAGTATAAGAAGGATACAGGCTCAACATACATACGACCATGAATTCAAGCACATGAACACCTAACACTTTATTTACACAATTTGACAAGGAAATGAATTCAACTTCTGTAACTGGCACTGGATAAACTGAACTTCATCAGGATTATTTAACATGCCCAAATCAATCTGCTGCAAGTGCCCCCCGTACCAAACAATCTCTCATTTGTTAAGATTCCCACAAAAAGACAAGGCAATAAGTTGCAAAGATAGTTGAAATAAAGCTATAATTGGATTGTGAGGATCATAAAAAAAAACGTTGGGTAGGGAGTAAACAAACCACAGAGACCAAAATGGAACATAAGTGACTGCCCCAGAGCAAGGTCCTCTCCCAAAACCTGAGGCATTGGAACAACCTCATAGACCCACCTCTGAGCCCGTGCAGTTAAGAAACCTAGCTTCATTCATATGCCTCACTAGCAATCCATTAGGAAAGGGTAATGGTCCACCACTATCAATAAATTATCTAGTGAACTAGGACTGAAATTCCCCAAACTTTGCAATAATGAAAGCAGCAATTGAGCTTTTCTCTCTCTTTTTGTTGATGAATGAGAAATTCATTTATTGAAATTCACTAACTAGGATGCCGAGCAGAGAAAATAGCCTTCAAATGTCAGACATGAATATCATACCAATCAAAGATTAATTGAGCTCCATACTAAATCCATATCTGCATCGTCTCACCCAAAAATTTAAGATGTTGGGTGAAACCTGAAAATATTATTTATATTATTCTTTAACATGTTAAAGAGCTTGAAACTTACAGAGTCTCCCAATACCTTGTGTTATTAATTAATTTTAAATAGAAAAAAGAATGAGAATGGTAAGATTAGAACTTGTAATCTTTTGGTTAGTAAAGCTCTAATAACATATCAACAAATATTTTTAATCCAAAATCTTAAACTATTAGATGAGATCTCAAAATATGCAAGACAAGCCAACACCATGATTTTAGTGAAAACTTCTCGACTGCTAGTACCAACACCATGGTATCTTAAAACCCATAAATTAAGATGTCCAAGACAGACACAGGCTGCCAAACTTTGAAGTTCATGCACGGGTATATAGAAAGAGATGCACTGGCTTTGTATAACCAGATGAGGTGTCAGATAAGACTCCGTCAGCTTCCGGTGATAATGAAAAAGACATTGTGGGATGAAAAAGTAAACTCCTCAAAACCTTGACAGAGAAACCTGGTGATAATATAATCATGAATAAACCGCCTTTGTACCGCTGGCTCTCCCCTCAGAAAAGAATGAGGTCAAGGAAAAAACTAATTACCGTTGAAATTAAAACTTCATTCTAGTTTTACATTTCTGTAAAGGTCAGCTCTTTCCCATGATGTTACATTCAAAGGAAGCTCTACAACAAGCAATACTGGCAACTACATAAACTATGAAAGTAGTCTCCTTTCTTGATCCTAATCACACATAATTCCTAGAAATTTCAAAAGACACAAACACAAACACCAGACAGAAAGTTCAGCCATGCCACCGACAAAATGAAGACATCATGCATCCAACTGCTATCTATAAGAAAAACATATGCCTTTCAAGACTAAATTAAAAAAAAAAAAAAAAAACACCAATTTATTTTGATATCGTAAATTCCAGCAGTTAAGCAGCTGTGGTAGAATTTAACAAGCACCAGAAGACATCAGATTGATTCAATAATTGGGGCCAAGGAATCAAACTGAATCCAATAAGGAAAAAGAAGGATATTTGGGAAGATCAATAAAGAAGCAGCAATTTCCAGATTGAATTAGATAAGAGAAAAGGTTTGCAGATACACAGAAGATAAGGCAATAAATATGGGAAAATAGAGAGAGTTACCTTTTTTTTTTTTTAAGGAAAAGGATCAGCCAACATGAAAAGGACCAATATCTCCAGTTCTAAGAGAGCTGGCAAGCTCATCAGCAACAGTCAAGCAAGAAGAAACCCATCCAATAAGTGCCACCCACACCATATTTGCCATCCATACGGCCATGCCCCATGGCATTGCCATTTCCCCTCTCTCTGTTTCTCTTTCCCTTTCTTGCTTTCTATCCTTTTCTCTCCCTTTTAAGACAACAAGTCCACTGTTGTTTCTGAGCTTTTAAGGGATAAAAGATAACCCCATCTCAGGATCAACCCTTTTACACGAAGTTTTTAATTACAGAAGGTGAAGTCAAAGAAATGGAAAGACTTGTTAGGTTTTTATATTTATTATTTTCCTGTTCATCGATCTGAAAAACCTGAAATTTATAGCTTGATTAAGTATATTTGATTTTATATTTTTTAAAAATTAATATTTTTATACAATTATTGTAATGTGTTGATGTTAAAATAAATTTTAAAAAATAAAAAAAATTAATATATTAAAAAAAACTTTAAAACTAATAATTATCATAACATCAAATAAATATTAAATATTTAGTTAAATTGAATAAAATAAAACTTGATTAACTCGGTTATAATTTTAATAATTTAATTGACCAGTTAAAATTTAATTAAAAACCGAGTCAGTTGAAACCAATAAAAATAACAAAACATTGCCGATTGATTAAAAATGATTAATCCAAGTTGATAAAGGAACCCACAAATTAATCCAATAATATGGTGACCCGTACCTTTCTAATTAAATCTCTATTTGACAACTATGTTTGTAGGTTTTCCCCTTTTGTTTTTAATTAAATGATAGGAATGATTGCGGACTGGACTGACTTGTATATCAATTAAAATTAAATATGTTATTAAAATGATTTCAAAGATATACTCATTACATTACATAAAAGAAATACTAAATGCGTTCTTCAATGGTTTTTGAAATTGGAATCTTGTAAGTTAAGTTGAGTTTTTCTTTTTTTAAGAAAAAAATAACATCATGGAAAAAAAAACAGTATAGTTAAAAATTTATTTAAAAAATAATATGATTTGAAATTTGCAAGTTTCATCTATAATTTTAAAGTCATAGATGTTTTCTTTAAAAAAAATATATAGTTGAGATAATTTTATTAAATTTTTTAGAAGATAAATTTTAAATTTAATAAATAATTAATTATTATCTCTATTTTTTATTTCTCCAATTAAAATTTTAATTTATTGTTTTCTAAAAAACATTTCCTCCTATGCTACTTAAAAAGAAAACCTCAGCTAAGTTGGGACATTTTAGACAAAACTTGGTTTGCATTTTTCTTTAAAAAAAATAGTGTGAATCAATTTTATATATATATATATATATATATATATATATATATAAACAATAAATAATTGAAAATTACAAGGAAGGGGAGCCATAATTGATCTTTTGTGGTTTGGTTTATTTGTCTGTGGATCGATACTCATGTTAATTAATGCGCTAATTTTATTGGATTTGATGGCTTGTTTTGTATTGTGATGTAAATTGTTTTTTAAAAATATTTTTTTATTTTTTATATTAACATATTAAAATTATTGAAAAATTCTAAAAATATATCATATTTTTTCAAAACAAATATAATTTTAAGAAGTATTAAAAAATGAAAGCTCATGTAATCTTGTAAATAAAAAGAGCAAAAGCCATCGTTATCAATCAATCATCAATGTTGCCAAACACATCAAATTGGGTTAGGGTTATATTTAGTCCACTCATACTTCTTTAAAAAACAAATGTTTCATATCTCAGATTTACATACTGACATATAGTCAATTAGAAATTTATATATTAAGAAATAGAAAATTCATAAAGATATAAAAATTTCCCTCGCCTTGCCTTGTAATTGGATTATCGTTGATGGGGAGCCAAAGCATGAGAGTTAACTTGATGTTTTTTTTATATATATAAAAACAAAACAATTTATTTTGATATTTTTAAAAAAAGTTAACAGGATTTTAATAGGTTATTTTTTTAATTTAAATTAGTTTAAACCTCAAATTAATCAGGTATCAAATCAATATGTTAGGTCAATCTAGCATTTATAACTATGCATTGATTAAAAAAAAACCTATCCACCCATCGTATAAGTTAAAAGTTAAGTATTTTTTTCAAACAAGGTTGGATTGGACAGGTCAAATTATCCTCCATCCCACCACCTCTATTTCTTTCTATTTTTCTCTTTTTTTATAAAAAAATATTTTTAGACTAGTTTCTACATTAATCAAGATTAAATCCCTTCTTCAAACAACTTTAAAAACTAAGTATTTTTGACACAGATAACAATATATTAAAATCATAATTTTTTTTTATTGTCTAAATCCTTTAACAATAAGTCTATTTTTATATTTATCAATAGTATCATCAACTTTTATTTTTCTTATAAAGATCTACTTATGGTCTAATGTTTAATGATTTATAATTATTCATAATGAATTTTATTTTACTACTAACCGTCTAATTTCAATAGGAAGCTATATGACAAGATATTGCCTCAAAGAAATTTTAAGGTTTATTTTTTAATAAGTATGTTAGAAAATTTGTAATAAATATCTTTTTTATTTTTATCTTTTTACTTTTTATATGCTCAACTTTATCATTTTTTTATTGATAATTATTATTTGAAATAGCTTTAAATGAATTATTTTCTTGTAATTATTTAAATAGAAACATGTCTTTAAAGAATGTAATATTTCTTGATTCTAAAATAATATTAAAATAAATGTTACTACTGCTTGATTTGTGCACAAGAAATTAATATACACTTTCATTGTAAGCATATATAATGAATACACAATCCACAATTCTAGATTTTATTTAGGATTAGATATTGCTATATTTTCAATACATCCAAATAGTATAAGATATTTGTAGGGAAATTTTTTATCTTTTCACAATTCATATAATGTCCTTTCTAGTTTATTGTATGATAATTTATTATATATATAATTGAGAGTTAAAATTGCTTCTTTCTATAAGTTTTAAGGTGTTTTTAAATTTATCAATATGATATTTATCATTTTTTTTAAAGTTTAATTTTTATGTTTTGCAATGTTATTTTATTAAGAAGAATAACAAGTAATAGTTTGATTGATAATATTATTTTGAAAATAAAATTTATAGAATAATATTTTGTATTATTCACTTGTTATTACCTTTCGAAAAAAGTTAAAGCTTCGTTGAATATAAAAGTCAGGGGATAATTCTTTCTTCTCCAAAGGGTTATATTTCTTCCTCTTCGAAAGGATCTCTTTCGGGATAGTCACCGACCTGAAATCATATGGAAGGCTTCAAATCCATGAACAAAACGGGCGGTTTGTACAGAGCATAGGTCTGTACAAACCTTCACTTTGTCTGGCCTATTCATAGCACCGTGAAGTGGAGGACAGTCAGAGTAGCGTATTCCTTTTACCCTGAAAAAATGATCAAGGAAGAAATAAATAATCGGACGCGGAGCGGAATGATCTTTGAGATAAATCTTAAAGGCCTGTAAGCAGAGCACAATACCACCAACAATATAAACCAGGATAACAAATTGAAGACTGCTAACTTTGGTGAAAATTGTTAAGGATTCCAGCAGCAATCACCCGGACAACAATCATGGTAAGTTCATCAGATGTCAATCCGACAACTTTGAGATATTCAGCGATTGATCGATCTCCTCGTTGAACAAGAGTCAAAGACTCCACGAGTTGCATGATTCTTGTGCGAGAATGATTTGCATATAAGTGAGAGAGTCTAGACAAAAGCCCTCTGACACTCACTGGTCTGCAGTCGAGAGACTACTTTGCTATCTCAAAGGAACTCTCTATTATGGTTTACATCTTCGACGTGCTTCGTCAATGGTTGTTACTGCATATTCTGATACTGATTGGACGGGCAATATGGATGACAGAACCTCCACCGGTGCTTACATGGTCTTTTTAGGGTCGAACCCATTATCCTGGAGCACAAGAAAGCAATGTGCTGTCGCTTGTTCTTCAACTGAAACAGAGTACCCGTGCATTAGCTGCCACAACTTTTGAAATTGGGCGGCTTTCTCCTCTTTTTAGGGAACTTTCACCTCTCATTTTTTGTGATAACATTGGAGCAACTCAGTTGAGTCTCAATCTAGCATATCATTCTCGTATGAAACATGTTACCATTGACTTATATTTTGTTCGTGAACATGTTGCAAAAGGGCTACGAATGTTCATCATCAGTTGGCTGATTTCATGGCAAAAGCTCACCCTCGCTCTCGTTTTGAAGCACTTAGATTCAAGATTGGCATCGATGATGGCGAGTCAATCTTGTATAAGCTTGTAATTTAAGCCTTTTCATATACAAATAAACTTCAAAGGAAACTTAATGATATTTTGGTTTGTTTGCGTTTAAGCTCGTGCACTGACGACGCGTGCAATATTTTTTATGATGTCATGCAATCTTTTATATTAATATTAGAAATATCTCAGCAAACTCTTTATGATGATGGGAAAATATGACAATATAATGATAATGAATATTCAATAAGATTTTTTTTTTTCCGAGTATGATACTGACAATTAATTTGTTCAAGTTATTTATTGTAAATTTTTTTATTTACTTTATTTGTTGTGGGATTTTTTTATTATATTATTAAATTAATTAAGTTTATTAAATCTAAAAAGTTAATAAGATTTTTTTTCTTCTTAAAAAAAACTTGATTGGCCTAAACATTCTTCTTTTATATTAAAAAGAATTTACCCGGGCCATGACATTACCCAACTTATAAACTATATCTTGTACGTTATTTTTTTTTTAATTATTATTACTGTGATCTGATGGCTGCTTTATTTTGCTCGTATCCGCCAATCAGGGTCTTGCACTATTCTTGAGACCCCTCTTTCCTCTATATAAATGTTCCCATTTTAGCTCCCTTCAGTGGCGCCAGTGTTTGTCCTCCTCAAAACCAGTCCAAAACCCTAAATTTCAGTCTTATAATGACATCTTCGCTCTCTCTCAAACCCTGTTTCAGCTCTCTCTATACTGAAGTAAAAAACAACCGGGTGAGAAAGATTTCTTTTTTCTTTTTTTTGTGCGTGTGGGTGTTTTGTTTATGGACTCAATGAGCTAGTGATTCTTATTTTTTGGGTGTAATGATTTCGCAGGGTTTTGGAAGTGGGTTTTTGCCGACAAGTTTTTGGGTTAAAAAGGACTGCAGTTTAAGGGGGGGAAATTTGATTATAGTAAAGAAATTTGAAGTGAATTGCTTGAAAGATAAAGATATGGATGTGAGAACTTCAGCTTTGGTTGATGGTGTAGGAGAGTGTTTAAATGGTATGTGTTTGTTTTGTTTTTGTTGTCATTTGAATTTATGAGCTTATTGTGTTTGCAGTTTTTAATGTAAAGTTTGCATCTTTTTACAGAAATTGAGATTAAGGAACCTAGTGTTTCGACAATATTGATGAATTTTGAGAACAAGTTCGATCCTTATGGTGCAATGAGTACACCACTTTACCAAACAGCTACATTTAAGCAGGTATTGTTGAAAGGGAAGCAACTTTATGTGTTGTGTGTTACAGATGATTAGGGAGGTGAAAAGTGTATGTGTAATGCTGGTGAAGTTTTGATGCATTTTTCATGTCATGTTCATATCGAAATTGGGGCAAGAAAGTAACAAGTTTGGATTGCATGTGATGAGAATAGGAATAGAGAGTCATGGACATTAGCCTAAGAAGCTTGTGGAAGTTGATATGCTTTTGACATGGACTTAGTTCTCTTTTTAATGTGCTATTTCCTTATTCGTACGGCATAACACTTGCCTAGCATCATTTCATTTTGGGCGCTTTAATGAGTTTTTTTTTTATGCCTTGTATTGCAGTCATCAGCGACAGAGAATGGTCAATATGATTATACTAGAAGTGGAAATCCTACAAGGGATGCCTTAGAAAGGTATTTTTGTTTGTTTGTTGGTGTGTATAATGCTGATGAAGCAGTTTTCACAAGTATTAGAAGGATAGCCTTGGTCATTTCTCCTTGCATCTTCTTCCTTCTAAGCTTATTTCTGTTTTGTATTCTTTTTTATTAGCCTCCTGGCGAAGCTAGATAAAGGAGATCGGGCATTATGCTTCACAAGTGGAATGGCTGCTTTGGCTGCTGTCACTCATCTTGTTGGAACAGGTGCTTTTTACTCTCCTTTTTTGTCTCTTGTTTGCACCCACAATCTGTTTTTTTAATCTACCATACCACATTATTAACTATGTCTGAAAATATCCCCAGTCCATTATGGTCTGGAGATTGTAATAGGCTCTAAACATTTGGCAACTATAATTACATAGGTTTGAGGTTATGAGTTCCATACTCAGCACATGTTTGTGCAAATTTGTCTTTGTAGAACGTCTACTTTGTTCTTAATATGGCCAGAAATAGTTAATCTTGAATTTTTGTGGAATATTTCATGTTAACTTTGTTCAATGCCATCTTAGGCCAGGAAATTGTTGCTGGAGATGACATTTATGGTGGTTCTGACCGATTGTTGTCACAAGTAACTCCGAAGGCCGGAATTGTGGTTAAGTTAGTCTGGTTTCTTTCTTTTTTCTGTTTGTATATCATGATACTGTTGTAACTGAAAATATGAGATACTTATGCTTAGCAATGCGCAGACGGGTAAATACAAGTGATCTACAAGAAGTTGCATCTGCAATTGGTCCCCAAACAAAGCTCGTGTGGCTAGAGAGCCCAACTAACCCTCGTCAACAAATTTCTGATATTCGTGTAAGAGTCACACGTTTTCAAAGTTAGGAAATTTGTTTGTTAATAAGCATTCAGGTTTATTGTTATTGTGGTAGAATATCCTAATTTGACTGTTTGGAAGTTAGGCTATACAGAAGTGTTTGCAATTGATTTTTTATATTTTTTATATTATGCATATGTGAATAAATGCATTCTGGTTATCCTGCTTGATACTGTGCAAAAAAAAAGTTATGGTTGGTTTATAAAAATGGCTGACCAATAGTAACCCGTGATGCGGGGATATATTGTTCATAACTATTCTCCTTGTCTTTTTGGTTGTCTGTTCTGAATAGCCATCAATTGTTCTTGTATTTTTATTGTTTATTTTTATTTACAATGGTTTGCCAATCTGTCAAGGTTTCAGAAAATTGCAGAGATGGCTCATGCACATGGTGCTCTTGTCTTGGTAGATAATAGTATTTTGTCTCCTGTATTATCACAACCGCTGGAACTTGGAGCAGGTAAGGCCAATGCATTGTGGTTGTAACAATTAGGAACTGCAGTTCTGCCTAGTGCTTAGTTTTGAATTATTCATGTTGCTTGCAGACATTGTGATGCACTCAGTGACTAAATTTATAGCTGGACATAGTGATGTCATGGCAGGTGTGCTTGTGGTAAAAGGGGAAAGGTTACGGCTCTAACTTATGTTTTTCTTAGTGCATTTGTAAGGGATGTCTTTTGTTTCCTTTGCTATCTTTAAGTTTAGAAAGTTTGCTCTGATCAGAGCTCTTATCTGTCTTTTCAATCAGGGTTAGAAACTGCTTGAGTATAAAGAAACCCATTGGCTAAATACAATTCTACCGCATTATGTGTATTGTTTGGTGTATTTCACTTGCCTTTTTATAGCCATTTGTGATGTAGAGTTGAAGTGCCCTATCACTTGTGGTCTTGTGTTTCTTTGTTAGCATTGATCTTGTGATTGGAGAAAACCTGTTTGCATGCCGTACTTTTAATGCCTAGCAATTTATTGTGTTTGCAAACAGTTTTTTCTGTCAAGCTGATGGAGTTCCATATGATGAAGTTGTTGTTTTCTTTTTCCCTTGAGAGGACATAGTTGCTGTATTCTAAATTCTGTATCGGAACTGTTCTGCATGACGCACACATGCTCATGCTTTAAGTTGGGAAACTTAGTATAAATACTTGAGGTCATTATTCTCCCTTAGCCAATATAAATATCTGCAGTGACTACCTATGTAGACTTCATTTCTTTTAAACATTTATAATTTATTTATTTCTGAAGTCTTTCCTGCATTACCAGCTTGGGAAGAGATCTGTATTTCCTCCAAAATGCAGAAGGCTCTGGGTTAGCACCATTTGACTGTTGGATTTGCTTACGAGGCATCAAAACCATGGCCTTACGAGTTGAGAAACAGCAGGTGCTAATTTGAATTCACTCATATTTATTGTATATTGTACATTCCGATGGGTGGAAAAGCTGAGGTCAAACTTGACCAAATGGTTTCTTGTGAATATTCTGATGACCTATCTGCAACAACCCACTTAGTAGGATCTTTGCCTTTTGGCAGGAGAATGCACAGAAAATTGCCGAGTTCCTTGCATCACATCCGCGGGTGAAGAAAGTAAATTATGCAGGTCTTCCTGGTCATCCTGGACGTGATTTGCACTATTCTCAGGTGTGCCTGATGTTAGACTTAGCTTCGATACTAACCTGGTTCTTGCAGCGTGAAACCTTTTATATAAGAAAGCCCTTTTTTTAAAATCTCTTGCAGGCAAAGGGTGCAGGATCAGTGCTTAGCTTTCTCACCGGATCACTGGCTCTCTCGAAGCACGTTGTTGAGACTACCAAGTATTTCAGCATAACTGTTAGTTTTGGTAAACATTCTTCCTACTCAAAGCTTTTCATGTCTTGAAAATATTTTTGGGGGTAATTTAAAATCCAATTGATCAAGCCCCTGAGATATCTGCATGGTGAAAGATGATGTTGAAGATACAGATCACTATTGTCTTTGCATGTTAGAATTTGAATGCATGTCCAATGAATATGCAACCAGAGATAATGAAGCTTGAAAAAAAAAAAACCACCAGAGGGATTTTGGAAACAGATTATTCCTCATGTGTATTGAAATCGTAGGTCATGGGAGTGGTAGTTTTATGTTATGGTTTCCACACCTCATAAGACAGATTCAGCTGATATTCGATATCACCATAACCTATGCATCTCATATTTCTTAAAAGCTAAGGTTGTGAATCTTGAAAGTTCCATGAGAGGGCATTCATTTGCTCCAATATATGCTTGCAGCAAGAGGCTTGCATATTTAATGTTTGCCTCGTGTTGCGTATCCACCAATTTTAAAATCCAATCTGTTAACAGTACATAGATGTGGATTGTCATGCTGCAAATCCTGTCTGATAAAATTGAAATGTGATCGTTGTGAATGTTTTGAGAACTGATGTTTTTTAGCTCACACTTGGTTGCAAGCTGCTTCCTTACTATGTAATTGTCTATTGTAGGGAGTGTAAAATCCCTTATAAGCATGCCCTGCTTCATGTCGCATGCAAGTATACCAGCTGCAGTACGAGAAGCCAGAGGTCTCACTGAAGATCTTATTCGTATCTCAGTGGGGATAGAGGATGCCAATGATCTGATTGCTGATTTAGACCATGCATTAAGAACTGGACCATTATAAATGTTTGAGCGTCTCCAAATTTAACCCCAAATTGTACGCCAGCCTCCCCTCTGCCTTTTTACCTGTAACAGGCAAATAATGCACAGTTACTTGAATTATGTTGAAACTTTATAGCAGAAGTATTTGTTACCTGGGGTGTTGATATATTGGATGGTGTTGTGTTGTTCGTGTTAACAATTCCACTGTATGCATTCAAAACAATAAAAGTTGGTAGAGCAGCTTTCCAGCTGCTGCTTCTGTGATTTGTTCTATCCAATTCTATCCATGGTATATGCAATTAACTCAAATAGAAACAGATCAAAACTACAAGATGGTGTTTGTTTTGCTCAATAACAAAGGGCGAGTCAATTAGCATCTTGCTCTAAGACTGACCTTGAAGATTAACCCCACCATGTTCATTTTTTGAAATGCTCCTTTCTTGGGGATGCATTATGGCAGCCAGTAAAAGATTTTGAGGCTTGAATGAGTGAAACGTTTAAAGATGCATGATCGGTGAGCGAGGCCAACAAGCATTGATGATTTTGACTTAACAGGCAATACGAAGGAGACAAGCAAAGATTTCAGCCAGATATCTGTCCCAAAAATGAAAAATGCCAAACGTTCTGTCCTGCTGAAGGTGCTTCGGGGAAGCTCCACCTTCACACAACCATTGATTGATTTTGTTTCTTTGCCAATTGGACTGCCTAGTTGTTTTCTTAGCTGTACAGAGCCCTCACTTTGCGAAGCCAGTTTTTGTATGATTGGAATTTAAGGGGATTTGAGGCATCATCCAATTATGTAGTCCAATCATTGAGCCACCCCCAAATAAATAATATATGACTTCCACCATAGATATTTTATTTATGGTCACAAAATATGGTATTTTTATTTTATTTTTTGACAAAATATTGGAAAACACCAAAAAGCAATAATTTAATATATTTTTTAAATGAAACATGTTCTTAGAATGCACTTGAAAGTATGAATTACCGCCATATCAAACATTTTTTTTAATTTTATTTTTGAAAGTTTTTTTAGATGTTTTTATTTATTTTTACTATTTACTGAGAGAATTAAATTATTCTCATACGAGATTTTATATGCTAAGAACTTTGTTATTATTATCATACTATAATTAGTATATTTATATAATTTTTTTTAACATATTTCCATTAAATTCAAATTTAAAATAAAATAGAATAAGAAAAAATGGGGATTTTCTTTTGTATTTATGCATTAGCTGAGTTGTTTTCAATTACGGTGGAAAATCTATCATTGTCATTCATGTTCATCATCACCCTAAGTAACAGGTTCAGAAATTCCAAAGGGTCAACTTATAAAGTACAATACTTTCAGCCCTTCACCAAAACTCAACCAATCATCATATATAACGACTTCCTTTTACACCTATTTTTTTATTATTATTATTTACTCTCAATGAACTCAAATATTTAAATAATAATAATAATAATAATGTTATATTTAAAGAGACATACTTACTTGTTTTGTCTTTTTGAATTTCAAGTAAGAGATTGATATTTACAAAAAAAATTATTAACCTTTTTTAATTATATTAAATTGATATAAAAGACAAGTCTTTAAAATTAACTAAAGAAGTAACTTAGTTTAAATTAACATAAAAGGAGATTAAAATGACCCTTTATTATTAAAAATAATGATAATAATAATTAACATGGTCTTTTAAATAAATTCTTAAAAGAAAACGAAATTTTGAATGAAATTAATAAATTAGATAACTCAAATTTAATTATCTGTAATCAATACCAATTTATTATTTAATTATTTTCTCCCTCCAAATTTAAATTCACATCATAAAAGAAAGAACAGCAAATTTGGTAAAAGAAAAATCCAAAAGTTGACCAACATTTGACCAAGCAGTACACCAACAAAAACTAGAGAGTCCCAATCAATCACCACCACCTGATCTCTTCACTTGTCCCCACAACTCCCACGATTATCCACGTGGCATGATTCCATGCTTCTTCCCACTCATAAAAATAAAAACATTCCTCTTCATTACCAGATAAAAAAAAGAAGAAGCAGACACCATTATCGATCCATAAAAAACCTCTCCCTCTCTCTTTGTTATCTCTTTCTCTCTTACAAAATTTCCAATTTTTAAGGTAGATTATTATTATTACTATTATTAAACGTTGTATTTTATCCGTTTATTATTATCATTTTTTCTTATATTTAGTTAACTGTCTGCATTTATTTTATACTTTTTATCGAAATTAATGTTTTTTTTCTTTTCTTTAATTGTTTTTTTGTTTTGATATTGTTGTTGTTATTGTGACTCTAGGGTTTTTTTTTTTTGGTGAATTATGGTGATCAAATTTTTTTTTTTGTTGAATTGTGACACGGTCTGTTTGGTTTATGAGAAAACTGATAGATAAGGGATGGGAAGTGTTTGGTTTCCGAGAAAATTGAGGGGGAATGGTGTTTGGGCTTGGAAAAGCTTTGAACTTGATGCGAAAGGATTAAGCTTTATAAACCTTTTTTATTATTATTAGGTTTGTAATTAGGGACTTGGGAGGTTATGTATGAACCTGAATTATTAAGGAGAATTAGAGCTGGATGGATTGGAATACAAATCTTGTGTTTGAACTGTTTTTCCATTGTTAATGGTTGTTTCAAAATTGTGAGATAAAAGACAAGTTGTGTGTTAAAGGGTGTTTTTAAGCTTGAAAAGGAATGAACTTGGGTGGGAGAAGGATTGGAGATTTTTTTTTTCTTCGTTGTGTTGTAATTAGGGGTTTAGTGGTTTAGGATTAATATATTATTAACGAAAATTAGTACTAGATTCAATGGAATTCAAACTCAATCGTAAACTATTTCTTAAATGCTAAGTTGTAATTTGATTTTGCTGAGGTTTATTCGCTGTGTTCTAATTGTTATTGGTTATTTAAGTAATTGGATGCTCTGCAATGGAAAATTTTTCTGACACGCACAAACACCTTTTTTTACCTTTTTCCTTTTGCTTTTCGGTGCTCCTGGCTGCAGAATTTACTGAGTTGTAGTATTTATTCAAATCTCCACTATTTAATCCTTTGCTTAGGTGTGAGTACCTGGACAATCTGATGCTAAATTACATGGTTAATTGAATTTTCTTTTCGATTTATTGGCATAGCTGATTTTGATGGAAATTATCTTTGGTTTTTTGTTTAACATCTGATAACATTGGAGGACTAATTCGTGAATATTGATTCTTGTGTGTGCTTGTTTCAGTTTAGACCCTTTTTCATCAAATCTAATATTTCTTGAAGCCTCAAGGAAATAGCATGTAAAATAAAATAGACTAATGAAGGATATTGTCACATAGAAGGTTATTCAGCTTGTTCACCTTTTCATTTCCAATATCAAGAGATGTCGAGCGGACCAGTGAGAAGGGTCTTACCAAAAGACATACAAGTTGTAAGTTGTAGATCTTTGAATTTTAGAGTTGATGAACTTTTGATATGTGCTATCTTGTTCAACTAATTTTAGCAGTGGAATTATTTTGTATCAAGTAAGCAGCCAATGAGGATAGTTGAAAAATGCTAATTTTTGTTGACAAAATTAGTTGTGACCTTTGGCTTCCTCAAGCACCTTGTATAACAAATGTAGTTCCGAAATGTTTTCTTGATAGGCTACTTGACCCTGTGTTGGAATTGTTCTAGTTGATTTTCGCGGAGATAGATGCAGGAATTTTTGAACAGATTACATGTCTTCGTTGCTAGATAGCAGTGCCTTATAAATAACCATCAGGACATTTTGATTCTTTCCTAAGGCCTTTCCCTGATAAATACTGAAATGGAAACTTGATTTTAATATAGAAATCCAGGTCCTAATTGGAAATTCTTCCTCATGTACTGTAAATTTGGAAGTATTAGCTGACATTAGTCACCTGTGTATGAGCTTAAATCTCAGGTTCTTAAGTTAAAGGTCAAATAACAGACAACATTTTCGTTGTCTTTCCATGCAAGGGTTAATGATACCCAGAGGGAATGCATCTTGTCTATAGGATTTTGGGAGTTCAAATCTGTCGAGCTAAATGTGTACAGGTCCATTAGCCTTTTTTTTAACACTTCTCTAGCCATGCATGTGATAGCTTTGCTTTATTTTTATGTTGGTGACTCAGTAGTACTTTTTCAGTGCTAGCCATTCAACATTAACTAATTTAGGAAAAAAAAAAGCTGTAAATAACCACGGAGAATAGGACAGTCTGGATATCTGCTATGCACATAATACCCAGTGTGTCCATAAAATATTTTTATGAACAGCTGTTAATTAGAGATTGTCTCTCATCTGTATCTTTCTTTGGGAAAAATGGGTTTCTGCATCAGAACTCTTTTCATGGGGTTGAGGGATCATTAAATAATCTCTTAGACCTTGACATAACAATGCAGTCATAAAAAATCTCCTTTGGATTATTGATGTTTTTTTCCAGGTGCAAAATCTCATAGAGCGGTGTCTTCAACTGTACATGAACCAGAATGAAGTTGTGGAAACGTTGTTGGCTCAAGCAAAGATTGAGCCTGGTTTCACTGAACTTGGTAACAATTAGTACTGGAACTCGTTTTTGTGTTACAGAAAGTTTAATAATGAGGTAGCTTCTATGCATACTATTTCCTACAGTGGCACTTTTGAGGGTTGCTTTTTGTCTTCTTGACCCCTTGAAAGTGCTGCTTAATGTAGTGTTAGGATAACTGGTTATGAGTTTTCCCACCATTTTTAAGCATCATTAGATTATTTGTTCTTTATGTGATTATTTGACAAAACAGTATTTAGCACAATGCTATTGGAGCAATTTTTCAAGCGACTATGAGTTCATGAATGGAACCACTAGGCATCATCAGTCTGCCTGTCTGTCTGGATGGGAAGTGTCACATCCATCGGTGAATTCCTCAATTGTTCTAACTTTAGCTGCTGAATGGAATTTAAAATTCTTTTAAGTATTCAATCACATGGAATAAATGCACAAGGACTGGAAAATAAATAAGTTGAAAAGTTTGGGACCGGATATTAGTTTAGCCATGTTGATTGATATTTTGGGAGCGTTCACTTAAACTTACTTAAATAGAGTTAACTTCAACTTTTTCTTGTAAATAGTAGGTCGAAAGTGTTCTATCTGATAAAGTTGAACTGGCAAGGCCTGTTGATTATGGTTCCTTTTCTTTTCCCCTTGTTTCCATTGTTACATACTTCTAAACTAATATTGTTTAGCTCAGGAACAACTTCAAGTTAGGTGATCTTGTTTCATTCTCAAACTTGTAAATTTATTTTCCAGTTTGGCAAAAGCTTGAAGAAGAGAATGGTGAATTCTTCAGGGCTTATTATTTGAGGTTGAAGGTAAAGCAACAAATAGAGGAATTCAACAAGCTGCTTGTGCAGCAGGCTCACTTGATGCATGACCTAAATTCATCCGGAGTTGCCCCAATGCCTCCTTCTAATGGATTTCATATCTCACCATGTAAGACTGCGTTTCTTCCCCTTGAGCATTTTACTGTCTGATCTGTAGGCATCAACTCATCAAGAACATTGTGATACACAAGTCTTTTGCATAATTGGGCTCAGCTTTGCAGTTATGCTCTGTAATTGTTATGATTTGATTTCAGAATCATTATATAACTTCCAGAAAATCTGTTTGGTTGGAAAGAAAGCAAAGTTCTGTAAGTGAGAGATTAAAGGAGAGGAGAAATGGTGGCCTTCTGTGGGGTTTTGTATTAATATACAAGTTCATGATGCCTATTTCGAAATTTCCAAGTAATAGTAATTAATGTATATTAATAACTAGCAGCCAGCAATTTAATTCACTTTATCAGACTTGCTACTGGCCATTTGCCCCACTATCAAATGAATTTGTAGGGTATGGGAGGGGACTTGTTGGAAACGTTGTGGAGGTATCAGTTTTTTTCATAGTGAAAAGATGTTAAAGATGGTTTCCTTGTTTTCTTCCTTAAAATTAGATTTAAAAAATCTCCTTCTCTGTCAATCTGTGTTTGGGGAATGTGCTATTTTGCAAAGTTTTGCTTAATAGTGTGGTAGATAACACAGTTACCTTCCTTTTTTGAATTTCAATTTCAATTTTTTGGAAGTCATTTTTGGATATTTGCTTTAAGTATGCTTTTTTGTTTAGATGGTTTCTTGACATGTGTTTTGATTGCTGAACTATGTTATCTGAATGTCCTGATCAAAATGATATCATTGTGCATTTACAAGGATAATTTGATTATGAATCTTTTCTGTAGTTTCTTGGTAGAGCATGCTTTCTCCAAACCTGTTATCCCTTGTATGATTCCTGCTTTTTATGGCAACTGGTTTTGGTTTCTTTGTCAGTGCACCAGAATACAGCATGCTATGGTCCAGATCATACTGGACCAACCTTGAAGGCAGAGAGCATGCATCACCCCATTGGCTCCAGTTTGACAAATGCGTACACTAATGGTGGATCATCATTGCACTCAAGTATGCATGCTGCTGTTGAAATATCTGCTCGTGCCAATAGAATTGATGCACCTCCAAACATGCTTTCAATGCAGAGCTCAAACATTGGTCTGCTGCAAGGAATGAATGGGGGAATGATCAAATCAGAAGCTGGTTATTCGGGTACTTCCCCTTACATGTTTGGTGCTGATGGCAATGTCCTAGAAGCACGCCCATCTATTGCGGATGCATCTGTTGCATCTTTCAGCAGCGTAGACTCCAGTTCGCAAGCCTTGAATGAGTCTATTCTGGAAGCAGACACTTCCTCATTTGGATTTTTAAGTCAGATTCCTCAAGTTTTCAGTCTCTCGGATCTGACAGCTGATTTTACCCAGAGTTCAGGTTTATTGCCCCACCTTATATCTCCCTCTTCTCTCATCTCTTTATTTTCCAATCCCCAACTCTCCCTTTGGCGCACTTATGCACAAGATTGCTAGTTTAGCTGTTTGTTGGCCAACTGAAAAGTTAGGCAACAAACTTCTTAGAGGACTCGATTATGAGCACTCAGGTTGGTCATTGATTAAATTGGAGTCAGCTCTTAACTTGGGTCCTCTGTTGCAAGTAATTCTGTGCGGAACATTGACTGGCCAATTTACAAGGGTTACAATTTTTTGTATTCTTTGTTCAGAAATATTGGAGAACTATTCAAGATCACCTTTTCTAGCAGCAGACAATGATAACTTCCCAGATTCTCGTGAAAGAGAACATCCAGGTTTTTTTCCCCTTGGTATTCATAATATTTAGTACATCAGAAGGGAGTGAGCTAATTGATTGCCCTGATTTTACAGGAGATAATAGAAGGCTGGACTCCATATCAGAAGGCATGAGTTATGATGATTTTGGAAGTGAATAGTAGCCTTAGAATTTCTGTGGTGAGTTCTTTTTGCTGATTTTTATTTTTATTTTTTTTGTTGAGTTGCTCGTGCTGCTAGTGTTTACTAGATGGTTATCAGTACAATTTTCTATCAGCAAAGCTTATGCTGCGATTCACCTCTGCTGCGTCGGAATTAAGTTCTTTCATGGTGATATTTCTATATATCTAAGACTGCTAGAAATGGTTTGTGTTAGCACATTCTTCATGTCATATTTGTTTGGTATGATGTATATATATACATGTATGTATACTTCTAATTTTGGTTTACATAATTTTACTTTTTCACAAAGATGGAAATGTGGAGATAATTCATGCTTAGAGTCTCATCTTTGCCTTTCCTATTTAATTTGTTAAGGCATTTATTTTCTTTATATTTTCATTTCTTTCTTTCACAGTTTTGTTATTGCAGGTCCAACTGCATCCCTAGTACAGGTTTTGTAAATAGCAATTTAGCTTGGGAGAAGCTTCAGATGTAGAAACCACTGGAGATATTGATTGGCGTGTAAAATTTCGCTGACTTCTGTATGTAGTGATGACTGTTGACAGTAGGATTGTTTAGGGTGGAAAAAAAAAGTTCAAAATAATGCAACAGTACGTTTACTAGTACCATGAGAATGCATGGTAATAAGTTATACTAAATCTAGGTGTTTGCAGAAACATATATTTGCAGTTTGGTGTGATGATAAAGTTGTTCTTGTTGATTGGTCCTTTGCATTATGTAATATTGGGATTTCACTTTTGAATGAGATTCTAAATTTGATATCATTCTTCTCTCTGTCTTGGCATCGGATAATCTTTTGAAATGTAAGACAGCAGTGCAGATTGGACTGTCCTCTTGTGTCTTTTGTGTGCTTGGCATTGTAGTGCAGATATTTTTAAAAATAATTTTTGTTTGAAAATATTAATTTTTTAATATTAATATATATTGAAGCTTTTTTCATGTGAAATATATTTTTAAAATGAATCTCAAAGCACAAACTATCACCCTCTAATATTGCGGGTTTGTTTGAAAGTGTAGTGGTAATGGTGCTAAATAAATGTGTTTTAAAGTATTTTTTATTTAAAAATATATTAAAATAATATTTTATTATTATTTTTAAAATTTTAATTTTAATATTAGGACATCAAAACAATTCAAAAATATTTTTAAAAAAAATTTAAAGCTCAAAAAATAATATTTTTAAAAGATTAAAAATAATTATAACTTAACCCCGTACTTCACCGTGACAATAATTTCTCTTGAAGCTTCTTGATTAGTGTTGGCCAAGCCTTTTTTTTTTTAAAGATACTTTCCTTTTAAAATACAAACCACATATTCAAAAGTAAAAATACATGTTTTTTTATGTGGGCTCTATAAAAAACAAAAAAAACTACCTTCAAACCAAACACTCTCATACCTATTATAACTAGAAATGCTTTCTTCTGACCAATATTATGTTTTTATCTGTTCTCTATTTTATTAAAAAAATAATAATAAATTAGAGGAGGACATGAAATGGGCGGAAATAATTGAGATATATATGGGTTAAAATACTCTATATAGTTGTTGATTTCTCAAGGACTGATCAATAAGTTTTGTTAAACCACAAGGGTTAAGCTACTCTAATAGATTTGTTAACATAGCTTTTCCGGATAATATATGTATCTTACTGATAGATAGGCTGGCGAGAGAAAAGAAACAGATAAACGTGGATTAGGAAATTAGCAGGTGGGAGTTTATTTACTGTGAAAATATGCTTAGGGTTTGATGAACTTGGCAAATCGTCACACTAGTCAAGGAACCTGGAAGAGATACCAGAACCCGTCCTTCTCCCATTGCAGAAGCATCCTCTTCGGATGATATTTGAATGTGAACATGGTTAGAGCGAGGGATACAGAAACCGACGAATAGATAGAAAGGGAAGACACATGTTTCAGGCTCAGCTACTAAAATGGGCCTAAGCTGCCAGTCAGAATCAGTTCCACCATGGATTTCAGAGTCAAGTCACATGAAGATGCATTGATGACAGAAAATGACATTATACGGATTCTGCCAACAAATACAACGACCCTTTCTTTAAAGTTGGGAAACAATCTAACTACATGGCCCATACAAATGGTTGATTCTTACCGCAATCAGATTGATTTCACTTTATAAACTGTAATTTTTTCATTTTATTTATAAATTTTAAACTCTATAATCTTATTAGTCTGTGTACCTACTAGTATTCAAAGCGACGATGATTAGGATTTAACAATTATACGGGCCTGTATCATTTATAATATTCATCGGATCAACTCCAAATTTAAGTTACAATTTTTTTTTTTCTTATAGCTTGATTAGCGAAGACAAAATTGGAATGAAATTTTTTCATGTAAAAACTGTATAGATGAAGCAACTCTATTCTACAGTTCTGTTGAGCCTGTATTAACCAGCATTAACATCTAGAAAGGGGAGAGAATATTATCTGAATTACTTTGTAAAAGAGAAGTCCCCATGATTTATCAGACCATAGTAGTGATGCCATTGTATCTAGGTCTGGTTCTATCTGGTGAAAGCCCTTCTTCCATAGCCTTCCTCTTGTTATTGTTGGGCTGTAGTAGCGCTGATGGTTGTGGTTGTGACTCAGGATGTGGCTGTGATGATGGCTGCTGCACTGGTTGTTTCTGCTCTTCTGACTGAATATCTGGTATTTCAAGCTCTTCTTGCTCTTCTTGTTTTTGGTTCTTGATTTTAGTTTTCATCATGTGAGGTTTAAGCCTATTCAAATCTGATAGTCTTACTGGCTTCAAGAAAAATTCCTCGGCTCCCTCCTCTAAACATCTGTGTAATGGATGAAATTATGCCCACTACTCAGTTTTATGACATCAAAAAATCAAATTATAGTTTCCTTTGTATTTTTTCCACAAAAGGCAAAAAAAAGAAAAAAACCCAATTTTAGCTTGGTTTGGTCTTTCACCTGGTGATCCTTGTAGGAACATTTTCAGATGACATGATCACTACAGGTATGTTTCTGAGAGATGATGATTCCTGCAAGATCAGAGGAAAAGGAATAAAAAAATATATAAGTCTCTTTAACTACCACTGTTTGATTTCATGGTAAATAAATGTGCATTGAAATCTTTGATGGGTGACATGACACGAGAAAGGAGCACACAGAAACAAAGGAAATCTTTGAATATCTTGACCTAGATTTGTTTGGATACAAAATAGGTGGCAAAATATTCCTATTAGATTTTCTTTGAGATTCTCGAGCAAGTGGCAATAATAGAACACATGTTGACAACCAATCAACTAACATCATTTAGACCCTGAAGATTTCTCAACCTGGGAAAGAACTTTCAAGGAACCCATTTTGCCAGTAATAGAAATGGATCTTAATGGGAAAGATTGAGGAAAAAGAAGGGAATATATGATTACTCAAAATGAAGACAAGAGAAAGGAAATGAAATAAAGCTTATACCTTTACTTTCTTGAGCAAATCATAGCCTGTCATGCCAGGCATACAGTAATCTGTAATAATAAGATTCACCTCCACTTCCTGCAAAAGCACCAAAAAACAAAGAATAAAATCAGAAAAGATGAAAAATTATCAAGAAAGAAGAGGAACCTCTTACATTGAGGGGGAGGAGAAAAGGCAGGGAAAGAAACTTTACCTGATGATTGTTAGGAGAAACATAAGGTGTGTCTGGGTTGCTTTGTTCATCTTCTTGTAATCCCAGAAATTTCAAGGCTTTGCTACCAGAATCAACTGTAGTAACTGTCATGACAAAGGAATCAGAACCCAGCAAGAAAAACCATATCTCATGTCATAAAAACCATTCCTTTTTTAACCAGAGAAGGTAAAGTCAGTACCTTGATAGGATGATGTCTTGAGAAGCCTCTCAATCAGCTTTCTATCTATTAAGCTGTCATCAACAGCTAAAACATGAAACTGTGAGTGTGAATCCCCTGTTATTGCCATTTGCATCAAACTCCAGATCCAATATCACCTCAATATAGAGCGCAATAATACAGAAGAAGATTCTTGTTTTCGGTTTTGGTTATGCTATGTATTGTTTTGTTTTAGTTGGGTTGGTTGGCTTTTGTGGTGTTGTCTCTATAATGGAAGGAGGAGAGCAGAAGGGGAGAGGCGTATTTTGTAGTAAAAAAATGAGACCTTGACAACAAATTCCACGCACCCCACAAAGCAAAGATCCGACCAGATATCTTTTCAAATCTTGCAAATTTTCCAAGTTGATTTCAGGATTGAATTATAGGGCAAGCAATGCATAAAAGAAAAACACAAAGACCTGATAAAATAAAAGAATAAAACCTTCATGGAAAATGTTAAAGCGGAGGAGGAGAAAGGGGGGTGGGTTTTTACCTAAATGGCCCAGGCCACGACACAGAACACACAAGGTAGGAGCGGAGGACCATATAAATAAGAAGGGTGGAGGGGAAGGGGAGAATAGGGAGGAAGTTTTGGAGGAAAGCAAAATGCATTGAGAGAGAAAATGAATAGAGGGGTGGCAGTGGGACCCATCAAAATCCCCCGAGAGATTCAGGTGATGTCAGCAGAGGCGCCTTTTTCTCCCTAATGTGAAATCATGTGGCTCTTACCATATCTTGAGGAGAGGGAGAATGGTGTGGTCTGTGGGCAAAGAGAGGCCAATTTTCTGCCTTGATTCCCTTTCGAGATTTGCCTCCCATGCCCATACATCACGCCCACAACCTCATCAAACATTGCTATCTATCCATTTCTTTATGTCCATCCTTGCTGCCATACATGCATCCAACCAGGGTCTCGAGAGCTGGCAATTCAACTCTTAAACCAATGAAAATTAAATATTTAATGGCTATTTTAATATTTATTTTAATTAATAATAACAGAACTCGAAATTAAAACTATAGAAAGAACAAAATTTTTATCTCAAATTCTTACTATTAAATGTTTTACCAAATAATTAGTTCCATTGATTTTTCATTGGCTTAGTGCTTTAAGATAGGGTTAATGATTTTCTATTCGTTTTGGTATTTTTATTATTTTTATCGGTTTGATTTTTTTTAATTATTTTTATGTGTCTGCATGATTTTGATTTTTTGCTCGACCCTACATCCAAAGAGTGTTTTTAGAGTCCCTGAAGAATGGTTATAAAATTTGGTCTTATTTTACAAGCCAACTTAGTGATAAACTCCTAAAATCTAATCTAGATTGGATTTCATTTTAAATTTTATTTTATTTTTTTACTAAATCTAATTTTATTTTTTCATTACGTCAAAAAAAAAGTTTTCTTTGAACAAATATGTTACAATACATGTGGATTAGAGCAGTATATTAATTATTAGGACTAGTAATATATATATATATATATATATATATATATATATATATATATTCATGATATCTTTAGTATTATTTTAGCTCAAAGAAAAACTTAAAAAGACTAAGGATCCGTTTGAGAGCATAACTTGATGTTATTAAAATTATAATTTATCTCAATCATGATTTTTAAGTATTTGGTTAATTAACATATAGACTATAATTTTAAAAGAATCCTACTGAAATTCTCTTTAAACTTTAGTTAAAAAAAAAGATATAATTTATAATTTTTTTTAATCTTACTTTTTCAAATTTCAAAAGGCAAAAGCTACCAAATACACACTAAAGTCAAGCGAGTGGTATATATATGGATAATTCTCCTATTAACTTTTTTTGTTTTGTTTTGTCTTAACAAATAGAGAATTCTCTGATTTTTTATATATTAAAATTAGGTTTCATTTTTAATATATTCATAAGAAAATATTATAATTTTTATTGGAATTCATGCTCAAGAGAACAACAGGAAAAGCAAGGCAAGCATATTAACACCGGTGTATGCTCTTTCAAAGATGATTATAATTGAAAGAAGAAAAGGTGAGGTGGAGAGAGAGCCGGTCCAAGTTTTCATAGCAAAGAAAGAAAGAAAAAACAAGAAGATGTCGCTTTACAAGTCGATCCTCAAGATTGAATTAATTAAAGAAATGGCTATGTACTATGATAATAACATTGCTACTCACATGGAAACTCATGACAACTTTTCCTTGAAATTTCACAACTTTGAATTTTAGTAGATTTTCTTCAAGATTTGCTTGTTGAGATTAATAGGCAATTTCCAAGCTCATGCCCTTGCAACTTTCTGGAAAGCCATCAATTTTCTTCAAGATTGTTATCGAAATAGGTCAACAAATTCTACGTCAAATATAGTTATGATTAGACCCAAAATATTTTGTCTGCCGTGCTATTAGATTTCTGCTACTACTAGTAATTGTTTTGAAACTCCACGTGAAGTTGACCAAGACCAAGAAAAGTATGAAGGGAATAGCGTAAATCTGGGGTAATCTAATTATTTTTCTTAAATGATAAGTAATTTTAAAAATATGATAATGGATTTTGACTGGATTAAGTATATCAAAAAATCATTTCAATTTAATAGTTTAAGTTGTTAATTGAGATCTCATGATATGATTTATATTATTTTGCAACACATCTCTTTAAGTGAAAGCTCTTTGTACTTGAAATTTGAACATACTTATATTAATTTGTGCTTAATTTTTATCAAATAAATAAGAATAGTGAAATTTAAATTCGTAACTGCTTGGTCATCAAGGCTCTGATATCATGTCAAAGAATCATTTCAATCTAATAGCTTAAGCTATTAGGTAAAGTTTCAGGATATAATTTATATTATTTTCTAATAAATCAAGTTGTGAAATAACTTTAAATTTTTGATAAATTCAAATTAAAATCAATCTTTTTATATAATTTTTAACCCCAACCAATTTAAATCATTTATCAATCTGTCAAAACTGATCCAAATCTTATAATTACAGCAACAGTAGATAATAAAGTTTAGATCCATTAACAAGAAAACTAACTAAAGCTAGCAAACGCGGCATTTGCAAATAATAAAGTGATAAATGGAGAAAATTGTAGTGGGGCCAACGTAGCTTAAAATCTTCAAATTCCATGCCTTACCCTTTTTTCCCTTAGACTGCACAATTTGATCCTGTAAATGATGAAGAAAAGTGGTCAGCATTTTGACAATCCGCGTTAGCTTTCTTGGTGATTGCAGCAGTTGCTATGATTTCCTTTTTAAAAGGGCATATTTCTGCTCCAATAATTTCGCCAATCGACCTAATTAGTGAATCAAAAACCATGCACTCCTGCTTTTATCACAAAGGCATGGTAGACTAGACAAGGGTGCGAGTCTTAGCTGTTCGTCTAAAATTTGTATTCCGAGACCTCAAGTTAAGTTTATTTCTTATTATAGTTATAAAATTGGTTTTGGTTTTGTGGGTCAGTAATATGTTAATTTTAAATTTAATCTATATTATTTTAATTAAAAAAATAAATTGATTCGATTAATTCATAATCTAAATCTTCAACGAGCTTTATAACTATATTTTTTTACCATTATTATTGATTTTTACATATTTTGACATCTCAATGAAGGTAAGAAAATTCTCAGAGATTCAACATCTTTGCTTGAAATGTAAACACTAGGAGTTAAAAGGGAGAAAGGATGCATGCTCCTTTGCCATGACAAAATCTTACCCCCTAAAGTAATCATGAGATGCCCAAGTTAAAATCAATTTTAGATTTCAGTTTTTTTTTTCTTCCCACATTAAATATTTAATGTGATGGCTCCAAGGGGATTTACAATTTATATTTTCAATTACTACGTCCAAACCCTGAAAAAGGTTATATTAGACCTAAAAAAGGTTATATAAATGATGTTTTTATATGTTTAATATAGAAGTGAATGACATGCGAATTCCTATACTAGAAAGAAACTTAATTTCAATATTGAAAAAGAATAACATGAGAATTTAAGATTTTTTAAATAAAAAAGTAAAATTCTTTTGGTGTCTACATAATTAATTAACTAAAAATAATACTCCACATTAAATTATATGTAATGATCAATGATAACACATGGTTATAAAACCAAGCTCGACTCAAGATAACGTACGTTATTGTGCAGTGTTTTCATTTTTACTATTACTTATTTTGTTTCTCGAACATTTTTTTTTAATAGTTCCATCCCCTTATATTAACAAAATATATTTTTCCTCCATAACTTAATTCAATTACTCTTATACCATCCCGCATCATCAAAAAACTACAATTATTAAATAAAAAGTAAAATAATCCAATGAAAAAAAGGTGAATGAAAAAACAATTGAGATGATTTCGCTGTGTTGTTTTTTATATAAACAATGTTTACACCCTAACTTTTTTTTTTAATACTTTTTATAATTTATAATTAATCTACAGCCATGAATTATCAGCAAGTTGCATTCTTTAACCAATAACTAGCTAGCGATAACTTCTGATATTTGTTTTAAGAAAAAGTTCAACCAGAAGAAAATTATCTTTTTCTTAGTTGAATAATTTTTTAGCTTTTCAAATTTAATCTGTACTCTAAGAAATAGTGGCAAAATCCCATGTTTTTTTTAATAATTTTACAGTCAATTGAGCATCGATTATTTGTTATTAAAACAAAAATTACCAAAAGAAATATAATTTGAAAGAAAATTCCCTTCTTATGGTTTGCTACAAACATTAAAGAAAAATGAGAGATTCCCCGACACCCTTTAAATCGCTGGACAACCTGTCACGTACAATCCAATCCTGCAAGATTACTACAAATTGTTTAGTGGAGCCCTCCCCCCTACATAGCTACCCCAATAATAATAACTAGGATGTTTGAGTATATGTACGTGTGTGTATATACGTATATGTATATGCCTCAAATTTCTTTTTATTGATATAAATTTCAGTTCCAAATTTTATTGATTGGACTAGCATGGTCATGACTCATGATAACGGAGACAGGGAAGGTCTTTTTGGTTTTTGTATTGTTGTTAAACCTCAGACGGTTTACTTGGAACTCAAATCTAGTTAAGTTGAGTAAAAAAATAATAATAATAGTTCAATTCACAATCATGTTAAAATTTAACTTGATTTTTTAAAAAATAATTTAAAATAAAGTTGTTTTTATTAATCTGGATTAACCTATTAAATATATAATCCAAATCTTAAACTGAACATATATTAGTTAACTCTACAAATCTACAATCTAGATCTTACCTTGATAAAAAATAAATAAAAAATAATTACAAAGTTGAATTCCTAACATCCTAAATGTTGAAGCTCAAAACTAAAAAGAAAAATAATTAAAAAATATATAAAAAATACCCAATTCAACCCAACCTCTCTCTAAACCTGTGATTTAGGTCGTGAGATCTGGATAACTATATAGAAATAAAAATAAAAATAATCTTGAAGTAATTCTCAAACCAACCCAACATTGAAAGGCGAAACTGAAAAATAATATAATTTTTTAAAAAATAAAAAACAATAACTCGAGTAAACCTGGATTACTTTTCAAATCAATGACTTAGGTCTTAATGTTGGGATAACCCCATAAAAAAATTTTAAAAAAAATAAAAAAACTCAATTCTTAACCAACCAAATGTTAAATGATGAAATTAAAAAAATAATTACAAGAAAAGACCTAAAAATGATTGAAGTCAATCTAGGATAACCTTCCAAGTCATGAGGCGTATATTTCTCCATAGAAGGCAAACCAGAAAAAATCATGAAACTTAATTCTCAATCAACCTAATGATGACGGTTGATATTGGGAAAAAATATCAATTAAAAATATACTTAAAAATAGCAATAAAAGGAATAATTATCAAATTTGACATAAAATAAAATGACAAGACCCATTGCTATTTTAAAGAGAATAGGTGTGAAAACTAAGAAGAGAAAAAGGAGATGAGAGAGGAGAAGAAAAAATGAGCCTCCACACTCCTTTAATAACAACATGAGTTGTACCACTAGGATGACCTTGCCGAGACACTTTGATAAACACCAAAAATGATAGTGTTACGACATCGGAGGAAGCTACACGCTCCACAAGAGCTCAACATCTTTCTGCATATATTAACACAAACAATACACGCATCAGCCTCTTTTCCAGTACCTTTTTACCTCAATTCTTGTAATTGCCATCAATTTCAAGTATAGTCCCTCTAGCCTTAATTATTTTAGATCAATGAAATTAAACTTTGTTTTGCAAAATCAAACATTAATTGGGTGTCTGAATTTTTTCTTGACATCATAAAATTTATATTTTTTGGCAATCAAAAAGCATTGGAAAGCCTAACCTCAAATAAACTTAATTTTAAAGGATCAAATTGAAAAAAAAAATTAGTGACTGAAAAAATTAGGGAAGATCTTTTTCCTGCTTGTGCAATTCAGTCCTTGATTTTTTTGAAGAAAAAGGAGCTAAATACTTGTCTATTGTTTAAATTTGGTCCTCATATCTTAAATTGTTTTTAATTAATAAAATTTCACTTAATTTTGTTAAACCAAGCATCAAACAAGCGATTAATGCTTTTCTCGACACCTTGAAATCCTATAAGCCAGGCAACTTTATCAAATCCAATTCCAAATAAACACAATTTCAAAGGAAAATAACAATAAAAAAAAACATTAAGGAATCAAAATGAAAAAAAAAAAAGCTAAAGCAATAAAAAAAATAAACATTATGGATTACTATTGTAATCTATGGGTGAATAATGTCCCCCCGCCCTTTAATTCATTTATTAATTAATAATTATATAATAAATATCGCTAATATCTCAACCACTAGATTTTCCACCAACCGCTAATTGATGAAATCTATGAAAAAATTGCATTATTTGGTTGCATAAACTTAATCATTTTTAGCACGAGTTTATAGTTTGTAACGATCAATAATGAAGAATAAAGGGCATCCACACTGCCTTTCTTTTCAGTTCTCTTCTTTCTTTCTTTTTGTGGAAAGAAATTAATAAGGTAGAATTATTTTATGAATGGACAACTACTAAATGTAGATTTTTTTAAAAAATAATGTTATGACTTTTGAGGTGTTAATTAGAAGGATCTATAAGCTATTTAATTGGTTTTCCTCTTTAAAACAAAAGTTCTCTCATCCTATCACATCTATATTCAATGGTTAACAACTAAATGTTATTGTATCTAGTATTGACCTGCAATCCAAATGCATATTTGAAACGTATTGTTGTCAAACTGGCATGGTTCGAATCATTGAATCAAAACACATGATGTTTAAATTTCTAAACCGAGTTATATTTCTAGCTAAAATATAATACATATTAATCTCATCAAACCTAACAATATCAGTCGATCAAATTCTATAACAATTCAATCATGCTAAAACTGAAAAAAGATGAATTTATTTTTTCAAATTCATCAATTTTAAAATTGTTTTAATAATCATAGTATATTATTATATGTCCTCTTGTTTCAACCATCAAATCAACAATTTAATTAGCTAGATTGATGGACCATGCCTTGAACAATATCTATAATCATTGTTTTACAAAATAAGAGGGTTGAGACTTGATGATGCAGGTGGAAGCAAAAGCAATAATTAAACTAAGAACATTGAACATTTTAATAGGCGAAAGAAGTTGTAGATGTGAGCCTCAAATTCACAAGTTTTCTTTTTCTAAAATAATAATAATGAAGTCTCTCTTTTTAAAAGGTTTACAAAACTTTAAATAGGCCAAAAAGCTTACTTCAAATAGCAAACAAAAACAAAAATCTAAAATTATAAAGAAAAAAAGCTTAAAATCCAAAATGAGTAAGAAATCTAAAAAATAATAAGGAAAATCATAAAAGTTGCCAAAAATAGGGATCCTCGACAAGATTTTTGATATTTAAAGATATGATGATTCACGTAGCAAGGCAATGACTATTATAACAAAAGCAAATTCTGGAAACTTTTATAAAAATTTAAGCGCAATCCAATGGTCGAATCAAAAGTTATGATCTTTTTAAGCAGTTATTATAGTCTAGTAGATCCTTATCTAGTTGTGGCAGATCCACACCTAATTGCTCAGAACCACCCGTTATCACAAACCCAACTACATCACTTGAGATTTGTTGTTTATGGTTTGAATTTCATCTTCATTTCAAAAAATATTCTCAACCTAAATGTTTAAGTTGATAAGTGAAGCCTAAAGATATAATTTATATTATTCTCTAATGCACGGCCTCAAATAAAAACTCTTCTAGTTTGAAACTTGTACAGACTTACATTACCTTGTGTTTAATTTTTATTATATAAAATCAGGTAGCGGGAATTGAACCCGTGACTGCCTGGTTAATAAAACTCTGATACCATGTCAAAGAACAATCTCAATCAAATAATTTAGGATTTTAGATAATGTTTCAATAATAGCTTTATATTACTCTCTAATACCCCTTTTAAGTAAAAAAAATTTAGGTTTAAAATTACCCAGATCATTTTACCTTGCCCTATTAATTAGATTTTTCTCTAATTCACGCTTTTTTTTTTTTAAATCAAGGTCAAGGTGTAACCCAGTACAACAAGATACACACCAATTACCTCTACCCAGAAGTTGCCAAATCAAACCCTAATTTTCCTCGCACTCTATAATTGCCGTGTTTGTTATGCAATCTACATTATCCGGCATGCCATTAAAGTGGCCAAGATCCCTTTGTTCATGAATCGCTGTAGATGTTGTGGCCTTGATGGGTTGACATGTACAAGGCTAAAATGGAATGGGTGTACACATCTAGGCCATCTATATCCCACCACTCTAGACAAGGTTTATCCCTACATCATAACAGTGTGATTCTAGCTGAGCTTGTCTGCCTAAGAACCAACCTCACACGTTCACCCGTCAGATTTCATGATCGCCTTGGCCCTACCTTTGTATCAATGACATTTGGTATTTCCATGGACCAAATATACAAGTCTCAGGATCTTGTCTAATTATTATTATCTAATTATTATTTTTATTATTTTTTTAAAATGATTTTGATTTAACGCCCACGCGTGTTGTGTACACAAGGAGGGATTGACCTTGAACTATAAATTATTTAAATAATCGATGAACGTTCAGGGCTCGAACCCCAAAAATTTTATGTGGATGTCAGAATTTTATGTGGATTATCAATCCATACTGTTGAAAGTCATTAAATCAAATAAAATTATGTGCATCTACAACTGCCAGATTATGTTATCCTAGAGTGTTATAAGATATGCTGAAGTTTTTTCTTTTTTAATTTATCTCCTTCAAGGCACAATTTTAAGTTGAATTAGCTATAACTTAGTCTCTTTAGTTTAATGAAAAATTAATCCTTGTAGTTTAAAAAAATGTTCTAAAATTTGTTTATAATATAGTTATTTTGTCAAATCTATGTTGTTTTTCAATTAATTTGTTAAAATAGAAAAAAGAAAAACAAAAGTAGATAGATGGGATTTTTTATATAGAAAAAAGGCATTTAAAAAAACTATATATATAAAAGGAATAAATAAGTTTGGCACAATATAGGGATTACGTTATAATTTACTCTTTCAAATTTTATGTGATGCTGTCATTTTCTTTTTTATCTCAAGATCTAGACTCTTACTGTACATTGCCATTTGGAGCTTAAACAAAGATTAAAGCTTGAAAATATCTCTATCGATTTAATGTGCTTTTACATTATGTTTGTGGTTTTTTATATTTTTGGGTAAAGAGCTTGACAAAGTCATAGTTAATTTTGAATACATAACACGTATATAATGGCCCCCTTCTATATTTTATTTTTTTTAGCAAGGAAGGAACTAAAAATAACTTCAAAATCCTAAACCTTAAAAACCAGATAAAATATGAGAATAATTCAATCAAAATTTAAAAAATATATATATACAAAAAGACCTTATTCAAAGAAAAATTCCCTTTCAGTTGGAGTATTAATAATACAAACACGTAAATTTCAAACCCTAAAAAATGCATAAATCTTCATTCAAACTCAAATCCTCTACTTCCTCTCAAGCCCCTCCACAATGCATCTTCTTCATCTAGTTCCTTAAGAGCGTGTTTGGTAGTGTGGTAGCGGTTGCTTTTCAAATAGCTTTTCGTGCCGAAATACATGTCAATGATGTTTTTTCATTTTTTAAAAATCATTTTTGACATCAGCACATCAAAACGATCCAAAAGGTACAAACCGAACTCAATTTTAGCAAAAAAAAAAATAAAAAAAATTCAAATTTAAACGAAATGCAGGTACAACCGCACTACCAAACGGTCCTAAATCACTCCACTAGAGGCGTTGGAGAAGTTTTGCAGTGATTAAAAATCAACTACGAGATTGCTAGAGGTCTTAGTCGTGGCTTGGTACATATATACTAGAGTTAGATTAGGTCGGTGATGCGCTGGTGGAAGAGGAGATACTCTCGATGGTCCAAGATTTATGGTTGTCTTTTTAGTTGTTTGGAAGGAGGTTTGAAAGGGATTGAGATATTAAGCTCGAAAATTAATGGAAATATCTCTCTCTCTCTCTCTCTTTTAATAAGTTGTCGTGATTTTTCTACTAGTTTTTCCCTCTCTTGTTTTAGTTCATTATTTTTTAGCATTATTTGATTTCTATACTTTCCATCCTTATGATAGGTACCTTGATCTTGATGGGTTTTTGGCGTGGCCACCTTACAGATCAGAAAGCAAGTTCAAAATCAAGAAAATCAATAAATCAAAACGTACATGGTGCGTTCGTAATCATGAGATGTAAATCATATTGTAGAGAGTATAAGGCTACAAGCTAGGGAGGCATATCTTGTCATCACATGGCTTGTTGTCACGCAAATAGAGAACTTTGATTAGAAATTAGGCTTTTCTGGATGCCAAGCTTGTATGGTCCCCTTCCCTTTGCTTCTCTCCACATGGTTCCCTCCCTCTCCTTCATTTCTCCCATATCTGGAAGAGAAGAGATGCCCTTAAAAGTTGATTTTGGGTACCACGTTATATTGGCATATAAGTGGGCACTCATCATGATCTTTTATAATCACCCTATCAAGAGAAAAAAAAAAAAAAAACATCATGTATTATAATCACTATTAATTTGGTAAGGTACGGCTTCCATGGTGGTTCAATTATGTTCCAATGAAATATTATTGCGAAAAAATATTATCTTTTCCTTTTTTTTTTTGGAGTCGTGAGGTGATTGATTAAATTTCAGGGTTAGTTTTATAATCTTTTCATTTTTTTTTTATATGAGCTAATGCTCGGGGGTCATGAATTTAGTAAATTACGAATTTTTTTCTTCTTAGTTTTAATTTCTTATTGGATTCCACTACACGAGGAGAGATATTATTCCCCATCAATTAATGCCAGCAAATTGTTTTTAAGTAGTATTTTTGTACTGGTTTTTTTACATTAACCACGTTCATCTCTTTTTTTAATCAGATCAAAACCATGTTATCCAAGAGAATATCCATGTAAAGAAAAACTTGATAATCCATCCTCCTAAGAGAAAATCCATGTAAAAACTAAGCAATTCACAATAATTTTACTTCAACTAGCTCATTAGTAGGGACACTATAGAAATGTATTTTTATTATTTGACCTATACAACGAAAAATTGTTTAGGTCAATGTCAACGAAATGACAATGTTGGCATGCTGAGAAATTCTGAACAAGATATGGTGGACCTAAGTATGATCCTGTTGAAGAATCATTTCATTAATGGCGAACTCCTAAGATGTGCCCCTTCAACTAAAACATCATCCATTTATGAATATTTCACCCTTCCCCCCCACCCCCCTTGATTATCGAACAAAGACAAACTAGGTGGATAATACAATATTAAAAACAAAATCAATCTTTTTTTTCTTCAAATAAAGAGTCAATATTCGGCTAATGTCTCTATATTTGTCCTAATTAACCGAAAGACTTGGAGGGAGAAATTAAAAAAAGGTTTCTAATTAAAACTACATGAAACCATGCTACAAATTAACAAAGAGAAAAGGGGGTGGGTGAAGGGATTAGAAGGAGGAGGCATGCAACCAATTAGGTTATTTATAGATCAGTTAAATTATAGCGTCTCAAAGCTTCGATACAATGAATCCTCCACAGAAGCTATTAGATTATAAGATATAGTTTTACTTTGCAGATATATCTTTTGGAGAACAAACAAATTCAGACAAGAGATTAGTTAAAGCTCCATAATCAACACATAAGATTAGGTCATGGGTGCATATCATGGCCAAATCATGGGCATGCACCATGGCTTAAAATAAAATAAGTTTCATATAAGGCCAACCCCATTTGCTCAAGTAGGAAGATTTAAGCAATATAAAATTAATACCACAGATGGATATTTGAAGCAGAAAAGCTTAATTAAACCATTGCAAGAACCACCAGGGACCTCGGGAATCATAGCTGAAGAACTACTTTTCTAATTAAAATTAAAAAATTCACTAGACAAACAAGACTGGATTTAGCCGATTGACAGAGAGACATTGGTCTGTTGCTTTCATCCAAACTGTGCACCAAAATGTTAGTCTTTGTTTATAAATATGGATGCCAATAGTACAAGTAACTTCAATTATAAAAAAAATATAATTTTTCTCTCAAAATTTAATTAGGTAGATCATTCAATCTTCTGCAAAACCCTTGGCTTGTTTGGATGAACCAAATGACGCCATACGTATTAATAATTCCTAACCAAACAAAATAGTAATTACAAATCATTATCATCTTTATCTCCCAAACAAATCATGGGAAGGTCAGCCTTCAATGGGATGATAAAATAGATTTTCTTGGATCTTCTTGAGCACTGAGTAGATATGGTGATGGGCGTTTTATCAAAGTCAATATTAATTATTTGATATCTATTTAGCGCAAGCATTACGTGTTATGCTTGCCTTTCTTCGAAGCAAGCCGTGCTGTACATGTATTTTGAGAAGAAATTAAGCCTAATATACTTTGATTGACTTCTTTAGTTCTTCACACTTCGATCGATTTCCATATCTGAGGGGAAAGAATCAACCGAATGTTGGAACAAGTAGCAGGGATATATAGGATGAGAATTTGATTGCTTGATGTGTTGGAAAAATTCAAAGTGAAAAAGGTATTTTATCAATGTAATATTCATTGGTTTTAAATATCTCAAGTTTTTACAATTGTTCTCGACTAATTCCTTGACTTTTACTTCTTTATTCATGGAAAATGTAGCGGATTTTGTTTCCTTAGATGAACATATAGGTATAGACTTCAGGTAAATATGCAATATATATATATCAAAACTAAGTTATATGTAAAACATGTCGTGGATGTGATTACGAATTAGATAAATAAGGTAAAGTTCATGAAGAAATTCAAATGTGCAAGCTGATAAATTCAATTGTAATTTTATATTTAATCATTGAATTGAATTTAAATTTAATCAAAAAGTTCTATAAACCTGGTTCTATAAAAGAATTAAGTTATAGAAGGTCTTCAAATTAGTTCTAAAATATATTGTTTTAATTATTTTTTCTAATTGATATTAGATTTTAATTATTTTTTATTTAGCTATATATGGATTATTTTGGTTAAGTTAGTTTTTACCTTCAGTGTATTATTTTTCCATCAAATTATTAAATCACAAACTTTTCATAAAATATCACAGTTCTCTTTATTTATTTCTCTACATTCAAGCATTACTCTTCTCTCTCTCTCTCTCTCTCTCTCTCTCTCCATACTCTTGAGTCTTTACATGCTAAACTTAGGTTAATTACGCTAGATACAACACTACAGTGATTGGGACAAAGGAGGCAATCTCAAGAGATAATTGTATTCACAAAGATCCCTTTTGGGATTAATTTACATGCAAATCAAGTAGAAGTAAGAAAGGCTACAATTAATTTGTACTTTATAGAGCAACCTAGCTCTAGTTGTTTGCTTATACACAGACAAACCCAGCAAGCCATCGAGACACTAAATTAAACGGATTAAGTTAAACAAGGCCCTAATTCCACTTTACCATTGTTGCAAACGTGCACAGAGTCACAGACAACACATACTATTATGAGAAAAAGTTTACAAATTATCCTTTGTATGTTACCCTAATTAGTAATTACATTTATACATGTTCATCCAATTCTTGTATAATGGATTATAAAATAGCTTACCTATCAGTTTTTTTTTTTGGACAATTTAATTTATTATTCTAGCAATTTGCATCTGATAAAGCTTAGGATTCCACATGAAAGACATCTTCTCTAATAGTTCAGTGCCGTGTAATATGAAAAGTGGTTAATGGCATTGATGTATCCAGTCCTCTTTCTTTCACTTATTTTTTTGTCTGGTCCTCTGCTTCTTTGTTCCTTTTTATCTTATTGTAATCCTCCCTTCTTCATCTTCTTAAATTACATGTATTGTTATTGATATCAACATAAAAAAAAATCCTGACAATAAGGGCCACATGCTCTTTAAATCTTAATTCTTGTATAGTTTTAAAATCCGACATAAAATTTACCTGATGCAAAACTCAGATTACGAACAATAATTTTAATTGAGATAAAAAAAATCATGCTTTTAAAAAAAATCAAAACAATATAGTTTTGATATATATATATATATATATATATATAAACACAATCATTTGATATTTAAGTTTTGACCTGATGAGAATAGTTCAATTGAATTATTAAATTAATCTGAGTTTTTTATCAAGTCATAAAGATTTTTATCTATTATTTTAATATAATTCAGTTGAAATTCTAAGTTGAGACCAACATGTCGAGAGATGTAGGTTTTAAAACATGAATGTCACTTGATATCATCTATTATAATAGTTAAAGGCTGGGTTTAACATTTATAAAACAGAGAGCAAGAAGATGGGGTCAAGAAGGGTAAAAAAAACAGAAAGGGAGCAAACTAAAACAAAACTGAGAATAGAGGGATCAAATGTAGCGCTAACCCTCGTGAAAAGTGAACAACTTGCAGAGGCAGATGGACATGGCGGATCCATAGACAGTGTCCAAAGCACAAGTCAAGCAAACATCTTCAACAAATTGTAGTTATAAACTGTTTCTAAAGGTGGATGGTCCCAGTCTCGCATCCCAATAAAGGTTTTGCCATTCCAAACAAAAGATCCTTTATGAACTGGGAGCTTTCAGGAATCATGATTCTTGCCGGGCATTGTGGGTCGAGTTTTCTTTTCTAAAGAACATGCAAAAGCCTATCCGTGGGGCTATGGCGTCCATGCCTTGTAGTCTTCTTTTCTCAGAAGAAGAAAATAGGAAAGCAGCGAAGAAAAGAAAAAAAAAAAGTTGAGCAAATTTCAGGGAAAGAAGAAGACCGATATATACATATAAAAACATGTGCTTTGACCTCATGATTGTGTGTTTTCTTTTATAATAATAATAATAATAATAATAATAAAGAGCTTTATATTTGAATTTGTATATAGTTTGACAGAACACATTAATGCAGCTGATAATTTAAGGTTTTATTAACATAAAATAATAGAGGGGAAACGAAAGAAACATATTTGGGTGCAAAATATGTATTTCCCATAAAATAAAATTGAGGGGTACAATTAAGAAAATCAAAATTCTAAGAGTAAAAAACATAAATTTCTATAGTATAGGGTGTCATGGTCCCCTTATCATTAAACTAGGCTTAATTCTTCCCACAAGAAACAATGTGCATGTCTTTTTCATCCACGAACATTTTAAAAATTCCATTACACCCATGTCGGGCTAAAGTTATCACCTATTTTATTTAGTGGTTTTAGTTTTTTGAAACCAAACTAGTGAATTTTCTGATTTTTAACTTGTTTTTTTAGTTTTTTCTCTTTATCTGGTATTTTTGGTTATTTTTCTGGATTTCTTGGCTAATCGGTGTTTAAAAAAAACTCATGGTTTTACTAATTAAAGAGCACATTTTATTTTCCTCCAATTATTATTTTTCAACAATTAAGATATGCTTAGGTCGAAGTTTATTATTGGAATTAACTAAGTCTTAAGTTAATTTATTTAACTAAACCGGATTTCAAAACTATGAAATCATTAGTTAAACTTTTTGATGATTGGTTTTCAGCGTGTTTGCCATTAAATCACAAAGAAATGATCCACAGTCAGACGTCCAAGACTGAGCATGTTCGTTTATAATAATATTTTTTAGTGTGGATGTGAAGATATATTTAATTGTTTTTATATCCATCTTTGCTTTAAAAAATAATAACATGCACGGTTAAATGAACATGGTGATGATCCACCCTATCTAGCTGGCCAATTATACATGCGATTCTTTTATTTTATTTTTTTCGGTAAGAAAAAAAAAACTGATAGATTTCTATAAAATGGATACGAAGATCTTTTTGCCAGCCTGAATTTTGCGGGATTTTATTTTTATACCGTGATAAGGCTTCACTTTAGGATTTGCAGGTCAATCATGAGAGTTGTAAGGCATTTTTATAGTGTTTGATACTATTTTAAAAATATTTTTTATTTAAAAATATATTAAAATAATTAATTTTTTTATTTTTAATATTAATACATTAACAACTTATTAAAATATATGAAACAAACTATTTTTAAATCAAATACATTTTTAAAACGCACTTAAATACAATATTTAAACAAAAACTATTAATAAAATTATTTTTTTTACTTTAAATTAATATTTTATTTTTGTATTTTTAAATCATTTTGATGTGCTAATATCAAAAATAATTTTTAAAAACTAAAAAAAATATATTATTTTAATATATTTCTGAATAAAAAATAATAATTTTAATCATTCTTTCAAACCATATTATGTACCACAATATATCATGATTAAACTTATTATAACAAACAATACATCAAATCACAGAGGTTTTTTATACACAAAAGCTTCGTTGCGTGTGATTTTGAGGGTAGAATTATGCATTGCTTAACCCATTCCAATGCAAAACGGTGCTCCTAAGACGCCATATTGGGACATTTGTAAGTGTCCTTAGGATATCTTGCTGGGGGCATCCAAAATCTTTCTCAAAATCATTTCTTGCTTTGGATGCCACATGAATGGATTATTAGAAAGTGCCTTGAAAGAATATTAAGTACAAAAGCTTCTTTACAAGCAATATTCAACACTGGATGATGAAAAGATATAAAGCAAATAATGTAACTTCAGAAAGTGGAAAGTATCCAGGCAGATTACTTAATTAGAGCCTAATTACGCTTAACAAAGCCATGGCAATTAAAAATGAAGAACCAATCGGATTTCAAGCTCGATTATTTTCTACATGGACAAGATTTATTTTTTTTTTGGGAAAAGGGACATGGAATTTTAGGGTAATAATTTGTGTTTGAGTGGAGCGTGGACAAACCCTAAAAAGCATGATGTATATTTTAGTTTGAACTTGTTCTTGAGCTTAGGTTTAGGCTTGGTACTCAATATTCATCCTGGATTTTTCTGATAATATGAGCTGAATCAATCAAGCTTAAGAAGCTAAGAACATCAACCTTGCAATCCAAATGATAAAAAATATTAATTTAAACGTTTGAAAACCATAATACTTCATCATCAGGTCATAAAAAAAATTATTAATTTTTTTCTTTCACGAGAAAGTTTAACTCAACAAGAGCAGCCAATTAAGACGTTTATGTGTGAACTTTTGGACTCAATAGTGAGAAGCTCGAAGGAGTTTTCAAGCTTAAGTTCTCCAAGAAAATGAATACTTTGACATTGATGGAGCTAAAGTGATCAAATTATACTTGATAATGCTTGGAGAAAAAAATTCGATTTGCTTGCTTTAGGCTCTCTTAATATCACTCTCTTCTTTATGGTCAAGCAATGGGTGGACCATGTCATAAAACAACCATGCATTTAGCACTTGGTTTTAGATCAGACATTTAGACTATGCATAACACCAAGTTTTTCATTTGAAAAAAAAAAATCAATTTTTTTCAATTTATCCCTTCAACTAACTGCATGTTATGATTATTATTAAAATAATACTTTATATTTGCTTAAGATTATAATAACTTTTAATTTTTAAATTATAATTATTAAACTTAATCTGAGAATTAACTTAGTCAAAAAATCAAGTTATAAGTCACCGTAACATAAGATAAAAAAAAACTTACATTACAAATCATTCTAATATTCTCTTATGTTTAGGTCAGAAAGAATAAATAATACAAATTTCTTCCACAAATCCACTTTATTAAAAAGTTTAACAAAAAAAAAGAAGAAGAGCATATTAATAAAAGCAACTAATTGATGAGCATTTTGGCATATTTCGACAAAAGCAACGAGCTACAAGTCAAGAGAGGCAAAGCAATTAATTGATTACAATTCCAAATTTTATAATTCACAAAATTCAATTTTATAAACATCACACATTATATTAGCATTATTCTTTCACATATCTACGATTTTTGCATAAATTCTAATCATGGCTTGCATCATTAAGTGTACGTTTATACGGCAACTTGCAAATAAAAGTCTATCCAACTTGCCAAGGATGATAAGTTCTTACTTTTTTCCTCATCACACGGTATCCAAAGGGGTTTTGTTAGTTCATGAATAATTGGAAAGTTACAACAAAACCTGTTGGAGACATGTTTTTGCAAGAAATTAAACAGAATACCAACACATCCGGAAATAGTTTCAAGAAAAAAATATAACATTTTAGAGTTACTAAAAATTTATATAATTATTAATTTTAAGATATATAGGATTAGTCAAGATATATATAAACTGATCGGATATCTATATTAATAAATAAATAAATAAAAAACATAATTTAATTAGCATAGCACAATTTATAAAATTTTGAACATGATAATCAAACCTCATCTGTAATTGTTTACTGTTAGACTTTTTCTTGAGAGTATGGGAAACTGAACCTGTAAGCTTGTTCCCGACACTCTAATAATGTAACTATTCATTATGATAATCTTTGTAAAAACTTTTTATAGTAAATACCAGGGCATGTTAATTTCAATTATAATAAGATTTGGCAATAGTGGAAAAGGATACATTACCTGCGAACGATGAACTTTTAAAGCAGTAATGTCAAAATGAAATGAAGAACAAAGGGAGCGAGAGTGGGGGTCTGGATTGAGTATTTCAAAAAACATGTATAGATGTAAACAACTAAAGAACAAAAAGGATAAGAAAAAGGGGAGGCCGGGGTTTCTAAACAAAACAACATCATTCTGTTAATGCAAAAAATTTATAGATATCAGTTCTCACGAGTTATGTCGGGTTACCTGGATCAATTCCAACTTTAGTTTCAACATATATAAAATCTGGTTAAAATCTCGGGCCAACCCAGTTTCAAATCAACTTAACAAATTAGGTTGGTGGGTTTTATAGCTATGTTTAAAATGCCTTTTTAAAGTTATGCAATATCCAAGATAAAAGGGTTGATTCATTTACCATCGATACATTTTTATTTCAAAATTGGATTAAATCTCTTGATAATCTAGAGAAGTTAAATTGAAGGTGCAGCTTGATTAGGGTAAGAGTGGTTTGGGTTCGGCTCAGCAGAAAAATATAGAAAAGAAGATGTAAACCTAAAGCAAGAAAATGCTTGGGCTGGCATGGTTTGCCCCAAGCTCCAACCATGACCCAGTGATTGGCCTTCTACGACAGGTGCCTTGACATTTTTCTCAGCTTCAAAACCCTAAAATGGGACCTAGTCAGTCTTTTTGCTTAGAGCTTCCAGCCCAATTCCGAGACTGTTTCTATGTCTGTTATTGTTATGTATCTATGGTTAAAAGGAATTTATTATAGTAGAATTTGATTAAAAGCAAGAATGGCTATTATCTTCTTCTTTTTTTATTGGATACATGGGATGGAAAAAATCAGAAACTAATAATTCAATGTTTTTTTTTTAATATTTAGAGATATTGGATCATAATCTTGGATTTTATTTGACATGATTTATAGAAAGTAAGTTTTTATTTTATCATAATTTTTTTTGTGGTAATTGAGCTTCAGATTTTTTTTTTAAGTTATTTAATTTTTACTTTTACTTTGTGACATTTTAATAATATCTCAAGAATATCATTTCATAATATAAACAAATATTTATTTTTTTATATATAATAGCCATTTCTTAGATTTTTTATGATTTGTTTTGTAAATTATATTATTAAATTAATCAACATCATCATATAAGCGCAGAACACCTTATCACTGCACGAGAGATTAGAAAGCCTCTCTCTCTTCTTATCGCAATAACCATCTCAAATTCCAATGGTACCGTGCTAACAAAAAGGGTAACCTAACAAAAAGCTTTTTTGTATTATAAGGAACCTAAGAAAATCCAAAAAGCCATGAACAAGAATCTGTTGTTAGTTGTAACAACAACAACGTTAGTGGCCATCGTCTCAATTCTCCTAACAAGTCCAACTAATCTCCTTGGACCACCTACCATCCCAACATCTCATGACCATCTTCACTCTGCAAAGATCCTTCATGTCAGTGGAGCTGTAGGGCCAGAGAGCTTGGTTTTTGATCCCAATGGGGAAGGACCCTATACTGGTGTTGCTGACGGTAGAGTTCTCAAGTGGATTGCAGGAGATGATGGCAGTGGAAGCTGGACTGATTTTGCCACCACCAGTTCTAATCGGTAACAGCCCATGAAGCAAAGTTTGTGTCTTTTATTGTTTATTGGATTGTTTTGACTTGGGTTATCAAAACTAGTGTTTGTTTTGATTGTCTGGTGTTAAATTGTGCTCCTTAATCACTGTTGGCCAGCAAAGGTCTTCCTCTTTGAACAGCGGAGGAATGGAAAAGAGAGTATTTTTAGTGAAAAAATTTGACTGTGTGCATGATTGCTTTTGCAAATTTATATTTTCATGAAGGGCTGAAGTCGTTTTAGATCAAATCTGGAAATTTTCTTGTTCTAGAGTTGCGTAGATTGTGCTGATAGGGATTGCAGTAAGCACCTTTTTCTTGTTATTACATCGCATCTTGTCAAATACTGTTAATTGGATATCTGAGCATCCGTTGCAATTGACTCTGATTGTATTTCTTTTCACGTAGCTTTTATCAAAAAATAAAAGATTCAGCTTTTCACAAGTAGAGAGCGAATTTGAATTCATAAGCAAAAAGAAATCACATGAATGTGTAGTTTTTGAATGGAACGAAATTGTTCCACGGGTAGGATTGCTTAAGGGGCTGTATTTGATTCTAGAAAACAGTAGTTGATGCCTATAATTGTTGGTTTAGATTACAGTTTGTTCAACCATCTAAGTGCATAGAGCTCGTTACTTCCCTCTGCCATTCCCTTGTCAAGGAAGTGAATTGGTGGTAGCTTTGTCTAGTTAACTGGCTGCTTGAAATGTAGTTGCTGGATTTGTTGACTACTTTAAATGGTTTGATACAATGGCGGTATTCAATTGTGTGGAAAGTGTAAACTCCTGTTTCATAGACCGAGAGGACTCACCATCAGGAATACACACTGGATTTTTTGTTTATTTTTTTCTATCATAGATTATAAAGTTTCACATTCTTTTGACTCACCGCAACTCTCAATTTGCAAGGAACGAGTGTGTTCGCCCATTTGCTCCTGAAATGGAACATGTCTGTGGAAGGCCATTAGGACTAAGATTTGATAAGAAAATGGGAAATCTCTACATCGCTGATGCTTACTTGGGTCTTCAAGTTGTTGGTCCAACTGGAGGTTTAGCCACGCCAGTTGTCACAGAATTAGAAGGCCAACCCATGCGCTTCACCAATGATTTGGACATTGATGAGCAGGAAGATGTGATTTACTTCACAGATACGAGCATGGTCTTCCAAAGAAGGTAATTTAAGCATAGAAGAACATGCATTTGCTTTTATTCTCAAGGAATGAATGTTGTGATATTTAATAGTTTTCTCCTGTGTGCAGGGTGGGGGTGAATTTATCAGGATATTTGGCTTAAACCTTGAATTCTATTTGTAGACTTGAGAAACCTGTGCCATTAAGAACCAATTAAAAGAAAATTCAGTGAGAATAATACATGTTGAAATGCAAATATTTTAAAATTGAAACCTTAAATGGCTTATGAGTTTTGAGCATTTTAGATGTCAAACTTATTGCATAGCTGTGGAAGTTGAAGACTATTGTAGAGAACCTAAGCAGATTTTCATAGTTAACAGTGTCTAAGTTTCCTTTAAAGATATCTTAAAGGAGGAGATACCACTTGCTATTTAAAAAGTTTAGAGGAATGCCAGATTGAAGGGTAACAGGAGACCAGGCCATTTATTTCCTTTATGCCTTTATTTGCAGAGAGGTGTGGTTGCATTCAGATTAACCTTTTGATTTTAATTACCCCTACTTATTGCATTTAGAAGTTTTTTGGTGGGATAGAAGCATAACAAATTTCATTCTTCTATTTGTATCCTGAGTTTTTTTTCCTCCAAAAACATACACGGTCTGTTCATTCTTTATTTTTATTTGTTTATATTTTTTTATTGGCAGACAATTTATTCTATCGGTCTTGACCAAAGACAAGACGGGTAGGTTACTGAAATATGATAAATCAAGCAAAGAAGTAACAGTCTTAGCACGAGGCCTCGCTTTTGCCAATGGTGTTGCATTGAGCAAGGACTCTACCTTTCTGCTAGTAGCTGAAACCACAACTTGTCGGATTTTAAGGTTTTGGCTTCATGGCCCTAATGCTGGAAAGTCTGATGTTTTCACGGAGCTTCCGGGATTCCCAGACAATATCAGAAGAAATTCAAAAGGTGAGTTCTGGGTGGCTTTGCATTCCAAAAAGGGACTTTTTGCGAAGGTGGTGCTTTCAAATTCATGGATTGGGAAAACATTGTTAAAATTTCCACTCAGCTTCAAGCAACTGCACTCACTTTTAGTAGGAGGAAAGGCACATGCAACTGCCATAAAGCTGAGCGAGGAAGGGAAAATTCTGGATGTCTTAGAAGACTGCGATGGAAAAACATTAAGGTTTATTAGTGAGGTAGAGGAGAAGGATGGCAAGCTCTGGATTGGTTCAGTACTGATGCCTTTTCTTGGCACTTACAACTTGTAATCGAAATGTTTCGCGGAAAGCTCCTGTGTAAGAATTTTACCCCAACTTTCCTTTTCATTTCCTTGTGGTTAGAAAACAACTAGAGTAATAAAGAAAGAAAAGGGTGAACAAGCAGGCTGTATGTCATTTTTCTTGTGTACCCCCCCAGCTTCAATGGTGCTGATATGAAGGAGATTGAGGAGATGGGGATTTTCTGATTCTCCGAATTACATTTTTCTAATTATATTTTAAGAAAATAAAAAAATTCCGAGTTTTTTGGAATAATTTGAGTATCTTCGTGGTTCATTGTAATTTATTTCTTTTCCAACCAAGTAACAAATTACTTGTATATTTATGATTTTTTTTTTATTTAGAATAATTTGGATTTTCCAAAATTCTTGAACCCTTACCAATTTTCTCCAAAATAATTTCGGAGAATTACCTGAATTTTCCATTTTCAAAAACTTTCAACCAAATTAGTTTAGAAAATTTAAGTAAATTCATTTTTTTTTACTAGCGTTCACCCTTCAATTCAGGTTGCTGCGATTCCTATATACCAGCTTGAATAGGATGTATCAGTTTATTTGTGTTTAAAAGATGTTATTGAAATTGAAATTTTATTTATTTATTTTAAAATAATTTTTTGGTCATTTTTAATTGTTTTGATGTGCTATATAAAAAAATAAATAAATAAATTATATATATATATACACACCAGCTATGTTTCTGGTTCAATTCTAAAATCTAATGCATTAATGGCCATTCACATTTTCTAATGTAGAGATGTCATTAACCGGTCATAAAAGTATATTTGTTTTTATGTTTAAATTTTTTTTAAAAAAAATTAAAATTTATTTATTTATTTTTACTTCAAATTAATTTTTTTAAAACAAATTTGTTATAATAAAAATATAAACAAAATCATTCAAGACTATGAAATGAACGACGATCAGTCTAATCAAATCACGCAAAAAAATATAATTTTTATAATCTCTAATCTTTTGAAATATATTAAAAACATGGCAAAAAAAAAAACGAGTTACGGTGTGAATATTAGAGAAATGTTGTGTAGGCCTCATTTAACTCATGCCTTACGATTGGGCCCAAATATGGAGCATGAATTTATTGAATGGGGTTCTTTAGCCATTAATTTGACTTAAAGGCCCATAGAGGGTTCGATCTCTTTGCAAGAAAGTATTTGTTATTGATATCATTTAGAGTCATCATTATACAATATTAGGTCTTTTATTCTTGACGGATAATATGTCTTTCCAAACTAATATTCTTACAAAATATATGAAAATACAAGCCCAAGATTAGGGCACGATCGAAGGAGTTACAATCTCATAATATCTCATCAATTAATACAACCAGAAAGTGATTAAAATAAAACTAAAAAGCTAGAGCATGTGAGAGACTTTGAGCTGTTTGTTTTTTACATTTTATAGTATTTTTGAAAAAATTTAAATTATTTATTTTGAATTAATATTTTTTTATTGTTTTCAAATTATTTTAATATTAAAAATAATTTTAAAAAAATAAAAAATATATTATTTTAATATATTTCAAAATAAAAATAATTATTATAATTATGTTAACCAGAGGCTAGATCATACAAGTATATCAAAGCACGCCTTCTTTAAAACTCAACTTTACAAAAAAAAAAAAAGTATATGTTGACTTCGCAAGCATCATCCCCAGACTGTAGGGATAAAAATCAATTTTTTGAATTCAGCCTACCAAACTCTTATTTTGAGATAAAAGACTGTCAACGTTTAACTTTATAAGTTTTCTTGAATTGCTTACGTGTATCTTTTTCGTCCTTGTTTTTATTAGATTTTGAATTTTTTTATTTCAAATTATTTTTTTTATTTTAATATGCTAATATTAAAAATTAATTTTAAAAAATTAAAAAAAAATAATATGTTTCAAATAAAATCTATATCTTTTTAACATTCACGTTGTGGCCGATGTTGAACGGGACTCAAAGTTAACACTGAATTACACTAATTAAAGACCATTTTGACGAATGTATTATAAATATGGAGCTGTTCGAAAAGGATATTGCAACATGGGCAGAAGGGCTGAGCAGCCGAATCAAGGGTGTTCATGTTAATGACATTTATTTTTTCACATTAAATTTAATTTCCTCCACATTTAGATATTAACTAAATCATTCACTCACAAAAAATAATCTTTTTTCTAACAATCGGGCCTTGGATTTGAATCATAAAAGATAACATCATAGATTCATTCATATATGAGCCAAAGGTTCAAGAATTTTATAGATAATTTTTAATTTGATGCTACAGTATAATTTTATATCACACGGTTCTCTCATGTATTAAGGTTTTATTAAAAAATATTTTAAAAACTAATATCTATCATAATCTCTAATAGACCCTAACAGACAGACAAGACTTACCTGTCATTGATCCAATAATCGGTAATAGATTGCAACTAGATCATTGGCTCATTTTGTGTTGTGAGTTGGATCATTTTTTAATGTAAATAAAAGTATCCAAATTACTAACGTGTTTTCAATAAAAAAATCTTAAATTTAAAAGTTGATACATATTAGATGAAATCTTTTCTAAATATTGGTAAAATGATATATTGGATGATATTTTTTTAATATTAAAATAATAATATATTGAATTAACTCAAGTTAACTTATCAAATTTCTTATTCAGGTCATGAGATCGTGATAGCTTTATATAAAATAAATTATAAAAATTAATTTCTAATCAATTCAATGATGAATGATAAAATTAAAAAAAAAAACATTAAAGTAAAAAAGGATAAGAAAACATATATAATTCAACCAGGGTTAACTTGTCAAACTCACAACCTAGATAATGAGTTCGGGATAACCCTCTAGAAATGAAATAAAAAAAATTACAAAACATATTTTTCAACCAATTCAATGTTGAAGAATAAAATCGAAAAAAAAATCAATTTTAAAAAAAAAACTAAAGTCAATTTCAACTAACTTGTTACTTGGATCATAAGACTAAGATAATTTTATAAAAAACAAATAAAAAAATATGTGAATCTCTATTTCCAACATATAAAGTGTTGAAGGTTAACATCGAAAAAAAAAACTAAATTCATGAGACCGAGATAACTCCATATAAAGTAAAATGAAAAAAAATTCTAAACCTCAATTCTCAAACAATTTAATATTGAAGGATGGTGAAAAAAAAAAAGCTAAATAAAAAAAAAAATTGAGTTGCTAGGGGTGAAACTGAAAAAAATATTTAATTAAAAAAAATGATCCAAGTCGACCTTAGTCTTTTTCAACTTGAGCTAGGAGATGTGCATAACTTCATATAAAATAAATAAATAAAAATTACAAAACTTGATTAAAAATATATTCTATTAAAAAAAAAGCTATAAAATAAAATAAATAAAATCAACTTGAGCTAATGTGTTAAATCCATGACAAATGTCTCATATAGCACCTCCAACCTGGTTGAATGATTCCTCTACCCACATATTTGACAAGGACCCTGTTGAACTTATGACCTTGCTCATTGCTATTGTTAGTATAATTCTTGTTGTTAGTGGCAGTGGATTAAGCAGTAGGAGCAGGTAAAAGAATAGAAGTTTTTAGCAAAGTCTTATAAGCAATTACTTAACCTGATAATTCATGAAATGTTGAAAGGTCCTTTCAGACATAAATGGCTACAATAATAATATGGTAAGAGTTTGAAAATATTGACATTGAATTCTGTATTGGACATTGGTAATCCTGCAGATGTAAGAGTTTCAACAGTTAACTTTTCTTCCTTTAATAATCATGTCATAGTTTTGTAAGCTAAGGTCAACTCCTTCAAGGATAAATGAAGTTGAAGCTGTTTGTTGCTTGAGATAGGATCAAAAGCTTGTTATAGTGCTTGCCAAGCATCATGAGTTGTTGTCATTCCAATGACATATCAAAAAACTTCTTCTGTCAAAGAAGAAGAAATCCAACTTAACAACATCTGATCCATTTGAAACCAGGTTTGAGACTCTAGATTAGTTTCTACTTGATTGGTTTCAGCATTAAAAACATGTGGAGAAGAAGCTGGCTTAGTTACTTTGACATGAAAGTTAAGATTGTAGCCGATCAAAATTGGTGTGAATTGAATACTCTAATTGAGATAGGTGGATGAAGTTAGTTTGATAGAGAAAAACTGATTAGAGTTAGGCATCACAAGCATAGTTTTGAAATTCAGTTTTGGTCAGACCAACTTGGAATTTGATTGATTCGAGGCTGGAACTGGACTGGGTTTAAAAAAAATAAAATAAATAAAAAATTCAGTATAACCTAGCTGACTTATCGAGTTGATACGGCAAGACCCGATTAAAAACTCAGTTACAACTCATTAATTTTTTTTACTAAAATAATATTATTTTGATTTTTTTAAAAAATATATTAGCTAAACAATTCAAGTTAAAATCTAAATCCCGATTTTAAATCTGGTTGGTTATCGAGCCAGATCTATGTACTATGATGACAAGGGATAGCAAGGTAGAATGAGAAAGAATAGAAGGTTGAGAAGTCGTTGAAATAAAAAGAGATAAGACTGCCATGTGTATTTTCTCTAATAGCATGTTTAAATAGAAAAAAGCTGCTATATTCATTGAATGCGTTGTGTGTAAACACAAATTACAAAGTAAGCTTATGAATTATTGGATAAGATAATACTAATTTGTCATAATCTGAACTACCAAACCTAATCCTTTTGAATTTAAACAATGCTATCTGTATATCTAAATATCTCTAACATCCAAAAACATCAGTTACTATTTAGATCAAAGAAATGTGGCTTGCTAGTGCTCCTAATTGCCTATGTAGCGTATATTTAATGAGTGTTTGAAAAAAAAAATAATTTTTTTATTTAAAAATATTTTTTTTTATTTTAAATTGTTTGCACTGATTTTAAAAATAATTTTTAAAAAATAAAAAAATATTATACAATATAAAAAAATATTTTAAAAAATAACTATAATTACAGTACTTATACTAATAAACTTAAACAGTTCGTCTACATAAAAATGTAAACCTAACACATGGATTTTGAGATTTAGCTTGCATAATTAATGGGGGATATTCAAGGTATCCCACGCTTAGTTATTTTAAAATATGAATAACGAATAAAAGTTTAATGTAGTTATTTCACATACGGACGAAGCCTTGTCTAATTGGTGTTTCCAACACAAAAACTTGTCTCATCGTGTAAATTTGGTTCTTGGCCTCTTGATTATCTAAATCTCCTTCCCGGATCCTCTTCGCCGTAGCCATGGCTGCAAAGCTATTCTTAACAGCAACAATTGCAGTTCTAATATCAGCCTTGATTGCAATTAATCATGAGTTGTTGTATCAACCATCTGTTATAGAAAAAGGCCACGGCCAGCTTTGGGGATGGGAAACTCTTTCACTCGATGGTGCAACCGGACCTGAAAGTTTTGCTCTCGACCCCCTTGGCCAGGGACCCTATGCCGGAATATCCGACGGCCGAATCATCAAATGGGAAGAACACGAAAGGCGTTGGATCAATTTTGCAATTACTTCTCAGAAGAGGTTCTTAATTTAAATGCCATGCACCTGCACTTTTATTCAATTTATATACAAGGCACCTGCACTTCTCGAAAGAAGGAAATGTATATGAAAAAGTAAATTAGTAAAGGAGATGATATATAACATTGCATGCCTGGCTTGGATCGATAATAGCTATATATGTTTAATTTTTGACAAAAAAATTAAATAGATATCACATCGATGATGGAATATTAAGAGCACAATATCTTAAATGAAATAAAATAAAAATTATGGGGTCGCCTATAAAAATACAATCCATGTGAGTTCTAACCATTAATTTCCTCAACGGATTAAATTCTAGTGATAAGAACGCCAGCTTCACTTACATAATTAAGGGAGAACACATGTATGGTTTGTAAACGCCTATGGTGTGTTCTTGTTTGCTCAAAATCAATGAAGAAAATTAGGAAATACCATGTTCTTTTCAAAAACACAAAAGAAATGTCCAGATCCAAATGCGTGTTTAATTTCATCTAACCTAATTATTAAATTCAAAATTAATATTGATAAAGTTTGGAATCCCATTACTTGTGTTCTTGGAGGACAAAAACAAATAATTAAAATCCATTAACTACATTTCAAGTGAGAATATAATACCTTTAAATAAATTAAGAAATAGTGATATATAGTAGTTTGAATGTCTGCTAGAGAGGCTAGTAAAATACATAAATATTCCATATTTTTTAAGTAATTAGCAAAGAAATTCGAGTATAAGACCTAAAGTGAAAATTTAATTCTTAATTTCCCAACCAATCATAAATGAGAGGGAGAAATTGTTATTATATCTAACCCTATATATACCGATAAATAATAAAGCAAAAACGCACCCTTTTACTCTTGCGTACAACAAGAACAACTCCAAATGCACATAAACTCTTCTTTCTCGAACCACCAAAAACACTTTTCTTTTTCCATAACTATGGCCACGAAATTCTTGTTCGTGGCCATACCTCTTCTTCTCTCCACCTTAGTCATTGTTATGTTTTCCTCTGAAACATCCAATTTGGAACCTCTCTCCGACGCCAAAGTTCGTCAACTTAATGAGATTCCGATTGTGGGTGCCATCGGGCCTGAAAGTTTTGCATTTGATTCCCTTGGAGAGGGTCCCTATACCAGTTTGTCGGACGGCAGGATAATCAAATGGCAAGGAGATGTAAAAAAATGGATCGATTTTGCTTTAACTTCTCCGAACAGGTATGTATCTGAACAACAACCTTAAAACAGGACTATTTTAACGTTGGTATAAGATTAAAAAGTTGATGGCTAAGTAGACAAGAGGCGGAGCCATGATGCTAGGTTTGGAGAACCAAATTAAAAAAGATCTTTTAAGAAGGGTTAAAAGTTAAAATTTATAATTATTCAAGGGAGAGAGGGGGGATTTTGCAGGCCAGCCACTCCCTGCCTTCGCTCCTGCACCATTTTTTTTTTAAAAAATTTGCCAATGAAGCATTGATTTAGTTGTTAATCATTGAAAACTAAATTAGTCATAGGATAGTTGAAGTAATTAACAAGTATCGAATCTAATATTATTGAAATATAAAATACTTAATTCACCAAAAAAAATTATTGCACTTGTGACAATTCCTATGTCGAATCAAACAATTTCTTCTTCTTCTTTTTTGTGGGATTTTTTTTTATAGAATTGAATTGTTTAATTCCTTAATTTTAATAGGGTTTTTGTATTGACTAGCTCTAACAAGTTGAGAGTCACGATTTGAAACCAGGGACGGCTGTGGAGGGCCACATGATCACCATCTGATGGAGCACGTTTGCGGGCGTCCATTAGGTTCATGCTTCGACGAAACACACGGTGATCTATATATTGCCGATGCTTACATGGGATTACTTAGAGTGGGGCCTGAAGGTGGCTTAGCCACTACGATCGCGACACATGCGCAAGGAATCCCCTTCAGATTCACTAACAGTTTGGACATAGACCAATCAAGTGGTGCCATTTATTTTACTGATAGTAGCACGCAATACCAAAGAAGGTATGTGAAAGACTCTATTCTTCTTTCCTTTTTAATTAATTAAGTTATTAAATCATATTAGGAGAACTTTCTGTTTATACTCATAAAGTCCCCATCTATACACAAACTCTCTATTGGGACTATAAACTATTTTGTTCCTCAATTAAACCCCTAACCTAATTATAGAATAAGTTCTCAATTAGATCCCTAATTTATTTATTTTTTTATCAAAGTGCATCAATTATGAAATGGAAATACAGAATTTCGAATATAACTTGGTCTTTAATACTACTTTTTTTTTATGATGATTTGTAGACGAGAAAACCCAGTTAAAAAAAATTGTGATTCTTTGAGACTTAATTGAAAAAAAAAATTAGATTTGTGATCCGATCAAAAATTGGTTGACGAGCTGGGGACACATTCGAAGCTATCCCAAATTTCTTATAAACGTTAAAGAAAAATGTGTATTGAATGCATAATATAGGGTTTCTCAAGAAAAATACAATGTCCAGACTTAACATACATGCACACATGTTTTTATATATCTTAATTTATCATAACCTGGATGATAAATGCAATATTGCAGGGATTATCTCTCTGTGTTATTGAGCGGGGATAAATCAGGAAGACTGATGAAATATGATACAGCAAGCAAACAAGTGACAGTTCTTCTCAAGAACCTCACGTTTCCAAACGGTGTAGCATTAAGCGAGGATGGCAGTTTCGTTCTATTAGCAGAGACCACCAGCTGTAGGATCTTAAGGTATTGGATAAAAACATCAAAAGCTGGAGCTCTTGAAGTCTTTGCTCAGCTACAAGGTTTCCCAGATAACATAAAAAGAAGCCCTAGAGGAGGATACTGGGTTGGTATAAATTCGAAAAGAGAGAAGCTTTCTGAGTTGCTATTTTCATATCCATGGATCGGGAAAGTTCTGCTTAAACTTCCACTGGACATAACGAAAGTTCAAGCAGCTTTGGCCAAGTACAGGGGCGGCGGCTTGGCAGTGAGGTTGAGTGACAATGGTGACGTAGTGGAGGTGTTTGAAGACAGAGATGGAAATAGATTGAGATCAGTAAGTGAAGTGATGGAGAAAGATGGGAAATTATGGATAGGGTCGATAGATTTACCCTTTGCTGGCAGATTTAAGATATGAACTTGCAATTATATATTGGTGTGAATATTTTTTGAGAAAAATTAAGAATTGCATGCAAACGAATAATTTTTCATCATATATAGACTTGGGAGCCCGAGCTTCTACAAACACGTTTGAAAGGAAATGAGAGGATTTGCACTTCCCTTCGTGTAACTTTTTCGCACATAGGGTGCCTTTTTCTCTCCTTGCAAATTATAATTCTATCAACTTTTGCTCTGAGTGATAATAGCTTCTCAAAGTGCAAGAATATATTTTGCCAAAAAAAGTGCACGAACGTATTGCATGTCATTGAAACTCAAAGAAAATCTTGCGGATCATGATATGTGTGGTGTCTTATATCTCATTTATGAGGTTATAAGGAGATTGGTCAAGATAAAAGGAATGCTTAAGATATTATCACTATTTTTTAAAATAAATTTATAAAATAAATTGAACGATGATGAAAAATAATTATCAATAGTAAATAAAATGAGTTATATTTATTGTTAAAATCAAATGAATTACTATCTTTGAATGATGAATTTAACATAATTGTATCATGATTAATAAAAAATTTTAGTATAATTGAATTTAACTTGTCAAGAATTTTTTTATAATATTGATAATGTTATAATCGAAGCTTTAACGTGTCTCCTTTTTCTTTTTCTTTTATTATTGTAATTTGTATTAATCTATTTAGAATTATTTTGATATAATATGTTTATGAATAATAACAAACTTAAATTTTGTATTTTCTAATCATAACATTAATAAATTATACTATTTTATCAATTTTTTTAATAAAAAAACTTGCTAATTTAAAAAATAATCAAAAGGAAGCATGGTTTGTAACTAATAAAACTGATCTTCATCATACAATGACGAATAATTTTCAGACCTTATCTAGAAATTAATAATAAAAAAAAAGATAAATTACTAGGTCAACTGTAATCATTCAATTCTTCTTTTTTTTAGTGTTAATTTGATTAATTTTATACCGTGTCAATTTAATTATTAAAAATATGATTGGTTAAGTAAGATTTAATAAAGATTAATATTTGAATCTTAATTTCTTAGATCTAACTCGTTAGCAAGATTATGCTGAATTTAAGAAGTTTAATAATATAATTTGTTATAAAACAAAATATAATTATTTTTGTGTATGATTTTCTTTTTGCACAAACAGAAAGTACAATTCGGTTTTTTTATTTTGTTTACAACAAAATAAAAAATATGAAATTCATGATTAATCATTTGTCTTCTTGCGGGCCAAGAAAGGGCTATACGTCATTATGTTGTGCCAGTTTACAAAACCTCAGAGATAAATAGATAACGTACGCGGCACCAATGGACTTGCAGGACTTCCATTTGGAAATAGACCTTTTTTCTTTTACACAATTATTTTATGATTACAAGTTAATCAATTTCTCATGACTAATCTTACTATGAATAATTTATTAAAGTCTCGATAGAAAAGATAATTGATCTCAAGTTCAAAATATATTTTTTTCTCAAAAACAGAAAGAAAAATAACTACATGAAAAAACTGAGTTACAATAATTTCTAGCCCAATTTTTCTCCACTGTACATGCATGTAAGATAGAAAGTAAATCAACCATTTATAGTTAGTTTGGTAACAAGAGTTTAGAATTAAAGGGTTTTTTTTTTTAATTTTAGATTCGAGCCCTGTGATTATGAATATTAATAATTATTAAAGGTTTACTCAATCGTTAATTTTAAAGCCTGTAAGGATTAATCGAGATGTGCGTAAACTCATATTAACACCAGACATGAATAATAAAATACAAAAAAAAGGTAGATCATGTAGAACATTATCAGGATAAATAAACAAGAGTGGGTAATTAATACAGAAATCTTATAATATTCAAATTACAACTACTTAATATTCAAGGTTTATTTGTTAATACAGTGAACCGTATGGTTGATTGTGTTAACGCACAAATTTTTATTATAAAAAAATATATATAAAAGGATAAATTTTTTTAATAAAAAATAATTCTAACCATTTTTTTACATGACATTATTTCTCCTTCTCTTTTTATATTTATCTCTTTTCCGTCCGTGAGTAATATAAATGTTTTTTTGGCTTGATGCTGCCATCACCCTTATTTACCCTATCAAATTTTGAGTACTAATCCTTTTTTTTTTTTTTGAAAAAAAATCAACTTACATAAAGAAATTACTCTATTTAAAAGTGTGATTGTGATTGCTTTTCAAAATGTTTTTCATATTGAAATACATTAAATTGATATTTTTTTATTTTTTAAAAATTATATTTAAAATTAACACATCAAAACGATCTAAAATATACCTAAAAAATTAATTTTTAATAAAAAATTTAATTTTTTATGGAACATATTGTGTTCCCAAAGGGTGCCCAGGACATTTTGATCCGGTTTTAGGTGATTGTAGGTAATCGAATTGATATGTTCCTGTAAGATTATCTTTTTTAGATTTTGTTTTTTTAAATACTCAAATCCAAATTAGCAATTGAGGCCAGCTCAAGGCTTCAACAAGTCAACAACCACCATTTCTGTTCTGCATTGCTGGATGTGTTGTACCATCGTCTATGGGGCACAGGATTCAAGAACCTTTTTATGGAGTTTTCAAGATAGTAGGTGCTATACATGTTGGTCTAGAATCCAATATATGTCTTTGGGAGTTTATGTGTGAGTTTCAATTTTATTTTATTTTTGTTAAAATTTGTTTTTTTTTATTTTAAATTAAAATGTTTTAATCCTTTTAAATATAGAATTTTAAAAAATATTTTTTTAAAAAAATCATTTTTAAAATTAATTACTATTATATTTGCACGCAATTTAAAAGTCAAGTTAGGGCCACTTATCACTGAATTGAAGGAAGCATCAGTGTCAATGTCGAGGACTTGTGGGCTCTTGGCTTTTGGTATTGTCATGTCAAAGTGTTCATTCAAAAACTAATCTAGAATGTGACTTTCTATAAGATTCTGGCTTTTCCTTCGACAATTCTGACCACAGGCATAGATCCAGTGGTCTGTGCTTGGAGTTGCTTCGTGTGGCCAACAATGTTTTGCTTGAACGGTCGCTTGGAAGGATATAACGGCCGGTTAGCATCAAATAAATGGTGAAATGACATCTAAACAAGAAATTTCAGTGAAATACTAAATTTTGGGATGTCGCTGTCGGAACCCTGACAAAATTTCAATTAATTTCATGTTTCACAACCGTATGTTTGTTTAATTTTAGAATTAATTGTTGGATGATTCGTAATAAAATTCATAAAATTATCAAAATTAGATCTTCAAATAAAGATTTTAAAATTTAAAAATCTAATAATTAAAGTGGTGATTTCATGTAATTTTTTAAAAATAACTTTTAAAAACTCCTATAAAACATTAAAGTGAAATTCATCAGGAGCCTTAATAATTTTGGCAGAATAATAATTTTTTCTAAAGATTAAGTAAAATAATATATTTTTATATTATTAGCTTTTATAAATGCAATAAAATAATTATTGTGTTTTAAAATAGTAATTTTTAATAAATATTATATTTTTGAAGTGTGACAAATTAAAATTTTAATCATTTAGCCTAACTAATTAACTGATTAGATCTAGTTATATGGATTGATTGTATATTTTACACAAAAACCATAACTTAATGAACCTTTTCTTTCAAATATGTTTTAGGAGTCGAGATATATTTCTTTATCTAGCTTCTATACTAAAAAATATGCTCCAATTAAAATTTTAAAAAATTATTATTTACATGGTAGTTATTCTCTGTTTTTCAATGTCAATAATATAGTTAGACTTGTAATAATAGATAATTCTGAGCAGTCGGGTATGATTCGGTCACAACTAAATGAAGATTTGTCCAAAACAGATCACGTGGATAGTCTAACAGAAATATTCATGGACTAGTGAGACAAGTCTAGACTCAAGAGAAGGTTTAGTTGTACCAAACTAAAATAATAGCTCAATATAACCATAACTTTTTAATTTCACTGTTGGATCACGCTCAAATTTTTATACTCAAAATGTCTCGCTATGAGAAACCATCAGATTTTTAAATGTAAAAAATCTTTCTTAGATCTTTAATTTTTGTCAAAGAACCATTTCAACTTTAAAGTTCAAGTTGTTAGGTAAGGTTTATGATATGATTTATATTATTTTATAACACATCACCTCAAGTGAAAGCCCTTTGAGTTTAAAACTTATAAAGACCCACATTACATTGTGCTTAATTTTTATCAAATAAATAGGGATTGTGAAATTCAAACCCGTGACCGCTTGATCATCAAGACTCTGATACTATGTCAAAAAACCAATTTAACCTAAAAATTTAAGCTTTTAGGTGAAGTTTATGGTATAATTTATATTATTTTCTAATAATTTTAACAGTTTTGAAATTTTTATTATTATTTTTAGAAGCAATTAATTGATTTCAGTACCATTTTAAACCAATTAATTGGTTCAACCAAATAATTAAAATTTTATTTTATTGCACTTAAAAAGCATAATATTTACTAAATATTACTATTTTACAAAACAATAACTATTTTATAATGTTTTAAAATAAAAATATTTAATAAATATTATGTTTATAAAGAATGATAAAATAAAAATAGATGCTACGTTAATTAGCCAATTGTATTCATTTAGTGTACTTATTTCTCAATTTGTCAAACAAGATAGACCATGGATTGGGGCCTCCTTTGATATAAGGGCAATGCTGGGAATTGATGACATGGTATTTAGCTACCTTCATTGGATGCCACCTCATCTCTTATGCAGGGTTGCTTCACGCTTCAATACACGTAAAACTGGCAAATAATATGGGGAAGTTATCTGTTTAATTACCAAATTGCCCTCATCTTTTCCGGGTTCCTTGTCTAATCATCTAGGATGGCTGACAAAAGAGATACATGTAGAAAAAATATAATTTGGTTGAATAATATAAAATAAATACATGTCTTAACAATTTTGAATTGAGTTCTTGTATTTTTAAAAATAACAAGTATAAAAAAATATATCTTATTTATTTTTATTATCCAATTACTTTTCTTTTAAAATAGTAAGTAATTAATTCAGTACAATGTTTTTAGGTGGCCAATTTATATAAAAAATAATTAATCAAATAAAGAATTCCCAAATGAAGCATCACATAATCCTACAAGTATACTGTACTTTATTATACAAACTTGATAATAATCATCATTAAAAATACTTTCCAAATAACTCTAAAAATAATAATCGGAATCTTCCTTTTATCTTATCTTGTGTGCTGATTAATAGTCATTGTTCAAAAGCCAAAAAGATAAGCCCGACACACAATCAAATGACAACGTTATCATCAGACGAATGGTAAGAACGTAATAAACCATCCATCCAAGACCGTTATTATAAGCTCCCACGTTAGCAGATTCTGTCTTCCCTCAAGTTCTTTAACAGTTCCTGCTTTCAAGCCCTGCTTGCCACTTGAACAAATACCAGAACTCAAGAACACACATAAAAGGAACCCCAAGCCAACATTGAATGTAGCTAAAAAGTTAGTGATGGAAGCAGCAAGAACAAAATTAACAAGGGTTCTTTCAAGAACCTTCATTAATAATGTTAAAGACAAAGCTCAGAGGGTAATGGGATCTGGGTCTTCTTTTAAGGGGCTGGCTAAGTATTCAACATCTGCAGCTGCAGTAGTGAAGGATTATGAGGATTATAGGAAGTCTTTGTATGGTGATATTACACATAAAGCTTTGCTTGTTGATGCTGTTGGTACTCTTGTGGTTCCCTCACAGCCTATGGCTCAGGTGCTAATGTGTAGAGCTGTCTTCTTTTTTCTTCTTTTTGTGATTTTTATCTCTGGTTTTGGGGTTTTTGTGTTGCGTGGATTGTGTTTTGCTGTGGGTTTTTCAAGTGGTGGTGCTTGTGTTAAAGTTTTGTTTTTTTATTAGTGGTTTGGTTGATATGCTTGGTTTTGAATTTTGTAGTTGATTAGTTAATTTATTCTCTTGACTTTCTCAGAAGGATTCTGGGTGGTGTTTTGAGAGCTTGTTGATTATCAGTGAAATCAGCTTCTAGCTTAATTTCAATGCTGCCATCTTTCTCTATCTCTAATAGAGTCGAAAGATTAGCTGTTAGATAAGGGGAAAGCCTGAATTTTTATGTCATTCATGGATTCTGTATGTAACTTTGCTCTATATAGTATATATGGCGAATAACTCGTGCCTTTCCCTTTGTGTTGTTTGTCAATATTTTTGGATGAATTATTCTGGGTGGTATTAACATTTTCTCTTTTATGGTTCTCTTGTATACATGTGAACGAATTTTCTTATGAATACAGTGATAAATTGTTGTTTTGTTATTGTAGATATATAGACAGATGGGGGAGAAGTACGGAGTGGAGTACTCCGAGGATGAGATACTAAGAAGATACAGATGGGCTTATGGGCAGCCTTGGGGCAGATCTCGTCTCAGGTCTGTTCCCTTTTCTATTTTCCCATTTAGAAGGAATTAGTTATGATACACTGCTGAATTTATGTAGCAAAATAATGATAGCAAAGAGATTCATGAGTCTTTTTTATTACGTTGTGTTTGTTATACTGGTTCATTAAGTGTCTTCATTGCATTTCCGTATAATAAGCCAAATAATGCAGTTAACAAGTTAGGTTCTTTGGTAACCTTCTTTCCATTTGTCAGATATATTAGACAGATTCAACATGTGTAATAAAATCTAGAATTATTATATTCAAGTGGCTCGTAAATTCAACTGCATATCATGTCCTTGCAAATGATTCGAATAGACAAATAATAGTAATTGTGCTAAGATCTCATGCAAATTTGCTTTGATGTATTGTTGGCAATGTTATTGTACTAGGTAAGGGGTTGGCCTGTTTTCATTTTTTTAAAAACTTTTTTAGGCATGATCCCTCGAGATTATTATGGAAATAATGTCAGTTTGGCTTAAAGCATTTCAGTTTTTTAGTGTGCAGGGCTTGGTTCATAAGAGTATTTGATGTTATATGGACAGACTGGACTGTTAAACAATTATAAATATCCTTAAATGGATCATGGAATAAATTCCAAGAATGTGTTCCAGAATGTGATCCATGGAATCTCACCTTTTTTTCTTCTTCTTTTGAAGGTCTAATAAAGTCAAAACTGTTTTCCAGTCAGTATCTTCCTAGGATGTCCCTACCTAGGTGCCATGTTCAAAGTCATATTGTCTACATGAGAATAGACAATGGTTGCACATGGATGTGTATGTCTGTCAAATATTATCTTGGACTCCAAAATGAATACATATAGGACCACTGGCCATATCACAGAGTTGTTTTTTTTTCAGGGGTCCTCTGCTGCCAATTAATTCTTCTGTAAAAACTCCCAACAACTTGTGTGCCATGTTTGGAAACAATTTGTTTTTCTTGCGGTCTACAGCTTCATATTTTTTTTTTACATTCTATTGCAGATATGTAAATGATGGGAGGCCCTTCTGGCAGTATATAGTCAGTTCTTCCACCGGCTGCTCAGATACTCAGTACTTTGAAGAGCTTTATAACTACTATACCACTGAAAAGGTATGGTAGGTTGTTTGAGAATAGAAATTTTTTCGCCTTTGTAAAGTATTTGTTATATTTAGGTCGCAACTTTTCATGTGCTGTTTATCTCAAGGCCTGGCACCTCTGTGATCCTGATGCTGAGAAAGTGTTTGGGGCCATTAAACAGGCAGGTGTAAAATTGGCTGTTGTGTCAAACTTTGACACCCGACTTAGACCTCTCCTGCGGGCTTTAAACTGTGATCACTGGTTTGATGCTGTGGCAGTTTCAGCTGAAGTAAGAAAATCATCCCCCCCCCCCCCCCCAACCACACACGCACCCTTTCATGACACGCATAGAGGCATGCATTAAGATCTTTTCTCTTACTTTCTGACAGAAGTATATCTAAAATGAGAAAAAAATGCATAAAACGATATACAAACTTTTTTCTTACATATGCTGTATGTCACTAATAAGACCATGTTTGTAGATTTTTTCTGCATAGGTTGCTCACCAGTAGCCTGTTACTCATGATTTTAAGAAACTCGGAAACAGAGAGAAACTAAGTTGGTCCATGTTTGTAGATTTGGTTTCTTATCTCATAGTTCATTTATGAATAATTTCAAAGGGGTCAAAGGTCTGTTGTCGGCATAAGACTCTTTCCATATTGTTATGTAAACTAAAGTAGAATGAAACTGATTTGTTGGAAGATAAACTTAACATCCGATCTTCAAATAATTGAATTTTGTTTCGTTTTTGTTGCATTTATAATTGATCATATGCATGAAGTGTTTTTCATTTGGTGATATTCCAAAGATTATATTTAGAATCTTTTCACGTAGCTAAGCAAATTAGATGAAGAATAAATTTCCTTGGTATTGGCAATCATTCTGCTCTCTTTTACCAAACAGGTTGCAGCGGAGAAGCCAAATCCAACAATATTTCTAAAAGCTTGTGAGTTGTTGGAAGTAAAACCAGAAGATGCTGTGCATGTAGGGGATGATCGTAGGAATGATATATGGGGTGCAAGAGATGCAGGATGTGATGCTTGGCTTTGGGGAAGTGATGTCCATTCCTTCAAGGAGGTAAGCTTCAGTAATAAACAAAGAACTAGGAGAAAATCGACAATGAGGAAGAGAGTGTATTATTTTTCTTGGAATTCGGTGTTTCAAATCTCATGACAGGATTCGATTAGTAGAACCTCTCATAATGAGATGGAGACAGGAATGCAGTATTTTCATGGGAATTGGAAATCAATCCCATTTATCCTCAGTAATTTAGCTAAAATTTGGCATAATGACCGAGAATTTTTACGAGGATAGTGATCTGACATGCAACGTATATGTTTGTTTCTAGAGCATCTATTTTGTGGCTCTAGATAGTGTTTGGGCTCAGTTTACTGCAAACACGACTCTGGTTGCAATTTGCTGTTAGTTATGCATAATACAGTCGGTATCCATTTTGAACATCATCGATCTTTGTCATTGTTTGTAATTATTATTAATTCATCATCATCAACATTAGCTGTTTTACAGAAAGTCTGAACTCTCTCTTTGGATTTTGCTCATGCAGGTCGCACAGAGGATAGGCGTGCACGTTTGAGTTTTTCTTACATGACAATCCTTAAGAGGCTTCCCTTCTGTACAGGTTTTACCTAAACTTTTAGGAAGAGGTTGTGCATAGTGCTCTCAACTGTAGTCTGTATTTAAGAAAAAGCTGCGGCTATAATAACTAGTGTAAGATGAGAACAGATAAAAATGAAGGTAGTGAGGGATAGAACAGCCTTTTCTTTGTCAAATACCTGATAATTTCTCTTGTAAATCTCGCCTGTCTATTCCAACGTTTCTTTCTCATGCATACAACCTCGTTCTTATTCTTTTTTTTTTAAGGCATGCAGCAGTGCTTTAGTAGTTCCTTTGAATCAAGGGAAGGGTATCCCTGATTTGTGCTTCAATCCAGACAAAATCATTTTCTCAGACAGTTTTACCATGTTCTTAACAACAAAAAACATTAAAATTATTTTCTTTTATATTTGCATATCTGGTTAATGTCATAAATTTATTTATCTTTATTCTATTAAAATACTATTTTTTATGGAGTTAATAGGCACAGCCTTTTTTATGATAAATTTTATTTTAAATAAAATAAAAATAATATTGTTATAGTTAAATTATTATATTAACATGACTATTATATTATAAATAATGGTTTTGATTCTTTTATAGTAGTTATTGATCTTGATGTTTTTTTTTAGTGGAACAATTCTTCAAATTTTTTAAAAAATAAACACATTTTTCAATTTTTTATTAGAAAATAAAAATTGAAAACGGAGAAGAAAACTGAAAATAAATGGAATGGAATTCCTGAACAGAAAGTACGAGGAAGCTTCAAAGAAGCTAAAGAATCAGTTACCGTCCAGTGGAATTGAGATCCTCAACCTCAAGAAGCAAAACGTTTCGTTGACGGAAAAAGAAACTGATCATCAATCAACCAAACGAAACAATGGTTGTCTATAATTTTTGTATGTTGGCAAATTATTGATCTAGGATACAGCACAGCACAATGCACATTGACATATGATTTGTCTGGTGTATAGCAGAAAATTTACGAATAATTACAAAATTTCCTCAGGAAATCATCTGTTAACTTGCAGAATTGCTTCACAACGCCGACTGCTTTAGGCAGACTTGAAAAAAAGATTATTTTACATGCTTTTACAGCGCAAGCAGTTGGAATGCTGGGTTAGTCCCGGGCTTGATCAACTGAGTTACGGATTAAAGCGGAGCCAATCCTAGTTAAGCTCTGGGTCACAGGTGTTTTCCAGGTCAAAGTAGGAGAAATTTGAGGTGCTTTACTCGGTAAAGCACAAGAATAGCATGTAACATCTAAAGAAATGAAAATTGCCAAACAAATTGTTTTTGGACTGCGGTTTGGTTTACATGTACTTCAATACTGGTTTTACAGTACAAACAATGATATCGTTGGCGAAATTCAGAAACATGAAAGTTTACAGTACACGCCACTTCTTTGACACAGCCTCACATATCCTTGCAATACACCAGGCAGCACTAAGCGGATATTCTGAAACTGAAAGGGGCAAAAAAGAAAGAATAAACGATAAGGATTTCTGTTTCAAAAACCCTAGATGTCAAATATAGACAGGATATCCAGTAGGACAATGTCTCAGCTTCACAACAATTAAAATGGAAATACGTTTACAGGACATTCGGAGGTTCTAAAGTGATGCCAGAAAACATTATACATGTAATCGATTGCATTTATACCCAATCAATAGATTTAACCTATTTGCTATGACTTGTGCATTAATTTGCATGGAGTCTTGATCAAAGACTCTTCGCAGAATGCTTCAAGCTAAGAAATATGTTTAGGTCTGATGCCGTCGGCAACAATTTTGCTCCTCTTTGTTACATGAACTTTGGGTCCAAATTCTTTATCAGAAACTGACTCTAATCAGTATTGATTTTTTACTGTGCATGATTTCTGCATAAGATGATGTAAAGAAATGAATCTAGAAAGAGCTTACCTGATATAAAATCATCTATATAATCACATTCAATTTTACCATGGGACATAGCACCAACCTGAAAATTATTTTGTTGAGAGTAAAAAGGTTACAAATTTCTCAACAGAGAAAGTATATATTGTACTAAAGTTACTTTTCGCATACCACGAAAACAAGGTCAGTGTCACCACCAACTCCGGCTACATACTTCTCCATTTCAACCAATTTGTCTGAGCTATGGGAGAAGCCTGATACAACAGCAAGCAACCTTTATCTCTCCTGTACCATACCATGACTTTGAAAACCATAAAAATTAAAGCTCACCTATTTTACGAGAGTTTAAAGGTAGGTGCTGGGTTACAGGATTCTTGATCACGCGCAAAAGCTTCTCACGCTTACCAACAGCAGCAATACTAAGCTTTTGAAGCAGCTGCACTGCAATATTGAACAGGGTGGTAAACAACAAATACAAAGCTAAATACAAAAAGAAGAAGCGCTATATACCAACACTGTAGAGAAGTATCAGAGGGGATCACTGAACTTACACATAATACCAGCAAAACGCTTGTAAGTCCTTGGAATACGAACATATGGCTTAACTTCAAAAAGAACACCTTTATCTGTTTTCACATATACAGCTCGCAAACACCCAGCCTTATTCAATGGGCTATCTAAGATGGATAGGAGAGCCTGGAATTAGCAACAATGATATTAATACAAGTGTGACATATGCCAAGCAAAGTAACAATACTCTGACTGGTTCTGATACTGTTGGACCTGCTGATGAAAGACGGTCATGGGGTTGGTCTAACAGGCAACATGACTCAGGAATTTGACTTCTAGTTAGGATAGGAAAAAAGATAAAATGCACCTAGAGATTTCACCGGTTTGGGAGAAAATCAACGAAGAATAAGTGCCTTCAATGATAAAAGACACTAACCTGATAAATGATGTCAGGCCTGTAATCAGCAGGATTTTTATTATTCCTCCTCAGGAAATTGGCATGCTCCTCAGAATTCAAAATTTGGTAATTCTGTACAAACAAAACCAGTCAGATGAAAATGAAAACTTCCTACAAAATGATAAAACCCCACTTCATGAAAATCCCAACAAAGACTTCAAAAATCACTCTCTGTAACCCTTAACCCAAATTCAAAACATTACACCAAGCCTGTATATAACTAATAAAAAATTCACACTAAGCCATACAATGAATCCAGTAAGTTACTTAAAAACCAAGCATTGGAATGAAAAGTTTGTCTTTAAACCTTTCCAACTTTTGCAACTTCCAAAGATGCCTTTTCCAGCACAAATATGACCCCAGGTTTTTTGGCAGTTTGAGTACTTGGGCCAACAGGAATGCCCTCCAACTCTGGCAGTTCTTCTCTTTCCTCTTCTGTTTTTTCTTCAGCATCTTGTGCGCTTATTTCAGTCTCATCATCAGTGTTCTCTTCTTCAACTTGTTTATCTTCCACTTCATCTTCTTCTTTATCATACCTCTCCCCTTTCTTCTTTCTCTTGTGCCCTTTACCATAAGGCCTCACCATTTTCTTCACTCGCAATAAATCTAGCCTTCACACTGAAAAAATAAATAAGAAAAGAATTAAACTTTGTAAAATCAACTCACGTAACCAATAAAGAAAAAACACAAACCGGAAATTCAAGAAAACCCCCAAAGAATCCAAAGAAAGGATATTAGCTCCTTACCCAATTGAATAGGTAGCCACTGAGATAAAAGTTGAAGTGGCAGAGAGAAATATGAGGATTTGATTAGGGCTTTTGGCAGCTGAGAGGAACCAGATGGATAGATATTTTTAGGGTTTAGTTGTGGGCCTGTCTTACTGTTCAGGCTCACAAATTGTTATTTGAAAATGGGTTGAAGTGGGTTTGGGCTACATTATTAAACCTAGGGCAGCAATATGATTCGAACAATTTTCTGGACCTGTTCTGCTGAACAGAGCTGGTGGTAGACATCGGCCTGATAAGGCTCCCGGATTACCTTCGAAGGCAAGTCCATGGCCATCTAGCTGTGGTACCGGGGCACGATTGCAAAAATGAAAGTAGTTGAGAAGGAGAAGACACTACCGTCCGAGGAGTTTTTGAAGTGAAGGGGGGAGCTGTAGAAGGTGGATATGAGACCATTGGAATTCTTATTTGCGCTGGCTGGCATTCGATGCAAAATAATCATAGAAAATGAAATCACATAGGGAGCCATGCGATGGAGCCAGCTTCAAGAAGAAAACTAGGACAACAACCGAGCTCGAGTACTTGGCCAAAATACAGATGTTCTTGATCATTTTGGTTACGCACGAGAGACAAGCTCGGACCTCTGGCTTTATATAGCTAGCCAATGTATTCATTTCTTTTTCAAGTTAATGAAGCCTTTCCAGGTTATCTGTAAAAATTCTGACAACATGTGATCTCATGGAAGAAGTTTTACGCTAAGAAACCAGGTGCTCCTTTAATTATTATTTTTCCTTTAGCAGACCTAGCTATAAATTTAAGATTTGGCTTTGAGTCCAATTTTTTAATTTTATTGATAAACAAAAAAATCATCATAAAAAAGTGGATACAAAGATTGAACTTGTATGAAAAGAAAATCAGTAATGGGGTAACAAAAAAGACAGAGGAAGTTCAGTACATATAATCGTGCACTCGTTTGGCGAGCCTCTAGCTAGGATCTCAACATAAGCAAATATCTTAAACAACCAGTAATGGGGTGAGAGAAAACCTGATACTCAATGAAGGGTGATACTTTTCAGACACAACACAAATGTTTCTGAAGGGTTTCAAAAGATAAAGAGAAGACTGTTTTCAGTTTGAGGTTTTCAAGTTGGAGTTTAGAGCACTGTCTTTTTTTATATATATGGATGCAATATCTATAAATATAATTAATTCCATAAGCTTTGGCTGCAACATAAATATTACACAGTCACTCCAAATATGATTTTATGCTGAAGATTCAAATACCATCAGGTTGGATTTACATGCAAGAGAAGTAGTGCAATTGCCCCTTTTGAATAAAAAAAACTTCATTATAGCCATTAATTGTTTTAGATGTTCAGATTTGCCCCCGTATATCTTAAATTTGTCATCCACCCTTCCCATATCTACTGGTACGTATTTGTATTTTTCAAAATAGTTGTGTATAAAATTTCCATTTAAATAGAGTATTTGTGATTGTTTTAATTCAATTTATGATACACTGATTTTGGTTGGATACTATAGTATTTTACAAGTTCATGAGACTCAAATATTTTTTAAACTAAAAAAAATAGTTATAAAGTAATTATTTTATGTTGTTATTTAACCCGTTTTAAAAGGCTAATCTTAAAATTTTTCAGCTCGGCTTATTTTCTAATTGAGCTTAAAATTAAATGACATAGAAGTTACCTTGATGTAATTATAAATGATTTGGTAGGTTTAAAAACAATTCGAATGACCAATTAAAAATATAGTCTAACTTTTTTAAAAAATTTCAAAATGATTTTTTTTTAATATTAAGATATTGGAATATTGGATCAGTATGAGTTTCGTGACTTAATTAACCAAACAAATTTGTAATTAGGTTGATGGACTCCACCAAGTTTAAAATTTTTATTTTTTTGTTAAAATACTAATTTTTACTTAATTATACGATAACAAAAAAACATACTCGTAAAATCAAATACAAATACGATATTATGATGTTTGTTTGAGATAACCATCACTTCATAAAAACAAAAAAAAATGTTTTATAAATATAAATTCAAAATCAAACAAATGCTAAATAATAAAATTAAAAAATATATGAAAATAAAAAAAAAGATAATAATAAGAAAAAAAGAGGTGACCCTGATTCTTATTTTGGAAGTATTAATTAATTGCTCTTTGGAGTGATAATAGTATCAATACTTAACAAAATATTGCCTTTTCTTTTACCTTCTCACCTATGAATCTGAAACCCTAATAAGTAATAACCAATCTATATAATCAGTATTTATTTTGTTATAAAATGATCTATACACTCTTTTTTTGCACCAAAGATATATTATGCCAATAAGAGTATAGTTGTGTCAATAGTTCTCAGCTAATTTAATTATTTAACGTAATAAAAAAATGAAAAAAAAAATCTTGTCCAAAATCACATAAAGGAGCTCATCTAAAAAAGATAATAATAAGAATATGTAATATTGGAAGAGAAGCCTAAAACACTAATAAGATAGAGACAATATATATATATTTTTATCATTTTTATTTTTTAAAATTATAAGTTTATTTTAAAACTTTATGATAAATCAACTTATTTTTAGATTTTTTTTTTTAATCTTTAACCAAACTCGACCTAGGGCTACTTTGTACTTTACAATTTACCCAGCCTAAAACTATAGTTTTAAAAATCGATTTAGCTTTAAAGGTTGATTTAGAGTTGAAACCAGAATCTTGATCTAGGATTGGAACATGCTGAGTTAAAAAAAAAAAAAGAGTAAAGAAAATAAAAGATCTAGGCAATTAAGTTAAAATAATGGGTTAACCTGGTAATACTTGGTTAAAGATTCAGATATAATTTATTAATTTTTTTTAAATAATGTTTTTTAATAAAAACTAGAATCAATTAGATGACTCGGTAACTTTATCAAAATCTTAAATTTAGGTTCTGAACCGGGTCGACCACAGGCGAGTTTATAAACTATTGCCAAAACACCCACGTCAATAAAACCAAACATCCCTTATTTTAAAAACCGACTATCACCACGGCAAGAACCTAAAAAACTTGCAAGCCACCAGCAGCAGCAACCTCCATCTTCATTCAAGAAAGCAGTGCTTGCTAGCCGCCGTCACCGCCTCAAAAAGTTGCTTAAAACTAAAGCTAAAGTAGAAAAACACATAATTAAGCAAAAACTGTTTGATTTCGCAGTACTGGTTTAGCCCCAAAAGCGAAAGCTAAGAGGAGCAAAAATGGCAACGAAAGGTAGCGGATTGAAATCAACGTCGATAAATGGAGTCAAGATGTACATGGTTTCTTCACAGCAACGTAATCCTGCTTCTTGGGTTGGCTCCAAAAAGCAACGTCCTTCTCGCAAAGATAAAAGTACTCTTTTTTTTTTCTTTTTCTTTTTTTGCTTTGAATTGTTGTTATTTATTAGCTTTCAAGTATATGTTTTGCATTGTATCTGTTAAACCCTAGCTTAAACCCTAAGTTTTATTATTGATTTACAATGAAGATCAAGGGTTTATGCAGCAGAGTGAATAATTTTTTTTAATTAGTTTACAATTTATGCAGTTTCAGATTTGAAAACAAAAGAGGACATTGATTTTGTTTTGCTAACTGCTTGAAAAGTGAATAAACTGGGGCAGTGAGATTATTTTTAATTGATATTGGCACATTATTGATGACAAGTGTTTTTCGATGCTGAGTTTTTTGTTTTGTTTGTAAGATTATCAGCAAAAGATAGAGTTGGTTCAGGATTTAACATTTCCAACCGCTACGAGCAGAATTAAGGTGACCCCAGATGGAGAATTTCTTATTGCATCAGGTAAATGATCTTTTAGCTTTTTAGTTTTGTTTTGTATGAGAATTTTTTTGAGGGGTAGTGGTTGTATCTGCAACATGGTTTGCTAATTATTCAACTAAAATGCAGGAATATACCCACCACAAATCAAAGTGTACGAGTTAAGAGAGTTCGCATTGAAGTTTGAAAGACACTTTGATTCTGAGATAATTGATTTTCAGGTTTTCTGAAGTTTTATAATGAAAATATTTTTATGTATTTTACTCTTGATTGCATTGGCAACTGTCATGATCTTCACTTTGTGTCCATTTTGCAAGATTTAAGAGGAGGGGAGGGGGCATCAGAGTTTTACCATGATTTCTAGTGCACTAGTGAGGCAATAATTTTTTCATTTTTTGTGCAGATATTGGATGATGACTATTCGAAGCTTGCATTTTTATGTGCTGATCGTTCTGTTTGCCTGCATGCGAAATATGGGAAACACTACACTTTGCGAATTCCAAGGTTTAGATCAATGCTTTATCAGTATTTGTGCTTATGTTTCATGTTGTGCTTATTTAATGGTTGGTCCAATATGATGCCTAGAGCTAGAGGGGGTTCAAGGTCAGGAGGCAAGTAGTTGATTTAGCCTTTATTGGCATCTATTCTGATTTGTGTATTGCTTAGTTGATTTCTATGAACCATGATGAGAAGTGCGGAACAATCTTATCATTGTTGCTGACAGCATACCGAGGACTTCTGTTTGATGTGAAACTGAAAGAGGAAAGAGTTTTCTAAGCTCTGCCAAAAGTTGGAGTCTGATTTTAGGTCATTCACAATCAATTAAAAGTACCAAACATTTTTGCTCATTGCATGGTGATGAAATAATCTTGAAGAATTTGAAACACACTGAAGCTTTCGAGAACTTAGAAAGCGCGTTTTGATGAAAGAACTAACCTGAAATTCTCAACTGAGACTAGATTGAAGGTAATGTGATTCTTGGGTAATGCCCAATGTTTTAGTGAATAAGTTATTCATGGTTTGTACATGAGTGCCTTGGGAGATCATAGAGGGAAATACAGGTGAATATCCAACTAGGATAATGTTGAATTCATTGTTTGACTCTTACGCCCAAACCTTGTGGATTAATTTTGTACTACGCATTGGTTGCAGTATGTAACTTTAGGTTGGAGTAATTTATGCTTTTAGATGAGAAGCGTTCACTCAAGAAACAAGAGGCTGGCTCTGTTCGCAGGAAGTGAAAGAAACAACAAGGCAAATAAGGGAAAGTTTGGTGTCGGCATGAGTCCCCTGCAGTGCTTAAGTCTCTTCCTTTTTAAATAAAAGATGTATCAATTGTGAAAAGAAAAGAAGTAAGATCACAAAAAGGAGAGTCAGTCAACCATCAATCTATTGGTGTAACATTTGCTAACTGAAAACAGTGGATAAGTTGGCGTTAGCCTCCCTTAGCTAATTCATATGCTTTCTCAATGGGTTCTTTGATATGACAGTTGAACATTTATTTAGGAATCATAATGCCAGGTCTAGGAAAACCACTTTTATTCAATTGATTACAGATTAGTAAGTCTACTTTTCAGTTCATTTTTTTGAGCCTTAATTTGATATCCAGTTGCTCTTCTTGAGTTCTTTCCTTGGAATGGGTCACCTCTTTTCTAAGTGTCATCTCTTCTCAAAGGATTGGTTAAATAGTACCTGCACCAATATTCCCTGATTAAGCATCTCTCAAATTGAACATAGCAAACTCTCTTTGCTGTAATTCTCTTCCTTTTTGTTGTTTATTGGTATCTGATGGGTTGAGTTGCTATTGTGCTTTGAATACACAATGCACTCACTTGGCTGCATTATACAATTTCTCATTGGATCTATGTATTGTGAGTTACCTTTACACGTGTATGCCTGTGTTTTACAGAATGGGAAGGGATATGGCATATGATTGTTGGTCTTGTGACTTGCTCTGTGCTGCCTCATCTTCAGATTTATATCGGATTAATTTAGAAAAGGTATTCAATTGATTAATTTGCATCTTTCAATGTTAAATGAAAATTGCCACTTTTTTAAGTGATTTTCACCTTAAGCTTTTATTCTTAGTTGGAAACCTTTTTTTCTGTTCTCTTTACGCATATGAACCCTTATATTTTTTTTTGATGTGGAAACTAAGATCTTGTTATGTTGTGAGAGCATCTTATTTATATACATGTCAATCTGAAGAAGTTTCAATCCCGAACAAGTTGGGATTAGGTTCATGTATCACCCTTTTCTCGTAGTTTGCTTGTGAAGTTATTTGTTTATGCGTGTCCAAGAGATGGAGAGGATGGTCAAAGGAAATAAGAAAATTGGCTGTATCACCCACAAGTCATTATCGTGTTTACTCAGCATGGAAAATAAATTAGAAAACCAAACATGGATCAATTGAGCCCCCCAAAATTAACTTATCAAGAAAATATGTGCGCGTGTTGAAAAAATGAAGAAACTTGTGGAGGATCTAATAATTACTGAAGACTTTTTTTTCTATCAATGAATTGTTTGCATATATCTGCCACAATCTTGAAGAGAGAGGGGATGTGCAGGGTTCATCCTCCTTTCAAATTCATTCTAGATTGCATATCCTCATGTATTTCTAACCTAGTGTTAGTCCTGGAATTTTATCAACCACTTGTACCTCTTTTTGTTTGTGTATGTGGTGGCACTTATGCGAGGCATCTTGTCAACAATTTACTACATAACTTGTTCTTCATGTTTATTGGTGCTGAAATTATTAACTTCTCTTATTCACAGGGGCAATTTCTCTCCCCCCTCAGAACACAATCACCAGGTCTAAATGTAGTTTGTCGGAGGTTGGTGGTGAATCTTATTGGAATTGTAAACAAAAGTTCTATGTGTGATATTTTTGCCTGTAAACCTTTGCTTAACCAAGACTGAGGTGGCTTTATCTTCAATTTCAGCAAGCTTCATGGACTTGTTGCTTGTGGTGGTGATGATGGTGCTGTCGAATGTTTTGACATGAGAACAAAATCTTCAATTGGCAGAATTAATGCTGTTGAACATGGTGGTGATATTAACGAGGTAAATTTTTCTCTTTATTCATGTATTTGGAATCAATTTCTATTAATTTGGTTCTTATTGTTAAGATGGAAAGAAGATTTTCTTGCAATTGTTATGAATACATACATATTTGTAAAGATGTGAGAGTTAAATGTTGGCTCCAGTCTGCAGCTCATGCCTTGATGAGACTGGATATCTGTTTCAAAACCAGGTTAGGTCTTTGGGTTTTTTTGAGTCAATAGCGGCTTAGGAGGGTTTTTGAGTCAGCTGTGGGTATTTTGTTTTGTACTTTCATTTTTTCCTCTGTCTTGATCTCTCTCCATCTTTCATTTTGTTGTCCAGGGGTGGGAAGGGAGTAAGGACATGGTAGTGGATATTTTGCAGTAGGAATTCGTTTTCATACGTTTTTCACTTTTAGATGAATAGCAAATGAGTAAACTATCTTGTAATTCTTACTTGCATTTATCATGAAGTGTACATTTCTGTGCAAATTTTGCATGGACTACATATCTCTTCTATCCTTATATTTTCATGAAAATGCTCTTAGTTTTGTCTCAATTTTTAGGAGGTCACTGCGTTAAAGTTTGATGAAGATGGGGGTTTCACCATGGCTGTTGGAAGCAGTGGTGGAAAGGTATGATGCTTTTCACAGCAAATCATGAGATTTCATCTGAATTTTGTGATGAATTCATGTTTTCAACCTTATGCTGTTTTACATAGATCTCAGACATTGTATTTTTTTGGTGCTTGTTGACTTTACCTTAAGAAAGTGGGAATGTATTGGGAGGGATGGTTGGCCTGGTTATGAATATAAATAATATATATTCTATTTCTTTTTTCAAATTCTGTTTCAAAGGGATTTATGGTTTGGGCTTGGTAATCATTACAAAAGATATGGGGGCAGGATTCAGTCGGGTGAGTAGTCTCTTGAATTATACTAGGAATGTTGTATACCATTTATAGTATTAATGGAAGGTTCTCAAGGATGAACCAAGTGCCAATAATTGCAATAATATACTAGGGCAAGACCAATCACTAGTGTGTGCGTGTCTGGTGCAATATGTTACTGTGGCGCTAGAAAAACATAATGAAAATGAATTGATGCATGCTGGCAGTTTATTCACTGTGTTAAAACCTGGGCTTTCCAAACAGCACTTAAAGGGTGGAGGATGTAAAAACTTAACGCATCTTCAGCAAGATACCAAGCAGAATTCAGGTCTTCTTTTTTCTTTTGAGGGTTTGGTGGGGTGGTAATGTTTGTGGACTGATATGCTTGAAAGACCTTGCGCAGAATTACCAATGATGACTGACAATGAAGTGAGATAAGATAAACTGTAAGAAATAACCATTCTGTTAAGGACGTAGGAAATGAATTTGATACTTTAAGGTCTATGATTTGAAAGATAACATCTTACTAAGGGAAGAAATGTAGAAATGCATTAAATAAAATATTTTCTAATATTTTACATAATTGAGTCTCCTATTGGACCGACACAAGTCAAGCAATCACCTTTTTCTTGTAAGTTGACAAAGTGGATACCTTGTATTTGTTGTGGCTCTTTTTTTTCCCTTTCCTTTTATATTTCTTTTCTAATAATATGTACCTATTTTACAGTAAAAAGATGATCTTTCAGAAAAATTTGGCAAAAATATCTTCAGGCGTTCCCTATTTCCTTTAGATGAACACTATTTCCTTTCAGTGGTTGCAAATGTTTTCATGTATACATGCGTTTTTAGTCAATTTGCAGATTCAATATGTCATTTGATATCACTCTATTGTACAAAGCAGTCATAATCCTGTTCATTATGCAGGTGCTGCTCTATGACTTGAGATCCTCACATCCCATGCGAGTCAAGGACCATATGTGAGCCTTCCATACTCTATGGTTAATGTGTTTCTGAATATTTATTATCCTTCTTTTTTCTTTGGCCTATTGCAGCTTTGAAACTCTGTTATTATTATGCAGGTATGGCAGTGCAATATTGGACATCAAGTGGCATCGTACTCTTAATTCTGAAAGACAGAAGCTTATTACCACAGATAAACATGTTGTTAGAATATGGGACCCTGAGACGGTGAAGACTAACCCACCTTTTCTCCTAGCTTTTTTATTCACCCCATGAGAAAGTGGGCATGATTGTTTCTAGGCTTGACTTAAATTTAACTGATAACTAGGCCATCATGGTTTTATTTTCCAAGTGGATGATGTTCTGTAAGATCATCATTTGTCTCTACAAGGTTTTTCTTTTTAATTTTTCCCTTCTCACTTGTTAAAAGAAAAGTTTTTTGCTGTGCTATGAGCTTGCTTGTATTCAAATCTGAACTTGTCTCCTCAAAAGAACAAAAGTAAAAAAGCTAAAAAGTGTCTACGTTTGTGATACATCAATTACTGGCTATACTGATGAATGATAGTGGCAAGTTGGAGATTTGAAATTTTATATAGGCACCCAAGAAAAAGTAGAAACCATCTTCATGGTCTCATTGTTGTTGAGAGGTGCATGCAGCATGAAAAAAGTATGGAGTCACAACTTATGATTCTTGAAATCATCCAAATAAAGTGCGAATATCTTCTGGAAGTCAGTTAAAATATTTCCTACCGTCGTGCTGAATCCCCGTTTCCCTCAACTGACAGTGAGAAAGTGATTTCCTTACTAATCTTTTGGCTTTTATTGATGTTTTTTCATTCTGTTCAGGGAGATGGCATGACAAGCATTGAACCTACTGCTGGAACAATAAATGATATATGTGTTTTCAGTAAAAGCGGCTTAATGTTCCTGGCACTGGACTGCAGCCAGATACCATCTTACTTTATACCTTCTCTGGGACCTGCTCCAAAGTGGTTGCCTAGTATCGAAAATCTAACGGTGCGGCTTTAAGTTTTCATTGATCTTTGGTACTAGGATGTTTCTGTTACAGTGCTGATGCTGTTTTTTTGTTTCTTCAGGAAGAGATGGAGGAGGATGCGCAAACAACTATATATGATAATTTCAAATTTTTGACAAAAGAAGATCTTGAGAAATTGAACTTGACAAGTCTGATTGGCACCAATCTTCTAAGAGCCTCTATGCATGGTTTCTTTATTGATTATAAATTATATAAGAAGGTGAATATGGTTGCATACATGCTCTTTTTGTGTTACATGTGGAACATTGTTTTAGGAAAGTTGATTGTTAAATGCATTAGTGATTGACAAACATTATACATCGAGAGCTGAATAACAGTTTGAGTGCCAAAACAAAGAAATACAAGGAAGCACGAGCATTAGGTCAGAGTTTCAGACATCTTTACAAATTTCAGAAAAGAGCTGGCCTCTCTCTGTTTCTTTTTCCTGCTTTGTGTTTTTATCCAAAATCAAGTGATGTTATAATTTTTTTCTCTAATGACTTCCAATTTTAAAAGTCTAGGGGATCAATTGGCAACAACATCTATCTTTTGAGGTGTCTACTTTTGTAACTAAAGGCTTTTCCAAGTTAACTCTATCTGGGCTTAGTTGAGCTATGATTGAAACATCTACTAGTGAAGCTGTAACCACTAAATCTTTTTTTTTTTTTTTTTTTTTTATGATTTTTTCATTTACTCATGCATATTTTTATGCAGGCAAAACAATACACGGAACCGTTTGAATATGAAACTTACAGAGAGCAGCAGACGCAGAAGAAATTGGAAGAACAATTTGTGTCTCGGATTACGGTGAGAACTTAAATAACAAATAACTTCTTTCTATTGTTTACTTCTGGCATCCCATCACCCAGTTAGGAGATTTTTTTTTTGTGCATGAGCTCGTGAGTGTGCTTTGTCCTAGACCTGCATGCAATATTTAGTCTGCTTTGACTGTCTCCAACCTCTAACCTCAAGAATTCTTCAAGGAAGTCACATGCTTTGTCCTAGACCTCCATGCAAATTTTCTAATTGATTTTTCTGGTTTCTCCTAAGATGGGATTGCTTGTGTTATTTAAGTGTTATGACATGGTGAAGCTGGTTTATCTTTTATTCCCTAGCATTCTCTTCTTGACACAAGGTAGATAATTTCTTGACTTAAATGTTCCATTTTTTTATGATCGACTTAAATGTATTATTGATAATACTCATTGATCATATAAAAGGAGGTACCAACATTGTAACACTGCTCCATTTAGTGATGATGCCATTTGGCATGTTGGCTTATGCAATGAGTGGCTATACTGCTAGACACCGTAGATCCTTCATTAAAGATGACTGGATGAGTGAAATGGGTAGTTTTGCTTATAGAATTTTCTTTTTGTCCATTTACAGTTTATATTGGAATGTGGATTCTCCCTCTCCCTTTCTCTCACGAGCATGTGTACTTCAGAGTGATCGATAACTAAATTGTTAACCAATGAAAATGAATTTACTTGTTTAAAGCCTGGCACATTTATCAGGGTTGGTATTGGATGCAATGGGGCTGTTTCTAGTTTTACCTGATTAAATTCTCACAATATATTGTTCCTGCAGATTCCAAAAAAATTGCCAAAGGTTAACCGTAAACTTGCAGCCAGTGTCATTGAAAAAGAAGCTGAAATTGAACAGATCGAGGATGATAAAAACGAGACCAAGAAAGCATCAAGGAAAAAGAAAGGACTTGGCCCTGAGATTTTTGAAGATGAGAGATTTAAAGCACTTTTTGAAGATAAGGTATTATTACAAATTTGCAGTTCTAATGGTTGATATTTGTTCTGGTGTTCATGTTGACCTACTCATAGCATAAAAGTGGCTAATTTTATCAAGTAATCATAGCTTCATGAAGCTCTGAAAAGGACTTACTGTCGAATACCACTAGAATTTGGTGATCTCAAGGAAAAACAATCTACTTTTTAACCACTGATTTCTCATAGCTTGAAATTGATTTGTGGCAAAAGTCTAATTTCTTTCTTCAAAGAAATGCCACCCCAATGTTGCCTGAGAATTATAACTCATTTATTTAGTCTGTCGTATCTTATATCACAGCAGCCTGTTTATTTGCCACTCGTTTCATTTTGGTTTCTTGTTCTTTCGAGGCTCTTACCAGACATTGTACATCCTCCTTTCCAATATTACTTTTGTACAGGACTTTGAAATTGATGAGAATTCAAAGGAGTATTTGGCTTTACATCCCATGGCTTCCATGAAGCAACCTTCTTTGGTGGCGGAGCATTTTGAACTTCTGACGGAGGATGAAGATCAGAGCTTGAGTGATTCTGATAACTCGGCTGCATCTCAGTCATCTGGAGATGAACACAGCAATGGAAATAGAAAATTAAAAAAGAAACCAAGGTAACTTTAACCTCTGTTTTGTGTGGTTATGGTGCTTGTGATCTTCAGTGGGAATAACTGCTTTCAGCATTGTGGTTGCATGAACAGTTGTGTATGGATGCATGCACATGCATGCTTGTAGGGTAAATGAATAAGCTAGGGTTCTATAACCAAATTTTCAAAAGAATTTGTTGCTTCTATTTTACTGATTCTGTTTTTACTAAAATCTCTAGATTATATGAAGTAAAGGATGAGAGGCATGCCGAGGCATTCTGGAACCGTGAATCTCTTGCAGATGAGGACTCTCTTCCTCTGGGAGAGAGAGCTGCAGCTCTTGGAGATAATCTGCTGACCTCTGCCCGAAATAACATAAAGTTTGGACCAGGAGGATCTCGTGAAATTTCCTTCAATACACGAAGCTCAGCAACGTACAAAGAGGATGGGGAGGACAAAGACATGCAGCGTGAGAAGAGGAGGGGAATCCAGTCATTAGGGCTGAAGTCAGCCAGATCAGGGTTTAGAGGTAATAGAAGAGGAGGAAGTAGGGGGAGGGGTAGAAGAGGCCGGCACTGAACATCTTGCATTCAGATAAGCGATAACTCATTGAGCTGGCGGCGTTTGTACAATGAAATTATTGTAGGGAATGTAGCTGTTGAGATTTTAGAAGGTGCTTATTGCCTTTTTGGTGATCTGGCAAACTACGAGTGCAATCATGAGAGTGAGCTGCCGGCATTTGTACAATGAAATTATTCTAGGGAATGTAGTTTTGAGATTTCGATGTTGATTTTTGTTTCTTCACTTCTGTATCGAGAAAAAAAACTCCCTGGAAGAATGTGTCTTCTTTTCTCCTCTCTGGAGGTGCAATTTTGTTTCGAGTCTTGCAACCTTGAACTGTATTTTTTTAACCTACTGAAGAAATTTGCCTTTCCTCTTTCAGTTTCACCTTGGTAAAGATGAAGAAAACACAGATAGTAACCAGTGTAGGGGCGACATTGCCGGGAATGGGTGCTGATAAAAATAATCGTATCCATGTTGTCTTTTTAGGTTTTAGATGATTTTCATTCATTGCGGTGGGATTGGAAGTGCTTTTGCCGTCAGGATGCTTCAACGGAGTTCATGCCAAATCTGTCTTTAGTGACTTTTGTCGCTAAAAATCCCCACCTCACATAAACTGTCGCCAAAGGGTCATAAATACAATGTCTTTATTGACTTTCGTCGCTAAAAATACCATGCATCGACGAGGTTAAACTTCAATTTCTTGGGGTCATTAATTAAAGACATTGCCTTTTCGCCACCATTAAAAAAGACCAAACGAATAGTATCTAGAATTTGCCTCTTTCTAGATGGTATGGGACTATGGAGCTTAAATTTCTACTGGGTTCCATTCCAAGTGATTTTACCAGCTAGCTACAGTATGATTTTATATATCAAGACGATGTTTACATGAATCTCTACTTCTAAGATCACTTATTTGGGCCTTACAAGATTTCTACAAACCTTGACTTTGCGATAGCCAGAAGTCTTGGATTATATCATTAAAATAATGTCCTTCAAATTCTTCAGAATCCTTGGCTTGGAAATGAGAAGGCTCCCTGCCTCCATGCGACAAGCTCATGCACATGAATAATATATTGGGCAAGCTCGTGCTTTGGAGAAACAAATGTCTCATAGGACTCATGCATGCCTTGCACAGAGCACAAGCACCTTATGAGGTCAACCCTTGGAACACAAGCTATCAGGAGGCAAGAAAAAAAATGGAAAAAATGGCATCACTGTTATACATGTGGATAGGATAGATGTTGTTTCTATAATATATTAGGTTCCTTTTGTATTAAATAACGAAGAGAGGAAGTAGAGGATATGTCATTCATGACTTCACCAATTCCCATATATATATATATATATATATATATATATATATATATATATATATATATATATTTGTTCTATTGGTTTGTGAGATCATCAATTTAATGTTCTATTGGTTTGTGAGATCATCAATTTAATATTGATATATATATATATATATATATATATATATATATATTTGTTCTATTGGTTTGTGAGATCATCAATTTAATATTGATTTGTTCTTCCATTTAGGTTTGGTAATTACCTTTTACCTTTATCCTATTATATGTAATGTAAGTATAAACTATACACAGTGCGAGAACAACACCTTCCTTCCCCCATCAACTTGTTCAAATTTTGAGTTTGAAAAAATGCTTTCAAATTTTCAGTTTTTCTTACGAGATTTTTCATCCATAATTCCTTGGTAAAATATCATATACAAAATACTAGTATAAATACCGATAAATTTTTTTATTAATAAAACTGTTAAATATAATGGTGAAATGAACCAACTAATTATGTTTATATTATCAATAAAAAAAAAACCAACTCAATTTCAAAACTTAATTAACAACTAGATGAAACTTTAATATATAATTTATATTATTCTTTAACATATTTTCTCATGTGAAAATTTTTCAAGTTTAAAATTTACACGGATCCATACAATCTTGTGCTATCAATTAATTTTAATTAGATAAAAGAATAATATCATATTAAAGCTATTATATATATAACCATCCCTTTTTTATTTGCTGGGATTATTATTGTTGGGTGGTTTTGGGCTAATTTCCCCTCAAAAGCTAACTCATGAGAGGTGAGGTTTTCGCATAAATTCTCAGCTATAACCCAACAATCTCCCCCTCAGACATTGGACATTGGATTACATCCCATTTCTCGCTCTGATTGTAGAGTCTATACTTGTTGACAGACTTGGACTCTGACAAAGATGGCGGTAATAGACCCGAAAGCACCCAGCAATTATACATTATATCTTGACGTGCTGGCCACATTGTGAAATTTTAGGTAAATAAAAACAGACTATGGAAACTAGGAAGCTAGGTAGAATGTCATTATCTTTATCTCTTTCTGTAATATAAAGTATCAATCAACACAATCCAGGGCATTATTTTTTAATGATTTTTCGTCCATATATATAGCAACAAATGATGGGCTATCTGTGTGTATATATGTGCGTTTGTGATGTGAGTTTTTTGACAAGTAAAGTCATCATCTACCATCTCACTTGCTTAGCAAACGAAGTTTTAATAACCCTCAAACTAATCCACAATGTTGGAAGAATTATCTCCTGTCAGTTTGTTCTCAACATTTGGATGGCCCTTGGAGGAAACCATAATCCATGAACAGCAGTACAGCTTTAGAGATGGTGAAACTCAAGAGTCATTCACTCACTTCCCTCCATCTCAGCCAGATGTAAGGCAGCTTGATCGCTCCACCTCATTCACGGCCCACGGTGGAAGCGGTGACCCTAGCATGGCTAAGAAGCTTAACCACAACGCTAGCGAACGTGACCGTCGCAAGAAGATCAACAGTTTGTATTCTTCCCTCCGTTCACTACTTCCTGCAGCCGATCAAAGGGTATAGTTCTCGGTTAACCCTCAATATTCTTGCTCTTTAATTCTCTATGCTAGCTTTTACTCCGGGATCGCGCCATTGAGTCTGCACAATATTGTAGCTCAATCGGAATCCATAACACTCTTATTGTAAGAGGTTTCGGATTCAAACCTTCTTAATTATAACTATCAAAATCATCTCAATTTGAAACATTAAATTATTATATGTTTGAATTTGAAACTTGTATTTTTCACTACTAAATTATATTTAATTTTTTTTATTAAACAAAATAAAAATTTAAAATTTTAAAATTTTAATCTCTTAACCATTAAAGTTCTAGCACCATATTAAAAAAAATTATTTTAATCCAACAACTTAAATAATTAAAAAAAGTTTTAAGAATAATTTATATTATTTTTTAAAAGTAAATAGCTTAGCTGATAATAATTAAGTGGTAAGGAGTGAACTAGAAGGAGAGTATATTTCTAGTTCAAATTCTACCACTTGTATCTACATGTAAGTATATAATCAAATAAAAACCTCAAGTTGACAAGCTTTTCCTTGTAGTTTAGCTCTGATCATTTACCTGTAAATCACGCTTGACTAATAGTGTGTTCATGATATAAAAAAACAAAAAAAAAAACCTAGCTAGCTAAAATTAGATTTTTTTTTCTTAGTGTATGCACGCGAAGACGATTTGAATTTTTTTCTAGAGAAATATCTTAAATTTGTAACTTCTTGAGAGGCTAATTAGTTAATGAAAACACTTGGAAAAGTTTAGTTCAAAGAGGAGGGTTTGAATAAAACATAGCCACAAGTTTTTCTCTAAGAGGAGGACATCATATTCTAAGGTCTAAATTTTGATTTTTGTGATGATACTATTCCAGAAGAAATTAAGCATACCGTATACAGTTTCACGTGTGCTTGAATACATACCAGAACTTCAACAACAAGTGGAGAGACGGATTCAAAGGAAGGAGGAGCTTCTATCGAAGTTATCCAGGCAAGCTGACGATTTAACTCATCAAGAAAATCAAAGAAAAGGCACCATGTATAGCTCTTTATCATCGGTATCGGCGAGCCGGCTCAGTGACAGGGAAGTTGTCATTCAAATCTCAACAAACAAGCTCCATAGAAGTCCATTAATGTCAGAAATCTTGGTTAATTTAGAGGAGGCTGGGCTTCTTCTAATAAATTCTTCTTCCTTCGAGTCCTTTGGAGGCAGAGTCTTCTATAATTTACACCTTCAGGTATCATAAATTTTGCTATTTTATTATCATATGTGTTCGTTTGTTATTGTCCTTCCCAGAGTTTAGGTTTTAATGTTTATTTTTGTGGGACTCTACAGGCCATGGAAGGAACTTACACAGTAGAGTGCGAGGCCTTGAATGAGAGGCTCGTGTCCTTATGCGAGAAGAGGGAGTCATTGTTTCCATTAAATTTAAGTTCTCCATATTCTAGCTGTATATTCTAGTTAATTACATGTACAAGATTTTAAGATAATTTGTTTAGAAACTGTCGCACACACCTTCTAAGTATTTTATCAAGGACAATTTCATAGATATAACCCTCAGTGAATGATGTATTTTTGACAATAAACTCTTTAGAATACTCGCTCAAAGTTTAAATTCAAAAAATTAATATAGAGAATGAGCTTTTTAACCACTAGATCGATGAACCCTTAATCTTGGTATAATTTGTTTTAGAATGATATTATTCTTACTCCATAGCAGGGGTGATTATTTTGTATTCGATTCAATTTTTATATATATAAAAATAACCAAATCAAAAATTTTGTTTTATTTAAAAAAAACTGAAACCGGTTCAAATCGACTGGTTTTGGTTCAGTTCAGTTTTTTAAGATAAAAACCAGTTCAAACCGGTTTGACTCAATTTTTTTGGTTTGGCTCGATTTTGGTAAAAAAACTGAAACTGAACCGGTCAATTTTTTTAAAATTTTAATTGGTTTAATTGATTTTTTTCACGGTTTGATTTTTTTGTTATTTTTTTCTGATTTTCTTGGTTCAATCAATTAATCTCACTCAATAATATACTATCATAACTTAAATATATGAAAATACCCTTTATTATACTTTCCATAAATGATGGTAGCTAGAGTATTCATAAATAATGATACTTAATGTTAGCATTACATTTATATCTAGAAATATAGTTAATATAAAGTCTTGTTTTGTAATTAGGAAATTCAAATTTTATCTTTTTTTTTCCTAATCATAACCTATCACTAAATTTAGTTTTATGTTTATTTTCTCATTAAAATGTTTATTTTTAATTCAAGATATTATCTACTAATAAAACAATTATTTTTAAAAATATAATACTGTAATTAAAATTATAAAAGCTTCAATTTATATAATTGTTTTTTTTTTGTTATTTGAATTAATTTTGAATTTTAATAACGAAAAACCAATACTGTAATAATCTTGTTTATCTAAGAATAACATATTTCTTAATTACTAAGGGATAATGAAATCTACAAAGTGGGATTAACATTTTATGTTCAAGTCTATCGGCCTTGGTACTTGTACCAAACCCATCGTGCAGTGGGTTCAAGCTGACTCTTGGGCCGAGAAGAAATAGACTCCATTTTATATGGTAGTGTCCTCCATGGCAACATAATATATATTGGCCCAAGGAGGCTTGAACAAATAATCTATTTTGGGCCTCTATGGGCTTTAAAGTGTGATAAAATTTGTCAGACAATACCACAAATAAATAAATAAACGAATAATTTGATGCTGGTGACGCATTAAGCTTGTCCTCCTTTCTCCACGATTCACCAAAAGCTGATTCACATTGTATTTTTATATGTGTATTTAAAAAATTACTATTGTGTTTCTATCTGCGTGGGTGCGTTTAATATGAAAATATGTTAAATTGATATTTTTTAATTTTTTTAGCATATTAATATAAAAAATACAAAAAATATTTTAATATATTTTAATAAAAAAATATTTTGAAAAGCATTCTATGTCACGGCAAGAATTCAAAAACACATTATGCATTGTCGTTGAATTTGAGGAGAAAAGCTATGGGTAATGGTGATTAAATTCTAATGATGTGATATTTGATAATACATATGATTTTCGAGGAAAAATATAAATATGATTTTCGATTTACAGCATTATTAATTTCCGAAGGTAATGGCAATTTTGGTGGTGTGATAAGTGATTCGAAAGCAATTATATCATCATAGATGTAATACTTGAATATTCTGAAATTGACTTGAAAAAAAATCCAAGAATTTCTCATCTAAAAATACTTGTCAGCCCCAGCAATAAATAAATAAAAGAAATTGGGATGCTCTTACACTAGCAAAACCATGCTCATCTGAATCTATACTCAAATGCTATGGCTTCGGAAAGCTCCAATTTGCTGAATCAATGGATGATCTTGAATTGTCTAAAAGTAGCTACGATAAGCCTAGGTCACGACTTGGATTGAACTTCGGACAAGGCACTCTAAAGTTATGTCTAAATGTCGCATGACTGCACAGAAGAAGCGAATCTATATTTCTAAAGGCGGTTTCAGCTTCGAAACATACAAGTAAAACAGTAAAAGTAAACTTACATTTTGTCGAAAATGAATTCAAACTAATAATTTAAAATTTTTGATAAAATTTCAAGATAAAATTTATATTATTTTTTAATATATATTTTTAAATAAAAGCTCTTTGAACTTGAAACCTGTATAAATTTATATTATTTTATATTTAATTTTTATCAAATAAATAAAAATAGTAAAAGTTAAACTCGTAATTGTTTGGTTATAAATATTCTAATATCATATAAAAAAACAATTTAATTTAATAACTTAAAATTTTAAATAAAATTATAAAATATAATTTATATTATTTTCTAATATATTTTAACATATTTAATATTTAGTTAAAACCACCATCGTGAAGCTCATTGTTTGAAGCTTGAACAAGTTGTAGCATATAAAAAGAATTCATTTAATTTTCATCTTTCACTTTCTCTGTTGTTTTTCTTTTTCTCTTTTATATTCTGTTCCCTCGGCTAATCATGAAAGGCATCCACAGGAGATGCATATAAATTCAATCATTTATCTTGATTGTGATTTACTTAAAGAAAGAGATTTGTAACTTGCTTTGAAGATTAACTTTGGAAACCTCCAAGTAAGAACAAGATAATTAGGTGAGGCTACAAAAAAACCCTATGAAAACATTAAATACCCTGTTTAATTCATATCTTTTCACCCCTTTTAAAAAGTCTTAAAACCAGGAGTACATGTTGGTTTTTCTCCTCCATGCAAAAGCATTTATACATATCCCTTCAAATCAGCCTGGTTGATTTGGAAAACAATATCTTAATCTTCTTTCAGAATAAAATCTTGTAACATCATCAAATAACAATTTAAAGTTTTGAATTATAATGAGTTTTTGATATAATATTGAAACTTTAATAATTAAATGGTCAATATTTAAATTTTATTATTTTTATTGTGATTAATAAAATTAAGATTTTGTGTAAATTTCAAGTTTAAAATGTTTTTAATTAAAAGTAAGTGTTAGAAAATAATATAAATAATATTTTAAAATTTTATTTAATAACTTAAATTTTTAAATTAAGATAAATTTTTAATTAAATATAAATATGCAATTAAATTCAAAAGAGTTTTAACTTATCAGTGCGGCGCATGATCAAAAAGTCCGATTGAGTTAGCTAATTAATTAAGAAGGTCCATGTGAACTTTTCTTCCTTGCTATCGTGAGCGAAAACGAATTGAAGGCTAGTCAAAACCTTCCCCTATCTTAATTTCCTCGATCTAGGTTGGTGCAATTTTGCTTTTAGGTGGAGAGAGAGAAGAAGCATGTAATTGCACAGGTGCAAAAATATTATATAAATAATCAAATTGCAATATTATTTCAAATAAAGGGTCCTAGCTAGGCAGGAGATCAAGATTCATCAATAATCAATGTCTACCATGTTAATTGGGTTAAACATACACACAAGCACAACACCCACCCACCCGGCTAGCTAGAGGACTATGGATCGCATATAGACACTAGCTGGCTGGTAATATTCTTCTTTTATATTTTAAAAGTATTTTTTAAAAAAATTAAAAATTTTATTTTTTTTTATTTAAAATTAATATTTTTTAGTATTTTTATATTAATTTGGTATGTTGATATCAAAAATAATTTTTAAAAAATAAAAAATATATATAATTTTGATATATTTTTTTAAGTTGAAAGTATTTTAAAAAATAACTATAATCATACTTTCAAATAAGTTATAATTAATGAAATTTATTGAAGAAGAAGTTGATGATTATTTAAAAAAAAATTATCTTAATAATTTACATTACGTTTTAACAAGTCCATCGAAATTAATAATTGCATTGAACTGTGGCTCAACTACTACGCATAATAATTTAATTTTGTTGTTTTTTTAATGATTACGTTCTTCATATGAAAAACAATAGAAATAAAGGTACCACATAATAATTATAAGGATTTAGTGTATGTTTGAGAATATAAAATTAATTATTTTTTAAAATATTTTTAATTTAAAATATAATTTTTAGCACCAACACGGTAAAATTATTCAAAAATATATAAAAACGTGTATCAATTTAACAATTTCTCATAGGAAAAATAATTTTAAAAATATTAACACTGACTTCAATATCAACTAATAATTGGGGTGAGATCAAAAGATCGAATTGCTTGAAAGATTGAAAAAAAGAGGAAAGAGGACAGTAATGAATTATACCAAATCATGACCAATAGCCACACATTAGTTCCCTCTTCAGGACATAAGAGTGGGGCAATTAATGATGCTAATTAACGTACTAACATGATCCATAGCCTCCTTGTTTCCCATCAAGTCCATAAATAGTAAAACATTCCCAGTTTCTTCGTAAATATTCAATTTCTTGTATTTTTACCACAAACAAATCTCCATTTGATCATATTCTTCTTGTTTTCAATCCTCTGTATGTATTAATTATAGCCAGGCTTCCGCCACCACCCAACTTACAATCTCCTAGAAAATATTTTTAAAGGTGGAGAAAATTAATGTGGATACTCGCTTGATCATCAACATCCAGTACCTAATATTCTTGGAGATAATCACCTGATTTTCAAATATTTTAGGCTGATATATAGTAATCATGGCCATGGCCATGGTACGTGACTGTTTTCCTCTTGGTGCTGCCACTTGTTTTGCCATCACCTCCATCTTTTCTTCTTTTTGTTCCAGATTTTTTTTATTATTATTAGTTTAATGTAGATGTCCGGATCAGTTTGCGCGCACCTTGACTAATTCTACGAGCCCTGAAATTAATGACCATGTAAACCTCTAGTGGTCATCATATGAGCAATTTAGGGCTCGAACCTAAGACCACGGAGGGAGCAAACCTCTTGATCCCAAGCTCTTATCACTGGGCCACCACCTAGATGGTTCTTTTTATTCCGATCATGACCGTGCTTGTTTTCTTAGCTTTTTCTCAAGTAAAAGCACCCTATTATATAGCAGTACCCACAACTATGTGATAATACAAAACCATGTTCTCTTCACAGCAATAAAGGATGGTCGACTAAAGAGTAGAGCCTATATATGGAAGAAAAAGAATATGAAATTAATTTCTTTTATGAAAACTTTGTATTATATTTCGACTACGGTTCTCTCTTTGAAGCCATTGCTTTATGAAAATACTTTATTTCCCTTATTTTGAAGATAATTCTTTATTCTTAAGTAAACTGTAACTTAGTTCGAGAATTCAACCTTCAGGTGGTAAATCTATGTTGTTGTGGTATTTTGGTTTATGAAAATCAGATCAATAGCAGAAATGTTAATGAAGATCAATATTTCTAATTAAATACATTTTATATCATGTAATTTCCTGTAATAACATGGAAAAACAAAGTCCCAAATGTGAGAATAACTATTGGGAAACTATTGGAGATTCACTTGTCGATGATATCTCTGTGTTGAATTGAGAGATCATCATATTTCAACCAAAATAGGATCAACATGTTAAGCCTTTAAGATAAGTGGTCGGGTTTATATGAATTAAATACTGATGAAGTGACCATGAATAGCTCACTCTTGCACATATTCCTTTGAGTTAGGCATTCATTACTTCTTTTTTATATTTTAACAAGCATGGTATTCTGCAGACTATGTCCTTTCCAGCCCCCTATCTAGTCTTAGGCAAAGCTTTCATATCAAGACCCATCTTAGTTTATTGTCGAGATTTTTTTAGCAGGAAAGTAGGTGTTTTTATCAAATAATTTTTTTAAAAAATAAATTTCAAAAAAATAAATTATTTTTTGATGTTTGAAAGCATCTTCAAAAATAAGTTGGAAAATATTTCCAGTATTTGTTTATATTATAAAAAATAAGCTGGAAAATAACTTATTAATATTTTTTTTCAAGTTTATTAAAATAATAATGAATAAATCTTACAAATTAAAAAGTTGAATAAGAATGGAATTTAAAAAAATCTAACTTCATAAATTATCTCAAATAAAATAAATAATAATCAAAATAATAGAAATCAAATCTAACAGGTAAAAAAATTAAAAGATGATCAAATTAAAATAATAATAATAATAATTTCATAAATTATTTTAAATAAAATAAGTAACAATAAAAAGAATGAGGATCAAATTTGATAGATAAAAAATTTCAATTTAAAAAAAATAAGAGAAAAGTAAATAACAATCATAAAAATAAGGACAAGAGTTAATATAAAAATCAAATTAAATCAAATTTTAAGGGATGAATTTGAAAAAAATATTCAAACAAAGTATATAGCCATCAAAAGTTTAAGGATCAAATTTGATATAATCAGCAAATAATATGATATTTTTAATTTTTTTCACAACTTCTAGAAAGTGTTTTCCGCCTAAAATAAAAGAAAAACACTTTTCTTGAAATCAAGCTTAATTTTTCTTTAACATGAAAGTATTTTCTGTTGATCGGAAAATATTTTCTGTTGATCAATTTTTCTAATAACAAACAAACACTTAAAAATTTAAAAATTAATTTCTCAAAAATTACTTTTCAAGAAACAAACTTACCTTTAATATCAATTTCAAGTCCACACGAGGAAAGATTAAGATCTTTAAATCCTAGTCAATGTCAAGGTCGTCATCTCCTATGCATAAAAAGCTTTTGTTTATGTAGTCTATTTGATTAATTTTTTTGATCAGATCAAAATTACTTGTAACTATATTAGCCTCCATATAATGGCTATATATGACACCCACATAGCAAATTGCATCACAACCTTTTTTTTTTTTATGAAGTTAGATTCATTACAAATCCTTTAAGAGGCTAGTCTGATGATCAAAGAAATTAGCTCTCTCCGATGATTTTCTAAATTCAAACATTAAAATCATTATAAAAAAAATATTTTTTTCAATATTATGGTAAACTGATTGATATGAAAGATACATTGTTAAGATCATTTACAGAGAAGACTTAGTCTTAATTATTGGATAAACTGATCAAAAGATAATTAAGGGAAAAAAAGTGGCCCGGAATATGAAAAAAAAAAAAAAACATTTTCTAACTCTTAATTCTTTTTTTTTTCTTTTTTGTTCTTTTTTTTTTTTCTAACTCTTAATTCTTCCATTGCCTCTTTGTAGTCGATAAAATCCAAAATTTGAAGCCTCGTTTCCAAAGTCGGTGACGACAATGTGGCTTTGCCACAGCACAATTGATGGAAAAGCAAAGGCGACATTAACCATATTTTTTTCACGCCCCTACCCATACTTTGACGGGGAAGTCATGATGGCGCAAAGTCAACCCGTGAGTCCCATTGTAGTTTCGTTGTTTTCTACAAGAAATAAATTCTTTTTCAATTTACCTTTTTTTACCATCCCAATTAAAAAATTAACAATGTTTCACTTATATCAGGGATGATAATTATATGTGATTTCTATGAAGATCTCTCTTTCTTTATCTTGATGGAGGTATACACAAAGAGATTTTTGCCTCCAGAGAGGAGGAGAAATTAAGAAATGAGTACAAATAGTAGACTAAAGGTAAAAATAGGTATCCAAACTCTATATTTGAATTTTTATATATAAATACCTTATTATATTTATAATAATTACAAGCGGGGTCAATAGTGGATTCAATGCAATAAGTACACATTCATGCATGCTTTAATTCTGTGGAGATAAAGAGACAAGATTGACACTATTTGGAAGTGGAACAAACGTAGAAATGGTAATGGAAAAAAAAAAAAAAAAAAAAACCCAACTATTTCTACCTGTCAATTTTCTGGTTTTCTAGCCAAGATTGACACTATTGTGCGTGAAAACACAAGGACGTTGAAATAATCTAATTGGTCAGGAAATAATAACATAAACCAAGAGAATGAAAACAAAAACTCTGTGTGTGTGTGTGTGTGTGTGTGTGTGTGTGTGGCAAGAAAGAGCTCAAGAGAGTCTTGGACTAAAAGAGATGGTCCTTGTCCAAGCTAAAATCCCGCCACCATAAAGCATGCTCCACTGTTGTGGTTCGCTGCTGCTTCTCCAAAATCTGTGTCACCATCTTTGCTTTTAGTGAATCCTACCACCATAAAGCATTTTTTTTTTTAAACCAAAGAATATTATATGTGGCTGCGGCTGCCACGTTAGCAAAGGGGCACTTAATAAACTGGGACCGATCGAGCCCTTTTGGAGGCGAGAATGAGAAGAATATGAAAACGAGAAGCATCATAAACGTCCATATTTACAAACCTAACTAGCTAGTGACTGAAAACGAAAGGACGTAAAGGTTAAAATCATTGATTCCCTTTCCTTGCTTAGAACCTCTGGGCAGGTGGCGCCCACCCTTTGCAGGGAGGAAGATGCATTGTATTGGCATAAGAAGCCTGTAATTCATGAACTTGGATTGTCAATATGGGTCCAGGTTTGGAAATGCCCTGACGTGTACATATCTACGTTTGCAACAGCACCAGCCTGAGAAACCAGTGCTCGTGCGTACGTGGCTTGGATTTTGTGGGAATCTTATCGCCATTATTGCAAACACTGTGTTGTACAGACCTTCACCATACAGTCCATGCATGGATACCAGCTAACCTCGTTATTGTCCATCAAGTATAATCCAACCATATTTGATTTATGAAATCTATTTTGAGAAATTAGTTAATCACACCATAATCTATTCATACTATCCTTGCACGTACCGGTGAGTCGGATTCTTTTCTTTTTTTAATTACTTTTCCTATATATATAATAGTTGAGTTTTATATATCATTACAGAACTCCATTGAATATATGAAATTCTGCCCCAAAAAAATATTAAAGGGAGACATATAAAAAAAAAATATACACTTTGCATATTTTCGCTCCATATATAACCTTTGATGGATCCAAATATAATGAACCTAGAAACCTTCCAAAAAAATCCCTTTAAAATAAATCTAATAACAACACTTTTTTAAATTGAGTTTGATATCCCAAACCCAAAATACAACAAGGACCCAAAAAAATCGACATGAAAGCCCTAGCCCAACACCCAAGGAGCTTGGGCTTGGGCTATTGTCGAAGCACAACTTCTAAGAGGGCATAGGCTTGGGAAGGAATCCCAAGCCCATGTAGGGTGCATGTCTTGTTGGGTGTGCAACCCAGCACCCTCGTGGGCTTGAGCTTACATGCTGGAGCCCAACATGCTCGGGCTTAGGAGCACACCTAAAGCCCAACATGCTTAAGTCTAGACAGCGTGTCTAGGCTTATTTCTCACTAATAGACTCGAGCCCAACATGCTCGGGCTTAGGAGCACACCTAAAGCCCAACATGCTTAAGTCTAGACAGCGTGTCTGGGCTTATTTCTCACTAATAGACTCGAGCCCAACACTCGTCATAGATTTTTCCGGGATACCACATGGATCTCTTAATATTTTATATTGATCCAATATATATTATCTTGAGTAGAATACATCTCAAAATATCACAAAGATAAAATTACATTACTATCTCTTCTCCCCACAAAAAGATAAGATTCATAAGTTATAGATACACCATAAATCCTTCAAGTAAAGGGTTTACAATCTCTTCATTCTTTACTCTGTGTGTGTGTGTATTCAAAGCATCTTTTTCTATAATATTATTGTATTTTTTCTCTATATAAAATTATTGACTTCACCATCGAAGAATCCACACGTCCATTAAAGGAGACCAGACACCAGTTATCGGCCATCTGGCTTACCAAACATCACTTGCTACTAGTTATCAATTTTATAGGCTTTTCATATCAAGTCACCAGATTTTTTGACTATGAAAAATGGATTATATCGTTTGAACTAAAAAATCAGCTAATGATCCAATATATCAACCTTATTCATAAGCATTTTAGATTTTAGAACTCATCAACCTTAATATCAGAGTCAAGTTTTCATATCTTAAATAGACCTCGTATTTCAACTATTTTTCACCCAAAAATATTTTTTAAAAAAACATCATATGGACATTTAAAACTCCAATTTGCAACAATAAAACACATTTTAATCAATCTTAAAATTCAAAATCAAATGAAAATTAATTTGAGGCCCTGTCTATTTTTCTAGTACTATTAAAGATAGAAACTACTTATACTATGATCATCTCTTGAGTTTATCTCTTAAAACCAAGTAGCTATAAATTCCAGGATCAAATTTATCGGTGGTTAGAATTAGGCCAACTCGGTAGCTTTCTTTTTCCTTGATTTTTTTAGTGATGTTTTATCTCATCTCTCAACTTTTCATGACTAAAATATAAATAAAAATAAAATTTAGGATTAAAATATAATAATATAAAACAACTTGGATAAAATATACAAAAAAAGAATGATTATTGATGGATGAGATATAACTTTTGCATGTGTTTTATGGAAAAGAGCTCTGCTTCTTCTTTTATGTCAATTATAGTCCTTCATCTCTCAATTTATTTTTCAACAAAAAGCTAAAACTTTAATTCTTAAAATTGATTGTTAATTTAACATAAAACTCTAGTGACATATAAAGAAAGAGAGGGAAAAAATATCATAATAGTTTCAGTGTATAAAATAATGGAAGCAAAACTTCAAGGATAAAATTAAAAAGAAATGAAGTTTAGTGACCAAATTGTAAATTGTGCAAAACTACAAGGACTAAATATTTAAAAAATTCACCAGTAAAATATGAGTGCATTCACATTTTTTTGTTAATAGTGATAAGATAGTTTGTTTAGTTTTTTTTTTATTATTATTAATGGTTAATGCTTATTCGGTTAACATGAATATATAAAAAAAAATAGTGATTAAATTGAAACTAGTGGGTGGACGTGAGTTGTAGCCCATCCCATAGCTAGCCTCGATTCCCAATATATATATATATACATGGAGCTTCAATTTTATTTATGCATGATTATTTTCAAAGTCGGAAAAATAGAGTATTTTAATGTTATTTCTCGTTTTTATGTCAATCCATATAGCAGTGGGTTGTTACTTCTATTTTTTTTCAAATCTTTTAATGAAGTTTAAACATAGAGCTTTATTTATAATGTGATGTGTTGACTAATAAATACAAGTTTTTTGTTTTTTGTTAAAATCTCAACCCAGCACTAGCAAGAATGCGTTTTGAGAAGGTTATAGAAGTTATATTTTAAAATGTTTTTTTTATTTAAAATTTTATTAAAATAATATATGTTTTATTTTTAAAAATTTATTTTTGATAATAAAATATCAAAATAATGTAAACATATAAAAACAAAATTTGACCAAAAAATAACAAAATAACAAAACAATGATTCAATTACAACATCAAAAAATAATGCATTTGATATTATGGTGTATGGTAATTTTTAAAAATACTTTTTTCTTAAAAATATATTAAAACAATATTCTTTTCAGATTTTTTTTATTTTTAATATCAATATATTAAAATTATAAAAAATATATCAATATAATATTTTTTATATCAAATGTAATTTTTAAAACGTACTTAAATGGAGGTTGAAAAGCAATGTAAAACAACTTGTCAAAACCATAAACTCACGTAATTACAAATAATAATTCTAATAATTTGTATCGCTGAGGTAAACGGTTTTCACGTCATACACAACCTTTATAAATCAACTGCATAGGGAAATAGGTTGACTACCACTGATTTTTATTTTTTTTATTATTAATATAAATGTCTGAATTAGCTTGTATATACCTCGACTAATCTTACGGGTCCTTAAATTAACGATTATATAAACCTCTAGTAACTCTAAAATTTATAAAACTTAAACTAATGATTTTTAAAGAGAAAAATTTAAAATATATTATTTACTTTGATTTTTATATGTGAATCAAGCATCACAAAATTAATTTAATTTTTGTGAATTTTCCTAATCATTCCAAATAAAAATAAAAATAAAAACAGAGGGCGTCAATTTAGAGCATTCGTATCTAGCATAATGTACTTACCAAAGCAGCTTTAATGAAAAGGAAATTAACAACGAAAACGACACAGGCTAGATAGTCATTAGACTAGTTAATAATTCCCACCTATATATATACACTAAACCTCCATTCTTGCTGGAGAGAAAAGATGTTACGTTTATGGGAAAAATATTAATTAAGATAGCGAGAGGTTCATAGTATTCGTGGGAAGCCAGTCACATACTAGTTAGAGTAATGGCATTATCATCGACCTCTTGACTTGGACAATCTTATGCAAGGGGGAAAATAAAAATAATGTTTATGAATTATCTATCTAAGGCTTATAACTTAATGGGTAAATATGTATTCCCTCCATTTTTTCAGATAATATTTACTTACAATTTTGCAATAAATAAAAGATGAAGACGTAAGTTCAGGGATGAACCTGGACTTGAGACAATATCCAAAGGGCACCACGAGTCCCATTTTTCCATGGATATATGGTGCAAGGAAAATGACTCCCCATAGGATCTCTATGATTGTTGTCACTAAAATTACAATATATATATTTTTGAGGAGTGAAGTTTAACTGATGAATTTTTATATTTATTCTTTAATAATTATCAATTTAAGTCTTACAAATCTCAGAATCACTAGAGATTTACATGATCGTTAAGTTCAGGATCTGTGTGATTAGTCGAGGTGCGTGCAAATTAGCCCGAACATCCATGTTAATAATTAAAACAAATTACAATATGTCCACTTGGGTAATTCTCTGCCTATTAATGGAAAAAAAATCAAAGTCAGATACATAGATACTTAAAATTCATTTATGCAATGCTGTAATGTATTCGTCAATTTTCAACGAATATGAAACACCTTGGGCAGAGCTATAGATAAAGATCAGTTTGGAAGTTTTAGGGGGGGGGGGGGGGGCTGTTAAATTAAAATGTGGTGTGTGAATGTAATAAAAATAAATCCGAGGATCAATGTGAAGATGTAAAAAATTTACGAGGGCCGTTTTGTTCCTCTTGGAAATTACCTTTCAGTTCCTAGTTAGTTTTTCTAAATTGATGTATAACTGGAGTGGGCTGGCTGTCCCCCTAAGGCAGCACAGACTTTGAGAAAATTGCAGCATACTGAAAATGACTCACACCGGCTCCCTAGTGAACCGACAAGAAAAAAGTAAAGGGTTCTCATTGCTAGTGTGTTTTTTACTTGAATTTGCAAAGAACTGAATTTCCTTTTTTAATTTTTGAAGAATAATTAACTGGCTGAATTTGAAGTAAAATTGAATTACAGCTAACATGAAGCCCTGATGATGTCGTTTAGTTGTTGATCTTGAAATATAATTTGGATATTAATCAAGAAAACAAAAGAAATAGGTAAAATATTTACAAGCCTAAACATATAATTTGAATTTAAAAAAAAAATCTCCATTCAACAATGTATAGTCAAATACAGGTTTGAGTTGAATAGGTTGGTCCCATCTATATTTCCTTCTTCTTTCTTCCATATAGGTTGGCAAATTTAAAAATCTAAAAGAAAGTTCACGTGTAATCAATTAGTAATAATAAATTTTAAAATTAATAAAAAATATATTTATAAAATTTAAATTAGTTTGATGAATCAACTCAGGATCCCATTGATGGAAAATTAGATTAGTTTGAGTTGAAAAAATAATTATGTTAAAATTTTAAATTGATCTTAAGCATAAACCTATTGATTTTTGTTTTAAAATTCTTTTTTCAAAACAATGACATTTACTTGGATAAAAAGCAACATGTATGCTTTTCTCTGCCAGTTGGATTAAGTCACGTGGGGATTCTTAAGCATCAAATCTAAAGAAAACATTAATTAGCGTGGAATAAAACTTTTTATTACACAACAAACTTACATAAGAGGCTGGTCCCATTTTTATGTGTGGATGGGAGATTGGTCGTTTAAAACAGTGGATTAAAATTTGAGTTTCAATTTTTTTTCTTTAAATTTTTTTTATATATTTTTAAATTATTTTAATATGTTAATATTAAATATAAATTTTAAAAAATAAAATAATATTATTTCTATACATTTCTAAACTAAAATAAAAGGTTTAAAAAATAGCATCAAGATTTCCTACAGTAGCCTCAGGCATTGCTAAAACACAAACACTCATAGCTATTTTGCAAAAGACAAATCCCTCTTTTGATAACATGCCAGCTAAGGCCTAAGAGGACATTTTTTTATTATATATAAAGACAATAAATTTAAGTTAATTGAACGAAGACATATGGTTTTCTGTGGGACCGATTTGATGAATTCTTCAAGCCATTACTTTCAAATTCTCTCCCACTTTTCCAACATAAACCATAAAATTTTCCTAGTACCCCTTGACCACTAAGATAAAACATAAAACAAAGAAAGTGCTTCAATACTGTAGGCATGAACACTAATGATCATGCAAGAACTTGAAGATAATGATCATGATACAAGGTTTCAAGAATGTTTATGCTAGCTGCTGTCTTTGCATAGAAGTTGATGTCGAGTTTTTTTGGCTTGAGATCAGTTGTTACCATGGTTGTGTTGACAGTGTCTTTACTGGTGTTGCCGCTGGTATTGCCACCGTTATCGCCGCCGCCTTTGTTGTTTCTTTTTGTTCCAGTTTTTATCATGATTCTTCTGCTTTTCTTGGCTTTATCTTCATCAACAGCTGACCCCAATATCGCTGTCTCTTCTGTTTAATTTGGGGCTTCTTTTGTTTCAAAGCTTGAACAAGATGTCTTATTAAAAGTCAGTTTAGAGGGGAGTGGAAAGCAGCAAATCAAGCTCTATAACTCTCTTGCCTCTGCAAAAAGAAGAAGATGGTTGTGCTTTGGGAACGTAACTGTACGGGAGGTTGATTCAACTTTGTTGCCTATATTTTGATTACATTAACAAGAAAATTCAGGTTCTGTCCTCAGTCATGCTCTCTCTCTCTCTCTCTCTCTCTCTCTTCCCGTCTACTTTTAAATGGAGATTTGAAGAAAAACGATGATGAGAAAGAGGATGATATATTGTCCTTTGTTAATTTTTTCATTTCAAATTGTTATGATGAACGAAAATATAACCGAAGAATTCCAAAACATGGCAATACGAGTTGATGAAATAAGAATTATTAGGAATTATGATATTGGTGTGGCCCGTGGCTTCTAGGCCTCTTTGCCCTGTGACCCCTTGCCCTTGAGGCTCCTTGGCCTTTTGGCCTCTGGGTGTGGCTCTATGGTTCTCTGGCTAGGCACTAGTATTATGTACCTGTAACTCTACCAGACTCAACTCTTATATACTTGAGTTTAATTATGTGTTCAACTCAAGAAAATATGCATCTAGCAGCTAGTCGGGTTCATTTTAGGAGAAAAATCAGTTTCTATGCACTCGGCTATATATTTTGTATCATACTATCTTTATATTTCTAGATATATAAATTAAAATCTCTTAATTACTTATTATATTTATCTCTCATTGAATACTATCACCACAAAATGATATTTTAACTCATTTTTTCTATAAAAATACAAGATTTATTAGCTATAAATATCATATAAATCCTTCAAGCTTGAGGCTCATATATTTTCAATAATTTTAATATATATATTTTTAGAGTTTATTCTTTAAAAATATCATTACATTTTTTTCTCTAAAAAGATACTTAAAATATAAGAATTCTCAAATCTATAAATATGGATCTTTTATATATACCAGATACCAAATACAAACTACTAACCACCTTAATTAAAAATAATGAATTTGATTGTTAGAACAAAGAAATTAATCAATTATTCAATTGAAAAAAACTTGTTAAAGCAAAAAAAAAAAACTAGCAAGAATATGGATTAAATTTAATAGGAAAAAAAAACAAAGAATTGTGAAATTATAAAATAAAATTATTTATGATTTAAAATAAAAAATTATACAGGTAAAAAATTAACAATAATAAAAAAAAGATGGACTAAATTTGATAGGAAAAAAAACAAAGGATAGTGAAATTATAAAAAAAAAATGAGAAAATTATTTCAAAGAAAAAAATAACAATCAAAAGAATGAAAATCAAATTCAATAAATTATTCAAGAAAAAAAATATAATAAAAATTTAAGGGATGTTCTATAAATTTTTTTTTAAGGGGCTTGTGCAAAATTCTAGGTGAAGAGTAAGAGAAGAAGGGGGTGAAAAAAAAACCTCCAGCACTAGATAGCCATGTATCTTGGCACACATGCTACCTCATTTAGTCCGCGACGCTGATCCCTTTCAAACTTCACCTCAAAATGCGGGGTTTAATGGCCGAACAAGCCCCCATGTGCCAGTAAGTTTTTTATAATTATATTTAATAGATGATATTTATAGTAATACTCTAGAGCACCCTCGAAAATTACAATAAAAACAATGTAAGATAATAAAAAAGCCTAAAGATGAAAGTTCAATTGATTTTGTATTTAAGGGCATTTAAGGAATTATACTATTCTAAAAATTAAAAAGAAAAAAATATCCTTAAACAGTAGGTATTAGATTATTTTATTATAGGGTTAAATTAGTAATTCTACTATATAAAATAAAAAAATATTACCAATCCTCCACATATATATATATATATATATATATATATATATATATATATATATATTGTGTCATATTGAAAAGATAATCTTATTCTCAAAGCTTAATGCATTGTTTTTTTTTTTTGTTTTCAAGAGTAATTTATAATTATATTATTATAATGAATAATAATTTGTGTAAGGAATTTCTTCATGGAATTTAGTATTTTTTTTATTTTTTTTATTGTTAATTCAAGTCCATGCCTTTATTAGAGGGGAGAGAATCTGCTACATGCCGTTGCAATTGCATTCTAGGAATTTTTTTCTTTCTTTCATAGAAACTGATTTTTAGGTATTGAAACAATTATATTGTTTTTGTTTTGATATGAACATGGTCATGGTCTTTTGATCATTCAAGCAAGAAGCTGAATCATATTAATTTCTTGCATATGAAACTATTTACTCCCTATCAAAAAAGATTGAAAAAAAAAACAAGAAGAAAAAAAAGAAAGCAAAGCATAATCCATGGGGAAAAAGAAAGCAAAACATAATCATTCTATTCAAGGCTTTAAATATGAGTTTTGCTGATTAATTCTAAAATAATATTGTTTTTATTTTTTTAAATATTTAAAATAAAATGAAATCGGTTATATAAAATTAAAAAAAAAATCAAAAACATTGTTTTAAACAAAAAATAATTCTTAAAATTAACCTTATCAAGTTAAACTTGGATTTAGTCAGGTCAAAATAGGTATGACTAAATCTACTTCTAAATCAGTTTAAAATAAAACTTAATTTATAAAAGGTTCTGTGGTTTTGTGTAAACAGTTATTTCTGCTGCCGGTTGAATTTAATTACTATATTGTAAAGAAACAGGTGACTTGAGCGCACTTTTAATTTTCCATTTAAACATTCAACTTTAAGTTAGATTCTACCCACAATTTAGTCTTACAATCTGAAGACTTAACCCGTCTCAAAAAAAAAAAAAAAAAAAACTCATGAGGTTTTTCATTTAACAAAAGGCCTAGCTGATCTAGAGCCACACAATCGAGGATAATTTCTTTCGTTCCTAAATCTCATTTCGTTCTTGAACTTAAAATCCCAATTAGAAATCCTAAATTTTATTTGGTAGAGATCTCTTAGAAGATAGTTATGCAATTCAACCTAAGGAGAAGATGGTATAGAAACTACACACACACACATTTATTAGGATCCTTATGTGATTTCATCAATATTTCACACACATAAATTATTTATAATCCTTTATAAAATGATTGCGGAACCCATCGATCCTTCATCAGTGCAGCATAACTCATCCATTACTGGATATATGCGAGACAGTTGAATAATTTGTGCTATAAGAAGCCTCTCTCTCACAACTAGCACGGCAAGTTTGTAAACAAAGACTATCAATTTGTTTAAATCTAAGTATATTATTATGTCAAAAAAAAAAAAACTGCAAGCATCAGAGATCACATATTATCAATTATTGTTATGAAGATTATTTTAGTAAAAAGTTGAAATTATTAGAGAATAATATAAAATATATTCTGGGATCTTATCTAACAGTTTAAGTTATTAAATTGAAATAGTTTTTTGATATGGTATCATAACCTTGATAACTAAACGGTTACGAATTTGAATTTTATTATTTTTATTTATTTGATAAAAATTAAGTACAAGATAATATGGATATGTAAAAGTTTCAAGTTTAAAAGGTTTTTACTTGAAAAAAAATATCATAGAATAATAAATTATTAAATTAAAATAATTATTTAATAAAAATAAAGTAAGCAAGCTGAAGTGGGTTTTAATTAGTTTTTGTATTAAGTCATATAATTTGGTGAGGATTAAAATCCAGTAGGTAGCCTCCTGCCATACGCCTTAAATAGCAGATTGTATGGATTTCAACCACTCTAGCTATTATTTTTGGATCACCTGCATGTTTACAGCTCATTCTTACTTGCCTTAATTTTCTTAATTAAGTTGATGGTTATGCCGATAATAATAATAATTAGTGTGCTAGCTGGCGTTAGTGTAGGCTAATAAAATGCATGCATTTTGATGGGATGGGTCTTCGCTGCCGTTCATATCAGTAATTAACAGCAAAATGACTGATTACTGTAGCTTTCCGAGTTTCAATGTCATAATTGTTCCCGAAATCATTATCTTATTTTATTTTATTTTTTAACGCAGCAGGTCGCGTGTTTCTAAAAGTTGCAAGTTTTTTTTATTTAAAATTATTTTTTATATTTTAAGATTATTTTGATATATTAGTTTTAAAAATAAAAATATTATTCAAATATATTTAAAAAAAAACATTTTAAATAGTAATCATTACCATAGTATTACTGTATAAAAATTTAATCACTTCCAAAATTTCAATGATAGAGATTCTTTAGAGATTTTATTCCGAAAGTTTTGATAAGATAAGTAATATTCCACTTCCATATGGAAAAAAATAGTGTCATGATAAAAATCGAAGGTGGCATCAGTGATTCTTGAACGTTGCTTGCACTTTATATATTTGTTATTTTTTGTTTGAAATTATTATATTTTATTTTAATATATGCATTCTCATCATAATTTTCAGATCCGGTCTTGTTTGAGGCCCGGGTTTTGATCGGGTCAACGGGTCGCTTGGGTCAATATTTTTTTAAAATCAAAACGATATCGTTTTAGTATAAAAAAAAATTAAAGTGTTACAACCGAGTTTTTTATTGGGTCATACCAGGTCAACCTGCCGAGCCAGCCGGGTCACGTTGTATTTTTTCTTCCTCTATTTTTTATTTAATCCGGCTAAATTCCAGCTCCAAATCAATCAAGTCTCGGGTCGACTCGTCAGGTCGGATCAGATTTCAAAACTATAATACCAACATATTTCTATCTATATTTTTTTCTTAAATTCTAGTCTCAAAGGTATCAATGTTAGAAAAATCCATCATTGATGTAATCAACTTTTAGCCTAGTTGATATGGAGATGATAGATTTTAGTACAACCTGGAAGTAGAAATATTAACAGCGCGGACACGGCAAATGATACAAAAATAAAGTTAAGATCAATGCTAATATAAATTGTATTTTTGGTTGTCTTGATTTTTTTTAAAAAAAAAAACGTAATTTGTCTCGAAGAGAATGCCATCATGTCCCTTTCCTCTCCTGTCAAAAAGAGGATGCATTGCATTTGGAAGAAAGGTCAGCCTATTTAATATATATGGTCAATGCTACGTTGGAATTTTGCTTCAAATCATGGGTAAGATATATTTAAAGTAAATAAAAAGTAGAGTTGACTTACTCTAAAGTTAAAAATTTATTGGAATTTAATTTTCAATGTGACTCTTTAACTTGGAATATTCACATTTAGATAAATTATGAATAAATAATAAATTAATTTTATTTTTTTTAATTTATATGTTTTAGAAAAATTCAAACCGATGATAACTTTCATCTCAATAAACTAACCTATGTGTTTATTTGATGGAGATGGGGAATATTGTGACGTACACAAAAGCAAATGGCCGAAGTGCTTCATGAGAATGTGAAAGAAAATTTAGTGTTTAAGTCTTTAAGATGTAACTAATGATTATATTTATATACTATTTATATATAAAATAATGATAGATTTATACAAATTTAAAAGAGCATTTATTTAAGATGTTGTGTTAAGAAAATAATATAATATAATTCATTAAGTTTTACGTAATATATAATTTTAAATTTTAAATTAAAAGAGCTCCTTGACAATTGTCTCTATATAGCTAAACACATACCGAATGTAATAAAGATAATTGTTTTATATCTATCTTAGTACTTATAATAGTCATCTGTTTTTCAAATATAAAAAAATAAATTGATACTTATAATAGCCGTTTCTTTTTCAAATTAAATATTGATATAACTCCAATGAAAACTACCCCTGAAACTCCAATGAAAGCAGGTATATGAACTCTTTTTTTTTTTTGGAGAAATTACGATGATTCTTATGATCCAATTTTAGATTTTCCTTTAAAAAAATATATATACATTAATAATACTCTAGATTAATCAGCCATGTATAACTATTCATAAGATGAATGGACAATGTAGGGTTTTATAAAAATAATTAAAAAATGAATTGAGAATATGGTCAAAACTGCACAAATTGAATGTTTAAGGATTAACAAGGACAAGATTGTAAAGTTTGGAAGTCAAATCAATCAAAATTGAAAAAATTAAAGTTTGAAGAATTAATTAAAAACTGAATTGAATAAATTTGAAACCAATTAACATTTTATAAGGAACACAGAATTCCAAGGGTCTAATTACATAACTCGAGGGGTGAAATTAAAAAAATCAAAGATAAGGACAATTTTGGGCTAGATTGTAAGATTTCAGAATTTCAGGGGAGCGAATTGAAAAATGACTAATTCAACCTAAGAACCCGAACGACATCATTCAATAACTGTTAATTTTCTTCTTTCTCTGGAGCAAGGGAAAACTGCCCGAGAAGCCACCAAAAAGGCTTTGGTTAGACCTAATCTGATCCAAATCGTAGAACAGATTATTTATCGCAAATCTTATTAGTTGTTTCAGTTTTCTTTGCCCTCACGATGATCCTCTAACGCGAAGATAACCCATCTCCAACAGTCCAACAATGGCAGGAATGTTGGTATCTTGTTTTCATCAAACACAAGAAACAAATTTGAGTTGTAGTGATCTCTAGTCAAAGTGTCTCGCTAGCGAGGAAAAGGAGGAAAATCAAAAGAAGATTAGACGATTGGATTTTTGTTTAGACACGATTCTCTTAGTCCCTTATAAAATCCATTTTGTTTTTTGGTTTTTTTTTTTTTTTGGATTTAGCACTTATATTTTTTCATGTTATCATGCATTAGATATGAATTTGTGCACAACACATTAATTATACATAATATTAACTTTAGATTAGATAGATAAGTAACAATATTTTAATAGTTTTAGTATTGATAAAATTCATTAAACTATCTAATTCTTACTTGATTATCTACTCGGTAGTAGTTAAAATACCAATCTAATATAATATTATTCAGGATATCTTTCTTGATATTTCTTATAAATTTTATATTAACCTTTCGAGGATGATTTTTGAATATGTAAAAGACTCTAAAATTAGATAATATGCTATTATATGCATTAATGCATGACCAGAACTTAGGTTGTGCCTTGTTTAAATTTCATCGAATAACATCTTTATTGCTTTTATAACTTCATTGCTTCTCGTAGATTGGATATGGGATTTTGATGTTGTCTTTCCTTCAAAACGTGATTCACATCTACATGAAAGCATATGAACATTTTTTTAGAAACTAAGATGATATATATATATATATATATATATATATATATATATATATATATGCATGCCAAGATCAGGTAGGATATACAGTGATTTGAATTGACTAGTAACCACAATTTTGAAGGGGAATGCATCTCCTCTTTAATCAATCATTTAATATAGTACAGCTTCTTCTTCTTCTCTCTTTTTTTTTTGCACCATAGAATGAGAATCGAGTGTTTTATTTTCCTTCATTTTTGTCTTGAGGAGATATCTTCATGCACCTTTCTTGATCAAACTTTATATGGCGACATTTCAAATCTTTTCACTTGTCAATTGGTATAATATAACTGAAATGGTAATGATCAATCAAAACATCTTTTAAGATAAAATCGTGAAAAAAGATGATCACAACAGGACTTTGGGACAGTGATTGATTGAATTTTGTGTGGTATAAATTAATGTCACAGACAAATATTAGTTGTAATGTTCAAGGTTTGTTTTAGGTGGATGTTGAGACTTTAACTGTCGTCGTTTGGTCTCAAAGCATAAATATTTTCTCCAACCAGAAAGCGCCCTGGAAGACTCATGTAGATTGGAATATGAAGTAACTATGTGAGAGAATTTTACGTGAAACTAATTTATGTAGATTAAAATTGTTTAATAATTAGTTGATACAGTTCATATAGATTAAAATATTAAAATATAAAATAATAACTTTGAGGGTATAGTTCAATTGATCAGGTCTTAAATTTACTTTATAGAAGTCACCAATTCAAGTTCTACAAACCTTAGAACCTGTAGTATTAGTCAAGATGCATATAAACTAACATGAATACCCATGTTTTATATATATATATATATATATATATATATATATATATATATATATATATAAAATAACACATCTCAATATTGAACCAAGAAAGGTTAATAGTGGGCGAGCCCAAAAAACCAAAACATTAATATTATATATCTATTAAAAAAAAAATTTATATGTTAAAGCTAAAACTATTAAAATCCAAATTTTATCCTCTAGAGAAAATTTTCTAATCTTGGGATTTATTAAAAAAGTTTCCTAGCTCCGCTTCTCTCGACCGGACACAAATAAGAATTTCTGGTTCAAGATAAGAAAGAAAAGCATTAGTTTTTTTTTTCCTCTATTTGAATCTCATTAAACTATTGTTGAGTCAGCTTTAGAAATTAATTAGTTATTATTTATTGAATTTTAAAAAAATCATCAATAATTATATTTTAAATAATTTTTTTTTTACACTGTCTTTACAATGAAAAAAAAACAACTTATAAACTAAATTAAACTTTCAAAAATGATTATCGGAAATAAAATACTTCACTAATAAAGTTCATAAAACATAAACAAAAGAAAGGCAAAGGCCATACAATAAAAGAGATTCGGATTGCAAGAGGGGCCAAAAATATTTTTATTTATTGAAAACCAAATTGACTGAAAAAGACGGTCCTTAGGAGTCACTTTATTGGGAGAACTAAGATATTCACTTTTTTGTAGTGACTGAGAGGAAGATTCATTGCATTTTGTAGAAAAAGGTCCTGATAATCAATTCTTATGTCATGTCATTTTTCGTCAGCTCTCGAGCATAATATTCTTCGAAAGTGAACATAATATTCTTCGAAAGTGAACGGGTAACAAAAATGATTTTTTTTCATTTTAAAAATCCTTGTCACATGTATTTTACTATATGCGACAAGGGCTGGAACAATATGCAGTGGTGAAGGTATGATTTTTCAAATGAGAAGGAAAATTACTAATAAATATTTTATATTATATGTTATATAGATATGTGTTATATAAAAAAATTTATTTGAAATATATGTACCAACTCAAGTCAAGTAAAATTAATTTAAAAATATTTTTAAAATAAAAAAACTTATATTATAGTTATTCTTTTCAAGATTTTATATTTTAAAACTGCTTCATAATGATTTTATTTTTAATCTTATTGAAAATATATTTACCAATATAAATAACAAACTTTTATTTATTTATTTTTAAAAATCTTCTAAGGACTAGGAAAGTTCTTGGCAACAGATCTATGATGACATATGGTATATAACATCTAAAATCATAGCTTAAAAGGATTGTCATAAATCGATGTTGTTCTTGCTGACTTGTTGTTTTGTAGAAGTGGATTAAACATAAAATATTAATTTTTTTTTATCTATTATGTCTCTAATTTTTTGAGTTGTTCTATACTTCATTTTTAATCACTAGTAAATTCATCATCATCATTTTTCATATAAAATTTATAGCAAAATACTTATCAATTCATCAAAACTCATTTCAATTTATATCCATTAGCATATAATATTACACATACACATATTAATTCAACAAACCCATATATTATTATAACCCCAACATTTTCAATAACTAATTAAAAAAACTAAAATTTGATAATAAAACAAATAAAAAAGATGAAGCAAACTTCCCTAAAGCATAAAAGATTATACTTGTTTAACTAATTAATAGCTTTGAGCTTAAAGAGAAATTTTACAGGAAAAAAAAAAGATATGGACAATAGTAAAAAAATAAAAAAAACTTGGATCAATCAGTAACTAACAAAAAAAAATTAACCTTGTAAAACTATTATATTAATATTTTAATATAAAAAATATTAAAAAAAAAAATCAATTGCCCCTCTTGCTCAATTGTGGCTTTGCCATTGACAATATGGATATTGTTACGTCAACAAAAAAATTATATGGATGATGAAATGTTTAAGACTCTGTTTATTATCTTTCTGCTAAATAAATTTTTTATTTAAAGGTGTTTGGAAAACACTCCCTTAGGCCTGTTTTGGTAGTTTTATTATAAGAAGAAATGATTTTTTTCTAAACAAAGCCTAAAAATTAAAAAATAAAAATAAAAAATATTTTTTTCTTTTTTCCTTTCATAGGGCCAAGTTCTCAAATTTTCATGCATATTTTATTTTTTTATAAAAATAATTGCATATTTATAATATTTTATAAAAATACAAGAATCAGTTAAAAGGCATCATAACTAGTGTATGATTATAAATTAAAACTTAGTCTACATTTCAAAAACACAAAAAAAAAATATTTTTCTTAATATACGAGATTATGAACTTATACGTAAAATATATTCAAAATATTAAATAAAAAATAGTTTATTTTTTTATGATTTTTTAATTAGAATGGTTAGATTTTAACCTGATAAAATAAAGACCTTCTTATTAATGAGGACTTTTCTTAAAACATGGATAAACCAATGGTTAGAAAACACAACAATATCTTAATTTATATCAGATAAATAAATAATGTACCTTACCTTGGGTAAGACGTACTAGGGGTGTTAATTCTTTCCCATTACTCAATCAGTCTCTTTACTCAGACTCTAAAACTAGTTAGAATTGTTAATGATCAAAATACCAGGTAGTAACTCTTATTTTTCTTTTTTTACTGATAAAGGACAATAAATGATTATCCTTTCCATCCATTTTATTCTCAATAATTTTGATTCGAGAGGATAATCATCGCGACACCGCACACAAGCAACAATGACAATACCAAAAATGTTTTTTATCTAAAATTTTAAGGGTTAGCCCTCCTTTTGATTAAAAAAAGCTCATATTTTTTTCTTCTTTTTCTACAAGATTTTTATTTTGATTTCTTTATTTTAACTTATCTATCCAAATTAAAGAAATAGATCAAATCAATATATGCAGATTTTTAAAACTTTGGTTATAAAACAAAAATCACCATATATAAATGAAGGTTTATCATTTTACACTTTTTTTTTAACAAATTAATATAGACTAGATAGTTGTTAGCATTAAAAGATAGGAAGAGCTCGAGTTAAAGGAAAGGATAGGAAAACGAGGCAAAGTATAAATGACGAAGGTTTATCATTTTACACCTTTTTTTTTTTTACAAATTAATATAGACATATCATTCATTAGTTGTTAGCATTAAAAGATAGGAAGAGCCCGAGTTAAAGGAAATGATAGGAAAGAGGCAAATACTAAATGCAAAAAGAATCCAAGTGAACTAGTGAGATCAGACTCTATTTGTATATTGCTCTATTAATAGTATTGCACGTTGAAGCTGCCTAAGTTAATAAAGTTGATTCAATTCAAATGTGGTCAAGAAAAAAACGAGGCATTTGGTGTTATGCAACACTAGTCTGGATGAACTTCTTAAGAATGAAATAAAAATTTCATCCTTAATGCACTCTATGGAAAGATAAAGATCATGTTTTAAAAATTCTATGCTAAATTAGAGTTGTTACTATTGTCACATCGTGTACTATCATGGTTATCATCTTCCCGGATCGAAATAGTCAGAGATAGTCAGGAATGAATAAATTTTATGTATAAATTTATAATTTTAGATATTAATAAAAAATAAAATAAAAAATTTTGATGTTTTTGAATTTAATATCAGGAATGTATTTTATATAAATTCATAATCTCACATATTAAAAGGAAACAAAATAATTTTTTTATTTTTAAAATATAGACCAAGTTCTCATGACTTTAATAAACTAGTTATTAAATTTAAAATGCATACGAATATATATATTTTTGAATTTTATATGAAAATATTAAAACACCATGTATTTTATCTTTATTAAGTAAGATATGATTTTTATTTTTATTTTTGAGAGATTTAGCCGTATGTACATCAATAAAAAATATTTTTTTCTTTTTTTCAAAGAAGGAGTTTTATTTTTTGTTTTATATTTTTTTCTGAAAATTTTAAAGAAAAACAGGGTATTTTTAATATTAGATCAATATCTTATAATATAAATCTGATATTAACTAAAAAGTTTAAAGAATATGCAAGTGACCTTTAAATAATTTACAAACACAGTATTCAGCCTCAAAAGAAAATGTAATCCATATTGACATTGTAGCCCAGCTCGTTGTGAAAAGAGTTAGACCCAATTAAAACCAAACTATCAGCCCATGTCTATAAACATTAAAAACCCAAAATTAATCTTCCACGCCAGTTACTAATACACATTATTAAAGAATTCTAAAACGCGTAGAAAATTCATTATAGCAGGGTTTTTTATTTATTGTAGTAATTTTTTTTTTAGCAGTTTTTTTTCATTGTAGGAATTTTTTTTTATTTCTTTTTTTTATTACATTTTTTTTTCTTTCTTTTTACCCAATATTGACTTCTTTATCTTTGTTTTTTTTTTAAAAAAAAAATTAAAATTATTTTTACTATTTTTTTAAAATATTGAGCTAGTTGAAAATTTAACTATGTAGTTTTTTTCTTTAAAATATTATGGATTATTATAATATTCTCATACATTGTTTTTTTTTCTTTTTATGATTTATTTATTTTCTTTTTTCAAAATGGTCTTTGTAGATTTTATTTTATTTTTATATTAAGTTGGTTGAGAATTTAGCTTTGTAATTTTTTTTTTAATAATATGGATTGCTACAGTGTTTTCCCTATATAGTTTTTGTTTTGCTACAGTATTTCCCTACATATTTTTTAAAAAAAATTATATTTATTGAATTTTTTTTTTCAATATTGAGTTGAATGATAATCTAGCTTTAGCTTTCCCCACATGTTTTTTTATTTTTTTATTTGTTTTTTTATAAAATTGTCAATTTTTACATATTTTTTTTTCAGAATTATTTTGTTGATTTTATTTTTTTACTACTAAGCTGGTTGAAATTTTAGTTTTTTTGTTTATTTTTTTAAAACACTGTAGCTTTTTCCATGTGTTTTTTTTTTCCGCTTTTGTTTCCTTTTTTTTCATTTATTTTACCCAAAATTGACTTTTAAAATAAAAAATTTGTCGTTTTTTTTTATATTGATCTGGTTGAAAACTTAGCTTTGTAGCTTTTTTTTTTTAAAAAAAAAAACACTATGGATTACTACAATATTAGCTTTTTTTTTTCTTTTTAATTTTTTTAATGAATTTTTTTTGTTTGATTTAGTTTGTTAATGTTAAATCTTTTTTATTTAGTTATCAGATTTTCATGATACGGATCTCGGGTTTAATGGGTTGACCTGATTTAATGAGTTATTTTTTTCATTTAGTTTAGTCTATTAAAGTTAATTTTCTTTCTATTTAATTATCAGACTTTCATACTTTCATGACACGTATTCTGGGCTTGACGGGTTAACTTGATTTGATGGGTTAACCCAGTTAATTATGGGTAAACCTGTCATTTCTTTTCTATTTCGTTATCAAATTTTCATGACGCGAATCCCAGGTTTTACGGGATAACCTGGTTTAAAGGGTTAACCCAATTAATTCATTTTTTTTCTTTTTCTTCATTAGTTTTTTTCCTTCCTGTTGATTTTTTTCTTTGTTTTTTTTTTTAATTAGTCTATTTAATTATCACACTTTTATGCCACAACCTTATAGCTAGACCTACATTCAATATTATTAAGTCCGATGTTGCAGTCAGATTCACTTAAACTTGGGTCATGCAAGTTTAATTTTATTATTAATATTATAAATATTACTTTTAGATCAGGTATTGTAGTTAAATTCAAAATTCTTTAGTATAGTTTTATAAAAAATTCAAAATTTTTAAATTTTTATTTTTAAATATTTTTATAAAATAAACTCGTAATATCACGAGGATCATGTGGCTAGTTAACACCTAAAGGAGGTGGCAAGCTCATGCATAAGATGATGGGATATTTGGAAAAAAAAATCAAACAACTAAATCTTTAATGTCATTTCATTGGGTCATTATTACCTTCTGAATATATGAGATAATTTGGTGCATTGAATCATCTAGAAATATGTCAATATGCATTAATCACTAATGGTTGCTGGCAGCAAATAATTTAGTACGCGTTGGGTTTGACTATAGCAAACACTCGTGTTTGCGCGACTGTATTTAAAAAATATGATTGAAGTAATTTTTTATAAAATTATTTTTAATATTAACATATTAAAATAATTTAAAAATATATTAATTAAAAAAAAATTAATTTTAAATTTTTTAAAAATACTTTTAAAATGTGAGAACAAGCATTGCCCACCAAAATATATTTTTTATTAATGAATAACATAACATGTAATTTAACAAAATCATGGTAATTTTGTTAGATGTGAAGTTCGATGTAGTTATGAAAATGTGACTCGTATATTCTTTATAACTATACTACATTGTAGATACATTTGAAAGGTTTTTTCTCTAAGCAATATGAGAAGGCTTCGAGAGTTAAGAAGACCTGAAGAATTGCACATGAACTCATTACTATCTGCTAAAATTTTAATTTAATTAAGAAAAAAACTTGAAGTCTGGTAGGACTTAAATTCTTAAATTCTGTTGTGTAAAGTTCAAGAAAATTATTTTCACCCTCGATAATAACTTTTAAAAGTATTTTTTTTAGAAATATATTAAAATAATATTTTTTTATTTATAATATCATTATATTAAAATAATTTAAAAAAATATTAATTGAAAATAAAAAAATAAAAGATTTAACTTTTTTTTTAAGTATTTTTTTTAAAAAACCAAGTGTGACTTTAATTTCTCACGCCATCATATCACTAGTCATTATGTTGCCACGACTCCAGCCTAGTTGTTTTTGGTCACATCACCCCTTCCAACTTAAGTACACCACTGCCACCAAAACTGTACTGACCAATAATGTTAATATGTATATAAAAGAAAAGGGTTTTATGCAAACATGTCCTCCCATTTGAGCGAATAATGCATATGGTGTTCTCTGATAGTTTTCTTCTTTCTTTCGTTTTTTTAAATTATGACTTTCTGTGTTAGCTTATCCATATCTTAGTTAATTTTTGAAATTTTAAAGTTAATAATAAGATAGGTTTCTAGTAATCTAAAATTTATGTCATTCAAATTAATAATTTTTATAAATAAATTTAAAATCTAAACAATTAAATTATACTCTTTCTATCTTGTCTTCTAGGGGCATAATGCAAGCTTGAACTTGCAAAATAATTCCACTGTCCTTTAGCTGTTTGGCAGCACGAGTTCTACAGATGTGGGCATGGTCATCATTGCTACAATCCAAACTTAACTCTTAATAGCTTTTCAACAGCGACATTTTATTCCATTGCTTTTGTGCGCATTATTTCTTAGTGATAATAATAAAATCTAGGTCATTAAATCTTTCGAGGGACTGGATTTACCGTCATTTAAATTAATTTTCATAAATTTCCTTATCACCTCTTATGCAATAACATGAAAAAGTTTAGCCAGAAAGTCTGTTTTGTTAGCACACACTTGCAAGCCCGTAGTATTAAGAACATGTATGGGCTTTTTGTGACAATAATCTTGCTTCAACAGGCATAATTAAAAATTATTTCAAGATTAGAGGACTAAGACATAATGTTTTCTAAGGATTTCGCGTGCCACCCCCCCTCATCCTAAAAGGTAGCTCCGCCGCCCCCGGATTGTCTAGGTATCTGCCGTGAGTTTCATTCCAGTGCAAATAGTTTCCCATCCACGGAATTTTATCCTAATTATTTTATTAAAAAATGTGAGAAAGCCAGTTCAAATCAGATGTACTCAGGGGTTGATTGGACCAGAGAGACAAACACTCCCAGAATATAAAAAGACAATTGGGCTTCGATGCACCTTCTTGGTAGTGATTCATTATAATTTGAAGGCGGTTTTAAAGATGAGGAAATTAGGCATGTATATGTGTGCTTGTGCTAATCCAATTCTCTACAGGAAATCCTTGATCTGAGTAGCTCAGGACATCAAGGAAAGCGAGCCCTTCGGCTATGATTTGAAAATGCAGTAAATTAATATTATCTGTACAGAAGGATGGTTGGGAACTTGGGAGGTTAATTTTATGTTTTCTAACTTGTAGGTTTTAGCACGCTAAGAGGTTGTTTAAGTGGGAAGATGAGGTATATTAGATAAGTTTTCAAAAAAATTATTCTATATCAAAAAGTTCATTGGTTTTATTATATCTTTTAATGTGAGGAATATTAAATTAATAGATTTAGATGTTAGAGTTATGCTTTTAAAACTCGGTCTGGCCCTACAAGTCAATACGGGATCCTTTTAATCCGGGGTTGGAGATGAGCCTAATTTATGAAAAAATTGGGGCAGTTAAAAACTCGGTTGACCCGATAATATCCAGTCAAAAACTTAGTTGCAATCTGTTGATTATTTTTTTATTTTTTACCAAAACGATATCATTTTGATTTATAAAAAAATGAAATTGACTAGTTAATCCGGTCAAAACTCGTGACCCGGGTTTTGGGTCAGGTCGACCACCAAGTTAGATTTAAAAACAGTGGTTGGAGTGAAGATTTGGAGGGAAAGTTAAAATTGATGTGTGTGTGACTTGATACTATGTACCTAAATGATTTTTATTATTATTTTTTAAATTAATTAATTTAAGTTAATTAATTAAATTTTTAAAATTAATTAATCTAATAATTATGCATGACAACTCTTGCTAAATTATTTTAATAATTTAAATAAAGAATTATATTTTAAACTCTAAAGATATATTGGCCTGAAGAGGTGTGCCTCTAAATTTTATAAATTTATTGATTTGAAAAGATGTTATTTTATTTATAAATACTAAATTGATATTGACAAAATTTAATTGGAAACAATCTTTTTTTTTCTTTTTTTTTTTCTTTGCAAATTTTTTATTTATATTTATGAAACAAAATAAAACTTTTTAATAAATTTATAAAAACTATTATTTATAAATTAAAAGTTTTGATGTATGATGAAAGATATATTACTTTAACTCTATAAAACTATATAGCAGGAACAATTAATATCTTAAAATAATAATATTCACGTCCGACAGAGCTCAGAGCTCGTTTGCTGACATTACACATTCAACCTAAAGTTCTTGTTTGAGCTTCATCACTAATGTTTTTGTGAGGTACTGTATCTAACCTTAAATTCTCTATATATATCTTTTTTCTCCCTTTCTCAACCTTAAATTCTCTCTTCAACTCTTCGTTTCTACAAAAACAACTCCCTCTTGAACACTAAAAGCTACAAAAATGGAGGCCCATGAAATTGAGTGATGAGCTGGAAGTCACGGTGGGCTGGAGCTATTTGACTGAAGAAAGAGAATTCATCTAGTGCGAAGTTTGATGGTTAGCTATTACACCACTAGATTTATCATAGTTATGGTTATGTTGACTGTGTCTATTCTAGTTCTACCACCGGTGCTGCCACCATTACCACCGCCACCATTGGTTCTTCTCCTTGTACCAGTCATGATCATGTCCCTTCTTGTTTTGTTGGCCTTAAGTCCAATATCACAAATGCCCAACGTCTCCACCGCCAGTGCAATTTGATTATGGATCAAGGAATCCTCGAGACTTCTGGGTTTCTCTTTCATCTTCAATTTCGCTGCAGCCTTCTTGAATATTTGTGCTACAAGATTAAACTTGGTATATATATCACCTCCCTTCTTGTTTTCTTGGCCTCAACTCCATCACAATCTTTTTCTTGGTTTTGCTTCTTCTTTTTTTTTTTTATGAATAAAACATTTTGATGATTTGGTTTTGCTTGCTTCCTTTACTAATACATGAGGAGATTCAGATTCTCTACTAATCATGTAAAAATCTTGAAGGGAAAGAGAGATTCCATACATGCTCAAGCATACTTTCCAGAATTAGGTGATTCATGGGGTGTATAAAAGAAACATCTTCCACTTTATGAATATATACAAGATGGTGTTGAAGATTCTCCATAGTTGTATTATTTTCTTGCTATTTGATTAATATCCTAACAAAGCATGGATCAAGTCCTTTTGTTTATGTATTGCAGCTTAGAACAGTATCGCTTTTAATTAATTTCTGATAATGTAGAACAATGGCCTTAAGTTCTCGTGCTATGGCCACAACAAGTTATCGCCAAAAGGCAAGAGAATCAATTCATAAGATTATTTTTTTCAAATTGAATTTTACTTTTAAATCCTAATTAATAGTATAGTCTTACAACTCAGAGAGTTAAATGTATGAATTTGGAGGTTTATGAAATTTTCCTGCTCCGGCTGAACCTAAAAGAAATAATATATATATTGGGATGTTCTCATTGTGATGGTTAATTATTTCTCTTACAGAACGTTATCTCCATGTAATGAAGAATCCATGATTTGATTAATGTCTGATGGCAAATCGAGATTGGTAAAAGAGATTGTCATTATGATAAGAAATTCCAGCTCCCAATCAACGCATCGCGTCAAAGTGTAAGGTTGACTTCCAACCGGACGTGGACAGCCTGGAAATATAGCGACGAGTTTGTGAAACGTCGCCAAACCTCTGACGCCTTAAATGTCGCCCTAAATTCCCATAGAAAGCAAATTTCAGCTTCTCACAAAAGAGGAGCTGAGCACAAACCCGCAAGTATTCTGTGAACTACGTGCGATATTCAAGGATTAAGGTAATCTGTGGTACATCTTGTAGGAAAGGGGATATAAATTATTGATTGATTTTGGCTTGGAGGATTCATGTAATCCTTGCCGAAATCTAGCATACTTGTGTGCAATTTGTTCTTCTTTTTCTTTGAGAATATTGTTTGTTAATTTTACAATATCATTTGGTTGTTAATTTAAATATTATCCTCATTAATATTATATCCTTTGGTACGTATATATTTTCAAATTGAGCCTGGAATTGAGCAATCTCACGTGTGAGGGTAATATTCTAAGTATAAAGGCTCGAAAAAAAAATTGTAGATTACTCTTTGTGTGTGTGTGTGTGAAGACGAAGACTCAAGTTTAACAATCTTTTTATCAAATCAGGTTTGTGTGTGGAGCACATAGGTCTTAAAAGCTACACCACGAGTCAAGTCGTCGTCGTTAATTACTAATTAAATTAAAGAATCAAAGCGAGTTGGAGAAAGTAATTAACGAACTAATAAAATAAGTCACTGGTTGGATTATTTTAAATATTGTTTCCTGGGAAAGTATCTAGTTGGAATTCAAGTGTTATTTCCGAGAATCAACTTGGATTATTATGTGATCCCGACAAGATTTTCTATTCATATTCTTCGTCGAAACCACCTATGTAACAGAAGTGCCTAGACAAACAAAGAGGGATACATTGAATCTTAGACAAGGAGATAAAAAGGTGACAACCACTTGCATCACCATTAATAGTTAACAATATATTATAAAACTAATTGAATATCATAAGCAAATTCACAGAAATAGAAACTAGTCCGGATATGGGACCATTTATATATAGCATAGGACTCCATGCTGATGAACAGCTCATGAATCGTAGACCTCACGAGCACATTCTTGTACGTTTTGTATACTTCAATATTTTTTATGGGTTTTCAATAACTACTGCAAAATTATCTCCAAATTTACATCTCTTAATCTTGCAAAGATATGTACAACTCGTCTTTTATTTCAACTTTATATCCAAATAGTTTTATTTATTATCTTCTTAATATCCCTTCTGATCAAGATAATATTTCTTTGATCAATAACTAAAATTAATATGCATAAGAAGGGGGATTTTCTTCTAATAATGTATAGGCTGTTTATTTTTATATTTTAAAAGTATTTTTTTAAAAAAAATTATTTTTTATTTTTTACTTTAAATTAATATTTTTTTGGTATTTTTAAATCATTTTAATGCGTTGATTTTAAAAATAATTTTTTAAAAATAAAAAATATTATTTTAATATATTTTTAAGTAAAAAATACTTTAAAAAATAATTATAATCATACTTTCAAATAAGTATTGTCTATTTGGATCCTTTGATTATTAAAAAAAAAAACTTGGGAAATATATTCTCGTAACATCGCTGGCATAGTGTAATAATGTGGTTAGTACTAATTGTTTTATGGTATAAGAGCTAATGAATGGAAGTTAAGTGATGTTGCAATATTTTTTTTAAAAAAAAACTATTATAAAACAAACTGTGGGCACACAGACATGCCATGAATCTGTTGATGCCGAGTTTCTAAACCTTTAAGAAAACCCTAGCCAAGGAATCGATTTCTCATCATTTCCTTACAATATAAAATAATATGATCCTTTAATTATAAATAGATATTGCACATCGAAGTGTATGCATCTCAATTCTATATACAAACCTTATCCCATTCTCATTCTAAATCAATATTATAGTACCAACTAGTTTACAGGCAGCATTAAGGTTGTAGTTTGAATAAAAAAAGTCACTAAAATCATTTGGCATTTGATATTTCTATTAAACATAGTTTAATAAAAAAATCTTAAAATCTTTTAACCAGGCTTTTTATTTCACTCGTGTTTAAAATTAAATCATGTAAAAATTATTTAAACATGACTTGGACATCTTAAAGGATTCAAATGTAAATTAAATGACTAGTAAAAAATATGGTTTGACTTAAAATAAAATCAAAATTAGTTTTATTTTTAATAATGAGATGAAGATATATTGAATTGATTTGGTTTGAAGAATTTTTTTATTTAATTATACAATAATAAAAATAAATTATTATAAAATTAAATATAAATTAAATTTTAAATTTTGATGGTAATGATATGTGAGTGTAAGTGACAGTGATGATGAGAAGTAGTTAGAGAAAAAGATGTGTGAGTTGCATAGAAAATGATCTATATTTATAATGTTAACTATTGACTTAAAAAATAAGATGTCTATATAAAAATTTATATTTAACATAAATTCATAGAAATATATCATTTAATTATATAAAAAATATTGTATATGTATTGTGTATGGAGCCACATCTAGACTCTTTAAAATTTGAAAAATAATCTTGAATGATCTAGTTTAACTATTCAGATTCTAAATTTGTTTTTTAGAGATTATTAGTTCGAGTCTCATAAATTTTAGGGCTAATGAAAATTTATATAATTGTTAATTTTAAGACCGTAAAATTAATCAAAGTATATATAAACTGGTGTGAATATCTATATTAATTTAAAAAAAAATTCAAAAAAATATATTGTAACGAGCACCAGGGGGAAAAAAGGAAAAGATTTTGGGGGTGCATTTGGGTCAGGCCGGGAATTTTTCGTGCGTTGGTGTAACTGTTTGGATCAGAGCTCAAGCAGCATCGGTGTTGCGGTTTCGGGTACATGCCCAAACAGTAACTTTATTTATTTTTTTGGATTTACTTGGTAGTTGCGTTAAAATAAAAGGAGTGGATTTATTTAAAACATCTTAAGCAATGTTTGTTTTTTTTTGCTAGCTTTTGTAATCTCGGTAAAACAAATATAGCAAGGCATTTGATAACAAACTAGATTAGATTGTATTTTATACTATGAAATCTACTAAAAAGTCAAGTTTGAAACATAATTTTTATGCAACAGGTTTTACATGTTTTATTAACTGAATTTTGTAAAAAAATTTAAATTCTATTTGTTTTTACGTTTTAAAAGCAATTCTAACAAAATTTAATTTTTATTTATTTTAAAATAATATATTTTTTAATTTTTTCAGATTATTTCACATGTACATATAATTACCACGGTATGCCTGATTCTCTCCATATGATATGATCACGATTCCATTGAACTATTGTGTTTGTATAGGTCTGACACTGTAATAATAAAGAAATTAAGAATTAATTATAGCTAGTTCAACAAATTGAGCCCGTACGTGTATAATAATCCAACATGAATTCTTTTATTATTTTCAAATCTAAAATGTTCACAAGTTTTTTATTATTATTATGTTTCTAATCAAAGGAAAATTACTAATACCAAAACTAAAAGATTCACTCGAAATTTATTTTTGATATTAGAATTAGAGGAATTGTTAGATATATTTATTCCATCATAGCATTCCAAGCATTTACCTCTATCAACATTATTTTTTTCACATTGTTTGGTAAAAAATATAGAAGTAAATTAAGAATCTTACTGGGGTTAATGATTATGCTGGCCGAACGAGCTAGGCAGTATGTTTGGGCTGTCAGCCCAAGCAGTTTGCACTGCTTCGTTTCAGTTCGTTTTGGATATGGCCCAAACAAACTGAAAAGTAGATTGTTTGGACTTTGGACCGTGGCTCGAACGGGCTCTCAAACGGGTTGAATTAGTTAATATTTTTGTGGTTGGAGCATGTATCTCACGTGATAGCAGGTGAGCATTCTCTCTTTGCACGGTGCACGTGACTTATCTCAGCTTTGAAGGTGATTTTAAATTTTTCTATGAACCCACCTCATGAAGATATTTTTTAGGATTTTTTAAAATTTATCGCTGTGAATTAAAGTTTTTGATAGAATAATATTATTTGAAAATATTGGGTGAGATAGCACACACTTATATTTTATTGTATTTTTAAAATATAAAATTTATTAAATATTGTTACTTCTAAGCATGGAAGATAATTGTCGCGTTTTAGAATAATAATATTTAAACTTGTTATATATTTAAAATAAGATAACTGCTAACCGATTAGCCGGTTGAATATAATTATATAATTGGGTTATCTTTTTACATAAATTTTATGAAATTTTCTTTCAAATATTTTTTATGGATAAAAATATATGTTTTTGTTCACATGTAGACTAAAAAACAAACTCTAATTAGAATTTTAAAAAATTATTATTCATATGATAGTTCTCACCGGTAATTATAAGCAATTAAATATGAGTCTGTCATAACCAAATAAAGATATACCTTGGATAAATTATATTAATAGCTTAACAGATGTATTTATAGACTAGTGAGATAAGTCTAAACCCGGAAGAAGATTTGATCATGCCAAACTAAAATAATAGTTCAAAAAAACCACATTTTTTGATACAACTGTTAAATCATATTTAATTTTTTACAAAAAAAATTTAAATATTATTTTTTTTTAGAATAGTCATTAAATCACTACTTGAATATTAAAGTTTTATATTTGAAAAATCTCATCCCATAATCTTAATTTTAAAATTTTTAAAATTTTGATGATTAATCTTAAATTTAAATACAACTGCAACTTCTAAAAATAACACAAAAAATTTGCTTACATATCATTTTATTATTTATTTGCATCTTACATGATAAATGCCCAAATTAGTTTATTTTTTATGGTGATGCGCATTCCATTCTTTCTTTCTCTTTCCTTCTATTCTTTTTAGTTTTTAGGTTTGATTAAAAATGTAATTATGTTTGTTTTTAAAGTGTTTTTTATTTGGAAATGTATTAAAATAATATATTTTTTTATTTTTAAAAAATTATTTTTGAAATTAACATATCAAAATAATTTAAAAATATCAAAAAATTATTAATTTGAAATAAAAAAATAAAAAAAATTAAATTTTTTAAAATACAAAAACAGTACTTTATCTCCATGTTAGAACATCTATGTAAATTTCCAAATTCCTGTACCTGTTTAGCAGTACTGCTAACGCAGCCTCACATCAATTCTCTTTGACTATCACTTCAATATACCTTCTCTTTTCTGATTCAAAACTTTCATCCAAATTCCCATTTTGATGTCGTGGCTGCCGGCAAAATGAAAGCATTATTGTTTGACGTTCAAGTATTTTACCTTAGATCAATAATCTTTTGTTTTCTTGGCCATATTGCCTGTGGCGCAGCCGCTGCTATCCTGAGAGAGAATAATATAATATCATATTATATCATAAATATTTTTTTAATAACCTAAGTTTTTTTTGTTAAATAATTTTTTTAATATGTTATCAGAATTTAAGATAATAGAAGGTTATTTGACAACGACCACTATTTCCACCGCCTCCGTTAATACTCAAGCATGTTCCAGTTTTTATCATCTCCTTTCTTGTTCTATTTGTCTTCTCGTCACCTGAAACTCCTCGTCTTGAATTCTCTTCTACTTGACAATGTATTTAATTTTTGATCCATCTCCTTGGGTTTATAAGATCACCAGCTTGCTAAAGACATCTTGTATGAAATTAAATTTGTGCATGAGATTGAACTTCCAGTTGAAAATAACCAGGGGAGAAGGAAGGGAACTTTTACATTACATTACTATTCTGAGAGAGAGAAGAAGTCCATGTAGACTTAGACTTGAATTACAACACTCATTTATTTATATTAGTTTAGAATAATTCAAGAGATTTAAAAAATAAATATATCTTAGACACCTAAAAAAACCCTAAATGACACTTTGAAAACGAAAACTTCAAAATTAATTTCAACTAAACCAAGGCATCAAAGTCTCTCTAGCTAGGGTCTTATCTACATGTATAAGAGATCGAAATTAAGTTTCGATCCATGTAGAAAATGTAACAAGATAGAGATCAGGATTTTGGTAGGGTGTTCTTGATTTCTTTGAAAACCATTTAATTATTCCTTGTGCATGAAGCGAATTATTCAGTATTGGTATGTTGTTCTCGAATGATAATTACGAGGAAGGGAATCATATATATGTACTTGGGAAAAATTCCAAGACACCGGAAGCACGTTCGGATAGTGGCTCAAAGACTCATGATCGGATGTTTGTGTGATTCGGATATGGCTTAGAGGTCTAAATTGGATGTGCTTTATATGTTCATGGAATTATATTTTCTTTTTTCTTCTCGCAGTACTATTTTTTAGATAATCATGCGTCAATACAGACTAAATTTTTTTCAGACAATTTTAAAAGATGCAAATAAATAAAATATATTTTCTTAAACATCCAACAAACCGTTTAAAATAAATCTCAATTTCTTTAAAAACATTGAAGAAAGCACCTTAAAAAAAAAAAAAAAACTAGAATAGCTAACATTGTTTTCACCGATTAAATTTAGCCCACATGAGACCAGATCATTTTAAGTGGCGGGGTACACATGGTGATGAATCTCATGTCAAGGAACGTCAGTCATTCATGATTCACGAACTTCCTATACTCAATGATATATTACTAAGGTCGTCTATCATGTCTTGAAATCAATAAGACTTGGTTGCTGAATTTTAAAATTTTGTTTTTTATAATTTTAAAGGTTGTAATTTAGTTGGTCAAAGTAGAAATTTGTTCTTTAAAGGTTATAAATTCGAGTTTTATAAATTTTAGAATTATTAGAAATTTATATAGTTATTAATTTTAGAATCATGAGATTAGTTAAAGTACCCGTAAACTGGTCTGAATATCCATAATAATAATAATAACAAAAATAAAAATCTGATATTTATGTAAAAGTTTATTTCTTTTAGGCTACTGAAATAAGAGCACTTAGCTTTCGAGAAAAGCTTAAAGTCTATAAATGGTAACAAGCACCGTTATTTAAGTCGTGAGAAACTAGACTTTACTTAGGCAAATATAACAGGCCTTTTTTTCTTTTTGATTTTTTTTTTGTTTTAAAAATGTTTTTTTAAAAAAATAAAAATTTTATTTATTTTAAATTAATATTTTTTGATATTTTCATATTATTTTAATGTATTGATGTCAAAAATTATTTTTAAAAAATAATAAAAATATTATTTTAATATATTTTCAAATAAAAAACACTTTAAAAAATAACCATATCCACACTTCACTCTAAAAAATTAACCACTATCTTCATTGACAAAGTTTGGTCAGATGTTTATATGTTAGGTTCTTTGAACCTTAATTTTTCATGCTTCAAGCGGAAGTTGAGGGGGGGCGTTGATATTCAACAATACAGTGCATCCTCGTTTCTGGATTTTTAAACTTTTTATTAAAAAAATTAAGATTAGTTTTAAAAATTGTTATGAAAACTGTTTCAGCTAACTGCTAAATTGAGAAAATGTAATAAATAAATAAAACTCTGTAATTGAGATTTTTCAAATTAAATGGGAGATGAATATTATTAGCATCAAAATTTGAATTTTATTTACGGATCAAAAATTAAAATCGAACCAAAAAGATTGGTATGTCATGGTTTTAGATTTTGCGATGAGCTCAATTTACCAGTTGAATGTGCTAGATGAACCGGTTAAGCCAAGTGTTTTTTTTTATTATTATTATTACTAGAGAAAAAAATGATGTCATAAATAAGCACAATAATATATACCTTGATGAATAAAAAAAATACATATACTTTAATGATTATATAAATTAATATCTTGAACCCATCATATGCTTCTTCTTCTTTTTTGAAAACTTTGGATATGTTACTAAACACTTTTACATTTACAACCACCACATACCTAATGGCTGGAAAAAAAAATGAAAAGAAAGTAAAACCAACAAATATTGGCTCAATAAAACAAAGAAATAGGATTGTATAGCTTGTTAACTAGGCTCTGCCCCTCGGATATTAATGAACAATAAATTCCAAGTTAAAATATATATTAATTACATTGTCTTGTTAATTTCCCCGAGTAATCAAGTTACATGGTCTATTCCATTGAGCTTGTAGTTCAATTGGCAGGGTCTCCTAACCCCAAAAATCTCGTGTTAGAGCCTCTTTTTTATAATAAAAATAAATAAATTAAATAAGTCTGTAAATTTATAATTTATATTTTTTACTTACACCTGCTTATATAAATAGTTATTTGATTATATACATGCATAACGTTTTTTATTTCTACTTGTAATTTTTTAAATTATAAAAATATATTGAAAAAACTTATTTATATAATTTTTTTATTGAAAAAAAAATATTTAACACATAACAAAGCATGAGTTATATCCTATCATGTATCACTACTAATTTAAATATTTTTCAAATCGAGCCTGGAATTGAACAATATACATCTCTTGTGAGTATAAAATTTTAAATGTAAATATTGTTTATTCATCATATAGGTCACACGTCAAGTTGTAGTCTTTTATTACTAATTAAAGTAAAGAAACAAAGCAGGTTGGAGAAAATAATTAACGAACTAATAAAATAAGTAACTGGTTGGATTACTGTAGATATTCTTTCCTGGGAAAGTATCTAGTTATTTCCGAGAATCAACTTGGGTTATTATGTGATCCCGACAAGATTTTCTATTCATATTCTTCGTAGAAACCACCTATGTAAACAGTAGTGCCTAGACAGACAGAGAGGGATACATTGAATCTGAACAGGGAGAGAAAAAGGTGACAACCACTTGCATCACCTTTAATAGTTAACAATTTATATATATATATATATATATATATATATATATATATATATATATATATATAAACCTAATTCTATAGCGATATTACTGTATCCCAAAATACTTATTACTATTCATATTATAATAATGTAATTACTATTCATTTTATTTTTTATCTTTGCTTTAGGAATAAGGTGATCTTATTTTTGCTATTTTATTTTATTTATATTATAAAAACATGTTTTTTTATTTTATTTTTATATTAAATTTGATTATTATTTTTTTAATTATTATTTATTTGTTTTGAATCCTATTTCTTTTATTTTTTTATTCAATTTTATTTTTTAACATTTGGTTTTATTTTTTTAATGTCAAATTTTATCTTTATTTTTTTATTGGTATTTATTTATTTTTAATCATTTTTAATTGAATCTCTTTTTCAATTTTGCTCTCGTCATTCGATTTTATTTTTTATATCAAATTTAGTTATATTTTTTCTATTATTATTTATTTTGTTTTGGATTTTTTTTATTGAATTATTTTTTCATTTTCATCTCTTGTTATTTAGTTAATATGGAGTTTGATTTGGTAATTTTTTTGGGTTGTTTTTTTATGGGGTGATCAAGACCTCATAACCTGAGTTTATAAGACTAGACCAAGTTGATTTTGGTTTTTCTTTTGTTATTTTTTAAAATTGATTTTTTTCAACTTCATCCTTCAATATTTTTTGGAATTGGCCTTCATATATTTTTTTTTATGGGGTTGAGTCAAGTTTTTTGTTTTTCATTCTTTTTTCATTTATTTTTTTTGTTTTGTCTTTCAATATTAATTCAATATTAAGTTGGTTTGAGAGTTAAGCTTTTTATTTTTATTCAATTTACTTTTCATGAGATTATCCCGATTGCATGACGAAATCACGGATTTAACGGCTAACTCAAGTAGGCTCCAAATTGTTTTTTTTCTTTTTTTTTCAATTTATTTTTTAATTTTATTATTTGACATTTGATTTGCTTGAATTAAGTTTTAGATTTTTGTTCATTTTACTTTATATATGATTATTATGTTCTTATTTAATTTTTAATTTATTATCAAATAAGATCATAGAGTTTTTAAAAAAATATTGGAACTATATATTTTCATAGTATTGGCAAAGCATTCAATCATTCTTAATTTTTTTTGTTTTACTCATTTTATTTAATATTGATATATTTTTTATTTAATTATATTATTAAATTAACTAAATATATTGAATCACATGAATTTTATATATATATATATATATATATATATATTAAAAAAATTTAACCTAATCTACAGTATTGCTCGGAAAACTCTAATTGTATTATTAGAAAAAGGTGAGTTTGTTTTAGAAAGAGATAGAGACCACATTACTCCTTCAAATTAGTGCACGAATTTAAATATCAGGCAATGTTAAGAAATAATTTCGAGCAGTAGACATCAATAGAAATTAAGAAACCATCTTATAATAAAGTTTTCTTTTAGAAAATAAATAAAGTTCTTCGATAAAAATCATTGCAAATTCATATATCAAAGGTACAAAACAATATCTGGAAAGAAAACCTTTCCAAATCCTTATTCACCGCTACTTCGATCAATCCTTTAGCATTTATCGTTGATACCTCCAGTAGTAAGAGATTAAAGATTAATATATGAAGAAAAACAAAAACAGACAAACTTCGTGCATATTTAAAAATATTTTTTATTTGATCATAAGTGATTTTTAAGAATTATGAGAATATATTTTTATTTTTATTTTAGTTTTTAACATTAATATGTCAAAATTATATAAAAAAATATTAATTTAATATTTTTTAAGATAAATATATTTTTAAAAAGCAACTAAAAACAAAAATTACTCGTAAACAGGTTCTTATGCAGGGCATCAAACTCAATTTAAAACACAGCTGGGCTCTAGCTGGGTTAGTGGAAATCCGTGGTTAGGAGGAGTAACTGTTTTATGGATGCATGGTATATAGCAGGGTTAGTGGAATTCCGACATTTTTAACACCGTAAAAAAGACTATTATAAAACAAACCATGGGCACGCTCATGTTGATACCAGAGTTTCTAAAACCTTAGCCAAGAAATCAATTCCTCATTATTTCTTTGCAATAAAATATAGATAGATTGCAAATCCAAGTGCATGCATCTCAATTCTATACCCGATCTACCTTACGTGACACGAATGAAAGAGCTTAATTTCAAAGAAATAATTAATTAGATCGTAAAAAAAATATTTCTAAGAAATATATTATAATAAAATACCAAACATACATTAATCATCCAGCTTTTGAAGAACATGACGAGTCACGACTAGCTACTTCTTTCAAATAAGCTCCTTCTCCTTTTTTTATGAAAGAATATTCAAAACGTTACGTAGAGCAAAATGAAAGGGCATGATCGGTTCTTAGGTTAGATAAAAAAAAAGAGATGAAAGGATAGAAAATTTAAATTTGATAAAATAAAAACTTGAGGTGAAGAAAGGAAAGAAAACCAAGATTCAAGAAACGAGAGAATGTATTTTCTTTTTGTCTTTTTTGCGACTAAAACTTCGAGGATCTAAAATAGAAGATCAGGTACATTTTAAGGGTCAAAATGTATTATTGCTCAAAAGGCAACACGACAAAATAATAATAATAATAATAATAATAAGTAAATAAATAAATAAAACAGAAACAGCGAATCCGTTTTGGGGCTGGAAGGGTTTCAAAACAGTAGTGGGCCTTGTTCTTCTTACTGGGAACTCGTTAAGGGTATGAGTCCATGCAAAGTTTTCGTCATTTTTTCCCGTTAGGAAGGTGTGTTTGATTTTCCAAAAATATTTTCCTGGAAAAAAAATTTGTTTGATATTTATTTTAAATATAATTTATTTTTATATTTTTTAAAATATATCAATAAAATTATTTTTCATTTATAATTTCAAATGAAGCTAATAAAATGAGAAAACATATATATAATAAAGATAGCGATATTAGAGAGTAATTGTGAAATGATGATAAAATAATTATTATATTAATAATAAAATAGTGGTTAATGATAGTGGTAATGAAATTAGTGGTTTTTTTAATTATAAAAAATTGATAAAATAGATTGATTCTATAATCTATATAATCTATAGTGAAATACAGAATATAGCCTAAATTAGATTTTATTTTAGACTAATTCAGAGGCTAGTCTTATCAAACCTAAGTGAGATTTAATGGAGCCATTTCAAAGAATTTTTTAAAAAATATTATTTAAAATAATATCAGTTTGAAATTAATATAAATTATCATAAATTAATTTATATTTTATAAATTAATTACTCAAATTTTGAGTATGGTATAATAAATATGATGGTGGTAATTGAGAGTTTTAAAAATAATAGAATTGTTGGAAGTATAATTTTAAAACTTGGTTTAGTTAAATAAGTTGATCTAGAATCCGATTAGTATGAAGATAAAATAAAATCGAGTTAAAAAAAAAATTAGAAACAAAAATTAAAATGATTTTATCAAAAACTTAAATAACCTGATAAAATCAATTGAAAACTTGATTGAAACCTTGTAAAATATTTATTATTTTAATAGAAACGTTTATAAAATAAATTAAAATTAAAAAACGAACTGGAATGACCTTGACCCAATGAAAACACATGACTTGAGTGGGCCAAGTTTAAAAACCACTTCTAGCATGGACTTTTTTAAACATCTTAATGAGAATTTCCTGCCAGAAGTCTTTCTTGGTGTTACGCCCTAATTTACCCCATGAAGCCACCAATCCCTGGCCATTGAATTTTAGAGATGAAAAAATAAAGGTCAAAGAAACGGACACATCAGAAGTTTCAGTGCATTGTTCCCATTTTTAAAGCTAGAAAGGTGCGTCTCCTTACATGTACTTCATGTCCCACACGCAATTCCCTTGAAAGTAAATAAATTTCCACGAAATTTCTTTAGTTTCTTTTCAATTTCGTCTTAGTTTTTTTATGTTTGGACCAGCATTGATTAGAATAGATTCTCTTAAAAACACCCGTGTGAAAGATATTAATTTCCTTAATAACATCTTTGAAACATAAATAATTTCAATTGTTTAAATTAGTTCAAAAACAAAAATACAATTTTTACAATAAAAAATAGACGTACACTAAGATTTAATAGCAAAAACAATAAAACAACTTCAAAGAAAAATTCTGTGAGATCTAATGATGGGTTCCGGAAATCACGAGTCATATGATTTAAGGATAAACACACTGTGTGTCAGATATATGCTCAAGAAAGAAAAAAAAACTTTAGTATAGCCGCATACTCGAGGAAGAAAATCTAAGATTGGAAAGATCTTTTAACTTTTGAGAAAACCAAAAAATAAATTATATATTCTCTTATAAATTATGGGTGTTGTTCCGTAATTTATAAAATATGCATGAATTGGTTTGATTTCCTTAGGAAAGTGCTACAACTAATGTTCTAATAGACACATATGAAATGAACAAACACATGTAAAAGGACAAACCACACCTTTGGACGTATTTATTTTTGTATTTTAAAAATATTTTGAAAAAAAATTTAAAAAAATTATTTTTTAATTAACTTTAAATTAATATATTTTTAATGTTTTATTTTAAAAATTACAATTAAAAATACTTAACTAGTATCATTTTATTTCTCAATTAACAATTAAAGTATTCCCATACTAGCATTTATACACTAAATCTAAATTTCTTTTCAATCAAATTTAAGTATCGTTTGTTTCACGAAAAGTAATTTCTTGAAAATTACTTTTTAAACTTTTTTATATTTGTTTGTCATTAAAAAAGTTAGTCAATAGAAAACACTTTCTAGTCCAAGAAAAATTTAGCTTGGTTTTCCAGAAAAGTATTTTCTTTTTATTTTGGATAAAAAACAATTTTAGAAGTTATGAAAAATTTACAAATATTATGTTATTTGCTGATTATATCAAATTTGATCATCAAACTTTTGATTGTTGTATATTTTTTTTTATTTTTTTAATTTCATCATTTGAAATTTGATTTTTATATCAATTTTGATTCTTATTTTTATGATTGTTATTTGCTTTTCTCCTATCATTTTTTTAATTGAAATTTTTTATCTATTAGATTTGATCCTATTGTTTTGATTATTATTTATTTTATTTGAAATAATTTATAAAATTTTATTTTTTTAATTTCATGATCTTCCAACTTTTTTATCTGTTAGATTTGATTTCTTTATTATTTTGATTGTTATTTATTTTATTCAAGATAATTTATGAAATTAAATTTTTGTTTTTAATTTTATTATCATTCAACCTTTTAATTTGTAAGATTTATTTTTCAGCTCATTTTTCATGATATAATCAAATACTGAAAAGTGTTTTCCATCTTATTTTATATGATACTACCAAAATTAAAAAATAACCTACTTTTTATGAATTTATTTTTTAAAAAATCACTTTCCAACAAACAAGATCTATTTTTAAATAGTTATCTTTATATAAAGAAATCTCTCCAACCATCTATAAAATTTGCATCCTAACTGAAAATGCTGTGATTTAGTTACAAACGCATTTATTACCATGGCTAACCTTTCAATAGTTTATTACTATTAATATATTCTATAAAATATATATTATATATTTTCTCTTAAAGAAGAAAGGCGATTGACGTTAGTCACTAGTAATTAATTGTAACTACAACTACATTTTCTGGTTAGCTGAACCAGGACATAGTAGCAGAGCTTGAAACTGATTGGTTAGAACTTACAACTAGTTGCCAAATTCCTATACCTAGATAGCAGTACTGATAACGCAGCCTTACATCAATTCTCTACGACTATCACGTCATATATACCTTCCCTTCTCTTTTTCAAAATTCCCATCCAAATTCTCCTCACCTATCTCACCCCAGTTTTTTTCCAAATTCCCGTTTTGATGCTGTGGCTGCCGGAAATATTGGAATGAAGCATTATTGTACGATGAAGAGTTTGATGTTCAGGTATTTTAGTTTGAGATCAATAATCTTTCTTGTTTTCTTGACCATGTTGCTTGTGGTGCTGCCGCTGCTGTTGCCACCATTGCCACCACCTCCGTCGGTACTCATGTTTGTACCAGTTTTGATCATGTCCTTTCTTGTTCTGTTGGCCTTCTCTTCATCTCAAATCCCTCATAGTGCATTATCTTCTACCTGACAAGGTACTTTCGACCGATCTCCTTGGGCTTGTAAGATCACCGGCTTGCCAAGAACACCTTGTATGAGATCAAGTTTGTGAGATTGAACCAAGGCATCGAAGTCTCTCTACTGGTGTCTTGTCTACGTACATGGAAGAGATCGAAATTAAGGTTCGATCAATGTAGAAAATGCAACTAGATATGGATCCTGATTTTACTAAGGTGTTCTTGATTTGTTTGAAATCCATTAATTATTCCTCGTGTATGAAGCGAATTGTTTAATCTTGTTATATAGTTCACTGATAGTAATTACAACGAAGAGAATCATATGTACTTGGGAAAGCACATTCGATTATGGCTCAAAAGACTTGTGCCCGGATGTTTGTGTGATTCGGCCATGGCTTAGAGGTCCGAATTGGATATGCTTTGCATCTTCATTGATTTAGATTTTTTCCGACAATAAAAATAGGGTAATTTTTAGCCATTCATGTGTTAACAAAGAACATTCTTTTTTTTTTCAAATGATTTTGAAGATTTGTTCTTTAATCAAGAAAGAAAACACATTTTTTAAAGCATAAAATCCATCTCTTAAAATAAATTTCAATTTCTTTAAGCACATTGAAAGCGCCTATATAAAGAAAAAAAACTAATTAGTCGGGACATTTTACTGGGTTATGAAATTAGGGAGTGTGATTCTCAGAAATGAGTCTCTCTACTTTTTTCCCTTTTGGTAGAGTTTCGAGCATTTTCTTTTGTACAAGGCTACGGAATTGTGTTGAAAGGCATTACAATTCTGAAACGTTACGCCTTCGAGCACGCTTTCACCGATTTAAGCCACACATGGAAACCAATTCATTTGAAGCTGTCGGATACATATGGTGATGAATCTCATGTCAAGAAACGCCACTCATGAACTACGTACACTCAATGATTTCTGAGATTGTCTGCAATCTCTTGAAATCAGTAAGAGTTTGTTACTGAATTTGAAATAAAATCATGATCTTTACGTAAAGGTTTAGTTCTTTGAGTTACTGCGTAATGGGATCTGTTATTTTTCCAGTATCGAAAGGTAAAGTCACGATAACTTTTTTTTTTTTTTTAACCCGGGGTGTCCGGCCCAGCTTACATGTACCACAACTAATCCTCAGATTTATTGAATATCTTGCAAGCCCAATAGGTAGATAAGACACCATAGAAATGACAAGCTAATACTTTTAAAAATCGAACTTGAGATATTCACAAAGCAGCAAGCCTTGTAATTTACCACTGAGGTAGATCCTCAATTGTTAAAGTCACGATAACTTGAAGCTACATGTGGGCACCATTCTTTTCAGTCATGAGAGGGAACTAGACTTTACTTGAATGACAGGCGTTTTTCTGTCTTGCCTATATATATTTTAAATAGCACTCGTCAAAAAGAAAAAAGAAAAAAGAAAAGGATAAACTAACATAAAAAAAAAACATTTGAAAAAAATGGTATAGTCGAAGGGTTTACGCCGCCGAAAACAACACAATCTGTTGGATTTTATTTCTAAAAGAAAAGGTTGTGTTATTCAAAACCACTCAACTTATTAATTATTTTTTCTACCTAACTTTGTATTGCATGTATTACATCAATGAATAGTTAAAAAGTTATTTTTTATATGATTACTTAATTAAAAAGTTATTTTTTTATTTGATTACTTAATTAAAAATGTCATAACCTTTTTATTTATTTCTCTACATTTTAAATTTATAACTAATTTAAAATTTAAAAATCATAATTTTTATTCACAGTCGCAAACTCCAAACCCAAGATAAATTGCAACCCCAAGCTCCGAGGTTAACAAGACTAGGGATGGTTTAGATGCAAAGTTTGCGCTATTGGGAATAGCTCAAACACCAGTTTGCGCTGTTCTGAAGAGTGATTTCTTCGCAAGTTGCTTGTTTAAGGTGGTTTGGCTGACCAAGAAAGAAAGTCCAAGAGGAATTTGTACATTTTGCCTGTAGATCTGATTTTGTGACCAACCTTTATATTTTTTAAGAATAAATTGTAAATATAACCATTAATTAATCCAGTGATAAGAGTTTGGAATCAATAGATTTTTTTTTATTATGATCTTAAATTTAAACTATGTGGTTACTAATATGATGGCCACTAAAAACTTATATAGAAGTTAATTTTAGGGCATGTGAAATTAGTTAAAACGCGTATAAATTTGTCTAAACACCTAAATTAATAAAATAAATAAATAAATAAATTGTTGATATATGTTATTTTTTATATTACAACCCTTTTTACTATGATACTAGTTACATGACCTGAGTAATGCCGTGGGTTATTTTTTTTTGCATAATATATATATATATATATATATATATATATATATATATATAAATTAAGGTTTAAAAGTGTTAGATTTTTCTGCAAAACAATATCCAAGAATCTTGGGTTTGGCTGTAACGTCTAACATAAGAGTAATATTTATAATATTAATAATAACATTAAACTTGTATGATCCAAGTTTAAGTGAATGTGGCTGCAACACCGGACCCAAAAATATTGGATATGGGTCTGGCTATAAGATCGTGTCATAAAAGTGTGATAATTAAATAGATTAATTAAAAAGAAAAAACAAAGGAAAAAACCAACATAAAAAAAAACTAATGAAGAAAAAAAATATAAATTAATTGGGTTAACCCTTTAAACCAGGTTAATCTGTAAAACCTAGGATTCACGTCATGAAAGTTTGATAACTAAATAGAAAAAAAAAATAACGAGTTTACCCAGAATTAACTGGGTTAACCCATCAAACCAAGTTAACCTGTCAAGCCCAAGATACGTGTCATGAAAGTCTGGTAATTAAATAGAAAAAAATTTAACATTAACAAACTAAACTAAATGTAAAAAATTAATTAAAAAGAAAAAATTCGGGTTAACTCATCAAATCAAATTAACCTATCAAACTCGGGATCCGTATCATAAAAATTCGATAACTAAATAAAAAAATTTAACATTAATAAATTAAAAAAAATTACTCAAAGAAAAAAAAATATAGTTTTATAATATAATATATTAATAAGTGAAAAATACAGAGAAATTACAATTCTTTCTACATCTCTTTTAGAGTATTATTTAATTTTTTTTTTTAAAAGAAAAGTTTGTTTTGTCAAATATATTTTTGACATGTGCTGTTTTTTAAATAAAAAAATCTGCCGACTACAGTAATTATGCTGCGAAAAGACTGTCAACCACTGACTTCACAGACAAAGTTGGATCGGACGTTTATATGCATTAGGTTCTTTGAACCTTAATTTCTATGCGTCGAGTTGAAGTTGAAGTTGAAGTTGAAGGGGGTGCTGATATTCAACAATGCAGTACATCTAGATTTTGAGACTTTTTATTAAAAAAATAACAAAAATGTTGTATAAATTATAAATAGCCTGTTATTGGCTTATTGCTGTGTAGCTGAGATTTTTTTAGTGTTTTAATATTGTTTATTTTTGTTTTTTATGGAAAATAGAAATCGAACCAAGAAATTGGTGAAAGAGAAACCTGAAACGCATGTTATGGTTTTGGATTTTGAGATGAGCTAAATTTACCAGTTGAATGTTTTTTCACCTTTTATTTATTTTTTTTATTACTAGAAAAAACAATGACGTCATAAATAAGCACTATGATATATACCTTCGAAGAATAAAAAAAGTACATGCACCTAAAACTTGACTAATTATATAAACTGGCTGAACCGGTCATTTGTATTTTTGGTGTGCTTTTTAAAAATGTTTGTTAATTGAAAATACATAAAAAAATTATAATTTTTTTTATTTTTCATATTAATATTAAAATCATAAAAAAACATTTAAAATATCAATTTAATATTTTTAAAATAAAAAAAATAAAAATCATTTTAAAAAATAGAAGATCAAACCAACACAAACATTTCTTACATTTATAAGCTATAACTATCACCACACCTAACGGCTCCAAAAAAACAAAGAACAAAAGGAAAACCAACAAGTATTGGCTCCACACAGCTTATTGATTAGGCTCTGCCTGTCGTATATTAATGAACAATAAATTCCAAAGAGATATATTAACTACGTTGTCTTGTAAATTTCCTGCAGTAATCAAGTTGAATTATACAGGCTGGTAAATTGAGCATTTTCTGGGGATTGCCGCTGCTTGTATGCATAGTTATTATATCCGGCCAAAACCAGTGTTGACCATATTGATTTAAATTTATTTTTAATACGACGATGTTATTAGAAAGATTTTTTTAATTTTTTTTTAAAATTAACCTGACCAATCTCACTCTAGTTCAGTCAATCAAATTATAAATTGATCCAGTGAGTCACCGGATTTAATTAGTTGAACTCTTAACCTACATCAAAAAAACAAAAACAAACAAACAAACAAACAACGCCCGTATTTGATTTTAAGTCAGCAATGGTTATCGGATTCAGCAGTCAAGCTATAAGGAGTTTGATGAATATGTTTCATGTTTTTTTTTTTTGGAAAATATTTTTTTAAAAAAATATTTTTTTAAAAAATAGATTCTTGAAAAATAATTTTTTTTTATATTTGATAGTATTGTGAAAAATAAGTTGGAAAATATTTTTCAGTATTTAGTTATGTTATGGAAAATGAGCTGGAAAATAATTTATTAATATTTTTTTTAATTTATTAAAATAATAAGGAACAAATCTTACAAATTAAAAAGTTGAATGAGAATGAAATTAAAAAAAATCTAATTTCATAAATTATCTCAAAATAAAATAAATAATAATTAAAATAATAGAGATCAAATCTAACAAATAAAAAAATTAAAAAATAATAAAATTAAAATAATTATAATTATAATTTTAAAAATTATTTTAAATAAAATAAATAACAATCAAAAGAATGATGACCAAATTTGATAGATAAAAAAATTCAATTAAAAAAATTACAAGAGAAAAACAAATAACAATGATAAAAATAAGAATCGAAATCAATATAAAAATTAAATTTTAAGGGATGAAAAAAAAAATTAAAAAAATTAAAACAAAATATATATCAATTAAAAGTTTGAGGATCAAATTTGATATAATCAGCAAATAATATGATATTTTTTAAATTTTTCACAACTTCTATAAAGTGTTTTCCTCCTAAAATAAAAGGAAAATATTTTTCTGAAAATTAAACCAAATTTTTCTTAGACTATAAAATATTTTTCATTAATCAATTTTTTTGATGATAAACAAATTCAAAAAAAAATAAAAAAAAATAAAAAAAACTATTTTCCAATAAACATACCCCTCCTATTCCTAATGATATTTGAGTTTTATTTGGGAAAAGGGAGTAGGTTCTATATCAGAAATATTTTTTTAGACTAGGACTATCTGCTTACAGATAATTATCGAAAAAAGTGATGGTTATTATATGTTGAACATATAATTACCATAATTAGAGCCCTTTTTTTTAGTGAAATTAGGGCCCTTTTCTTTTTCTTTTTTGGAGATGGTATGCCTGCTCCCTCCATATGATCCAATTGAACTAGTGTTTCGATACCTTTGACCCGCAATAAACCTGAAATTAAGACTTAATTATTGCACGTTCAAAAAATTAAGCCCGTGTATAATAATAAAATATGATTTAATTTATTTATTTTCTAACCCAAAATGTTCTAATTTTTTTTTCCTTGCCAAAGGAAAATTGTTAATACCGAAACTAAGGGATTCGCAAGAATTTTACTTCTCGTGATCAGACTTGAAGAAACATTTACACCTATCAAGCATTTTTTTTCACATTGTTCAGTAAAAAATATAAATGTAAATCAAGGAATTTTAGCAATTAATAAGCTGTAAATCAGCTGATATTGGTATTTCTCCTTCTTTCATAAATTTCAAATTCCAACCTCTCCTTTTTAATAAATAATATTATTATCCTTGATATTTTTTAAAAATAATATTAAATATTAAAAAACATAACTATAAAAACCTCTGGGAATATATAAAGATGTTGAATTAGTCCCTTTTTAAGATAGTATTTTAACGACCTCTGTATTTTTTTAAAAAAAATTTTCTTATAATTATATTTTCTAATATTTAGTATTATTTATTGTTTTTTTTATAGGGGTGATCATTTTCGATTTGATTTGATTTTTATATAAAAATAATAATTAAACTGGTTTTTTTAAAATATCAAAATCGATTCAAACTGATTTATTTCAGTTTGATTATTTTAAAATAAAAACTTTTTTATACTTGATTCAAACATATTTTTCTTGTAGTTGGAGCATTTGCAAGTCTTGAGAATAAATTCCTTCTTGATTTTGAATAGATTGTCCATATCAAGCATATTAAATAACAGGTAGAATCATAATTTCAAAAGCTAGGAGGGGGACAATATTTACTTTAGTCTTCCATGTCACACCAAGCATTAATCATTACTTTCAACCAAAGTTATTAATTCCGAGCGGCCCATGACTTTGGATAAAACTTGGGTTATGAATTAGGTAAATTTATCAGAGTACATTCAAGATATTTTAATGTTTTTTTAAAATAAAATAATATTATTTTAAAAAATATAAAAGTTCAAATTAAAGTATAAGATTATCCAACGTCAACCAAGTTTAGTTTGTATTTAATATTGTAGTTAAGATACTTTTCAAAAATATATATTTTTTAAAGATATATTAAAATATTTTTTTTCTAATTTTTATATTAATACATTAAAATTATTTAAAAATATATATATAATATATATATTTTTAAAACGGCAATTAGCTAGTGATGTACCAGTCCATAGGCTGTGTGTGCATAAAAATCATGAAGTGGAAACTTCAAGGAACAGAAAAAGGTAAGTATGGTTATTTCCACACGCAAAGGTAAATTTCCACCTTCGAATTAATATTAATATTAAAATGCATTTTGTTGTTTAATGTGAACAAGGTACAAAGTAACTTTCACGTTAAAATGCATGGAAAAATGATTTCTACGCCTAAGAAAATTCAATTGTCTACTCCTTACTCATGGCAGTATCTATGAGATCGAATAATGGGTGTGAGATAAAATACATGCATCTGGAGCACTTCGTTGCAAATATATAGCAGTAATTAATGATTTCATGCAAAAAAATTCAAATGAAAATTCGACTCTCTAATTACCCGAAAACGCCATCACCAGCTGCTGACTTTTAAATATTAAATGTTTGGTTTTATAGCTTAAAAGTATTTTTAAAAAAATGTAATTTTTTTGGTTTTTTATTTGCTTCAAATTAATATTTTTAAATAATTTTAATATATTAATATAAAAAAATATATTTTTAAACAGCTAAAATGTTTAAAATATATTTTAAACAATTACTATTATAATTTTAAACAGCTAAAATGATGAAAATGATGAAGAGTTCGTTTTGGTACGCCTTTCCCTCAACGTGAAACTAAAATGAGAGAAAAAGAAGAAGAAATGTGAAGACATTTAAAGAGTTTACCATTTTGGTACTTTGAATTTATTCAAATTATATTTTACAGCAAGAAGTCGAAACTTGGCAAGGTGCCACCAGAGGTTGTCAGGTACTGAGGCGGGCCTTGTACTCGTGGCAGTTTTATTTACGGGAAATCCTGTATGTTTAGGGATTAAATTGAAAAATATATTAAATAAAATTAAAATTAAAATTAAAATAAAATAAATACTAATAAATATTTTTTTCCAATAAAAAAATATCTGCTTATAAATAATTATCGATAAAAAATTAAAAAATCAAAAGCTTTAGTCAGGTAAGCTAGACTGCATGTCACTACGGTGCAGCCACCTACCGGATAGCCATGCTCTGTACGTACTATGTACATAGCTACCAAATGTTCATCTCCCGGATTAATGACGCTATGGCCGAGAAGATCCTTCTAGTTTCGATTTCTATCATATTGAACCTTGTTATTCTAACAATGCATATTGGATCCCTAATATTTTAGATTCGCGACAAATCAACCCTTCCATCCACTAATATAAAGGCAATGTCAAATTTATTAATTTAACTTTCAAATTTCTCAAACAATTACAATGGGCTAGATGGCTTTCAAATTTCTCCCCATCAGCTTCCAAAAAAAAGAAAAAGAAAAAGAAAAAGAAAAAAAACTCTGAGTCTGTTTGAGAATACAGTTGTGATTGTTTTTTAAAGTGTTTTTCACTAAAAATATATCAAAATATTTTTTTTAAAAAAAATTATTTTAATATCAGTACATTAAAATAATTTAAAAATACCAAAAAAAATATTAATTTAAAATAAAAAATAAATAAAATTTATTTTTTTTAAAATATTTTTAAAACACAAAAACAAACAGGAATAAAAATAAGTAAAAGACTTTACTCTCAAGTTCAAAATAAAACTTTCATGAGTCTTTTTTGGTTCAATAGATTTAATTTCAATGCATTAATTAAAGCCCTTTCACATAATGACCACAACACAAAAATCAGTAATTAATTATAACTATTTGTTAAGTAAAACATCACCTAAATCGTAATAATAACTGTTCAACTACGATTTTTGAGTCCTTCCAAAAAATAACCTGTCAAGAAGTTATTTGACACTTGGAAATTACAAACGAAGACCAATCCTCGCAAGCAAAACTTCACAATCGCCAAAAAGCAAAAACAAGTACCACACGGATGTCATTCTTGGCTAAACTTCCGCTGCCAACCATGTATTTCTCTCAAGTCTTTATATCATTATCGTTAAGCCTAACCTAGTTCGGAATTTTTAACCGAACCGAGCAAGACATTGCTCTTCTAATGGTTTAATTGACCAGATTCAAACTATTTCAAGTTAAAATTAAAATAAAATATATTTTTAAAAAAATAACTTTATTTTAATAAAAAATAATGATTATATATATATATATATATATATATATGATTTTAAATTTCAAATTAAAACAATCCATGTACTCAAAACTCGATTCCATAGTAAAAGTTGACCTAGCCATGTTCGGGATTGGATTAACTGAATATCTTGTTCGATTCAACTATAACTCTAACTTAACAAATATTACATATTAAATCTGTGTTTTGTTTAAAAGTGCAGCCCATATAGAGATTTGCTAAATTTTTTTTTTAATATTTTTGAATTGTTTTATTGTACTGATGTTAAAAAATAAAAAAATATATTATTTAAATACATTTACAAATAAAAAATACTTTGAAAAGTAATTGCTACCATATTTTTAAACATTCTTACCTTGATTTTACGTGATAAAATCCATTATATCTTGTTATCCACTAATAAAACCATTTTAATTTACATCAATCATCTATATAAGATAATAATTTGGTAGATATGCACAATGGGTGCAAATGTTAAAAAAAAACAAACGAGCAGGTTGGCTAATTAATTAAATCACCAAACTTGAAGGCGAGGATCTAGGTGAAACCATCCCCAGCAAACACTACCAATAAAAGATTGTTTGACAAAACCAGAACAACTATATATATATATATAATTTTGATTAAGTGAAGGAAAGGGAAAGAGAAAATTCAAGTACGGAATTAGGGGAAGGGGATTTCTTTCTTTTTTATTTTATTTTATGAGAAGACATTCATGCATGGAGACACACGCAGACAAGATGACAGGATAATTAATTCCTTCGCAGTATTTGAAACTTAAGAAAAGGCAGAGGTTGGCTCTAATATTTTCATTGCCGTGGGCGACAGGTGTATACACACAGGAGAGATGCATTTGGATTAATTGCACTTTGAATCCTGTTGGTGGTTTACGGCCAAAACAAGATAATTTGCCTTCTTGATTTATTAGATACCATTCTTTCCGCTGCTAAGTTCAACTGTACTTTTAGAGTTTATTTTTAAAAAATTAGATTTAAATTAAAATTTTAATTTGTTTTTGAATTTTTTAATAAGCTAATTTTTTTTAAAAAAATATATTATTGTAATTTATTTCAAGCAAAAAAAAAATATATATTTTCAAGAATTTCTACCTCACTCCCCATCACAAGTTAAGCCCTTTTATTTTGGTTGATATGTAAATATTATGCTGCTGAGATTGTATTTTATAATGTCAGTAGACAATAATACAGTTTATATATATATATATATATATAAACAGTACCTTCTTAATTCTTATCTTTGTGAAATAAACTTTAATTTTGAGTTTGACAGCAATTATTTTGAGATGAAAAGGTTTCCGAGATCTCAACTTTTTGGTGTCAATCCTCACCATGTCAATTCTAAAAAATATGGTTATGGTTATGGTTATTTTTAAAAATATTTTTTTATATAAAAGTATATAAAAATAATATATTTTATATTTTTAAAAGATTATTTTTAATATTAGTATATCAAAATAATTAAAAAAATACTAAAAAATATTAATTTAAAATAAATAATAATAAAAAATTTAAATTTTTTTTAAAATATTTTTAAAACACAAAAACAACAAGAAATAATTTTTGGAATGAATAAACAATTAAATGAGAAAAGACAATACAAAAGGTCATGGTAGGAATATAAAAACACGATTAGTGGCAACAAATAACTCCACATAAGAATTATATTTAAAATCTTGATCAAGGTATAGAGTCTGATATCCTTTCTTCATGTGTTTTGATTTATATTTAATAAAATCTTGATCAAGCAAACTGTCTGCTTTGATTATACATTACCTGGCCAGTTCAAATTACAGACAATTTTAAATTATTAGTCCAATTGCTCCATACCATGTGACAATATTCACTATTAATTTACTACTTTAATCAGTAATATAGTTGGACGAGGGGCTCAGATCACCAAGTAGAGGTTTGATTTGCCCCCAAGTTAACTATAGATTTTGACTAACCGCATGTAAAATGTAGAATGACCACATGATATTTAGTCGAAGACACAAGTTCCAGTATTTTGTGTCCAAATTTAACTTTCCCCACTCTATATAGCAAAGTTATTAAATCTAATTTAGGATGGACTTAGTTGCAAAACCCGTTGGAAGGTGTGTTAATAATACTTTTCTTTTAAAATAAATAAAACATATCATTTAATTTGTAAAAAGTTAAGTTGGGTTTTGTGTGAGTTACGAGTTAATTTTATCATGTTTATAAAATTAACTTTGAGTTAACTTCATTAATATTCTAGGTCTTACACACACACACACCAGCCTAAATTAGATTTAAAAACTTTGCTATAGAATGGAGAGCTAATTAGATTTATAATAATAATAATAATAACATTTTAATTTTTAAAAAGTTAAGTTAGGTTTTAACTAAATTACCGATAAATTTATCATGCCTGTAAAATTAACATTGAGCTTATTAGCACTATTAGTCATAAAAAAATCAATGACATTACGGATTAGCCACCACCAGGCCAGCTGGGTTTAGTTACCTTCTAAAAATACAGTCCAATTCATGTTTTTAAAAATTTAAAAATTTATTTTTTATTTAAAATTAATATTTTTTTAGTATTTTAAACTATTTTAATATGCTAATATCAAAAATAATTTTTTAAAAATTAAAAAAAAATACTATTTAATACATTTAAATAAAAAAATACTTTAAAATATAAACCACAGTCACTTTTCTACACATCCTTAATATAGCTGCTCTACTGCATGCGTGCGTGTAGATCTCCAATAGATTTCGTGTCGTTACTAATTACCAAACAAACTAATCAATCGAAATAAAATAATACAGCGGGGGGATTGTGTCATCGACAAGTCCAAGCAGGTCACAGGATTTTCTCTGTTCATATCCGTCGCAAAGCCGCCCATCTTTCTAAATATTGAAGCAGCCCAGGAGGGGCAAGACAAACTTATCAAACAAAATCTCTTCAAATCTGGAAAACTTTATGACCACTTGATCTCTATATATTTAGCACTCTTTCGTTTACTCCCAACAGGAAATCATAGCCATAGACAATCACCAAAGTCTAGGCTTTAGCCTAAGCCTAATCGAGCAAGCTAGCTGGTAGATGCTCGCCCATCCCCTCTTTCTTAAGAAGTTCTCGCCAAAAATCATTTTCAAGAATCACATCACCTACATGGAACTGATTACGAATCTAATATTTTAATAAATTATAACATCCTTAATTAGTCATGCTTTTTATTCTTTCCTCCTTTTTCAATAATCAATAATTTTATTAATAGAAACTAAGCCTTGTGACATTTTTATAGTAGTATTTTATTGTTTATTCTCTCCTAAATTACTGTGAATTGAAATAATATATTTTTTTAAAATTTTAAATTTTGGATTTTAAGCTTTTTCTTTGCCTGTTGAGCTCAAATTAACATTAATTGCATTTTTGTAAAGGAAAAGTTGGATTAAAAGGAGGAATAAAATGCAAAGGGTTGGTAAAATAGTTGGCTTTTTAGAATTTCGATTGAAAAATTTATTTTAGTCCCTTATTCTTTTTAGTTATTAGATAACCAATCCATTTAGTTTTTTAAAATTTAATTTTGGTGTCAAATTTCATTTCCCTTATTTTCAATCTATTTTTTTTGTTAGAGAAGAGAGAGGGAGGGGAGCTCATCGGATACCACGTTGAGAAAGAAATTTATCGTTGTCGATGATTATGACCACAAAATGATAGATTTGTGTGTCAATAGGTTCTATTTCGGTTTTTTAGCAATTGTTCGGATTTTTTGTGGCAATAATAAATTTATCGAGGTGTTTATGATATTTAATGAGTGTTTTGGATAATAAAATGAGTTTTTAATAGAAAAAACTGAGCATCTGATTTGATATCAAGGTCGTTGAAATCTGCAGAAAGTAGATGACATATCATCTGCTATCACAGATGACATGTTGTCTGCTATATTTTAAAAAAAAAAATGAGGGTTGTTCGTCCTTTTAAGAAATAAAAATAATAAGACAAGCCTAGTTATGCGAGCTAGGCTAATCTATTTTAATTCTTAAACCAAGCGTGACTAGGCTTTTTTTTTTGTGCAATTTTATGTTTGGTTTAAACAAATTGATAAAACAAAATATTAAACCAAGCTGAGTTTATTATTCAGGTAATAAGTTTAATGAGTTAATCCATTACATCTGCTATTAGTTGTTTTTATTTTTTTTGTTTAATGCTTTTCCCCCCCTAATTTAATAAAAAAATATATAATTTTATCTTTTATGATCAATTATCTATTTTTTTTATTTAAATCAAACTTTAAAGATGTAATTTCACCATTTATTGGCAATGATCTACTTTGATATCTCATCCTCACGTGTTTATCATGATTTGTTTTTTTAAAAAATTGTTTCATACAAAAAAATTATGCTTTTTATTATTGTATAATTAATAAAAAATAATTTTCGAGATAAAAAAATATTGAATTCGATGATGTATATGACTTGCATTACAAGTTTGTATGGTTGACTCGAATTCACTTTATTTGTTTAATCAAATAATTTTTAGTGATTTTGTCATTCAATATTGAATTAATTCAGGATTGACCTTTTTAATTTGTTTATTTTTTTCAAGATTATTCATGTCAGTTTTGCTAATTAACACAAGTTAATCTAAATAGATTGAATGTTTTTTCATCTTAGCATTAGATCAACGTATTATTCAATTCATGGTTAATATATGTTTTTTTTTTAAATATAACACTAACATTTGAATATATTTTTTATGCTTTTAATTTTTTTTTGCTCCAATTTGCGGCATGGCACGGCCAATGGACTCGTCTTCAACCAGTCGTTTTGGCCAGTATTGTAGGAATCCATCCGTATCTTAAAATGGTGTTTAAAATATTATAAAAATCTTTAAATATCATTTAAAATAAATCATACATATTTGCAGAATCCTTTATAAATCACTTAGAATATTACACACTATATTTGTTTGAAACTAAAATAATTGTGGAATGAATCATAAAAAAAAACTACGTAATTTTAAAATATCAATAATTTTAGACAAATATATATGTCATTTTAAAAAACTACATAGTTAATTAACATAACACTCCCTACATTTAATGTTGTTAGAAATTATATAACGCCAGCCTGGTTGTCTAATAGGGGCTCTCAATAAACCGTAAAAGAGAGACAGAAAATTACGACAGCATACATGTTATAATAGGAGTCCTGGCCCCCGGGTGTGTTCAGCACGTTGTCCTTGGCATCTCAAGCCCATCATTGTCGTTGCAATCACTAACCTTGCATTCGTCGGGGAGAAAAAAGGAAATTCATTATCATGAACTTTGAGAAAGCAATGACCAGCGCAATGAAATCAAACTTTCTATTGCTAAGCATCAGAATCTTGACACTGGTGGAAAAACTTTTAAACTTGGATTTACATTTTCTGCCACAAATCACTATACAATTTCTGTAACAATGTGGAACCTGGATGCTCGAAAATGGATGTCTGGGAATAGCAGATGCTCTTGGGTGATGTTAATCTTTCTTCAATTACAAAACCTTCATCGCCAAGGATACCAAAGCATTCCGGATCCCCGATAAATCTGTGGAGAATTCCAAGTCGAGAGTTCATCTTGTTTATATTTGATCTGTACAGGTTGGGGTTGCTAATTCGGGTTTTATTGGCTGGCCTCCAGGGTTTTCTCGCAGAGCTATCTTATGCAGATTGCAATGATGTCACTTGCCCAGCACTGGTTGCCTCGTATGCTGCACAAGCCTCTGGGGTGTCTTCTTCACTGGGTGGTACTAGCTGCCAAAAGAGTGGTAGATTTGTGTCCCACTCCTCCAGGATAGCTGCGCCTTTGCTGCTCCCGGTTTTTTCCTTCATCCGGCAAGCATGTGTCAGTAAACCATGATTGGAGAAATAAAATGGAAGTATATCTTTTTTTTTTCTGTGCATCTGTGCACATGAACTAGTTTTTTCGTGTACTTACAACGTGAGCTTCAATAAGGCTCTTCAGCTGCATCTGGCCAACAGATGCAGTTACTCTTTGGACCTTCACTATTTCTTTATTTACCTGTTCACAGTAAAGCAGGCAAGATTTTGAAGCTTTCTAAAAGAATGGACAACAATAAAAGTGATTTTGAAGCCAAGTGCCAGTGACGATTTCATGGAACAAGATAGGCATTAGGAAAGAGCAATAAGATTTAACTGCGAATGTTGTTGTACATGCAAGGAGGCTTTTCCCATGGTCTGAAACGGTGTCCTCCAGAACACAATAGGGAGAACCTTGACACTGCACTGGGGTTCATCCTCCATGGAGGCAATCAAAGGAAAATAAACCAATTGCATGGTGCTTTTATAGTATCTAGTGTGAAGTGTTTTTTAACATGCCTTCAACGTTACATTACTAGAGTAAGCAGGATCATATTTTTCAGATTTTAAGTCATTGCTGCTACGGGGAACCAAGGTTTGTGTGTGTTTGAGATGCTGATAGTGTCATAAAAATGCCAAGAAACAAGACACCATCCTTGTAGTTAGCGATAACCTCATGGAAATCCAATTGAACTAAAAGAACAAAATTTGCAAAGGTAAAATGTGTGGATCAGAGCACAAACCTTGGGCATCAAAGTGTCATCCTCATCAAGAATGTAAGCCAAACCTCCAGTCATCCCAGCAGCTACATTCCTACCCACTCTGTGACATGTAAATGTAACAATGGGTTAAAATTATAACCATTCTCTTCTAAATGCTTGACTAGAAGAAAAATGTAATGTCGAGAGACGTTACTCACTTTCCAAGTACCACCACACAACCACCAGTCATGTATTCACAACAATGGTCTCCAGTGCCTTCAACTACAGCTTGAGCAAGTGAGTTTCTGACAGCAAACCGCTCCCCAGCTTTCCCTCTGACAAATACTTGGCCGCCTGTAGCTCCATACAAGCAAGTATTCCCGACAATAGCTGCATCCTCAGGAACAAATCCAGTGTTCTCCACAGGAGTTACGACCAATTCTCCTCCAGCCATACCCTAAACACATTTACAACTAGTTTCAGAAACCACAGTTCAGCAACAAGACTTGTTGTGTTTGGGAACGCGGTGCAAACCGCGTTCCCTCAAATTTGAAAACACACCCTGTGTTTAGGATTGTGGTAGCGGTTCAAAATGTTTTTTACTTAGAAATACATCAAAATAAAGTTTCTAATAGAAAGGGCAGCCCTTATCCCATGCCTTCCTAAATCCTAAATAAAGGCATAACTAGAGTCATTCCTCTGCTAGTAGGAGACGGAAAGGTTGCTGAAAGTCTATCTCTAGGACAAGTTGACTGGAAGGTAACAGTGGAAAGCAAGTTCCTGTTTTGAATCCACTCCAGATCAAGAGTGAAATGATGACCTTAACTTGGGTACGCTCACAGAGAAGAGGTTCACATCCAATCCCGCTTCTACTTCAACCGGGAAGGAGAGGAAAAGCAGTTTTTTCGATACGATCTCCCTGTTGGAATTCGAAAGAGTGTAGAAAGATGGTCGAGCAGGCAGGCATAGGTAGCTGACAGCAACAATATCTTGAGCTTTATTTTTAAAAAAATATTTTTAACACCAGCACATCAAAACAATATGAAAACATAAAAAATATATTTCATTTTAAGCAAAAAAAAAAAAAAAAATCAAAATTTGAGAGAACGTGATTTGCACTGCGTTCCCAAACATACCCTTGGAGCTTGTTTTATTGTGGTAGCGGTTGCTTTTCAAAGTATTTTTCGCTTGAAAATACATCGAAATAATGTTTTTTTATTTTTTAAAAATTCTTTTTGATATCAGTCCGTTAAAACAATCTAAAAAAGAAATTGAAGCAAAGAAAAATAAAAATTATTTTTTTCAAAAACGTTTTTGAAACGAAAAAACAAAAACATTCTTACAAACAATCTGCTAGCAGGATTAGCAAACCATATTAGCTTAACATTGAATTATCCAAATTGAAATTATATTATCATTTGAAAACCAATGTGTGCTCACAGCATATTCATTATGAAACTCAAGTTAATTCAACAGCAGCAAAATTCTAATTCAAACCATCTAGTCAAATTTCACCACAAATATAGAACCAGCTCGCAAATACATGAATTGAGAAACTCTCAAGGCATGATGGCTAAATCAAATAACTCTAAAGGCATGATGGCTAAATCAAATAACCAATACGCATTTGAATTCAACATCAAACTTGTCAAACAACTAGGTAGGAGTTGAGATTTTTCCCAGCATACCTTCCCCACGTAATCATTAGCCTCTCCTATTAGGCGAATGTTCATTCCAGGTGTCAAAAAGCATGCAAATGACTGCCCTGCACTCCCGGTAAACCTGTTGCCATGAAGATAATTTATTTAAATTGCATTTCAATGAAACTGTCAATACTTGCCATCAGGAAGTCGCATCTTACGTTATGTTCAGCTGCCCAGCAAAACCAGTGTCACCATATTTCTTTGCAACCACACCAGCTATACGCCCACAAACAGCCCGGTCCACATTGTATATTTTTATGGTTTTATTGACAGCTTTTTCATTATTAATAGCATCTAGAATCTGGAAAAATAAAGATATTAGTTAGAAGTATGGCAGCAAATAGTAAGGCACCCTACACTTGCTTGCATATAATTGGTATGGTCTGTACTACCATCAAAGAATCACAACCACCATAACCAAAGCTTCAGTCCCACAGTCCATGAAAGTTTCTCAATGCCTTCCAACAAAAATATAGGGGCACACCAAGACCTTCTCCACAGGGACCAAGACCTTTAAGCGAAGCTCACCCCCAAACCCCTTTACAGCTGAAGGCCATTGATTCAAAGTTGAAAATTGAAATATTGATATGAAGCATACCTCTGGATCTGCTAGAACAACATCATCTAAAACAGGACCATTGGTGTGAACATCTTGATTCCTGATATCAGTACTTCTCAGTTTTGGTAAGCCTACACTCTGGACAAAAAAGTCGAACCAATGTTATCGATACACAGGGCAGAGTAAGTCCATGTCAGTAAAACAAATGGCAGGAAGTTATGATACTCTTTCAATACATACCGACATGATATAACTGAGATCAAGATGCTGAGTTTTGACAAGAGATATATCTCGTGGTCTTAACAAATCTGTATGCCCAATGATATCATCTAACTTCTGATAACCCAATTGTGCCAGCATGCCTCTTATCTAGTCCACATAAGGAAATGCAACAAGAATCATGACAAAGTTTTAGAAATAGTTTGGAAAATTTCAACCAGAGATAAAAGAAATGACTTCAATAATTCCATTAAAATTATAATGGCAGAAAAAGAGATTACCTCCTCAGCAACATATAAAAAAAAATTAACAAGATCACCAGGGATGCCAGGAAACCGAGCACGTAGTTCTTCTCTCTAAAGGAAATTAAATTTCAAAGAATAAGTCACTGAAGGGATACACAATATGCAAATCCATATACAGTTCCATTGATACCTGACTGGCAACACCAACAGGGCAATTATTAGTGTGACAAATGCGGGCCATTACACATCCTGTAGCAATCATTGCAACGGAACCAAATCCATACTCATCGGCACCCATTACTGCAGCCATCATGACATCAACTCCGCTTTTGAAGCCCCCATCAACCCTAAGGATCACTCTTTCTCTGAGCCCATTCTCAATGAGAGTCTGTAAAAGATTGCCATTGACCAAAAAACACACACAATGTATGAGAAACAGATCACAAGGATTAACGTCCTATTCACACATGAAATATAATAACCTGATGGGATTCTGTGAGTCCAAGTTCCCAAGGTCCACCAGCATGCTTAATGGAACTTATGGGGCTAGCTCCAGTCCCACCATCATGCCCTGATATCTGCAAAGAAAATAAGATATCAGATTAAGCATTCCCAAGTCCCCACTACTTTTGTGAACGTAATCCAAAACCAATATATCTTTTTTGAAAAGAATTCTCCAGCTTTCCATATGCCCATATAGAATCATAACATAAATTTTCCCTTCAAAAAATAGTAGTAGTAGTAGTAGTAGTAAGGGAAAGTACGCAAGAAAGAGGAGACAGGTGAAAGCTTCTGCAATAGAACTTGATATTGGGTATGGTAAGAGAAGAGCGGGGTTGGGATGGCTAGGAAAATTTGATCTTTTCAGGAAAAAGACAATCGGTATTCTAATTTACCACTTAACATATACAGAACACAAAAGATTGAGTTCTTCTAGCTTATAATGTCAGAATCGTGGAAACCGGTTACAAGAAAAAAGAAAAAAAAAGTGTTATTAGACTTTTGCTCTCCTCTAAATCTTCTTTATCCCTTCTTTCTTCTCTGCATTATTTGTTCTGGTTCATCAATTTATGCTTAATCTCCCTTCTCTTTTCAGTCCCACATCACAACATATTTATTTATTTTTATTTTTTGTTTTTTTGTTCATCGACTTCTGACCTTAAACATCTACCATACTTTATGCTTTATTTATTTATTTTTATTTTTGTCTTAGGAGAGACATTTCCAAGTATAATTGAGAATCACTTTGTTTAACAGACATATTGACCAAAAGAAGTTGACCTCTTAATTAGCAGCCAGCAAATTACTTGACTATACCAACTTTGGAAGATGCTAAATAGCATGGAGATGAGGAGCCACAGAACTATAAGACATATTATGGTGTAATGGGCATAGTCAATGCATCATGAGAAGATACCTGTATAATATCAGCATTACCCTTTGCTACCCCTGATGCAACCGTGCCAATACCAGCTTCTGCCACAAGCTTTACAGAAACCTTAGCCTTAGGATTGACCTGTTTGTTCAGCAGGCATTGAAGTTACAATATGGGGGTATATCTTCAAGTGAAGAATGCTTGCAAATCAAAATAGAGTAATCGATCACCTGATGAAGATCATAGATCAATTGTGCAAGATCTTCAATGGAATAAATGTCATGGTGTGGGGGTGGAGATATAAGCGGAACCCCAGGTTTTGAATTTCTCAGCCTTGCAATGTATGCACTGACTTTCTTCCCGGGCAACTGGCCACCTTCACCAGGCTTGGCACCTTGTGCAATTTTGATTTCTAACTGATCAGCATTGACCAAGAATGTTGGAGTGACACCAAAACGTCCTGAAGCAACCTGAATAAAATGTAACTAGTTGTCAAAAGATAATTCACATACCAAGATGTCTTGGTGAATGGCAGGTCTGAGTTGACTACTTCAAAGAGAGAACACAATTTCTCTCCTAAACAGATATCATTAATATTTTAGCCAGGCACTCATGATCTGCTAAAAATATTAGATCCTCTTTCACATGAGGTTAGGAACTTATTAGAAAATGCAGGTCAGGATCATCACCTGTTTAATAGCGCTGGTGGCAGTATCACCATTTTGAAGACCTTTAAGATGTGGTAATGTAGGAGAGTACCCATCAACAACATCAGCAAGTGGACTCCAGCGAATAGGATCCTAGATGACATAATATTGTAAATGCTTTAGTCTCCAACATATGTTAAAAATGGACCAAACATATGTATAGTTCCATGCAGAGCTGATGATTCATTACTATTATTTGTCTGTGCATGCCTTTGTGTGATTCATAAACATAGACAGAGAGGTAAGCAATGAACAAACTAAGTGATAAACAAAACAAACAAAGAGAACTGATCTATAAAAGCCTACCTCACCACCTTCCCCTGAATTAGATTTTCCACCTAATCTGTTCATAGCAATGGCAATTGCTTCATGAGTTTCTCTAGAAATAGCTCCAAGCGACATCCCACCAGTGCAAAACCGTTGAACAATAGATGTGGCAGGTTCAACCTTTCTCACGGGTATTGGAGCACGATCACTTTTGAACTCAAGCAGATCACGAAGAACCTACAATTGAAATGATAGCAGATTTTAATTACATGATTATAAAATGCTGGTTTCCAAGAAAGTAAAATAGAGTTCAAAAAATTAAAACATAATTTATCTCAGCACTCACATTCACAGGCCGGTTAGACAAATGCTGCTGATAAATAGAAAATGCATTTTCACTCTTTTGGCGAACAGCTTTGTGAAGCAGCTTTGACATCTCTGGATTGTTTCCATGATATTCCCCTGTTATAGAAGTTTTTATAAAATGTAGTCTTGAGAACAGTTTTGAGGCTGTGTAAAATATAAATCAAGCAAATTCAAAATGATATCAACTTTGACAAATCTGTAATTTAGTGTCATCCTAATGATCTAGTGAAATTGAAGTAATTTTTACAAATCACAACCGCAACCAAGGTATTGCTTCACTTAGTGCTATAAACATTTACTAAAATTTCAACCAGAGCTTCATAATAGTGATGGAAGCAACTAGTAAATGTCTGTGTGAGATGTAACTGACATATTCATTGGTAGTATTACCTCCAGGTCTGAATTGTATAAATCCATAATTTTCCAGTCTTTTAGCCGTAGCCTGGGAGAAAGCTTTCACCCAGAAAGACAACGTCTCCCTTGCCAACTGGAAAGAGAGAATGGAAATCAACAAAAAAGCAACTTCAAACGTGAAGTTAAAGATTGAAAGGATTGGAACATTGGAAGTTAACTACAACAAGAAAGAGCAAAAAATTTCCACCACTTAGTTTACCAAGTTCAAATTACCTCATCAAAAGTTGCTCCACCAATATTTGAAACACTGCCACAGAATGCTAGATCAACAATCTCCTTCCCCAATCCATAAATCTCAAATATCTGTGCACCACAGTAACTAAATAAAGAAAACAAACAAGTCAATTTACCAGTAAAATTTACAAAGCATCAGTAAATTGACTTCCAAAAAGTTTAAAAACAAAAAAACTGGAATTTCTGAGCTTGTACCTTGAAAGCAATGAGATGCCCATCTTAGAAAGAATTTTGAGAAGACCAGATGTAACTGCCTGGAATAGAGAAGAACAATCAATACAATAAGCTACACGTACAAATGTTAGATGCAGCAATCCGGTAATATTTTGGAAGATGAAAGCCATGTTCTTATAAAGTTCTAACATTTAGAACTGGAGGACAAAGTAATTTTTCTGATGCACAAATATACATAATTGTAAATCTTGAACAAAAAGGTTATACTAGATGAGAATTGAAACTCTATAGTTCACATAGCCTCAAACATTTTTAACAAATGAAAAAGGAAGTGCATAGGGAGTACTTACAGCCAATACAAAGAAACTACAATGAAGCTAAAGTACTATAATTAGGCACTGAAACACGGCAGTTTTAAGGTATGAACAGCACCTGGATGTTTTTTCTTTCTTACACTGTGTACCTAGTGAAGATCTTTAAACAATTTATTTGTTTCAAGGATGTACTAACCTTGCAAAAATTCTTTTGAGCTTGTTCAATTGTTACAGTAGGCATCTTGCCATTCATCATCAGATTCACAGTTCTTTTATTCAGGCGCCACTGCCGACATGTTTCCAGAGCCAAGTACGGACATATAGCACTGAAAAAAAAATTATTTAACCAAATTATTGTCAATGCAAGCGACATATGTGCGGCAATAACATAAGCATATTCAGGTTTAAGGGGATGAACAAGTTCTTACAAGATTCAACACTAAAAGGAGAAGTCAAAAAGTGAAACTGATGCAAACAGGATACAAAGAATTCTGACCTACTTTGACAAATGGTATTTAATAATTTACCTATTTTGAAGCGATTAAGATACACAAAGATATGATACTTAACTTTATATAAAAAATTATTTTAGGTGAAAGTGAATAATTTCCTGTATCCTACAGCTTTAATTAAGAATAACTCTTCAGACAATTGTAAATGGTACAAATACACGTGTCTCGTTCACAATATAGACTTTATTAGTATTCAATGTGTGAGAGCAAAATATTTAGGGCTCCAAGAAAATGTAACCCAAACATATGGGAAGTAACCTGGTATTGTTTTTATATTTTAACCTGAAGGGAGGGAAATTGAAAACATATTACTATATATACTTTAAATATCTTCAATAACTGTTCCATCCACTATTTTTAGCATAACCAAAATCTAAGAAGAAAAGGGTAAAAGCATCATCTACAAACATTTCATGTAAAGAGGAAAACTTAACCTAGCACCATATCCAATCAAACAGGCAAACTGATGAGTGCTAAAGCACTGAGCAGTGTCAGCTACAATTGAAGTTGACATTCGCAAACCATTTTGAATAAGATGCTGATGAACAGCACCAACAGCAAGAAGAATTGGAATTGCAGGCCGAGTGGGTTCCTGAAACAGGAAAATGATTGGTATCACTCAGAATTAGGAGAATAACACGCACTAAAGTTTCCTTGCATGCCCAGGATGACTGAAAAAAGTGGAAGACAGGTCAGGATTTATCAGCTCCATAGCACATCCATGTGAAAAAGAGGGCTCAACAGCATTCAGAACTTACAATTTGTGTATAGCAAAGCTTAAATATTCTCCTACGAAGAAAGATATGAAAACTAGAGGAGCATCCATGTGTTACATTAGAAAACGATGAATTCATAATTGATTGCAATCATGAAACTTTACACTGGCAGATGGCATGATGTAACATATAAAATTTCAGGAGTCCAATTCACTGTTAAAAAATCAAGATGGAGCATGATCAACAAAAATGCATGAGCATACTAGTGGTACCCCAAAATGTCAACAGAAAAGCACACATGATTACAATCAACTAGTGAAATGATTCTCAATTAGGAGAGTCGTGACTAGGAGTACAATCAACAATGTTTTCTTGCACTTTGCTGCTTATAAAGAGCACTGAGAGAAAAAAGCAATTGGGGAAGCATGAGAACTGAGTCAAAAATAGTTGCTGAAAGTTTACTTTGCAATCAGGAACTATAATTAGTGCCCCGTTTGTTTGCTGGAAAGTAGTTTTTTTTTAGAAAGTGAATTCCGAGGAACGTGAATTCTGGAAAAATAAATTCTGAGAAAGTATTTTCCGATGTTTGATAGTGTAATGGAAAATAAGCTGGAAAACACTTTCCAGTGTTTGGTTATATCATGGAAAATAAGTTGGAAAATAACTTATTAACATTTTATTTTTCTCAAGTTTATTAAAATAATAAGAAACAAATCTTACAAATTAAAAAGTTGAATGAGAATGAAATTGAAAAAAAAATATAATTTCATAAATTATCTCAAATAAAATAAATAATAATCAAAATAATAGAGATCAAATCTAAAAAATTAAAATAATAAAAGATGAAGAAATTAAAATAATAATAATCAACATTTCATAAATTATTTCAAATAAAATAAGTAACAATCAAAAGAATAAGGACCAAATCTGATAGATAAAAATTTTCAATAAAAAATTGATAAGAAAAAAGCAAATAGCAATTATAAAAATAAGGACCAAGGTTAATATAAAAATAAAATTTTAAGAGATGAAATTGAAAATAAATATTAAAAACAAAATATATATAGCGATCAAAAGTTTGAGGATCAAATTTGATATAATCAGCAAATAATGACATTTCTAAATTTTTCACAACTTCCAGAAAGTGTTTTCCCCCAAATTTTTTAGGAAAACACTTTCCTGAAAACCAAGCCAAATTTTTCTTTTACTGGAAAGTGTTTTCCATTGACCAACTTTCCTACTGGCAAACAAACACAAGAAAGTTTGGAAAGTGATTTCCCGAAAACCACTTTCCGGAAAACAAACACAGCTAAAGGGAAAACACTTTCCTGAAAACCAAACCAAATTTTTCATTGACTAAACCGGAAAGTATTTTCCGTTGACCGAAAAGTGTTTTTCGTTGACCGAAAAGTATTTTCCGTTGACCAACTTTCCTAATGACAAACAAACACAGGAAAGTTTGGAAAATGGTTTTCCGGAAACCAGTTTCCGGGAAACAAACTAGGCCTAGAAAACAAGGCCGAAAAAGAAACAGCTACCATTCAATGACCTTGCAATCATAAAACCTAGTATATTCTCAAGGAAACTGTTATCAGTATTAATTGCTTTTAACACAGTAAATTCCAAGTTATTGCAAATGAAAAAGGGAAGACCAAAGGGTAATTACCAGCTCATCAGATCGGTCGGAGAGAACAAGTAATTGGGAACCATTTCTAACAGCTTCATCAGCTGCCTCACAAAGCTTAATTAATGTTTTCTCCAAAGAACCCTCAACCCCTTTGCGTATATCAAAAAAGGTTGGTAAAACTTGAGGTTTTAAGTAGGGATCCTTCAGTAACAATTCAAGCTCTCCTTCATTTAGTACAGGACTAGACAAGATAACCTGGAAGAAAGTGACAAATTGTTTGAGTCCACTCAATACATGAAATCACTAACATGCAGTTTGTAGCAAAAGCATTATAAACATCATTAGGTACACTGGGCAAGCAAGGATGATACTCAGAACCTGTGAAGCATTTTCCGGTCCAACTTCCAAGATGTTTCTTCGCTTTCCAATATTGACTTCAAGAGACATAACTAATCCTTCTCTGAGAGGGTCTATAGCTGGATTTGTAACCTGCATTCACGGAATAAAAAACAAACTCAGCAAACAATACATGATTTCAAATTAAATTGGTGTGATAACAAAAGGCTAGTGCATTCAGAATCCCACATATGGTTCTTAAAATCATAAAGCACAGCTAAAAATAAATATCATAAGGCATGTTCAAAGTTCAAACCTGTGCAAACCGTTGCTTAAAATAGTCATAAAGCATATGTGGCTTTTGAGACAATATCGCCAATGGAATATCATCTCCCATGCAAAATGTAGGCTCCTTCCCTTGCGAAGCCATATTCTCAATAACCATTTGGACATCCTCGCTGGAGTAGCCAAATGCCCTGTTCCCATGACAGTACAAAATAATAAGCACAAACCAAAGAGGTAAAGACTACTAATTTAAATAAAAGTCTTTTTAATATTAGGCAAATATTTCGAGTAAAAGATATCAGGCAATGAGTAAAAGATATTAGGCAATGTGTTCAAGTGAAAACTCAAGGAAAGGAAGGCAGGGAACAAATATGAGAGTTCATGGATGTCTGCAAACCTCGCCCACCCACACACATCAACACACACACATATAATGTATAATATGTCTGCAAAACTAAATATAAAAGTATGCCTGTACACGTATGAGCTTCCAATCACCAAGATATAGTACATGTAGATTATACACCTTTCAATTTGTCATGGTAAGTATATCCACAAAGATCTCTTAAAATATAGTTAAAACTGGTCTTGAGAGTTGACAACTTGTAACGCAAGAAGCTCTCAGAACTTAATGGAGTACACACACACACACACACACACACACACCACTTTAACAGCAATATGGTAAAGCAGTTCCGAATCTTACATGAGGTGTGTAAGAGATAATCAAGACTGTGAAATCTAAGTGGACCTACATGGGCCATGGTGCTGGACACAAGCCGCATGGTTTCATGAGATAAGTCTCTACATTAAACTAAAAACTTTTTATACAGCAAATTAAACAGATATACTTACTGTTGGCGGTTTAAAGTTGCTTCATTGTCCATAACTGGTGTGGAGAGGAAGTTTGTAGGCTTCAAGGATCGCAGGTTTTCCTTTACCCATTTTCCGTATGGATTTAACAGTGCTACTCGCTTTTTTACTTCGGTGTTCTCATAAACCTGCAAATAAAAAAATGATCAATAGTCAAATCTAGATGTGGGTTCGAAGAATTGCCAATACAATCACAATGAAAAGTTGCCAGCAGCCTATTATGTGTAAAATTACACCAAATCCACCTAAATAAGAGAGAGATCAGCATAGATAAAGGCAACAGAGCAAAAAATAGCATGCATTTTCAGCAATGAAATATTACTTCGTGATTCAAAAAATCAGACAGTAACATTAAAGAAATTTCTGAATCCACTAACAATGTTGATAGTCTTATAAAACTGAAAAATAAAATTAGGCATTATTCTTTAAAGTTTTCTTCTATTATCCATCAAATACATTGATTGAGAGAGAGAGAGAGAGAGAGAGAGAGAAGCTAACTACAGAAGAAACACCTCAGAAGTTTCAGTAAACTGGTGTGAAATGATATATAGTAGATTAAAATGGTTGTGGAGTTACAATGAACTAACTACTTCCAGCATCATTTACTTTATAAAGGTATCGAGTACAAAAAAAAACTAAAATGTGCACAAACCTTGCCACCAGGCAAATCTACAGCTATCATCATTCCGGGACCTAGACGGCCTTTCATCGTTACTTTTGATTCATCCATTGGTACAACCCCAACCTGGTTAATAAAAGGTACATTTTTCTTTTAAGTGCAGAGATTGCAACAAAGTAGACCATGTTTAAGAGAAAATAAAAAATAGGAAATATTAAATTAATCAGATGCATGTCAAATATTCAATGATAAAATTCAAAATATCTTGCACAACTGTTTACAGAGCAAACATGAAGCCAAATGGTTTGCTCCTCCAAACCTAACTGATGTGAGAAATGATCTACCATGATCACAACAATTACATCAAATATATATATGCAGCATCATTTCAAACAAAATCCTACTAGTTCAAGGACTGAAGTAAGAGAGAACTGGTTTTTTCAGCAACTATTCAAGTGAAAGAGGAGATAATTTCATTCTCATGAGATCTCAATTCATTAATCCCACCCTAACCAGTGGAACATGTTCGTTATATTAATATAGATAGATGTAGAAACAAAACTTAAAACTTAGCACAGCAAAAGGAAACTTTGGAATGATAATGACATCAAACACCTAGATATGGCAATCAAAGTCAGACTTATGCTCATTTCACAGTAGATTCCATATTATTCAATAAAATTTGACAAATTATGTGATATTTATTGCACAATTTGCTTTTAAAGAATTTCTTTAAATATTTTGCAAGAGTTTCAATTAACAGTGCAAGCAGCCTTAATGTCAGTTATTTATTAAATAAAAAGTTAGTCTAACCAAAGGAGGACTTCGTGATTTAGGCCTAATGGGAAAAGACTGCAGTGAGAAAGAATCCATAGCTGGGATCCTAATAACCCAAGTCAAGCCTGGTCCCAGTATCAAAACAGGTCACCATTAAGCCATGACTTATCAATCATAAATAAAAGTTTAAGTGATTTTTACTACGATAATGTCAAAAAAAAAAAAAAGATAAAGAAAACAGACATTTCAGGACCCTAAGTCAACCAAATTAACAACACCGAGATATGCATATTGTGCTCTAACATCCAGTTTCCTTTGAGATTATCAATCATGGAGTACTTTCAATTTATATGATATGTGGAACACACCTCAGATGCAACATATACAAAATTGTCCACTGTCCGCCAATATCTAGCAGGACGGAGTCCATTCCTATCGAGACAAGCCCCAACTGTCTTTCCATCACTACGCCATTTGAAATAAAATAATAATGGTCAGTAACAAGAACTGAAAAACAAATATACAACAAAAAATAAAGCCCACGACAAACCATCAATATTCTAGGCCACTAGCTATATGTGCATATACATGTGCTAGCATCTGAATTCATTTACATTTGTATAAGCAAGCACATTGTTGTTTTACATCATTACTGACTCCCAAGGCAGTTCTAAGGAAAAACCTGATATGGTATTACAACCTGGTATGTAAAAAATGAAAACCAAAATCAAGGACATTTCCTAATTGTTGGTGAGCACATCAATAATCATCTATAGCCCTCTACTATTGGTCCCTATGAGCTACCATCAACTCCCGGCGCTCCAAGATAGTACAAGAAGTCTGTCAAAATTTACCTGAATAAGAGTAAAGCAGGTCCATCCCAAGCTTCCATCTGACCCTTGTAATAATCATAAAAATCTACAACCTACATGGAACCAATAAACTATGCATTGCCTACAAGTAATTGCAATAAAATTATGAGGGTAAATTTTAACTACCATCACAATCTATTTCAAAAACACTACCAGCAACAATTTAAATCAAATTAAAAACACACGAGAAACAACCAGCATATTTATAAATCAAGGTGGAAAAAAAGACATGACCACCGAAATTCTAGAAGCAACTAAGTCCAAAATAGAACCTGATAAATGGGAAGAGAGTTATGATGCCTGACCCGATAAGTTATGTTCCAAGGCTTGGTTCAATTAGTTTAGCATTCAGAAAGAAATATTGTCAAATTCAACTTGCAAATTACCAACAGAAAATACCTCAGGATATTTGATTGTCAGAGTTGGATGATTTTTATATGCCTCAGGGACAAGAATCATCAAAGCCTCCTCAGGAGCGCGCCCACTCCTTATTAATAGCTGAAAAGGTGAAGAGCAGAAACAAATCAAAACACAGAAGGGTTACATAAGAATAGCTAAAGAATATGGGAAACATTTACCAATTCTAATATACTAAATTGAGTCTACAGCAAATACACTTCCCCCCTTTGTTGTGCTGGCACCCCATCACATGTATCGGTTTTAGTTATAAATCCTGGTGATAATGATTATTTATCAAATAAGCACCCATGTACGTTTTCATTTAAACATGGGAAAAGATGGTCAGGAATAATTCCTTCATAGTACCAGAACAAAGAGTCACAACATTATCAACTTTCAACTTTAAGTGCCAAAGGTATCCATAAAGAAGTTGTCCCAGCTAAAATGGGATGCGCTGGATTCTATACAATTAAAATTTTAATGACTCCAGCCAATAAATTTTCCTTGTTCGCTCCTTGATAGTAATATCTAATGAGAGATATGTGAGTAGACATATAACTCACAAGCGAGCCCCACAATGATACAGAAAAGGAGATAGAAAATAGGAGAAATCTTCTAAAGTAGCCGTGTATGATTGTTGAGGAAATCATGTAAGCATAAAAGTAGCAGTTCTTACTTCGGCTGCACTGTCAAGATTTGCTGAATCTGATGCCTTTGGGTTCCCATAAGGACGAATTTCATTTTCACGACCATGCCAAACCGAAGATTTCAATGAGGTTTCTCGAGATTGCATCCAATTCAGGTTACCCTGTGTGCATTTTAGAATCAAGATAAGAAGATGCCTCAAAATGCTAACTACACAGCAGTACTGTAGAGAACTTTATAACCTGTATGGTGTTAATCTCTCCATTATGACCAAGAAACCGCATTGGTTGAGCAAGAGGCCATCTGGGACTAGTATTTGTGCTATACCTTCGATGATAAATAGCGAAAGGTGATTTGTAGATATCATTCCGAAGGTCAGAATAAAACATCCCAAGAACTTCAGAACGAAGCATTCCCTTATAAACAATTGTTTGATTAGACAAAGAACAGACATAAAGCTCATTCCCCCAATTTGCTGAGTTCGCCGCCCTTTCAATCAGCTTCCGGCAGATATACAGTTCTCGTTCAATGTCGTCAACATTCTCTTCTTTAATAACTTTAACAAATACTTGTTGGATGTTGGGCATGGTTTCTTTTGCATAAAAACCAACTACGGACGTATTTACAGGAACGGACCTCCATCCAAGCACCTCAAGGCCCTCTTGTTTAAAAATATTTACAATTGCTACAAAATAATCACAGTGCACAATCAATAAAACTGATGCTAAGTTAAACAAAAGCATCAGTCATGCACACTAAACTGCAACAGGTAAAAAAAAAGAACAAGAAGAAAAGGAGAGCGAGAAGGATACTTACTACAGGATAGAAAAGCACATATATACTCCACACATTTTTAGGAATGAAGATGGAAAACATTATCCCACACTCAGTGCATACATGAATCTTAAAAGATATTTGCTCTATGCTTTGCTGCCAGGTATATTTATCTTTACCTAGGCAGAAGCCTACTAGAGAGAGAAGACCAACTGAAAATTATGACAAGGGTATTGGGCCAAATCACATTGCTAAGAAAGAAAACCAAAAGAATAGTGCATCAACATGACAGAAAGAAAAGTGCAATCTTCTTTTAAATGAAATACAACACTAAAACCAAATTCAACCCATTATCAAAACAAAACCTCAATGCATATCATTCAGTAAACTGAAAATGCACCATTCTACAAAATATCAAAAGTGAGAAAACGAACAAGCACTATCCAGCACATGAACTCAACCGGATTCAAACGCGCATGCACCATTCTACAAAATATCAAAAGTGAGAAAATGAACAAGCACTCTCCAAACACATTAACTCAACCGGATTCAATCCACCTCACGACATTACCTTTTTTGGCTTCTTTCACAAGGTTATCATCTTTAGGGAAAAAAACCATCCCAACACCAGTATGAGATTTATCAAAAGAACCAATCCCTTCACTCTCAGCCCACTTATCAAATAACTCCCACGGAATCGAAGTCATCAATCCTGAACCATCACCAGAGTCATTATCTGCTCCACAACCTCCACGATGTTCCATACAACCAAGAGCCGTCAGGGCATCCTTGACAATCGCATGGGACGGCTTGTTTTCCAAATTCGCAATAAATCCAACTCCACATGCTCCTCTTTCTGATATTATATCCTCCAAGTTTGCTACCTAAATTTCATAACAAAATAATTCAATAAACAAATTGAGCCGTACGGAACAGTATTTTAAGGTGCTGTTTCGTTAGCTGCCTGCATTACTTACTCTTCAAATCAACAAACAACAAATAAATATGATCATCTCTAATAAGCAACAACAACAAAAAATGGTATTTTAACGGAATCAAAATGTTTTTTATTTAAAGAAAAAGCCTAAGATTCATTAAATATATTAGAAATGAAATAATCATAAAAAATAATAAAATGTCAACAAAACCAAAACGAACACGTCTCTTAAGAAAAACAGAAAGAAAAACTGTATTTCAGCGCAAACAGAAAAACAAGTTAAAAGGAAAAAAGAAAAATACCTGCGGTTTCAAATCAGGAGGAGGAGGATACTGCGGAGAGACGTTTTGACGGTCAACACTGAGAATGGCGTGGACCGGACGGGAGTTCTTTTTAATTGAAAATCGAGAGAAACTCGAAGAAAGTCCGATTCTCCTTCTAGTTCTCTTCGATTTACAGTAGAGTCCAACGAAATCAACAAATAACAAATTCTTATTGAGTGAGTTCGGTCTTGTAGCATTTACGAGTTGCGGAATCGGGGAGACTACTGGTGATTGAAGAGAAGCCATGAGACAGTCAGTGAGCGAGCGAGCGAGCGAGCGAGCGAGAGAATGTTTCTTTTTTATATATTTTTGAGATTTTTGTGGGTTGGAGAATCGTGTGGAGGAGAAGAAGAAAAGAGGAAGGTTTTTGTAAGAGGTGGATAAAGAAGATAAAGGACCGGAACCACCCGCTCCTCTTCTCTTTCACTTCTCACTCTCTCTGGCGTCTATGTCCGTTGCTCTCTCCCTCTCGTCTTCGTTCGTTTTTTGATGTTGATTTTCCACTTCTCGAATCTGGCGTGGGGATAACATGTGTCACGGCACACAAAGGGTTGATATGTTTGGCTGGTGTATAAATATAATTACGCATATTCGAGAGTTTCGGAACTCAAAAGCGGAAGAGAAAAAAATAGATGGAAAAGGGAATTGTTTTTTCTCTATATGTTATTATGTTATTGTTTTTAACATAGTTTTTTAAAACCGACTATTTCAGGTCATGGATAGGAAAAAATAACTAAAAAACTTAAAAATTAACATAATATTATTTTAAAATAAATTTAAAAAATTAAAGAATTTTAAACCAAGTTAATAAGATTTTTTTAAACACGCTCAACTCTTCTTATTTATTACGAGACAGGGTCTAGTTAAAATCTAAATTTATTTACAATATCAAATCAAGTTTTATAATAAGATTTTAAATTTATATTTGTAAAAATGTTTTGACTTGCTAATTAGTTAATAAGAGATTTGAGATTTGATATGCAAATTTTGGTTTGGACGGGTAAAAATTGATATTTTTGAATATGGAGAAAAGTTTTATTTCCTATATATTTTTTTAAAAATGTTTTCTTTTTTGGTTGTTTTTTGTTACTTTTCCTTTTATTTCCTATATATTTCATTTCGAGTACAAAGGTTCCTCTGTTTATAGAAAAGTTAACGTTTTCAAGGTAATTCAATTTGATTTTAATAAGTTAGCATATCTCTGGTAATACAATGCAAATATATTTTTTAATAATATTATTTTTTAAAAAATATTTTTAACATTAACATCTCAAAATTATATTAAAAAAACTCCTGAAAAATTATCAATTTAACAAAGAAATAATTTAAAAGATATTTAAAAAAAAACTTAACTTTGATATATTTTTTAGGTAATATTGAGGTTTTAAATCATTGTTATAAAATTATTTTTATAAAATGAAATTTATGGACACTAAATTAGTGGTTGAAATATACTAAAAGGATAATTTTCTCTTTTTATTATGCTGGAATCTATAAGCGCTCAACTTGAACTATTCAGTGGGTAAAAAAGAAAAATGACGATTTGACTTTTTAGATAAACTTGAACTATTAAATTAGATTTGGTTTTTGCATAGATTAATTGTTCATAAAAGATTTTTAATTTTAAAAGGATAAAATATTTTTTTCATAAAACAATTTTTTTATGATAATTAGTAAATTTTTATATTGCAATTTTTTATATCTAACTCTACTGCTCGGTTGCATCTTGTGTTTTTACAATAGTAGTGTATAATGAAGATTGATGCATGCATGAAAAATCAAATTTACCTGCACAGAGCCCAATTATCTCTCTCTCTCTCTCTCTATATATATATATATATATATGCATGCAATCTTGTAAAATGTTTTTTTTATATATATAAAATCCATTAAAAAAAATTTGTCTCCAAGAAAACAAACTAAAATTTATTGGGTGCTTGGAAATATAATAATAATTTATTTTTATTTAAAAATGTATTAAAATATTATATTTTTTATTTTTTAAAAAGTTATTTTTTATACTAACATATTAAAACAATAAAAAATTAAAAATTTTAAAAACAGGCTACTAATCAGCTATACATGTGATATTTATTTAATTATGGATTCGTGAGTACAATGCATGCATCAAAGTCCTAGGTGTGCAATTCTCATTGGTTTCAAGCAGCTATGACCGTCACCACCGAATTAAACCACTCGAGAAAAACAGAAGAATATTAATATAGATGCAAGTCTTGTATTCTCGTTGACCAAATAAAAATAAAGATAAAAGGGGAAAGATTATGTGTTCCTGTGGCACTGGAAAATGGACTTCTACAAGCTCTTAAGAGCCAACCATCCAAAATTAAGGACAGTGTCCTTTGCCCCTTCTGGTCACAGAAACTGGCAAGACGCAGGTCCTTTTCATGACCCGCCAGCCACATATCTAACACCGCACGAGTTTCATCCACATAAACTCAAATTCTTGGCAACCTGGATTGAAAGGTGATGATGCTCCGATTGATATTTGAGATAAATTTAAAGGATATTTTTTAAAATATTTTTTATTTAAAAATATATTTGGGATAAATTAATTCATATATCCTCTATATACCGAAATATGTAGAAAGACTTAAAATCTTAGATTTAATAATTCTTATCCTTACTATTTGAACCAACCAACCCTAAAGGCAAAAAAATATTATTTTCTTAATATACTTAATAATTATAAATAATCAAACCAGGCGATGCTAATTGCATTGTCTAGATGCAAGGACAGTGCATCAAAATACTCCCCTTTTAATTTGTTGCTGTGGTAAATCATATTTATAAAAAAAGTCCAATTCAAGAAATAATATAATATACTTAAAGGAATAAAATGCCCCAATTTAGCTTCCACCACTGAAATTCAAGAAAAATCTACCACAATAGTACCATTCACCTTTTTTATTCTCAATTAAAAAAATAGGTAACAATTTCTTACCCAAATAAATAATTCAATTTCTTTCTTTTTAATTTTATTCTTCTCTATTTAGAATTTTAGGGTTTGATTCGCTTTGCTATTTTTCTTTACTTTCTTTCTTTATTTATTTATTTTAACCCCTTCAATCCCTGAAATCAATAATTGATAATCCCAAGCAATATTCTACTTTCATGTTGGAGCGCGCACACAAACATACAGAGTTTAGAGAAAACGGTGAATGTTTTGCCCTTTTAGAGAAGAAATATTTGATTTAGGTGTTATATAATCTTGCTGACACGCTAACCAGATTTTATGCCCTTCAAATATTTAAAAGCAGATGCATTTACCTGCATTTTGTGGATCATCCAATCTACGTGACTTAGCTGAATGGGTTAATTTCTTGTTTCGTAAATAGCTTCTGCCAAGATTTGAGGTCTCCATGAATTATGGTGATCAGGGAGGGTATAGGACGGGAAATGAGAAATTTCTGCCATTGATGTTCCTTTCTGATGGATGAATCGGCCTATGATCTGTGAAAAGTAGGGTTTGCCAATGTCATCTGTTCGGTGGAACGAAACAGCAGCTATGTTGCATATGTAGACGAAAGCCAAATATGTCAAAAGAATGCTACTTATTGCCATAATTCCTGTGAGGTGCAGCCAGATACTCAAATGCAGTGCCTTCAAGTTTTCAGAGTTCAAGACAGTTTGTCTGTGCTGCTATAAAAACTCAGAGATGTACTTTGTCAAGGTTTATGAATAAGGTTTGTGTTTGAGATTTCAGACAGCAATAAACAATTAAATATTTGATTTGTTGTGTTACATGATGATTGTGTAAACTTGAAATTGTCTCTTCATGTTGCCACCCCCCATGGTCACTGCCCACCGAGCTTGGATATGCTTGTCATTACATTCTTTAATTTATTTCATCTGCTATCTTTTATGGACGTGACTACTCTCTCTCTACGTGAATGGCATTGAATCGCAATGGTTGCATGCAAAACTGCATGCACTGTAGGTGAGAAATATAAAACAAATTCAACTGGATTCAAATGATTTGCATATTGAATAGGATTGAATGTTGTTTGCATGTTCAAACTTCTCATTCCTAGCGCCGATGTGAATAGGATTGAATGTTGTTTTCATTGGCGATTGAAGGATAAGATTTCAAATCCATAATCTTTCCTTTCACACAGCCACTTACCTCACAAAAACTTTGCATCTGAGTGTGGAATTTGGATGGAGGAGCTCGATGGTGAAGCTTTTATTAAATCTATGTAAGCTTCCATATTTCTTCTTCAGAAGCACTAGGATCCACATTTGAGCGCTTTTCATTGCTGGCGTGCAACACCCTTGTATTGGCTATGCCATATTTTGATAGACAGGTGAAGGTAGATCTTAGAGAAAACCAAACATGCTGTAGAATTCGAAGTGTATGATTTGGCCACTACTTGATAAAATGTATAATTGATACTAGATTTCAAAGGATGAATATTCTTCCAATTTGGTTCTTCTGCTATGTAAACCAGATGTCCATTCATAAAAATTCCATTACAACACTAATGCACACACAGAAATCTGAACCAATTCTGCAGTTCAATTCAAGACCAATGCCAAAATCTCAGGGAACTCTTTTTTTAAGAGAGAAGAATTGATCAGAAACGAATATGATGTAAAAACGTTACACGGCTGGAGTCTATTTGCCCATCTCCTGGATATAACATTTGCTATTACTTACCAACAACAACAACAAAGCCTTGATCCCCAACTAGTTGGGGTAGGCAATATATATGTATCTTCTTACACCACTCCGTGTGATCATAAACTTGCTTTACCAAGGTGCATAATATATATCTAATTACATAGAAAGCATAGAAGGAATGAACAAATCAATGCGATAACTCGAAACTAGACTCCCATTATCACACTTGAACATGCAACAACAAATTACAGCCTGAATCATAGATTGGCAGGGACAGGCCTCCCGCTGGCAACCAATGACACAAGACTTGTAAGATACTTGTGTGGTTTTAATGTTAAACCTTCAAATTTCTTCCTCGAAAATTTTGAGTAAGAAATCACGAAATCGCCTTGAATATTGCTTAGGATCGACAGCTGAAATTGAGGTTGGATCATATTGGATGGACTTATATGCATGCTCTAGCTTCTTGCTAATGTCATAGTCTTGAAGTATGTCAATTATACCAAAGAACATTACAACTTCATAAAGCTCTCCAGTTGGCTCTCCTACAAGAAGATACTCACAATCACTTCTTCTTACTGTTCTTTCAGCTCGTGCTGGCATGTTTATACCCAATTTGATTCGAGACCACCTGCATTACCCAGAATACAGTTAACATCAGCATGTAACTTCTTTGTCTGAAATTTGAATCATAATGGTTCAAAAACTTTAAGATTTGTGTAATGGTCAAATGAAAAGGTATTTTACATATCAGGGTCTAGAAGAAGCTGATCCATATCTGCTCTCGAAAGGCGAGGTCCATCGTCACTTTCAGTTTCGCCTGCAGATTAAGAACTTAACTGTGTCTTGCTTGTTGGGAAATAAGCAAAGTTTTATTTGAAAATCAAGCCATCAAAATCCAGAAAGGATGAGAAATAACCTGGAGGTGTCCGCATTCCAGAGGTAATCAGATCTCCGTTTGGTGATACTTCTCTAAAATGAAGACCCACCAAAAGGCTATAGTCCATAATTCTCTCCTGTTCAAGAAGCTCACAGTCCCTATCCACCTGCCTGTAAAATCAATTACACACACCCAACAGAAGTACGTGAAGGGAAATATAAAAATAACATTAGTCCCTATATGTTGGTTCCAGGAAATCAAATAAAAGGAAAAGAATTCTACCAGTCCTTTTTAAATCTTAATTAAAGCTTCTAGACTCTTAGTAATACGAGTTAAATAAACTTAACAGTTAAACTATCACCTGCAAAACTCTTGAAACCAAGCTTTCTGTAGTCTGAATATGAAGTTCAGATCAAGGTCTTTGAGGATAGTGGTTGCTTCAATCTCCGATTCTGGCTTATCCGTGGTTCGACCAAGGGAAGATCCTTTCAGGTCGAAGCGTCTATGGATGGTATATTCAGAACAAAAGAGATTTCCCATGATGATGAAGCGTACCTGGATCATATACTGCATTATATATTTTGCTACACTAAAACAGATACTAATGTTGTCCTTCTTGTTTCATGTGAATTTCTAGCTGAATAAGTTATTCTTCCTAGCATTGGTCGCAAATATACCTTCTTCTGAGCAGTCCCATTTAACTTAACACAATGCAGACCATAAAATTTGGTCACTAACGTGTTCTCATAGGACCTGACATGGTTGTAATAGGCAGGAAGCATCCTTATAAGCACCTGTACCATAAACCAAAATGTAATCTGACCATGGCTAATAGCTAGAGTTGATTTTCTGACAGATATATGCATGCAGAAAACTTCATGACTCACTTTTGCTTCTGATTTTTTCATTGTCTTTATCATGTATCGATCATCATTCGTCAAGTAAAAAAAACTACCACTTTTTCCAGGAGATGAGAGCTCGCGAAGCGCGTCATTTCCGCAGATGGATAGCATGTAATCTGCTGGATCCACCTTGAACAGTTTCCTCAGAGTCCTGAAGAGGGACAGGATTGGTGACAATGTTTGCTTTTTAAGCAAGGGAATCGGTGAACAAAACAGAAGAAACAGCAGCAGCACATATAATGCAGAGTCTGTACCTGAAAACCAATGGGCAGTAGTCCTTCCATTTGAATTCCGTTGACTGGTGCGGCGGAGTGTATTTGCTTCCTTCTGGAGGAAATCTGGTCCATACTTTTTCCTTAGGATCAAAAGCTGAAGCCTTCAGGTCAAGGGATGCAGATGGAGCAGGTCTTCCGACAGAATGCCTGTGCAATCACTCCATATATATCCAACAATGAGAAACGGAAGAATTGAAATTTGTACAAATGTATCCTAAGATTCCCTGATTGACCCATCTGAGGTAGCCTCAGGCGGCAATATAGGTGATTAGCTCTGACGAAAAATCAAGAAATTGTAACGACCATACAAAATTTTTGTCTAAACAAGAAATGAATAAGCAGCTGAACTCCATAAAGAGAGCCTTAAGAATGTAAGTAATACCTGATTCCTAGCTGTAGATTGAGCATAAGTTCATAATTCTTATGCCCTTTGGATATTGTCTCTCCTTGTCTCTTACAAGCTTTCGGTAATCTCATAATTGGCATCATCTTTGGAATCCCTTCGTCAACATTTAGACCCAACAAATCAGCATCCGAAAATCTCCCACGGTCACCAGCAGTGCTAGTATTATCCTCTCCCTCCCACATATTCATCCTATCAAATGCCCTCTCTACGCCCACACTTACCCTCCCATCAACAGACATCCTCCTGGGCTTCTCTCCACCACCGCCTTTCGATGAATTCCAAACTGCAAGCTTCTTCTGAGATGGCAATACGGAAACCCTCTCCCCGGGACAAACCTGAGAATCAGACAAATGAACCTTGTACAGATCCTGAGGATCCCATTCAAGACCTTCTACGGATGACTCTGAAGGATAATAAGTCCCATTCTGCTCACTTGGATCCTTACTCCAATTCCCCACATAAAAACTCCCATCAAGCCATTTGAATGTCCCATTCCCTTTAGGCAAACCATCTTCCCAATTCCCATCAAACTTATTCCCATTTGTCCACACAAAACTCCCCTTACCACACATAAAACCATTCTTCCATTCACCAACATAATGGTTACCATTCTTCCATTCATATTTCCCATTAATTCCCTCTTGAAATCCGCGGCGCCATTCGCCATCATACCAATCTCCATTGGAAAAATGCTTCAAGCCATGACCATGTTTCATGTTCATAACCCATTGTCCTCTGTATGTATCCCCATTAGACCCGGTATATGTACCAATCCCATCCATATATCCACTCTTAAATTCTCCCTCGTAAGTAGCTCCAGAAGGCCAACTAAACCTTCCTCTCCCCATCGTTTTTCCCTTGTACCACTCGCCGACATACATGCACCCGTCGGTCCACAAATATTTGCCTTGTCCATGAGGGAAATTATCATACCATTGCCCTGTATAATAATCCCCATTAGGCAAAATCTTCTCAGCATGGTAAGGCTCCGCCAAGTTTCTATTATCATTGTCATCGTCATTATCATCCTCTGCGTGAGCTATAGAGATCGTACCAAAGATGCTATTTGCTCGTTTCTTCGCAGCTTGAGTCTTGCGTATCGTGGCCTCCCATGCCCTAAAAACAGTGCTCTGTTCTTTGCTCATTTTTTCCAATGCCTTGCTCTTCACGTTAATACATGAACATGACATGAGATCATGATGATGGAAATTTTGAAAAAAGAAAACAAAGAAAACGTCAAAATATAGAAACGTGGTTAAGTTTTACTATCGAAAGAATGTTTCATCTGACACCATTTCCTGTTTCTTTTTGTTTTTGTGAAGGGAGCGAAAATAGCTATTGAAACAAGGAGACGCTCCTTTTTCTTCTCAAACCAGAAACAAATGTTCGAGTTAATTTTTTTCCTCCACATTTTATTTACTTTATTTAATATTTGAACTGTAATTTATTCCCACGCTTGAGCGCACCTCATTTTTGTGCAAGTGATGGTGTAAATGAGACATCTGTCACATCTTGGGGACTAAGAGATTAATTTATAATCAAGAATATCACTTCTCACAATTTGACCTAATGTTGGAGCTAAGGTGGTCTTAACCCTAATCCCTAGCCTATGATTCTTTTAAATTAATCTGTATCTATTTATTATGATACCTAATAAGGATAATTAGTTGTCTTGTAATCTAATTAAGAAAATCTGAACTCTGCGTGATGAAAGTTTTTTTATTATATGAGAAACCATCATCTAATTTTAGTTTTTATATGTACAGAATCATGAACTGGCTTTGATGATCTTGCTGTAGTTAGGGATCAAATTAAGGGGTTAAAGAAAATATTAATTCTCTCTCGAGCTAGAAAATAGAGAGAATTGTTTATCTCCTGCATCCTCTAAACACGGGAACTTGGAGGGCCGAGAGAAATTAAGGGACCTTATACTATTCTTAGCCTTTGGGTGTTTTGGTACAAAATTAGCTTCTAATTTTTGTGACTCCACTTTTTATTTGGAAAATAGTTTGTAAACAAACTATATATAAATGTTAAAATTTAATAAACCTAATCATTTATCCTGAGTCGTGTCATTTTTTTGTTGTTTTACTTGTTTGGATAACATTATTTATTTTTCTTAAATCCCAACTCAAGAATCTTGAGAAAAAAATGGTTTTGTTTAGTTACTGTTATAGAAAAAAAAATATAAAAAAAATAAAACTATTTGATTAAAGAGATTAAGATAGAAATATAAAATAAATTTATATATATAGTTTTAGAGTGAATATTTGTTTTTTAGTGGATTTTTAATGTCTCCTTCTCTTTTGTCTTAATATAATAACCGAATTTTTTTATATATATAATAAAAAAATACTACTTAATTTTTATTAAGATTAATGACATTGAACACCATTTATTATAATTCTTTAGATAGAAAAACTCTCTCGTTAAAAATGCCATAAGGTAAAAATTATCAGGAATATATGGAAGGCTTTAGAGAAGGATATTATTGAGCTAGTACCCGTAGCCTAGGCAGGAGCAATCTACTAGGAACTTTTTATATATAAAAAAAAAATAGCTAGAAAATCTCAGCTATCTTTTTCTTTGTATTTAGGCAAAGGGACCCCCAGGAAAAGATGTCACATGACTCCTATATTTAGCAACAACAATGTATATATTTTTATTAATATATTATTATCAATTCGATTCACTTTATGATTTGTAAAGCTGAAGCCCGAGCTCGGAATGAGCTTTCGAGTTCAACAATTCAAGCTCATTGGACCTGCGCACGTGTGATAACCCGAGCTTGAGCAGAGTATATCAATAGTGAAGAGGGTGTTTTGGGTGTTTTAATAATAGTTTTTTTATTTTTAAATTATTTTTAAATTTTAAATTTTTTTGTAAAAATTAATGTTTTTTAAAAAATATTATTTTATTATAATTTAAAACACTTCCTAAATTTATTCAATTAGAACATTAGCAAAGTTAGCTATAAGATTCAGTTTGTTAAGTTAATTTAAATTTTGACTTGAGCAGGTTTTACTTTGAGGTTTTTATTTTTAATAAAATAATAATGTTTTTATTTTATTATAATTTGTTTCTTTTAAAAAAACATAGGATGGCCTAATCCACATAATATAAAACTTAGTTCTTGTTTTGTTTATTTTTGTATTTTAAATTAATATTTTTAAATTATTTTAATGTGTTAATTATTTTTTTAAAATATATTTTATTTACCTTTTAATCTCGAATCCATCCTCTCGACTCTTTCCACGTCGGAAGTCTCTCTGGGTTAAAAAACCCCCACCAGCAACAAAGAAACGTTTCGTTTTTCTTCCTGCAACCGGCTAACCGGCTGTTCCAGTAACTGGCGGTTACGATGAAGAATCAAAGAAAAACAATTAGCGGCAAAAAGAAAAGGAAAGGAAAAACAAGAATTCAGTAACTTTTCTTGAATTTAAGAGAGTGAGAGAGAAAGAGAGAGAGAGATCAACTATGTGTGCGATTCTTGTTCCATGCTTTTCTTTTTTTAGCAAAATCGAGAGGTTATTGTTTTCGTAGCAGTATTTTCTTGCCTTTTCTTCTTCTATTTTTTTTTTTAGTTTGGACCATATTTGGCAAATGACAGAATTGGTGGCTCGCACTGGCCGCCAACAGCAACGTTATGAAGCCGGTTGCCGGCTGGTCGCGGGGTACTTTTCGCATCTTTCTCTTTATAGTCATCACATGTTAATGTCTTGTGGGTAGTTTATGTTTTTACACTGCTTTCTGTTTGTTTGAATGCATGCATGGTGGGGTTTTTGTTTTTTATTTTATTGGAGGAATATTTGGCACTGCTGGTTTATGAATTGAGATATTTTGATGGGTCTAGTTGATTTTTTGATTCTTTTGAATGAGTTGTTTAAGAAATTAAGAATCAATTATGTGTGTAAATGTGAAGAATGAATGAAGAAATTAAATTTTATGCCCCATTTCATTTTTTTATAGGTAAAAAAATTTTGATGTGTTTATTGCTGATGATTTTATATGTTAATGGTATCATAATGTGAAGAAATTAAATTTCCGAAGGCTTTTTTTTATATACGTTAAAATTTTTTGATGTGACCGTTGCTGATGATTAAGACTGTTAGTGGCATCAAAATGTGAATGATGGATGAGGAAATTACATTTTATTGTGCTTTTTTTATGTTAAGAAATTTTGATTTGATTATTGCTAATGATTCTAGATTGTTAGAGACATCTCTCCTCTTGTTATTTCATTTGCTTTTCTAAAGACTTGATTTTATGTTCTGTCGCATCATTATGGGATTGTGATGTGATTGTACCTAGCGAAGCTTTAATCATCGTGTTCGAATCATTATGCAGAGTTTTGCTATGTTTTCTGTATATTAGTGGAAAATGGTTAGAAAAGGTGAAAAACAGAATGATAGTGCAATTGCAGTGTTCAAATGATATGTCCATACGAATAAGGTTTTTGACTACCTTGTGTTCAATTCCCCGACTTGGTTAGTAGATTTGACTGTTCTTGTAATTGATGACGGATTGTCAGTGCACCTGTACCGGTGCTTTCCCGTGCAAGAAAAGGTACCGACCCATATGGGACTCATTGCACCTACTGTCCAAGGGAGCACATGCTCCTGGTGTAATGGATAGTTTCACTTGTTCGATTATGAGGTCTAAAGGGGGAATCTTTCATCGCTTGGATCCTATTTAATTTTTCTGCTCCTATGAGAAGGACAGACTTTTTCCCCATTTCCCATGGTTATTTTTCATCAGTTTCTACAAGAACCAATCATGGTTAAGTGTATAACTTGATAACTTAAAACACATGGTGATACAGGCTAATGTTTATGGTGTGTGAACCCCTTCAAAACCTCACAAGACACTACATTGGCAGGGGTTGATTGGTTCTGCACTCCTACACTACACTCCTGCAGAATCATTTTTCAAATGCACACATTCTGTTAGTCAGAACAAGATGGGGGGACACTTAACAATTATAAACAGTTCTCTTATTTGTTATTTTAAACACATATTTGTAATTATATGACAGGATGATCATAGGCATTAAATCTTCTATATTAGTCATTTCTTTAAGGAGAATCCGATGAGGGTCTTCTTTTTTCTAGCTTAAACATGTTTTCAGTCAATTTTTAATTTGAATTAGTATTGTCATTTGCAGGTGCATTCCTTTTAAGTACAGAAGCTTTGCGGACAACGAGGATGGCAAATCTGAGAAAGTTGTTGAGGTTTTAATGATAAACGCAAACAGTGGACCTGGTCTTCTCTTCCCGAAGGTATTTATATCAAGATGTAGATTAATGCATTTGTCTGACAAGAAAAATAAAAGACTTCATGATGCTCCATTTATTCTTATTTTTTATGTTATCTCCATTTGTTATTTGTTTCAAGTTCCCTTTTGTTTGGATTAGCAAAAATATGCAAGGTAAGGAATGAAACTTTGACTTCCTTTAATTGCCTTGTCATTCATGACATGAATCAAATTTCAAGGTCATTCATAATATGGATTAAGTTCCAGGGGCAGATAAGTACAGTCACACACATGCACAGATAGTTTGTTCTTTACCAAAGAAGATTGAATAGGCAACGGAAGTCTTCTAGCTCTTGAAAATATGTGGTGGTAGTTTGTAAATCATACTGTTATAAACTTGTTTTGATTAATTAGCTTGTAAAGTAGCAATTATATGTAGTTGCAATTTTGTTTGCCATGATTTAGATTCAGTTTTTTACCGACATTTCCCTTCAATGTCGTAATGTCATAAATGTAAAATGATGTTGGTATCTTTATGATTATAGGGTGGCTGGGAAAATGATGAAACTGTTGAAGAGGCAGCAGCACGGGAAGCTCTAGAAGAAGCTGGAGTTCGAGGTGATTTGCTGGTAAGAAAAAGTGAACTTATCCTCCCAGTTGTTTGTTCAAGGGAACTCTGATTTATGAATGGTTACTGCTATGTGCATTGGCATTAATGTGCTGATCTTTAGGTCCTAGGGCTGATGAGAAACATGTGCAATGTATCAGAATGAATTAGATCCACAGATGATACATTTCTGTTTGTACTTCCTTGTTCACAAGGCATTTCTTGTGGTTGTTCTAGATGGGTGCATAATTCTGAAGTATTATAATTTAAACAAAGAACTTGATTTGTGTCGCACCCCAAAAAAATCCGGAAACGCGTGCGCGGCATCGGCTGGCGATTTTTCGTTTTTGCGTTTGCTTTGAATTAGTTCGTTGGAGTCGCCACCTAGTAATTCATTGAGGGCTACTAGGAAACCTGATGTACTGGTCTTGTCAGAGATCGCGGATAAGGAACTGGTTGTGGTTAGGGAAGGTATTAGCACCCCTAACACACCCTACCTGAGGTAAGCTGCTTTGTGATGTGATTTGAAAATTTAAAATATTAATCAAATTCTAAGGCTTGAATAAATCAGTTATTAAATCCCTGAATATATGTAGAAACTTGTTCTCACATTTTCATGGAAAATACAACTTGATTTTATTTGTCCTTGAGATATTTAACCATATTTAAATTAACAATTAAATCTTTTTGTCTTTTTTTGATTTTTATAATTCAATAACATAAAATAAAAATACAAACACACACAACTTTCTTTTTATCATTTATTTTTCTTTTCTTTTCTTTTTTTTTTCTTTTACATCACAATACAAATACAAATACAAATAAAAATTCAAAATCAAAACAAATAAATAAAAATTACATTAATTAATTCAACATTTACACAATAGTCCCTAAAACTCCAAAAATTGCAGGGAAGGACTTCTGGGGGCTGTGTGAACAGTTCCGGCGCGTGGATCCACGCGCCACCGCTGAGAAACCTGGCAACCGGTGGATCCGGCCCGTCTCTGTTTCCTCTTCTTTTCCTCGCCGGCGGTGAAGATCACCGCCACCTGCAACAACAAAAAAAACTCACAAACAGCAATCGGTTTTTATTTTTCTTTCCGTTACAGATCTGCTTCTCTTTGATCTGCAGAAGCAGATCGGTTCTTTTCCTTCTTCAGATCAATCTCGCCTCTGTTTTCATTCCTCTGCTGGTTGCTGGATCTTCGGACGGCGGAGGGCTGGAGGCTGGAGCTGCTGCGGGGGGCCGAAGATGGGATGATCTGTGGTGTTGCTGATGGCGGTCGATTGAAGGAGAAAGCACTGGGTGGAGACGAGGGGGCTGTGGCCGCTGGTCTGTGGTTGATTTCTCTGACCGCCGCTGCTAGAGGAGCTGGAGTTCGGCCAGGTGAGGGAGGAGAAGAAAAATGAGAGGCTGGTTCGCAGGGGAGCGCTGCTCCTCTCTTTGCTTCGCCGGGCTGAGAAGATGAGCTGGTTCGCAGGGGAGCGCCGCTTCTCTCTTTGCTTCGCCGGGCTGAGAAGATGAGAAAACAAATTCAGCAGGGGGGGTTCTGCTGTTTGGCCGGTGGCTGGAGAGAAAATCCAAACAAAAAAGGGGGGCGTCTTGGAGAAAGAGAGACGTTGTGGCTGAGGGGAGCTGTTCGGGTTTTTTATTGGAGGAGAAGGAAGTAGTGGCCGGCCGGTTCAGGAGAGAAAGGAGGACAGATCGGGGGGGAAGAGCAGTAGGCCCGGGGAGAGTGTGTGGCTGGTTTATGAGGGGAAAGAGAAGAAAATTAATTACAAAGGGGCTGTCTTCGTTTTGCATAGGGCCAGGGAGAGTGGGCAGATGGAAAATCCCCCCTCTTTCGGGTGCAGGGAAGAAGAAATTAATTCCCAAAAAGACTGGGGACCGTGGGTGCTGCCCCCTGCTGCCGGGACCCCAAAAATAGCTCCAATCTCTCTTCTCCTCTTTTGCAAAGCTGGGGATGAGAAGAAATAGAAGTTTTCAGTGTAAGGAGGGGCCTCCATTGTCGGCGGAAAACCAGGAAAAGAAGACTATGGGTGGGGCTGAGTTGCCAATTTTCAACCGAAAGAGAGGGATTAAATAATGGTCTTAGGCCAGGGGGAACGGCTAGTTTCGGGTGAAGAGAAAAAAAATTCTTAGGTTGCCCCTCCTTCCAAAATTCAAAATTCTCTATACATTGGCAAAAATATTGTTTCGGCCTCAAAATTGGTCCCTTAATTTTCTTTTGTTTTGTAAAATTTGATTTTTCTGGTTTTTTTGTATTTTTTTGAAAACGAGCAAAATCAACGTCGACTCAAATACGGAAAATCAATTATTTTAAAAATGACGCGTGAAAAGTCGAACGTGTTCGAAAGACCCTTAAAAAAAAATTTTAGACGACGTTGAAAATGCTAAAATGACGAAAATATATTGAAAAACATATTTTTTTGGATTTTCTTTATTTTTCTCTATTTTTGAATTTTTTTTAAAATATATCAAAAACATGGGTCAAAAATTAGGTAGCAACAATTTGTTTGCATATATTGCTATTGAACTGTAATATCAGTATTTCTTATTGATAATGCTTTACTTTTTTGGTAACTTCACATATAGTTTTTCTAGGTGGGTGCATTAGCAGGAACTTCCATTTGTAATTGCTTAAAAGAAACTTGGTACGAGTATGTGTTTTTTTTCTTCTTGTTTTTCATTACCTACCATCTTAAATGCCTTACTGGACATTTGGTTTTCATTTCTTTGGAGAGATATCAGAGAATGGTTCTGCCGTGATCAATCTTAGCTTAGCTCCTTTCTGCATCTTATGGCAATCCCGCTTCTTCTTTTCTTGCGGCATGCTAAATGATCTGCCTTCCCTTTGTTAATATTTAGGTCACTTTGTATTTCAGCATTTTCTGGGACAATACGAATTCAAAAGCAAAACCCTCCAAGACAAGTTTAGTCCAGAAGGTTTGTGTAAAGCTTCCATGTTTGCTTTGCTTGTGAAAGAGGAACTCCAATGTTGGCCGGAACAGAACACTCGACAGAGAAGTTGGCTTACCATTCCTGAAGCTGGAGAGTGCTGTCGGTATAAATGGATGAAAGATGCCCTCGAGGAAGGTTTTACAAAATGGCTTGATGATCAAATGATTAGCAGATCAAAGAAAGCCAATGACGTAAATTCGTCTGCTTCGTCTCCGGAAGAGCATTGAATAGGACCAAAAAAATGAAGATAAAGAGCATTTGAGTAGGTTCATTAATGTAGAAGAAGCGCCAGTCCGAAGGTGATTTTGGTGCTTTCCTCCCTCTCTCTAGGGTTAGGTATAGGACACTACAAATGGTTGTGCTTTCGGCATGCAGAGAGATGTTTACTGGAAATCTAAATTAATTAATAAATCATCTACTATTTCTCCTCGCTTTCCGCCTTTATAACCACCATAGCAATTACATTTATTAATTTTACTACCAATTGATGAAAAAAAAAATATCTTGAAAACAAGGCATTAAAAATTTAAATTCTATTTCCTTTCCGAACCTTTCATCACCATAAGTCTTAACTTAAATACTTTTTTATTTAATTTTTACAAAACATTTAATTTATAGGAAAATTGATCAATGCAATATATTAATTGAAAAACATTAATTTCTAAAATTCTATAAAATACTCTAAAAACGGCAATCCACTCACTATATCATCATCTAACATTTACAATCACTGTCATCTCTTTGTTACCATCATTAAAGAATTAGATTGTATTTTGTATTTATATTAAATGTGACGCAGAAATATAGCAATGCAGATTTATACTTACCATAAGTCATACATAATAACCTATATTTGAAGTATAATGGAAAGATCTAAGTAAATATGATAATTAGTGTATTGAGGAATTTGAATCAAATCAACTCATTCTTGTAATATATAAAGTATTCCTCCATCACACTTCTTGACAATGATTAGTATTGTTGCTACCTAATTTTTGACCCATGTTTTTGATATATTTTCAAAAAAATCCAAAAATAGAGAAAAACAAAGAAAATCAAAAAAATATGTTTTTTAATATATTTTCGTAATTTTAGCATTTTTAACGTCGTCTAAAAAAGAATTTAAATTTTTAAGGGTCTTTCGAACGCGTTCGACTTTTCACGCGTCATTTTTAAAATCATTGATTTTTCGTATTTGAGTCGACGTTGATATTGCTCGTTTTCAAAAAAATATAAAAAAACAAGAAAAATCAAAATTTTACAAAAAAAGAAAGTTGACCAATTTTTGAAAACTTGGCAATATTTTTTGCCTATAAATACTGGTCTTAAACTCACATTCAAGGAGGGGTTTTCTTTTTTGTAAGGGGGCTAATTTTGAAAACATCAGAAAAATAAAAAATAAAAAAACCTAAACCTATCTTCTCCCCCCCACTTTTTTTTCAAACAGCCGCCGGCCCCCCCTGGTCCAAGACCATTATTTTTCCAGTTGAAAATCAGCAACTCAGCCCCCACCCAGGTCTTCTTTTCCTTGTTTTCAGCCGACCACATACACTCCCCCTCACCATCTGCCCACTCTCCCTGGCCCTATGCAAAACGAAGACAGCCCCTTTGTAATTAATTTTCCTCTCTTTCCCCTGATAAAACCAGCCACACACTCTCCCTCGCGAGATGAGAAAAAAAAACGAAGGCACCCCCCCCGGTGGATTTCATTTTTTCTCCCGGGCAGCCACCATCAGAAAACCAAGGCAGCCCCCCCTGTTTTTTTTTTATTTTTAGCCGGCTGTGAGACAAGCCTCCATTTTTATTTTTTTATTTTTCCTTCTTTCCCCGTTGAAGCTGACCGGCGCTGCCCCCCTTTTTGGCAAAGAAAAAGCAACACACAAACCAGCCCCAGATCATTTTTTTCTTCTTTTCTTCCCATTCTTCTCCCTCACCGGACCCAAACCAGCCGGCCAAGACAGCTTCCTTATCCCCCTCTCAGCTGTTCCTTTTCATCTCCATCAACCCGAAGCTTTCCCCCTCAGCAGCGTTTTCTTCGCCGGCGATCTCTTCAGCCCAAACACAGCGGTGCTCACGGACCCATATCTGTCCGTCGTCTCCTCCTCCTCCAGACCATCAGCGGCGTCCTCCAACGGCAGCAGCTCCTCCTCCACAGTTCCTCCCTCTCAGCTGCTCCCTTTGCTCTTCGCAGCTCCTCAACCGGATCGGAGCCTCCAGTAGCAGCAGCCGGGCAATGAACAGAGCCCATCACAGCGGCGATCGATCTCCTCCAGCACACCACAGAACCGGTCACCCCGTCTCCATCAATCACCCCCCATACGGCGGCGCCCACAGAAGCAGCCTCACCTACGACTGAGAATCAACGGGCGGACCTGCAACCAGAGAGAAGCCGATCTGAAACGGAGAAGAAGAGAGAAAAACGCAGATCTGTAAAGGAAAGAAAAAAACTTAAAATCGATTGCCCTTGCTGTGTTGTTTGAGATTTGCAGGTGACGGACAGCAGGGGATTGAAGAGAGGAATAAGCCATTACAGACCCCCCCTATTTTCGATTTGTTTTCACGAAGGCGCGTGGACCCACGCGCCGCCAGTGGCGGTGGTGCGTGAGGTCCACGCGCCGCACTGTTACCGAGCCCAGAAACCATGACGAACACTGTTCCCGCTGCAGAAGTCCTTCCCTGAAATTTTTTAGAATTTTAGGGATTGTTTTTTGTAACTTTTAAATTAATTAATGTAATTTTTATTTATTTATTTTGAATTTGAAGTTGTATTTGTATTGTGATGTAAAAGAAAAGAAAAAGAAAAGAAAAGAAACGAAAAAAAATAGTGAAAAGTGAATGTATTGTGTTTGTATTTTTTATTTATGTCATTAAATAATAATAATAATAAAAAAGACAAAAAAGAATTAATTGTTAATTTAAATATGGTTAAATATCTCAAGGACAAATAAAATCAAGTTGTATTTTCCACGAAAATGTGAGAACAAGTTTCTATATATATTCGGGGATTCAATAACTGATTTATTCAAGCCTTAGAATTTAATTAATATTTTAAATTTTCAAATCACATCAGAATACAAATCAGCTTACCTCAGGTAGGGTGTGTTAGGGGTGCTAATACCTTCTCTAACTACAACCAGTCCCTTACCTGTGATCTCTGACAAGACCAGTACATCAGGTTTCCTAGTAGCCCTCAATGAATTACTAGGTGGCGACTCCAATGAATCAAATTCAAAGCAAACGCAGGTGGCGACTCCAATGAATCAAATTCAAAGCAAACGCAACATACGAGAAAAATCACCAGCCGATGCCGCGCGCCTGAATTTTTTTTTTTTGGGTGCGACAAGTATAATTAAGATGCTAATTAAGAGGTTTAGCTTAGGTTTGCTTCCTAAAGATACTAGTTCGAGTTCATAAATCTTAAGGCTACTGGAGGCTTACATAGTCGTTAACTTCAGGGTCCGTGGGATTAGTCGAAGTGTGCGCAAGCTGACTTGGATACCCACATTAATAATAATAATAATAATAATAATAATAATAATAATAATAATAATCCTAATCAAGTCCTATAATCAAGATAGATATGTATAATTGAGACTTAGGCTTCGTTTGTTTGCTAGAAAGTAATTTCATTTTGGAAAGTGAATTTTAGGAAAGTTAATTTCGGGAAAGTGAATTATTTCCTGATGTTTGGTAGTATAATGAAAAATAATTTAAAAAACATTTTCCAGTATTTGGTTATGTCATGAAAAATAAGCTGGAAAATAACTTATTAATGTTTTATTTTTTTTAAGTTTATTAAAATAATGAGGAACAAATCTTACAAATTAAAAAGTCGAATGAGAATGAAATTGAAAAAAAATATAATTTCATAAATTATCTCAAATAAAATAAATAATAATCAAAATAATAGAGATCAAATCTAAAAAATAAAAATGAAAGATGAAGAAATTGAAATAATAATAATTAACATTTCATAAATTATTTCAAATAAAATAAGTAACAAAAAAAAATAAAAATGATCAAATTTGATAGATAAAAAATTTCAATAAAAAAATAATAAGAAAAAAACAAATAATAATTATAAAAATGAGGACCAAAGTTAATATAAAAATTAAATTTTAAGAGATGAAATTGAAAAATAAATATTCAAAACAAAATATATATAACAATCAAAAGTTTGAGTATCAAATCTGATATAATCAGTAAATAATATGACATTTCTAAATTTTTCACAACTTCCAGAAAAGTGTTTTCCATTCAAATTTTTCAGGAAAACACTTTCTTATAAACCAAGCTAAATTTTCTTTGACTGAAAAGTATTTTCTGTTGACCAACTTTTCTTATAGAAAATAAACACGGGAAAGTTTGGAAAGTAATTTCCTGAAAATCACTTTCCGGGAAACAAACATGGCCTTAGGATGGTTTCCTTTTACTTGTAATTATACATACTATAAATTATAGTTTTAAAACCCGGCCCGGCTTGCGGGTCGACCTGGGACCCGGTAGACCTTAAGCTGGAATCGGGCAGGATAAAAGAAAAAACAGGGGAAGAAAAAACCCGGTGTGACTCGGCTGACCCGGCGACCCAATCAAAAACTCGGTTGCAACCCCGTTAACTTTTTTTTTACTAAACAACATCGTTTTGATTTAAAAAATAAAAAAAAATTGACTCGATGACCTAGTCAAAACCCAGATCTTGAACTGGACCAAGTTTAAAAACTATCCTATAAATAACATTACATCCTCACTCTCTTCTCACTTTGTGAAAAAAAAATAAAAATCAATATTGTTTGTCTTTAATCTCTCTGCTACATTACCCCATCATTTAACCACTCAACATCCGCCCTGTGACCTCCACCATGCATGACCGTCATCATCACTAACAGCCCCTCACCACCACCATTGTTTTCTTCGTTGTCATTCCTAGTACCACTATATATGTTGTCGCGGTCACATGTTATTATCATTCTATTATAATGGTATTTTTTATATTATTATTATTATTATATTTACCAAGCATAATAAAATGTTTTTATATATAAAATGTTTTCAGGAGAAACAAACACCCTCCTTCATTGGGATTCCATATATTCTCTTTCTAGCATCTCCTGAGGACCAAATCCTTTTAATGCCGATGAGGTTATCATCACATGCGTGGTTTGACACTCGCTACTTTTCATGGAACTTAGGATGTCATTTTCTTGAACCAGAAAAATTGAGCATGTCACTTGGTCCGTCAAGGGATTAATTGCAACCTAATTAATCGGTTAACCAGAAAAAAACTATATTCACATGCATGCATCGGAAAATGATACATTAATTAAGCAAACTGGTTTATCAAGGGATTAATTAATTACGACCTAATCGTTAGTAAAAAAACAATACATTTACAAGGTTCAACCTAATTCGTTGGTCAACCAAATTATTAATTGAAGAATGCTTCCAAGTCCTACAATAGACCAATGATTGGCAGCTGCGTGCCTCCGAAAAAACAGAGGAAAATAGCCTTCCATGATCAATTTATTCAAATTTCCACGATGAACTGTTAAAGTTTTACGGCCGTAAGCTAATTTGTTCAAAGCAAGATGCATAGAGGTGTTGTTCTTGTGCTTGTTAAGTCAGGAACGTGTACTTGTTTTCGACCACCGGATTCAAAAGGGCAATACTGGCTCTGCCCCTGGCATTTAATTCCTCCATGATGAAAAAGGACGCAACGGTCTGTTTCCCCTTGCCTACGTACAATAACGTGATTTTTATGGATTCAATTTTTTTTATTTAAAAATATAATAATTTTTAATATTAAAAAAATAATTTAATGTTTTTTCATGTTAAAGTAACACAAATATAAAAATAAAATACTAACTATCTGTTGTTTACGTGGTAAGTAGAATCAATTTCTATGTTATTGTCCTTAATTTTAGATTTTTTTTATTAACATGAGGTGTATGGATTAGTTTACACGTATCTTAATTAATTCCTATAAAATTTAAAATTAACAATCATATAAGCTTCTAGTAGCAATTAATATTAGCAATCTCGGAACTCATTAAAGAGAGATGAGGTTAAAAAAAGACTTTAATATTATAAAAATTTGGATGTAAATGCATGGCATATTTAGATACAACCCAACATATAAAACTTGATTAAATGTAGAATTGTTTGCTTATTTTATCTACGTTGAGTGGAAAGGAATATTTAGCTACATATGTTAATGTAAACAAGTTCTAGAATAATTTTTGTTTTTCTTATCTAATTGTATTAATTTTCTGAAGAAAAAAGTGATCACTCATTACCCACAATCTTAGAGGCCATTTCATGAGCTAGAAACATAAACAAGCCTGCAAGCTCATTTAATTCGTTGCCAACTTTAGAGATATTAGTTCGTTGTTATTTCAGCCTTCACATCACACTTGATTGGCTGACAATATTCTGGAAATAAAAACCAAGACGAATCAACCCGCTGCTATAACAATAAATTCAGTGCTGCCATTGTCCTTCTTCCTCGCAGCATGAGAAACACTAGCTGGAGGAGGACTGCAATTTTTCTCTTTTTCCTGTAGAGGAACGCACATTGGGATCTTTAGTCACAACTCAGGCATAATTCTCATGTATAAATCAATCTCAAACCTTGTTCTAAAGTATTTTGTGTAACCACGTAGATTGAAAAATTAGTGTGGTAGCCTGATTATAAAACAAATTGCTAGCTTAATTTATCCCTCCTCACATATATATTAATTTTTGAAGTACAATGAGTTTATAATGACGGGTCCCTCTACAATGGCTTGTAGTTTTTTTTCTTTTTTCTATAATCTTATGAAATAGGTTTATTTCTTAATGATATAGTCGGCTTTTCTATAATTTTCAAATTAATTTTTGAACTTTTAACTTATTGTTATTAATTCATACTATACATCTCCATTTTTCAAAGTTAATCTAAATCACTTTTTTATATATAAAAAATATACTCCTAACTTCAACTATTTTAAAGATATTTTTATGTAAAAAAACCTTTTTTCTAAAAATTTAACCTCTTAAATAAGATCTCTAGATATAATTTATATTATTTTTAACATATTTTCTTGAGTGAAAGTTTTTTAAATTTAAAATTTATACATATCAATATTATCTTATACTTAAATTTTATCAAATAAAATCAGATAATAAAATTAGAACTCGTGACCGTTTAGTCAATGTATAAAACTATGATATCATATCAAAGAACCGTTTCACCCAAAATCTTGAATTTTTAGATGAAGCTATATGAAAAACAGTTTCACCTAAAATTTTGAATTTTTAGATGAAGCTGCATTTTATTTTATGCAAATAAATTTAAAATCATCGCTTAAAATCTGTAAGTCAAGATCTCGAATGAAATCTGAAGAGAGACTAGGTGCTCGGTTTTATCATTTTAAAGTAAAAGGGAAGGCAGGGAAAATATATATGTCATGGTATAGAGAAATTAATCTACTCATGCATCACAATTGCATTAAAATATGAGCTGTATTCCAATTCGTAAGTGTTACTATCAATGGAAAGGCCAAAAAAATCCGAGTGCACTTAGAAATTAATCCTTGATAAAAAGAATTTGTGGCTACCAATACTGTATTAAACTGTCACTAATTCCACATGGCACGTACAGAGTATGGCTAGCAAGTGTAGAAAACACAATTCCCTAACTCCAATGTGACGGCTGCACAGAACAGTCGAGGTCTGATTTGAGCTAGAGCTTGTTTTTTTCTTTTTCTTTTTTGCCTTAGTTTTTTTTCTCGAAAAAACCCGTGTACACACTGCAAATAAAAATGTCACTCGCGACCAAACAATCCGGCCGTGGGACACCTTGCCACGATTATACATGTCCGATAAGTTCATTCCCACCTGTCCACTGGGCTAAAAATAGGAAGGACTTGAGCAAGGCACAATAAATATAAATTAGAAAAAATGCATGCATGCATGCATGCATCCAACTGGAGAGAAAGTGTGTGTGATCTGCCCTTGTTTGGAAGAGAGGGAGAGTACTAGCAAGCCAGTGGACTTTGCAGAGTCTCTTCCGATCCTCTCCGGACAGATAAAAGTAATCTTTTCCTAAACTGGATTCAATGAACCCTAGAAGGTAGAAGAGACAGAAATTAAGTTAGACAAAAGACAAGTCCTAATAAATCTCCAAAGCTAATCGTACGTTGGGAGTGGGAACCAAGCTATGCTCGCAAACAACTACAGTGCTGTGCCGCATTATCTGGGCAACTTTTCCTGCAGATGTACAATACATCTATCTCTTGGCCCAGCTAGCTAGCAGTCAGATCATGAATTCATTAATTTATCATTGCTCTGGTGGAAATTTGAGGCTACTTAATTTCAAGCAAATAGTAAAATTAATTTACTATATTGTTTTATTTTTTATTCCCTTGATAAAAATATCTTGGTCACTTGGTCGAGGTTAATTTCACCATCAAAGTCTTAATTGCTTTTGAGGATTCCTTGGAAGAGGCACAAGTTGAACCATTAACTTTTTATTTAGGTCCCTAGCTAGCTAACTGTATTTTCAACAGAGAACGACCACTTCAATATTGATTTAGGAGTGTTTGGATTCACTGTTAGGTCTTCCATCCTAGCTAGCTATAGCTATTTTCTGGCTTGGAGCTTTTGTGATGGACCTTGCTTGTTTCTGTATATTTTGTTAATAAGATCAAGTAAGTTGGGTCCCATAACAATGTTTCTTGCACTTCTCCTAGCTTGGATCTTATGCTTGAATCTTCAGCACAACTTGTGAGAGATCTTACTCAAATTAAACACACTTGAGAGTTAAGTAATTGGTACTTGGAGAGATAAAGGAAGCAAATTGTTATTAGCATGAACACTTCTTGCTAGCTAGTTGCAATCCCCTTCAACATCGAGCAATGTTAATTTCTCACACAAAGAGACATGAACTACATGATTAATCACATATTACATGGAACAACCATACCACAGATAAGAACAGAAGCCACCAAAGAGAGCTTACTCAAATTATATTGCAAGGCTTCTCACCATATCCATGTGAGTAGGCTTCGTACCATGAATTAGATGGCATTATTCCAGCAACATTCTCTAACATCTGAGGCATGAAAACGTCATCGAAAGACCCAAATGGAGCATCTTGTCTTGCAGGCTGCTCTTGACTAGGATCCTTTGTGGGGACCTCTAGTGCACAGTGCTCATCATCAACAACAGTTTTTGAAGCATTTGAAACCGCTTGATAATTTCCACCGACACCATGATCATCATCGTCCACAATCTTAGTAGGGTCTGGCAATTCAGAATCTTGGCCCGTGAGTTCTTGAACCAAAGCCCTAAATCCAGATGCACTAATCTTGAACTTCATGGGGTTGGATATGTACACTACTTTCAGAGGCTTTTTCTTGGTTTTGGCTATTTTTGTTCCCTTTCTTTCTTGCACACCACCACCTACCAGGTCAATATGATTGTTGTCCATGACTGTAATGGATGGATAAGCTCTGAGATCAAAAGGGTGGCAGTATGTTTACCTATTAAAGAGATTCTTGAGGCTGCAATGCAAAGGAGTTTTATGAGTGAAAAAGGTAAAGAGAGAGAGAGAGAGAGAGAACTTGATGCTCCAAAACGAGAAGTTCTGATAGTGCAAATTGAAGCAAACAACAAAACTTTGGGTGAGAATACAAGTTCCAACCGCGACACAGCACGTCTCTATTACTGCCTCCACAAGAATATAGATTCTTTTTTCAAAAATCAATTGATGCTAATAAATAGTAGATATTTCGAGAGGACTACCGATAAAATAGGTTGTTGGGAGTACTTTCACATGGATGGATAAATAAGACCATATTAATGGACTTGACTTCTCGGGTAAATCTAAATTCTTATTTTTAAAATTAATCATTTGAATTTTCCACGGGTAAAAATAACTATTATTTAAAAAAAAATTATAACTACATGACAATTTACCTTTTTAATTTCAATATCTCAAAATAACTTTCACGTAATTAAACTAATTTATATCTTAATAAACTTTAAATATATTATTTATAGTCCGATTATTATATATTTGCGTTGTAAATTAATTAAAGACCTTTAGTTTTTAAATTAAATTAATATAAAAAATTATTATTTATAATATTGTTTAAAGTTCAAACTCAAATGATAATGTTGGGAGTGTATTCAAATATTCATCTTGCATGATGGATCTAGCTTTCCCTTGATTTTTGCTCCTAATTATAGATCAATCAAGTACCATTACTCTTACACTCGAGTCATTTATGTGATTAGATTAGGAAGACAGCGATAGACGTGATCACACGCGCCAGAAGTTCACGTGAAAGCGATGGGCTAGCGGGAGCCTGGAGTTATCTGTATGCCGATAATACCACCACGTGGCGTTCACAAGAAGGCTCGTTAGATGTGTATGACGTCATCTCACCCTCCTGTGATGACATCATGGCTGCAAGGTAGTAAATCAAGGAGCTATAGCCGGCTTGATTGGGCTCGGCTGCATGAATGATCCAGCGTTGGTCTTCACCACAGCGGAGGTCATAGGAATACTATTACAATGTTTTGTTTGTTAAAAAATAAATTTTTTAAAAATAAATTATTTTTTGATATGTGATAGTATAATGAAAAATAAATTAAAAAATATTTTCTAGTATTTAGTTATGTCATTGAAAATGAGCTGCAAAATAACTTATTAATATTTTATTTCTTTCAAGTTTATTAAAATAATAAGAATCAAGTCTTACAAAATAAAAATTTGAATGAAAATGAAATTGAAAAAAAAAATATAATTTCATAAATTATCTCAAATAAAATAAATAATAATCAAAATAATAGAGATCAAATCTAAAAAATTAAAAAAAATAAAAGATGAAGAAATTAAAATAATAATAATTAACATTTTATAAATTATTTCAAATAAAATAAGTAACAATCAAAAGAATGAGGATCATATTTGATAGATAAAAAATTTTGATAAAAAAATAATAAGGGAAAAATAAATAACAATTATAAAAATGAGGATCAAAGTTAATATAAAAATTAAATTTTTAAAGATGAAATTGAAAAATAAATATTTAAAACAAAATATATATAGCAATCAAAAGTTTGATAATCAAATTTGATATAATCAACAAATGATGATATTTCTAAATTTTTCACAACTTTCAGAAAATGTTTTTCGCCCAAATTTTTCAGGAAAATACTTTTCTAAAAACCAAACTAAATTTTTCTTTGATTGGAAAGTGTTTTCTGTCAACCAACTTTTCTAGTAACAAACAAACACATAAAAATTTAAAAAGTAATTTCTTGAAGATCACTTTTCAAAAAACAAATATAGCCTAAATTTCTTGTGTTTCTCATTTGGCATCGAAAGGGGTTATTTAGTATCAAGGAATCTCAAATTTCCTTACTGGAAATATTTTGAATGTGAGAATTATTTATGTTTGTTTTGCTATAAAATATTAAATTTTCAAGTAATTTAATGTTTTTTTTAATATCATATTTTCTCAAAACTAGAGAATGCAATTTTTTAAAGGGAAATCTAGCATTTTTTTAGTGAAAATGTTAATTTTTATCAATAATTTTGTTTTTTTTTCTATTATATTTCCTTTTATTTTCTCTATCTCATTTATAATACAATGATTTTATTTTATGTAAATAACTATTCATCTTTTCAGAAATCATCTTCTAAATAACTATTATCATTTGATTAACAGTACACTCGATTATTATAAAACAGTATAGATTAATTTCTAGAAAATATATAGGTTTTTCCATTAATATTCTCTTGTTAACAATAAGAAATTTCTTGAATTTCTTGTTAATTTAAATTTGTTGGGAAAGGCTTTGCCATCTATAATAAGACAATAAATACCAAAAAAATCACGAATAAAGAGCATTTCACAAGCTGTCTAATGAAATTTAATTCTAAGTTTGACTTGTTATATGTTGTCGCAATGTATTACAACCGAGAAAACACAACTTCAAATCAAGTAAAAGAAAAAGGGTTGTTGCATAACATATATAAATCTGAATATGTTCTAGCAAAATCATCTGCAGTGCTGGAACGAAAACTCAACTCGGTCCCAAAAGTCATAATAGTGCACTTGACATTGACAGCCTAATTGTCACCAATCCACACGGAATTGTGTTTCGCCCCCCAATCCATTCAAAGAAAGCATTATCTTATCGTAGAACTTGTACCCTAAATTACTTGGCTAAATGCGTGTGAGTCTTGTCTTTTTCATGATCCCAACTCTCTCTCCCTTTTCCCTTGCCATTCGATGATCATTAATTTTCCATAAAATTGTTATCTTCTTCTACAGAGGATGGGATTTGTTTGTTTGCTAGGAAGCTGCTACTCTCTGATGCAATCCTTTCGTGAGCACGTTTGAATATATACCAGTTGTATAACTAGGAAAAATCATCAATTGAATTCCATTCAATAATCATCTATGACCATGCTCAAATTATCAATATTTAATTTCATTACGCAAGGAATTCTTTTGTTTTCAAAAATATTAAGGGACCGTGTGTGTGTGTGTGTGTGTGTGTCCCTTGTTGGAATTTATACAAAACTAGAAATTTAGAGCCAGGATTTGTAAAGACATGATGCTAGTTTTGTCGGAAAAATAAATAAATTTGTTTGGTGTAGGATCTCACACGCAATAGAAATGCAAGCTGGGGCATTGCTGCTCGATCTCTTACGTGTCTTGACTTTCCTTTAGTTGTAAAGAATAATCAAACCAAGCACCTTGACCAGCTGACCATATGATATAAAGCAGATATACCATATAGAGAAACCACGTTTTCTTGTGAAAGCTAGCATTTCTTTTTTCATGGAAAGTCTGTGCTCTAAACTCAACAAATATTGAACTATCTAATTAAGTAGTTCACCAAGGCATTAATTAGCCCCTTGATTTCTTGCTCTGTGACCTTTGCTGTGTGTTACGATTAATTTTATCCACACTCGTAGGTGTAATTTGATATTAATAAGATTCATTGGGGGGTTTGATAATGTGATTAAAAATATATTTTATATGAAAAAAATTTTAAGATTATTTTGATATAAGGATGTCAAATTTATATAAAAAAAATTAAATCAAATTAAAGGCTAATTAAATGGAGTACACAGTTCAAATGTGATGTAATTTTTTGTTTGGTATTATGTTTTTAAGTATGATTGTTTAAAAAAAAATATCTAGTTGATTTTTTTTTTTAATATTTTCTTGATTTTGATATGTTGATGTTAAAAAAAACTGGATAAAAACTATTTTGATATATTTTCAAGTGAAAAATATTTTTAAAAAACAGTTTGTATTATAATACCAAATACAATTAATATTATAGTATAAACTAAACGATGTGATGCTTTTACTTTGAGGTGAGTATCATAGTATAAATTAAAAGAAGTGGTTTTTTTTACTGTGTACCACCTCACAAATATTATTCATTTGAATAGTGTTTTTTTCTTTGATTTTTTTTCCCTTCTAGATCTATATTTCATACCTCAACATTTTTGTTTATTAGGTATCAAGCTTCATAATTTATTATAGTTGGCTCGGTTTTATAACCTATATTACGAGTATGGTAGGTTAACTCGATAAACTCATGCTTTTTTTGTTTTTTTAATTGATATTTTTTTTAATTTTATCCTTCAATATTGAGAATTAAACTTCATGATTTATTTTAGTTTTCTTTTTATGAGGTTATCTTGATATCATGACCTAGGTCATGGATTTAATGGGTTAACCTGGTTACTTGAGTTTTTTTTAATTGATATTTTTTCAATTTCATCAATCAGGATGGAGTTGATTATGAATTAAGTTTCATGATTTATTTTGATTTGTTTTCTATAAAATTATCTTGGTTTTATAACTCGGGTCACGTGTTTTGTAGGTTAATTCAAGTAGACTCAAATAGTTTTATTATGTTTTATTTTTAGATTGATTTTTTTTTACTTGCAACCTTCAACAATAAATTTATTAAAAATTATGCTTTATAATTTGTTTTGATTTGCTTTTTATAGAGTTATCATAACTTGACAATTTAACTCAGGTTAAATATTTTTGTTATTTTTTATTATTATTTTTAATTATATTTTTGAATATTAAATTGATTGAGAATTGAGTTTTATAATTTATTTTATATATAATTATCATTACTTATGATCCAGATTAAAAATTTAGCAAATTAGCCTAAGATTGACTTGAATTACTTCAATGTGCTATCATTTCAATATTATTTTTTAGAAAAATATATTATTCTGGATCTTTATGAATCAAACTATATTTTTACTTGTTATCATAATTATTTTTAAATCATAAAATTAATCAGATTATATCAAGTCAATCTCCATATAATTAAAAAAAAATTCCTACGGAAAATATTAACAATACCAAAATGTTTTTCTTGTTTGTTAAAAAAATAACTAATCCAATAGAGGTGGGGCAAAAAAAAAAAAGAACTATTTTCATGAGGAGAGATGAGAACAGGCGGCTTAAAAATGAAGGCTAAGCTAGTACTTAGCCACTGCAGCTCCAGAGAAAAAGGATCGCAACTGCACCCACAAAGAAGCAATTAATGACAGAGAGGGGGAAGAGAAGGAGGGGACCTCTTTGTACCTAAATTGCGTGCAGTGAATGAATAGTACGAATTCTATTGCTTTCAATAGTTCATGATATTGTCCACCTACACTTTGAATATTAATTACCTTTGCATGTTTTTTACACTTGGAAATAAAGCCTGCTGGCTACAGTTACGAGGAGCAAGTTTATTTTTGTATTTTAAAAAATTTAAATGTTTTTTATTTTTTTACATTTCTATATTGTTTTAACATTGCTACCCAAAAAATCAATAGGAAGATGATTTTTTGTTTCTTACAATTATATGCATGTTACTGATTGATTGTAAACGAGTTGTGTGCTTGTATTGGGAAGATTATTTGTAGATAATTATTTGTTTAATGATTTAATTATATTATTACAATTGTTATAATTATGTATATTTAAATAAGAATATTAACAGATCTTATACCCATAAAATTATTTAGCCTAAATTTTGCATAATTTTTATAGCGTTGTATTTTTTTCAACTTGGCATAAATTTTTAAATTTGTTTTTATTAATTGGAATTAAATTTAGAAAATTTATATCCTGAAATTAAAATCAAAATGTAATATATTTTTTAAAAAAATATATATAATATATTTTATTTTTTATGTATATCAAATTTAAACTTTTAATTATTCTTAATTTTTTAATATATATATGTATACACTATAATTTAATTTTATAATTTTATAAAAAATATTAATTAAAAAATAACAAGGAAGCAAATAATACATGAGTGAACTCTTATATTATCATAAACTTTTGAATAACTTAAAATTAAGATCGTGATGTGGGTTGATATAGCACAAGAGGTAAATTTCCCAATTTTTCTACTTTCACATTTTATATATATAAAAAATTAGAGGTGAACAAAAAAACTAAAAAACTGATTAAATCGAGAAAACTAAAAAAAATAATTAAAAAAACCAAATCATGATAAAAATCAACTATTTTAGTTTGGTTTTATAAGCTTGAAATTAAAAAAATCAAATCAAACCTAAACAAAAAAACCATAAAAAATTGAAAAAACCGAGTCAAACTGGTTTGAATTGATTTTTGTTTTAAAAAACCGAACCGAACCAAACTAAAACCAGTCAATTTAAATCTGTTTTGGTTTTTTTTTAATAATTAATTTAATTATTTTTTTTATATAAAAAACAAATCAAACCAAATCAAAAATAATTACATCTAATAACACAGTGAACTTCTATTAATTTAAATGATCATAAGGGATTCCCATCTCGTGTTAAGGAGAGAGGTCATTGCCATTAAATTTCATTTCAAATGGTTTCGTTAAACGAGAAACTTCGTATGATCAACGGCTCTCTCGTTTGTCTTTGAAAATATATTAATTCATCTAAAAGCTAAAGAATGATTCAATGATATTGACTTCTTCATGGACACAAATTTGAATCATGGGCCGGATTCATTAAAAGAAAAAATATATATATATTACTCTAATTATGGTTTATGTCAAACTCATTCCTCCATAGTTAAGATCTCCCTACTTTCAAACATGGCGACCAAATAACTTGTCAAATAAGTTTGCAATAAGTTCTACAAAAGATCCACCATCAAATAAAGATTAATTAATTATAAGGACTATCTTATATAATCACCTAGTCAACCTAGTTGTGTAAGTTATGATCACTTATTGGGCTTTATATTTAGATAAAAAATATAAAGCAATAAATATTTATTAGAATGAGAAAGTACTCTAATGATGAGATAGGTTTTAAAGAGGCGATATTATAAGATGAGAGATTTCAATTACCATACACTGAGGAGAATAGAAAAGAAACATGCACAGCCTCTTAACTATTTTATTTATTTTTTTACAAGAACAAGCTCAAGGATTTAACAAATGCTTTGAATGGTTAATTGTTGTGAAGAGGAAAAAATAATATTTCTTGTCAACCCAACAACTTAAACTGTTGGGTGAGATATTAAAATATGATTTATATTATTTTTTAAAATACCTTGCCAAAAGAAAGCTTTTCGAGTTTGAAACTTGTACAAATTCATGTTATATTATTTTTAATTTTGATCAAATAAATAGGAATGGTGAGATTCGAACTCGTGACTACTTGATAATCAAGACTCTGATACCATATTAAAAAATCAATTCTATTAAATAAGATTTTAGAATATAATTTATATTATTTTCTAATAATTCTAAGATTTTTTAAGGCACTGTGTGTCTTCCTTGAATTACTAGGACGAGGAGACGAAGGTGTGTTGTTCTTTTTAGTGCTAAAGGTTATCACAAGACTCTAATGATGTTAGCAGTGGTGGGTATATGCATAATGGGAGGATTTTAGTGTTGCGGGTTCGTACTAGGTCTGAGATATTGTTTTTGATGTTGTGTGAGATTTCAGTTTAGGGTTGCTCATGATCTTGCCTCGGATCTCCTTGCCTTGTTTAATTTGTCCTGAATAAATAAAACCTAAATTATAATGAAAATGATGATGGTATGTTAACCTTCATCGGAAGGCATTACCGGAGGGCATTAGAGCATTTGACAAATGAGATAACATGAGAACCGATGATGCCCTTCCACCGATGTATTGAAATAGATTCTAATAAAGTGGACAGCGAACAGCTGGGAATGGAAGATCTGCAGCCGGTGCTGCCGCCGCACAACCAGGTTGATTATATTTATGAGATCATTTATAATATTTTCTCCTGGAGCCATCTTTATGAGATCATTTATAATATTTTCTTACGGAAAGAAGCTTTGAAAGCTTTTGTGTTGTCTTGTTATTTACTAAAAGTCTAAAACAGCTAAAACGGTTGGTTCTGTTCTATATATATTATCAATAAAGTAGGTTAATATATTATTTTAAATATTTTATAACAAATTCATGTCATAATTCATTTGATTAAAGGAGGTGAGGCGAGTTTAAGGTTAGCCTAAATCATGAGGAACAAACAAAAACGACTTGTTATTCATCCTTTTTTTTAAGTCATTTGTTTTTTATATATAAAAAGGTTACCAAGCCAAGCACACAAGCCTTTTTAAGATCCACGTCCCTGGTTGTTTTTATTTATTATTAGATTGGTATTAAATTGATTTTATAATTTTTATTATATAATAAATATAACAAGTGTTTTGTGTCGTGATGATTGTTCATCTTCAAAGAAAATAAAATAGGTCTTTATCTGACAAATATGAAGAGACAATGAATTCATGTCTCTTATCAATGAAAAATTTAAATGAAAATCGCCACCCAGTATTCTGATCATTGAAAACCTTAACTGATTTTAGAGATCGGGTATAAAGATTAGTTGCATAAAAAAAAGATATTAGCACCCAAACTACATCTTACTTAAGATAAACTATATTATTTTGTCTGATAAAATCTAAAATCTAGTTGTGGTTTCTAATTAATGTTATGTTAACGGTTTAAATTTTTTTTTTATATATATATAGGGACAAAAAATAAGTTACAACAATAAAATAAAATAATTAATTTTAATTTTATCTAGTAAAGTCTACAATTTAAATTTTGAGTTTGATGCTAACCCGGCGGCGGGATAAATAAACTTTCATCTTCTTCCTCTACAACTTGTCCCCTCATGCCGTCGTTGTGAGGGCTAATTGATGATATTCTGGTCCCTGGCTCTTGAAGGGAAAAGGTTAAAATTAATCACACCATCATGATCATTATCCAAACCCATTTTAATGGTCCTGCCTATCTATACAATGATTTGGTCATACGGTATTGCACTCATGTAATGTTTAGCATTATGTTTTGAAAATGTTTTTTAAAAAATAATATTTTTTATTTTAAATTAATTTATTTTTTATATTTTCATATTATTTTAATGTACTAATATCATAAATAATTTTTTTAAAAAAACATTATTTTAATATATTTTAAAATAAAAATTATTTTAAAAAACAACCCCAAACACTTTCAAAAAGCATGGGACATAGAAATACTTTATCAATGGCATTATATATATATAGTATTTCTGTGCATTAATAGAAATATCCACATGACCTAGCTAGCTAAAAAAGAAAAAGCTTATTCATCCACAGATGCTTAGTTCAGTTCACAGATTAGAGGATTGGATTGCTAATTGGGTTTTTCTTGGCAGATTGCACCTTTCAAATTCAACGCAGGGCATCGTTTTATCTGCCTTTTCTTCTTCTGGGCCATTCATCTTCAAATGAAAATGACATCAGAAGACTTGAAGGGCTGTGAGACCAACATTATGGACCCCTAGGGTTCTTGACCTAATGGTGTAGCAGAGGGTTTATCTTACTGGGCTCTTACTAGGCCTAATTTGTGAAGGCCTGGTGATCACCATTGGTATTGGGCTATAAGGTATAAAGCTGTGAAGATTCGCTGTATCTTCTACTAAAAAACAGCATAATTTTTATTTTATTTTTTTGTTGATGATGAAAACAGCATAATATTAAATAATTATTCAGTCACTGTTAGCATCTTCCCACCAAAACACCTACTTCTCTATTTATTACTCACTGTAGACTAGGTCTGCTGAAAAGAAAAACTTTCTTTCAAGGAAGCTTCCTTGTCTCCTTTAAGGGATTTCTTCCTATAATATATAAATAATATTGTCTTTATTTGTTCTCTTTTAGTGTTTTCTAATATCATTTCCCGGATTGGACTCGTCATCTTCATGTATTAGTGTGTAGTATTTTATTAGAAAAAATATTTTTCTTTCCTTAAAAAAAAGAATTGGAAATAGATTAGTGCATGTCTACTATTATCGAACCTTGTGCATTTACCTGATATAAAAATATAATAATAATAATAATGGTGGAATCTCGAAGATGTAATTTTGGGGGGTAGCAGGTGATGCATGCATTTTTTACAAGATCTGAAATCACCAGATTTGACTTTTGAAACAAAATAATAGTAGGGGTCTGATTTTCGAGCAGGGAAAGACTTCTGCGAAGTGCCAAGACAAAACAAAAAGAGAAAAAGGTCGAGGCTTCTACAGCCCTTCCAAGCTGGCGGCCGAGGAACTGAGCATTCATGAACCAAGCTTGCTAGTATTCAACAACTGCTCTTGCATCAAGCTGATCACGAGCCCCTCAAATCAATCCCTCCATAAAAATAAAAAATAAAAAATAAAAACAAAATATCGAGTTGATTCCCTAGAACCAACTACAATCACAAAAAACATTCATACACTAAATTCGAAGTTTCTGCTATTAGATAATCTGTGGGATATGGTTATATTATAGCTGCAGACCCGGTTTAAAATCTATTTCGATAATAGATTTGGGTTACTGGGTTGCCGGATCGGCTCATAGGTCGTCTGATCAATTTGAGTTATTTATTTTTCAAGTTTAGACTAGATTAGCCAAGTTAATCAAGTCACCAAATCGGGTAAACTTTATTTCGGGTGTGAACAAGGTAGAGAATAAACCAGAAATTTGAGCCAGAATTCGAAAGTTAAAATTTGCTTTCTGTTTCTCGATTCATTTGGACCGGCCATGTTAATAATATGAACACGAGAAACTTCCTACGTGGTTTCTTGCTCTTCTGCTTGTTTTAGAGCTATTATTGCATTCAGGAGTTTTGAGTCTTTACCTAACCCCTGAAGTTTGACTTGACTGTATTGAGAATACAGTTAAATTACAGTTTGAACCCCTTTGGTTTTCGATTTTTATTGACAGTAGAGAAAATCAAACACGTTCATGGGATCATGAAAAACATTCTAAGATCCCTGGATTAAGAAAAAGATTTGAGGTATCCTAAAGAGAAAACAAAAGGGAAAAAGATTTTATGCTTTCTGCTGGATTAGGACAAAGATTCAATGTCCTATGCGCTGTTTTTACATCACTTCATGTATTTCTTTTGCAGCAATTCTTATCTCGTCCCAGACAAATCCAACTTAATTTGGATACGATAATCACACATTTTACCATTTTATTTTTTAATAAATGAGTAATTTTACATGGATTTTAACAAGTTTATTTTAGAATTTTCCACCAAAGTTTCACTCCAACATTCTAATTTGATCCTTAATCCATCTCTTAAATTGACAAAAACTTGTTAATTTACAAAATAAAGATGGGCCTTTTTTCAATTTTGCTTTTAGATAATACAATTTTCGAAACCTTACAAAAATCATTATTCCTTGACAATATGGGAAGAAAGAAAAAAAACTATTAACCCACAAAACACCAAAACAACATAAAAATCAAGTAAACAAAATGTTTGGTATTGTTATATATATATATGATACTTTTTAAAATATTTATTTCTCTTAAAACTATATTAAAATAAATTTTTATTTTTTTTAATATTTGTACATTAAAATCATTAAAAAAACTAAAAATAACTTAAATTTAATATTTGTTTAAACCAAACATATTTTTATGCAATTCCAAACATAAAAATAAATAGTAGAAAAAATAGACAACAAAGAGACTAGAAGAAACATGAAAATTAAAAAATTAAAAAAATTAATAACTAAAATAAAAACAAAATCAAATGGTGATGCGAGGGGTGCATATTAGTTTTTTTTTTTTTTGTGGTTTTTGATATTGTGATAAAGATTAATTTTTAAATATTTTTTATATAAAAAAATATATTAAATTTTTTATAAAAAAATTATTTTTAACATTATTATATCAAAATAATTTAAGATATATATAAAAATATTTTAAATAAAAAATTTATTTTTTTAACAAACACTCTAACAGCTATATTGCCTCGGACTCTCTATCTTAAGCCAGCTTACACAATTCTCAGTTTTATCAAAATAAAAAACAGGTTTTTTTAAAAAAGAATTTTGCTCAGAGCAGAGGAAAAAAAAAACTCTTATAATGAGTAGCTTCGTAAAACAAAGGGAAAAAAAAGGAAAGAAAAAAAAAAGAGAGAAGGGTCATGTCTCATAATACCAGCAAATAAGAAAAAGACATCAGGAGGAGATTGGAATAATCTCAACGTCACGCTTCCTCCACTCTCTCTATCTCTCTCTCTCTCCCCCTCACCAAAGTCAGCAAAAAAAAAAAAACACGAAAAAAAGAGAAGACAAAAATTAAATGAAGAAATGAAGAACTCAAATTTCAAAGTTTGAGCTTTTGAAAAAAAAAATGCTCACTTTATTTATACAGAGTGAGAAAGAAGCAGAGCTCATTGCACAGACCACAGGGTTACCTTTTAATAATACTTTCTGAGTAAATACTATTTTGTATGGTTATATATTTATGTTTTCTGCAATCAAAAAGACTGTCTTTCTGATTAGGGTTTTTTGTTTGAACTTTTCTCTTCATTTCACCATCTTGGTTTTGCTTGATTATTAATTCAGTGTTTTTAGCACTGATAACCCTTTTATTTTGGGTTCTTCTTTCGTGAATAAAGTTCAAGGCTTTACTTTGTTGTGTCAATTCTTGGTGCTTCTAGCTTTGCGAGCTTAGGACAATCTTTGTGCTTCTAGTAGTCCTGGCTGTGTTTGGATAGAGGGCTGTTGCTTCTTTGGTCTGGTCTTGACTCTTGAGTGCTTGGTAAAGGTTAGTACTTTATGCGTAATTGAAAGGGGCAGGGAGTGATAAAAGAGAGAATCTTGACTTCTATTTTTGTGAAGTAGAAGTGTTTGGACACGGGGGTTTGGCTAATTTTGAGAGGGTCTGGTGGCAGTGTTTATGATGATTCATGGGGAGTAGAACACATAATAATAATAAAGCTGTGACCGAGATGCCAAGCTTTGTTCCTCAGATATCAACTTCTAATCCCATGTAAGTTGTTTTCAGTTCAATATTCTTTATCAGTTTGAGTTGTATAATTCATTCTTCCTGTTGTATGATGAATTATCTGGCTAATCTGTAGTTTATGTCTATGATTTTTGTAGATTTGATTGTGGTTGCTTGCTTATTTCTGGGTAGTTGTAATATAGGCTGTAATTTTGAGTGATAGCTTCCTGCTAATCAGTGAGAAATTGTTTGTGTGCAATAGGAAAATTAAGTGTGGAACATTTTATCGTTTGCTTGGTATCTTAAATGAAAAGAAAAAATGAGAATTAACTCAAATCTTATATATTTCTTTTGGCTCACAAACTGCATCATTTATATTTGCATTTTTAAATATTTTATGGAACCTAAGATTAACTTCTTAAAGTAGCCCAATTGATGCTTTTAGTTGGAAATTTTTTGAGGGTCTTGGAGTGACTATAATTCTCCTTCAGAGAATGCATGCTGGGAACAGTTGTGTTCATGTAATTTTGGAGGTATTGTTTGATTGTGCTATGTGCTATGAAGCTGTTGTGTTGATATCAGAGAGAGGACAGAGAGTAGAGTTAAATTCAGTCCCCAATTGTAACAAAAAAAATCAGTCCCAATGCATTAATACTGGTCAAACCCTTTAGAATTTACAGATTTGTTGTTTGCCTTTTTTTGCTTCTGTATAACTGGTGTGGTTCTCATAGTTCTGATATTATATGTTTCAGTGGCACAGAAGGAAATAATATTCGTTCTTCTAGAGTTTCAGACTTTTCAACAATTGAGCAATCTCTTGGGTTTCGCATAGAAGATGCTGTTGATCTTAGCAGAAGTATGTAATTGAAATCTTGACTTCCTTCAGAAGCAGATTTTCTTTGTATTGGTGATCCTTAGACTTCTAATTTTATTTCCATGTCTTTGTTTTCTTTTAACCATCTAACCTTGTATCATGGCATGTCTAATTTCACAAAATCATGCATAAGACATAGCTGTTTAACCTTTTTATCAAATATTGTAGCTTAGGGGGTACTTGATTGTTATTCTCAATCTTCCATTTGGGATTATGGTCAATCTGTCTGTTGCCAAGACATCATGTCTCAGTCAGATTTTTAGCCTGGGGTGGAGTTCTCAACATGGGTCCTTTTTCTCTATAACATCTTTCCCTAACTACATTACTTAAAGCGTTGATTTTTGATTTGGTCATCTTCTGGTTGAAACATCATCAGCACATCTATGCATGACGTTGTAGGTAGATTGCATACCAGATAATTTCAGCTTGCAGCATGATCCATTGAGCTCACTTTGCATAGACTGCTATATGATCATATTCTTGATCTTTTAAAATTTTATCTTGATATTGATATAGTTTCATGTATTCTTAGTCATTTATATTGTCTTTCAGATCCTCTTTTTCATCAATTAAAATCTAGCAGCCAGGCAATAGGCACTGATGTTCAGTTTGGCACTTTGAATAAGGTGAGCTTTATCTTCCCTCCACATTTCTTTGCTTTTTATACTGATGATGGCTTCAAAGTTAACTGAGCAATTTTCCTTTCCTCTTTTTTTTTATTTTTTTTTATTTTTGTAATTTAGCCCCTTGCATCTTCAGATATAAATCTCTCAGCTGCTGTTGTGGGGTCCCAGTCATTACCACTACAAAAAGAAGTGCAAGTAAATCCAGTTTCTATACCTGGTAACCATCCTGAGAATTGGGGAGAAACCAGTATGGCAGAAGCCAGTCCTAGAACTGATACCTCAACAGATGATACAGATGACAAAAATCAAAGGGTGATGTCTCTTACTTTCTCAAGCAGTGTATTCTCAGTTTTGCAAAAATTCACTAATCTATGCATCTCACTCTTTTCTCTCCATGTCTCTCAATATTGCCTTCTCATGCAAAGGAAATTTCATTTCCCCGTAGAACATAGGCTGTTGGTCAGTTGTGGGTGACAATTTAGTGATTTCCCTTTGCAGTTTGAAAGAGGACAATCAACTGCAATAGTAGCATCTGATTCCAGTGACAAGTCGAAGGAAAAGACAGGGGATCAGAAGGTTGCATAGATGAAGTTAATTTTAATTACATGACTGCCACCCAACATTATGACATTTTCATTTGTTTTTCTCTTAATTATTTTCACGCAGACATTAAGAAGGCTTGCTCAAAATCGTGAAGCTGCTAGAAAAAGCCGACTAAGGAAAAAAGTAAGTATTGTGTGTGTTTTTGCTGTCTGTCCTCACAATTCATTGCTATTATATCAGGGAAGCTGAGTTTGCAAAGGATAGGTCTATAACTGTTATAAATTTCAAATTTACACTGTTTTATGCGTTCTTCATGGAACTTGTTGTCTTTCTTATCTCCATTACAGGCATATGTACAACAACTGGAGAGCAGCCGGCTTAAGTTGACCCAACTGGAGCAAGAGCTCCAGAGAGCCCGGCAACAGGTTTGGCTTTTTATTGTTTCCCATTTCTGTCTTATTTTGGCAAGGATTATATGTCTTATAATCTGTATTTGAATTTCTTGACTGCAGGGAATTTTCATTTCAAGTTCAGGAGACCAAACCCATTCAATGAGTGGAAATGGTACTTAATTAGCTCTGTGTGTTTGGTTATGTATTTTGTGTGTAGAGATGCAGAGCTGATTGTAGTAATAATGACTAGTGATTTTGTTTTCAATATGTTATGGTAAATCAAGTGAACATTATGTTTGTGTGTTGAGTTACTGGCTAGACAATGACACTAGGATTAACAATTTTGCTCCATGGTTGCAGTAAACAGTATCCAGGCCTTGTATAGAATAAGTTATAGCCACCACTGGGGTGCTTGTTATATTTGTTACTTTATAAAGTTGGGGGACTTTTCATGATAGGTACTGATTGCTGACCATAAAACATAAGCAATTAGCATTGTCTCTGGAGACGCGCGGTATTCTAAAATTGGGAGGGAATATGCTTGGCAAATGACAGAGGTGTTGTGTTCTTGTCACAGTCCCCTATATATAAATGGATATTTACTATAAACAATGCTTTGCCTAGACTTGCATACCACAAATCATATGGGCCATCTCATCATCACACCTGCTGCTTCAGCAGCTTTAGGTTGTTGATTAGTGCTCAAGACAATCTTTATGGGATGCTTTTGTGTAGTTACTGTCACAGATTACAAATTAGACACCTAGTGCAGTGGGGGTCGTGTAAAGTTTGGCCTGCCGGCTGGTGTTTAGGCGTTTGATTCTTTAGCCACGAGCTTGTTATGTGATTTGGACATTGTTGGAGGTTTACCATTTTGTCCATTATTATTCTATTGTGATTCATATCTGTGTGCTGTCTTCATTGCTTGTTGCTACTGATTCCAATTTACTCCACTGTTTTGGCATTTGATGTAGATCTCTTATATAGATGATGTTGATCACATTGTTCTACAGGTGCCTTGGCATTTGATGCAGAATACTCACGGTGGCTAGAAGAACAGAACAGGCACATAAGTGAGCTGAGGGCTGCGGTCAATTCACATGCAGGAGATACTGAACTTCGTACTATTGTTGACAATGTCGTTGCACACTTCAATGAAGTTTACAGGCTGAAAGGCACTGCTGCAAAAGCTGATGTTTTCCACATCTTATCAGGAATGTGGAAAACACCAGCAGAGCGTTGTTTCATGTGGATAGGTGGCTTTCGCTCATCTGAACTCCTCAAGGTGTTTTTCGTATTGCCATAGCTTTTGTATGCTTTTCCTTCTTTAAAACACAAAAGGTGGTGATTATGCGGTCTATTATGCAAACTGAATTGAATTTGGTAAAATCGGTGCAGCTTCTTGTGAATCAATTGGAGCCTCTGACAGAGCAACAGCTGATGGGCATTTACAACTTGCAGCAATCTTCCCAACAGGCTGAAGATGCTCTGTCACAAGGGATGGAAGCACTGCAGCAATCTCTGGCGGAAACATTGGCTAATGGCAACCCTGGCTCATCAGGATCATCTGGGAATGTGGCAAACTATATGGGTCAAATGGCCATGGCCATGGGAAAGCTAGGAACTCTAGAGGGGTTCCTTCGTCAGGTAAATAAAAATAAAATGCTCCATGATATAATCCTTTTTTTTTTTTTTATAGTTGCAATGTGGCTCATGATTTGCATATGCTGGTCTAAAATTTGTACTTGTACCACATCGCCATTGCTCTCATCAGTCATCTTCCCTCATTTTGAATATAATTATAGCTTTGGCATTTGATTATAATTATCTTTCATTTGGTTATAATCAGGCTGATAATCTGAGGCAGCAAACACTAGAACAAATGCACCGTATACTGACAACTCGGCAATCAGCCCGTGCACTTCTGGCAATAAACGACTATTTCTCTAGGCTACGAGCCCTTAGTTCTCTCTGGTTGGCCCGCCCACAAGAATAAGGAGCAGTATGTTACCCCCCTACGAAGTTAACATGAATATTTATCAGTTCACCACCCTCTTGCTCGGCCTCCAGTTCTCGTCTTGCCATTGGGTGAATTGCTGCTGTTGGTCTTTGAAGCCGTCACCGGTGGCAATTGTGGTGCAGTTAGGTCATAGTTGGTGTAATTATAGGGTTTCATGTGCAGTTGTAACGCCAGGTTTGCTCACACAGATGTATGCTTATCTTCTTGTTGTAAAACAATTGGTGGCAATAATTCGATCATGTTTGGTGTTTATCAGAACTGATAAAGGGAAATAGGAGTGTCATTTGTAACATAGGTTACAGTTCTCGATTTGTATACCCGAAAATCAAATTGAATCAGGATTATAGTTGTTTTTTGAGTGCTGCAGATTTTTCTTTTGGCACGTCTTCGTTACTTTTTATGTGGTCTGCTACTTGCTGACATCTTCTAATTGCTTCTTTGGACCCTCTTGAGAACCAGCACTTGCTCATTAAGATCCAAGTGGAAAACACTGTTGTTTGCCTTGTTTGTGTTTGGTAACGTGATGGCTTCTTGAAAATATTTTTTTGATTTTAATATATTAAAATAATATTTTTAAATTATTTTTTCAGCACATGTTAAATTTATCTTCAGCTTTGTTAACCCTTTTTAATTTTTTCTCTCAAGATTACTGCTTAAAGTACTGAGAACTAGAGTTTATGGAATTCACTCAATCAACACATAATTTAAGTCAAACCCATTGGTCTTTTACAATGACTTTGGTGCATTTTTTTTAACCTGTTTTACATGGCAGATCATGATTATCTGGGTGAAGTTTCAACAATTTAGGAACAAAAACATTCTCTTAATTTGTAAGAACTATTATCATTCATCCACCCTCGTAAAATAGGGAGTTGTATAATCATTTTATGATGAATCTCGTGTAATTTATGTTAGTGATTAGTGGTGAGCTTGACCCATAAGCTTTGTATCATCATGACCGAGCTTGATGGTGATTAACCAAACTCACAAGTTGAAAGCAAATAAAGAGTAAAGAAATGTTCTACAAAAATATTCTTGTTTATATATTTGCATAGATTTTAACGTGGATGACATGCTTAGAATTGGATGCATATGCTTTTAATGCACAAAAAAAATTCAAAAACACCCTTATAATTGAAATCTACGCATTTAGATAATGCTTAATCATCATTTCGGGATAAAAAAAAAAAAAAACAGAGATAAGAACATCAGTATGTTTTGAGTGAATTTCTATTATTTTAAAACATTAAATACAGGGTAAACATGTTATTTATGTCTCCATTATCTTTGTCTTTCCTATCTTGCAATAATGACAAAACACCACCTTTAATAATACAAAGTTTATCATACTGCAACCATACGTGGATCTCAATCATGATTTTTATTAGAGAATAAATTAATTAATGGTGCCACCCGAGGGGCCTAAATTTTTTAAATGTAAAGAAAAAATTGTAGGTTCACAAATTTATAAATTCTAAGCCCGTTGAGCTTAGAATGATGGGCTTCATTGTGCCAGACACTTTAGCAATCAAGCCTCAAACGGGCCATCTTGAGGTTCACCCTTCGCTCATCCAGCTCTGCAACAAACAACACAGCAGCAACTTGGTCGACACAAAAATAACCAGGCTTTGAAGCTCTCGTTCAATCTCCTAGGTTTTGGGTCTCAAAGGAACTGTCTTTCTAAGTTAAGATTCTGGTTTTCGGTGGAGCTACCTTCTATAACAGGTACATGGCTTCTCTGTTTTCTCATTTTCTCTAGTACATACATTTCTTATTTCTGTTTGATTGCTGAGAAAATGAAATGAAAAGAAAAGAAAACGAAATATTTAATGCTTATATCTTATTTATTTATTATTTACACGAGATTTTGTGGGAATTGGCAAATGGGAATCAATATACACAGCCTTAGAAAGCATTCCTGCTTTAGGGGGGCCAAAAAAATTCATGCTTGATGGGCCTATTTTGATTCTTACCACCTTTAATTGATCAAAATTTCTGTCTTTTTTGTATTACTGAAATGGGTTTATTTTAAAGAATTGAAATTTAGAACAGAACAGTAGCGAAAGAACAAGCTTTGAGGTGGATTTGTGTTTGCTTATGATTTTAGCTTGATCTGCTAGGGAGTAGGGAATGGTTTTGATGAGGGAGATTTTCCCGGCTATTATTGAGCTCATTTAAATTTAATTTAGTTATTAATTTTTAACATGTCAGCAATAACTCATGTTTGCAGATAAAGAATCTTGACTGGAAGGAAAGATGCCACATAGAACACGGCCGATGACTGCACTCTTGGTGTTCTCTGGAATCAATGTGGTCTTGGTATCAACCATTACTCCAGTCTATGATTTTGTTTGCTTCCTTCCTTACTGGGAAAGAAGGGTATGTTTGTAATCTTCATTCCCATTTCTTTGTTACTAGAAAAGGGTTTTTTTCCTCAGTGGAGAATAGGGTTTTAGCGTTGTTGCATTAATTTGTAAATCAGTGTGAGATGAAAGCTTGGTAGATAGAATGATTATTGTGTTAATTATTGAAATGAAATCATAAAATGTTGAGCGTGTACCAATGCTTATTGATTGAACAATGAGTTTAGAGAAAAGAAGACATCCTTAAATCAGTAGCACCATGCACGCTAGTCCACAAAGTGGTGTTGGGAATTACAAACTCGAGCAAAATCTCTTTTATAAACAATGTTTCCTTTGTAAAGAGCTGATTTTAGTTTTAATCAATCATGTGAGTTGTTATAGCAGCATTGTTTATATCTTTGTGAACTTTTGAAACATTGAAAGAATAATGAACAAAAACATCTCTTTTGACATGTTGAACATCATATTTGGTGATTGTTGTCGCTCTTTTTGTTTTTTACTTGTCTTGCATTTGTTGTTTTAGAGAGAACGCCGCTGTCAGGAACGTCAAGCTGCCTTAACAAAGGATTCCAAATGAATGGAGATGGGTCTTTGAGGTTAGAAATTTATGATCATTGGTTTGTAATTGACCTTGTGACGTTTAATATTCGCCTACTTCTTCTACCATCAGAATATACAAAAAAAAAAGTGAAGTTTTTGCATTAAAACTTCCTTGATCAGAGCATATAATTGCACCTGGTTCAATTTGTAGCAGAAAGATTTCATGGAGAAACTTGATTGAGGTATCAGAATGGCTCTCTGAGGTTTGGCTGGGAAGCGTGTGGTAGGTTTAGCAATACTATTTTTACACCTGTGACTTTTCCACTCTAGCTGGATCCACCTGACGACATGTTATTTAAAGAGAAATGATAGATTTTCCTCACAAGTTTCCTAGTTGCGTGTCTTTTATGCTTTAGCCATGGTAATGCCTAGTGCTACAGGGACTACCATTGGTGCAAACTTTCAACTGGAAATCCCTTGAAATTTAAGCTATTACTTTCTTCTTTTTCTTCTTCTTTTGTTTTTTTTTATTAATATGAGTATCCAGTCTAGCTTGTTCCCACAGACCATGAAGTTAATAACTATTTAAATCTTCAATGATCATCGTATAAAAAATCATGTGCCCGAATCTATAAGCTATTTACTTTGTACATGGTGCCATAGCTATCATTTTATACAAGCTAAATAGCAGATCAAATCAGGTGATTAGTATGTAGCTATCAATTTACATACATATTACTTTATACATGGTGCCATAGCTATCAATATATCATTTTATATATATATTTGCAAGGGCCAGGATCCTTGGTAGCCTCTCGTAACTTCACCCTAATCTAGCTATTGTAACCAGGTTACAATTTTAAACATTATATAACTAGGTTACAGTTTATTTAACTATCAATTTAACTATATTACTAAAAAATTTGAATCCTAATTGTTATAATTTATTTAATTATTATGTAACCAAGTTCCAGGGAAGGAGACAGAGAAAGGGACGTCTAAAATGACAATCCTACAACTAAAAAAAGTGAAATTATTATTGTTATTATTATTATTTTATTTTATTATGCCAGATCCGAAATCCAACTCCAGCTCAATTGGGTCCCTACTCCCTAGTGATCCACATCGTAACCGTACAGAGAACCCACGCGTCCATAATCCAGATATTTTTGTTGGGAGCTACGAGAAAATGCACACATGATCGTGGGATAAAAATCACTATTAGTCCTTCAAGTATCAATGCTCAGTCAGTTAGTCCTGTGCCTCATGTTTGGTGCAACAGCTGCTGGTTTTTGTTTCAAATATTTAAGAATAAGAATAGAAAAAAAAATAATTGTTTTATCGAGAAAATATAAAAACAATAAATTTTATTACAATTTTAGAAAACCTTTTTGTCTGAAAAGAATGCTTACACTTTTTGAAAAAAAAAAGTTTCCTATTTTTATTCGATAATTGGACCCGAACCTTTGTAAATTGTAATTGATAATGTTATTCTAAATTTACAAGAAAATTAGGATCTCAAGCGATATTGTCCCTTGGCACATGTACTTTGTGGATGATTTTTTTTTAATTATTATTATTATTAACGTGGATGTCTAGGTTAGCTTGCACGTATCTCGATTAATTTCACGGAATCTAAAATTAACAATTATATAAGCCTCCAGTGACTATTATATTAGCAACTACATGACTCGAACTTAAGACCACAAAAAAAACAAACTTCTTGTTTCCAAGCTTACTAAATGGTTTTTTTAATGGTATTTTAAACAATTTTAATGGACATGCACGCGCGAGTTTACACACACACACACACATATATATATATATATATATATATATAGAGAGAGAGAGAGAGAGAGAATTAATTGGAAAAACAAAACCTAGAAAGAAACTAGATGAATATGTTATTTTTTAAATTATTATAAAATCACAATCATGAATTTGTAGTACTGTTATTTTTTAAAGTGTTTTTATTTAAAAATATATTAAAATAATTATTTTTAACATCAGCATATTAAAATAATTTAAAAATAAATAAATAGTTAATTTAAAATAAATAAAAAATTAATTTTTTTTTAAAATATTTTTAATATGCGAAAACAAACGGGGTTAAGTTAGTAATCACTCTGCTTTTGATTTGTAACATATATTCCTCATCCAGCTTGTTGATGCTGCAGGTAAATAAGCCAATGCGCGCCCAGAAAGTATATGGATTCATGATCATGATCAAGATGCTTATAACAACTTTCCTTGTACTCACCAATCTATTGAAGTTTTCTTTTGACTGTTTATCTAATGTAACCTCGTAACATTCCTGGTTTAATTATTAGTATTTTTATTTTTGGATCTTCTATATAACTTTATTATTAGAGATGCCAGATGAAAAAAGCTAATATACTGTATTAGCCTCAAAGAATCGAGGCATAGTGAATTTTGTTATAAATAGTTTCATGATTAATCAAAAATTTAAAAATCCAAAACAAATTGGGCAACATTTTGTTATAAATACCACCCCTCCTAAAAAAAACCACCTTTTCATTTGAAAAAACAAAATAGATCTAATTAAAACAAATCGGTTTCAGTCAATTTTTATTTTGATTTAATTTTAAATATTTTGATATGATTATTTTATTTTATCCAAACTCAAATCAAAACCAAAAATATTCATCTTTAATTTTCACTAATAGAACCATTTTTGTTAGTATCAATAAAAAAACTAATTATTTTTTATAAAATAACGTCTTCTTATCTAAAACAAAGTACAATTTAAATGAAAATATAGATAGAAAATCTAAATAGTGAAAGGATGTCATTAATTGAGAATTTTTTAAAACTTAAGAATGAAATTGATATAAAAAATAATTGGGTGGTAAAGTTAGGACTATTTATAAAGTTGGATGAAATTTCTATAGTTTTTTTTTTTTTAAAAAAAAAAACTACCCTTTTAAAATTCTTAATACATGCATGGGATTAGGTTTAGTAGGTATTATATTGAAAAAACGTAACGTGAGAAAAGAAATATAAGAGGTGCGTACGAGCCACTCTTGGATCTTTTAACTCCTGGATGGCATGTTAACGTGGCATGATCATAACTAATGTAAAATAAGGGGATGGCATGATCGATCAAATGCTATATAATATATATTTGAAGAATTATTCATGATTTTTAACCCATGATCATCATGGCCACAGAATATAAAAAAAAGCCGCCACCAACATCCACATTCGTGGGTGTGTAAAATCAGTGCATGACAAGGACGAGCTTCTCAATTAAAACTTCACAAGCGTAGAAATAATGGAGTTAAGTAGGGTCCCGAAAAGGAAAAGCCATTAGGTTAGATTCAAGCTGTGTCATGTGCTCTCCAAGCTTTCTCACTCGCATATGCGTTTGTCCCATCTGCTACTGTGCCCAGACACTTCCTTTTACGATATCTCATGATCTGTGTGTGTCTGTGTGGGTGGCTTCTTATTTTCCGTGTCTCCCCTTGCTTTCTCTCTAAACTTCACACCGTTCCACTCCACGTTACCTTGCTCCACGCAGGAATTGCTTGATCAATGGATGCCGTTTGATATCATCTTGCCTCGATGGCTTGTCCCTTTTCTAGAAAAAAAAAAACTAGGCTGTGAGGCCATGGTACTGTTGCCTGAGAGCCCACTGTTCAGTCTCCTGCCATTAATTAATTATATGTTCTTGATTCGACCTTAACAAACACACCTTATCAATCTATCTAGCTCTGCTCCTTTCCGGGAAGTAGACGTTGAGGGTGGTCAGGGTGTTGTTATCGGCATCCTGACAGCTTCAAGACATCAGTTTTTTTAGAAAAGTAGGAGAAGAAAAGGAAGAGGCACTTTGCTTTGCTTTTTGGTGGAAGCAATGAGTATTTGAGTGTCACCACTTCAACGGTAAACTGTAGCTGTTGTCGTTTGGTAGCGCATCAATTAAATTTTGGCCGTTGTAAATGACCAAAATGAATGGCGACTGTTGGGTTTGTGTTGAAGCACGGGAGAGTAATTGTGGGTATTGATCATACGAGTTATAGTGTCTGGAGGTTATTTTTGTAGCGTTGTAGTGGTTGATTTTGAAGTGTTTTTTATTTAAAAATATATTAAAATAATATTTTTTATTTTTAAAATTTATTTTTAATATTAATATATTAAAATAATTTAATAACAATTAAAAAATATTGTTAATAGAGTTATAGTATCTGGATGTTATTTTTGTAGCGTTATAGTGATTGATTTTAAAGTGATTTTATTTAAAAATATATTAAAATATATTTTTTTTATTTTTAAAAGTTATTTTTAATAATAATATATTAAAATGATTTGAAAACACTAAAAAATTATTAATTTAAAATTAAAAAAAATAATTTATTTTAAAAACATTATTGAAATGTAAAAACAAATAGATCTTTAATCCATATAAATTATATTAACCCAGAAAAAAAATTATTTGAAGTTGATCATGTGGAATTTAATCAAATCAATCAAATTTTTAAAAACTTAACCGAATCAATGAAAAATTATTAAATTATTATATTTTTTAGTTTATCAAAATACTTATCCTTAAAAACTTTTATCAATTCATCAAGTTAGGTTAGATTAAATTTAATAACTATAATTATTTAACCCGGATCATTTTAGTGGATTAGCTTGGTGTTCCAAAGCCTTTCTAGACTGAGTTTTACTTTTTGGATATTTATCCAGTTAAATTCAGATAACAAGTCGAATCATACTATTAATTTCTATAAAGCTTTTGATAAAAAAAAAAAAAAAACTAAAATGATACACTTTTCAACAAATTATTTAACCTGATGACTTTGGATCAACTTGACTGTCCCATAACCCCGATCCAAAACTGGATTAGACACCGAATGCGAAGTAACGACAATGTTAATAATTATTAAGAGGACTGCATCTAATTAGAGAAGGTCTCCCCATAGCATGGGTCCCTGTGATATGGTCTCTTCAATTGAAATGAAGCCTTGACTTTATTATTATTATTATTATTATTATTATCATCCATAACTTCTAATTATACGATACAGATACTTTATGTTTTTATTTTTAATAATTTTTCCGTTGAAATTCATTTGTCTCGCTTGATTTGGTGATTCTCTACTACTTAATCAACACCAACTTCATGTGACTCTTCTGTGGAGAATACATTAAGAGCATATCACATCATTGCTTTTTATCAATGGTGTAGAAAATTTAGGAAATTTTGAGTCATTAATAAAGGAAGATGTTTGCAATACAATCATCACATCTTATTGTTCCCTTCTTTAATATGAAAATAAAAAAACAATAATATTTTAATATTAGTTATTTCTTAAAATGTTTTTTATTAAAATATATATTTAAAAAATTTATTTTTAATATTGGTATATTAAAACAATCTAAAAATTTAAAAATTAGTTTGAAAAAAATATAAAATATTTTTTAAAATTTTTATTTTAAAAATACTTTTAAAATACAAAAACAAATAAATTCTGATTATTACTAAATTATAAAAAAAATAACATATCATAGTATCATGTAGCCATAATGCAATGATCAATAGTGTCATAATAAATGTCTAAATATTTTTATTTTACTGGATAAATTATCTATACCCATATTAGCACATTTAATTCTCTTATAATATATTTTTTTTATATTCAAAACTAAAACAATATCATGAAAAAAAAACGTACTTATCATCTAAATTAATACTTTGAATACTCTTTTAAAGGTTTTTTTTTACTAGACATAACATTATTTATATTTGACATGTGAACAATAAAATATTTTTTTTATTGACAATTCTATATTATAAATATTAAAATCTTCCATCTTGCAATAGGAATATGTATATATTCATCTCCTTTTCCATCTTAGATGTGAATAGAAAATTATACCAAGCAATTTGTTTTCTTAAAAGAAGATAACTAATTTAATTAATCTGACCATGAATTTCCTTTTTTAAAAAGAGAAAAAAATAATTTAGATACAAATAAAAAATATTTTAAAAAATTATCATAAATTTAGCAATTTAGATACAGATAACTAATTTAATAAAAAAATAAATTCAGTCTTAAAAATCAATTCAACTATCTTTATCCAATTCGTAGCGACGTGTTAAGCAGAGAAACGTGGAGGTGCATTTAAAGGCATGGAAACGCAAAACACAGTATCCTTTTCTCTCCTACTCACGGTCTTAACAGCTTTTTAATTAATTAATAACCAGCTTCTCTCTCTCATTTAAACCCCCGCCTAAACCCCCACCCTCCCTCATTAATCTCCTCTATATTAATCCTCAACTCTCGCTTTCTCTCTCCAACTTCACTAATCACTAAAAGCCATCTTTACATGAGCTGAGCCACACCGGATCTTTTCTTTTTCTCTAATGGCAAGTAACAATCCCCGCCACATTAGCAGCAACGGAGAAGCCGATCCTGTTCCGAAGCCGACACTTACAACGTCGGCTTCGTTCAAGTCACGGAGGCCGGTCAAGCAAAATGCGAACAACAACTCGAACAGTGTTACAGCTCTCTCTCGAGCCGGCTCTGATGTCGATGAAATCATCACTCTCTTACACGGCTCCGATCCCGTTCGCGTCGAACTTAACCGCCTCGAAAACGAACTTCGAGGTATCAATAGTAATAATAATCATTAACTGTTTTTCGCGGAAAGTTTTGTTTTCTCGAGAAAATTAACCTAACTTGGGATTTTTTAGGATTTTTTTTTGGAGTTGATGATATTAGAGAAATTCAAACAATAATAGTAAAGAATTTGGAGTTGAATTTCGTGTTAAACTACTTCGAGGTGATAATAACCATTCATCTTACCGGAAAATTTTTGTTTTCTCGGGAAAATCGCTCTGCATTCTCGATAAAGTAACTTGTATTTTTACGTTCTTCGTTATTGTTAGAGTTTAGATTGGATTTGGTGATGTTAGAGAAATTGAAACAAGAATAATACAGAATTTGGAGTTGAATTTTTTGTTAAATTAGAACTTTAAAGTGTATTTAATTAAAAAAACGACTCAATGTGTGAATTTGTAATAAAAACAAGGGTTCATTTTTGTGTCAATGACTGGAGTCAGTGATGGCTTTAAATAGAGAATGAAGGAATGGTGGGATATTGTGTGTTGTATTTACAGATAAAGATAGGGAATTGGGAGATGCACTTGCGGAAATCAAATCGTTGAAGAATTCAGAGCGATCGAAAGAGAAGGCAGTCGAAGAGGTGATATATATTGATATCCAGGCCCCTCAGAGTTTTTTGCTCTTTAGATCAGCAATTGAAGTTTGCATTGCTCATTGTATCGCCAACTGCATTGATTTTGAGAGCATAAATATGGGCGAGTTCCTTCACTGCCTGTAATTAGCTTAAAAGTTCATGTTTTGAAAACATTGAGAATGCGAGTTTTGTGTCAATTGATATGTTGACATGTCAATGCTTTTTTACTTGTTTGCTTTAACGGTTATATGTAATATATTCTGTTAAAAAGTGGAGTTTTAGATCCCAGATGTTGGAAATGTCAACGGGTTAGAGTTTGATGTGACGAAAGATATGTCGTTACATAGACATAGCAAGGAATGAAGATGCTTATTCCTTTCTTTGATTTTGTTATGTCAGCTTACTGATGAGCTAGATAAAGTGGATGAAAAGCTTAAAGCTACTGAAGCTCTTTTGGAAAACAAGGTATTCTGAAGTTATTGGGTTTGCATCCTGAAAATCTTATCAAGTCATTTTCTTCTTAAAATAAGGAGTGCATTATCATTTGCAGAACCTTGAGATTAAGAAAATAAATGATGAGAAAAAAGCAGCTTTGGCTGCACAATTTGCTGCAGAAGCCACGCTACGAAGAGTCCATGCTGCTCAAAAAGACGACGAAATGCCTCCTATTGAGGCCATCATTGCTCCACTGGAGGCAGAACTTAAGCTGGCCAGGCTTGAGGTATATCTTGAACTCGTGGAGGAAATAGTTAATATTAGATATGGATATGAGAGTAGTATTGTGAAATGTTGTCATGAATTTCTTGTCTCGTGTTCTAAAATGAATGCTGATGAGGGTTTCTGTTTATGCATGGTCTTTGATATTTTAGGTAGCAAAATTGCAAGATGACAATAAAGCACTTGATCGGCTCACAAAAGCTAAGGAAGCTGCTCTCCTTGAGGCTGAGAGAACTGTTCAGATTGCTCTGGTGAAAGCATCCCTGGTTGATGACCTGCAAAACAAAAATCAAGAGCTCATGAAGCAGATTGAGATATGCCAGGTTCATCTTTTAAAGTTGTCCTTGTGCAGGCTGTTCGTGAAAACGAAGGCAGTTTCCATGAACTGCCAATGGTATCGCAGACTATTCAGTTTAACATTTCTTGCATGCTTGCAGGAGGAGAACAAAATCCTAGACAAAATGCATAGGCAAAAGGTCGCTGAAGTTGAAAAGCTGATGCAAACTGTTCGTGAGCTTGAGGAGGCTGTCTTGGCTGGAGGTGCTGCTGCTAATGCCGTGCGTGATTACCAGCGAAAAGTACAAGAGATGAACGTAATGATCACTACCTTTTAATTTCAGGACTTCATTTCTTCCACAATATTGATGGTTGCTATGAGTTTATCACAATTCTCCGAAGTGCTTCTGACTTTCAAGCTGGCACAGGGGGAGAGAAAAACTTTGGAACGGGAAGTAGCACGTGCAAAGGTCTCTGCGAACAGGGTAGCCACTGTGGTTGCAAACGAGTGGAAAGACGGTAATGACAAGGTTATGCCTGTGAAGCAATGGCTTGAAGAAAGAAGATTTTTTCAGGTTTCTTACTATTTCAATCTCCCTTTTTGGTTCTCTGTTATGGATCTCTGAAATAATTTAGCATAGTAACTACAAGTAAGTGAATTCGAATTGGATAAAAAAATCTGTTTTATTTGGTTATAATTATCAACTAACAGGAGGGGAGGCTTGTGACCAATACAGATATGCCAAATTTCTTTCTTGAAACATGGCAGGATTAAAAGTGATCACTTTCAATCTTTGCCCCTCTTTGGTAGACAAGCAAAGGCTCTACCTTAAGAGAAGTTTTTCATGAGTTTCCATTACTAGGGATAAAGCAAAACCAGAACCCTGAAAACAGTTCAACCGGGAAGAGGCTTCTCTTGACATACAGTTAACTGTTGCCATAGCTCGTTGCCTAGTTCTCAAATTTGCAAATATATTGGGATGTCTTGTGTTGAAAGTTTAATAAGTGCTCTGTTACCTGTTTCAAGAAAAATTTGGGGAATTGGGGGATAATGTAAGACTTTATTATATTTGATCACACAATCTTCTGTATTCTTCCAGGGGGAAATGCAACAGCTTCGTGATAAATTGGTAGTTGCAGAGCGTGCTGCCAAGGCAGAAGCACAATTAAAAGTAAGTCAACCCATTCTGTTAAACTATCTCCTTTTGTGCTCCATCAACCACTACTAACAGTACGCTGATTGATGGCTTGCTTAGGAAAAATACCAAATAAGATTCAGGGTTTTGGAGGAAAGGCTTAAAGCACCAAATAGCATTTCCCGTGAAGGAAGAAACACAAGCAACGGGCCTTCAAGACGTCAATCTCTTGGTGGAGTGGAGAATTTTTCCAGATTGTCCTCCAATGGTTATTTATCTAGGAAAGCCCCAAATTCACAAGCTGGTTCTCTACGGCCCAACAATGCTGTCACATTATTGAAACATGCTAAGATGTCATCGAGATCATTTGATGGAGGTAGTAGATCACTAGATGATAAGTTGCTTGTAGGTGCAGCTGGTAAAGATAATGGACCTCCGAAAGCCTCTGATCAGACTCAAAGTACTGAGAGAACTGAGACTGGAGAGATTGAGAATGAAACATCAATTGAAAAATCAAAATCAGAGCATGAAGATTACGTTTCAGGAGTTTTGTATGATATGTTGCAGAAAGAGGTTATAACTCTGAGGAGAGCCTGCCATGAAAAGGACCAAAGCCTTAAGGACAAGGATGATGCAATTGAGGTGAGGAAATATAAAATATAGCCATCCCTTTACATCTCCCAAGGACCTCCTCTCTATCATCCGTCAGTAATTTATTTTGCTGTTTTGGACATGGATAAATTAGATGTTGGCAAAGAAGGTCGATACGTTGAACAAAGCAATGGAAATTGAGGGGAAAAAGATGAGAAGGGAAGTCGCTGCAATGGAAAAAGAAGTTGCTGCTATGCGAGTTAGCAAGGAGCATGATCACCGGACGCGACGTGGCAGTGCTCCCAGGGCTTCTCAGTTACTCTCCTCAAGGTAATGTTCTTTCTTGCAATGGAGTTTTAATCTGGATTGCATGCGATATGGGGCAGTTGGGACACTGTTTTTTTGGCTAGTCTGCTCTGCATAAAGATAGGTGTCGCCACATGATTAATGCTTTTTTTCTTCATTATCCAATGAGAGCCGAGATTAACAAGTGCAAAATTGAATTACTGAAATCTCTTCATCCTAAAATCTTCAAATTCTATGCTTGGTACACTTCACCTGATCTTTGTCTCGTGGAGAATTCACTAGCAGCTCATCAAAGCAAAGCATTTTCCAGTAAAGAACTTTCCTGAAATCATTTGTTTTTAATACTTGATTTATTCCAGGAGTGCAAGAAATTCTTAGGCTATTGATGCAACACTGAGGCAATGACCAGACAAGGGCATGTTTGATTATTCGGATTTGCAGTCAATATGTTTTTTCGCCCTTTTTTTGTTCTTCTGTCTCCATTTCTGAAGCTGACTCCAGGTTTCCAAGGGACATCCTGTCTTGTATATTTTTGTATTAACATTATTAACATCAAAGAGTCTTAAGGTCAGTGTGCCATTAATTTAATACACAAAGTCTCTCTCTCCCTCTCTCGAGGTATAATGGCAACTTGCAGCAGCAACCAGGAGTATAATTGGATGATGATAATTATATATTAAAATGTTTGAACTTTATATTAAGGTTGTTCATACCGTTCCATTTTATTCGGTATGCCCAAAATATTTCGTAACAGTATCCATTCCATGTATATATATATATATATAAAATTTAAAATCTCATTTTATACATTTGAAGATGGATTAAAATGAATCGAAATGTCTAAGGTGTTTCACCTGTCCAGTCACTTCACTAATTAAAGAGTGGTCTTTTTAACTAAAAATTATCATTACTTAACTGTAATATTAATTACATATTATCCAACTTAATTGTATACTATTTATTATCCCACTTGTATTTATTTATTTCTTTCTTTAAAGTTCATTTCAAATAGTAATTAATAAGATATTATTAATTATTTTATAATACCATAGAATTTCTCTAGATCTACGGCGGGTTGTTTAAAATATATCTAACTAAGATCCTGTTTGTTTAATCTATTGAAAAACTTAAATAAACAATTAGTTATTTAAAAGATGTCTAACTAACACCCTGTTTATTTAATCTACTCATCTTGATTTTTTGAACAAAAATGAGGTTGAAAACTTCAAACAAACAGGCTTAACTCAGCGTTAAATTATAACTTAATTATTATAATTCATTAAAGCTAATTAATTAGTCTTTGATTATGAAAATAATTAAATTGTCTCTTTATTGATGTTGAGCATCCTCAATTTAATAAAATTTGTTTTAAAAATACCTCCTTCCTAATCGATCATCATTGTCATGCATCTAGAGTAGCTCTTCTATTATTATCATGTAGGGTGCAAATTTTTTAGAAAGCTGTAGGAGAATATTTTTTAAAAGGATGAAATAGTTTACACACGAATGTTGTATTTAAATCTTGACCTGAAAAATACTTGATACCAGAAGAACTTGTCTAAAAATATTTCTGCTGTGAAAACAAAAAATGAAAAAAAATCACCAATGACCCTTGCATCATTCACCAATGACCCTTGCATCATTCAGCTTCTTGCAGACTGTCCTTTTATCCAGTGCTCCAAGAAAATTCAACAATTTTTTTTTTACAGTGAAACTCCTACTTCCGTCTTGGTATCTGGTGGCGAAGCTCTTAAAACCACGACTAGGGCTGTGTGTCGAGCTCTCATCGACTGTAATGATCGGAGTTACAATGGATTCTTGTGTGACAGCGGGGAGCCTTTTTCTGGAAAATTTATGAAGACAACTCGCTGCGTCCCAAGTCCACGTGAGAGTTACGGTTGCCTGATGGACAACGTTAATGCAACCACCATCAGAAGTTGAGGAGATTTAATTAATATTTAATTACATAGCTACTACTAATAATAATAAAAAATATTTTAAAATTAACTCACTTCGGTTGTTTTATTTTAAGTATACTGGGTCTAGGTTTGTATGGGTCTTAATTAAAATATTTGGTAGTTTCATTTTCTAAGAAAAACTATTTAATATTTTTGTTATTATTTCTTTTCAACCATGTAACATTTTTGAGCTCTCAAATAAATATGTCACCAAAGCCAATTTTAAAATGAATCTTTGTTTTTTTTTTTTTTCTCAAAACAATAACTAAAATTTATTTTATAGATCATAATTATTAAACTTGACCTGATTTTATATGTTATTTTGAATATTTAAAGATTTAAAACTGATTTAAACCTAGTTTATAATTGAATAAGATATTGACCTAATAAAATTTATTTGATCTGATCATATATTTAATAATTTAGCTGATTCGATTAAACTCGACTCAAATCCAATCAATATATATATAAAAAGAAAAACATAACTCAATTATTTTAATAAAGATAGTTGGCCAAACAACCCTAGAATTTACTCAATGACTCGGTGATTGAGTCAGTTTCTCAATCGCGGAACAATACATCCATAACTGTTCTTGTTTTGTTAAGAACCAAACCAGCCCAATACCTTTTTATTTCAAAGCCCAAACTTGGTTTCATTGCCTTGGTCCCAATGGGCCACATTGCATATACGAGTTACTCTAGATTTAAGCCCTAAGAATTTCAGACACAAGGAGGAGGAGGGAAATGAAAATCGACCAGTTTTTTATTTATCTACAAAAGAGAGACTCCCTGCCTGCCTTCGGCTCTCTAAAAAAAATAAAACCAAAAAACAATGGCGCGTCTTCTTCTAAAACCTCATAACAGCAGCAGACACTATCTCTCTTTACTTCGAGCTTCCATGGCTTCTTCTTCTTTTTCTTGCTCTCACTCTTTCTCTTTTCTCTCCCGCCCCTCAGTCTCCTTCAACTCAAGGTATTTTCTTTCATTTGTTTCTCTCCTTTTATTGTTTGGTTTCTGTTTGTTTCCCTACAACGAGAGAAAAATGAAGTAGATATTGCGTTTTTGGTGCTTCCGAGTTCGTTTGTTGGTGGAAAAATGGGAAAGTAGAGGAATAAAGTAATGGGTTTTTGTTATAATTTAATATAAGTTAAGAACTTTTAAACTTTTTTTTGAGTGGAAGTGGGGTTTTGTTTTTTTCTAGAGTTTTAAAAATTGAACTTTGAAGTTTTGATTTATTTTTTCATTTATTTTTATGTAATTATAGGGTGAGTTTTCCAGCGAAGAGGGTTCGAAGTAGATTTTTGGTGCAAAATGGGGTTTCACCAAGAGCTTTCATGTCTACTAGCGTGGCAACTGAATCGCAGCAAGAAAGCGCTGGCTCGAAAGCTTATGGGTCTGATCAAATCCAGGTAAAAAATTACATTAACACAGGTCATTGTTTAGTAATTTGTAAGCAATGGAAGCTTTGTTATAAAGTGGGCTTGAAAAGTTGTGTTTTGATATGTCTAGGTGTTGAAAGGATTAGAGCCTGTGAGGAAAAGGCCAGGGATGTACATTGGAAGTACAGGACCACGTGGTTTGCATCATTTGGTGATTTCTATTGTGACCTTTCTTTTGTCATTGTGGATGCTATTTTCTACTTTGCTCAGTTTGTCTTAGGTAAACTGGAAACAAGATTTTTTTTTGGTTAATCGGTTCTTCTTAATAGGTTTATGAGATATTGGATAATGCTGTTGACGAGGCCCAAGCAGGATATGCTTCAACAATAAATGTTGTTCTACATTCGGATAATTCTGTTAGCATTACTGACAATGGGCGTGGGGTATGAGTCTTTTTTGTTAATTTAGCTATTGCCATTAACTTGCATAATGGAAGTATGTATTCTGGAAAGAGGATATGGCATTTATATTTTTCATCTAGTTATAAACTTCCAATATACTTTGCCTTGTATGGATATGCATTTTACTTTCCTATTGTTTTTAGGGCAGCGATCTGCAATCTATTCCAGAGCTTTTGTGGGTCAGAGAGAATATTAGTTTGGAGAATATTATCAGCTCATGCTATCGAATGTGACTGAAGAATTTGATGCACTTGTTAGAGTATAATTCAATATGTGCCTTTTGAGCTGAAACCTTTGTTGAAGTGTGATAAACCATTACATTATTTATTTAGTTATTGTCTTTTCATTTTATGTGGACCTAAATGACATATAATCATACGACAAGAGGTCATTCCAGACCATTCTTCTTTTTTTTCAATGCACCTGCATTCACTTTTCAAATTGAGTTTTAGTGCTTACCATCCTTTTCTAGAAGTTTACTTATTTGTCAATAAAAATAATTTTCTTTTGATGATTGGTTTAGAGGCTCTGGTCATTTATGCCAGCTTTCATTGTGCATTTTATTGCTACGATAACATGCTTCTCTGTTTTACTTGCCCTGCAGATTCCTACTGACTTGCATCCAGTGACAAAGAAATCTGCCTTGGAGACCGTGTTAACGGTAAAATGCATGGGCATCTGCCCATCTTAAACTATGAATGTTTTTATCCATCATACATATATAAGGGTTTTAAGGTGCTGAATGCATTTTTTGCTTCATAGGAGCATGGTACTTGCATTTTGCTGAGTTTTCGATGAAATCTGTACTTAAAAAAAATTATAGTTTAAACATTCAAGTAAATGTTAATGTAGTTTATACAGGTTGTTACTGCAATTTTTTCCTCTTTCTTCTTCATCTTATTTTCATGTAATAGATTATGGTTCAAAAGTACTCTTCCTTTATATTTTGCAGGTCTTGCATGCTGGTGGAAAATTTGGTGGTTCTAACAGTGGATATAGTGTCTCAGGTGGACTACATGGTGTGGGTTTGTCTGTTGTCAATGCTTTGTCTGAGGTGTGTACTCTCTTATGAATTAAACTTTTTTAGTCATTTTTCATCAAAAATGATTTTTCTTAGATTTTGGATTCTCTCTGAGCTACATTTTAATTTTTTATCTCGTTAAGGTGGATTAGTTTAAGAAGGAAACAGATTTCGAAAAATTTTACTATCATTATCATGGGCTTAAAACAATCTGTGAAACAAGTCTTCTGAGGGATTCCCTTTGTAGCAAATGAAATTTCCTTATTTGCAACAATGGAGATGCATGGAAATTTTTATTTGTTCTTTTCTGAGCTTCTTCACTAACCATGTCATGCTATGCCTTTCTTCTAAGGTTTCCTTCTTGGTTATGTGTTGAATTTTGTAAAATCTGTCATGTCTCAAATCACAGGAATTAGAAGTTACAGTTTGGCGTGATGGAAAGCAATACCAACAGAAATATTCTCGTGGAAACCCTGTAACAACTCTAACATGCCATGAACTTCCAGTAGAATCAAAGGAACGTAAAGGGACTCACATCAGATTTTGGCCTGACAAAGAAGGTTATCCTTAACTTTTAGAAAAACTTATAATTTTGATGGTTGTTATTCTATGCTTCATTCACCAGCTTTTAATGTTAGTTTACAATATGGGATAGAATATTATCTCTTCATTATGCAATGCTTCAAGGGCTTTTAGAGGAGTTTCTGGTGTTCAACAGGATTGGGCTGCACTTCTCACTTCAGTTTTATTTGCGTTTCCCCCCCTTCATAGTGAATAGCATATTTTCTACTCTTCTTAATACAATATTCTTCCTTTTAAAAAAATAATAATCTGGAAGTATATTTTCTTATGGTTGATTCCTTAATATTTTTGCAGTATTCACCACTGAGATTCAGTTTGACTACCACACGATAGGCGGACGGGTTAGGGAGCTTGCATTTTTAAACCCAAAGGTAGAACTGTTACTTGTAATTATGTCAACCATGATCCTTTTGATCTCGTATTTTTCATCATGAATTGGTTTTCTACTTGGGGATTAATTGAATTGTTGCTTTGATCTCAACTTTTTATTTTTCATAACAAATGGGTTTTCTATTTGGGAATAATTGATCCTGGCTAACCTATTCTCTTCATGTGGTTGGATGGTTTAGAAATTTGATGCAATGCTTCTTCCTCAATTTGTAATGCTGACACTTCTTGATTTGCCTTTGCAGCTGACTATTTCTTTGCAAAAAGAGGATAATGATCCGGAGAAGAATCAGTTCGATGAACATTTCTATGCAGGTGGATTGGTTGAATATGTGAATTGGCTAAATACTGATAAGGTACCATTGATTCTTGACCAAAATCTAGGCTGTTATTGTGATTCCTACTTTCTTGTTTTGTTATAATTTCTCTTTTAGCAAGTTGGCAAACTCAGAGCCTTCTATAAATCATGGTGGGAGAAAGATGATACTTAGGTTCTAATAATTTATAATCCAGGACTAAAGAAAATTATCAAGGGAAAGAAGAGCAAAAAAACAAACTCTGTGACTTTCTTTTGGCCAATTAAGAGGCACACTCCATCTGCCCTGTCCATTCTAAGTGGACGGTTATGGTTGGTGAATTGCTCACAAATCATAGATTTAGATTGGTGATGTCGAGGCCATGTCAATTGAAGACAAACCGCATTCTATCCTTACATTTCTTGACACATACACATACTTAGGTGCCTGGTAGGTTGAGACATAGTGTGGGCGTTTTGATAAACATGAGTGGTTTGGAGTCCAAGATGGGACTTGCTTTTCATGCATTTTATTGGTTTGTTAGGGTAGACCCTGTGGAGACGTGCTGTTAATCCATGTGAGTGACAATAATCTGCCTTTGGGTTATGCCTTTTACCCAGCAACTCCTTGAAACATGAGGCATCCTAATAACACCAGGTTATCAGAACATGGCACAAAAACATTTCTAACATGGATATGGCTACCTCATTCGGATATGTCTATATGTTTTATAGGATGTTGACTATTGGTTATTTGATCCAGAAACCGCTACATGATGTTTTGGGTTTCAGAAAAGAAGTAGATGGAATTGCAATTGATATGGCTCTCCAATGGTAAACTACTACCTACCAGTGTATATGCTGTTTCTCAATATTGGTTTCCTGTCCATGTGCATCATGGATGTTATTGTCTCTTGTCTCTAAATTGTTGTATGGAACACTGCTTTTTACTTATTATTGATTGCCATTCCTCTGATAACCTGTGTGATTTGACTTTTCTCATGCCTTTCCTAGGTGTTCTGATGCTTACTCAGATACAATCCTGGGATATGCTAATAGCATACGCACTGTTGATGGTGGCACACATATAGATGGTGTAAAGGCTTCATTAACAAGAACTCTCAATAACCTTGGGAAAAAGTCAAAGGTCATTAAGGTACTTCCCTTTTGGCATGTTGTTGGGCGCACTTGAATCTCATCATCCATTTTCTTGATTTTTTGCTACCTTCAGTCACTATCTTTGAGGTTTTCCCTCTCACCTCTGCCATTTCTCTTTGTTCATTTACCTCTGCCTCCTCAAAATTTTATAATCTGCCTTGCCCTTCATGTAAAAGAGAAAGTTCCAAATGCAAACTTATCTTTTTACAATCAGAGGATGGAACAAAGACCTAGTTCATTTGGCATAAGATGCTTTCAAAACATGGTCTTGGGCCATGGAGCATTTCAGATTTGAATAAAAAGACCTGATGTAGCCTATGCCATTATTGATGGGGTGCACTGCTGATTGTAGTTGTATTCACTATGATAAAGGATTTGTCCCTTTTTTTTTTAGGATAAGGATATGAGTTTAAGCGGTGAACATGTAAGGGAGGGATTGACATGTATTATCTCTGTCAAAGTTCCAAACCCAGAGTTTGAAGGTCAAACTAAGGTATGCCCATTCATCATAATTTTCTTGAGGTACTGATGACTTGTCCAACTTATTGTTGGTGTTGCCAGGCTCCTAAGTTGCTTATATTTTCCATTGTTGGCTTTTCTCCATGTCTGAAAGACAAGGTTGGGAAATCCGGAGGTGCGGAAAGTGGTAGAGCAATCCATTCAGGAGTATCTTACTGAATATTTGGAGTTGCATCCTGATGTTCTTGATTCAATCCTGTCAAAGTCTCTAAATGCTCTTAAGGTAACTTTGTTGTTAGCACTCTTTGTTCTTCATTATCTCTTGTGAATCACTCATCTTTCTGTAAAAAAAATGTCATTTCTAAGAACTCAGATGTCATGTTTCTGCTGGTCTTAAACCTTGAGTTTTTATTTTTCTTATTACAGGCAGCTTTGGCAGCAAAGAGGGCTAGGGAATTGGTGAGACAAAAAAGTGTATTGAAATCATCATCTCTTCCAGGAAAACTGGCTGATTGCTCTTCTACAGATCCTGAAGAATCTGGTAGCTATTCTATACATATATATATATATATATATATATATATATATATTTTATTTTTTTTTCTTCCTTTTGCTCTTTTAATATGAAACTTGTTTGACCTTCCTGAGATTTAAGAAATTCTAAGTACAACGATCATACATCTTGTGTTTTTCACTCCATTTTGAGTGGTCTTGCCTTTGTTCAATCATGTGGACAGCATTTATCAGTTACCAACATGGTTGGATTACTGATTAATTGCCTGGCACATTAGTTTAAGAAAGATCCTTGAGAGCTTGCACTTAAACATGCAGCAGAGTGAGCTATCTGCATTATGATTCATCATTGGTATGGTAATCACTCCACACCCGTACTGTTTGTTTGTTTGTTTATGCTAGTATCTTTGGTTGCTTGTTGGTGATCAAGATTGTACAGTTGTCTTTTATTTTTGGAAGCAAGTTTCATGGCTCTGATAATGCTTAAAAGTCAACGATTGCCATCAATTAGTTTCTAAATGATCCTTCAGCAAGATGTGAACATTTTTGCTGGTTAATCTTCTAAGCATTACTAATTTGCTAAGTAGGCAAATGATAAAACCATATTCTGTGTTGAGTTTGGTGGAACTTTCAGAATACAAATCTGTTGATCTCATTGGTCTTTTCAGATGTTATTTAATTTTGTTCTTTGATGCTTGCAGAAATTTTTATAGTTGAAGGAGATTCAGCTGGAGGGAGTGCCAAACAGGGCCGTGATCGACGCTTTCAGGTAATTGTGCTAAATGTGCACCCTTTAATCTGCAGGCAATTGCTGAAACATGTGGGATACTTCATCCCATTTTCATGGGAATGAGCTTGTATCAACTATAATGTCTCAAATCTCAATGCTCGGGAACAGTTTTATTATCCCAATTTTCAAACTCACATGGGAATGAGCTTGTATCAACTATAATGTCTCAAATCTCAATGCTTGAGAACAGTTTTATTATCCCAATTTTCAAACTCATTTGGGATAATGGTGTTGCTGTTTCTACCTTGGGATGGCTTAGAATATGGATCACTGAAACAAATTACCGCAGGCTATTCTCCCTTTGAGGGGTAAAATTCTAAATATAGAAAGAAGAGACGAGGCAGCAATGTACAAGAATGAAGAGATCCAGAATCTTATACTTGGTCTTGGACTTGGAGTGAAGGTAAATTTTTATTGTCTTTGTTTTTTTTCCCCCCTTTTTTGTGTTTTCTTCTCTGAACTGCTTTCTTAGTTCATCTGGGAAATCTTCTTGGTTATAGGGGGAGGATTTTAAAAAGGATGCTCTTCGTTATCATAAGATCATCATCTTAACAGATGCTGATGTGGACGGTGCTCACATCCGGACTCTTTTGTTGACTTTCTTCTATAGATATCAGGTAGATTTTGGAGAAATTTGTCTCCACGATTTTTTTCTCTTAAAATAAAATAAATTACAGGGATGAACAGCATATAAATGCCTTAAAGAATATGCAATTGAAATCACAATTATGGAATTGTTCTTTGCACAGAGAGCTTTATTTGATGAAGGCTGCATTTATGTTGGTGTGCCACCCCTCTATAAGGTTTGTTTGACTACATGACGAATCCCATGAGAGCTGATTTTAAATAATAATAAATGAGCTAATCTGTTTCTTTCATTTTCCCAATTGACATGACTAGGTTGAGAGGGGAAAGCAGGCCTACTATTGTTTTGATGACGCAGAACTCAAAAAGATTCAAAGGTCATTCCCTCAAAATGCATCATATAACATTCAAAGGTTCAAAGGTAAGATCACAAATTTATTGTCTATTTCATGAGCCTTGCCCCTGCATTCCATTCATTCTGTCAACTAGCTATGCATTATTACATTTAATTTTTCTAAAGTTAATGACTAGCTGTTATAGAACACATATGTTCATGAGCCTTCTTTTCTCTCTGCTGACATGGAAGTCAGCTTTCCATGTTCTATATAGTGTAAGAAAAAAATGATGTTACTGAATCTATTTGGTGTGACATGTAATGCAATATGACATACTTATCCAGAAAAGGGTGCCAAGCTTTTGCATGTTGCCCCCATCCGACTGATCCTCGCATACCTGTATACATCCCACCCTCTCTCCTAATATCTTCAGAACCTCAAAGAGCATATATGCATAAATTTCAAGTCTAAGCAAATTCACATTGAAAAAGGAACGATTACTCTTCTCATATGAGAGAACATTTTCTGGAAGATCTTGTCTATTAGTAACTTTCTATTTAAAGATTTGTATATCCTAACATGTGGGTAAAATACAGGCTTGGGGGAGATGATGCCTGCGCAACTGTGGGAAACAACAATGGATCCAGAGCGAAGGGTGCTCAAACAATTAGTAGTTGAAGATGCAGCAGAGGCCAATATTGTCTTTTCATCGCTAATGGGTGCCCGGGTTAGTTATACCGTGCACACGTCTGTTTCTGGTTACAAATTACAATAAACCATAAAGGAATTAACTTGCTGGGGCCTGGAAGAAGCTATCAAGGAGCTATGTTTGATTGCCTTTTCTTTTATAAAAATTGAATTTGGGACCTTTCAGTCTTACAAACAGTTAATTGCAGCTTTTTAAATGCAAAAGAGATTGGAAACTAATAATATATCAAAACAGTGATAAAACGAATTTTTGTGAATTTTCAGGGAACTTTTGTCGTTTCTACGTAGACAACTGAATAATGAAACACCAAAGCAGTTTTCAGGGGAATCTTATGTTGGACTAGTGGTCACATTTTATGCTCCCCTTTCCATTGAGTGTATATATTATGCATGTGTGCTTGTTTGTGTGTATCTACTTATTGCTTGCTTGGCTAAATTTGCACCTCACTCATATGCCAAAATCAGTTAAAAGTTGCGTTACAAGCAATGCATGCAAGACCCTTCCATTGAAGTGCCAATCATCACTTTAATTAGATCATGTAACTGATGGTATTACTATTACTAATCCATGGTGATAATGTTCCATGTTCATGTTTTTTTTAGGTGGATTTTCGCAAGGAACTTATTCAGAATGCGGCAGGCATGATTAACGTTGATCATTTGGATATCTGACTCTACGAAAGTTTTTATGCTGCTCACAGAAACACAGATAAACAGCTTTTTGGAAGTCACTGTTGGTTAGGCTATGCGATTGACAGAGACATCTGATATTCCTGATCTCGGTGTTAATCCATTGATTACTTTTGGGTGAAGGAAAGGTGGAAAAGTAGGGTAGGTGGTTCATGCATTGTATTTAAGTTGATGAACGTTGTACTCTATTAATCTAGGATTTATACTAGATTTGTGGCGCGCGGGTCAACTAAATTCTTTCTTGATGTAAAAAAAGAGTGCAAAGGAAAAAAGAGTTAAAGACTGAGGTTTTGGTTCAATTGTTAATTTAAATAATATTAAAAAACAACTAAAATAAATAAATTAACAAAAAAAAAAGAGAGTAAAAGAACTCTACTTGAGTCCATTTAGATTATTAAGGGTAGAATTGAAATTAAAAAAAAAAAAAAAACCATAGTTAAACCAAGTGAATTTGTAAATTTTGTAACTGGATATAAAGAAAATAAAGCAGAAAAAATAGTTGAATAATTAATTTTTAATAAATTAAAATGTGAATATGATAACTCAAAAAGCAAATTAAAAAGAAAAAAAAATTGAAGTTTGATTTCTAGTAAATATAATGTTGAAGAATAAAAAAAAAAAAAAAACATATGATCAAAAATAAAGTATAAAAAACTTGATTGAAGCTTCTTGGATGATGTCTAATTTCTAATATTATAGGAGTAAAAGAACTTGCCTTGATTGCCTTCGCAGCACACTTCATACGATCGGGAAGGTATTTTTTTTTTTTTCCTTCTGAAAATGAAACTCCTTCCTGGTCTTCCAAACTTGCCAACTGTGCCTTCTCTAGCAATTTTTCAAGAATCTCGAGCCGCCGATCATTAAAATACTTCATCTCAAAAACTTAAACCTTAAGACGGGATCTTAAAAATGATTTTATATTATCTTCGAGTATACAGATTAGTTAGATTCAAACTACTATGTATTTGGTCATTAAAAATCTAATAACACCATATAAAAAAAACCTGTCTTCATTAGAAAACTTAAGAAAAATGGTTTATATTACTCTCTGCTACCAGTCTCCTTTGCATAATTCTCGCAAATTCTGCAGATCGAATGCGTCACTCTACCTTCTTAAACAAATTTGCCTGTGCAGGCAGCAGGTTCCTCGTTTTTGGCGGAACTCCCAGCTTCCACTTGCTTTTCCACAGCTCCTTGTTGGTTGATGGATGGTTAGAACTACCGGTAGCTTGCTGCTCCTCGTCAAGAGTTCTAAGCACATTGTGCCCAGGCTTGAACTGAATATTCTCCAACTCTATGGAAGTGCCAATAGGAATCTTCACGCCCATAGGAATCTTCAATACTTGATTAACCTCAGCTCCCTAGTGAACAATTTATTATTCGACAACCTCGTGTCCAACTGGCTTGTGTCTTGGACGAACAAATCAGCTACCAAAATAACTCGAGATTGCAGTGGTTTGACTGAGCTAACCTGGAAGCTCCCCGTACCAGGACCCACCTATCATTCCACAAACTCACATCTCTATCGTCACAAACAAACCACCTGAGCCCATGGACGATTTACCCCACCAGAACTTACTTACGACTCCGTTATTCACTCAAGAAACCTCTAGGGAGCAATAAACAAGACATGGTATATGCTGGAATTGCGGTTGCCACTGCGTCAATCAAGAATCTCTTTACCAGCAAGGGTGAGCGCATATGCATATATATATATATATATTGAATCACGACTCTAGGGTTGATTTGAGCGGCAATTAATTTATAAAATAAATATTAGATGTCCCTTAAATATTATTTTCACAGTTTCAGAATATAATAAAAGATGATGTTGTAGGGGTTTTATGTGGTGTGTTTTTTTAGAGAAGGTTTAATAACAATAATAATCAAAGTACGTAGGCTTTTTATAAAGTGTCTTTAATTTGTTCTGAAAATTCAATCTAGGTGTTGATTAATGTGTTAAGTGTTAATAAATGCAATTAAGATGATGAACCAAAATTACAAAAAAAAAAAAAAAATTAATATCTTTCTGGAGCTTTTCTCACTAAATATTTTATTGCTGCCCCTTCCCAATTTCATTAAAAAAAATCTGTCCTTCTCTCATACTAGAAAGGTTTCTTACATTTGATCAAAATCCTTTCTCTATTGAGATATGAAACTTTCCATCTGATCTGAAATTCATTACAAGATAATCGCCCGCTTGAATCTGTCTCCCTCTCATCGCTCGCCTTCTCATAAGAACATGCGTCCAATTTGCCAGGAAGTACTCTCCACCAGATTTCTCAAGTTCCAATTCTGTGCTTCCCTCGAACCCTTCTCCTATATCATCATCATACACTGGAATGTCAACCTTTTTTATCCTCCTCATTGACCTTAGAATGTCTCGAGATTGAGCTGACAAGTGTGGTATAATATGTTCCTCGACCTGCTGCTTAGGCAACAGAAGATCAACCATGGTGGGGAGTGCTTCGTCAAGCGTTATCTGCTTTTTCACTTGCCACAGGTTCATGAAATCATGGAGAATTGGAGCTGGTGGATTCATTGTTCAAGAACTTTGGAAGAAAGATGTCAAGAAACGAAACAGCAAAGGTAATGATTACGAAGAGAACTTGACGCATACAAAAACAATACAAGAAAGAATTGCCACACAAAAACTTAATAATTTGAATTTTTTAAAAAAGTCGTAAATAACTCAATTTATATCCGTTCCAGGTCTATCTTGAAGAGGACAAAAACCATCATAAATAATTTATTAGAGATTACTAAACTAAATAGGAAAAATAAAATTACTAAGTATAATATTTGATTTTCTAAATTAAATAGGAAAAAATTAAAAACATCACATAAAATAACTAAAAAAACAAATAACTTCTTCTGAATATCTTCTTGGGAGAAAACTGGATGGAGAAAAGCATGAAACCCATCTTTATAGGGAGAGATTATTTTCACACCAGGCATGCATGCATGCACACACTAATAAATTTCTTATTTATTGTCATGCTGATTTTTAAGACTTTAAGTTTTTATTAGGTTGCATAGTCATGCTAGTCTTAATTATTATATAGAATTCATCCATAAAATATCTCTATTTGATTAACAAAATAATAATGTATATTTTGAATTTGATACAATATCTCAGTTTTTGTTTTTATTTTTAATCTCGTTGTGTTTGTGAAAAGGAAGCTATTTATGACTTGTTCGGAAGTGTGGTTGCGGTTATTTTTTAAAATGTATTTTTACATAAAAATATATCAAAATAATATTTTTTATTTTTTAAAAATTATTTTTGATATCAATACATGAATTAAATTTTTCTAAAAATACTTTAAAATATAAAAAGAACATGTTATAACATGGTTCTATCAGGCTCTGCATGCACAAGCAGTGATGCTCACAGGAGAAAAGAAAAGAAAAACTCTAAGCCCTTATTCTCATAAATTTAACATTCATTCGCCTTCTGGGCCATTGTAGAGACAGCTGCTAAACAAACAATTGCTCTAGAGGTAATTCGTATAAGCATAATTCGATTCATGAATTGAATAGCAATAGATTAAAATATAAACATTTAGTTTCCCACTTGAATATGCAAATCTTCATGTGACTTTCGTCGTCAAGCCCTTCACCAATAAGCAACGAACTTCCCCTCAACTGGTAGGCTTGCAACTTCTCAAGGGGATGCAAAAATGAAAGCATTATTAGCAACAATCACGCAAAAACATAAAAAAAGAAAAAAGAAACTAACTAACCCATGAAGAATTCTAGCATCGTAAGGGAATTCAAATGCCCCAGGTTCATTAGAAATTATATGCCCTTCAATCCCAGAAACAGAAATTCATATGTAGTTTTCTAAGCAAGAAGTGCAATCATTTCTCTCCTATATATGTTGTCCTCTATACATATTGATGGGCTCAAACACACTCATCAGTCTAGCTTTCTCACGACTATCCATGCATCAACATGAGGTCCACCTTAATTCAGTTTCTTCTCCAAAGTTCCAATCTGGGTTTCAAAACATTCCAATTCTTTCTCAATACCATCATGATACTCACGATATTGCTTGATGAAAACATCAAGATCGTGATCAATCTCCCCCTTGTTTGTTGGCACTTGCAAGAGGAAGGAGTGAGGATTTCTGGTTTGAATTTTAAAAGAAAGATGATGTTTGATGATATTGTCCCTTGGGGTAACGTAATCAGGGTAAATGTAAGAGTTTGTGAGGCTATGTATTGATTTGAAAATGTGAAACAAGAATCTTCTTTGAAAGGTTGTTCTTTTGCTAGGGTTTGGTCAGGTTTAGGGTTTTTTAAAATGGAGAGTTGTTGTTGTCATCTTCTGATTCTTCATTGGAGAAGAATGTTTCCGCGTGCTCGAAAATGAGGGAATCACTGAACTAGAGAGAAAATCTTCCATTGTTGAAGGAAGAGCTGTCATGTTTTAGAGACAAGTGGTCTTGGTCTTAGTGGTTGCCTTGCCCTGGTTGGTAAACAGGTTTCCTTTTGACTGGTATATATATATATTTTTTGAGCCATAGTTATCCGACCCGACTTCAAGGTTGTTCCGGTAACAAGTTCTTGCTTTGTCAGTTCCCCGGAATTGGAAGAAGAACGTCCACCTACTTGTTATTAAAATAATATTTTTTAAATTTTTAAATTTTATTTTTAATATTATATATAAAATAATTTAAAATTAATAATATTTTTTTAAAAAAAATTACATTTACAACGACAGTGCCTCCATTTACCATGTAAAAATTTATGATCTCTTCTCACGGTACATCTATATATAAATTCAGTTTGACGTAGTAGGTCAACCTAGAATATAGCTGATCTCAATTAAAATTATACTGATTTTAAAAAAAATAATAAAAAAAAAAACTTGAAATAACCTGATAAAATCTGGTCAAACATTTAATTATAATTTACTAATTTTTATTTTTTTATTAAAATAATATTATTTTAATTATTAATTTTTAAATTAACTGATTAAAATCTAAAAATCAAGTTTTAGATTAGGCTGGCCACCTAGTTAAGTTTAAAAATTATGGGACCATCTATACCGGTCCACTTTCATGCTAATTGTACACATGGATTTGATTTGAAGATTTTAGAATCCAAAACTTAATTTAAATTGAGTTTCCAGCTTAATATTAAAATCAACAGTGAAAGGCAAAGGTATACTTAGGGCCAGCAGGCCCTATCCTTGTCTATCAAAACAGCCACCTGCTGCTTCCATTAACCGCTTCCCCTCCTCCATGTAGAAGAAGGAATGGAGCCAACACAACCATTTAGAAAAGAAACAGAACTTTTGTTATCTCTTACAGACAATCATCTGCTAATAGTAATGCAATTAACATTAGGTTTTTTTGAGTTATTTATTGCCTTAAAAATAATATGAGAAGGTATATATCTTATAATATTCGGAGAAATTATTCTGTATATATACTGGAAATTGTACTCCTTTCTCGCACAAAAATATGAAACCATCATGAAAATATTTCATGATTTACATCTTTATGTGAAAGGGAAGAGTACAGATCCGGATATACTGAATTACTACTCTGAGATGCTTTATAGTGTACAGAAGACAGCAGTCAAGCAAACGAGAAAAAAAACAGACAGACTTGATCAGTTGATCTCTATTAATCTCGTCAGCTTAGTTTGCAAATTACTAGACGACCATATATCCTTAGAAAGGTGAGTGTTTATGGCTTCCAACTCATGAAATGTGCTTTTGACAAAGCAGTTGATGATACAATGAAATCCGAAATTGAGTTGGAGAAACAAGTTATCAATGGCTTAGACTTGATCCAGCGCTGTCAAACCCTAATGAAATCTCAACCAGACAAATGGTTAAATATATTTTCACAATTTTCTCTAGAGTATAAAAGATTTGAGGATAAGGCAACATAAAAGAAACATAATGGCAGGCATAAGATTAAACATTACTACAGAGGAGATGGGGAACAACTGTCGCGACATGAAAGTAAGCAAAAAGGTCTGCGTAAGAAAAGGTTTCACCTACTAATAACTTGTAACCACCATGCACGGAACAGAAAGTTTACAAGAACGTAATCCATGCATAGGTACCATCAAATAATTCAGTCAAGCAAATCGGAAACTACTGTCCTCTTAAATGCATCAACCTGAGAAAGTTGGGCTGCCATGGCCTTGTTGGCGAATAAACCATCCGCCTTCAGTCTCTCCCTCATGCCATAACATGGAGCCTTGGCATTTATATATGCCTGGATTAGTGTCTGAAATTGCTTTGATCGAGCCTGATAACCAGCTTGTCTCATCCGGTGAAACATTTTCTCTGCATTATGTATGTCACCCTTCTTTGCATATTTCTCCATGATAATCATGTATGAACTAAACATTGGCTTCATCTGATTCTGTTGGACAGCCTTATTCAGTATAGAGTCAGCTTTTTCCACCTCCCCTGCTTCCACATAAAGCTTGATAAGTGCATCCCATGTCAATGGCCCAATGCGACACCCACTATCACCCATTTGCTTGATCAAATCTTTACCCTTAGATAGCATCTTGTTGTTTGCATAAACCTTCAAGAGTGCAGAATAATGCTTTGCAGAAAGCTTCTTCCATGTTTTTGACATCAACTCAAAAACTGCCTCAGCTTCAGGAATTTTCTTCAGCTGTCCCCAGGCTTCAATGGCAGCCATGCACTCATCAAGTCGGGGGCTTTTCTTACAGAACTTCCAAAGCCTACTCACTTCATCAGCCTTCCCAAGAGTACCATATAGAGGAAGCATAAACTGGCAAGCCCATCGATGCTCTTCTAAGTTGCCCCCTTCCATCTCTTTCAAAACAATCTCAGCTTTTTCTTTGAGGCCACCAGATACATAGTGCCTGGCCATGATAGCTTGGGTTTTGATATCAGGTTCAATGCCTTCAGCCTTCATTGTCTCTGCGATTTGTTCCATCCCCGCTATGTCATTGGATTGGCCTTTTGTGTCTATTAAGAGTATGTAAGTAAAAAGAGAAGGCTTGACATTTTCTTTCTCCATTAATAACAACACATCAGCAATTTTCTTCTTGTCATGCCTCTTGTAAAGGAGCAGCAGTTGGTTGTAAGAAAATAATGTGATTGGTAATTCGAGGTCCTTCATTTTGTTGAATACTTCCACTGCCTTCTTCGCATTATTAGCTGAAACACAGTTGGCCAGCAAGGTTCGGTAGATCACCTCCCCTTTAAAGGATTTTGGGATTTTCTCGATATAAACCTCTGCCTTCTGGAGACCACGCACCTTTGCAATTAAATCAAGACGAGAAGCATAATCTCTTTCATCAAAGTCTTTTCGCTTATTTGCTTCCACCCACTCTGAAAGCTGCAAAAGCAACCACATAAATGCTCCCAAAGGACAGAAACCATCATAAAACTCTAAATAACTAAAGGGAAGACAAGTAACTCTCACAACTTTGCAATCAACATGGAACTCATAAATCTTTCAAATGAAACCCAAACAATCACCATTCGAACTGAAGTTCTGTGAAAACGTTGTGATGAAAAAATCCTACCCTTTTGTAGTACATGTAGTAAAAGGGATGCATTATTTATCATGATGAAAAACATCTTGGGTTTGCAACTATCTGGTGAGAATTCCAGTCTTTAGAGGGCCATTTCATGCGAAAAAGCTGAAGGATAAGATCGTTCCAAATTCTTGCACCCAAGGACAACTTTGGTAGGACCACTGAATTATAATTGTTCTAAAACGTTCAATCTACCTTGGCATGAGTAAGGAATCAATGTCTTGTGAAAACAATGTATGGCCTCATTGCAGTTTAACTTGTGAAGCTAATTGCATACAGCTGCCACCAACTCTTGGACATAGCATCAATTATTAATTCATTTCACTTGGAAAACATCCCCAATTTACTATATGCACTTACCTGCCTCGTCCAACATGTACAGCAAGCATTCACTAGAGAGCATCCTAGTTTAATTTGCCCTCTCACAAATGAATAGCAGGCCTCAAATCAAATTGGATGCGAGGCTAACAGCCTCAAACAACTGACAATTAGCTACATAAGACAGCTATAAGAAAAGATTAGCATCAAGTCAAATCACCTGTAGAGCCCTCCCAAACAGTCGACGTTTGCGAAGATTGAACATGGCATTAGAGATCTCTAACTGGTCCAAGTCCTTTCCTTCTGCCACCCACTTGTCAAGAACACTATGAACAGAAACACCTGGAGCAGAAATGATGGCCTTGAACAGTTCTGAGGGAGCCTTTTTCCTTGGTAATCTTTTCTCAGCTGGATCTGTTTCATTATCTGATAGTTCTAGTGCATTCTGAGAAGGTTCCCCTATATCATTGGTGTCATCATCGGACACCTCAGGTTCAGAAATTCGCTGATCTACATTGACCACACTTTCATTGGCACTTATTGGTGTTTCAAGTTCAGAGAAATCGTCCTCCAAGTCATCATCTGATTCACTGCTTTCAGCACCAGCTTTCGAAGCGAAACCATGCTTCTCCAAATAGAACTTTGAACCAATATTTGTGCTGTGGTAAAATCGAGGCCTCTCAGATACAGGTTGAGGAGGCTCGACAACCGCAGCCTTGCCTTCTATGTAACTAAATACTATTTCTGATTTAGCACAGCAGGCACGAGAAGTCCCAACACTGAATCCACGAAACCTGCTAACAGAACAACAAAAGATTATCACTCAAAAATATCTGGAAGGGAAAAATTAAACTGCCTAAAGGATGCAATCAATGGAAAACTACCAGAGCAGAAAAATAGTTTAAATGAAACTTCTTTCTGCTACAAGAAATGTAGATGTAAGCTTCTTATGGAAACAGGACAACAAGCATGAAGAATGGGACTGTTATGGACGGAGATCAGATATTAGTGTTCTGACTGTGGGGGTGATGGTCGCAGTTGAGCCTGCAATCACATCCTACATTCCTGTAAGTCTCGAGAACAACATTAAAGTCCCGATGCAACCTGTACAGATTAATTCTTCATATGATCTATACCATCTCTTAACTCTTGTGGTAATTTTCACCATCTCTTTTCTCATTCTGGACACAAATGGGGTTCGTTTACAAAACTAACTATATAGAATAACCCTATATCACAGCTTTCACTCATTGAAATTACAAAATCCCAGAAATCACCCAGGAAACAAAACTGTTTAACTACAACTAATCTAACAACCGGCTAAATTAAGTCAAAGGGGTTTCATTCTTCTTCCTTCTAAGTACCTCATTAACATTAAGGACATTAAAAACTAAAATCTTACTCTCCTTCCTTTTCCCTTCTCATTACTTTAAAAGGCAATGGAAAAAAAACGCTTTTACAGTAACCAAAAAGATCAAACCTTTACAGGACAAAATGAATAAGTAAAACAAACCCATTTCTCACCCATACTCAAATATCAATTGTGATAGATAATTCTTCAAATAACAACTAAATAAATAACAAAGTTAGAGAGAGAAAGAGAGAGTTACTTGAGAGGATTGCAAGCTCGACGAAGAGCCAGCATGGCTTTTGGCTAATGGGGGATGGGTTTGAAGGTTTTTGGTGAAGAAATTGAAAATGAAATAGCGGAAAAGAGTGTGAGAGTTGAAGTCACGGCCTCACTCTTAAACCCTGGAGAAACCTGAGAACTGAGAAGGGGTCTTGAAGGGTTTCTGAATAAATATATGATTCAGCTAGGGCTGCAACCAAAAGTTTCTTTTCTTTTCAGGATTGCCCCCGTAGACTTCTTCTTTTTTTCTGCTACCCCTAAACTCATTTGCTAAGATTTTTTTTATATTTTTTTGAACGTATGGATTATCTTCTTCTTTTTAATCCAAGGGTCACCAAGAGTTTCTCAATTTGAAATGTAGAGAGTTAGTGGGATAAATTTAGTGTAGTTGAGAATAAACTAACCACTTTTTTTCTTAAAACAAATCTAACACTCATTGATGATATATTTGTTACAAAAATAAAAAACTTTTTATTGTTATTATACATAAAGTTATTAAGAACCCATTTATTTTTATGTTTTAATTTTTAGTTGGTATTCAATTCTTGCATGTCAATTAGAATTTGATTATTCACCATACGTGAGGATCCCCACAAGTATCCATGGTTGAATGGTGAAAGTATCCAAGAGAAACCCTCCAATTAATCTATTGAAATTGATGATGTATTAATGAAATCTCATCATTCATACATGATGAATTTCATATGATATGTTCATATCATAATATATGTACAACAAAAACTAGCATTTTTATTGACACAGAAGGAAGAAAATAGATTTATGGATGGAATCAAATATGCATTAATTATGGTCAAAAGTATTCAATAATTGACATGCAAAAAGAGAATGAAAATTCTAAAAAATTTCCGAAGGGAAAATAGAGATGTCCCCTATATTATTCCTAATATGTGATAGTATCTATGTAATTTCATAGAATTATTTGATTTAATGCTACATGAAAAATATAAGCTAACCAGATGAAGGAATGAGAAGACGTAAGATGTGAAGAGCATTACATGAGTGGTTCAACAAATTTTAATTCTTATATATCCATACTCGACTTTATTATAAGATATATAAAACCCATGTATATATATATAATCATCTACGCCTAAAAAAACCTTATAGTTTTAAAAAAACTTGTACAATTTAGAAAGAAAATCAAGTCTTAAATTACTCAGGTGTTTTATTACAGCTAATCGTTCAGCAATCACAAATAACATCTTAGATATAGCTCCAAAACTTTTTATATTTTTTATAATAGTTTTAAACCAATCAGATACTACAATTGAAACAAGTTAGAAGAAAAAAAAAATCTAGTATAATCTGGCTAATTCAGCAACCCGGTTGACCCAAAAATATCTGATTACAACCTGTTAATTTTTTTTTTTACTAAAATAATATCGTTTTGATTTTTTTTAAAAAAAAATTATTAAGGCGATCCAATTAAAACCCAATAATCTAGTTAAAAACTGAAATTTAAATCTTGAACCGGACCACGTTTAAAAAAAATACTTTTTATTAGTAAAACCAAATAGCTTTAGCTCAAGGAAAAAAAAAGAAAACTCAAACAACGATGTTTTAAAAATGGTTCGGATTGATCCATTGACTCATGGATTAACCCAATAAACCTTCTGTTCATTCCGTGGGTGTGGGTTCGGGTGGGCTAGTATGATTTTTGACTCTTCCCCATATCCTTCTACATACAACGAAAGGATTTTTTTTCTCGTACAACAAAAAGAACAGGAAAAAAGAACGAAAATCCCATCTGAACAAACAAATATCACGACAGAGAGGGAGAGACGAAGAAATGAAAGAAAAAGCAGGTCCCTTTCTTCTTCTTTCGGCTGGTTAAGTTACGAGTTAACTTGGTGAAAATAAGTAGTGATGGTTTTAGAACCCAAGATTCATTTCTCTTAATCTTTTTCTTTCTTGTTAAAATTTAATCATGGAATAATTATGTTTTATTTGTTTACTAATTTTGTTGTTTTGATTAATTAATTTATGAAATACTTGTTGTTTAGGTTTGATGGATACCGGCGGCATTCAGTCGGAGAATGCTGAGACAAGAGTAACATTTCGTAAGCTTTTCAATGATGTGGCTAACAGGAAGTATCGACGACGCCATTCTCCTGTTAATGGATCTCCTTCTTTGGATGGTTAGTTTGTTCAGTTTTGGTTTTGGATTTATGGGTTTGTCGCGGTTTTGAGATTAATGAAGGCCTGCTGTAGGTTTTTGTTAGAATTTTGTTTCTGCTGCTAGGTTTTGTTGTTATAATTTTACTGCATTTTAGTGAGGGTTGACTGGTTGTGTTTGTTGTGTGAATTGTAGGAAGTCCGAAGCATGATCGTAGCTCTAGTCCGGTAGTTCCGAGGGAGGATGTTTCTAAAGCTTCACAGAGAAGGAAGGATGAAGAGAAAGAACTGAACCGGGATTCTGGGAGGAGTCGGTATGAGAAGAATGGAGATTCGTGTAGACATTCTGATGGGTATTCTTCCAGGAGTTCTCATGGGTATTCTAGGAATGATGATTATAGTAGACGTGACAGGCGTGTGGATGATGGAGAAAGACATTATCAGGTGTCTTCCCCTTCGGATAGGGAGTTGAAGGATGGTGAGCATGGTAGGTCAAGGGATTATGCGCGAAATGTGGAGAAATATTCTTGTGACAGATATGATAATTCAGGGCATAGAAGGAGGGATAAAGAGAGAGAATCATCGGAGCATCAGAAGTTGAAAGATAAGGACTTTTCGCCTGATAGAGTTGGATCTGGTAGGAAATATACAAGCCCCGCTTCTGAAGAGAAGGATAGGTATCGGAACAGGCGGGACAGAGATGTTCGTGGTGAGAGAAGAGATCATCACAGTTCTGGAGATCATAAAAGTGATCTTTCTTCTTACTATGAGGAAACCCGATGGCATCGAAATGACTCTTCTGGAAGGGATGGTGGACATCGCCTTAGAGAACATTATAAGAATGACCCAAAGGAATTGAATAGTCAGAAGGAAAAGAAGAAACATGATAACTGGGGAAATGGCAGGGAAAACAATCGGTACAGTAAAGCACCAGGGCAGACAAGTGATGATAAATCTATTTCTGGGAGTGAAAATCAAGAATCTCCTGCCAAAATTCCAAAATTGTTTAGCTCTAACAAGGACCCTGTTTACAATGGAGATGGTAATTACTTTGCTTTGTCCTGTCCTTTGTTCAACGGCTCTCCCTGGTTTGCATTCTTGCTTTAGAAGTCGAGCTCTATTAATTTGAATTCTCAACCACTGTAGTTAATGAAAAGCAGCCTTCAAGTTCATTGCTGTCCCAGGAGGTTGATAAAAAGATCAATGAAAGACAAACACATGCCAATAGTTCAGATGCTGCTAAGGACTTCGATGCTGCAAAGGTTGCTGCTATGAAAGCTGCTGAATTAGGTAGTCAATAATTTCACAAATAAGTAATTGCCATCTGATATTTTATGATATTGCCATGGTTTTGAAGGGTTCTCTTTTGCATTGCATGCATTACTTCTTGGTTGCATTTGCCCCTCGAAATGAAATATGGGGATTTGTCAAGTGCCTCAGTCTTATATAATGAAAAATTGGTGTACAGAGTGTATACTGTCAAGAAGGTTTTAGCTTCTAGTCTCTTTTTCTTTCGTGAGTCCTAGGGAGTAGCAACTTATTTTGATCAGGTTCTAACTCATTTAGACTCCAGAATTTCTTGTGATCTAGACCATATATTTTCCTGATTTTACAGTCCTCCTGGGATTTAAAGTACATCTATTGCTACATAGTTCTAAATTGCTAGAAGGATTCTGCAGGTGAATTTTTTTTTTTAGCTGCACCTGTTTATAAACTTAGCCTCGTGTCTTTCTCACCTTTTATACCTTCTTCCAATTTGGAAAATAGTATGGAGATTAGTGATATACCAGAAAATAAAAAAGAAATTTCCAATGATTTCCTGGCAAGGTTCTGGCAGTTTTAAGGCCACAAAAGTTCAGAAACAGACCTTTATGTGTGGACGAAGAGAGAGTGCTAAGTTGGTAACCCGCAATGAGCATGTTAGCCATGCTCATGCTATTTAGGGTGGAAATCAAGTAGCATCGATACAAATAGGAAGTAGAGAGCTGAGTTTTTGTCACTCTAAATTTTATTACGAGTCAATCTCTTTTCTTGTTGATGAGATGAGTTATGATAAATAAGGTCAAATCTTGCAATAGTTCAAAATTTCTCCTGTAATCTCATAAGAGTTCCCCTTTGGCTAGTAATATATTTCTTTTAATGTTTAGGGCCTGGACACATGTTATAGGAATTGGTACATGGTGACTGGTATTGATTGAGTTATGGCTGGGTTAATGGAAGTGGAGCTGAATGCTTTGTGAGCATTTTTTGTAAATGCAAAGTGCACAGCAGGGTAGCATCCATTTAGGTATATTTTGGTGGTTGTTGGAAGGAACACAAGAACAGGAAAATATTAAGAGGACAATGCCTTTTCACTTCTCCAGCTTACAAGGAAGTTTTTTCATGGATGATCATGTTTGCATTTTATTAGTTCTTATTTTGTTTGCAGTTTTTTAGTCCCTATAAATGAGTGGCATCTCCTCGGTGCCTTTTTGTAGGTTTATTGTTGCTTTTGAGAAGGAAAGTCGTTATTCTTCTTTATCTATATCAAAGTGCGCTTCAGGTTGAGTAATTGTAACTTCTTAAATTCATACTGCTACCATATTCGTTTTGGAGCACCTTTTCTTTCTGCACAGTTTTTAATCATTTTCTCTCTTTCAAAGCCTTCTTGATGTAGGACAGATGAAGAAAATCAACAAAGCATGATAATTAATGTGGGATAGAAGAACAAAATCACCAATAAGAGACGCTCAAACTTGAATGGACCAAACCAAGAGAGACACACTCAATCATGAAAAAACAAACCAAGAGAGACTCAATCTTGAAAAAAACAATGTAAGAGAGACAAACTCATTTTTGAAGAAAACTCAGTTTATTTTATGCAATAATTCTACCGCCTTATAACTAATGTCTAGGTGTTTATTTATTTATGCCAAGCCAAATAAAATAAGAAAACCTAGTATAAATTAGGAAAATATAACAAGTCTTAGCTCAGTAAGGAAGCTAAAATCCTAATTTAACTACTAAATGATAAATACTAATATTCCTGAATAATAAAATCCAGAATAATCATACAATATTAATCCTCCTGAATAAATAAAAACCAAATCCAAATGTTGCCCTCCATTCTCCATAACTTCCTTTTCCTTTTTCCTGAGAATCATGCCCTTTTACGATTCTCTACTAGACTCCCACCGTTCATGTTCACTATCTTCATTTAAACCAAGCAGGCCTGTAGGGTAGAGCCTAATGAATGGAACATTTGTTCATTGGTGAGCTACATTCAGATTCGAACTTTCACGTGCTTTGTATTTGAGAGGAATAACATGTTTTCTTGCCATGGAAAGCAAGTGGATGGGTCTAGCTCCAATTGATTGCCCAAGGGTGCTATATATGTTGTTGAATTCAGATGTTGCAGTGATAGTTTTTAATCACCTTGAATTGGTTTTTAATTGAAAGATTTTTCATGTCTGATACAGTTAACAGGAACCTAGTTGGCGGGGGCTTTATGTCTACCGAGCAAAAGAAGAAGCTGCTTTGGGGGAATAAAAAGAGTGCTGCTCCGGAAGAGGTATTTGTGCCTAGTTTATTCTTCTTATGTTGGCTGGTTCTTTCTAGATATCTGTTGAATACCCTCAATCTTTTTACAGCCTGGTCGCCAGTGGGATACTGCTATGTTTGGCGATCGTGACAGACAAGAGAAATTCAACAAACTCATGGTAATTTTCGTTGTCTCACAATTCTTTCTATTTACTCGAATGATTCTGTTGTCAGATTAGTTAGGAATGGATCATCAAAATGATCCATTGTTGCTTGTTCCTGCATGACGCTATTCTCAATTAGTTCACCTACTAACACAGTTTTAGAGTCTGAGTTTGCGTTGGTGCCTATGGCCAATTATAGGGTTTAAAGGGAGATGTAAAGGTGGAGCACAAACCCGACAGTCAAGATGCGGAGAAACAAAAGGAACTCCAGATGGATCTAGAGAAACAATATACTGCCGGGCTTCGACGAAGAGATGGCCGCACTGTTGGATTGGGTCTTTGAGCATCTGTTTAAGATCTTACCAAACACTGTTTTCTGATATTTTGTTGCAATTCTGTGCAAGAATCACGATTCCTGTAAAACTATATTTGCTCGCCATGCATGCCCTTGGACATCTAACATTTTGCCGAAAGAATGGTCTCCCAAGAGAGGTGTTTCAACTTTTGATCCAGGTTTTGCGGAAGTGGTCGCGTTTGTTGCAATTTTTGCATGGTTATTCGGTTGTGCACTATATTGCAACTGACAAGTACCATAGACTTGCTAAGCCACTCTTAAAGGGAATTTGGCATTAAGGTTGAATTGTTTTTCATCAAAATTTGATTTTTTTTTGTTTTAAATTATTTTTTTTATTTTAAATGTATTTTTAAATAAAAAAATATTTTAAAAAATAATTTTTATCCTATTTCTAAACACACGATTTGTTATTTTGCCATAAGCCATGCCAAAACCACATTAAAAGAATTGGACTTTTCATTCATTTTTATTTCTTCTTACTGCGTTCTCTTGGTTTTCATATTTTGTTTGGATATTCTTTTTCTAATTGCATCATTTTGGGGCTAATTTAATGAATAATAGGTTTATTTATTTTCATTTTACTCCAGCTTTTATTTTTATTACATCCTCCTGGTTTTCATTGTAGTGCTTGGATCTATTTTTTTTAATTGCATCATTTTAGGGTCAATTTTATGAGTAATAAGTTTAATTTGGAATGATTTTATTTTATTTTATTTTAGTGCTTCAACTTATTTTATTGCGTCCATTTAGGACCAGTTCACTCAACTTTGTCTAGTATTTTTGTTTGTAATTTTAAAAATCATATTTCAATATTAGATTTATTAGTATTAACTTTTATGATTAGTTTTAATTTATTTTTTTATAGAATTTTTTTGGTTTAATGAATCAGGTTATAGGTTAAACCGAAACAATTAGGGGTTTTTTTAATTGATTTTTTTTTTTAATTTTATTCTTTAACATTTGTTTGATTGAGAACTGAGTTTTATAAGGTTATCTTGTTTTTATGAATTGTTTTTATGAATTAGGTTATGGGTTTGGTGAGCTAACCATGTTGACTCGAGTTATTTTTTTTTGTTATTTTTTATATATTTTTAATTTTATTTTTTGATATTTACTTGATTATAAATTAATAGTTTTATAATTTATTTTGATTTATTTTATATGAGATTATCATAATTTTATAATCTGGATTGTGAATTTGATATGTTAATCAAAAGTTGATATATATATATATATATATATATATATATATATATATATATATATATATATATGTTGTTCAAGAATTTAATCCATCCTGCAGCAGCAAAGTGCATGCCATCAATATAGTAGGTGAAAGAGTGGCTGGGAATGCTGCTCATGGGCCAAAAAGGTTAAATTAGGCTCGACTTGGATGGCTTTCACAAATCAGTCGTAGCAACAGCATAGGAAGTTGATCTCAATGCGAGTCTCTGGGGAACACAGGCTTCGGACCTTTAACCTTTCAGAGAGGTCTATATGCTCCTCCTTCCACCACTCGAGCCCTGGTTTGATGCTTCTTTTTTTGACGTGTGGATAGTCTTTTTTAGGTCACAAGACAACCAACGACAAGCTTGGAGCTCAGAGACTTTGTAGAAATCGATTTTGATAAAGATGTAATAATGGACAATGAATCCTGTTATTTTAGAATTGTGGATATCCTTAGCCGACACTGTATTTATTCGGCCGAGCTAAGATAGATGCTTGTGTGACAATCGAAATGAAGTGAAAGAAACATGAACCCAGTTTTTAGCAAATTCTTTCTTCTTTTGTTTCCAGTATTTTGGAGTGGACGAAGCTTGCTTCTCTGGATAAACAAGTGGGGTTTAGGAGGGATGGACACCGATACGTTTATGAGGGTTACGGAGGTCAAAAACCACACTTATTATTAAAAAATATTTAAAAATGTAATAATGATTATTTTTTAATAATCCAAAACACCCCATCTGGTGTCTAAAGGCAGCCTCGTTGGTTCTATTCCAGTCCCCCACCATACTAGCACAAAGAGATAAAGCACCTCGTCTCCCTTGGGCCATTTATTTTGTTGGTTTTCTTTTCCTCGGTGGATCCCATCTCGATCATAGTTGAAACCTAAATCACATCAGATACTCTGCTCCAATAATGGTGGATTTCTATGGTACGTTCACTTTTAATTGAGAATACTATGAGGAGAGTTGAGGCTGTTGTCGAAGCATATTTCTTGGGAGAGCACCAAAGATTTGGAGAATATCATCTCAGCACTTTTTCGGGCTTTTCAAAGATTCTACTATTGCCAGCTTTAAGAGCCTCCTATACACCTAGCTAGTAGCTACCGTCCGCACTCCAAAGAACTAAAGAAGAGGAGAAATATACAATACCTCGGCACTTTCTCAGCATTTGTTTTTGTATTTAAAACCATGTTTTAGTGTGTTTAAAAATATATTAAATTGATTTTTTATATATAATTGATTTTTTAAAAAATATATTTTCAAAATTAATGTTAACCCGCAGATAAATGTGTGAATGAAGGAAAAAACGGATTGCTAAACAAGAGCAACTTTGCTCATGTTCCGTTCATTTTGGTATAGAAAGAAAAGGGTACTTGTAAAATTTCTTTTAGTGTTTGTTTGGTATTTATTTTTGGTGTATAATATTTTTTAAAAATATATTTTTAATTTAAAATTAATTTTTTTAATTTTTTTTTTTTAACATCATCATATCAAAATTATCAGATAATATTAAAAAAAATATTAATTTTATATTTTTTTAAACCAAATATAGTTTTAAAACATACTAAAATATAAATACAAAAATAAAGTAATAATTTAAAAAAGTGGAGCTAATAAAATAATAAAAATATCAAAACTATACCATGATATGCAAGTACATTGAAAGTTTGGACCCTACATGATCCTAAAATCCAATCCTTATTTGCTTGCAATATAGATGCATCTATTATTGATTAATGGTAAAGCTCCACTTTAACTATCTTCAAAGGGAACCATATTTTAGGGGGGCCCTCTTTTTTGTATTTCTTAATCCTTCTTTGTGGAATCCATTATAGTAATGTTGACACCACACTAATTTTTAGCCTTATAATGTTGGGTTTCTTTTTTAAAAGTTGTCCTGTATTATAATAGTAGTTATTTTTTAAAATATTTTTTATTTTAAAAATATATTGAAAAAATATTTTTTTAAAAAAATTATTTTTAATTCAAAATGATTTGAAAACATTAAATAATTTTAAAATAAATAAAAAATTTATTTATTTCAAAAATACATTCACAAAATCAAACATGTTTTTTTTATTATTATTATACTTGATAGTGGTCTAGTTGAGTTTATGGTTTACTAGTGAATCAAAGATTTGGAGCATCTAAATCAGCATGATTCTTGTAATTGACCAATAGTCCATTAAAATCCCCACTACCCCATAATTCATGCAACTGGAAATCCTCTTTTCTTTCAAGACAATTGGACAAAATTAATATATACCCTAATTTCATGGCTTGGGTAGGTGCCTATTTAAGATGATGATTCTTTTTCGAAACATCATTGTGAAGTTGCGGTCCAGAATCTTCGTATTAATGCCTCTCCCCACCTAGTAGGTGTGTGTGTGTGTGTGTGTGTCTCTCTCTCTCTCTCTCTCTCTCTCTCTATATATATATATATATATATATATATATATATATATAGGTCCCTCACGTTGAAGGAACCTAATTAATGGTCAGTGTCGTGAAACAAAATATGCAAGGTTGTCATTAGCTGAAGAACCGATCATGGAAGATCGATCACCCAAATCTTCAAAGCTCACTTGAAAACTTGTCACCATAAAATCTCTCTTCTCTACCATGCCAGGCCCCTCAATTAAAAGGATATTGCCTTGCTTGAGAGTGAATTCGACGTGACATTCTGGTGTAGCTCCATTTGCTGTAGAAATTCCTTGTTATTTAATAACCCTATAGTTTTTTAAAAAATATCATGACGTAAACATTTTATGTTTATATTTAATTAATTAATTTAATTTAATTTAAAAATAAAATATTTTTTTACAAAGCTAAATTTAAAAAAGAATAATAAATAAAAATATCTCAAATAACCCAAGTTATTTTTAAAAACAGTGAAAAATTATATAGAAAAAAAAATACAACTCAATCTTCAATTAAATGATGAAATTGAAAAAATATGAGTTTAGAAAAAAAAAACCAAGTAAAATTAAATGAACCTTGTGAACTTTATTTAATTTTTAAAACTCACAATTCATAAAATTCTAAATCTAGAATTAATCAATAAACTTAATTTTTAATCAGTTTAACAATGAATGATGAAATTTAATTTCAAGATAATTATTTCTGACAAGCCTAATGACCTAGACACTCTAATTTATATATATATATATATATATATATATATATATAAACATAATTATTTTTTGAGTTCAAACTCTATTTTATTTTTCTCCATTGAATTGCCTTATTCAATATTAAATTCAATTCAGAGTTAAGTCTTTTATTTCTCAATAGTTTGGAAGTTTTTATGGGCAAGTTTTGGATAAATTCATTAAACTAGGTTGTTTTATTTTGAAAAGGGGATTGAGTTGAATTTGACTACTATTAAATAATTAAAAATGAGGTTTAACTGCCGAAGATATTAATTTAAATTGTAACAAATAAGGTATTTAATTAATAGGATTAATTATTAATGAAATAAACTTTATAATTTAAATGGAGTATCTCTTTTTTTGGTAAGTTTTTTTTTTTGGGTAAGAAAATGGAGTATCTCACCACCTTCTTACATTGAAAGTAAATTTCAATCTCATCAAATCTTTTATATAAATAAAGTGAAGTGACAGAGGAGATGATGCACCGTCTAATGCAGCAGACAACTTGATCAGTGGAGATGCATGCATCTAGCAAACACATGGTGACTTTATGCAACGTCTTCAATTTTTATTTTTATTTTTATTTTTGTTTTTGTTTTTGTTTTTTATTCAACTTTAGGATTTGAACTGGTGCACGTGTGTGTGTGTTAAAAAGAAAAAGTATTGTATGTATGCCGTAATTTACTGGAGGGCTGAAATAATAAATTTATGGTTTTGTTATTATTGTCTTTTCATGGGGCTACTTAAGACATTATGAAATTGATTGGGGGTAGCTATGTTTATTTTTTTTTCATAGTGCAATTACATAATTGTCCTTGAAAAATAAAGAATTACTTAACCTAGGCATGACGTTCTTGTTTTTTTGAAATTTCACTTTTAACAATACAATAAAATGTTTTTATTGTTCTTAAAATTAAAATTTCATTGTCGTGCCTCCATGAGCTTATTCATATTTTATTTTGATTTTTCTTTTTATGATCATCAAACAATCTTAGGGTCAATTTGATATTTTAAAAAAATAAAATAAAAAAATGATTGGAATGCACAGTTAAATATACTAATGAGGAAGCCCCCTGTCATGTTTAAGCAGTGAATTCAACATTAAAAAAAAAGCCTTTATTACTGTTTTTAGATTCCTCATAGCATGACTTACCTTCATGGGCGGCGCGTGTAGTAGAATTCTCTCTGATTTGACATCGGGTGGCCTTTGCCTTCTTCTTAATTTCTCTTTTTTTATCGAATTCCACAACCAACCTTCCAAAATTTGACAACAACCATTCAAATACACACACACACACACACACACACACACACACATATATATATATATATATATATATATATATATATATAATTATTTTTTTAATTAATATTTTTTATTTAAATTATTTCATAAATTTTAAATTTATTTTATTTTTATCTTTTTAAATTTTTTAATATATTAGATTTGATCTCAATTATTTGGATTTCTATTTATTTTATATAAGATAATTTCTAAAATTGTTTTTCTTTTTATGATTTCATCCTCTTTTATTTTTAATTATTATTTTTATGACAAAGTTTTTGAATTGTTTTTTTTTTCTTATGATCTTATCCTCTAACAATGAATTGAGTTTTTTTATTGAACCAAAATCTAAGATTTAACATGTTGTGAATTTGAAAGATTAACCTAGGTTTAGATGTTTAACTTTATATGTTTTGTTTTTTATTTTTTTTAAACTCATGTTTTTCTATTTTTATTCTTCAGCATTTGATTTAATTAGATATTGAGCTCAGCTCATTTTTTTATTTGCTTTCTTTAAGATATTTTACTAATTTTAAAAAATAATATAGGTTATTTTAGGTCTTTTTATTTGTCATTCTTTTTAAATTTTTTTTATAAATTTTTTTAATTAAATTAAATTAATTGCTTAAATATAAGCATGATATATTTATCTCATGATACTTGTTTTTGTTTGATTTCAGGTTTAGCAGGTTGGGAATCTTGGAGATTAACCCAGGTTCAGGCCCTCGCTTGGGTTCGTATTTTTTTTCTTTTTTTTACGCTCATGCTTTTTTAGTTTCATCATTTAATATTTGATTTCATTAAATATTAGATTCCATTGTTTTTTTCTTTATAATGACTTATCATTAATTTTTAAAATGACTCGAGTTATCTTGAATTTTTTTTATTTGTTGTTCTTTTTTAAATTTAGTTTTTTTAAAAAAATTATATTTTTAATTAAATTAATTGTTTAAATATAAGCATGACATGCTCACTTCATGATATTTTAATTGGTTTGTTTTCAGATTTAACGGGTTGAGAATCTTGTAGATTAACCGAGGTTTAAAAAATTCTTTCTGGTTCATTAATTAATTTTTATTTTTTTAATCTCATGTTTTTAAGTTTCAGCTCTTATTATTTGATTTAATTGGATATTAAACCCTATTATATTTATTTTATTTATTTTTATAATGGTTTTATAATTTTTTTTCAGAGAGCTTTTTTTTAATTGATGGATCTATGTTCACCTATGAAGTAACAATGAGTTTTCGAATGATTTTTTTTCTCCTCTCCTCCCTAATACAATACTGATGATTCAGTATTTTTTAAAAAAATTTCGTCCAATGTGTATCAAAATTTTTTACCTCCTAATATTTTTATATTTTCCAAAAGGTTAAAAAGAAAATTAATCGACGGAGTAGCAAAGGTCAGGAATATATATAGTGTATAAGGCCATGTTTGTTTTCTGGAAACTAGTTTTCGAGAAACTATTTTCCAAACTTTCTTGTGTTTATTTATCATTAGAAAAGTTGGTCAACAGAAAACACTTTTCGATTAACGGAAAACACTTTATAATCAATGAAAAATACTTTTCTAGAATTTATTTTTTTAAAAATTTATTTTAAAAAAAATTACTTTCCAATAAAAAAAGTCGGAGACTCACGTGTCAATGATAGCCACAAAAGCTAAAAGAAAAGAGAAGTACATATATGGTGAACAAGGCATATATCTTCATTGGAACCATCATAAATGGTGAACAAGGCAAGCGTGGGGAGTGAGGCCCCATCTCTTTTCTAACGACCACTTGCATGCCCCATTTTTGATCTCAACAAATTACAAAACAATGTTTGTGCACATAAACAGTCGCTTTCTCATTCTTTAATCAGGACACGGTTTTTCGTGAATCTTATCACAGCAGTTTACGTGGTCTGTGTGATCTGGTGTGGCTGTTGTGAGTTTGGTGGGAGTTTAGCAAAGGTTCAGGTGGGCTTTTATGGTGTTCTGACAGATCATTCTCACCTCTGATCACCCCCACCGGCAAAAAGGTTAAACTTCAATGCCATAAAAGCAAAATAACCTTGTCTGTCCTCCATGGATTGGCTTGGCTCATGCAGTAAATGCAAGTAAAGATGATCCCATTTAGCTTACGAAGATTTTAGGTTTCAGCCCTTGTTACCTGTTTTGAAATAGAAATTCCTGTTTTTTAAAAAGTATTTTCTGAAAAATTATTTTTAAATTATTTTTATATTTATTTTTTATTAAAAAAATTGATCAAGAAAAAACACTTTCCAGTTAAAAAAAAAATTGACTTAGTTTTCAGGAAAGTATTTTCCCTTTAACTGTGTTTGTTTTTTGGAAAATGGATTTCGGGAAATCACTTTCCAAACTTTCTTGTGTTTGTTTGCCATTAGGAAAGTTGGTTAATGAAAAATACTTTTCAGTAAAAGAAAAATTTAGCTTGGTTTTCAGGAAAGTGTTTTCCTAAAAAATTTAGGGGGAAAACACTTTCTGAAAGTTGTGAAAAATTTAGAAATGTCATTATTTGCTGATTATATCAAATTTGATCCTCAAACTTTTAATTGCTATATATATATATATATATATTGAATATTTATTTTTCAATTTCATCTCTTAAAATTTTATTTTTATATTAATTTTGGTCCTTATTTTTATAATTGCTATTTGCCTTTTCCTTATCATTTTTTTATTGAAATTTTTTATCTATCAAATTTGATCCTCATTCTTTTGATTGTTACTTATTTTATTTGAAATAATTTATGAAATGTTGATTATTATTATTTTAATTTCTTCATCTTTCATTTTTTTTTAAAATTTTTTTAGATTTGATCTCTATTATTTTGATTATTATTTATTTTATTTGAGATAATTTATGAAATTATATATATTTTTTTTAATTTTATTCTCATTCAACTTTTTAATTTGTAAAATTTATTCCTCGTTATTTTAATAAACTTGAGAAAAATAAAATATTAATAAGTTATTTTCCAGCTCATTTTTCATGAGAAAGTGTTTTCCAACTTATTTTTCATTACACTACCAAACATCAGAAAATACTTTTTTGGAATTCACTGAAATTTATTTTCTAAAAAAAAATTACTTTCCAGCAAATAAAAAGGACTAAAATAGTAAAAACAAATATTTTCATGCCTTTTCTGAGAAACCAGATTTTTCTAGAATCGATAGGTTTATACATGATTTTTTTTCATTTAAAAATATGTTTAAAGTTTTATCTTCCATACAAATGCAGTGATATTCTATACAGTTATGCTTGGATGTGAAAGTAACTATATCATCCCTTTTTGTTTTTAAGATCATGATGCTTTTGTTGCCGTATAAAATAAAATAAAAATAAGTTGATTATTTATTTTCATACTCTATTCACTAATTCTGAGTTATTTTTTTTTACATTTGAATTTGAGATAATAGTATAAATAAAATATATATTTAGAAAAGGTTTTTTCCTTCTCTTTGCTGTCATGAGATAAAAACTCTGGCTAAACTAAAAAGGACCCACTTCGAGTTCATCCTCATCTTCATCAATCACGGAGTTTTTGCCACTTCTGTCTGATATTCTCTTCTTTCTGGTTTTTTTTTTTTTTTCCATGTATGTGTAATTTTGACAAACGACAAGCCTTGGGATCGAGTGATCGACCTTCTCACCTAACACTTTGGCCCATTCCCAACCTCTGTGTGTGTGAGTGTGTGAGGGTGTGTGTGTGTACATATATTCCCTGTATATGTACCCATTTGCTCTCGCTTGATATCCTCAGATCTTATAGATTCTGACATGTGGGACTGTGTCAAACCTTTCTTTCTATGAACCTTCGTACTGATTTAGATTTTGTTCTTTATTTATTTTTTCCTTCCTCAATCTTCCACTCTTTAACTTCCAACTGTCTCCCATTACATGTACAGTTTAGTTATCTCTTATTTGTCAAGGAATTTATTCTCCTGGCTTTTTACCTGTAAAAGCAGATTTATTTTTCACATTATTATTCATATCTTATCAATAAGAAAAAATACTTTAAGTTTAGTAGTGGTAAATAAATATAAGATGGACAAAAAATAAAAGATAACGTAGGAGTTAACTGTAATTTTTTCCATAACCACAGAAGTGTAGGAAATTAGGAATTCACTGCATGTAGATGCCTGAACGTAGCATATTTTAAGAAGCGACCGCAACTTGTTGGTTGTTATTTATCCATTGTGGTGTTGTAACTGCCAGCAATCAATCAAAGCATTGTCGGGTGTGCTGTCTTCAAATAGTTTAAAGTTGTCTCGATTTTACCAAACTATGGCCACCCTTTCTTAAATTTAATTTATCTGTCGGTTTGAAAAAAGATAAAATCACTTTTCTTATATGTTACTTCTACTCCTTTTCTTGTCAATGGTGATATATTTTTGCTATATATTGTGATTCATTAGCGATTGTCTTCTCATAGCTAACACAGTCTGTGACTCTCCATCTTAGTATTACAAGTCTTGAACCACCCCAGTTGATAATTTTTCTCATATCCATGCTTTTCTTACTGATTTCTTGTTTTTCTTTTATTTTCTTTTTCAAGTCATTTTCTTTCAAGCCAATGAAGAGTGAGGGGAAGATGTTGTTGTTGGGGCCTTGGTTTTGGGAGGGGTTTTCAAGGTTTCTTGTTTCATGGTTCAATAAAGGAAGGTTTGCTGTGAGTATGTTTCAAGTTCCTTTGAAAATGCCACTGACGAAGGTGAATCTTTGTTCAAAAGTTCAAGAGATTGTGGAGGAGGAGGGGGAGGGCCCTTCTCTTCTGGATTTGCCTGAGTTGGCTTTGGAATGCATTCTGGAGAGGCTTTCACCAGCTGAGTTGTGTAGCATGGCTGGAGTTTGTAACTCTCTGAGGGATAGGTGTAGAAGTGATCATTTATGGGAGAAACATTTGAAGCACAAATGGGGCAGAGTGATTTGTGAGGTTGCTTGTAAGGAATGGCAATGTCATATAGCTTCAAGGAAGAGGCCAAGCTTTTTAGATCAAAGAAATCAAAAGGGTTTCTTTGGATCTCTTATGAGTATGTGGCCTTTTTCCTGGTATAAACCTCAGTGTGAAAGTAGAAACAAACCCACAACTTGTTTACCAGTTGATTCAATCATGGCTTTATATCTCTCTCTTGAAAGTGGCAAGTTTTGGTTTCCTGCGCAGGTCTTTAATCGTGAGGTAAGGACTGGAAAAGACCTGTTCTTAATCTTAATTTTGCATCTTCAAATTGATGATATGATGACTGTGGTTGTGTGTTCATGACAATTCTCTTTATTAATTTTGTTTTTTGGAAAATTCAATGAGATTCTGTCTGTGTTTGGTTTCAGAATGGACATGTTGGATTTATGCTATCATGTTATGATGCACAACTTAGCTATGATTCCAAGACAGACACCTTTCAGGCAAGGTATGGAGAGAGAACTCGGATCGGAATCTGGAACTTTTTATCTGTTCTAACGAGCCTTAAATCCTTTTATCAAGCTTTGATGAATCTTAAAACTTTCAGCGTTGGGAGTTTTTAACCTATGCCAAATTCTTCTGCACATTGAACTGCAGCAGCTAATATAGCTGAGAATATTTTATTGTCATATGAGAAGTAATTTGTGTTGAAATTGTGTTTTTTTACTTGATCAGCTCATGTGTAAGGCAGGGCCGTCTGCTGAAACTCGTAGGGTATTTTTAATTGCAGGTATTCTCCTTTTGCACGGCGAGCAATAGAAGAGAGCATACACTGGGATAGGCTCAGAGCACCACCAGTTGAAACTCCTGCACATGTTCTTCATACTTCTGATTGTTTGAATGACTTGAAACCTGGTGATCACATTGAGATCCAGTGGAGGAGAAGCAAAGAATTCCCTTATGGTATGTTCTCGATCCTTAAAATTTATAGCCTTCGGAGTTGATCAAGTTTCTACCTTCGGTTCAGACTACATTATTTTCCTAGAACCATGCTTCAATCCCTTTTGAGATTTTGAATATCTTCAAAATTTTCTGCTCCTGAGTTGGGATATTTTAGCTTCAATTTGCTTTAGTTTCTGCATCTGAGTTTCTGTCTTGAAATTGGTCATGAATTGCTGTATTACTTGCGGGTATACATTAAAATGATCTTCTGCAAATGAGCAGGTTGGTGGTATGCTGTTGTGGGGCATCAGGAATTATGTGATGGGAATGAAAATCGCTGCCGTTGCCGGTACAGTGGTGAGTGGATCATCAGAAACTGTAAAATTATCCTTTTCTCGACCTTTTTCACTCACCATTGATACAGTAGAGATTCATGGAATTTACTCTTTCCATTTTTGAAGTAACAGATTAGTCTTGATGTGTAAATCTACAAAATCTAGGTACTTCATTTGTTGCCCTTGCCCTCTTTTATAAAGAACAAATGCTATAGGAATTCCAATCTTTCTTATCCTCAATATGTTGGGAACTTGTCCTGTCATCACTCAGCTTTGTCGGGCAAGTGAGCTTGAGTGGTTCAAGCAAGCTGGCCACTTCTAAAATGTACACTTTTCTTCAAAAGTGAGCGACAAAACATGTGCATGATGCATTATTAAATCTCCACTTTCCTCATTACTTTGTCATCCCTTCACCCATCAATCTCTATCCAGCATCTTTTCTTGATGAATTCAAGAAGCCAATTTCAATAATGACATACAACAAGTCGAAGTACGAAACCCTAAATAGATTACAGAACAAACAGTCATAAGGAAACAAAAACAGCAGGTCTTTGATCTACAGACAACATCAACACTCTTTCTTCTTCTTCTTCTTTTTAAAAAAGGATCATTCAAGTGGAATAAAACCTTTCAGCATTATCAATCGATCCAAGGATTCGTTTAGTCTTACATCCTGTGAAAGCAAAAGATGAAAATTCACAGGTATACTTAAGCATGATTGAACTACTCCAGCTCTGGCTAGCTGTCGTATTGATGTTCAGTTCATGGTTACTGGTGGCTCAGTGACAAATTGCTGCTCTGAAAGCAAGAGAGCGAGACACCTTAATCCGCACCACGTCTGGCGGTGCGCAGAGTTTGATGAGTCCTAGGATGTGAGACCTTTGAATACAAATATTCCGGTTTCTTTGGATGTTGATGCCATTCATATATGCATCATTTTCAACCAGAGACACACGTGATATGGAACAATTTCAATTTTTAGAGTGATCAAGCATGAACATTAGAAGCTCTCCTCATTATTCATCATGTTGCAGCCCTTGCTCAATTTGCTAACATGAAGTCTTGCTAACAGATACAGTGATACTGGAGTTCAGCCAATACACCCCTGGCTCTCGATGGAGACGGACGATGGTAAACAGGAAGGACCACAGGGAAGTAGGTAATGAAGCTGACGGTTTCTATGGAGGAATTAGAAAGCTTTACAAGGAGGAAGAGATATCAAAATGGAAACAGCTATGGCCAAAACAAATCTTCGATTAGCATGATGGCCATTTTCCCTTCCACTTTCATAACATCCCTACGTAAATAGCTCCCTTCTTTTTCACTCTCTTGAGTTATGATTTCGAGAGCTGAATGCCATAGAAATGTTCCTAGAAAGTTGAACCTCACGCTTCAGAGTTTTTGTGAAGCTTGCCGCGGCCTCAGAATAGTGTAGTCTTATGTGTATTGTAATTTTGTAACCATTATATATATATATACACACACCTAATGAGTCTTTGTGTAGGGAAAAGCTAACCAGTTTTATGTTTTCAGTTGATACATTTCTGATGAAACATGCCTACATTTTTAACAGAATAAATGCCCTGTGCAAAATTCATATTGTCACTGGTTATAAGATTTTTTTTTCCTTTTTTTTTTGTCTATTGTCTTTTACTATAAATCTTTTTTAGTTGGTGTCATTCTCACCTCATAATTTATTATTCTCACTCTATAAATATTATTCAGATGAATCAAAATACCCCTAATTATATTTTCATCAATGATGATATATTAAATTTTGGTTCCGTATTTAGATCTAGAAAATATAACTAAAAGAGTAAATTCTTTATTTTTTTAATCATGATTGTAATTTTTTAATTTTTTTTAATATCATCACCTATCACAAAATTAATTTATTGATTTTTTTGTCATATATATATATATATATATATATATATATATATATTGTTCTAGACATTATCCACCGAGTAAATTATTCATTTAGAAAAATTTAATAAAGTCAGTAAGATTTTAAGAGCTTCAATTTTTATTTACTCCTTGTTTTTTCTTTGAAATAATTTTTAATTTTAATAAATTAAAAAACAACATTTCAGTAACATTTTAGTTATATATAAAAACACTTCATAATTTATTAAAAACAAGGAATAATGTAGTCTATCAATATAATTTGTAACAAATATGGAGTGAAATAATAAATTATAAAATGAGAATAATGTCATTTTCCCCTTAAAATTGCTATTATTAAAAAACTTGCACATTAGTATTAACATAGGCTAAAAGGACTTGTCATTTTATTGTAGTAATAAATATTAAAATATTAGGGTTTTTTCACTTTAATCCTAAAAAATCTTGAGGATTTATTTAATTTCATTTTATTCTATAACATTAGAATTATTAGGTATTGAACTTTATAATTTATTTTGACTTGCTTTCTAAAGAGTTATTTTGATTTCATGACTTAAATCGCAAGTTTTACAAGTTAGTTGACTCGAGTTATTTTTTTGTTCTTTTCTAATTAACTTTCATATTCCACATTGAATTGATTGAAAATCAGACTTCATAATTGTTTTTTGGTTTGTTTTCTTTTGGGTTATTACGGTCTCATGATTCATGTCGCGAATTTTATAAACTAACCAAGTTGACTTGTTTTTTTAATATTTTTTTTAATTTTATCCTTCAAAATTGGGTTGATTAAAAATTAAAATTTATATAATTTTTTATTTGTTTGCTATAGAATTATCTTGATCTCTTGACTTGAGTTTGACAAATTAACTCATATTAATTTGAGCTTTTTTTTTGTTTTTTTTTTTAATTAATCATTTATCACGATATGACTCTAGTCAAGGGTTAGACTAGTTGACTCGGGTTTTTTTAGTTGATTTTTTTTTTATTATTCAATATTGAAAAATAGACTTCATAATTTATTTTAGTTTGCGTTCTATAAGGTTATTCTGGTCGCATGATCCAGATCACAAGTTTAGTTAGTTAACTTAGGTTGCCCCAATTGGTTTTTTATGTCCTTTTTTAAGTGATTTTTTTTAACTTCATCATTTAAAATTGAGTTGGTTGAGAATTGAGTTTTATAATTTGTTTTGATTTACTTTATAAATGGTTATCTTAGTTTCATAATCCAGGTTTGATAGGTTAACTTAAGTTAACGTAATTTATTTTTTAGTTACATTTGTTTTCAATTTCATTCTTCAACGTTGAGTTAATTGAGAATTGAGTTTAATATTTTTTTTTGTTTTTTATATGTTTATTATAGTCTCATGACATGGATAGCGGATTTGGTTGGTTAACTCAAGTCGATCTAATATGTTATTGTTTTAATATTTAGTAATAGATATGGTCTTGAATTTTTTTAGTTAAACCATATTGTTATTGGTTGTTCGATTTATCTTTGAACAAGACAAGCTGACCAAATTACATCAAATTAATTCTCATATAGTTTAAAAATATTACATTAAAAAATATATTAACATCTAAATATTTTTTAAAATCCAAAAATAATTGATATGGTCCGTGACATAGTGCAACAATGATCTAATTAACAAGAACTAATCAAGAAGGGGAAATCATTATTCTCTTCCTCATAAAGCATAGTTCATTGAAACATTACTTTGATTTTTTTTTAATTTTAGTTTTTTTAATTATTTTTATCATTTAACATTAGATTTATTGAGAATTAAGTTTCATTATTTATTTTAATTTACTTTCTATAAGGGTATTCTAGTCTCTTGACTTGAGTTATAAGTTTTCCAGGTTAACTCGATTGACTCATGTGTTTTTGTTTTTAAATTTTTTTCTTCAATTCCATCCTTCACTATTTGGGTTAATTAGAAATTATGTTTTTTAATTTATTTCAGTTTGCTTTCTATGAGGTTATTTTAGTCTCATGACTTAAGTCAATGATCTGACAAGCTAAATCAGGTTGATATAGGTCTGTTTTGCTCATTTTTAATTGTTTTTTTTTTAAATTTCATCATTCAATATTAAAGTAATTGAAAATTGAGTTTCATAATTTATTTTGATTTGTTTTTTTATTAGGTTATCTTGGTTTCATGATCTAGATTTAACGGGTTAATCCGAGTCGAATCAGGTTTTTTTATTTTTTTTAAAATATTAAATTGATTGAGAATTGAATTTCAATATATTTTTTAATTTGTTTTTAAATTGAGGTTATTATGGTTTCATGATTTATTTTATAGATTTTATATGTTAAATGATACAATATGTTATATTATTAAAAAATATTATTTTGATTTTTTAATTAAACTATATTTTTTATTAATTATTTAATTTTTTCAAAATTTATCAAATTAACTATTATATTCTTAAAAACACATTAGCAACTTTTTAATTTAAAAATAAAAATTGATCTTACATGAATCATAACACGGTAAAAAGTTCCCAAAGGAAAATGCCACGCATTGCTCTATAAAAAGTAAAAACACTCAAATACTATTTTCCATACATTTTTATAATGGACTTTTTCAATACTTTTTTTTTAAAAAAGAAAAATGGTTAGAAGAGTCTAGCATGTTCCATATATATATATATATATATAAAACTTTACCCCAAAATACAAAAATAAATAAAGAAAATTAATCAATCACATTCCATTCCATCTCAATTTTCCATCTACCATCAACCTCTTCTTAAAACTCATTTTTTTTTTTCAACTTTTAATCAAATCAAATACCCCCATCAACAACAACATAGAAATTAGTAGAAAGTTCGCCGTCGCCGTCGCCTGGTTGCTCCTCCTTTGACCCAGAAAGATGAACGGCGGCCCCTCTGGTTTCAGTGCGTAAACTAATTAACCCCCTTCCTCTCTTTTTCCCCCTTCATTTTCATTGATTGATGTTGTTGATATTGATATGCATCTAAATTTTATGATTTTTATTTTTGTGGGTTTGGTGATAAATAGACAATGCGCCTGTTACGAAAACATTTGTTATTGCAAGTGCAATTTTTACCATTTTCTTGAGGATCAAAGGTGGCCCTAACAAGCTTGGACTATCGTATCAGGTACATTCTATTGGCTTTACTGTTTTTCTTACGTGGGGTTTTTTTTTTTTTTTTTTACATTAGTGGTAGATTGATTGAAATCAGAGTCAGAATTTTTATTTTGTTTCACAAAAATATTAATAGTTTTCCTTTTTAATTTAAAATATTTAGTTTAGTTGTTAATTATCCTTGTTTTAATGATTTCTTTCTTAAAAGTTATTATTTTATGACTTAGAAGGTAAACTTAGAACTCAACTGGCTGCTGATGGGCATAGAAGAGTGAGGGAAGGAGAGTTTACAGTAGAATTATAGATAAAATGGGATGATGGAGCATGTAGTTGGTTAGGGAATCTTGTGGGGTTGGATGGTTTTGTGGAACTTTGTTGATTTGGGAGTCGTGGTATTGGACATTATAGGATGTACAAGCTGGATTTTTTTGAAAATGACAAAATTATCAGATGGAAATTTCTGAGGAGTCAGCTCAGTAGCATGATTTTGTAACATCCTCTGTTAGGATTGTGTGTACTGAAGTTGACTATCGACATGAGTATGGGTTTACTGGGGCTTCTGTGGCTGATATTTTATTTTTTATTTCTAGGGGGTGGTGGGGTCTGTCTAGCTATATCCCATGGAAGTATACTTGGGAGATTGAGGCATCTGTTTCCAGCATTGCAGGGTAACATCTTGATTTTAGATGATATGAATGGATCTCTATATTTTAGTGTGAAATATCCGTCTTTATATAGTTTAGCCTTATCAAATTATAATTCGATGAAGGTATCTGTTAGCCATGGTTGAAGATGTAAGATGAGTTGAAGGAGCAAAAGGATGTTAACCTTGTCTTCGTTATGTAGATGACTGTTAGCCATGGTCAAATTATAATATTATGATGTTTCTTGTGTAGTGTGATCCTTGAATTTAAAAATGGAGCACACCTTAATTTTTTTTTTTTCTTTATGGCAGGATATTTTCAGGAATCCCCGTCTCTGGAGGTTAATTTTGTCAGTTTTCGCCTTTTCATCTACACCAGAAATGATGTTTGGACTCTACCTTCTATATTACTTTAGGGTCTTTGAGAGACAGATTGGTTCCAACAAGTACTTGGTGAGTTATTATCATCCTAATTTGCTCATGCATTCTTTTGGATTGGGACTTGAGACAAATGTTCCAAATCAACATTATCAATATTTCTACACTTGAGATTTTGCATATCTCCATGATTCTGTGTGCTGTTACCTCTCACCATTTTGTTTTTTATGAAAAAATTCTTAATTTGAGAAACATGTCTCTGTTAAGATTCTGCTGCTTTAATCAGTAAATGAATTTATTTATTTGTCTTTCTTTTTAAAAAAATTGTGGCTCAACTTATGCTTTGGTTTTTGCTCTCTGTTTTCCAACAGGATTGGCCCTAGGAAAGAAATATAAATCTGATTTGTGTTTAAGTGTGTGGTTTTCTTTCATTATCATATCTCTTCTCCTTTTCTTTTTTGTTTATTGAAGTCTGCCCAAATTATGCAGGTCTTTATTTTGTTCTCTGTGATAGTTTCATTACTCTTTGAGGTATTTGCTGTTGCACTCCTTAAAGGTATGACGTCTATCCCTGTTTGATGGATTGTTATTTTTGAAAGTGCTTCTCTTCTTCATTAATCTTTTACACCTCAAGTATATAACCCATGGAAGTTGTTGTAACTCCATTGTTACTGTAAAAACTAATTGGATAAATTTGCTGCTATGCTATTTTCTTTTTGCTGAGCAATATAGTGATATACATTGCCTATTAGTTCTCTCTCCTCTTCCTTTTTTTTCCTTGATGTGAAGAACCTCAGTAGAGGTCACATTAGGAAGTTCCTGGGCCAAGATGCTGGTTTTCAAATATATGGTTATTAGTCATGGGTTGTGGTGACCACACTTCACTCCTGTTTTGCTGGATGATATTGACTTTATTGCCACGGTCAAATGAGTGCTGCCTGCATGCCTTGTGCCATCTTCCAGCTTGTAGATGCCTCATACCATCATTTACAATCCTTTGAATATGAAGAAAAATTTCAACATAATGTCCTATGTACTATTTCTAAGGGTGCAAGTTTATTCTGCTGGCTGTGTCCTAGCAAAAATAAGAGCTTATTCATTTATTTATGCTCTTCATGCTTCTTTTATAGGTGATTTTTCAGCAAACGTTCTTTCTGCTGCATTACAATCATGCCCAACAATTAAATGTCTGTTTTATGCAGATCCTTCAGCCGATCTTCCGACATCAGGACCTTATGGTCTTATATTTGCTTCATTTGTTCCCTTCTACTTTGACATTCCAGTATCAACTCGGTTTCACATCTTTAGCAACCACTTTTCTGATAAGTCTTTCATATATCTAGCTGGTGTTCAGGTAAAAGAGAACACTTGCACTTTTCTATGTGTGAATGTGTTTGCCGTCCCCCCCCCCCCCCCTTTTGGTTTTGGTTTCGGTTTCTGCCACATCTGCCCCTTCGTTTCTCTTTCCAATACCAGAGATCCAATATCAGTTTTGGTTCTGCAGCTTCTTTTCTCATCCTGGAAAAGATCAATCTTGCCTGGGATATGTGGTATCCTTGCTGGTTCCTTGTATCGTCTAAATCTCTTTGGCATCCGCAAGGCAAAGGTAGGTTTTTTGGCTTCACCTCTTATTTTCTGTAACATAATGTTGACAACAATAGATGACAGCTTAGATTGTGAGGTATCTATTCTTTAGGTCTTTGCTTTGTGTTGTAATGAAATTGGGTATTGTGAGCTGGAGCTGATCGACTTAATTCAACTTCTTTGCTTTAGGTATTGCTCTATGCTCAAAGATTTGTTGAGAAAATTCCTCCATAGGAAATTGTTGGTTGGATCTGATTATTTGACATGAAGTTATTTGTATACACACAAAGATTGGTTGAGAAGATTCCTCATAGGACATTCCGAGTTCTTGATTAACTTAACTGAACTTCTTTACTGTATCTATAAAGGTTGATTGGGAAAATTCCTCCACAGCGTTTAAATATTAGATTAACTTGGTTCAGGTGTGTGATCATGTGGTGGTGTATTTTCAGGTTTTTTGCATGCGTTATGAGGCTTGTACCTGAGCAAAAAGTTTTGTTATGGTTTTGATCTTCTATAGGTCTGATATCTGTGTAATTTGATCATTCCTGGACAGACCTGTTTGAGAGATTATTCGTGATAAAATCAGTTGAATTATGATAATTGTGAACCATAAGGTCTTTGATCATCTCTGGCACTTGTTAGGGTTCTAAAATGTGAAGAAATGAGATGTTTGCATGCGTGTGCAGGATATGCTTCAGCTTCTGTGCTCAATTTATCTTCACAAAATTACAAATGACAATGTTACCTTTTTTATTTGACCTCAAGTTTCTTTTTCTTCTTCTTCACTTGTGTAACTGACTTATTAAAGGAAACAAGTTAGTTTGCATCATTAGAAAATAGAAAGTATTATTCCCTGCCTCTTTTTCCCTTCCATCTGTTTTTTTATAATTAAAATTTAATAAAACATTCAAACCGTTCAGTGTCAATTGCTAAAGCTGACTCCAAGCTATAAACTAATACTTTACTGTTGTCTACTCTATCTGCTACAGTTCCCCAAGCTCATAGCTCCATTCTTCTCATGGCTTTCTTGGCCGTATAGAGGCAGTCCACAAGGAGCAACTACGAGGAATGTAACAGGAAGTGCACTATCCCATGCTGGTCGTCATGTGGAGGCAAGTCTCTCGATAACCCCCACCACCCTCTTGTCTCCCTCTTCAGCCTTCTCCCCTATCACCTTTACCATCATTTTCTTCATATTTCCTTCACCTTTTTTCTCCCCTCTGGAGACTGGAACCCGAGTTTGACTTTTATGAACAGATAAATTTCTTAGTATAGAAAGTCAATTTTCTTTAACAAAATTTTTGGGAAGCCCAAGACTGCAAATTTAAGGAGTTGTCTTGTCCTTTTCTTTTTTCTTGAATCTTGCACTTGAAACTATAAATTCTTACCTTTCAAACTGCTATAGTGTGAATCAATTGCTTATATTATCAACATCACTTTGTTAGTTTAATTAAATTTATCCATAACGACTGATCTTTCTTGTTGTTTTCAGAGAACTTATCCTGCTCCCATGGCTCCTTCCACAGAGCCAACAGAGGATGCCATTGCTACTCTGGTTTCTATGGGCTTTGATAGGAGCTCAGCTAGACAGGCACTTGTGCAGGCTAGGAATGACATCAATACAGCTACGAACATTCTTCTTGAAGCAGTGTCCCACTAATTCATCGGTGCTGTGAAATGGAATTCAGACTGTTAATTGGGAGATAAACCCATCAATAGTGAGACAGGTTGATCAATCGGATGAGCTTATTTTGATGACTAGATCAAGACCCGACCCGGGAATTCATCAAGGTGTTCCTGGCATCAATTTTTAGTGTTTTCCCTCTTGCTTATTTTATTCAGTGTCACGTTTGAGATTAGAAATTCTCACACCAACGTGAACTTGTACAATTGTTGACAGCGTTTCTGAACACATGCATGTCATTGGGGGGTAAGTACATAGTTGTCTTCTCATACACTTGCGGCCTTTCTGATCAATTGATCTCGTATTTATGGGACATCGGATGAAAATGGTCGTGTTCATATGCTGACACAGTTGTAAATTTAGACCATGGAATGCCTTTTGCAGTCTAGACGAAGTTATGTGAATCTTGTCAATTCTTCTCTGTCCAATGTATCTGTGCTGATGCGTGTAAATGCGGCTGTGTTCATGTCCGTGCCCCTGTTCACCTACACATACACATACATGGCAACCCAAATGGAACACCTCCTCTACTGCAGCTCTCACTCCACACTCTGATGTAGATACTGCTGATAAGGTTCATTTTCTTGAACTAAAAAGATTTACATATTGGTTTTTCATTAATTAAATTTACACCTTTTATCTTCCTGGTTTTCTTATTTATTCACAAGCAGTGGGCTATTCACGACGATTCTCTACAACACACAACTTAGCCACAATGGTTGGAGACTGGCTATCCTAGGTTGCTTCAGTTCTTGATCGACATCCAACCCCGTCGATGCTAGATCCTGAAGAGCCTGGATTATTTTTCTAAGAGTCGTCTCCATATCTCTTTTTACTTTAAATTATAAAAGAAATCGAACCTGATTACGGCAACACATCAGCTTTACTTTAAATTATCCTCCACAGTTCAATGGAGGATAAATGGTCCATTGAACTCAGATGGAAGATAACTAGTATAGCATGGGCTGAAAAATTGACTCATGCTGCAGTTCATCGTGGATGCAAAGAGCATCTCAAGCACTTTGCGCGAGGGGCAACATTTTGTAGATGATGCTGTGGGCTTCATTATAGAAAATAAAACATTGATGACAACAGAACCAAAAATAATCAGCAGGAATGAAGCAACTCAATAATGCCCTGACGAACAAGAAGAATGAAACGAAACATGGTCCACCCAATGGCAAGACGAGAACTGGAGGCCAAGCAAGAGGGTGGTGAACTGATAAATATTCATGTTAACTTCGTAGAGGGGTAACATAAATTGGTGGGAAGAGCGTCAAAAAATTGCAGAAGCCTAACAAGTGCAGAAGGCCAGTCATAATAGCACAACCATTCAAGAAAATAATTTGCCTAAAAACTTCAAATCTCCAGCTGAATCTCTTCATCTGCGGGAAGGAATGCAACATGGGGGATGCTTTTGAGAATACCCTTTGTGCTGCCACTGCAACTTGACTAGGAAATAGGAAAGAGATGAAACCTGTCTAGCAGATGCTATGGTAGCAGGGGACTCTGATTGCTGGTTTGTCCACAATTCACACAACAATTTGATGAATCACAAACAATGCCTTACGCCTATAATACACATGAGCTTTGTTTAAGAACTCGGCTTGTACCAAAAATAATATGCATGACTTTTTATTCGTTTGTCCATACTTGGAAAGATACAGATTAAATACTGAGCGATAGCAAATTAATGAATAAGTTATTTGAAAATATATTGAAATAATATATTTTTTTAATTTTTGACATTAGTATAACATAAAGATTAATTCCCAACAAATTAAATGTCAAATAATAAAATTAAAAAAAAACTAAAATCAATCTATGTTAATTTTCAAAATCAAAACTCATGACTCTAGTCATGAGCCTATGACTAATCTATTTGAAGAAACCCTATAAAATAAAGAAAAAAAATTTCAAATCATTAAAATATTAAGGGATGAAATTAAAATAAAAAAGCAATAAAAAAGAATTCAAAATAAAAAAAATAACAATTAAAAAAAAAGAGACTAAATTTGATATGAAAATAATTTAAAATTAAATATTAAAGGATAAAATTGAAAATATAATTCAGTTAGAAAAGACAGATTAAAAATAAATAAATTTTAATAATAAAAAATGAGGATGAAATTTGATTAAACTAAATTGTGAGGGGTGAGATTGAAAAAAAAATCAATAAATAACAAAATAAATAAAAATAAAAAAAATAAACATCAAATTTTTTAAAAATAAATTAAATAACATCTTTAAATTTGGCTAAAACAAAAAAAAAACCCTACCGGATCTTAACCATTACACCGTTGTGCGCATGCAACACCAATAAAATGAAGACTTTGAGGGGCTTCCAACACCGCCCCTAAGAGTGACATTTTTGAGGTGAGGCTAAGACCTCGTTTGTTTCCTTGAAAACTGGTTTCTGGAAACCAGTTTCTAAACTTTCTTGTGTTTGTTTGTCATAAGAAAAGTTGGTCAACGAAAAATACTTTCCGGTTAACAGAAAATACTTTCTAGTCAATGAAAAACACTTTCCGGTCAACGGAAAATACTTTCCAGTCAATTTTAGTCAATGAAAAATTTGGTTTGGTTTTCAGGAAAGTGTTTTCCTTTTAGCTGTGTTTGTTTTCCGGAAAGTGGTTTCCGAAAAATCACTTTCCAAACTTTCTTTTGTTTATTTGCCATTAGAAAAGTTGGTCAATGGAAAACACTTTCTAGTAAAAGGAAAATTTGGGTTGGTTTTCAGGAAAGTGTTTTCCTAAAAAATTTGGGGGAAAACACTTTCCAGAAGTTGTGAAAAATTTAGAAATGTCATTATTTGCTGATTATATCAAATTTGATCCTCAAACTTTTGATCGCTATATATATTTTGTTTTTAATATTTATTTTCAATTTAATCTCTTAAAATTTTATTTTTATATTAATTTTAGTCCTTATTTTTATAATTGTTATTTGCTTTTTTCTTATCATTTTTTTATTGAAAATTTTTATCTATCATATTTGGTTTTCATTCTTTTGATTGTTATTTATTTTATTTGAAATAATTTATGAAATGTTGATTATTATTATTTTAATTTCTTCATCTTTTATTTTTTTAAATTTTTAGATTTGATCTCTATTATTTTGATTATTATTTATTTTATTTGAGATAATTTATGAAATTATATTTTTTTTTCAATTTCATTCTCATTCAACTTTTTAATTTGTAAGATTTGTTTCTTATTATTTTAATAAACTTGAGAAAAATAAAATGTTAATAAGTTATTTTCCAGCTCATTTTTCATGACATAACCAAACACTGGAAAGTGTTTTCCAGCTTATTTTTCATTACACTACCAAATATCAAAAAATACTTTCTCGAAATTCACTTTTCCCGGAATTCACTTTCCAAAAAAAACTATTTTCCAGCAAACAAACAGGATCTAAGTCACATGCGCCGTTTACTTGCTTGAACTTGGACATATAAGCTATTTTTTTAATAATATTTTTATTAATCAAAATACCTCTCATGTCAACTTTTTAAATATTTATAGTAATAATTTTTACAGTGTATTTGGAAAGTAAAGGGATTGAATTGTCCATAATATTGAAGGTCAATGAATTGAATTCTCCATAATTAATCTCGTTATTTACCTCTTAAAAAAACACCTCTCTGCCACAACAATAGTAAAATGATTTATAATGTTGCAGTGAATAGACTTCTTCTAGATGCACAATGAGTTCTTCATGCATTTTAAGGGTTGTTTTAATGGCGTGACATCAATTTCTTGGAATTTTATGGTATTTATATAGCAGGTAGAGCATCCTACTAATTATTTACGGGGATCCCTTTTTTATATAAAAAAAGATGGATATAAGAATAGAAAAAAATCTTAAGTGTAGATATTTATATATTTTCTGTGGATCATTGATTTTATTTTACATTTCTTCTCGTGTATGTCTTTTTTAAAAATAATAAATAATAAAATATCACAATTACTTATATATCATGTAGTTTCACTGAATTGCTAGGAATAGATAAAGAATTTTTACCTTGGCTGAGAAGCATAAAGGCTGACTTGTTGGCCAAGGGCATGGTTACCTGTTACAAGGCAAGTTCATTATACCGCAAAGACAAATTAAAATGACATGGGAAAGTGAAGGGAACAGAAGCCAACATTACTTGGAACTGATGGAGTTTGTCGGTTGCAATCACTCACTCGACAAGGGCTCGAATTTGATACCGTTTTCAGGCATGCTGCACATGAACTGAAATGAAAGCAAAAGACTGATAACCCCATGAAAGCAAGAGAACAGACAACCCAATGGCCCAATGAACTAAATAAAAGACGAAGAAACAAAGACTTCAAGCAATTTAACAAGCTATATAGATTGAACTTTGAAGTAAAATCAATTAGAAATATAAGGGGCCTAGCCCTCGCTGTCCATTCATTTCTAGCCTTGTAATCTCTTTTTAAAAGACATTCTCAAACCACCAAGCAAAGCGGTCCAATTGTATGACCATATCATACAACAAATACAAGACATTATTTCACTCAAGTTACAAATCTGCGCCTCCAGCTCCTCAAAGATAGATCTCTGTGGGAATATGCATGGAAACTTCATAAAACGATGTGGGGGGTTTGCTCATTCTGTGCAAGTGCGGACTGGTGAGGAAACGGTATGCTCTCTTCAGACAGTATGCTAGCATCTTCTGAGAAAACTGGACTTTTCTGCAGTCAAGAGATATGCTAGCATCTTCTTTTGCCTCAAAGGTACTAGGCAGTGCTAACATCCACTCGACTTTTATGTAGCTGAAAGGCTGGAGTAATCCAGCTCCCACAGCTGCATTGGATACCTGACCAATTGAAGTAACCCAAACGAGCTTCGCAATGAGCACAGGACAACTTTCCCTCCAATGCACCTTCCTCAACTGGATAACAAGGAAGAACTATTATATTAAGTGGGTATCATTTCCAGCAAGTATGCACAATTTATAATTCTTAAAACCCACGAACCAATTAAAAAGACATGCCCAGGGTAAGGCATAAACCAAGGATAAGGATCAATTGAGTTCTAGATGATGATGATCTGGAAAAGTCATGTAGGATTTGGGGAAAACATGGATAATTGAAAAGCACTAATTTGGATCCTCTTTAGATAAAAACAGGATGCCAACACATGCGATGCACCTAATTTTTTTTGTAACAGGTATAAATTACGCATAATTCTCATGATAAATATTTCAAGATGCTTTCAAAAGTATTGTGTTATTTCCACCTAGATCATTCTCTCCTGTAAGATACAAAATAGCACCTCTATTATTGAAATATCAAAAGTGTTGATTCATTATGCCCTTAGCACATGGAACCGAGTTGTTTGCGTGGTTCATAACTTTCCCCAACTTCTATCAGTTAATGGTTTCCATTAGAAATCTCTATGCACTGAATACAAGTATGCCCTTTTCCAAAAGAGTGCATCACAATAGCTGCATGGGCCAATACATCTTCAAGACATAGCCCACGTGGCTTTCATAAATGGATAATATTAAACCCGAAAATGATCTCAACTGATGATAAGAAGTACTTCTACAACTAAGCAACACAATATGAGCACGGAGGTTGACCATTTGGTGGAAAAAACAAGTCAAGGATTTGAGAAATCTCTAGCAACTAGTGAGCCATTATAGCCAACTCAAAGTAAACCAATGAAGTTGCAATTAGTTCTGTGTTTTCTTCTTTATGAATAAACTTAAAAATTTCCAATGGCTTCGGAATTTCTACAAAATGAGATTGCACATACCTGCTGTCATCCACTTCAGAGGCTCAACAAAAAGAGATGAACACTCAGACTCATCGGACTTGTTAAAGGGGTTGCCACTTTTCTGCTTGCTCCATGCAAAAGATGTCTCACCCTCTCCTGGAACATGATCCACAACATTCTGCTGCAACGCAACTACTCGACGGCATTTCTTGCAGCGGTATGCAGGAATAGCCTTTTTCCCTTCATTTGGAGATGCTTCTTCCTCGGAGGAAATTTGTGTAGGTACACCAGGATCTGCCCCAAATTTAGAACTGTCTATCTTCTCTCCACGGTTGTAGAACTCACCTGGAAGCATGGGGAAATTAATCCTTCACAAAAAAATTAAAAAAAAAAATCACAGATTCAACATATCTAATCATTCTGTAAGTTTGTAACAGGAAAGAATATGTTTCCAACAGACATGAAAGATAGATCTATAATAATGTTCCAGTTGGAAGAAATTTAAGGATGAAAATTTAATTGGATAAGTAGGAGCATCAAATGCTCAATGCATGACCCCTTATGCTATGCCAACTCTTATATGCAGATTCACATTTTGGGAGTAACCACTTCATACAAATGATCAAGGTTAAGGACGTACTAATGTCATGCCTCCAAAATTATGCTTATGCAGAGCCCTATTTAATGACCAGCTTTATCATACAAAAAAATAATTTACAAGAGCAGCAAGTGAGGATCAATATACTCAGAAACATGTACCCAACACTTTCAGGCGAAACCGCTTGTATATGGTACTAGCATGATCAACCTTGAACCCCATTTCCTCAAACATTTTCAACTGCAATGGGGGAAAAAGAATTAAGATCTATGACAATCACATTAGAAACTAATGTCTCAGTCACCATTAATGCATCCCAACAATCATATAGGTTTTATAGGACCCTTGCATACCTGTTCTAAAAAGCCATCATTGGGACAAACAGACTCACAGCTTCGCCTTAGGGATTCAAGAGCATCTGCATGGACACATAGGGAAAAGATGAACAAGGAAAAGGATGAAATATTAAATAACTCAAAATTCAAAGAAACAACAACACGTATTTTTATGGTTGTCAGACAAAAGAGCCACCAGATTTTCAGAAAGTAAACAATGAAGGCCATCAGCATTAACCAATCAGCAGACCCAAAATGCTCCAAATAAAAAGTGGATGTGTTCAAACCTTCAAGAGACAACTGTTCAGTTTTCATCAAGTACGCTGTAATGATAGCTGCACTGCAAAGAAAAAAAAAACGAAAGAAGGGACCAAACCATTAGGGCTTGACAATTCAGGGCAGGTCTTCTGAGAAGATAACCTAAAACACTTCTTTTCTATTTTGATCCACTTCAGGATCATAAGCCAATCAACTGAAAAATATCAAAACAGACTTCATGACCGTTTTAAATTAACCAAGAAAAAAGTCACAAATTTGCACATCAAATTCCAAGCAAGTAGACATGCAAAAATAAGGTAATGTTCTTTACCCCAAACTATCCATTCCATCCCGAACAAGTTTTCCAGATAATACCAACCATTGATGAAGCAGACTTCACCGATGGATCCAAAATACAGTTCATACTATATGCAGGAATCAAAGTGATGTTTTTTATCCCAAAATATCCATTTCCATCTCGAACAAGTTTCCTGAATAATACCCAACCACTGATGAAATGGACTCCTCTTGTGTGTCCCAAACACTGTTCATACTATTCCAGGAAATCATTCGGGAGAAGCAGCATTGCATTTCAATATTAACTTAATCCAAAATTAAGGGCAATAATCATTAATTTACATAAAAAATAAATAAAGAGAATCATCATCATTATCATGAAAAATGACAACAATTTATCATATACCTTCTCGAAACGCCAGCAAAACAATGCACCAAAACAGCTCCTTCTTTTCTACTCTTCTCAATAAAATCCAAACAAACATCCAAATAATCCAACAAATCCTCACTCTCCATATCCCTAATCGGCACGGCCATTCTCACCAGTTTCAAATCCTTCCCTGCATACTCTAACCCATACAAAACCTTATTCGCCGCCAAACAACTCCTCCACTCATCCTCACCGTCACCCACGCACACTTTCTTTATCTCCTTCGCCGGGATTACCACACCGTTTCTCCATTCCGTAAAGAACGATATAGACACGGAACTTAAGACAGATAAAATATGCGTTATTTCCGAACTTCCGTTTTGCAGAACCTCAGCCGCGTCGCTTATGTTTCCGATGAAAAGATTCTCGCGTACAAGATACGGCATCACAAAAAAAAATCCAAGCTTATTTTCTCCTGCAAAAAACAATGGAATTATAAGCAAAGAAGAAATAAAAAAAAATTACGCCAAAAATGATAACTTTTTGGATTAATTAGAAATTAGTAATCAGAGAGGATTTTGAGATGACCTGAGAAGGAATATTCCGGAGAACGATTGAATCTTCTTTTTCGTGCTGATTTTTATCTTCGGCTACGGCTGCTGCGAGATTTGAGACTGTGGCAGGAATTTATAGGAGGCGGGTTAGCACGTGCGAATAACTGATTTGGTACGTGCGAGTGAATGTGGGGCTTTTCGACCTGGCAGGAGATGGAAGGGTTGTCTTTTTTAGTGTAAACTGTAAAGCATCCCGCCATGCACGTTCGGTTGAGGGGAAATGACGTGGAAATATCGGGACAGGTGGTGGAGATTGATTGGGGTTTGAGTCTTGTGTGTACCACATCAGATATTTTCTTTTCTTTTCTTTTTGGGGTCTCTGCTCTTATATTTATAAGACCTAACCGTGGTCGACATGATCTAAGAACAAGGAAGCTGGTAGAGTGATCAATTGTCTCGAGTTAATTTAATTTTTTTAAAAAATAAATAAGTTTAAAATAATATTATTTTTTAAAAAAAATTAAATTTTTTTATTAATTTTAATTTAATCAAATTTTAAATCATCATAACAACCCGTCAAATTAAATTGTTCTTATAACTAAGCTTGTAGAAGCTTTTATTTTTGAGCAATATACTGTTTAATTAATTGTGAAATATTTATTGAAAAGTTCTATAAATAATATTAAATATTGTTGATATTATTAGAAACACTTTTTCAATATGGATATTTGGGAAAGCTAATATTTTTTTAAAAAAAATGATAGTAATATTTTTGTTTAATAAATAATAACAGTGAAGTGGCTCTATAATGTAATAAAATAAAACAATGATAGTTTTTTTAACAATTGGTTTAGAATTTTCACAAATCATGTTATAACATCTCTTTCAAGTAAAAATATTTTAAGTTTGAAATTTACACATGTCTGTATTACCTTGTAATTGATTTTTTATTAAATAAATAGGGATGATGAGATTTAAACTTGTGATTGCTTGGTCATAAGACTTTGATACCATGTTAAAATATCATCTCATTCCAATAACTTAAACAGTTAGGTGAGGTCCAAGATATGATTTATATTATTTTTTATCAGTTATATATAGTTAAATATGAAAAAAGATTTTTCTTCAAGAATTATGAAGAATGATTTGATTTTTATTTTTTAAGAGAAACATTTGTGAGGTGGTTCAGGTGAGAAATAACCTTGTTGAATCTTTAATGGTGCGTGAATTAAAAAAATAAAAATAAAAATCTAGCCGTTTGGATCTGCCCAGATCCAAACTCCCCAGCTTTCCTTGCAAGGAATTCCCCTCCCATGCATGCATGCCTTTTGTGTACATATTTTATGCAGATCAAAGTAGAACAATCCAATAAGATGAGCTCGCTCCAAAAACAAAGTAGGAGAGGAAAAGGAAAAAGAAAAGGAAAGAAAGAAAGCATAGAATGTTGCAATGACACTCTCAATATAAAAAAAATTCTTGACAAAATGAATTTGTTAACACCCTGGATGACCATGTGTAATAGCTAGAGTAGATTACAACCGATGCCTGAAATTTTGTCTTGCACACATCAAAGTTATTTAGAATAAGTATAAATTGGCAAACTTTTTCTCTTTTCTTTTCTATCCTTACACACATTTTCTCTACTCGTTTATCTCACCACATAGCTTATTCAACACCTTATTCAAGCATATATTTCAATGTATTTTTGAGTTCAGAGAAATCAAAACACAACATTATACATCATTCATGTATACATAAAACTGTCGATGTTAAGCAAGCATTTTCGTTAATGGTTATTTTATATCAATATGACACTAACAATCACCAACATTTTCACCAATCAATTATATTTCAACTTCACTCATTATAAGATACTGCAACTCTACTCGTCCCAATATAATTGTATTGTAGTTTCCATGTTCAAGGTAAACTAACATGACCAAAATCTATAAATACTTTAAATTATCATGTAAACAAAGACATTTAAGAATTTGTTCTACAACAATTCAATAAAGTAAACAAATATATTTAAAGGTTCATTCTTCAACAATTCATCAACACATGCATTTTCTTTTATTTCATTTATACATTCCTTTATTTTCTACACTTATTAACTTAGCAGTGAAGGATCTCTAGTTTTATGGAGGACTTGTTTTTTCAGGAATAAATAAGCTTAAATATAAAATTTATATTTAATCTTGTATACGTCAATCTAAAATATACAACTCATAAAAAGATCAATCCTACCCTAAAATTATTCATTACTTCATTAATGTTCATGCTATTTATTATTTTGAGAATAAAATTTAAACTCAATTTGAAACTGAGGAAATGAAGTTTCTAGCGAATGTAATGCCTGTGTTCTATCATTAAAAAAAAATTAAAAGAAAGAAACTAAAAGAAATAGAGAGAGGATTGCCTTGAATTTTTTCACATTAACATGAGAAAACGACGTGTCTTTAGTAGTTGAGTGAGAGAAAAAGCTGTGCGTGTACAGGCAAAGCGACATGATCATGTGTAGTCATGTCGTACAAAGAAAGTTGCATCCCATTATATGAACCGTTAAAAGAGGACATCAAACAAGCGAATCTATCAGGACGACCGAATAACAACAGGCCACATGCCAAATTATGCCCCTCATGATTAAAGCCACCATTTAGACTTTCCATGGCTCCCGGGTCATCTCCAAAAGATGCGCCGAATGTAAATCCAAAAATAATAAAAAATATTAATTTAGCTTTTCAATACTTGTTTTAGATATATTTTAAAAAAATATCAAATACAAATTTTTTTTTAGAAATACTATTCTCTTGTAAGAATTTCAAAACCTTACAAATCATTCATCACAAATAGTTGTTCTTTATTATTTTTTTCCTTTAATTTCTTTTAAAATCTATTTTTTTTATAAAATTATTCTAGTCTCGTGACTCGTTTCATAAGTTTGGTAATCTCACTCAGATAGATTTGGATTTTTTTAAAAACATTAATTCTTTTTTTATTTTTATTTTTTAATATTATATTGATTAAAAATCATCCGAATTTTTTTAAACTTATCAAATTATTCAAATCATATTATATTATTAAAATAATTTATATAACATATATTAAAATACAATAAGCTTTTTTAAATTGCCTTCTATCATTATAAGGCACATAAAAAAAATCATATTTACACTATTTAAAAATTTATATTATTAATTTGGCTCATATAAAAAGCATCTCTCCCCGCAGATTCTCATAAGGTGACAATCTATGCATCATCATTGTCCCACTTGTCACCATTTCAAGCCTTTCAATTCTCAATGTTGAGATAACATGGGATGATGTAGATGCGCTCATGATTGATGTGCACCATTGTGACATGACACACCATCATGGGCCTCCTCCATCTCCCTTCAATTATAGGCACAATTGATATAGGAATTTCAAAACCTAATTTTAGTTAGATCAAATAACTTGATCAATTTTGTCAAACTCCATTATTAATCATGTCAAACTCAATTATATCAACAACTAAGAAACAAAACACTATTATTTTAATAAAAATAATTAATTTAAGTTTGTATTAACCCAAATCCTGAATTTCTTTTTACTACTACAATTAAAATTTAAAAAAATAAAAAGAAAAAAAAAACAATATATTATTCTTTTGACACAAAAAATAAATGTATATTAGATAGATAGCCCATGTTACATCATAGATAAGATCAATTTTTTTTCTAACATAAAAAAAAAATATTCAAGTAACGCAAATATTTTTTAAAAAACAAGAAAGATATGAAACACGGATTACTGGCTTAATTAAGTTTAATAAGATCAGTTAATTTGATATATGATTAAAAAAGAAATTAACAGTAAATAAAGTGATTTTTTTTTACAATAATTAACTATAAAAATAAAATACCAATATTATAATTAGAAGGAAAAGAAAGGAAAATATGTTGAAGACTCAACTTCGCTCCATCATGTACTCCGCTCCCACCACAAAAAATAGCTCACCAAGACAACAGTTAAATAGTTAATTTATTCATTTTACTTTATTTCTAAAAAGTGAAACACAAAAAAACCATAGACAAAAGTTTTTTAAAAATAGTTTAGTCATTTTATTATGCTTTAAAAAAATAAAAAGGCCTAGCCAGCCCTAATTAATTTAATAATAACTAATAAACATAATAAAAAAAATGAATTACCCTAATAAACAATCAAATGATTTTGTTTTTTTTTTTAAATACAAATTGATTATTAGAGTATTCCGATCCAAATTGCAGTAAACCTGGGGCTTTTACAATGGAACCCCGATACGTATCGTTTATATTTTTTAATTGCTACAACAACAAATAGGTGAACTTGTGAGCAATGAATATTGCCTTCTTCCTCACTCATATTTGGCCGCATCTCTATCGAGATTACAGTAACTTCACAAATGGAGCTCATGAAAAGAAAATATGAGACTTTCCAAAATGTTGATGAACTCAAACCCAAAACCTTAAGATGAATGGCACCCCGTGCAAGAACTTAGTACAATATATTGATCTCACATTTTAGTTATTTTCACATGGTCCGAAATTTGCGTATAAATCAAGAAGTAGCTACCAGATGATACTCGGGACATGCCCGTTGCGAAACAGGGATGAGCTGTGAATTTAACAAGGGAAAGAAGGTCGAAGATAGGGGCTAGGGTTCCTCTTTTCTCTACAAAACTTATGCACAATAACAATCAACATTACGAAACCGCATACAATCTTGTACTAAAACTCATAGATATACACTGGCAAATTAAAAACCCTCTCACAACCAACATCACGCTGATTCTCCTCAACAAAGCTACGAGATTTATCATGATTAGCGATCCAGGCGTACACCATAATGTCATGTGAGAATGACCATATATGCAAGAATGGCATGCAAGGAGAAAACTCAAGGGCTAGATTGGTAACAGGAAGTGTAATTTATCAACTTCCTTACTCTACTTCATCCATGGTATAAACAGGTAATTGCCATGACTTGGTATTCTTCTTTGGATCGTCGGTGAGGCTAAGATCATTATCAACCTCCTTGAATGTTTTAATGAATGTTTTGGCACCCATCAGAATAAGCCTTTCAATCATAAATAATTGATAGTTGTTCTCAATCACGGGATCCAGGATTCCGCTGTAGTTAGATGAATATGCCAACTTGTATCTGCAAAATACGAGCCACCAAAGTTCAACGTCAACTTCACCATCATATAAAAATTACAACGAAATTCTATTTAGCATTTTTTTTTTAAAGAAACAAAAGTCTCTTCCAATTGCTGAAATGGTGGCAGAGATTTTCTACAAGATCAAAGATATCTGTTAAAAGGCATGAAGAGAGAGGCGTCAATTACAGAGAAAAGTAAGTATCGACTACAAAAAAACTCACTGCAGCCATGCATCAGTACCATGTTCAACAATCAGATACAACCAACTTAATCAATGAGAAAATAGAAATGCCATACCAAGCATCCACACCAGTTGAGTTAATCATGCAAGATATTACTTCTGGATGATTTTTTTTCCATGACAAATTAGCAAGTTGCAATTAAGTAGTACTTAGAGAAACACAAAAATTAACAAAAGGATACAGAATCGTGAATTTATTTCTCCGTGCATCAATCCTCATCTCTAATTTATTTCTTTTTGAGAGTTTTCAGAACTGTATGTATAATCTGTCATGGCCAAATCATTTGTGCTACTTCACAGCTAAGAATTAGAGACTATAATTTTCATTTTTTTAAGTTTGAGAAGGTTTACCTGACAGCGAGAGGTGAAAAGAATCCTGGTGTCTTCTCATTTGAAGCAATAAAAAGAGTTCGTCCAGGTGGAACCCATTTTTCAATCCTGTGGAGTATAAACTCTGGACGTGTATCCCTGTCAAGATGAGGATGTAGGGTCCTATAAACACCAAACCTGTCCTTCCTGGTTTTTATTTTATCACCTCGACGAACATGCATGGAATCATAATCACCAAGAAGTGCTATAACCTGTGCACATGAGATCAATTGCAGGTTAATCAAAACCTGTTTTAAAAGAAACACAAGCAGACAAATGGTGTAAAACAAGCATAGAGAAGTTAGCAATATCAATTATTACAGACCTTATCTGCAGCATCCCTTAAACTTTGTGATGCCATTGTAGGAAGAAAGGAATATGGCAACATTATAGCACTGCGGTTGTTTCGGTCCTTGCATTCCATGAACCTGAATGGCTATCATGATTAGGGCCTAGAAAGAAATATGCAAGATTCATGAATCTTGGAGACAAGTTATGTTATGACAAACAGCGACACTGAAAATAATAAGTGAAAACTTTTCTTTTTCTTTTCCATAACCATAGCAGTCACGAATCTTTTCCTTCTCCTTTTTCATTTCCCCTCCAAATAGAGTAGTCCGCTTTCTATCCAACATTGGCTTATTAAAACGGTTCAAGTCACTAAACCACTTGAAGAAAAACCAATCTTTTCATCACAGCCAGGCATTTTAGTCTGTTTCAGAACTTAAGAAAAAATGTCAACAAATTTTGTGCTTCGAGAACTATATTCATATTAATTGTGAAATTTCAAAAGCAGTGCAGGATAACTATCATTATTTACTCTACTCTTAAACTATTATCCAAACAAAAATACCAATTTTTCTTCCCACGATCACCACTACCCAATTTTGAAACAGCTCCTTTTCTTTTGAGACATTCAAAGAGGAAAAAACATGAGAAAGCCAAAAGAATAGCTGCATTCAATACCATGAAAGAGGGCTTGCTGTTCGATTAATGAGCAAGAGGTTCGAGTAGTGACTATTCTCTTTGAGATAAACCCGACTTATTCCTTCCACATGGGCCACTCCTCTAGCTCCCAACCTCATACTCGTTGATAGTACCCGAAACCAATCTTTTGAGTTGTCTAAGATTACAGGTACAGTTTCTGATATGAGATCCATATCATACAAAGTGTCCATGGCACAAGAGCTTTCAGCCCACCTGCGAAATAGAAGGAAGCAAGTTCAGATCATAGAACTTTTTAAAATGTATTCATTGATAAAAATGGAGGCAACCTGTTAATTCAATTAAATATTTCCTTTCATAAGAATTGAAAATCAAGCATACTAAAGAAAAGGTTATTGCACCCCGTATAAGATGTTGGATTTAACACACTAGACACAACAGTTTAGCTCTGGCAATAACAACAGTCCACGTAATAGAAGTTCAATAAACTTGCCTTTCCTCTGGGTTCAACTTGTCAGACTGATGAAGGATCCCCTTCTTATTGTGTAATGGATTGATACACATCCTTGAAGGCATCACAAAAGTTCTGCAACAAGATAATACGGCAATATAAGAAACATGAAAAAACAGACAATATCAACTCTGCAGTATCTAACCATACTAACCTTTACAGCTAAAAAATCCACAAAATATAAAGTTTCAATAAATCATAGTTATTGGCTCATTTAACCACCACACACATTGAATCAATCCTTGGCATTTCCTTCATATTTCATTTGCCCCCCCCCCCCCCAAAAGAAAAAAAAAAAAAAGCACATTTCAACAAGTTCCTAAAAAATAAATAATAAAAATAAAAATTATTATTATTATAGAAACTCAAGCCCCTAAATCCCAAACAATCTAGGTGCATGATACAGTTTCTTAAGAAGAGTCTCACGTGATCCAAAATTTGCTTATTTCAGTTAACCCACCTTCAATGTCATTAACACCTAAAACCCCCATAACTAAGCAAGTAATATACCAAAATCAATTCAATAGAAACAGAGCATAAAACCTAATACCAACAAAAACCCACAAAAAATACACCAAATCCAGTGACATTTGAACACAAAAAAACATAACTTTATACACATAGCAAAAAGAAAAACACACCTATTCAAGAACATGGCTTCTTCAAGAGCACACCTAAGGCTAGACTCTTGATGACCCAAACCTTCACAAGACTCACAATGTTTACCAGGACAATCAATTCTGCTACCCCAATACAAGTACTTCTCATGAATTGTGTGCTGTCTATAGGGTTTGTTTCGTAAGTTCTTTATGGTTTTTGAAGATGAAAAAGAGAACCCATTTGTGGAAATTAGTGAAGAAAAAAAGCACAATAATGCAATGGCTGAGATACAAAGTATTAAAGTGAGAATTGGGGATCTGAGTTTTGTTAAAGGTTTTGGCTTTAGGGGTTTTTTAATTGTTGCCATTGAAAGATTGAAGTTGCAGGTAGAGGTAGAGGGAGAGGGAGATTTAAGAGCTGAGTGTGAAGAGTGTTATTATTGGTTAACCTTAGATTTTTAGATTTTGCCGGGTCAGCATTAGTATTTTTACTGGGCCGTTAAATTGAGTGATTTTTTCTTAATATAATAATGATTAGATTTACCGATGGTTTTTTTTTTTTTTAATGTAATTATGGTTGTTTTTTAAAAATTATTTTTAATATTAATATATTAAAATTATCTGAAAATAAAAAAATATTAATTAAAAATAATAATAAAAAATAATAATTTTTTCAGAAATATTTTTAAAATATAAAAACAAACAGATGAGTTGGCTAGATCTGGATCAATTTATTAAATTATACTAAGTTTAATGATGGTAGCTTTTTTACCGAGTCAGATAATTGTTTAATTAAAATATTTAATTATTTTTTTGAAATATTATCATAACAATTTAAACTTTGATGAATATTAAATCCAATTTCTTTATGTTTTTAGAGCATATTAATTTGTATATTTATGTTAGTGAGGACTCAAACTATTTTAAACAGAAAAAATATTAGATCTTAAAAAAAAATTAACATTTTTATTAAACTAAAAAATATAATTGCTTTAAATTTTTATTTTCATAAAACTAATTTTTTATATCAAAATATCTCAAATTTATCTTAGTCCACACAATGTTTTTAACTTGAAACATTGTTATGTGAAAAAATAATTTTGATTGTTAAAGCAAGTTCTTAAAAAAAAATCAAGATAGTACATTTATATTTTATGTAATTGAAAGTTATAAAAATTATAAATTGATAAAATTATCTTTCAAATCTATTTAAACATTCTAATAATAAATAACTGATTTCAATCAATTTTTCATAAATAATTTATTATTAATATTATTATTCTTAGATCAAATACATAATAATTAAAAAAAATTATAATAATATTTAAGAATTATGTTAAAATTAAAGGTTAAATAAATCTAATAATTTTTTTTAAAGTGTCAAAAAAATTCAAAAAAAAATTGTCAAACAATAATTAAAATAAAAATTGCTGGCAAAGGGCCAAGCCTAACGCTTGCCCCGCACGTGCATAGCAGGCCAGATCTGCACTCCTGGGTTTATTATTTTTTTTAATTAAAGAAACAGCATATTATTTATATATAAAAAAATAACAAATAACAGATTATCTGTCAAAATTTAGAAAATAGGCGCGTTATTAAGCTCTTAAACCTGCAATGTTTTGCTTGAAACGCGCCCTAACCGATGAAGCTAAGACTTGGATTTGATCTAAATCTATTAAAATATTTCAGTGTTTATATGATCAATAAAACATCATAAAAAAAAAAAAACCAACCGAGTTCTTTTAATGTTGTGGGTTAATCTTCTTAATTAGTTTTATCGTGATGAAAAGACACAGGTTTTATTACCTAATACTTCTAAAAGAGCTGGGTGACAACTCTCCTCCGAGGTGTCTTTTTTTCTTTTCATTTTTTTTAAATTTTATTTTCATCCTTGTTTCTCTTAATCCCATCCTCTAATATTTAAATTTATTTTTGTAAATTATTTAGCTTTACTCTCAATAAAGTTATTACAATTTAAAATAAATATATAATATTTGATTTGAGTTTCTTTTTTTTATAATTATATTTTTGTTATCATATAATTAAATAAAAAATAATTTTAATAAGTAAAATTCTTAAACGCAGTAGAGTTCATCTTCAAAATCATGAATTTAATGAGTTAAATTGTGAAGTTAACTTCTCAATATCAAAATAAAATTATCTTGAATTATTACTTTTAAGTTAAATTATGTTTTTTACATGTTATTTAAATTGCTTTTGAATCTATTAAATCAACTAGATTATTTTAAAATAATTTTTGCATGATTTAATTTTAAATTTAAATTAAAAAAAATATCAGGTTAAAAACTTTTAAAATTAATTTATTAAATCAATTATAATAACAATATCAAATAATCCATTCACATTTATTTTTTTATATTATTTTTATTATTATTAATTTAGCCCATAGCAGCGCCCGACCTTGTAAACTGTATTGACTTACAATATTAAAAAGAAAAGGACTGGTCCATGTTAGCTTTATAGTGTGAATTCGAAAAATTAAAATATATATATATGTGAACATCATGTCAATCTTTTAGAATTCAAACTACTTTACAAATTCACGGGTGAAATTATTATTTTTTAATTAAATATGATCCAATATTTTAATTCGTTTTACTAGAGTTTAAACTGTACCAGCATTAATTTGACTTGATATTATCATTTTAATCGATTCAAAAATAAATTAACTTACCACTAAAAATATAAAAAAAAAAATTAAAAGAAATAATCTCTTAATTAAATATTTTCCTAGTTCGGATTTAAACTATGTAAAAGTTATTTTGATATAATCTAGTTAACTTGATCAGTACAAAAATAATCTAGAAAATTCTTAAAAATATATATATAAAAATAAAATTGAAAGGAAAAAATTAAAACAACATTTTATTTTTAAAAAAATAAAAATTTAAATTAAATTTTGATCAAATTACAAGTTGATTAGCTAGGTCATTCAGATTTAATCAAGTAAATTCTCATCTAGTTTTGTAAAAACTCGACCAAACCAGTTAATCCATTAGGCAATGCAGGCATGCTAGTATTCAGATTGTCATGCCTGAAATGCAGATTCGACTAAATGCTGAAGTCTTCTTCCCTCTTGGAAATGGATCACAAGTTCTTCATGAACACATTTATTCATAGACAGCATCGAACGTTTTACGTGAATCATGGAGCGTTGACAGTAATTCTTAAATGCAAAATTAACATTTTTTTTGGTTACAAGAAAAAGGATTTGAACTCATTGAGTGGACGAAGATCATTATTACAAGGGCAGTTCAATGGTCATCATGAGGAGTGCCAACCCAACAGTGCACCATCATAAAAAGTAGAGATGGCGATACTGTTCCAGTGTCTAGATCATCATTGAGAGACAGGAAGTCAGGAAACACACCAGGAAAATGTGTGATTCTACAGTTCTGTAAGTCATTTCGAACCCCTCGTTTTGACGGAGCTGGTAGCGAAATGGCAACAGGAAGAATTACTGTTTTAGCTTGGAAAAGGAAATGCTGTAAAAACCATCTGAATCGATGTTCTGTGGTTTGATAACTTCATGCAGATCACATGAAGGATTTATTAGAAAACTTAGTGCGATGGGTACACAAGGATAGACCCAAAAACACAACTCACTTCAAGTTTAAAGCTGTCCGCTAACCCTAAATACACTTTTCTGATCTACCCTCATCTGTACAATCCTCTAATCCCAGTTGCACCAATCATAGAGAAAAAAAGAAGAAGAAAAAAGACTTATATAGGTCAAGAAAAAAAGGTGGAAAACATACTTAACAAGACATCATGCCTTGGCTTCATCGGCAGGGTATGCTGTATTGACTCAAGTTTCAGCTTACAGCACCCTTCCCTTTGTGATGATCAAGAGAGCATGAGACTGTTTTGGGTGATCATGCCGTTGACATTGCAGTTCTTGGTGAACAAGGACAGTGGACAAAATAGTTCGTGTTGGTAGGATTCATGTCAAGCCTTCTGAAATGTTCGTGAAGAAACTCCATGGAGAAGCCTGACGAACCCCAAGAAGCTTAGTTTCCCATCTGAATGTCTTATCCAGTCCTGGAGAACCACATGAACTGGTACTGATGGGCTAAGGCCAAGTTCCTGAAAACAGAGAAACAAATAAATTTTAGTACTTTGATTCAATATGAAGAACAAAACATGTCTCTAAATAGAGCAGACTTGCTTCATCATCGAAGTTTCCCTTTCTTGGAGGAGGAAACTACTCAGTAAAATAGACCTGTAACTCCATTTTTCTATGTTCTAAGTGAAAAATTAGATGATTAGAAACTTCAAATTTGAGTCTTTGACACAGCAATCACCTTGTCTTGTAAATTGCAAGAGAATTTGATCAAGAAGGTCATACAGAAGTGAGAAATTAATTTGGACTAACCAGTCCAAAACAACTATCAAGGACTTTAGCAGTCAAAGAACATACCGAGGCAAGCTCCTCTATCATAATTGGTCTGTTGCCATCCTTCTCGAACAACTCATAGGCACGTCTAGCATGTTGCTCCCAACAATCCATTCCTTCCAGCTGATGCACACTTATGGCAACAGCAGAAAATTCTTCAAAATCCAATTTTCTGTATTGAAGAGAACTAATCTGAAGCACACAAGAGCAGACAATTAACTAGAACTCTATATCAATTCTTCTGATAAAGAAATTTGATAGAATAGTACAAACAATTAAACAAAAAAAGCACATTAACAAATAAACAGAACATGTGTTAAGCATTACCATGTTAACATAATCAAGGACCCTGGAATCCTTCATAGCATCTGTAGAGTGCTTTATTACAGCCTGAAAACACCAACATCTTTCAGAATGACATGAGAAACACAAGCACGCGTGAAAAAGAAAAAAAAAAGGTGGAAGAGAAAGAGCTCACTGTTTTGAAGTTCTGCATAGAAATGAAGCCATTCTTGCTTGGCCCCAACAGTGTAAATTGTTCCCGCAGGTAAGCTAGCTGAGCAACTGTTAATGTCTTCGCCAGAGCCTGTAAAAAACAACAAGTTTGTGACTTTCACAGTAAGTATTAAGATTTTAATGGACATTATACCAAAAAAATAAACAAGTTTTCGTCTCCTCCAGCTGGAATTGACTTTTGGCTTATGATGCAGACAAACTCTACATTATTGTACCCGTTGCCTTGTGCACCCATGTGCTGAGTGTCTAAAACCAGTACAACATCACCATACATTGAATGATCCTATATATCCATTTTTCTGGAAATGGCAGTACATTTTACAACAATCCTCAATAAATGCAGTCTTTTCTTTTCTTTTTTCTCTTTGTTTTTTAGGGAATAAGACAGCACATAACTTCAGATGGTTGACTGGAACATAGACAATTTAACTTTGAACAAATAGCACAGGACTCGACTAAAAAGGCTGGCCACTTCCCAAGTCAAATAAATAAACATTTGAGTTGCAACTAAAAAGGGAGGATACAGGATCCTACTTACCCCCAAAGCAGATTTCCGAAGAGAAGATGAGCTTATATAAGCTTTTACAAGCTTGTATACTATCATATCCAATGGAATTTTTATGTCATGATGATTAGCCAGCCATGGGTGACCTAAACATAAAAATGACACCTTAGAATTAAATCGCTGACCACATATGTTGGGTGATCAAATAAGGACTATAACTTTAGGAACTTACTCAGAGCCTGAGCAGCGGTTAGTCTCTTCCGATAGTCCTTGTTCAACAGTCTCTTCACAAAATCTATTGCTTCAGGGGATAAAGAAGGCCAAGGAGCTTCATCAAAGCTTGGATCTGCTTTCAAAACAGCTCGAAAGATGCCAGATTCTGTCCTGGCCCAAAACGGCCGGCTACCACATAGAAGAATATAAGCAATTACACCAATACTCCACATGTCTGCCTCAGTCCCATATGATCTGTGTAGAACTTCAGGAGCTACATAATATGCACTTCCCACGATGTCATTTAACCTCTCATCTGCAATAGTTTCAAATAGTCAAAACTCCCATCCACCATTGAAAAAAAAAAAAAGGAGAGGAAGGTGAGGAGCTGTATCCAGCAATGCTGACCTAGCTTTACATAGTCAGAGAGTCCAAAATCAATGGCTTTCAATGGGGAATTCTCCTCCTTGGTGGTAAAGAGAAAATTCTGAAATAAATATGCAGAAAACAATTAGAAAAGAAATAGGATATGCCAGAATGGAAGCACATATATACCGTCTTGTTCAATCAATTGCACAGCTCTAATAATGAATCAATCCATTGATCAAGAACAGTAATTAAACAATCCATCAGTGAAGGAACGTAGAAAATATCCCTGATCAAGAAAAGTAACCATACAAGAAAGCATAGCATGGGCAAAGTGGACACTTCTGACCTCCATTTAGTAGCATTAAATATGTTTAAAAGGAGTAAGATGTAAAAAATAAGAACTCAAAACTCTAAGGGAAATGGCATTGTGCAATCTTATCTGTCAAAGCTCCATCTCAACCACACAGCAAAAAAAAAAAAAAAAAGAAAGAGAGAAGAAAATTAAGAGAGAAAGATATGCAATAATTATTGAACTTCTTGATACATGAACAAAATGCAACATTCCACATTAAATGGAGGCTAACAAACTGCATCCAAACTGTAAAAAATTCAAAAGTAACATGATCAGAAGTTATGATTATTTTTGATAATCGCTTACCTCAGGCTTTAAGTCGCGATGAACAACACCTTGAAGATGGCAGTAGGCAACCACACTTAATATCTGAACCATAACAGTCTTTGCATCTTCTTCTGAGTATTTTCCACCCCTGCATAATATGAAGTGGATTTCAGCCAGTTAGAATGTCACACAACAAGCCAGAGATATACCATAAAGAAAACATTTGAGAGTACAGTACCTTGAGAGTATCCTATCCAATAATTCACCGCCTTTGCACAACCTAAAGAACACAAATATATGTAGATGGTAAGTTCCACATGTGCAACTTTTTTGGTCTGAAGTCTATGCTATTATAAACGTCAAAACTTAACTAACCGATGGATTAACTACTTATTTCAGTTCTTTTGCTGCTTGATAATTAGATGCAAATGTGTTACACACGACAACCATGCAAATGTACCAAAAGACTCGTAGAGTTAAATTCTCCATGTGTTTTGGTTAACATGAAGATTGTTTATTAGTCAACTCCATCAAGCTTTTCATTAAAAGCAAAATTGATCAAACATGGCAGAATAATTTATATAATTGGTCTACATTTTTTTGACATTGAATATCAAACGGCCAAAAGGCTTTGAATTGTAAGTCGTTCATGCTTGTAAAATTCACAAAGACATGGAGGGGTTAGTATCATTAGTTAGTTACTTGGCTTATCTGATTTTCCTTATCTTAGTCATTTTCTTGACAGTCATTATCACAGTTTTGAGCCATAAACATTAAATGTATAGCCAGGGAAAAAGTCAAACAATCGAATGCATTTACAAAAACAAAAAAAAACAAAAAACAAGTGCAGACAAAACTTACTCCATTACAACATAGACATTGTCATCATCTTCGTAGGCATCATAGAACTGCACTAGATTATTATGTCCCGTTAGAGCCCGTAATATTTTCACTTCACGTCTCACATCCTCTATAGCAATTGCAGTGGTCATCTGTAAAACATTGCCCAATATACATGAGAACAACAACTCATTGGTTTCTACAGTCAATGGTCAAAAGGACTATCATTCATGACATAACTATTGTATCCTCATACTAAGGCCTCAACCATCCAAGACAAATGCGACTGTCATTGGTTTCCACAGTCAATTTCCAAACAGACAAATAGTACAAATAGTGATCCTTGTACCTTTGCCCAATAATTCAGAACAAAAATAGGATATGCTTTCACAAGTAGATTGATATTAGCAACATGGAGAATATTACAGAATACATTGTTTGCATTGGATTAAGCTATGATATAGTATCATTATCATGAGGGGGCAATAACTACCTAAACTTTATGGTCAATCAGACCAAAAAAGAGCATTGAATTCAATTATCACTAACTAAATTAGAGCTATAGTGACCGGCGACATGTTTATCTAGAGCCTGGATTGCCTAAACATTAAATTGAGCCTCCATTAATAAATGTTGATACACCATTTAACAATAAGAAAGGCAATGTTAAGCTACAAATGTCCTAACAAAATAGAAGCACTGCTTATCTCAGGAAGGACCTCGAGCAAATCCATCATTCTTATCATACCCAAAGAACAATAATTGTAAAACAAGTTTAACACGATAAGTAAAACCCTTTTATGCATAACACATAGCACAGCTGAATGTAATCCTACACTCCTCCACTATCACAAAAGAAGGTAGACAGATCAGTTACAATTACAAATAGCAGCCTAAACCTCTATAGATGCTAAATAGCAGCCGCAAAAGAAAGATGCGCCTACAAACATAAAAACAAATCACATCTATACATGAGTAGAACACATAACAATTAAAACATCCGAAATTTTAAGCTAATCTGAGGAATTACTGTAACAAATAAAAGCTAGTCAAAATCAAAAGATCATAATCAATGAGAGGTTGAGAACTAAACCTTGGACTTCGGAATAACTTTGACTGCCACATCCTGGCCTTTCAAGCTCCCTTTCTTTGCCTTAGCAGAGCAAGTATACCCAAAATGTCCACGCCCCACTTCCTCACCAAGCTCATAGTGACTCACAAACTGCTTAGAAAACCCAAAATTCTTGTCCAAACCAATATCACTTTCACTTCCCTCAGGAATTGAAGCTTCGTTAGGCTTAACAGAGCCATGCCTTCTTGCAAGTAATGCACGTATATGCTTTGCAGGAGAAGGAGGTGGAAAAGGCCTCTTGAAAATCCTCAAAGGAGTGGAGCTTACACTTGATATAGCAGGTGAAGTCTTGAAGAGACTTGGTAATGGACTTGGGCTGTAAAAGGGAAAGTTTGAGGTCTTGCTAGTGTGTGAATTTGGTGGCTGTGTTGAGTCTGTTTCAATGGAGAGTGAGTTGTTTTTGGATTGATTTCTTTGGAGCTCAATGGGTTTTCCATGACAAAGTCCCATGGAAACAAAACCCAAAACAGAGAATTCAAGAAATCACTTAAAAATCAATAAGGTTTTAAACTTTGATCAAGAAACTCAAAGAAAAGTACAGAGATTTAGACTATTTGAAGAAAACAAAAAAACAAAGAGAGTGAGTGACTAAATTCAAGGATTTGAGGCTAAAGAAAGAAATTTTCACAGTGAATTATACAAGAAGTAGAATTTAAAAAAAAAAAGTACAGATACCTAGACAATTTGAACAAAAAAAAGAAGTCAGCAAGAAACTGAATTCAACACTAAATTTTTACAATATGATCAAGAGAACCCAGAAATGATTGGCACTGTAAATTCCAAAGCACAAGAATTTGCCAGCTAATTTGGATTAAAAAGGTGAGAAATTTAAAATAGAAATTGAAAGGGTGGGAAAAAAAGAAAAGGAATTGGACTTTACTGATCAAAGAAACAAGTGCTTGGAAAGAAAGGAAGAGACAAATAAATAAGCAGCAAATTGTTGGGGAAGAAGGGAGAAGGGATCAGAGGACGAGAGAAACAAAAGAGAGAAAACTGCGAGGAAATTATATTCCAGGAGAGAAAGAACGGAGCGAGAGAGAGGGGCAAAAGCACAGGGAAAAGTGAAGAAAAGATGCTTAGCAGAGGCAGCAAGAAAAGGGAAAAAAGAGAGCACAAGGCTTCTTTTCCTTGCTTTTTTGCAAAATCTCTTTGCTTCTTTGTTTTCAATTTTATTTTCAATTACATTTTTTCTTTTTTGTGTTTGTGTTAGCAATGGTTTTTGGCCTTTTTTGTGCAGGGAAATTTCAGCTAATTTTGTGGATTGATGATTGTCTTCTTCTTCTTCTTCTCTTGTTGTGAAATAATAATGGAAGTGGGGTTGGAGTTTGGATCCTTCCAGCCTGTCCTTATTGATCCCAAAATAACCAAAGATGGATGTGGTGGTTTTTTCTTGCATTGTTTTAACAATTTTTTTTTCTTTTCTTTTTTATTTCTTTACAGTTAAAGAAAACTGAGCTTCCATTGTCTTGTGTATTCCACCTTTGACCTGCTTTTGTTGGGCTATGAGAGCTTTTGTCTTTCTCTTTTGTTTCTCTTTCTTCTTCTTACTTTTCCTCCAAAACTATTCACGTACTTCCCACTAATTTGAAAATATGACAAAAATTAAAAAAACTGGGTACTTGGGTAGTCGGCCACTAACATAATTAAAACCTAACTCTGGATTGTAGCCCAAGTGATTAAATATTTAAGTTTGTGTTTTAAAAATTTTGGTTTGAGTTTAATAAAATTTATAATTATAAAAAATTTATATAATTATTAATTTTAAGATTTATAGAATGAATAGAAGTACAACAAACTTGAAGGGTATAACTTAACTTGAAGAGTTTAGAATTTGCTTTTTAAATATTATCAATTTAAATATTTTAAAATTATTAAAAATTTATATGATTGTTAATTTTATAATTTTAAAAATTAGGAGATAGAAACAAACTTAATTTAAGTTGGTTTTTAAATGGACTTTTATTTGTAACATTTTCCCAGACCACTATAAACTCATACACAGTATTTGAAGATCCTTGCTCGCATCTCTGAACTCTGGCCTCAGTTCTTGAATTGATAGTAGACTTTAGCCAACCTAATTCTGTTTAAAATATAGAATATTTTCATCTAATTTAATTCCAAAATCTCACTTAAAAATGTTCTTTTTGTTCATATTAGATCATCTACTTCCAAGGAATAAAAAAAATATCAAACTGCAAGCATTAATTTTTGCCATGAAAGCTGACCTAAACGCAACCACATTTTGATCCTAAACATCTGTGCTTAAATCAGAACATAATTGCCAAATTAAAGCCATCATTTATTTTACTGAAAAATGCACTGCACATCCTTAAATTGTAGGGTACCCGCCCTCTTATTTAAGTGAGCTTTTCCTCAAAAGTAGTTGCATCTACTTTGATGCCACTAAATAAAAAGTAATGGTGTCCCTGAAAGAGGCTCTTTTTTTTAATTAGAGTCGAGGCCAGGCTTCAAACCCTTCACCAATTGGAGTCTTATGTCCATCCCACCGCATTTAAAATGCTGAAAAATCAATTTATTTATGCAATAATATGGCTGCTTTTACTCGAGCAAAACTTGATTAATACGTAAAGAAAAGACAAAGGCATCTGATTCAATTGAAGCCTTTGGAAACATGGCTTCAAGGGCTAACTTTTGGTGGTAGTTGACCTATGTTTGCTTCTTCAGTGTGCAAGCTTGTGCTCGCCATTGCAGTGTACGAGAACAAATCATCAGAGTTATAGTCCTTAAATCTTTCAATACTTTTCCTACCGATTTCAACTAAAATTATTAAAAGGATCCCATACATGCTAACAAGTTAATTTCCATTAATTCAAAACAATGTTATTTCAAGAAAACATTTTAAAAAATTAAAATAATATTATTTAAAAATAAAAACTAAAATATTTAAATCAAGTTTTAATTAGATTGTTCAAACCAAGATTATTTTTTTAAGCCTAGCTCATGCTAGATCTTAAATCGATCAGTTCTCTAGTTGGTCTCTAGTTAGATTAAATTTAATAATACTAATTTAAAAAATGATTGGATGAGACATTTATAAACTTGGACTTGGATTGTAAATTAAAAGTTGTTTGTTGGAAATTAGTGGGTGTTTCCCACAATTTTCTTACTTTTTAGGATTTCTAAGGTTTGAACACGGCAAGAAAAAGACACCATCCATGCTTAAGCATTGAATCGCCTTGTGTACCTCGAAGACATGCATGTCGAGGAAGACAGAGAAGCATCTAGAGATGAATTCCTTTGAGCTTCCTTCAATGGCGATCATAGATTTGGTCACGGCCTTGAGGGTGGCAAGTAGTGGGGGTATTATCATCATGTTTCGGGTCGGTTGGCACTTGTAATGAGAGCTATAGCATAGCCCCATCTGGACCAACCTTCATCAAACAATTTGAAAGAAGCTTAATTTAATGCAACCATTTTAGAAGAACTATTCCATCAATGCTCTCCTTTATTATCTAGGCAGATACCCGTACTTGTCTTGTTCCTTTTTATTTTTATTTTTTAATTATCTTATTTAATTTTACTTTATTATAATTTATAGATAATGTAATGTAGCCAAAAAAAATGCATGTTATGGAGACGAATTTTACTTTTAATAAAAAGAAGAAGAAGAAAGATTGGGGTGATGTATATATACCCGTACTTGTCTCTCTCTCTTGCGAAATTGGGAACAATAGGAACCTAGGGTTTTACTCTACATTAGTACAATATTGCCATCTTAAGAGCCAAATAAACACACTACTATATTCAGTAATGGCGAAATGATGAAGGGTTAAAACTAACTATACTTTAACCTAATTAAATATCATTTAACAAGTAAAGCAAGTTCGTAATGTTTCATTCAAATTTTAATTCAATCGATAATGCCTTTTTATGTATATAGCACAAGAAGTGCACTTGTATATTTAGATTGATGAACCAGATCCCATAAATACTTTGAAGTTAAATGTGCTTGGGTTAAGATAATACTAGAAAAGTGTTTTTTTAGAATTACTATGCACGTTAACCCACATATAAATATATGATCGTTGGTGGATCTCGAGTTGACAAGTTTTTTCCCGTGGTTTAATTCTTGAAAATGATCACTCACCCATGAATGAATAATGTGTACTAATGTGTTTAATTATAACATTAAAAAAAAAACAAATTGAGTTTCTAAAATATTGTATTAGTTAACTGCTAGAAATTAAACTATGGATTTTAATTCTTTTAAAAATCATTGATAAAATTTCTGTAGATAATTTGACATGTTAGAAATATTAATATTTTATTATCATTTCCTTGGAAAATGATTGGCAAAAACTTGTAACAATTTTCATCGCGACAAAATATTTTCAATGGATAATTTTGTTTTTCTTTCAATTTTCCAGTAGTGGTTCCCTCTCATCAAATCGTCGAGGTCCAAACTCAAAAGCCTTGCATGGGACGCAAATCGGCAAAAGAACAAATGGAATTGAAAGGGCTTTTGGAAATTGAAACTGCACCATATATACTAAGCATGACAAGTCCTCTCCTTGTTCATGTGAGTTTGACTTCAACATGCCATAATGATACAAAAAATCAACACCAATCCAAACCCACAAGATGAACAAGTGCACAGTCCATATATATATATATAACCCACATAAGAACACCCTGCTGTCGAACTCACCCATTTCCTCGATCAAAAAACTAGTCTCAACCATTCCATGACTGTCATTTCGTGAATCATTTGGCCAAATCAAACCTTTCTATTCGCGTGTGTGTGTGTGTAGATCCAAGCATGTCTTGGATTCTTGACAGCTGAATTATTATTTGGTACAACTCATCACACCTGCTTGATTACACTCACAAGCTTACTGCACGCAATACGTTTGACAACTAACCAAGGTGCTCTCCATCCTAACCAAGATTTTTAATTCTGGTTTAGTTGCTTCTATGATAAGTTGTTCAATTTTAATATACAACCCATGTTTCCATCTGTCAAGTTAATTGATGGAGCGATCATATATATGAAAATGCATTTCATGTTTCAAATGTTTTTGTGCATCGAGGAACGATTAATTTGAAGGTGGATTGCGACGACGACAGAACCATCATATTCCGAGCAAAAATGGAGTGGAGAGGCAATGGCTTGGTATGAATTTCACATGGTTTACTAATTAATCTTTCATTTAAAGGCCTACAATAATATATAAATCAAGGTAGGTTAATTAATTAGTAGTCAAAATACAAAAAGATCAGATCAGAGAGAAACCCTTTGAAGCCCTGGCCGTGTAGTGACAAATTTCCTGGAAGGGAAGAGGAAAAGGATGATAAATAAGAACCTCATACCATTAGATTTGGTCAGCTCTCCTCCTGGGCCACCAGAGATAAGAACGATATGCCCCAAAATACAGGCAAAACATAACAAGGGCTTGAGTGATGATGCCTTTATCTTTGATATTGAGTGGAGCTTTGTTCTATGAAAAAATACATATTCTTATTCCTTGATTCTCTCCTCCCCACCTCTTCTTTTTCAATAGAATAAAGTTGATGATCAGGGAATGGTGGCAGAGGGAAAAGATAAAAATATATTTGTATAATAAACAAGAGAGTTGGTGTGTATGAATTAAAAAATGCATGGGAACATGCAAGAACATGGCATACAGATGTTTCCAAGGCAATGCGAGCGAGAAATTCTTCTAGACGAGGAAGACAAAGCTAGCCATTTTAGTCAAATGTTTTGTTAATACCCACACTTGATAGGGAGAATCCTATGGCAAAAACACAAAGCGCTAATCGCGATAAAAAGCAGCTTCTCCAACGTCTCTTTCTATAATATTACATCGATCTTTCTCGCAAGCCATCAATTACATACTTCCTGTAATGAAGAGATGTGTTGAAACTAGCTCTTTTTGGGCACTGTGTAATGCCTTGAGATATGCTATTTAACTAAAATAAAACAACAGTAATTAATCCTTCAGTTGTCCTAGTTTTACTGGCCTCCATCAATTTTGAAGACTCGATAAAAAAAAAAAAAAAAAATTGACCAGTTCCTTGTAGTTGGTTTTAATGGTTAAAAAAGTCTCAGAATTAAGTCTTAAGAAAATCAAAGTTTATATTTATTATAACTACTTTTTATTAAATTTTATCCTATATAAAATATATTAAATTAACATTTCAGAAATCAAAACAGATAATAATATAAAATTATTCTTAAAACTTTCATTCAATCGTTAGGATTGCATTAATTCTTTAACACGATCGCTATTTATAAAAAAAATGTATATATATATATTAATTTTGGATTTAAACTTTGAATAATGAAAACAATATCTTTTATTATATACATATTCTGAAGTATTAAATCTTGCTATTATATTTTATGCGAACATGGTGCTTGACTAATTTGGTAGCCCTACTACCCCCACTATATATATATATATTTGCAATTAAAAAGTTTACTTGGAGTATAACAAAGAGATTGAAACTTGCTGATTGTTTGCTTGGCACAGCAAGCACCCCGAGAGATTGTCATTAAATTACTATATGCATCGATCTAATGATAATTTTAAACCCTACTTTATCTTTTATCATATGATATTGTTAGGTGACCCACTACAGACAGTTGTCATTTTGCTACTCAAAAATCCTCTGACCAGGAGAGGGAAAGGAAAGGGACAACCATTTGGGTGCCGAGAGAGACTTTGATCATTGAAATTATCACATTTAGGGGTCCATTCTGTAATGTTCATCGAAGAATATGGCACCTTATGCTTCTTTTTTCCACTTTGGATTTCTTTTCACAGGTGAGGGCAATAATCTGTTTATACATGCTGAAATTATTGCGGTATTGCGATTTTAAAAATATATTAAAACAATTATATATATATATATAGTTTTTAACATTAGTATATTAAAATTATTAAAAAAATACTAAAAAATTATTATTTTTAATTTTTTTATGGTAAATATTCTTATCAGCTTGTTGATTCTTGCTGATTATTCCTTGCCCAGAGGATTTATGCCCTGGAGACTTCATTGGGATTAGAGATTCTCTGCCAAAACCTCACCAAAATGCAACTTTGTTGATTCACTTTGTTTGATTTTATTCCATCACCACCACCTCCAAGCATCTTATGCCTTGTGTTTGCAAAAGCCAGGGACAGGGCATAATGGGTCCTTTGAGCAAATATATTTGGACATGTGGAATCAGGATCATGGTTTTCAAATCCCTAACGAGGAGAAAAGGCAATGGCAATTCCAAATCCCTATTCTTTAAATTGTTTATTTTCTATATAAGCTCCCCAAAGTTTTTTTTTTTTTTTTTGGCATCATTTTCTAAAATCTTTGCATTGAAACTATGTCAATCTTTCCTTTTCCGTAAAAAAAAAAAAGGACCATTGATGTCAAAATAAAAGGATCTACAAAAATTTTACATCTTACTATTTGTTTTAAAGTTGGAATCTTTCTAATGGAATAAGTAAGCATTTCTTCAAATTTAAAATAATCTTGAAGAAAATCTTCATAAAATCTTGAAAAGTGCGGTGATTTTTATTTTTAAATGTGTTTCACTTGAAAAAAATATTAAATTAATATATTTTTAATATTTTTAGATGATTTTGATGTTATAGTGATAAAAATAAAAATAATCATTTAATATATTTTTTAAATAAGAATATTTTTTTAAAAATATCATATTTTACAACACACTAGATGTTTTCTCTAGCATTCATATGGTCATTTCTCTTATGTGATGCTTTGTTAGAGGCCTACAGGTAAGACCTAGGCTGGCTCCATCATCCATGATGGATGGCTCGGTTCCCAATAGCTCTTACATTTTGTTAGGGGACATCTGTTAGTGGGCTTAGTTTAAAGACTTTCTAGGTCAGGTCACAGAGGACTTTAGATGGTGGAACTTTTTCCTTTTTTGGATTTCTGATCGGACCGAGCAGAGTTCTCTTTTGATAGCAGACCCAACTGAGAACTGCTTGGGCTAAGTTTAAACGACGATGCCATGTAGCGAGTGCTGCTTAGGGTTCATGCCCGTTACTGTGATGGTTTTGTTTATAGAATTTTTTTTTGCATTACTGTGAGAGCCAATTCTGAAACGTTGCCTGATGCTCCTGGGTTTTCTCAAATCTATGCAGATGGTGATAGCAATCCAGCACAAGTTGACCGTGAGCTCTAAAGATCCTTTATCGGTATGTTTTATGACAGGTGAAGACGAGATCCTCGTGAAAAGAGAGGAGAGAGCTTGCCCACAAATTAATATCTGTAAATGCAAATGCAGGGAATTCTACTGATAAATGATGGCTTCAGTATTGGCCCTCCAAGTGTAAAGTGCATATATATTGTGAGGGTTAGAGGAAATAAATGAGAGCACAAGGAGTCTAGAGAGATCCCAGATAGGATTGATCGGTGTTGAGTGGAAGGGAAGGCGCAGCTTCCTTCCATTGCTTAATCCTCCACAATTTCTTAAGGCGTTGCTGGATAAGGAAGGAGGTCGTCAAAGTTTCAGAAAAACTACACGAGCATCCCTGCTGTGATTGCAGTGATTTCAAGAGGCGATAGTTAAGCTTGACTAGGAGATCTCAAATAAATGTAGCTAGGCAGTGATTAGCTGGGATGTTTGAGGCATGAACTGTATTTTTTTTTAGTATTTTTTATTGTTTTGATATATTGATATGAAAAATATGAAAAAAAACATTATTTAGAAGTATTTGAAAAGTGATTTTTTTTTAAATAAACCTTTAACGCATTTTCAAACAACTTCTTGATTTGAAAAGCATGATAATTAACTTATCCTAAGAAAAATTATTGAATTGAATTATCAAAAAATAAATAAATAAATTTATACTTTATTTTAAGCAAATGATTTTCTTCAGTATTAAACAAGAAGATGATAATACAGTGTCATCTCCCAATCTTTGCCTCAAAGAAAAAAATCACAAAAAATCAGGGGAAAAAAGGAAAAAAGGAAAAGGAAAGGAAAAGAAGGACGTGGGCTGGACTGGACAGCTTCGGGGCCCTGGCCTGTTTATGTCCAAGCCCATTTGTCAATAAAAACAGGAAAATCTAAAGTGACCAGCCCTTTCCTCTATATACACACACCCTATCTCCCGCGCGCACACAGAGGCAAACAACAGCCAGCCCTAATAGAAAGCCTTTGTCCGGAACATGTACTACCCAAAGGTTCGCCGCACCTTAGCGCGCCCTCTGCTTTTGACCCGCAATCATCATATGTCAGTCCCTCTTCTTGTCATCCTCTTACATTTTGATCCTCGATTTGATAATTGAGCTATAAAAAACCCTCTGATATTTTGATTGTTAGTCTAGATTTTAATTCATATTTTGTTTATAATATGTATTTTTCTGCTTCAAATTACTCTTAATAATTTACATTTTACTTGATATAATTATGTATCATATTTTCACAACTTGAATAGATTATTTTTATATTCATTTAACTTGAAAATCAGCATAATAAATATGTGAATAAATGATTAAATTGAAAGGTTTGTTAGGTTAAAATCAAATTAGACAAAGAGGTTACAGAACTATTAGGTAACTTTGTAGAACTACACGGTAATTTACATAATATTTGATTTTGAACTGCTATTTTGTACTTGACTCGACCGTAAAATTTGGATAATATAAATATTATAAATAATAATAAATCAAAAAAATTAATAAACAACAAGTTAATTACGAGTTGTGATTTTTAAAATTTATTCAACCTAATACAATTTATATAACTTAATGTATATAATTAATAGGTCAAACTTTGAGTTTGATCCTTAATAATCACGAGTTTAAGTCTTTTCAGGACCACTAGAAACTTATATGGTAGTTAATTTCATAACTTGTGGGATTAATTGAGGTACGCGTAAACTGGCTCAAATATTTATATTAATAAAAAATATATATAAATAATATTTTTTATTCTCTCTCTTCATTTTTTATGTTTTTCCGCCTTCACACTCACATCTGTTTGTGATTCTCTTAACTCTTTCCCTTCAAATCTATCTTTCAAGTCTCATATACTTAATTTTGCTCATCAATTGTTTTTTCTCTAACCCGTATAGCTAATGCTATTGGCAAGCAATAAACTTGATTTTCTTTCCAATCATTCCTCCCGTATTTTGGGACAAATTTCGGGTAGGATTTTCTCTCTCTTTTGGGCAAAGATTTCCCCCATCTTATTGAATGTTAGTGTTTTGCTTTGATGGTTAGGAGTTAGGCTCTGTTATTGACTTTCCCTCAAAGTTAAATTTTGTCAGATTTACCGCTGCTGCTTCTATTACTATGATAGTATCACTTCAAATCTATCTTTCAAGTCTCAAATTATATTGGCAGGTATCGTCTATTTTCTAATTCATTCTAATCTAGATGGGTGGACATTTCAAAACATCCTTCTTCTAAAGTGATACCTTTAAACATCAAAGAGGCATCATATTACCATTTCAACCATTGTTACCCGGCAATTGCCAGCGAGTTGAATAAAGTTTTATACTTAAATAAAGTTTCTTTTTTAAAAATAAAGTTTCTTGAATTCACTAGTTATTGTGTAAAAAACATATTTAAATAGATTATTTTCTATATTCAGTTGACTTGAAAATCGACAAGTTAAATATGTTAATAAATGATTAAATTCGACAGTTATAGTCAGGTTAAAACAAAACTAAACAAAAAAATATAGAGCTAATTGTTGTAACTACTACAATGGATAATGAAATATTTGTATTTTATGATTTTTTATTTATATTTTATATTTATGTTACCTTTTAAACTTGTGTGCTTAATTAAAACAACACTCTAAATATGTTTAGGAGCTACTTTTAAGAGGTGCATAACCTAGTCTAATTAAATGGTTATCGATCCATTTTGCATGGGGGGGTAAATTGTAACATCTCCATTATTCTGAGGGGCAATTTCACATGACTGCTCCGATAACTTATAAAAGCAAGGGGGGTTTTGAAACTTTTAAAAACTTTGGGGGCCATGTCCATCACTAGCCCCCTCTTGAATCGATGGATGCCGCCTATTTGAACATAACTCAGCCTTCAACGAAAGTATCTTTGACAATTTAATCCATAGCTTAGACCTTAGCTCTAACTTTATTAGCTCTAATGCTAGCTTTATTAGGAAGCTCCTAATGTCATGTCATGGAAAAATTAATTCCTCCCATTCAAAATTTAATAGATATGAACGAGGATGGAAAAGTAAAAACTCGTTTTATCATCAAGTGATTTTTAAAATGATATTAATTATCTTAAAATAACAATAAATTGATGTTTCTATGTACTTTAAATGCTTTTAATATTAAAATCATAAAAAACCTAAAATATCAATTAAATATATTTTTATTAAAAAAAAATTTCTACTATAATACAAACACATAAAAGAAAATTTTAATTTTTTTTGGATAAAATTTGGGTTGTTCAAAATTTGAACAAGCAAAAACCCTATATTATTAGAGAATAACACAATATTTATAATAATAGTAGTTATTGCTTTTAAAAATACTTTTAACTTAAAAATAAATTAAAATAATTCTTTTAAAATTTAATTTTTACATCCATACATCAAAACAATACAAAATTATGAATTCTAAGTAAATAAAAAATAAAAAACACAAAGAAAGACAGAAAAAGGAGGTGGGCACTGAAATGGCCCAGCCCTAAACAAGTCAAGAATTAGCCCAAGCTCCTAGAAGGTGAAAAAGCAGATGCGTGCAATGATTGCTCGAAGAGAAACAAGAAAGTAAAGAGGAAGCAAAAGGCAGCACGCTAGGGCGGCAGTGGCAGAGAAATGTGCGAGGGAGGATGGCACGTCCACGACAAAGCCACCTCCTGCATGATTCATTTGTCTCCTCCACATTGAAATAAGTGAGAACGAGTTCCATAGCCACTCTCGACCAAGCACCTTGAATTCAAAGGCTCGGCCTCTTTTATCTTTGCCCATTATTGCACTCTTTTTGTCAGCCCTCCTTTTTGCACGCCTCTCCCTGTTCTCTCTCCAGAATTTGCTTCTGCAAGTGGACGACGCTGCCTCCACTTTAAACCACTGGTCAAATCATGATTGATCTCGATGATGACAATTATGGTGATCATAATTATGGTGATTAATAATCACATGGTCTTCGTTGTGCCTGTTATAAATGGCCGAGTTCTTCTGATAACGAAGATTCTCGACTTCGTAACGTAAATGACGAAGTCTCATGTGCTTATTTGAGCTCCAAAGAGAATTTGCTAAGCTGTCGCATTCATAAACACTCACTCCATATCTGTGTTGAGTACGTAGACAAAACTTATTAATGGAATAATTTTATTATAATTGAAAAGAGTGGGATAGAAAACTAAGATATATGATGGGAAAAAAAATGTTTCTATTAATCTTTTGTGTTCTTATTTATGTGGGTTTGATTTCAAGTGATAAGAAGATTCTTAACATAGAAGAGGGGTATCGTTATGTGTTCATAATCGATAACATATATAAAGGCATGAATTTCAAGGGAAGCATGTTGGAAATCTTGTAGCTATGCGACAAAAAATCAGAGACCCTTTTGAGAAAAAAAAGCAACAAAGTTGAATCGTGTATACAAAGACTAGCATTTTTTCCCCATTAAGCAGAGAGCTTGAAACAGCAGCAGACTTCCAACCGTCCTTGTTTGCAACTCGGTGAACTCTCACACCAACGAGACTAGAGAACTCCATAGGCAGATTTAGCTGTTGTGGGATCACAGAGGGACTCCATAGATGATAGGATGCTTGTCTCCGATCCATGTGGGCTCCAACGTGTTTTGTGATCTCTGACCATCGTGTTTTCGTTTCAGAGGGTTCTTCTTTATGGCTTGTTCTGTTGTCCACGATCTAAGTTGGGTCCCTGCTCCATGGACATGTCCAATCTGAACGGTATCAGAGAACTGTAAATTCTTTGGCGTTGCTGATGCTAGAACCAGCCTCACTTGCTCCATACACGTCGAGGGATAAACTATTCGTGGTACGGAAAGGTATTATAAGCCAGCTAATGAGTCGGGGACATGATTGATGCTCAACGGCTTGATCTGATAAATTCATAGATCGTGATTTTACGTTTGACTTTGGTCGGATTTTAATTTGAATCAGTTTTGACAATTCTTCCATGGATGTTCTTTTGTGTTTGTCTTGATTAAAACAAAACTTAATCCTATATCTGTAATTTTAAATCTGTATTGTAGAGTTACTAGAGTATTAGTACGAGTAAATTCACTTAGTATAAATATCAATTCAACTGAAAAAAATAATAAAATAATTAAAACAATTTATATTAAATTTAATAACTTAGAAAATAAATATTTATATTTATAAAATAATTTATACTATGATTATATCTATAAATTAAAACTTTTGAATAACAAAACATCTTTTTTGTATTTTTAGTTTATATAATTAGTTTTGGATAACAAAACTCTCGGTAACTATTTACTTTTTTATTCAAGATAACTACCCACTTATTTCTTGTTTTAAGAATCTTGTACCATGTAAACTATTTATATCTTTTATTTATAATTTACGTTCAAGTGATAAAGTCCAGTTCACAATTAAATTTGGCATTCATAATTCTTTAATTAATTTTATTGTACAGCAATCAAATTCAAACTCGACTGCATCAAAACTATGTGATTTTTTTAAAAAAATCAAAATTTATAAACAAAAAAATAATAGAATTGATTTGATCAAATGACCTCTTAGATTAATCAATAACTCAGTAACCCAAATGTTTTTCTAGTCAAATTTTACATTGCATCTCCTAGTAAATTATTCATTCATCCCATCAACTTTAGCAATAGATGTAAATAAGACTTCCCATCATTCTAGTGATGTCATCATCTTCGACATTATTCTAGTAAATTCATAATTAGCGTAGTGAGTTAATGTTGTTTTAAAGTAATCGGATTCTATTCACACTTAAAACTAGACAAACAATTAAGATTATATATCTCTCATTTTGTAGCTAAAACCCAATGTTCCTTTCACTTAATAGGAAACAATTAAAATACAAATAATACACTTCAAGCTTATGATAATTAAGACAAACAAGCTCAATTTTTTTTTTTCCAAATTAGTAGAAAAAATTATTTCTTAACCTAACTTGATAATTGGGAGAGAAAATTGTGAACTAGCATAGGTTAACTAGTTGTGCAGGTTACTTGAGACACACAGGTCTTCTAATTTTTTTATTTGGTCTCTTAGTTTTTATATTTAGTTAACTTTAGTTCTATTATTATGATATTTTTATCCGTTATTTTTGTATATTTGTTTTTAACTATATAGAAGAAATATAGGAGGGAAAATAAAAAAATAAAATAAAAGAATGAAACACAGAAATTCTGATTATTAAATTCATTAATGTTACACGAGCTAGAAAAGAAAAAACAATTATAAGATACGCATGTGTTATCTATACAGTTTAAAAATTGTTTTCTCAACCGTGTTTGATCAAGAGAGATTTTCTACAGGGAAAAATACAACAATTTCTGAGTTAGGGAAGCGTGTTGGTTTTCATCGACTCCCAATACACCTGCGAAATAGAGCAGAGATCCTCTTGGATTCTTGTGAGCATGTCGTTCCAACTTGTCTTCTCTTGTGTTTTTTTTTCTTTTATATATAAAATATTTAGGATCTTAAACAATCACAATCTTAAATTCTCTTACAGAAGACTCTTGCAAGTCCTCTGCTGTCCCAATTAAATAGTTAAGCATCAAATTCTGAGATTGCATCTAACTCAAGCAGTCTACATTAACTTCAGAATCTTTCCCTTCTCTTGCTTTCTTTAAAATCAGTGTACATTACAGACAAAATGCTCAATAATGGAACTCTAGTACTACACATCAATTGGATAAAGGTAGATATAGAAATGCCTTTTACAGCCAAATATCATAGAGAAGATAATCAAATGAAATCTATGTAGTACGTACACGCAGGCAAAAAGTCTTCAATTTCTGCTTGGAAACTCACATAAATATTTGCTTTTACAGATACCATAATCATACATCACGTAAAAAGATTTCTGCTCCTTCACCATCTTCATTACAGATTCTTTGATTCTTCAGCTTTGTCTCCTTACATGGAAGATATGATCACATGCACGAGATTTCCAATAATCTAAAACCCTAGACCAGTTAAATAAAAAAACCAAACTACCACGCAAACTCATTTCCCTTCTTTTTTTCCCCTCCAATTCTTTTCTGGGTTTAAACTAAAACAAACAAACCCACACAACTATAGAAATTAACCAGACTGCACAAGCCTGTAACACCTAAAATAATAATAATAATTAAAAAAAACAAGAAGAAGAGCAAGGGAAGACTAAAAAAGAAATTAACTACGACAAACAATAATACTAATCATCATTGGATTACTAATTTTCGGTCTAAAATCCTTCGCCTTTTCGATTTCTCGCTAGAATTCGAGCGTTCTAGCAAAGATTTCAATGCATTTTGCAAGAAATGGACCGACTCAACACTATGATCTTTATCGGCCGCAATGATAAGAACATTCCTAATTCTTCCTCCTAGTGTTACCATTTCAGCTTTCAATGTCTTCAGATGTAGAGATTTCAGTATCTCATTTAGGTCTGGCATGAGATCCAACCGGTCTTCACAACAAAGAGATGCCTTAAATATTAGTTGTCCATCGCTTGAATATTCACCAGAGATTACAGTGACTTCATCTGTTTCTGATGGGAAAGATTCAAGTCCAGAAAGCTCTGAGGTCTGTTGTTTCAGCTCTCTAACTCTTTGAACAACCTTTGCTAGAAGTGAAGCTTTGTCTGTCTGTTCATATTGAAACAAAGTAAACAAGATTGATTAGAAACCCTAGCTGTAGTAGATTCTAAATGCAAAACGATTAGCAACTTTCTTAAAACACTTACACCCTATAGGAAGAGAGGGGAAGAAAAAGGAAGCTTCTTTTGCTTTTGCAGATATATATACACACACACACTAGCTGTTTGAACAATATTCCGAAAGTCTCAAAAGACTTCAATAGATCCAAGATTTCAGAATCTGAATCTCAGTATTGTAGCAACAATAAGGCCTTTATAGAGCCTTCCCGTTTGGTTTCCAAGTAAAAGGAGCAGGTAAACTGATAGAAAAAGAAAAATCATTGAATGGAGCACTAAACGTGAAAACCATTGTTTAGTTGATCTTAAAAAAAAATGGACATTGGAGTACAATACAAATGCCAACTGATTTTGATGAGGCAAACGTCAAGTCAGGCAGCAGGGATTTCGGCTTCGCGGGTCAAAGGTAATGAAAACTGAAAAGTCTAAAACTCGAAGTTTCGATTTTTTTTCACTTCCCATAGCTAGATTCTAGCAGCCGAACAGTCAAAATTAATAAAGCAAAACATTGTGGAATACCCTGAAATACATCAAGTTTTTAAAGTCTAGATGAATCCCGGAAGAGAAAAATTACTTTCTTTTTTTCATCAAAAAAAGAATCACAAACTGTGCCATGAAAACAACTTTAAAGTGGCAAGTTGATTGTGATGCTTTTCTATCATAATCAAGACAACCCTCTCACAAGAGAATTTTAGAGATAGAATATTAATATAATCCCTTAAACTTCATGACTAAAAACATGATCAATTCACACACACAAAAAGACTTAGAAAACACGACAAATAGTATTCACACATAAAATATTTATATAACTACCTTGGAATTGCAAAGGAGGAGGCCTCTAAGCTTATCAAGATGAGAGTTAATCCTCTCTCTCCTTCTCTTCTCAGCTTCCTTATGATTCTTCAAAGCAGCAAGAGCTCTATCTTGCGGTGTCATATCAGTGATCACAGAACTTTCAAAGTGGTAATTATTGTTATGGTAGGAGGTGGATGATGAGGTACACAAGGTTTGCATCGCGGCGCCTGGGAAACCATATGCTCCAACGTTAATCATTCCATTCTCTGCAAGAAAGCGGTACAACTGTGAATTCTCTGAGCAGTTTTCAGGCTGCATGTTGTGTTTTTGGATTGCTCTAAGAGAAGAGAAAGTGTAACGGAGGGAAGGGAAGCGGAGATTTTCTATCTTTTTTGTGTTGAAAATAGTGTAGGGCTCTCTGCCTTTCGGTGGTTCTGGGTTTGTCTTTAAAGGGATTTTTTTTTGTAGTCGTTTGATTTGACTTATTATGTCGTTTTAGGATAAGGTTTCGTGCAAAGCAGTGGACCCGGAGGACTAATGATAACAGGAGCTATGACTATAGCTGTTGAACCCCGTCTGCTGAGTGCATTTGAGCCGTAAAAAAATAATTATCAAAATAATTCCTTACTTATTTATTTTGAGTTTCTTAAGAAGGAAGTTATATGGGATATTAAAATATATTTTGTTAAAATTAAATTTTTTTCATATATGTTTTATTTTTTTAGAAAAGCTATAAAATAAAGGAAAAAATTTAACTATTTTTTCTCTTTAAACTTTCAGTTTCTCTTTCATCCTAAATATAAAATAACTTGTTAAAATATATTTTTTTCATTAGATTACTGCATGATAAAAAAAAACTTTAGTTGATACGGGTAATTAAATCCTGGTTCAAACCCATCTACATCAATATCAACACCAAGTGATTTCTTTGAAAAAAAAGAAACCATACTGTTTCAATAAAATAATTAAGCAGCATTAATCCAATGATTTAGTGACTCGTACCCTTTTCAAATCAGTTCTCAAATGACTATGATCAGGACATGCGTTCTTTGGGATTTTGAAGCCTAATAGCATGGCTGAGCCACTCACAAATTTACAGGTTACGACAGTTTTTATTACCTTTTTAAACTCAATTGATATTGAACGGTGAATTTAACATTATTTTGATATCGATAATTAAAGAATAATATAAATTATATTTTAAAATTTTATTTAATAGTTTAAGTTATTGAGCTGAATTGATTTTTAATATGATATCAGATCTAATTTTGATGACCAAGTGATCACGAGTTCAAATCTCATTACTTTTATTTATTTGATAAAAATCAAGTACAAGATAAAATAGTTTGTGCAAATTTCTAACCCGAATAGTTTTTATTTGAAAAAATATATTAACAAATAATATCAATTCTAAAACTAGTTAACAAGAATTCATTTTCTCTTGAACATCTTAAATCCTATATAATTATTTTAAGGGTAGATGAAGGAATTCATTATGATTAATTTTCATTTTTTTTATCAAATATAAATAGTGTTGATTAATTTGGTATTAAGACTGCATTTTTCTTTTAGGTTAAAAAATCAAATCGTTCATATTTGGTAATCAAAACTAATTATGGTGCTGTATAGATCCTGATTTTTTTTCATCATCCATCACTACATGAAATTTTTGAGAAAATAAATTAATATTAACTAATTAACTTTAACATCCCAGTCCAACATGCTGTATATTATCTGTTTTGAACCTTATTGTTTTTACAGTTTTGTTTTTAATAACGCAAGCCCATTTCTAAGTCTAACGCATCAAAACACGTATAACATGTTAGTAATTAAAAATACTAATAAGACTAGCTATCCAACCCCCATCCGCTGATATAGAATATTAGATTAACCTTCCAATTAATTAAGCCCCAGTTGAAAACATACGAAATGCACCTACTAATTATCTATATATAATCCTCAAAAATAATTTCTTCTTTTTGCTAACGAAAATTAATCTCGATTCCATGCCACCATTAAATCTCAAATTCATAAGTAATTAGTGGATTTATGAATTGCAAACCAAAACCTGAGATATGCACCACAGTACAAGCTTGATTTCTGTTTGTTCCGTCGCCAATAACAATACTGGTTCGCCGACCAATCGAACGTGATCCACGTAATAATTTTTCAAAAAGAAGTCAGCTTTGGAAAATTTTCCAGAAATCTTATTACACAACTCTAAAACGCGTGGGGAAAATACTGTAGCTTCCCCACGCCTTTTAATTATACTTATATATAATAATAATTATTATTATTATTATATATAATAATAAGTATTATAATTATAATTATATTATTATATTGTGATATATATTATTTTTTATTTTATTTTTTTTCTGTATTTGTTTTGGTTTTTTATGCCTTTATGGTTTTTTTGGCTTTTTTCTTAGTGTTTTTTTCCTTTTAATTTTTTTTATTTAATTTAGTTTGTTAATTGATCCTGAGTTTGACGGGTTAATCTGATTTGACGAGTTAACTAGATATTTTATTTTTTTTGTTTTTTTTCTTTTTAATTAATTTTTTTCATTTAGTTTAGTTTGTTAATGTTAAATTTCTTTCTATTTAATCAGACTTTCATAACACGTATTGCAAGCTTGACAGGTTAACCCATCAAATTTTTTTTTCTATTTAGTTATTAAAATTTCATAACGCGAATCTATGGTTTGACGGGTTATCCTGATTTGAAAGATTAATAAGAACTCTAAAACGCGTAACTTTTTCACTATAGCTAAAGCTCTTCTTTTTTTTGCTGTTTTTTTTTCGTCTTTTCTTATGTGGCATTTTTTTTGTCGTTTTTGGTTTTTTTTTCATGTAGCATTTTTTTTTTGCTTTTGTTTTTTTTAAAATGTTTTTTCACTGTAACAACTTTTTTTTGTTTTTGTTTTTGTTTTTTTTTAATGTGTTGGTTTTTTACTGTAGCTTTTTTTTTCCTCGCTTTTGTTTTTTTCTGTTTTTTACATATAATGTACCACTATGCACATAGTGAAACACTTGACTTTTTATTTCCCTTTTGTTTTCCTTTTTTTTCATTTTGCCCATGGGTTTTTTTTTTTTTTTTGCTTTTTTCTTTGTGTTTTTTTTCTTTTAATGAATTTTTTTGTTTAATTTAGTTTGTTAATGTGAAAAAAAATAATTTAGTTATCATACTTTCATTACACGGATCTCGGTTTTTTATATATATTAAGATGGTTGAGAACTTAGCTTTGTATATATATTAAAATGAAATAATAATTATAATGAAAAAACGTGGGGAAAGCTAAAGCTAAAGCTAAATTCTCAACCAACTCAATATTGAAAAAATAAATTCGACAAAGATAATTTAAAAAATAAACATGTGGGGGAAACACTGCAGCCAAACAAAAATCATGTAAGGGAAACACTATAGTAATCCATAGTGTTTTTTTTTAAAGCTACAAAGCTTTTTAATTAATCCCTTTAAATTAATTTCTTTTTCTTTTTCTTCATTAATTTTTTCCTTTCTGTTGATTTTTAATTAATCTATTTAATTATCACATTTTTATGACACGATCTTATAGCCAGATCCACATCCAATTTTCTTGGGTCCGGTGTTACAATCACGCTCACTTAAACTGGGGTCATGCAAGTTTAATTTTATTATTAATATTATAAATATTACTCTTAGATCATGCGTTGCAGCCAAATCCAAGATTCTTAAGTATAACTTTGCAGAAAAACCCAAGATTTTTATTTTTTTTAATATTTTTTATATAAAAAAAATTACACGCGGCATCGCGCGGGTATCAAAGCTAGTCTTCCATAAAGTCTTGAGAGGAAAACTCATATTCAACCTTTGCGTTTATTCTTTTTCACCATGTTAGAAAGAGTTGTGTATGCTGACCTAAATGCCTAAGGCAGTATTATTCAATAGTAAATAATCATCAATGTATCTTCAAGATTATACAGTTTGTATCTTGGTATGTTGCATAAATGCCTAAGGGATTAGTATTTAGTAGAAAAAACTGAGACAAATTGATTTTGATTTTTTTAAAAAAAAAAAATTTAATTTAATTATTATTTTTATAAAAATCGAATCGAATAAAAAATAATTATCCCTGCCAGTAATACATAAATATTTCTTTTTTAAAAAAAACACAACACTATTGTCAATATATTTGTATCTGTGTTAAAGCAAATAAACTATCAATCATTAATGTTTTTGCTTGATATCCTTTACAAATTAAAATTGTGGTCAGGACATCAATCATGAATGGTAGGGTTTCTTTGCTCGATCCATTTACAAATTGAAATTGTGATGAGGACAGAACACTGTAGTGGTCAAACAAGTTTTTTTCATAATCATCATGAACAAAAGATTACTGCTAGGCCAGTTAAAAGGAGAAAAAATCAAGAAGTAAATAGCAAAAAAACTATCGGGTTCTTCTTTGAAACACACAATATCATTGTAATGATGTCAAGGAAAGGCAAATGAGTGAGCCGAACCCATTGTTAATGGGAGCCGGGGGATCCAAAGTCCAAGCACAATCCCTTTTTCTCTCTCTTTTTTTTTTTTTAATTTTATTTTCGTTTTATACATAATTTTGATTATGAATTTGAGAATTTGACTATAGGTTTAATTCGAGCCATATATAGCTTTGTTAATATAAGTGACTTTATTACCTGCAAATGCATCTTAATTCGCCTGCAACCCAAAAAAAATTGGAATTTGCAAATGATTTCTACTGTTTCCAATATATTCTTATGGATTTTCCTGCCCCATGATAACTCATTTAGCGGCATGCATATTCTGTGCAGCAACCAGCTTGAGCCCTGAGGCATCTGGGCCTGGTTTTCGATACACAGTTCCATTAATTTCCATTTATACGTGCTTAGACTTGGATTGACTGCAAGATGATAGCTCACAATTAGACAATGGCAGTTCAATTTCATAAATAAAATAAAGATAATGTGACTGTTTTTATGGTAGGATTAGTGATTCTTAATTTTTTATACAGATGCAACGATAAATTAAATTATTTACTTTAATTTTCAACTAGGTGTGTAATTGTGCCCAGAGTTTTGAGGGATTCTTGTGCACTTATTAAATGTGTTCATCTATTTTTATTTTTGTTTCTGGCTTAATTTTTTTTTTACTGAATTTGATCTACCTAGGTCCAACAAAATGTTAATGGGTTTTTTTTATATATCTTTTTAAAAATCATTTCATGTTATATTATATTAATAAAGTAATGGTCACCTAAGGATATTAAGGCATGTTTTGTATTGCAGTACAACCTTGTTTTTAAAAAAAAATTTATTTTTTTAAATTTTAAATTTATTTTTTTCATATTTTTTAATAATTTTGATGTGTTAATATTAAAAATAATTTTTTAAAAAATATATATTATTTTAATTTATTTTTAAATTAAAATTATTTTAAAAAATAATTTCCACCGTACTTCATACATGCCCTAAATTTTTGTTATCAACACAAGTATTGATGGCAATATATAGTAGAAACCCATTGTGATCTTCGATTAACTTATTTTATACTGCTTATATTGCATTTATATATATATATATATATATATATATATATATATATATATGTTGAGGACTTAATCGGTATTATATAGGTTAGAGGCTTTTTTTTTAGATCTGACTTGAGATAAAATACTAAATTGTGAAAAACTCCAACCTTATATTTTTTTATAAAAATAAAAATAATTACTTGAAAAATAATAGATACGTGTATCATTGCTAAAAGAGTTCAACTGGTTAAATATTAAAAAAAAATTTAAAGGTTATCAATTCAAGTTTTACAAATTTCAGAGCTACTAGAAGTTTATATAATCGTTAATTTTAAAACTTATAAAATTAATTAAGATATATATAAGCTGATTCGGATATTTATATTAATAATAATAAAAATAAACAACTCAAAAAAAATAAAAGAGAAAATTCGTAATTAAACTTTATAAATAAATAAATAAATAAAAATAGTAGACAGTCATCACTGTGTAGGGTGACAATCTATCAAAACAGTAGCCACTTGTGTCAGGTTATTTCTGGACATCTCTGGGGTTGCCCTATCACAAAGAGACCAACAGGATCAGGTGTTGTTTCCCTCTACTACGAAAAGTGAAATAATCGTTAAAACTTGGAAGAAAAATATAAAGATCTCAAAACATAATGTTTGAAAAAATATACATTTTTCCTTGAATTTCCCATCCTTTGGATTTGAACGATAATTATAAAACTCGAACCAGTCTAGTGAATCAATTCTTAAACGATGACCTATAATCGTACAGCCTATACGCCTGTTATGTTTTCATGGCTGCAAAAAAAAGTATGGACCGTAGGCTCGATATGAGCCAACAGTGAAGCTTGATAAATCAATGGAAAAACTCATCGAGTTCGGGCCTAGCTATTATCTGTCTCTGCTTGAGTGGGCTTGTAAGTGATTCAAGCACTGAAATCAACCTAGAAAATTATACATAAACATGCGTATATTGAGGGGGGGGGGGGGGGGGGGGCAGAAACCATTTGCTCAATAACAACATGATTTTGGCACGATAAATTAGTGATGTTTCACTTAGCTTTGTGATTCAATCATTGGCACTAAACAATAGTGGGATAAAAAAAGACATAAAAATATATACTACTACATTATTAAATAGTTTTATCAACATATTAATTTTATCGGTGTGAGGCACACAAATCATCGGTAATATTTTTACCGACAGAATACGTCCGTCGGTCATATCTGTTGGTGAATCTACTAGTGAATATGTCACGTCACTGTACGGAGATTCCGGTTTGAATCTCTCGGTCATTCCGTTGGTAAAATCATTTGAAAAAAATCCATGTCATTATACCGTCACAGCTTTCCAAAAAAAACTATATAATCTGTCGGTAATACAGTCAATATATACCAACAAACTTACTCTATCGGTATACTGACCGTATCATCGACGGGTATTTCTGTCAGTATATACTGACGGGTATTTTTTGTCCATATATACCGATAAAATTAAAAACAAAATTATTTCTGTCAGTAAAAATTACTAAAAAAAAAATCCATTAATAATTTCACTGGTTTCATCGATTTTCCAGTACTACTTATAAGGCCAGCCTTAAACAGTGGCTCATCTACAAGACAAAGCATAGTTCGAATTGGCTGACTGAAGTTTGTATATGGCCAGCCATGGTAGGATTTCTATATTTCTCAGAAAGCACTATTTTTACAAGATTAAAAAAAAAAAGCACTTCTGTTGTCACTGCAACCAGTCTTTTCACATCCAACCTTCCACCAACATGTTCTCTGTTCACGGTCTCCACAGAAAACGAGCCTCCCTTCTGCCTTTACACCTACTCGTAAGCTCACACATATTAATTACATTATAAAAAGGCAAATGGGGTGGTGTGGATCATGCAATATATTGAAAGCAAAAGGGAAAAAAAACTATATAAGGCCTCGAGGGATGCTAGTAGTGACTGCAATGGTGGCACATGTGCTGCACACTCTATGGAAGATCATTAAGAAAATTACGAACTGGCTTCATCATTATTTTCACTAAGGTCATCTCAATATTCTTGCACTTTTCATAGTTCAATTAGTGTGTTCTGAACTATGAAAATAAAGAGGAGAAAAGTCGAACCCACTTGTGATATTAATTAGGGCAACTCAGCAGTGTTGTCTGCTTTCGATGCAGATTGGTGTCACTTTGCACCCATAAAAGTACTTTTTAGTAAGCCTCTGTCACTAACCATGATTTGCAGATCATGGGACGTTTTTTTAATTAAAAAATAATATAAAAATATTTTAAATTTTATCTAATAATTTAAATTATTATGATGAGTTTGTTTTTTAACATGGTTCAGAATATTGATAATTAAGCAGTCATGAGTTTGAATTTTACTATCCTTATTTATTTGATAAAAATTAAACATAAGATAATGTGAGTTTATGCAAGTTTCAAGCCCAAAAATCTTTCATTTAAAGGAGTGTGTTAGATGATAATATAAATTATATTTTGAAATCTCAACTAACCGTTTAAATTATTGAATTTAAATATTTATTTTGATAAAAAAAATAATTTTTTTATTATTTTAATATATTAATATCAAAATAAATAAATTATTATCTTATAAACACTATCTGTTGAAAAGGCCAATTGCTGCATTATTTTTCTCTCCTTCTCATAATTTTATATTGTTACTTCCATAAATTAAGCGTGCTGGTATAAGGATACGGCTTTTGATGAAGTGAAATGATGGACCATCATTTGATCTTCCTATTTTCAATTGGCATGCAAGAGATGTAGGCATGGCCAGCACAAAAGGAAATGGAGAAAAAAGATGGGCCGGTGAGTTACAAAAGTGATAAATCTTTATTTAGCAGTTTATTTGAAGTTGTTACAAAAGCATGGTACGATTGTGTGGGAATATAATTGAAGCTATATTTTTTAAAATTTTAAAAAATAAAAATTTTAAAAATAAAAAATATTATTTTAATATATTTTTAAATGAAAAATACTTTAAACAGCTATTACAATCCCAAACAATTAATTTTATAATGTTAAACCACACCAAAAAATATCTTAGATAGGACTATTAAACAAGACAAGTACAAGATTTAAGTTATAGGTCGTTCAAGTTACAGGTCGGATTGGTTAATGATTTGTTTTATATAAAAAAAATTAATAAGTTTTAATTAGATCACGAATAGAGAATAAACAAGTAACGTGTGTGTCTATATATATATATATATATATATATATATATATATATATATATATAAAAGCATAAACAAAATATACTACTATAAGTTCGTATTTGGTAACATGAAAGCTTTACTGATATAATTTAAAAAATTATAATTGATTAAAATTATTAAAAAATAAATTTTTATATAAAAATAAAAAAATACAAAACAAAACGATCACAGTAAAAAGCAGTATCCAAGACTTTGGAGTAAAAGTAGAAACATTTGTGCGGCATCTCAAAATCCCAAGTACCAGGTAATTATGCTTCTTGAAAGCATTGCTTATAGTGGGGGGAAAGAGTCCCCAGGGTCTATCCATCAAAACAATAAATAAATAAATTCTTGGAAAGTGAATATTCCTCGACACCTTATCCCACTTTATTCTTGAGGAAATTTTGATGTCCATGATGCATAGCATCACCACCATTATCACAAAGCAAAATTATAACTCACCTTCCCACCATTCCATAATTAATCAAATAATTAGAGGATCCAGAATCCTTAAAAGAAGTGATGCTTTTGATTTCTTAAATTCCTTGCTTTTCTGCGTTTAATTAGCATTTAATTATTGTTCCGTGAAAAAAAAAAACAAAAAAACAACGAAAGAAATAAAAACATGACATGGACTCTTGTTTTTCATATTTTAGAACACAGAAGTTGTATTTATAGCTATTTTAAAGACATAAAATCTCTTTATCGCTTGTAGATTTTATTAACACAACCAAATGCTTGAGAGGGCAAGCATGTTTGGCTGGAAAGAATGGGAAGTGTAAAGAATAAAGCTCAACAATTCAAGGATTATGGTTGCTTTTCCCATTGAAGAACACTTTCCATGACAGAATCGATGGAGAAGTAGCCCTAAATCAACATGCCTTTATAAGCCCACTTCCAGAAGACAGCCTCTCTAGAGGTCCATTAATGGTCTCCGACAAACCAGCAAAACCTACCGAGCATGATGACAGCCTCCTAGTGTTGCCATTATCATAAAGCTATGTCATGTTGCCAAACACATCCTATAAAGGTCCCTTTTAAGTCTAGACTCATAGGCCTGCAAACTTTTCAAGTGTAGTCTTAAAATGTATGCTAGTTCATAGACAAGAACAGGACATGACAGCTAGTGCTCTTTACACACTTGCTACCTTTTTAGATCCATGGCCACAAAGGCTGAGAACCCGAAAACCCTGTGTGCTTTCCCATGTCTTAGTCCTGGTTGTTGCGGTGGACACGGGTTTTTACTGCGCTTTCCGTACATAATTTAATAGCAATCTTATTTTTTTGAACTTAAAAGAAGGTTAATCAACAGGGGCATCTCAAATACAAGCAAGCTTCACTTTCTTTGATCAGAAGAACAAAAGGCAAAAGCGCACGGCTTTAGAGATGGGAAAAAGGCAAAAAGACTTGAAGATTTCTAGGCCCTCCAATGGTTATTTCATTAGAGAATTACACTTTGTTCCATTTCCTAACAACTCTTCCTAAAGCCTTCTCCTCGCTAGTTTCTTTCTAACTTCGATTCATTTTCTGTTAGAGGATGCCCGAAACTTCCCATTGGCCAAATGTGTTAGACACTACTACTGTAATAACTAATTGTAGCTCATCAGCTCCTGCGATGCCAAGCTCATCAGCTCCTGTGATGCCCTCGCCTTCAAAGTCCCAGCAAAATGTAGTAAACCAGTGTGATGGGCAGAGCAATTAGCATCCCAAATATAACTCTGCAGCCACATAAAAATCAAGATATCAAAAACAAAAACCAAAGACAGTACAATACTAAATAACGCATAATTACGGGATTGAAGTCATTAATGCTACACTCATGCTTGTATGTGGTCCATAAACAAGCAAGTTACAGTTCAGCGATTGATGTGGAAGCTACAGCTAATATAATGCTAATTTTCTAATAATGTTGTAAACTGCTTTGCATTCTGATTCGTAAAAAAAGCAAATCCTTACAATGAACCATCACTATCATTCATGATCCCATGAAAACGATTTATGAACAAGCAGAATAATTTCTTACCAAAAGTGTTTTGAGTTTCTAAAAATAAACGCAGTTCAGCAGGAATTATATTAGAGTAAAAAACAGGATTTAGAGTATCGAACCCAGTGCTCAGTATGTCAGGATGAACATTATATTCTTTTGCAAAGACAAAGGGCACAATCCCTTGTGGAAGAGCTGCCTGAAAATTCAAAACACTATTCTGTCAACTGATAGAACAAGTAGAATACATATAAACAAAAAATAGTCTATGGACACATTTGGTGTGATATTTATATGACTATTTTCAGGGTTTTACCTGCACTATGGCAATGCGCAGCAGATCTCCTCGTAGACCAACAGCAAATGAAGCGGCAGCCATGACTGCAGGACCTGTGAGGAATCTAACACCCATGGCAAAGGAAGCGATTGAGTTTCCACAGGCGATAATCCTAGGCTGCAATGCCATGAACAAACCTACAAACCCACAAAATTATTTTAATTAGTCAACAATGACAGGCCCTTTCCAAATTGCAGCCAAGTTACCAAGATAGATCAAGCAAACAAGTCAAGAAATCGTTTAATAGAGTCTGATTATTAACTTACCAAGACTAAACATGGCCATCCCAAGACCAGCATTAGATAGAATAGCTATTGAATTAGCAATGATCGCGGGCATCGTTATGTTCCACCTGTTATATTGCAAATACTTTCTGAGGTAATGTATCGAACGGAAGAAAAGTTCTCAATAAACTGAATGGTGAGTTGTATAGTCTAGCATCATACTTGAATGAAACAAGAGACCAGGTGAGGCCAATCAGGCTGGAATAGGTATTTGGATTTCTTATAAGTTTTCTCCACACCATAATGAGAATGAGTCTTGTCATAACGCTTGTAGGAGGCATGACAGTTGGCTTGGCTTCACCATTAGCAGCACTCTTTGGGTGTAGCTCGGCTGTAGAGCTTGAACCAAGCTTAGAAAGCACTGGACCATCCCGATCCACTCCATTAGGTCCAGGTCTATTTCCAAAGCTGAACTCATCTCGACCAAACTCGTCATAATCTAAACATCACAATTAAAACACATTAGTGCCTGGGAAAATAACACCAGCATGAGACAGGGGATTCTGTTTTTTTAAGAAGCAAGTAAAACAATGCCATAGGTACTCTAAAGATGAACATTAACACTAATTGTGTTACACAATACCAGCAAGGTTACACAACTAGAGATGTTACCATGACTTACCAGTGATGAAAGTTGGGAAATAAAATAAAAATAAAAGGGACACCTTGTTGATAAAAGCATCAAAGCCATGCCCATGCTGAAGCAAAGGCAAAATGGAAAGCCACCAAGAAAAAAAGTGTAACAAACAAAAACCAACAAATCCCACTTGACATAACAGAAAAATAAGTAAGCTTTCTCCATTGAAAAAATCACTAATATTCAACAAGACAAAAACAGTTTTCCCAATAGACACAAGGTTCCAAGAAATAAACCACAACACTTCTGCCCAATAACTTGTAATCACAATCACAACATGTAAGAAACCAACAAAATCCGAAAACTAAAACAAATACCGTCAAGTATTAGTGTTTATACCTTTATGGTGAGCTACCCCACCGAGGTCATTGCCATAATCCCCTCCCTTAAAGACATGTAGGCCACCTTCAGATACTGGTGAAGCACTTGAACTCCAAACAAACATATGCAAATCCTTGCCATTCTCAGCCCCATTTGCCTTCTTTTTACCCCCAGGAGAAAAGATTCCAGCATTTGGTGGAGCAGGATAAGCACTTCCATTTGCTCTTGGAACATTACCAAATACCCCAAGTCCTCCACTTTCTTCATCGAATTGCAAGTTAGTGAAGTTAGAGTGTCTTGGACTCGCATTCTTGCCATTAACCATGGAGTAAAAATCGGTATGGTTAAAACTCGATGCTCTTGGGGTAGGATTCCTAGAGGATTGTAGAGAGTATATCTCTGCATTGGTCAAATTAGATGGTCTAGGAGTCAATGAAAGACCAGAATTTAGACCATGGGACATGTGAGAAAAAACTTCTGATCTTGAACTAGTTGATTTCCGAACAGTAACATGTAACTTCCCATCTTCACCGACTTCAGCCTCGGTTTGCAATGGCTCTCTACCATCTAAAGAAAGAATATCAGAATCAACCCTGAAGGATATTATAGAGCCAGCTGTGTCAGGAAACTGTTCACCAATCAAGATTCTAGCTCCTCTATACTCAAACAAGAACAGCATCAATGTGTACCATATTATGCATTGAAGAACAACTATTTGGACCATGAGAGTCCCTGAGGAATCTCCATACATTCCCTTCAGCAAAGGGATGCCCATAACAAGAGTGTTTGGAAGACTAGAGAGTGAAAACAAAGTAATGGACCATTCAAGGGAGCCTCTGGAGCTAGCTCTGGACCAAATAGCTAAAACCACCAAGACAATAATTTTTTGAAGAGTATCTGCAGCAATGAACCTTAAGTTCATAGCATAGGGGTTGTTGGTAGAAATGAAGTGAAAAGAAAGCAAAGGTACTGCAAACAGAGCAACAAATCTGTTGATCCCTGAACATTGATCAGGGCTAAAGATTTTCCACCATTTGACAGAACCATAAGCCAAAATCATGGCCACATAGAGGGGTACCACAGCTGTAAGGACATGGTAGAGGTCTACGATACTGATCATCGTTGCTTTATCAAGTTTAGTTTTTAAGAGAGGTTTCGGGTGCTTCAAAGAGTGCCCAGATGAGAAAATTGAGCTAACAGTAAAACCCAGAGAGGTTTTGCAGATTATGCAAGACAAATTAGACCCTTCGTAATTTTCTCACTTTTCCCTCAGGTTTTCCCTCGTTTTCTCTGCTGCCAAACTAGTTAGAAACAGAAATAAGAGTACTATGTTTTCAAAGAAAGATGGTATCTATATACCAAAGGCCCTGTACTGGAGAGAGGGGGGGGGAGAGGAGAAGAGCGTAGTGTGTGTGTGCGTGGAGAGAGAGAGGAAAAGGACTAGCCAGCAGCATATCAGAGAGAAAAAGAAAGGAGTGAAAAATGAAGGGAAAAACAGAGCTTAACATAAAAAAGATTCTCACTCTCCCACTTTCATTTCTGTGTTCTTTTCTAATTTTTATTTTTTTGTATTGCAAAATACAGCTTCTGTTTTTCATGTTTTTCAAATTATTTTTTATTAATGAAACACAAAATTAATATTATTTTAGATATTATTCAATCATTTTAATAGACTAATATAAAAAAATCTAAAATAATATTATTTTTAATAATTTTTAATTAAAAAACATTTAAAAAAATATCATGATTTATCCTATCAAACACACATGTGATTTAAAAAATTATATATATTATGAGTGTTTTGCAAGTTGTATATTATTTATGCTATATCAATGGCTGATAAATATATAAACCTCTTGTGATTATGAGAAATTCCACATGCAATTTTTGATAAATAGATGGTGATTGAGAAATGAGAAGCCAAACTGGGCTTTCAGTTATAGTTTGGTAGTGGAAACGCACGTTTTATAAGTTGAGGGATTGGTTTGAAATAATACTGAAAGCTAATATATCAAAATAATATGAAAATATGATTATAATTATTTTTTATTTGAAAATATTTTAAAATAATATTTTTTTAATTTTTAAAAATTATTTTTAATATTAACATACCAAAAAAATATTAATATGAAACAAAAAAAATTAAAAAAATTAAATTTTTAAAAAAATATTTTTAAAACACAAAAATAAAGAATCAAATAACTTATCATGTTCCCTATAAAAATAAATATATTATTTTTTTACCTAGTAATTTTTTTAAAAAAATTATTTACTATTGTATGCCTTGAAAGAATATTTTTTATAATTATTAAACGTATTAGTTTATCAAAAAAAAATCTAGATGTCAAAATCAAAGACTACGTGCAAGAAAAGTATTTATTATTTTTTATATTTTTATATAAAAATACAAACATATGACAACAGTAATATATAAAATCTATCTATGCTCATGGAAAAGTATTTTGTTGGTAATTACAAAACATACTATCATGTAAAAAATTTAAAAAGAAGAAGACTCGACTCTATGCAAGGAAAATATTTTTTTTATATGACAATATAAAATATATGTAAACATGTTAATTCAAATATATTTATCATCATACTAGAATTTAATCAAGGGTGTTTTTAGTAAATTTTATATTCACTTCGTCCAGCTTATTTAATCATGCAATATAAATAAATTTGTTTGAATAAAAAGTTATTTTGTCATAAAACATGTATCAAGTTTGATTTTTTTATTTATTATTATTATAATTTTAAGAAGTGTAACTTAACTGGTCAAACTCTAGATTTGTTCTGTAAAGATCACTAATTCGAGTATCACAAACCTCAAGGTCATTAAAAGTTTATATGATTGTTAACTTCATGATCCGTGGGATTAATTAAAATATGCATAAGTTGGCTCGAACATCCATGTTGATAAAAAAAAATTACTTTTTACTAGAGTTTCAAAGTTTATATATTTACAAAATTTATGTAAAGAAGATCAAACTTTAAACAAATCATTAGATTATATCATATTTATACATTAATTTATGATCACATTTACCTCAATCACATTGTTTTTCATATCATATACTTAAAACATGACATTCTTTTTTGATATATCAATGTATAACTTTAATTTTTTTACATTCAAATGACATTAATTTCAAAGAAAACAAACTGCATTAAAAGAAAAAAGGGACCATAAACCTTTGCTCAAACAATATCTAGTTGAAAAGAGAAAAAGAATAAATAATAAACACTATAGTGAACAACAGTTCAAGTCAAATTATCTTCTATGGTGTTTTACGTTGTAGTCTAACCATATTTTTGAATTATTTTTTTAGCTATAAACTATTTTTTTTTTGTATGTTTTTTTATAATCTTAACATATTAAACGTGTTAATGTCTCAGATAAATTTTTAAAAATAAAAATAATATTATCTTTCTACAGCAATCTCTACCTCAAGGGACTAAGGACAAATCCACATGCAAAAAGCACCTTTATTCACCATGTGAATTTTTCGATAATTTTACCTTCCTTTTTCACTTTTTCTTTGCAGGCTTGCAGCCCTCTGGTGCAGATCTAGCACTGCCTTTCCTGTGTTTAAAAATGGATATAATAATTTTAAGGGATGGAGTTTAATTGATTAATTTTAAAATTTATTTTTTATAAATTATTAATTTAATTTTTATAAATTTTAGAGCTATTAAAAATAGTTGTTGCTTCGAATACTAGATGACCACATACTCGTTTTAATTAAACAAAAACATGGTTAGCAGGAGTCTTGTTTGTCAAGATCTAGACATTGATTTTACTTCCACAAAAACTTGTTGACTGGGGGGAGTTGTTGGAATCTTTTTTTAAGACAACACCAAAGTCTTTTTGTATGAACTAATTAATGCTTAATTATATGTTTTTTATAAGGATGATGGTCCATGTAGTTGACACAGAAGAAAGCCTCGATGTGCTTCGATACGAGGCAGATCTAAATTACACCTGTCAGCGAATAACTACTCGGAAGAAAATTTTTAGTATTTTTGTGGCATCATTCTTCAAATTGGTATGCTAGAAAAATAGATTGGAAATACTCCTTTCATGGTTTTAGACAATGATAACTCAGAATACTAGATTATGAATAAGTGTGAGTTATGTTTGTGGTAGTTTTTATGATTATAATTTGAAAAAAAAAACATGTTTAATTAAAATTATTATAAAATAGATTTAAAACATAATTATAAGTAGAGCTCATCATGAATAATAAAAATTATTTAATGGAAAAAAAAAAACTACAGCATGCATTAAAAATGTTTATCAATGACTACATTAAAATTGAAAATACTAAAATATAAGATATTGTGAAGTCCATAATAGCTCATATAAGTTTTAAAAAGAAATCTAAATTGTTGAGAATGTCATTTACATCGCTTTCTAGCATAATACAATGGATGTGAGATCGCTAGGCATCAAAGAACTGTGTACAAAGTTTTTTTTTTTAATTTCCTTTTGGAATTTTTTATATTTGGCAGATATATTAGACAGAGAATATGTCATGTTATCCCTATTTTTTTCTTAATCAGAACTAAAAAATAATAAAAATAAATTTTTATATTAAAATTAAATTGAAAAAATATTCAAATATTGAATTTGTATAATTTGTATTTAAGAATCAGAATTTATCTTTTACGAAACTTATATCATAGCATCCATATTTGACTTCCTTGATCCATCTTCTTTCAATCTCATTTTTTTATAGAAAGCCAGTACCAAAATTAATTGTTATTCAATTAATACTACATCATAAAAGAAAAATTGAAAAACAAGTGGAAAAAACATAAAATTTTTATTGAGCTAGTTCACAGCAATGAGAAAGAAAATGAATAGTGGAGTTTTTAATAATTAAAAGAGGGTTGGAAAATATGGTTGTGGTTATTTTTTAAAGTATTTTTCACTCATAAATATATTAAAATAATTTTTTATTTTATTTTTTAAAAATAATTTTTGACATCAACATGTCAAAATGATCTAAATTTTTTTAAAAAATATTAATTTAAAATAAAAACATTATTTTTTTAAAAAAATATTTTTAAAAAACAAACAAACAGGATATAAAAACCTGGACATTTTACAGTAATACCCATTAAGAAGAGTCCAACGACAATAGACAATTCCTTCTGCCACGGGAGAGAGAGTACATGAACATGAAAGGAACCTATCAGCAAAAATTAAAAAAAAAAAAAGGGAGGGAAAAAGAAAAGAAAAGAAGAAGCATAAATGATAATACTCTCAAATGCTGGAATGATTGCAGCAGCATACGGGTAGGGAATCTGAATCTCTCAACACCATGCGTGACACTTGCTGACCAATGTCATCATTGTTTATGTCTCTGTGGGCCTCAATTTGTTTTTCAATTGTACGGGTGTTTTTATATTGTGTTACGGAAATATTTAGAAAAAATTAAAAAAAATTATTTTTATTTTTATTTTAAATTAATAATTTTTGATATTTTTAGATATTTTAATGTGTTGATATTAAAAATAATTTTAAAAAATAAAAAAATATTATTTTAATATATTTTAAAATAATTAAAAAAAACTGTTATATTTAGGTTCGGTAATGTATTTGGTTTTTAATTGAAAATAGCAAAAAAAATTCCCGATCCAATTCACAATATTCATTTTAAAAAAACGCGACAACATCATGACAAGACTCCACTAGCAATAACCTATGGAAATGGATATAATATACACAACATTTCTTTGATATTTATTGGATTTTAGTACAATTAATTAGGTACAATTAGGTCACCAGAGGCTCAAACAATTTCAGAGCTCGGACAACGTAATGTGCCTGTTTCATTTTATATCTCTGGGTTGTCCTGCCACCGAGCGGTGGGCACATCACTGTTTTTTTTTAGTGTTTGTAAGTGTAGTATAGGATGATGATTGTAATTATGATATAAGATATTTTTATTTTTATTTGAAAATATATTTAAATAATTTTTTAATTTTTTTTTAATATCATCACATCAAAATTATTATAAAATATAAATTTAATATTTTCCAAAGCATATAAAATTAAAAATAAAAATTGTGTCAAACATCTCCTAAAGAACCATTAATAAGATGATTTCACCGCTTAATAACCAAGCTATTAAACCTGACTCAGTAATTTAATCCAGAACCCAACAAAATTATTCCTTAGCTAAGATCAAGTATATATATATAAAAAAAACAAATTTAAAATTAACTCAATTTATGATTTTTTCAAAAATAAATATCAAAATCAAATACTTTTTACTTTATAAAATTTCTTTTTATTGACCAGGTGATCAATATCTTATACCAATAACACGAGCTTTGCACCAAATTAACTCGCGATCGGGTTGGATAGCTGACGCTCCAATATTATCTTCGATAAACATCACAATTCATGCCTAGTCATGGTCAGCTAGGGTTCGATGAACTCAGACGTCCATCTTGAGATGGATAGATTCGACAGATTACTCTATTCATGAAGAAGAATCTCATGATCAATATCCAGGGTTGGGTCAATATCTAATCATAGTTGTAATTCGGTGAACAGAAATATTCTTATTATATATTTTAGAGCGTAAAAGGTAAACATGGAGGAGATGTTCTTGAGTAACAAATGAGACGAGAGGTCCATAAAGTTCGATCCACCCTGAAGATGTTACATGTAATTCTCCAAAAAAAAACTATATCTTATAGCTAGCCCACGAAAATTAAGTCAAAGTGGTCCAAACTTTCATTTTCATGATAAGTAGACCGAGCATCAAGCATGTATTTTGTCACCATTAACCTGAATCATTGGAAAATCTCCTTTTAGGAGCTCCCATCAACCAAACTGATCTCCCATTGCATGACTACGCAGTAGTGCAACTCAACTTTTATTAGGAAACTTTGGACATAGTCAAAGAAGAACTAGGTTTTGATAGCTTTTCTGGCCTGGGAGAGTGATATGTATACACGGTACATTTATTATTTATTATGTGATTTATTTTGTGAGAGATTGGAGGAGCGGTCAAAATGTATTTTTTATAGATAAAATTAGATATAATTTTTTATTCAATCATTAGATTAAATTGATATTTTACGAGTATTATCAATGCTTCGATGAGAAGTGTTTTCGATGGTGTTTAATTTCCTACTAACCTTGGTCAAGGTCGGAATCATGCCCTTGAAATATGTTAGATTCTTTAAATTCATGAAATTAAATAAACAAAATCAATAATTCTTCATACATCACCACAGCTATCAATGGTGCCCACGTAGAATCCCATACTTTGATGATAAAAGAAGTAATGAAGTTAAATACAAGTCACTGCTTAATTAGATTTTTCTTTGCAAAAAAATAAAATATACACTAGTATAAAAAGTTTTAGATTTATGATCAGCATTCAAGCCAAAAATCAATTTTCTTCTCTTATTACTCTTCTTTAGGGTGTTTATTCCCATCATGACTATCTGCCCTTGGCCAAAAAAAACGTAATAGAAGGAGTGTAAAATCAAACGAGCAATATTTCAACCACTGAGATATCTTTTTTTTTTAATCATGTAAATCAAAATGGATAATAATTCAAGAGATCTGTGTGTGTGTGTGTGTGTGGGGAATGATTTCTATTAAAATTGTTTTTTTTTTTAATATTAACATAGATGTCCGGACCAGCTTACGCATACCTTAATCAATCTTACGGTCCCTAAAATTAACGACCATGTAAACTTTTAGTAATCATTATATTAAAAATCATATAACTTAAACTTGAAACTACGGGAAAACAAATCCCTTAATCTCAAGTTTTTATCAATAAATTATTTATTAGATAATTTATTAAAATTGTTTTTACTTTTATATATCATGCAAGTGATTATCATGTGTTTTTCAGCTAAACCTAACTAAAGGATGTAAATTACTTTACCATAATTTTCATGTGTTTTTTCCTTAATGTAGAATCATATTACTATTCATTATAATAATTATTTTTTTAAAAAAAATAAATTATTTTAGTTTGATTTTTAACACGGTAATAATTTTTAAGAGATTTAATCATAGTATAGGATTGTCTTTACCATTTATTTATTACGATGAAATAATTAAATTATTTTTAATAAAAAACAACATATAAGAATTTTTTGTATTTTTACATTTAAAAAAACAACAAAATTACAACTTTATATTTTTTAAAAATAATTCAATCTTGCGGCGTGGTGCAAACTTATATCTAATATAAATCTTATTATGACTAGAAAAAAAATTTCAAAAAAAAAATTAAAATTGATTTTGCAAACTAGCATTTTGTAGTTTATTTAAAAGAATAATTATAGTTGTTTTTAAAAGTGTTTTTTTATTTATAAATATATTAAAATAATATTTTTATATATTTTAACAATAATTTTTTATATTAGTATATTAAAATAATTTAAAAATATTAATTTAATACTTGATTTTAAATGCTGTTGAGCATGTTTATAGTTCTAAATCAAGAAATTAAAAAAAAAAGGAGGGGGGGGGGGGGGGGGGGGAATACCCTCTTTTTTATTATTATTAGAAAGGAACTGTCCAACACAGGACCGAATAATAGACAACAGGGACTCGAGAAGCACGAGATCCGTACAAATCTTGGATATCGCGTGACGTTAAACTATCATTAAAAGCGCGTGCTTTTATTGTCCTCTGAAAACTTTACCCCTTTCAGCCGACCAAAATCACAGACTACTCAATTACCCTCCGGTGCTTTCCCCGTTCTCAGGCGGCGCAGCTGTCAAGAAATTACAGCGAGCCTAAAGCAAGCGGTGAAAAGTTTCCTAGCAGCAATCATCACTCCGCCACCACTCTCTTGCACATACCCAGAAGACAATACCCTCCAATTACGATTTTTTTATTAGCACAGTAAATTAAAATATTAATGGAATAATACAGTTTTAAATTTTAATAGGCAACGTTTTTCAACCATAGCATGAATAAACGTCGTGGTTCTAAATCAATATAATTTACCTTATCGTGTTTTTAAAAGCCCGTTCGGAGCAGCGATGTGATTAAAATTTTATAGATTTTTTTATTTTTTTTATTTGCAGATATAAATAATAAATTTTTAAGAATAAAAAATATTATTTTAATATATTTCAAAAAAAACTTGTTTTTTTTTATAAAAAATATCACTAATACTGTTTAAAACAACTTCTAATTCATAACTTGTTCATATCTCCCTTTCATCAAATTTTACTGTGAATGTGTTATTTTAATAAAATTTTAAATCTTTTATGCTAGTAATCAGAAATAGCCGTTCTTGACTGCCTGGTATCAGTAGTATCTTGGTGAAAACAACATTGTAGCCAGTGGGCAAAGCAGGTAGTCATTTTGTTTTTGTTTTATGCCCTAACAAGGTAACATAACACGAACACGCATTCGCAGTGAAGAAAAGGATAGGAAAAGCAAAAACAATCAGAGAGAGAGAGAGAGAGAGAGAGAGGTTTTTTCAGTGTAATTAAAGGGACTTTTAATGGATGGGATTTGGTTCTTGTGAATTCTGTCTGTGAATTCTTGAGAATGACAAGTATGGTGTTCCTTTGTAGCATTCGTCTGTTCCCAAGGTGCAGCCTGTGGTTTTACTTCTTGTTGTTGAGGATATGTATGATTGTGGTTAATTTTTATATTAAAATAATATTTTTTTTATTTTTAAAAAATTATTATTTATATTAATGCATTAAAATAATTTAAAAACGCTTAATAAATATTAAATTAAAATATAAAAAAATCAATATTTTTAAAAATATAAAAATAAATAGAATTTGTTTGTTGAACAAAACAAGCTCGTATTGTGTTAGGAAGACCAGAAAAGGTCATGATTGCTATTTATGAAATATTGACTTATATTTTTAATTTAAAATTCAAGATCATTTTAGAAATATAAGATTCAAATTCATATTTAATTAGATACCTCTATTCAATGGAGTGTATGATGAGGTTGGATTTCAGTACACATCACAATAATATAATTTCGTATAAATTTTGATCTCAATAATTGTTTTAGATCATGATGCACCTGATTTTTATATGACAAGCTTATAAAAAGATAACATTTGACCACGTAATTATCTTTTTATTTTATTTTATTAATGCAACGCAAATTTATGGTTTTTATTTGCCATAAATTTGTAGATTGTTTAGTGCAACATTAAGAACTGAATTTAGAACCCTTTTCGGGCATCTTGACGATTATGTAATTATCTTGTTACTTCTTAAAGTTGCATTTGCTTTGATGAAGATATAATGTTTTTCTTGCTATAGTTTCTAAATAGACAGGCCTCAGAGAATTTAAATGTCGTGAATTTCATTATAGAAAAATTCACAAATTCATTTTTGATAGTAAAAATAGAAAATGAGCATCGTCACAAATTTGTTTTAATAAAATTCAGAGATTGAACAATAATATTTTCTACTTTGGTATATATTGATTGTTGAAATTAATAGTATTATAATAACTCTAATTATAAAATTATGGCTAGTTTAATGAGTTGATCCAGAGCCTGAACTGTTTCATTATCAGAGTTTTATCTTGGATTAATCCCCGGATCAAATTTTTAAACTATAATGTTAATAATTTTTATGTTATACTAACCCGGACAACTTGAGTTAATTTTTTTAACACGTGACATGGATCTTATCCCGAGATGACCCTCGAGTTAGATTTTTAAAATTATGATAATAATTATTTTTGTTTTTATGTTATCTCGGGTAAATTGCCAGTCCCATTCATGGCCCGAGCCTTGTCTTAAATCAATCTCCATTCCAAGTTTTAAAATTATAATAATAACTATTTTTATTCTTACACTAACTCAGATTAGCGTGACTCGGAACTCGACTATTTACCTCGGCTTTGCCCTATATTGATCCCCGACATAAGTTTTAAAGCTATAATAATAATAATAATAATTTATATTTTTTTATATTCTAGTTAAACAATTTTGAAATTATAAATTTTTTTATAAAGATATTTTATAAATAAAAAATAATAAATATTATATTCAAAGACAAATCCCCCTCTATATCTCCTATTTTTAAATATAAAAATTCCCTATAAAATTATCTCAAAAATAAATTTAGTTTTATATATATTATTTATATTTTTAACAAACTACAATCCTATTTGTTTTTAAATTTTAAAAACACGTTTGAAAAAATTTAAAATATTATTTATTTATTTATTTTAAATTAATATATTTTTTAATATTAATATCAAAAATAATTTTTTTTAAAATATTATTTTAATATATTTTTAAATAAAAAATGTTTTAAAAAATAACAACAATTTCACTCAACATTATCTCCGGATTATATAAACGCACTTTAATAAGACGTTACATCTAAATGAGGAAGGTGTATGAGAGTATTGGCAGGCAGCAAGACTTTGAATGCGTGTCGTTGGGATCTGTGGCTTTTGCTACATTAATTCCAATTTTCAATCTCCACAGTAAAGTAAGGAAAATAATTTGGTTCTGCCCTTTTCAGGCCATCGCTGTCCGTCTATACTTTGGATTTTCTATTTATTTACGGAAAAGAAGTTTTTTTTATATAAAATAAATTATTTTTCAATATTAAATAATATAACAAAAAATAAATTAAAAAATAATTTTCAATATTTGATTATGTTATAAAAAATAAACTAAAAAATAACTTATTAATGTTTTATTTTTGTCAAGTTTATTAAAATAATAAGAAACAAATTTTACAAATTAAAAAGTTGAATGTGAATGAAATTAAAAAAATATAATTTTATAAATTATCTCAAATAAAATAAATAATAATCAAAATAATAAATATCAAATCTAAAAAATAAAGAAATTAAAAGAATAATAATTAAAATTTTATAAATTATTTTAAATAAAATAAGTAACAATCAAAAGAATGAGAATCAAATTTGATAAATAAAAAATTTCAATTAAAAAATGATAAGGAAAAAGCAAATAACAATTGTAAAAATAAGGATCAAAATTAATATAAAAATTAAATTTTAATAGATGAAATTGAAAAAAAATCAAAACAAAATATATATATATATATAGCAATAAAAAGTTTGAGGACCAAATTTGATATAATCAACAAATAATATGACATTTTAAAATTTTTTAGAACTTTCAAAAAGTGTTTTTCGTCCAAATTTTCAAGGAAAAAACTTTCCTGAAAACGAAGCTAAATTTTTCTTTGACTGGAAAGTATTTTCCGTTGACCAACTTTTCTAATGGCAAGCAAATACATGAAAATTTGAAAAGTAACTTTTCAAAAACTACTTTCTGGAAAACGCTCTTTTCTCTGGGGGAATAGACTATATTTATTTTCATGTTTAAAAAATATTTTTAATTATTTTATTTTTAATTATAATTTTTATAATTTTATATTAATATTAAAAATAAATTTTAAAAAATAAAATTTATTATTTTAATATATTATTAAATAAAAAATATTTTTAAAAGCAATAACTAACAAAATCCAAAATACTCGCTGGCAGTAGGGAGTAGGCAGTAGGCAGTGCTACTTGCCTGCCTAGACCCATCAAGGATATTAAAATAAGTCGTTTTATTTAAAAGATGCATTTAGCCGAAGCCTGGACTCATGCTTTTGAAGCCCAGACAAATGGGACTATGCTCCCATTTCAATTTTATCCAAGACTAGAATCCGTATTGTAGTTCACCGATTTAAAATTTAAGTTGATATGGATTTATTATTTTTATATAAAATGATATTATTTTAATTATTAAATTAAAAATAACCTAATAAGTTGCTTATATTTAATTAAATTAATATAAAAAATAATTTAAAATAAAATCCAATCCAAATCAGATTTTAAATCATTAATAATCTATATATTTATATATTTGAGGTGGTTGGAATCAATATCTATAAAGTTCGGATAAATTTATCATATAAAATTAGTATAGATATACGCAAATTAATTAGAACTCTTATATTAATAATTAAAAAAAATTAATGGGATCATTTTTTTATTGCCCTTTTTTCTCTCTCTCTAAAACTATTGCTTGAGATAATTCTCAAATACAAGATTAGTCCCCCTTCATCCGTCTTTCTTGATGCGGTGACAAATAAGAGAAATTTAGAATTTCTCAAGTTTTAAAATTACAATCTTAAATTATAGAAAGAACTTAGCGTGGGATATCTTAAAACTCAATAACGATTAAAATTATTTTTAAAATAACTTATGTTTGTTTAAACAATTGCTAAATCAAGATATATTTTTTGATATGTTAATATTAAAAATAAAAAAATAAAAAAATAAAAAATTTAATATATTTTAAAATAAAAAATTATCTTGATAAACATATTTTATTATAATTACACATGTTTTAAAACTTATAAAGAGTTGTGATTGTTTTTCAAAAAATAATTTGTTTATAAATATATTGAAATAATATTTTTTTCATTCCAGAATAAAAAACATCAATAAAAATAATTTAAAATAAAAAAATAATTTTTTAAAATAGTTTTAAGACATAAAAATATAAATAGTGTTTTCTTGAATGATGGATAAATCAGGAGTGCGTTGAAGGATTGTTGATGATGGTGGGTGGATAACAAAGTTGTAAGCAAGTACATGTGGCTGACATGGAAGTGCAACAACCAAACGAGTCATGACAACACAGCAGCAGTTGTGCTCCTGTTAAATACTATGCTGCTATCATGGCATTTTCTTCCCTTTTTTTTCCCACAAAAATCCAAAAGCAAGTTTGTTGGCTAATACATCCCGCGGTTCTAGGTGTGTTTGATGTTTTAATGTAGATATTTTTTTATTTTTTTATATTTAAAAATATATTAAGATAAAGTTTTTTATATTAATGCATTATAAAAAAATACTTAAAAATATATTAATTTAACATTTTTTAGAAAACAAATATACTTTTAAATGCTTTAAAATAAAAAACTACCATGCAGCTAAACACCTAACAAACTTCCTGGGTACCTGGCTAACAGTTAATGTGCCTTTTTAAAATTTCTGTTAAAGCACATTAGGATTTAAACTTGGGGTTGTTTGGCGTAGTAGTTGAATTTCTGTTTTGTTAATTTTTATTTGGATTGTTTTGATATGTTAATGTAAAATATATTTTAATATATTTTTAAATAAAAATTATTTTGAAAACAGTATTCATCTGTGTCCCAAATATTTTTTAATGTTTTTTTTTTTTTAATTTTCATGATTTTTTTGTATTCTATGATATGGTTTTATAGATAGTCTATTTTTGTTTTGACACCAGAAAACTAGTTCAGATATGAATTTGACTGTAAAAATATAAGAAAAAAAATCTATTTTGTTTTTGAAAAAAAAAAGACCTTATTTTTGTCCACTTACTATTTTTTTTATTCAACACCAATTAAAAAACACTAGGGTATGCACCGAATTGGAGAAGTGACTTGCATTAAATCACTCCATTTTTTTTTTTCTAATTGCACAGCAACATTAAATGTTTCCTAGTAAATTACTAGATTATTCTCGAATTGTTATTGTCCTTTTTGACATTTCATAGTAAATTGAAGGGCAATCAGTACCCGATATATCTAGCACGATTTTTAAGGGGTGTTTTTCTTGATTACCAGCCTCCGAATCACATGTTACATTATGCCTAAACAAATATATAGAATTCTCATAAATCTTCTAATTATTTAACTACTATATGAAAAAAAGTTACGTTTCCCCGCCTTTTTAGGGGAATCCTCTTTCTTTCTTTTTTTCAATTAAATGTTTTTTTAATTTTAATTTTAATTTTTAATTGATTTTGTTGTTTTTTTAGTTTGTTTTTTATAAGCTCATTATAATTTTAAATAAAAATCTCTATTTCTGTCTATTTTTTGATATCATATCATTAAATAAAAAATAATTTTAAAAAATAAGGTTGTTAAATCTTGTGAAGTTCATGATTCAGAACCTGAGTTTGATAGATTAAATTGCGTATCCTATAATGATTTAATATGTCATCATCTCATATTAAAAAAAATATAATTTTAATTTATTTTAAAAATCAAACTATATTTTTTATCTATTATTCAAATAATTTTTAAATCTATCAAGTAAACATGGATACATTAAGACAACTCGCATAAATATTAATTTTAAACTTTGGTAAAAAAAAAATAAAATTAACCTAAATCAACATCGAATAATATTTTATTACCTAACTAATTTTTACAACGTAGTCTCTCACTAAATTAAAAATACAAGAATAAGTCTTAATCGACTCTGCCAGGACTCACCAATCGTGAGGGATGGTTGTCTAGCGTTGGCATTGCTCCTGCATCGAGTGGTATGGAGGTTTGACCTCGCGAGTCTCCAGGACCACGATAACACCGTGTTGATTTCTTGACGATAGAGGGAGAAGCTCTGTAATTATTTAGGCTCCGTTTGTTTGCAGGAAAGTGAATTCCGGGGAAAGTGAATTCCGGGAAAGTATTTTTCGATGTTTGGTAGTGTTATGGAAAATGAACTGGAAAACACTTTCCAGTGTTTGGTTATGTCATGGAAAATGAGCTGGAAAATAACTTATTAATATTTTATTTTTCTCAAGTTTATTAAAATAATGAGGAACAAATCTTACAAATTAAAAAGTTGAATGAGAATGAAATTGAAAAAAATATATAATTTCATAAATTATCTCAAATAAAACAAATAATAATCAAAATAATAAGGATCAAATCTAAAAAATTAAAAAAAATGAAAAATGAAGAAATTAAAATAATAATAATCAACATTTCATAAATTATTTCAAATAAAATAAGTAACAATTAAAAGAATGAGGATCAAATTTGATAAATAAAAAACTTCAATAAAAAAATAATAAGAAAAAAGCAAATAGCAATTATAAAAATAAGGACCAAAGTTAATATAAAAATAAAATTTTAAGAGATGAAATTGAAAAATAAATATTCAAAACAAAATATATATAGCAATCAAAAGTTTGAGGATCAAATTTGATATAATCAGCAAATAATAACATTTCTAAATTTTTCACAACTTTCCGGAAAGTGTTTTCCCCTCAAATTTTTCAGGAAAACACTTTCCTGAAAACCAAGCCAAATTTTCCCTTTACTGGAAAGTGTTTTCCATTGACCAACTTTCCTACTGGCAAACAAACACAAGAAAGTTTGGAAAGTGCTTTCCCGGAAACCATTTTCCAGAAAACAAACACAGCTAAAAGGAAAACACTTTCCTGAAAACCAAGTCAATTTTCTTTTTGACTAAAATTGACTGGAAAGTATTTTCCATTGACCGGAAAGTGTTTTCCGCTGACCGGAAATTGTTTTCCGTTGACCAACTTTTTTAATGACAAACAAACATGGGAAAGTTTGGAAAATGGTTTCCTGAAAAGTAGTTCTGGAAACAAAAAAGGCCTTAAAGGAAAAAAAAGGGGGGGGGGATAAATGATATGTAAAACTGAGAAAACGTGCAAGAACAAGAGTCTCCCCCTCCCATGGTCAGAGAGAGAGAGAGAGAGAGAGAGAGAGAGAGAGAGAGTCCACGAGCTAGGTTTCTCGGTGCAAAATTCCTCGCATTAATGGACAGAACATTTAAGGAAAAGGAAATTTGAAAGACAAATCCATTTCTGTTTCTAGAAAAAAGAAATAATTTCCCTTTGAAAGTGTGTGTGTGTATATAAACTTTCAAAGAAGACAGACGCACATTGAAAAAAAAAAACATTGAAATGATTTTTTTATTATTTTTAAGTGTTTGAAAGTGTGACAATTTATATTTTTAAGTGAATAGTTTTATTTTAAAAATATTAATTAATTATTTTTTAATATTCTTTCATAATCTTGGTGTATCAATATTTATTTAGAGAAGTATTTTTACAAGTACAGAAATATTTACCTTGTGGTCTTAGAAAACTCCAAATTGACTACTTCCTTCTAGGACGGTCCAATGACATTAAAATCACACGAGGAAATATCATCAGATGTATTCAATGAAAAAATGAAGACGTACTTATAGAAGCAAGTCAAACGAATCAATTATATAATATAGTTATAAAATGATTTTTTTTTTAAAAAACCCTCAATTAGGAGTTAATACAATCCACTCGAAGGAAACTCCGTTTCCTTCCATCCCGTCCTCCCCACCTTTCTCACCTAACCTTTTCCTTCCTTCCCAACGATTGCCACGCGTCCTTTCTAGTCGTTTCAGCACCCGATAGGTCCCTCTAATTCAACATTTTAGTCACATTTAACTCTGTAGTTCTTAAAATAACAACTGGGTCCTTATTATATAAATTTCTATTAGAAACCACAATCATATTTATCAAACTCAACTTGATTTAATGGTTCAAACAAGTATCTTAAAGCCTACTCTAAGTTAAATGTTTTTTTTTACCGTTTAGAGAGTTAGCTTAGTAAAGTTCAAGTGATTTGATAAATCAATTCATGACTTGATTAACTTGATTTGACCTTAATAAAATCTAATTAGATTAATTTTAAAGATTTTTTTTAATTATTATCTCAAACAATGTTATTAATGGTGTCATTTTAAGATAGATCCGAGTTAATTCATTAATTTTTAAATTTATTTGATCAACCCATAAATCAAGCTTTAGATTGTATCAGGCCTCAAGTGTGATCTAATTACCACGATCACAATTGTTATGTACACAAGAAACACATAAATTGGCTTAGTTTGGTCAGTTTTACCATTGAATGCCAACAAGAAATTGGATGGATGGAGGGACTAATTCCATCCTAAAATTCAAATTTTAAGGACCTATTTGATTTTCTTTGAACTACAAGGTTCAACATGACTTATTAACCAGACGGACAAAAAAGCAATTCTTCGTGGACATTATATTATATGTCTACAAGTCCCCTGCATCTCAACCTCTCAGTTAAAGATCGACATTCCCACTAACCAAATACAAAGAAGAAAAAAAAAAAATGTCAACCAAAGTAGCAACCCAGTTGGAGCCATGGTGTGATTTAAGGAACAAAGTGGTTCTAGTAACTGGTGCATCATCTGGTTTAGGCAAGGACTTTTGTCTTGACTTGGCTAAAGCTGGTTGCAGGATTTTAGCAGCAGCTCGTCGTGTAGATCGTTTAAAGTCTTTATGTGATGAAATCAATCAGATGAGTTTGTCTTTCCCTACTTCCTCCTCAACAACTGAGGTGGATATTCAGCCGCGAGCGGTGGCGGTGGAGTTGGATGTTTCTGCTGATGGAAATACTATTGATAAGTGTGTGCAGAAAGCCTGGGATGCTTTTGGTGGGATTGATGCGTTGGTTAATAATGCCGGTGTTAGAGGTATTGGTTAAAGAATTTTAAAAAGTTGGGTTCTTTTTGTTTTTGGGTTGAAAAAATGGGTTCTTTTAATTTTATGAATTTTAATTGTTGGATCAATAGCGTCTTGTTTGATGTTTTTTGGATGTGGGTTTATGGCAGGAACTGTAAGGGATCCATTGGAATTGTCTGAGGAGGAATGGAATCATGTTATAAGAACGAATACGACGGGAACTTGGCTGGTTTCGAAGGCTGTTTGTATACGAATGCGTGATTCGAAACGAGGAGGATCAGTGATTAATATAGCTTCTATTGCTGGTCTTAATCGTGGACAATTGCCTGGAGGCCTTCACTACGTTGCTTCAAAGACAGGCGTGAACGCCATTTCAAAGGTGATGCATGTTATGTGTGATTTAAGAACGTTGGCAATCTCATTTTGATTTCTGAGATCATCTATTATTTTTAGCATGGTTTTGAAGTTAAAAATACCGACAGGAGGATAATGATTATTTTGAAAAGAAAAGAAAAGAGATGCAACAGAGGAGAAGTGGGAGAATAAAGAGTCTTCAAAATGAAGAAACAACCAAATAATTAAAATACTCTGAACTCTGGATTATTTTAAGTTAATTAGTTTTAACTTTGAGTTTATTTATAGATGTATTCATGTAATTCTAAATTTATTACACAGTATTAACATGATTAAATCTATTTTCATATAAGTAATTTAATTAAAAAAATAACTAAACAATTAAAACTACTTGAATATTGAATATAAAGTAATACTTATATTCATAGAATGATTCATAATTTAATTATATCCACAAATTGAAATTCCTGAATAATAGAATATCTTTTTGGTATTTTTAGTTTATGAAATTGAAATTATAAGTTTATTGATTACAAAGAAAATTGTATGTCTATTTGATTATCGCTTATAGAGTTATTGCATAAAAGCTATTGCCCTCTGTTTTCAGGTTTGAAAATTCCTGAGAATTTGTAGTGATTTGAGTTTTTTTTGTTAAAATGCTGAGTTGTCTTGATTGTTTCTTGCAATCCGCCTTACGTGTAATCAGTCGAGTGATGGAAATTGTTGATAACCTCTCATCTTTTAAGGTTCTCCATTAACTATCCGTCAATTGTCAATAATCTCTTATCTTTCAGAGTTCTTTTCACAATCTTACGTCCATAATAATTTCTGCTGTCTTTTAATTACATTACTTGTTACGCTTGTTTATTACTCGTTTCTTCTTTATAAATGCGGTAACACTTATATTCTAAGTTTATTTTAGTTATCCAATTATCAGATAGTTATCTTCTAACTCTCTTTATCTATTTCCCATGAAAATTTATAATATAACACCTGTGCTAAAATGTTGCAGTCTTAACTCCACGAGACCTCTACTCCATAGATTAGAGTATACAAAAAATCTTTCGATCATGTTTAGATGGCCCTAAGATGTTAAATCCTACAAGGAGAGGAACGGTTTATCAATGAAAAGACAGGACAGACCAACCATCATGTGCGAAATCTTTCTTCGATGTCCAGTGATTGTTTCGAGTGGAAGAATATAAGCATGTCATTAAGATATGGACTCTCTGTGAGGATTATATTTGACAAGATTAGAATCACCTAACCTGAAAATAGAGTGTAGTACTTGGGAGGGAAAACATAGCAAGGAAGCTATATAAATTATAAGGTAAATGAACAAAAATATACAGATAGGTAACAAGGGCAATGAAAGTTTATGTCTGGTTCATCAATGGTAGGAATTAGTGTGTGGGAAGTAGACCGCAGATTAGATTAAAACTTCAGTTGCTTTCTTAATATTTTCCTTTCCCTTCATTGTCCTCTCTCTCCTTGATTTGTCGGCCATCTTTCACATCCCGACAGTCTATCTTGATAAGCCATCGAATCCATTTCTTTGGATCATGATCTTGAGAGCTAGATCATCCTTGTCCATTCCAAACCATGAAACAAAACTGACAATATATATTTTTTGGAAATTGCTAGGCTATATGATACCAGTTGTCATCTCTATGCAATCATTGTGTGTGTGTGGGGGTGAATCGGGTGAACGGTACATCAATTTCTAATCATTTTCTGCTAAGCAACAAAAGCAACTTCAGATATCAAGGGAACATCTCATTTTGTGCCGTGCTGATTTAATTTCTATGTGGTGTGACTGACAACTCTGAACTGTTGCTTTGGCTCACCCCTCATTATGAACTTCGATAGTGCCCGATTCTTGTTAAGATACCGAACTAGGTGTCGAATCAAGATGTCCTCATGAGATGTGGAGGCCTTTCATGTGCCTTCTGCTTTCAATGGTCACCTAACTATTTTCATCAAATTCTTTAAGTTGTTCAAAGTTTTTCGATCTGTATCCCCCTCCCCTGCTTTTCTGGAACAGGATTCATATTGAAATATCGAAACTGATGATGATGGGAATTCCAGGTCATGGCTATGGAGCTGGGAGTATACAAAATCAGAGTGAACTCAATATCACCCGGACTTTTCAAATCGGAGATCACACAGGGCCTTATGCAGAAGGACTGGCTCAGTAATGTTGCTCTGAAAACAGTCCCCCTGAGAACATTTGGCACAGCAGATCCAGCATTAACATCACTTGCTCGCTACCTAATCCACGACTCTTCAGAATATGTGACAGGCAACAATTTCATCGTCGATGCTGGGGCAACCCTGCCAGGAGTCCCTCTATTCTCTTCCCTTTGAAACTCAATGTACCCCCATTATTTACTAGTTTGAGCTTTCAGATGCCTGCTGCACGGTGTTTGTCAGTGGAGAATCTTTTCATTGCGTTTGCTCAAATACTTCCATGTGATTTTTTTCTTTTCCGAAGATGAATTCTCATGCGATTCTTTGATGCTTTCTTTTGTAAGGTGAGGTAATAATGAAGTTTTGTGGTGGCTTTTTGGATGTTGAGTACTTGAGTTTGGTCGAGATGAGTTCAGCTTCGGAAACAGGCCTGGACCTAATGGGGTGGGACCGGGATGCCCCTATGCTTTCTAAGCTTGGGTTAAGCTCCACAGCTGAGCCTCACCCAAAGACCGGTCCTAGTAGTGAACCCAGGCCTACGGCAAGGCCTTCTCCTAGTGTTATGACTGGGCGAGAACTTACTAGGAATTGCAATACTTGTTAAAAATGCTCCTAGTGTTATTCCAGCCTAATTGGCAACACCTTTTGTTTGTTTGTTAATTTAATAAAATAAAAATAAAATAAAAAATAAATATTAATTTAATATTTTCTTAAAATAAAAAAAATGAAGAATTGAAAGCTATTGCAGTGACATGAGCAATAATATCATCTAAATAAGATGCAAAGCCTCATAGTTGGTACTTCTAATTTGAGGATTGAAATGAAAAGGAGTTTTGGTTATTGAATAGCTTGTAGGTTATGAAGTTAATATATATATATATATATATATATATATATATATATATATATATATATATATATATATATATATATATATTGTATTGATCTAGCCTGCTTTAATTAGGTTAATAAATAATTAAAAATCAAGCTAGGTCAACTTAGAATATATGCTCGTGTTTTTCTATATGTCCAAATTATTTATTAATTAAACATCTTAAATCATTTAAATTTTAAAATCAAACTTAATCAACATAATTAAATATAAAAACATAAAAATATTACCTTATAAACCCTTATCCCAACTTCACCTCTCTTTTCCTGTTCTTCTTTCTCTTTCCTTCTTCCTCGCTTCTTCTCATAGTGTTCTCTCTCTCAAGAAAACTAATCTTGTCTTCTGTTTTTTTTAATTGACTTCCTATTTATATTATATAAAAGACCTGAAATATCTCTCAATTATTTATACCCTCAACTACTTATCAAAGGGTATAAATATCTTTTCCAATTCAATGTTTTCAACGTATTACAACAAGAGAGGCAGTCCCTTGGAGTGGACAGACAAGAAGAATGTCTCAGAGGGTTTCTTGAATCACTCATGTTCAATACTGTGTTGGAACTTTATGGAAATTGATAAGAGTTCATGTTGCTTTGGGGGATAATGCATCATCCAGTTTCTTCATTTTTAGGTTGCTGTGACTCCAAGAGTCCATGAACACAGTGATATTGAACCAAAACTTTGCACCTTCAACTAATCAATAATTACACAGTGCATGTTCTTTTGCCAGATGGGGATCGGCGTGGTCGATTCATCAGTTTCAGGTCTGGGGGCTGCTCGTATGCTAAAGGTGCTTCTGGGAATGTTGCTACTGAAGATTTTGTTGCTCATTGGTCTTGGGGTCAAGACCAATATTGTGGATCTGCAAAAGATTATGTTGGCGGGTAATTCCATCTGCAAGCATTTGGGACATCCATCTGGTTTTGAAAACAGCAAAATCCTCGAGCAAAATCACAGATCACGCCCCCTAACTTTAAGTTACTGGAGCTCTCATTCATTTTCATGACTAGCATGCGACCTCTCTTGCTCCCTCAACACGCACATGCACAACATTTTACATAGACCGCCATCTCTTGCAGTTGATCCAAAGATTTCACTTAAATAGATTTTTGCCACGAAAGATGAAGTAACTTTCATCCTGTAAGTTCTCTTGTAAGCTACTGTTCTTCTGTGATAGTAACAGTCTTTCTGCCATCATTTAACTCTGCCGCAAGATTGCATTTGTTGGGATTAAACTGATAAATGCTGCTCTCAGATTGTAATTTTCAGCGTAATGATATAAATTGCAGAGAGCATCGACTTTTTCTATCACTTGACCTGTATGAGATTAATTTCGTTAAACAAAATTGGACCATTCAGTCTCTGTGACACCAATACACTGAGGAATTGTGGATATCAATGATCTTTCATTTACTGTAAAAGATGCTTGACTTTATACAGTGCATGGAACGGCTGAATTCAAATGAAAATGGAGGGCTAGCGAGAAAACTCTACTTGTTATGTAATGGTTTATCTGACTGAGAAAACACTAAGATCAACATGTATGAGAAACAAAGTCTCAGAAAGAAAATCCCCCCCTGGTAACAATGTTCTATTGCGCATCAAGCACACAGCTCCAATTATCATATGCTAGGTGTCAATATATACAGGTTCTGTATATGCAAGAAGGTAGGCGTAGCATACAAGCATCTCAAGTGATAGAATGGAGATACAGAGTGGAGGGAGGAGGCTAGACGATAAGAAGTGAACCAAAACTCGTGGTGGGTGAGGAAGCTAGAAGGCATTTGGTGAGAATGGAAGTGCGGAGAGGTGCTTTGTTTGGAAGATAATTAAGGTCTTTGGAGGGAATTGGGTGATTTATAGTGGGAGAGGTGTAGTTACGATAAGAAAACTTTGAGAAGTTCAGCTTTACTCAAATTTCTGGTCATTTATTTTCTTGCGAGTATCCATGATATTTTGTTAAAAAAAAAATCTTTATACAAATCATTACTCTTTGGGAAATTATATGACAAATGGTATTCTTGATTCGATGTTAAATTAGGACATTCGTTATGAATCGCATATAGTTGAGATTTGGGTTTGATCAAGCGAAGGTAAAAGGCATGAGCCTTCATAGAAAATCATGGCCCAAGAAACTTTTTGTTTTTGGTAAGGGTAAATTGTATAAAAGAAAAAAACTGTATAAAATACAAGGGAATACCTTAAGAAATACATAGTTTTGTTAACATGTCAAAATACCTTAAACAATAGATAACAAAGCAAAAGCTAAAGAAGAACCTCAAAAGTTAGAAAAGAAAAAGCTAAAAAACAACAGGGTACCCGGTTATTCAAAAAAATTTCAGGAATCCACCAACTAGTTTTTGGAAAACTGGTTTCTATTAAATAAAACTTTAATATATAAACCATCTCAATCCAATATCTTAAATTTATATATTTCTCGCTACCAAAACAAGCCAATTATCTAATATTTGAAAGCACAAGTAAATATTCACGCATCTACACTAGGTCAGGTATGTGCACACTTTAAGTGTAGATCAGTTAGGTTAAGCACGGACCAGCTGTAGTTGGATAGAGATCAGTGGTCGCGTTTATCATGCAAACCATGGCCTGTGTAGCGCAAACCAGCAAAACAATGAAGTTCTAATGCTTGGCTTAATTGTATTATTTTCAGCTCGTCTCCTTCCACTCAAGGCTCTTATCTTAGCTGACAAGAAAAGAGGTAGTAAGCTCTCTGAGGACCCTCACCTCAGCAGACAGGAGCATCGCCAGGCAAGCTCTTTCAAGCTTGCTGGTGGACCAGCCAAATCTTCTTTGTATAACATTTTGAAGTCGGCTAGAATTCTTCAACTTCACATTAATGACAAACTATTTAACTTTGATGTATTCTTGTCTTCAAAAGAAAGCAAGACCATGGATAACTGGAAAAAGGAACAGAATTATCATTGTAAAGCACCCAGAATAATTTTTGAAACAATTGGTGGATTTTTGCATATCAAATAAAAAAGTAAAGAAATAACTCCAAAGGAATGTTTAAATTTTGATAGTTAAGTTTAAAAAAAATAAAAGAAAATTTCTTCTTTTTTATTTATTCTCCCCAGAAGTTGCAGATGAGCAGTAGTGTTCTGTCCTATTCTAATTCTAGGGTTCTGAGTTATGGTTACAAGTCTGTGGAGTCTGTACAGAGATATTATGGTTCTTGTTTCTTGAGATTAAATTTGAAATACACTGTTATTTGGTCACTTCTGGACCTTATTAATGCTGAGACCATGGCTCTGAGGGCTTCAATGAGGACTTCACTTTTTCTAGCTTTTACCCCATAACCTCTACCATAAGAACAGGCCATGTAGGGGACCTTAAGTCAACTTCCAGGTCTCAATTTGTCAATGGCTCTACAGTCTGTATTAACCAGGATAAGGCAACAGGGGGACAGTTTTTACAAGAGGGTTATTTTTTTAAAAAATATATTAAAATAATATTTTTTTTATCATGTTTAAAATCAATTCATTAAAACAATCCAAAAAACATAAAGAAATTAATTTTAAATAAAAGTTAAAATAGAAAAAAATAGCACAATTTTTAGAATTTTCTCTACTAACTAATCATAGATTACAAATTTAAAAGAATCTTTAAAAAAAAAAAAACAATGTAGCCCCCAGGGAAAAAAGGGTTATGTATGATGATGTAAAGATAGACATGCCCATCCAGTCTTTCTCATGTCCATGCCAATGTTTCTCTCCTTTTGCACTTCCCCTTTTGAAAAATGTTATTACTTTCCATCTTCTAGGTCTCTTAGAAGCCAACTTTATCTTAGTTTGTTTAATTTTCTTACTTTTTTGCTCCCCCTTTTAGCTGTAACTGTGAATGGGAATCTTGCAAAGTTGCACCAACTAAATCACTTTGCATTATGATTAGTATTACTATATTGTTGTAGGGAATCACGCCTAAAGCTTTGATGTAATCGTAAAATTCTTCATCTTTCCACTATGAAAAGATTAGTGAATGAGATTATCTCTAAATCTTTTTCACAGCCCTACTGCAATGATCCTGCTAGAAGTACAATTTTCATCTGCAATGAATCAGTCTTAGTAGTTTGTGTACGCATATTGAACAAACAACTGGATTGAAAATTGGAGGAAATTACAAAACATTACACATGAAATAAGCTAAACAGGAATGGAAACGGGTTTAGATTTTCTTAGAAAAAAAATTCAAGAAACGGGAGAGATTTTTGTAACACTATGCAGGGAAGCAAGAATGCTGTAGCCCGCAGGAAGAAAGATGGGTAAAATCTCGATTACATAGTGGACATAAGGCTGGCATAGGGTGAATCAACACCAAAACCAGGTGGGGTCTGCTACATAATTACTCAAGACAGAAATTGAAGGTGAGTGGATGGTTGTATACGTTTCTGTCCTACCACTTGTACTCCATGATTAACTATCTCTGATAAAAATTCCAAAGGAATTTAAGGCTCACAGGCCTGCAATTTCCTCTGCGTTTGATCCAGCCAAGATGAAATAATTCAAAGAGATGGCCATTTGTGCAGGCATGTCATGAGTCATTAATGTTTGTACTGTGCATTAGGATCCACCTTCCCGCGCCAAGTCCTGGAGCACAGGTCTTTTGTGCATGCATACATAATACATGCATACATGCATACATGTGCATGGTCATGCACGAGCAAACCCTGTATTGTTTACACAAATTTCTCTTTTAAGACGTGCTAAATCTAAGATACCTAGTAATCTGAAACAGTGTAAAGTATAGTATGAGACCACCGCAACACGGTTCCTTTCCTTTTTCAGCAGAAGCAACAAACAGCACTAATGGTCAGAATTTACAACACCAACAACTCCATTGATGTTTCATGAGTAAAATTTGCAAGGAGTATTAATTTCTTCTTTTATAATCTTAACAAATATAAGTATATTTCCTCAACCAAAATCTCATACCCTAAACTCTCATATACATCTGTAAGACTACCTGAAACATTTACTGTGGAGATTTCCAGCAAAAGCTTCAAAATGTTCCGAAAAGGAAGGAAAGCAGAAGAAAGAAAACAGAACAAAAAATCTTATAAATGAAACGGAATTCAAGCTTGGTGACGACTAGCTGTAATGATTAATAGCTTATCTGTTGTGCAGAGGATTTGGTCCTGTATAGACTTTCCTTTTCTCAGCACCATAAATTTCATTACCATCTTTATCTGCGTTTCCTTTCAGGCCACCGATATTACTAGACTTGGCAGGATTGTTCTTCAGCTCCGAGCTAGAACCACCTTTGAAGCTACTAAACTTCCGATACCCAACAGCGTAACATGGAGTCTCTAACGGTGACATTATCAGCAGAAGAAGAAGATACAAGCAAGCCAGCTCTCTTCTTAGAACCCCCATCCCTTTCTTCCTTGTAACCCAATCCATGGCATGGAAATGGAACATAAACAAGAGCTGTCTTTTCTCTCTCCTTCAGAAGCTGGGGGTGATGAAGCAGTACTTTAAGCAGTACTTTAAGCAGGAGCTCGCTGTGAGAGGTGACTGGAGATGGGGATTACCCTCCTTTTCTTATGCTCTTTTTCGGGGCCGGTCCTAATATCATATCAACTTTTTGGTTGTTGAAGCCTAGTAGGGGTTTGAAGAAGAGGCAAGTCAATGTAGGGTGGTGAGGGTCAAAATGCATAGGATTTGCTGCCTGGTCTTTAAAATACTAGCAATAGTATAGGTTTTCAAAACCAAGACTCAAGAGGGTTTTATTGGCAACTTGTTTTTGCTTACCGATTTCAGAGCCCAATTTCCGCTGAGAAAAGCTGTGCAGGCAGCAGAAGGTAAAGATCTGAGAGGGAAAGAGAAAGAGAAAGAGAGGTTCAATTTCCTAACCTGAAAGTGAAAGCTTTCTCAATGTCTCCTCCTCCAGTCTTTAGCTGTCTATCCTTGAGAGTCATTACATATAATCATTTTCTTGGACTTTTATTTACCTTCGGGCCTACTTGGATGTGAGAATATCCTTAATTTCAACATTAGGTTACGTATCGCCCCGAAGCTATCTACTTGCCTTCTCACAGAATAATAGCATAATTAGTCATGCTAATTCCATCGATTATTCTTTTTGAAATCAATTTTAGATATATCTTATGCATTTAATAAATTTATCTTCCAAATATATGTATAAATCTAATGGTTATTTTTTTTGAAAAATAGTTTAAATAACATTGAATGCTTGGATTTGTATCAATAGAAAGATTAATAACATTGAAATCAAAATCATGTAATCAACTCCCAATAGTTTCATTCTTGTCTTCAGGAGTGACTAATTATCTATATATATATATATAATCTTTTTAAGATTGTGAGTTTGGTATTGGTAATGCTATATAAATTAATTTTTAAAAATATTTTTTATTTTAAAATATATTAAAATAATTTTTTTATTTTTTATATTAATACTTCATGATTATAAAAAAAATATTAATATAAAGACAAAAACTACACAAATAAATAAATAAAGTTCTAATATATACTCGTTTGGAACTTCGAGCCAATAATAAACTCAATAAAGTCAAAAGAAGAGGAATAAAAGTTATAAAACTTAGTCAATGACATAATTAATTCATGGCTACATGATTTGATAAAAAAGGTACAAGCCATTACCTAATTAGTATGTCAGAGGGCAAGTATTTCTTGAGATAATTGAATATAAAATTTAATATTTAATATTTAGCTCTAGACTGATCCCGTTGGAAAAAAAATATTACAATGTCCTTCAAGTATATACCAAATTCTTTACAATAATAAAACGCATACTATTAAATTATTGTTTTTATAATGATTAAGACAGTCGAGCTAGTAGGATATAAAGATGTGCGAGGTGAATATCAGAATGCACATAGTGATCACTTTTTTTTTTAAAATGAAAATATATTTATGCATATAGGATATAAAATTTTACACACCTCATCCACAGCAAATTATGAGTGAATAAACAGTAAAATCTTGCACAATAAAAAAAGCTGCCCGTATTTTAGAATAATACTTAATTGTTTGTATAGAAGAACTAATAAAGAACTAGTTGTGGTGTGGCCATCTCAGAAATCCATCTAATGAAAACCATGGTGTTTTAATTAATTTGAGTAAACTCATTTAATTTATAATTTGTTTCTTGGTTTAGGTTATAAATATGACCGGGCTCAATTTAATTACTTTTATAATAAAAGGATAGAGGAAATTAAATAAATAAGGGATTGGCTAGTTATTTGAAAGAACGTCAGTTAATTCACGGCACACATCTTAATTAAAATCTTTCCTTGATAAATAGTCCTGTTTTCCAAAAAGCCATAAAATCTTAAAATTAAGATCCGTACATGTCTAGCTAGGTACAATTGTAAGCATATACATATGAGCTCAGGAAAAAAATCCCTTTCAAATGTAAGGACGGCGTCTTGATCTTGTATCTCTCATCCAAAATTTATTTATTTTTAATAATTTAAAATATTCGGTTCATTTTAGATGTATCACGATTAACTTTTAAATTTATTAAATATTTTGCAAACTCAATAAACAAATAAAACATTATAAGAATAACAAATATATATAAAAAAAATTAAACCCGACACAGACAAAAAAAACAAATCCCTTCCCTAACTGGGTTACTACCTCAAGTGCACCCATAATTTATTTTGAAGTGCGTATTTTGGCAAGAACATATGTACACAAAACTAAGCTTATGGACCCTAGGGTGGTATACACCAAATGCATAATCAGTAGATGAAGCACACGAGTACATTTCACAGCACAATACGTCATGGGGACCCTTCTAGTTTTTATTTTTCTTACAAGCATTTATTCCTGATTTGATTGATTTACAGTCTTTTCTTCAAAAGAAAGGAAAAAGAAGGAAAAAAAATCATAAATTTAGACCCACCACTTCTCAAAGACTGGAGTTTTGAGCTGGGTTTTGAGCAGAATGATAATGGGGTGGCATCGCCTTATATGACAAGAAGCAAAGATCAAAAAATCCTTCAAATGAACAATGTGGCTATGAGTACATGCGACATGATTAGGGCAAAGAATGGATTGCTATGCAAGCAAATATATATGGTTTTTTATTTTTCTATTTTTTTTTCCAGTGTTTTTCTTTAATCATGATGCCCTTTTCCCCGTTGGTCAAAGTCTTGCTCCTATCATAATTGGAAAATAACTGCTGCATTAAATTTCTCCTCGCCAATGATGCTTATAGAGCCCATATAAAACTTGCTTTTTTAATATTGACATTCCTCTCTTTCACTTCTGTTGTGTGTCTGTTTACCCTACCTGTTTTCTCACTTTCGTTCGTTGCACAAATCAGTCATGTAATAGGACCGCTCCATGATTTGCTAAACAAGTGCCTGTTTTTTTTTTTTTTTTTTTTTTTTAATGTAATAGTGGTTATTATTTTGGGTTTGGTTTGATTTTTACTTATAAAAATAAATAAATTAAAATTTTATAAAAACAATTCAACCATAACCGAACTAAAATAGGTTTTAACTGACCGGTTTTGATTCGGTTCAGTTAAGTTATTCTATGTTTAAAACCAAAAAAATCTATATTGTTGTTTTTTTTGGACTTTACAATGGACTTATGATTGATGTTAATATTGTCTAGTCTTGTTACAAGATTTCAGAATATATTTAATTTTTTGCCACTAAATATTCATTTATATTAAATTGTTAGTGCCAATCTTGTGTTTATTAAATTATCTTGCCACTAAATATTCATTTATATCAAATTATTAGTGTCAATTTTTTTTACACTTTACATGTAACTTTTTTGCACACTTTTGAAATTCAAGTTACCTAGATGGTGGAGATTTCACAAATGTAATTGCATTTTGAATTTTAACAATTAAAACATTAATCTCTTTCAATCCATCACATACAATGAGGTTTACAATGTGTGTACAATATCTAACATGCAAATGCTCATTTGACAATATATTAGTTGACTAATCTTTCATTACATTCTTCAAAAATAAAAAAGTCACATTATTAGAGCTTGCATTATCTACTATAGTAGTGAAAACTTTATCAATCTCCCACTCTAATATACAATTCTCAATAACTTGATCAATTATCTCACCCGTATGATTGAAAACTAAATAAAAATTGAGAATTTTTTTATGTAAATTCCACTTAATATCAATCCAATGAGCTATTCAGCATGTATAGTTAATATTTTAGATTGATATCCATACATTTGTTATTAAGCATAATCATTGACCCCTAAAAGCTGTCTTCAATCTTTTCTTCTCTTTAATATAAAGTTTCAAACAATCTCTCGTAACAATGAAACAAGAAGGAATGTTAAATTTAGGTTGTATGATCCTAGTAAACAATCTAAATTCCTGACCCTTCATAAAATTAAAAGTCAACTCATCAAATATAACCATCTTTGCTAGTGCTTGTCTACATTCATCACAATTATAATCTATTGCTTTTAGAGTTCTTATATTTTGATTTTTTAATTAACCCTCCTCTATTTTAGATTTTAATACTAAATTTTTTTGTTTTCTAAGAACCACAAAAAAAAAACTTTTTGTATACTCTTAAATGACTCCACATATTATTGTGCTATTAAAAATGGTATGACATGTAAAATATTTTTCACAACAATTATATTCAGCTCTAAGGGTTTTAGAATCACCATCAAGTTTTGTAAATTAATTTCAAATTTATAACTTTTTTCTATCATCAAATAAACACACACAAAATAAAAAATGTTAAATCCCAATCATAAAATCTACTTGGATGCATCTATCATATAAACAAACGAAACCTAATCTTTCCCGAGTCTCCTTCTGACAATTTTTTTTTATTTGATTTTGTTTCCCGGTTTTAACTTCCTTTTATGTTGATAGTTACTTTCTAAAAAAATATTAGATATGAAGAAAAAACTTCAAGAATATTATAAAATATAGTTGCAGGTTTCACTAATCAAATATATAATGTATATTTTTAATTTCTTTATTGTCTTTTCTTAACGTTTTGCATTATTCATATTTTTTCACACTTTGATTTGTTGACGAGGCAATTGAATTAAATTAAAATAACCAACAAACCAAACCTCAGCTCCTCCTTGGTAAAAACTTTTGATGGAAATAAAATAATTTCGTCGAAAGAAACAAAGTCCTTGTTCCGAATTGAATCTTGTCCCATAGCCTAATGACCTCATGATTGTCTATTTCATTTCATATGCTTTAAGGCCATGGGGCATTATTTTGCTGGCACCAAAAAATAAAGGCTGGGCCTCATTGAATGATGGAAAATGGTGTTGTGACGAAGAGCATCTATCCTGAACATTTATGAGGCGTTATGATGACCATTGCTTTATAGGGCCCTCGTACTAGCTCGATTACTAGTTTCGTAATTTTATTATAGTAATTTTTATTTAAAAATATATTTTTTATATTTTAAAATTTATTTTTAATATTAATATATTAAAAGACCTAAAAATATTTAAAATAAAAAACACTTTACAATAATAAAAACAAAGGGACCTTAATTACAAGATTCTCAATTGCCACTATTTTTTTTTTTTTTTATCACATGTCATTAAAGTAATCAAACCCAATCTTATCCGCCATTCAATTCAAGATATAGAATATAGATTTGATAATTTAATATGAATATATAAAAAATATTATTTTAATTTAAAATAAATTAAAATAATATTATTTTGATAATTGTCTAATGAGAAAATCAACTTATATTTTAATTGAATTACGAGTTAATCCCAAAAGTGTAAAATACAAGTTAATTTTTTTAAAGTTTAATTAAGTCATATGTTGATCCAAAGCTTCCATTATAACTAGGAAATGAAAAGTGAGACATTCATGTTGTTTATACAACTCCCCTGGTTTTGCAGAGTGGGTATGGCATTGATGTTTTTATCTAGGATATATTAATTAATTAATTATGAAGATTGAATTAGTTACTATCAATGTAATTAAATATTTATTTTTCATGTTTATAAGATTAGTTGAGATATGTAAAAATTAGTTTGAAAATCTATTTTAATCGGAAAAAAAAACTTATTTCCTTTGCAAATATTTTGCTGGTTTGCACTAATTATTACCCTCAATATTTGTCTACCATATCAAATAAGCATCGCACATAAGAGATCGTGAGATCAGTTCCAGATCATATCAAAGATGGTTTTCTTCTATTGGAGACAATCATTAGTCATAATCTTGTTGTAGGGCTAACCTTAACTTAGGTTTAAGGTGATCAGCTTAATCATAACCAGTCAAGCTGTCTGAATAATTCTGTTCTTCTTCAAGGTCTCCTTTATTATCTCTCCCCGAAGCCTTTGCTTTACTAGCTTTGGCTCTCTCTCTCACACACAGAGACATATAACACGTATATTTTCATTAAAAATCTGGAAGATAATTAAGTTGTTCCTAACATCGACTCTCATCCCATCACATGTAGCTAGGGTTCTCGATTGTAGAATTTGAGAATACAGCTAGCTAGGATCATACAGCATAAAATCGCCAGTGCATCAAGTGGTTGCTGGCGTTACTTGATCGAATAATTTTGATAATTTTAAGGATCGATACAGTGTGTCGATGAACTTGTAATTCAATTAATACTCATATTTTTCTCCTTTTAATTAAAAGCATTGAGTTTTTTTTTTTTAGGAAAAAAATTATACGGTATTGAAGTTGTCATGAAACTTGGAAGATGTTATTAGTGCATCAATGTTCGGAGCCGAGAAGCAAAGCCTTCTACCTCAACTCGACAAAGAAATGACGAGGAATTGGGGGTTATTTACCGATTTTTAGAGGAAACGAGTTTTTTCCATTCCTTTTCCTCTCAAGCGATTAGTTTGCGGTTTATTACACATTAACTTCCTAATTAGTTGACAGTGACCCGCAACGGCTATTTTTTTTCATATATTAAAATGATGCAAATACTTTTTAATAAGATTTTTTTTTTTTAAATTCTGGTATAATCTCAAAATCTAAGATTCCAGTGGTACTACTTAGTTGGTTTTTTACTGATTTAGATTTGAATTCTTTGGTTAAGTCGTGTCCGGTATTTTATGGGTTAGAAATTTAAAAAATTAACTCAATTTTAGAAGGTTCATCCAAGATAATTTTGAGTTTTTATTTTTATTTTTTGAGTTAATATTTTTTAATTTTATCTTTTAATATTTTTTTAATTGGATATTAATATTTTTTTTCATATTCTTTTTTTTTTATTGATTTTTTTTTATTGTTAAATTTATTTTTATTAAAATAAAATTTTTGATTGAATGAAATAGAATTAATGGATTAGATATATCTATTTTATTTTGTTAGATTTTATTTTAGGCAGACAAATGTGCAGAGTGCAGACTCATGCCAAGTTAAATCTATTTTAGGCAGGCTCCTGCATGGCACAGAGACTGAGGATATGATGTCACATGGATGTCATGTAAGAGGGCGCCGCATTGGAGAAATAAATCTTTTTGTAAAATGGGAAGTGAGCTACCTGGTAGAGGGAAACAGTACCATCTGCACTACAATATGCAACCATGCATCTATCAATTAAAAAAATGGAAATATTAAAGAGTTGATAGAACAAGGACAAAGCAAACAGCAAGAAGCCTCCAAATGCAGCTCTATGCAATAGAAGATATATTGTAAATTCCATCAAAGAACTTTGTTGCATCAGTTCTAAGATTTTCTCTTGCCAAATCATCTGCCTCAATTCGGACACATCATAGGCTTAATACGTATTACCAGCCAGGTGACACATGAGATCACTTTCTTCTCCGACTAGGTTTATTTTTACATAACTCCGAGGGTAGAAAATGAACTCCGAGGGTAGAAAATGCGATGTAAACCTTTCATTTTGCGCCCTAATTTCGATGAAGCAATGAGTGGAATTACATTATTTCAATAACAAAGCAAATGGCATCACAGGAGTACCTGTTAGCCTTGACACTTGAACATGTTAGCAACTGTGATTGATGCCCACAAACAGAACATACTATATTTATGTGGTTCGGTGATTGTCTATATCCATGGAATAACTATTTTCACTACAATAATAGAGGAGGAGAAACACCTCACTCTACTGCCAACACTTGTGTAATTTTGCCTCACATCTCTCTTTTTCTCTGCTGCTACTAAGCTTGCTATTTCTTCTGCTGCTGCTAATTTTTGCCCTCACAAGCCCTCTATTTAGGAACAAGCCTCCCCATTTTCAGTCAACGATGATAGCCACCAACTTTACATCAACCATAGTGATTGCAACCATCTTTGACACTTCATTTTAAACATTTCTACCCGCCTACTCTGCAACCATCTTGAACTTGGCAGCCAAAAACTTTGCAGTAGCCATCTTGTCCATTTGTCTCCATTCACAACAATCTCCAACTTGGAGACAAATGGCTAATTCCCACGTGATTAGTTCTTTAGCTTGCGGAGCTTCATCAAAACTCGACCCCTACACAACCGAGGTGGGATAACTCCAACAATCTCCCCTCACATAACAGGCCCTAGATCGGAAGCAGAGACAACCCGTTCCTCTCGTGGACTATTGGGTTAAGACTTGTTGGCAAACTCGGGCTCCGATAATAGTTGTTAGGACGTAGAGATTGATGCCTAAACAGAAAACAATTGGTTCTACGGGTAACCCGATGACCTAGACCCTTTTTCAGGATAATTATGCCCTCATCAATGGTTCTACTGGTACTAAAATGCAGATTTTTAGATTGTTAATTGGTGGAACAATTTGGCAAGGATATTGATTGCAACACAAATTGGGAAGTGAAAATCTTGACTGAATGCAGGAATGGTTATGCCAGGTGTAATGAATTAGTGTTTTGACAGTTGACAAAATTGAAATGAAATTAATTTGTTTATGAACTTGCTCAGTAAACTATAGGGCTTGTGGTAGTTGCTTTCCTTCCAAGAATGCATTAAACAGTTTAAACAACACAAAAGACCTCTTTGGCTGTGAAAATGGAGCTCCATGTGATGCTCCTCTAATGGTTGCAAAAGATAATATATCACCATACACTTGTGTCCACCCAGCAACCTGCGAAAAATATGTATAAAGGTATGATCCCATGGATTAGTCCCTACATCTTTCTTTAAAACATTAATCTGAAATTATGCGCTCATAATGAGGATTACCTGACCTGTTTTCCCTGGAACCAGGTTCTGTAAGGAACAGTTGTGTTTAGTCTCAATCCCTTTGCTAATCCATTCACTATTGTCCTTGTTCCAACTAGTGGGACAACTGACTCTTGATCTCCACTGTAGAAATTTTAGAATGTTATCAGTATTTGATCCCAAACCCAACTTCTTTAAGTCAAAAGGAATAATTCCTCATCAATCAACAGAACCACACCTCTCCCATAACCATAAACCTAATTTACAAAATAAATCCATATACTAGAAGAGAGAGATTGAAGGAGTTTCACACCTTTCTGTTTGAGCCAACCATCTGTTTGAGAGCCCGAGCTTGATTTCATTGCCACGTTGAATCTTGAACCCAGGTTTGTGTGGGAGGGAGGGAAAGATCCTGAGTCGAAGAGGATGCCTCGGTCAGTGGGTAGCGGTGGAGAGGATAGGGATGAAAGAGAGGACAGATTTGGAGATGAAAGAGAGGCAAGACGAAGAGAGGAAGGAGCAAAGAAAAAATGGTTTGGTCTTGTCAAGAACAGTGACCCAGCTGTTTTTTTTTAAAAAATATTTTTTATTATTACGAATTCTCTCTTCCTATTCACAAAAATTTTACGAATCCTCATCTACTTCTAACACATTAAATCTTGATTTCAATGTCAATAAACAATAGAGAAAGCTCGAGGCAAATGATAAGCTATTATCTGAATCCTTAAACTTCAAGAAATTGCAAGACAAAAGAAGAAGGAGACAGTCCTCCTAGTTACACACAGAAGCCTCGACAGCACACTCATCATGTGTTTGGAATGGAAAACGGTAAGAGAAGGCGATGCCCGGTAAAAGAAAGACAATCAAGGAGCACTGTTCCAAGTACAGAGCCCACAGTTTAACACATAATGCTACAACTTACCTACCAGTGTAAAATTAGCCAGTAACAGAGAGCATCAGAGGAAACAAGGAAATAGCATATGCAGATCAAATTTATCTAGTCGTCCTAAAATACAAGTAATGCTTAGTTAAAGGGAAGAAGATGACGACCTAATGCTTGTCAAATTTGGCCAAGCTTGTGTAAAACTTCTCCGAAAGGTCAGTTTATCGTCATAAAAAAGCTCAGGGTATTTCACCCTACATTGCTCTGGCGAAAGAATATTATATATGTGATCTTTCATCTCTTAATGATCTTGTTGTTGATTTCGATGTCTCTGATGGATTAAAACAAAAACACTCAATAGAAACTGGCAGCTTCTTCTTCTTCTTTTCCATTGATATCTTGACAACTGATGGATGATCAATCATCTCTTCTTCGGCTCATCCCTGTTTGCACAGAAACAACTGGAAATCGAGTTCTCAGACCTATGGCAGACATTGTTAGCTACCGCAGATCGAGGCTATTTATAGTTTTCGCGCATTCCTCCTGGTCCCGTGACTGTTTGTGTTTCTCCCCCCCTCCCCCCTTCAATTACTCTCCTAACAAAATGATAGCAGGAGCTGGTCAGGATCCATAAAGTGAAAGAATAAAGCTCAGACACGGTCGTTTGAGGCTCTAAGCCCAACAAAATAAATAACCGAATTAGATCTTTACATATCCGAGTCCAACAAATACAAAAAGACTCATTGGCTATTTCCACCTTATCCAAGAATAACATTTTTATCTGAACATATCAAGCATTCAGAAATTGTATTATAATATTACTAAATAAGCTTCAGGGCATTTCCTGATGTGGGATGATGAGTGTGACGAGGCTTTTAGAAGATTGAAGTAGTATCTGACATGTCACTCGATTTCATCCAGGTCGTTGCAAGACGAAACAATGTTCAAATTTATACTTCGCTTCATCAGATCATGCAAGGAGTGCGGTGCTGTTGAGAAAAGAACACTTGGAAGAAATTCCAGTTTATTCTGTGAGCATGTTGATGACTATCGTAGAACAAAGGTACAGCAGGTTACAAGTAATAAGGCTGGCTCTGATAACTGCGGCTCGTAGGTTAAACCTTATTTTGTGGCTCATCCTATTGTTGTATTAACTAGCTATCACATGAAAGAACTGCTGTAAAAGCCAGAGTTAGCAGGCAAACTGGTTTGCTGGGCAATTGAGCTCGGGGAGTTTGATTTGTTCTGTCAGACAAGATCAATGATGAAAGCTCAAGTTTTAGCAAATTTCGTTGCAGAATAATGTTTAAGATTTTAAGATGGAGAAGACATTCTGATCCTGATTTGCAACTTATTCATCTATAGGTCGTTAAACGAGAGGGACGTGGAGCTGAGGTGATTCTAGATGGGAAAGAAGGGATTTTTGTTTAATATGCTTTGAGATTTTGTTTCAAATCCTCCGTATAATAGGTTGAAAATTAAATTTGATTTTTGGTTTTTTTAAAAACCAAAAAATCTGATTAACTAATTAGATTAAATAAATTGATTTATCAGTTTAATTAGCAAAATATAATTTCTGTTCAGATTAAAATTTTCTTGTATTAATTTAAAATTTTCTTAATTTAATTCCTTAATTATTTAAGATTTATATTTATATAAAGACTTGTAATTTAGTATTATTCAGCATCACAAAAAAAAAAAAAACAGAATAATTAAAAAAGTTTTAAAAGAAATACTTAATAAAATATACCTTTCTCTTATTTTTTTTTTTGTTAAGTTTTTGGTTTTGTATTACTATTGTTGTTGATACTTTGATATTATACCAAACCATCATTCTTCCAACAGTCGGTGCCAGTCTGCTCACATCGTCATAATGAATTGTTAAAAAAAAGTTTAAAGAGTCGGCATCGCTTAGAAAAGTTATTTTTCGACTAGAGAATTGACGATGTGAGCAGTCGGTGCCCGTTTGCTTAAAAGGGCTGTATATTTTAGTCCCTTTCCTAGAAGCTTCCAGGCAGAGAAAGTTTATAATGTGATTGTTGATTACTTTACAAAATGGACTGAAGTAGAAGTAGTGGCTGCAATTACGGAGCTAAGTGTAAGAGAATTCGCTTGGAAGAACATCATTTGGAGGTTCGAATGCCCTTTGATTCTCATTGCAGATAATGGGAGGCGGTTCGATAACTCGAAATTCAAAGATTTTTATTGAGGATTAAATATTGAACTTCGATTGACTTCTGTGGCTCATCCCCAATCAAATTTCGGCAAGTTTGAGGTAGAAAGTTAAAGCTAAAAGGATTGGGAAGAAGAGCTATCGAAGGTTTCCTAGATATGATGTTATTTACAAGAGCCGGAACTTTTAGTTGTTCGATTTTGTTTGTATTGTGGTGTTTGTATATTGTATAAACCTTGTAAGTAATTTGCTTCAGTTCATTTTCTCAAATGAAAAAATACAATACGATCCCCGAAAAGTACTCTACTAGCCGCGAGTCACCCTTTGCTCTGATATTGTTCAGATGTGAGGAGAGATGGGAATCCCTTCTGTCAGGATTTGTATGTTCAATGAGAGTGAGAAAGGGGAAGAATTGAGATTCAATCTAGACCCAATTGATAAAAAGAGGGATCGATCAGAGTGTATAAGGAACTTGATTAGCAAGGTGAGGGCAAGAAGACTCTTTTTATAGGGAGATTATGTATTAAAAGGTGCCGAAGCTATAAGAGGAAGACAAGGAAAGCTAGATCCAGTCTGGTGAGGCCTCTACATTGTGTAGTTGGAAATCCGACGAGGAACATCCAAATTTTCTTCTCTGGACCGGAAAATTTTGTCAAGAGCGTGGAATGCCTAGAATCTGTGAAAGTTTTTCCAGGGGGAAGATTATAGAGTCAGCACCTTGAAAATACGTTGTTCTTCGTAGAGTTAAAACCAAAGTACAAAGAGAACTCTTGTTGGGACTTCTTGCCCTAAACAAACAATATTATTCTAAAGTCCTAGGCAACGATTAAACCCTAGACATAGTTTAAATGTCCAGGAAAGATTTACTTAGAAGCTCCAAACAATGAAAATGCCCTGGGCATAATGAACAAACTATTTGCTAAGCCTTAGGCTCGACCCATAACGAACTGTTTGCTTAAGCCCAAGGCCATACGTAAGCCCTAGTAACGACCTCCAACGAACTGTTTGCTTAAGCCTCAGAGACCATGCATAAGTCCTCCGCATTTTAAAAAATTATTTTATTTAAACGTTATTGGAAGGTCATTGTCGTTGTGAAAAGTACAATCTAAAACTCTTTTCATAGGCAGTAACAGTGTTACAACAAATTTTAATCGGCACCCACAAAATCAAAATGTTACCAAAATATCAGCTAAGAAGACAGCACATCTCAAAAATAGTGAAAATTAAGAATTTAATATTAACAATATTAAAAATAGTAAAAATATTTGACAGTGGCGATGGTGGATAGTGGGCAATGTGGGGCAGATTTGCTCATTGGTTGCTGTTTTTTGGGGGCGAAAGAGCTGGAGGTTTTTGGTGATGACAGTGCATGTCGGGTCCTCTTGGTGGCTATGGAGATATAGGGTGGTGGCTGGTCTTTGGGTTCTCAGCTGGTTTTTGGGCGTCGGTTTGATGATGTGGTGGCTTGATGGTTCGGGCTGGTGGGTCTAGTTCGGTTGGTTCACTGCTGGCGAAAGGAGAAAGGTAGTTATGTGTTTTTATTTTTAGGGTGTTTTTCCAGTTAGGTGCAGGGTAAAGGAATGATTGTTTTTTTACTTCAGTCCATGTATCTTTAAACTTTAAACAATTAATAATATCACTTCGATTATTATAATTTTTTTTTTAACAATATCAATTAAAAAATAGTTAAGTTTAAACATATGCCTGCCAAAATCCATTACAAATCAAATAGTCATAAGCCAAGAATTATTCCGAGCAGAGGATCCCTAGCTAGAGAGGTTGGAAGAGGTCTCATCATCACGTTTCTTCCTGGAAGCTCAGGCCGGGAAGGCTCTTCATCCTCATTTATCAGTCCCCATTCAATACGAGCTAAAATTGTGATCAGCTCGACAGTTTCAAGAGGAAACCAAAGGATAGGTCGAAGAAGTTCTTGGATTTGTGCTAACCGAAAACTCCACAAGTTCGCTGTAAACTCCTTGAATGCTCGGGATTTAACTAGCAATGCCTTGGTTTTTCCAGTATCGAATTTTAGAAACTTAATCATTAGCTTGAAATCGAAAAGAGATTAATTATAAGATTAGATTTCTAAAATGCATCAATTTACCTTCCGGCCAATTTATATTGGCTTCATGAATCATTTTGGTAGAATTAATTACAAATTTCTTCCATAAGAACTTGAGGGTAAGTTTTGTAGGATGCGACTTTTTTTTTTTTTGTTTCTACTGTGATAATAGAAGAAATCATTTGATTTAACTTTGAAATGTAGGGATGGAAATTGGGGGGGGGGGGGGAAATGAATTTTTTGAGAGATAATTGGGAGACATTCAAACCTGAATGAAAGATTTTGGAATTTATTCCTTTAAAGAAATATGATGTCAAGTTTAGACAAATCCCGTATCCAAGAAACCTTATACACAAATCAATTCTACTCATTAAATAACATAAATAGAAGATGACATTTTGGTTTCATTTTTGTAGAAGTTTGGTAGTTGAATTTCTCAATAAACAAAAGCAAATTAAGACATCATCAACACTTTTTTTTTTTTTTTTTATAGTAATCGAGGGAGAATATTATTAAGATATAGCTAGCGCCATTAATAAAATGACAAACAGATTTAAAAAAAATTATAATGAAAAAAATAAAGGAATAACAAAAAATGCTAATCCTAAGCATTAGACCATCTCAACACATAATTTGAACATTTAGATAGATCAAAACTTGTATAAATAGGTTAGAGAATAATATAAATTAATAAATAAAATTTGATTTAACAGCTAAAATTTTTAAGTTAAATTGATTTTTTAATAAAATAAAATTTTAAAATTTAATTCAAAACCATTGAGCTAAACAATAAAAAGATATATCAACACTTTTTTGTTTCTTATATTTTAGTCTGTAGATATATACTATAACACAAATGTCACCCTAAAATTAGTTTCCAAAAAAAAAAACATGTCCTTTACATAAAAAACAAAATATAAAAGAAAATCATATATGCACCAACCACATACCAACTTGGATGCTATTGTATTTTTTTTAAAAAATTAATACATAGAACTGCTGTCAACAGCCAACAAGAACTATAATATTGCAGCTGTAATGATATTTATATATTCAATCATCATCATCCACGCAAGGGCTACATATAAAAACATGCAATGCAATGACTACAAGTATTTTCAAATCAAAATAAAAAAAGTACTGTTTCTTCCCAATCTCTTGAGTCTTGACATTATAATTTTTAATTGTCCCGGTACTTGTTCATGGGATCTTCAATATCAGAAACAAATTAAAAAAGGATATATATATATATATATATTATGGTTTCAATTGTTATGGTGGGATTGTTCGACTTACCTACTTCTTAATTTTATTTTTTTTATGGTTTCGATTGATATGGTGGGATTGCTTGACTTCCGAACTTGTTTTTTGAAGGAGAGAAAAGACTGCTTAGTTCTTAATTAGGAAGAAAGAAGCCAGTACATCTCATGCAATGCCAGAGAGAATTAAAAACTCTGGCTAGCACGTAGCATGTATGATTTTAGTTCTGTCTTGTTTTAATAAAAATAAGATTAAATTATAACTTTGATAGACAATGGATTTTAGCTCTTATACATGTTATGAAAACAGCTCACTAAGATTAATCATTTTTACCATCTCGTCATTTCAAATAATTCTGAAAATAATGAAGGCAACAGGAAAATTCAATGACTCAGTATTGATGGTGTTTAGTTTTAATTAAGAGGATGTTTTTGGTAAAATATTTTATAGAATAATGTTTTCTCTCTCTATTTTTTTTTCCTGTATTTGATTCTCATAAAATATTTTATAAAAAATAATTGATCATTCATGATATCTTCAAATAATTTCAATCACCCTCTATTACTACCATCACCTTCATCATCATAAATGCCAATGCTAACACCACCATAACCATTTTCATGTGATTGTTACAGTTAAAATAATTAAGATCAAATACGAAAAGAAAGCTAAAATTTTAAATAATCTGTATATTATGAATACATAGTTTTAATTTAAATACAACTAAAATATATATAGATTGAACTGAAAATACTATTCTATTTTTAATAAATAAAACTATATAAATATTATTTAACAGTTACCATCCCATAATTACCCAAAGATGGAACCTAAGAATTTCAAGAAAAAAAATTCAATTCTTTAAATGGTAGGAGGAAACATATGAGTATTGGAAGTCAAACAGTATATGATAGCATCTTTCCAGTCACTGTCACACCAAAATATAATACGAAAAATAGGTAGTATGAATCATTCAATGCTGGAGTAACTCATTGCTGCAAGAAATAACCTATAGAAAGCAACGTATACCAACAACTTTATTTATTTATAAAAAAAATGGCCTCCGGCGAAGAATTGGGTAGTTATACATGGCGGAAAAAATAACATCCACACCATTAGAAAATATCATAGATTGAAGTATATGGGAGCCAAAAAACTTCTTTTCTTTAAGGGTAGGTAGAGACAAACTTAACCGGAAGGTGAACATACTACTTTTGCATATTAGGGGGAGGTTAAATGTATAACCAAAAACCTTTGCCAGCAAAAAATAATCTACTTTTTAATTTGTATAAATTAAATTGAAAATATTAAGAAAATAGAATAAATTTTTTATATAATTAAAACAAGGGAGGGAGGTTTCGTGAGTATTTGTTTTTATGTCACAATCTATTTTTTTTTTAAAAATTTACTTGAAAAAGCATTAAAATTAATATTTTTTCAAGTGAAAAGTAATTTGAAAAACAAGTTGTCATATAAAAAATTAATATTTTTTAGGTATTTTTAAATAATTTTAATATGTTGATGTTAAAAATAAAAAAATATATAATTTATTTTTTTAAGTGAAAAGTACTTTGAAAAGGAGGTTGTAAAATAAAAAATTAATGTTTTTTAGGTATTTTAAATGATTTTAAGTCAAAACAAAATTAAAAAATATTATTTTAATATATTTTTTATTAATAAAAATACACAGGGTAATAAATAACACATTTCATCCTAATGCTAACCCCATTATTGCACGGACATTCAAAAAGAAAAGAAAAGAAAGAGTTTCCCATTAATCACACATTGCTTTCAGCCGCCACCAAAGATAGGTTTCAAGTGTTTGAAAAATTTGAGCTAAATTATTTATTTACTTGTCACTTTACGTCACCCGATATTTTTATTAGAGCTGAATTAATAAAGTTATTTATTAGGTTTAAGCTAACCATTTCAGTTTTTATTCTAAAAAAGTTACTTTACATGATATTATAATAATAATTTTTGTGATTAAATTATCATGAGTTTAAATTTTATTGTTTTTATTTTTTCTAATTAATTTATTTTTAAAAGTAAAATAATGAGCTTGTGCACATTTAAGTCTAAAAAAAACCTTGTTATGTCAAAAGATATGTGAAAACTAATATAAAATCAATATTAAAACCTCATTCAATGGTATTTGTATTATTTTCCTGTCAATTTTTGCATTGAGGGATATGTGATTTAGAAAGTCTTTATTCGATAGAAAGCCCATATATATATATATATATATATATATATATATATATATATATATATATAGATTTGATCAAGAGTTGGCTTCAAAAACTTGTTTATTGGGTAACCCATACCAACTCCAATATCTATATTAAGATACATATCCATTCATGAAGTTGGTAAGATGTATCGAGCTTCATTAATACATCCATTTAATTATTCTATTTAACGTGGAAACCACTAAATGAGACAAACCCAGCACTACAAGCAGGCAATTCGGCTATAGCAATTTTCAAGGCTCAAACTATCACTCACACGCAACATGAAAGAAAATTAAGCAAAGATATAAATTAATTAAATAGCTTGTAAGGAATGTACATTGTGCCCTCTATTCCCACATATTTTAGAAGAATTTCATTACATTTGTGTCGAAGGCAAAGTCTGAGGGCCAGTCTTTTGACATATCCCCGGCAACATGTTTGCCCGATCATTCTTTAGCTAGATTTGCTTTAAATGTTTATGATGGATGTGAGGTATGGCTCAATCAGCCTCCCTCTATAGATAAACATTTATCTAGCTACTTAAGAAGATATATAACTCTTAATTGTATTTGAATGTCTTTGAATTCTTGTTGTTGTTATTTATTCTGGGGCCTTGCATAAATAAAAAATTCAAAAAAATAAAGTAAAGATAAAATACTAAAAAACTAAAATAAAATGATGACAGAAGGAAAAAAAACAAAAAAACAATATCTATCAATTTAAAAAAATATACTAGAACGCTTAGGAAATTGCTCAAGACTGGCCGAGGAGAGTTCAAATATATAAAATTAGAAATTTTAACCTTATTGATAAAGAGAATTTAATTTTGAGGAAGAAAGTTCAACATTGTATGTTTAAGCACTCAAATAGAATTTTTCAAAGTTTAATTGAATTTTATTTAGGGTTTAATTGTCAGGAAAATTAATTTTTGAAGTCAATTTAAACTTTAATAGAAAGAAATTAAAGTTTGGGGTTTGAATTGTAAATTTTAAGAGTTAATTTGATCAAATCAAGAGCTTAATTGTATAAATATTAAAATTTGATGGGTAATTAGAGGTTAAATTAAAGAAATTTAAAACTAAGAACTAACTTGTAAGAAGCGTGAGACTTCAAGGTTTGAAATCATGAATGAAATTAAAGAAAATTTAAAAGTTTGATAGTTAATTGGGGTCTAATTGAACACCCGAGTTTCTTAATAACCCTAAACCAAACAATCAAGTGACGACTCCTATAACTCCCTAACATTGCTTGCTAACATGCGACACTTTTATAATGTATTTTTTGCATTTCAAACTTCTTTTGTAATGGTATATAAATGAGAATAATCACGTGATTTTGGCATTAAGAAGCTAAGATCATTATTCTATAGAGATTTATGAAGTTTTTCGTAGCTTAATTTTATTCAATCACCATGTATAACAACTAGTGACAGAGCATGATCTATGCTTTTGAGGGGCTAAACTCTAATGAAAAAAATAAGAGTATCTTCTTGTTACTCAGTAGTTAGAGTGCCATAGAAAATGGCAACCCCAAACTCATTCAAACAATTTAGAAATGCATACCAAGTAAAAAATGTGGTAAACTATTTTTTATTATCTAACACGTGAAATTATTCAAACGTGTTATTTTCCAAATTACCAAATCAACTTGTAGCATTAATTATTAATATTTTTTGACATAAGGGCGCAATATTAAATATATATTCTGTGTTTAGAAAAACCTAGAAAATCAAAGGAAAAAATATAGTTTTTTAACCATCCTACCAACTCTTGAAGTTATTATTTTTAATCTTCGAACTGCATTTTCATATAGATTAACAGAGAGCGTTTTAATTAATTACAATAGGGATGGAGGTGTGGTTGTCACTTTAATCTGCAAACATTAATTAATTACTTCAATGCTGGTAATAATTAAGATTCGATTACATCACATTAATTAATTAATTACAAAGTGATTTGCAATAGAGACAGACTATAAATAAATACAGGGACATTAATGTTCATCCAAAATAATAATAATAATCAGTGGTCATTGTCATCAACTTTGACCTCGTCTTAAAAAATAAAAAACAGAAATATTCTTAAAATTGCTTTCCTTTTCAAACATTTTTTTGATTTCTTCACAAACTTGCTACATAAATTCAAGGAAAAATTAATTTTCAATAACTTTGTCCTCGTGTTCAAAAACAAATTCAATGAAATAAAAAAATAAAACTGGGGGCATAATGAGAATTACATAAACAAATAGGGACTAAAATAAAAAACGCTTATCAAAATTTAAAAAGAAAAGTTGACGAGGGCATATGGAGAAGTTTTAAAAGAATAAGGGTCATATTGGCAAGTTCCAAGACTTTCGCAATAATAACAACAATCATATCATTTACTTTGACAAGTCTTGCTATGGATATCCAATTATTTATCTCATTAGGTGGTCCTAACCTTTCAACTTGTGTCCTCAATTCCCTATTTAAACACCAATTATCCTACATCAACTTAAAACTATCCACTAATATCACATCTTTCTTTCTAACAAAGCAATCTTCCATGGATCAGCTTCCAAAATGTGATGCAAATTACGTTCCCCTCACGCCCATAAATTTCTTGAAGAGAGCTGCCAAAGTTTATGGCAATCGCCTATCTGTTGTACACGAGAGAACCCACTTCACATGGCGGCAAACATATGAACGTTGCCTCCGCCTTGCTGATTCTCTCCGTTCCTTTAATATTGCCAAAAACGATGTTGTAAGTTTTTGCATATAGCATATGTCGTGTCCATGGTTTTTGTCTTGTTTCGATGGCTAGCTAGGGTATTCTTGGAAGCGTATTTGTTTGCGCACTTACGATGTTATTTACTATCTTATTAACAGGTTTCGGTTTTGGCTCCGAACATTCCAGCTCTGTATGAGATGCACTTTGCAGTGCCCATGGCAGGAGGGGTGATCAATGCCATCAACACGAGGCTAAATCCAAATCACGTAGCCACCATTCTGCGCCATTCAGAAGCGAAGGTCTTCTTTGTTGACTACCAATTTGTGCAGTTGGCAAGGCAGGCCCTCCAAATAATGATGACAAGTGAATCTATTTCATCCAAATTAGTTCTCCCTTCAGTCGTTCTCGTTGATGACATCGAGTCACCGACAGGTGCTATTTTCGGCGAATGGGAGTATGAACAACTTGTCCGAAAGGGCAATCCAGGGTGCATTCCTTATGAGGTCCAAGATGAATGGGATCCCATAGCCTTGAATTACACGTCTGGAACAACATCAGAGCCAAAAGGAGTTGTCTATAGCCACAGAGGTGTCTTCCTTGGCTCCCTTGGCATAATCATTGGCTGGGAAATGGAGAGTGAGCCTGTGTATCTGTGGTCTCTTCCTATGTTCCACTGTAATGGCTGGACCTTAGCTTGGGGCATCGCAGCACGCGGTGGAACCAACGTTTGCCTACGCAATACCACAGCTAAAGACATGTATAGGAACATTGCGCAGCACAAGGTGACTCACATGTGCTGTGCACCCATTGTTTTCAACATCCTTCTTGAGGCCAAACCTGACGAGCGTCGAGAAATCTCTTCTCCTGTCCAAATACTTGTCGGTGGTGCACCACCACCGGCCTCACTTCTTGAAAAGATGAAACCATTAGGATTCCATGTCACTCATTCCTATGGCCTGACAGAGGTTGGACCAGCCCTTGTGTGCGAGTGGCAAGCTAAGTGGAACGATCTTCCTAGCCAAGATCAGTCAAGAATCATGGCTAGACAAGGGATTAACACAGTAGCTCTTGCTCATATGGATGTTAAAGATTTGAGTACAATGATCAGCGTGCCTTGGGATGGTAAAACAATGGGGGAAATTGTTCTGAGAGGAAGCACCGTTATGAAAGGATATTTCAAGAACCCAAAGGCCACCGCGAAAGCATTCAAGAATGGATGGTTTGCTACAGGCGATATTGGGGTCATACATCCTGACGGATACTTGGAAATCAAGGACAGATCAAAAGATGTCATTATATCTGGTGGTGAAAATATCAGCAGTGTAGAATTAGAGTCTGTTCTTTACAGCCATCCAAGAGTCCTAGAGGCAGCTGTGGTGGCCATGCCACACCCAGTTTGGGGAGAAAGTCCTTGCGCTTTTCTTGCCATTAAGAAGAACTCGGAAGGGAAATTTGATGATGTCAAAGAAGCTGATATTATTGCTTATTGCAGGAAAAAGCTTCCCCATTATATGGTTCCAAAGAAGGTGGAGTTCATGTCTGAGTTACCCAAGACTTCAACAGGAAAAGTACAGAAATTCCAGTTAAGGGATTTAACACGAAACTTTGTTGTCTCGGAGAACTTTCCTAGCAAGAAGACTGCCCAAATCAATGCCAAAACGGAAACACAAGGACATAAGGCTCAGCCAGTTCGTGTTCCTTCATCTCGTCTTTGAGCTTGATATGGTTCAACTGTTTATCGCCAACTATCATTCTTTTTCTTCTAAACAAAAGAAATAAGGGTCGAGGGTAGGGTTCAACTCGCTCGGTTGAGCTTGATACCTGCCCTTTCCCTGGCATATATCACGTTACCTGTTTTTAATATTTTTGAACTATGGTTTGATGATTATATATTAAGCTTGAAGTGCCAATTACTTTGAGTTAATTATATAGACATCGAATGCCTTCAGTAAAACGGTGGTCTAGCTAGGGATGCAAAAGTCAAGACTGAGTTTCTCGGAATGCGAGCATGCCTTGAAGTTATTAAAAAAATAAAATGATATAGTGCAATATTGGCTAAGAATCAAGCATGGTCTCTCTGCTTTTTGCAATTGGTTAAATTGAATGTTGTTTCAAATTTGAATCTTCCGATTAAAAGTGATTTAAACCACTTAATTCATCTCCACTACTAATTAAATGACTAAATGAATGACAAATGTTATGGTGTAATTGAACAAAGAATCTCAAATTACCTTACATTGAAAGTAGAGGGGTTGAAATGGCATGATTCAAAACAAAGATTTAAGTTCACTGAATGGGAAAAGCTGAAGGACTTAACTTGATTTTTTTTTTATTAACGTGGATATTCAGGTGAGTTTGTACATACCTCGATTAATTTTATAAATTCTAAAATTAATAATTATTTAAATCTCTAATAGTTCTGAGATTTGTATGGTACTCAAAGCGATAAAATTTAAAAACTAAACCTAAAAGTCAAGTTTTATTCCATGATAAAGTATTTATTAATTCAACGCAAAATCCTTTATATTTGATAAGCGCAAGGAACCAATTTCCCCTGCTATATATTATTACTTGAACATTTTAAATAGTGACACTAAACATTAAAAAAAAATAAAAATTAAAAAATACAGAAAACTATTAAATTAATGGGAGCTGTTATTAGATTTTTACAAAAAAATATTAAGTTTTTTCTTTTCTCATTTCTCCATTCTAAAATCGATTATAGTTCTTTTAAGACATTATTCAAAAGGAACTTGCAGGCCAGATCACACAATGATAGTTATCGGACCCAATTTAATAATTAATTTATAAAAGTATTTAAGTTAATATTGTATCATCGTTCCAACTCCGGATAATTATTTTTTTGTTTTCTTAGTTTTGACACAGTATAAGTTAACTATATCACTAGAAACCTGATCAAAATAATCATTTTTATCGAATCAATATTTTTTTTATGAAGATTCGGGCTTTGAATTTTTTAGATCAATCCATTAAACCAGTTAAACAACTATTATATATATATATATATATATATATATATATATATATATCTCATCATGAGAACCATAACTAGAACCCCACCATTGTAAACTAGCCGCACCGCACCATCTCATGGCAATCCGTTGCTGTATTTCTCAATTTGATTCGGCTTTCTCTGCACAAATCAGTAGCCCTCGTAAGGGGGGAAAAAAAATCTATAATTGTCCTCTCTTCTCTTTCCTATATGGCCATAAGATTCTCCAGATCCACCAATAACTTTTTAACATTCTGCCGACAATTTTTAGAATAAGCTCATGCATGATCTTGAACTCAGATATTGTTAATGATATTCAAATTAATGTTGTTGAGTTCATGATCCTTCTTTTATTTATAACTATATACACGTAGTCAACAGTTTAAGTTGAAGGAATCCGTAGACGTATTCTGTCGTTCATGATTTTAAGCTGGTGTTTAAATACAAGATGGGATTGTGATAAATATTAATCTTATCTCTAAATCAATAATATTGGATTCTATTGAACATTAGAACTCCAGATGAGCTAGCGAAATCAATATCTAATTGACGGTATACCTAACAGGTTAATTAAATCTTATAAGTTTAGCGCTTGATCCCGCTAAAACAAATACAACAAACATTATATAATTAAAAACAATATCATATCATTAAAAAAAACTTGATAATTTGTGTTTATGAGACTCAAAGTCCAATAAACATAAAGAAAGTTTGTGTTGTTTTCCTCCTCCTTTTTTCGTTTTTTTCCTTTTGAAAAAGATTGAGAGAAATTAAGTCTATTGAGATTAAGAGGGAGGGAAAAAAAGTATATTGAGAGAGAGTGTGTGACTTTTTATATTTCGAATCTAAGAATTGGAAATTGCATTCCTTGCTAGTATTATATTTGAAGAGTTCAACCGTCAGTTGCGTTGATGCAAGGTAAAAAGAAAAGGAAAAGAAAAGATGAATTTGTTATAGTAATAATTATTACAAAGATAATGATTAAAGGTGTGAAAAGATGTAAAATTGTTTCCTGAGACCTTAAAAATCAAGAGTATTAGCATGATCATAAATATGTAATAAATATTACATAATATTTATAATATTAAAAAATAATATAAATTATATCTTGAATTATTTATAATTTTTTTTACAATATTTTTTCTACATTTAAAAATAAAAAAAATAAAATACATCCATTTCTTCCATCTTGGGTGACTTTTTTCATTATCACGCTCTCGTATAAGTCAAATAAATGAGTACACAACTAGCAATTATTTTTGTCCAATTAATTTTATATAGGAATTATTCAAGTTGACCTATGATTTTTTTCTGGAATTGTTCTTGTCCAATATTTAACTTTATACAGGAAGTATTCAAGTTGACCCAAAATTTTATATACGAAGTGTTCAAGTTGATCCCACAAGTAAGCGTGAAAATATAATAATTGTTAAACTCATAGCTATCAACCGTCGCGTAGCGTGTGAAAGCAACTTTCTTTACTTTATTATTATTATTTATTTTTAACACTGATGTAAGCATATTACTTGCGGAGTTGGTATTGTAATGTGAATTAATTAAAATTATAGGCTATGATAGGCCTCGATTTTTTAATTAATGTAACCTAACTTGTGATCATAGTCAAACTGTCCAAGGTAAAATGCCTTTATGAGTTACTCTTACAAGCTAAACAAATATTATAATATTCTTTAAACCAAAATGTTATTAATATATAACAAGGTGTTCCTTTAATATCTTCAAACTCTTGAAAGTGTAATTAATTTGCATTAAACCTAGAGGGTTTATATAATTTGTACCAGAATATTATAAAATTCGGGGAAATGTCATCTTTATCCTCCAATCATCATCATTCAAACCATAGCTTGTCAGTTGCTTCATTTGCCATTTTTTTTTTATTCTATGAAGGTTGACCTTTTTCAAGCTTTAACGATGCATTTTTTTTTTTTTGCAGGCTGAGGTCTCTTCTGGAGATGTGATTCAAACCTTGTTTTCAAAGAAACCAGTCGCAGAAAAAGCATGGGGATGGGCATGGCTGAGGAAAGTTGTGCTATGAAATGATAATATAGCTTTATTTATTTTTAAACATGGTCTTGTCTTGCACAGATCTTGTTTCAAGCACAGTTTTTAAAAATGGTTTAACTTGGAGAGTTTATATGAAACTTCCAAGACTACGAGTCTAATTCAGATTAAGTTTTTAGCTGAGATAAATTCGATTGATTTCGATTATGTTTTTTATAACCGATTAATAATATAGATTTAAATTTGGTCGGTTCAATACTGAAAAATTAAAAATTAAAATAAAATATTGTTATTTTAATAAAAAATAATTAACTTAATGGTGTCAAGAGTCCAGCTAAATAATTTAGTTCTTTCGTCGCGTTCATGAAAATTTCATTGCTGGCTTTATTAACCTTGGAATCAATAGAGATGATTCGGCTAAATAATCTTGCTTTGACAATTCATAAATTGCATTAATCTTTTCTGGACAGAAACGCTGCAAATAAGGCTAAGGATCTCTTGGGAGAAGTCAATGGTGCTAAATATGATGGTCGCAAATGTAAGGATGTCACTATAAACTTGTGTCCGTCCACCAACCTGGGATGAAAAATGGATCAAATTTAACAGAAATCAAAGGATCAAGTTTTATTGCAGACGAAATTTACTGCATTTACATTAAGTCACAGCAACAGCTAGACTAACCTGCTTATCCTCAAACCAAGATCTGTAAAGCACAGTTGCATTCAATCCTAGCTCTTTTTGCCAATCCATCAACCAAAGTTCTGCTCCCAGTAAAGGAAACTGTAGAGGGCATTTCAACTTGTATAATGGATAGACTGAATAGTAGCCACATTGGCTATTATAAATGAGAGAAAAAAATCTGGTTGAGTTACCTGTAGACTAGGACCCGGATGCCTGAACTGACCAATGAACCTACAATATTAATTGTAAAGTTAAAAGCAAAGGTAAAACAGCTTGCACGACAGGGTGACACAGGGAGAGCTTATTGTCTTATCGAGTGTCTCTTGTACTGATTTTGTGGATGATGAAACTTGAAACCTTGGTGTAAAAGGGTAACTTGGAACATCCAGCTGCGATTCACTAGATGACATGCAAAAGTCGCCTATGACATTGTAATTATCAACTGCATTAGGAATTTCTACTGAAAGTTTCTTATTCACACCCACACAAGCAGCAAGTTTAGAGCCTATTCTGCTGAAATGAGGAGTTTAAAAGTAGCATCTGATATCAACCCATGAGCCCAATAGTAGTTGCCCTCTGAGTTAAAATCCGTATTGAACTCCAATAAAGCATTTCCTACCTGAAAACGTATCAAAAGTGAAATATTAGCACTCCATGAAATATGATTTGAGAACATGAAAGGGAAAAAGCTGATGATATCAGGATTATTCGTGTTTCTATTCTATACTCACAGCGAAGCCTTTCAGATTGAATTTTGGTCCTGACTGAGAAATGAGGTATGTTAGTTGAGGGACATAGTGGCCTGTCATTAGAGGATTAGTCATTAGCTTGATGATCAATTGATCACTCACTTTAACCAACAGATACAAATTCATAGTTGTTTCTTCCAGAAAAATTGCACGTTTTCAATCTTTACAGAACTCAAGGTATCTGCCTAGCTCTCTCCAGTGATGTGGAAATCTCTATCCTTGTATTCAGGGAATTTGACAAACCATTTCTCCAAGACTATGAAACTGTCTTGTGCTGAAGAGAAGAAAGCCTTGATATTTTAAGTTTTGAAAAGAAAATTTCCAAATACTACTTATGCCCATAAAATAATAATAAAAAAAACCCACAAAGAGTAACGATAAGGCTGATGAATTGATAAAAACTATGGATTTTATCAAAAGACTAGGTGAGATGTTAACATATTAAGCAACAACGTAGATGGAGTAAGAAACTTGTACCTGTGATAGTGTCATTCAGTAAGGCATAGAAAGATTGCTTGGCAGAATAAGAGAAACCAACCCCTGCTGGTGATTCCAGGTACAGCATGTTTGCTTCTGCAGCACAAAAGAAAGGAATGTTTAAACTCTTTGCAGGGCATAATTTGTAGAGAACATATCCATCCGGCTTATAAACCATCACATGGCTGCCAACGGTTAGGTCATTTGCAGTCAACAGAACTTCTAGATGAAGATTTTTTCAGGCAACCACTAGAGGTTCCCACACCAAATGTTGAATCAGATTCAGATGGAGAAAGAAGTTGATGTAGTCTGGCTTGTGATAATGAATGATTTTGAGCAGTCAAGTCTGCCACAGTTAGATGAGGATATGCTCTAGATAAATTGTATGGATAGCTTAGCAGATATATTTATGGACTGGTAGAATAGATTTAGGTCTAAAAAAATTTGGTCGCATCAGACTAGAGTAATGTTTTAAAATAATTATAATTTTTAATTTAATTATTAGATCGTGCTTAAATTTTTACAAGAGTTTTTGGAGACCGTCTAGATATTGAAAATCTTTTCTAAACCCTTTGATTTTGGTAATTTTTATGTTTTTCCTTATTATTTTTAGATTTCCTACTTCTTTTGGATTTTATACGTCTTTCTTTTGTAATTTTAGATTTTGATTTTTGTTTTCTAGTTGAGGTATTGTTTTTTGATCTATTTAAGACTTTGTAAACTTTCTTGGAAAAAAGACTTCATTATTATTATTTTAAGAGAATAAACTAGGTTCAGATATACAGCCCATTTCGCTCATAAAAAATTATGTTATTAGTTTATTGCTGTATTTAAACCTTCCGCTTGCATCAGAAGTGGGGAGAAGATTTAAAATGGACAGAGTTAACAATTATGAGGAACCTTTATTCCAACAAAAATCATTTCTGACCAGAAGCCCTCCACCACCGGGTCTGAAGGAGCCATTTTCAGAGAAAGCTTCTAATCTAAAAGAACAGCCAGGCCCTACAAAAGCAACAGAAGAATTAACACAACAGTAATTAAACCATTCAACAAAAATGAATATCTTCTGAATTATCCTACTTGAGTGAAAATAAAATCTAAGCCCCCCCCCCCCCCCCATTTAGCCAGAGAACAACAAGCTTTGAAGCTGGGTCACTTTCTGTTTCAGTCAAATAATAGAAAAGTGCTCTCTGTTGCTTTTCGTCGACAGTTACATCTCCTGCATGCTGCTGGAAACCAGCTTGTGGCTGCCCTGGCAAGCTCAGGATTTTATCATCAATTGAGGATGCGGCTACTGCTCTTGATATTTGGATAATAGTTACACACAGTACAGCAACAATTACCCATGATTGAGAACGCACGGTGTTTAAAGAAGCAAATCTTTTTTTTACATCAAGTTAATCTAAAATATGTGTACTTTTTTTTATAGAATTCCTGTGCAAATAATTGATTGATTGTATCATCAGATAGTCTTAACTTTTACTTGGAAGAGCCATACAGCTGGAATTATAAAAAGATATATTGCCTCAATTTTGTTTTATTAGAAAACTCTGAAAGGATAGTTAGTCCGCACTTGTGACAAACCTTCCATTGACCCACAGAATACAAGCATCGACACGAAATGCAATCTGAATATTAAAGTAGGAAATCCCTTTCAAATAACAAGAATGCAATCTCTGGAGCAGTTTAGAAGTGATATTGTTGAGGTCAGAATCTATGAACAGTTTTAAGTGTATGGGGTCTAGAAGAAAAATGACCATGGGATACAATCACTGTTCCCTTGAATGTTTGAACACTTCATTAATGGCTGAAACTTACAAAAACTTGTTCAACTTGTATAACTTTATCTTAAGCTGCAGCAACAGGCTAACCTGTTTATCCTCAAACCAAGGGGTATAGGGCACAGTTGCATTCAATCCCAGCTTTTTTGCCAAGCCTTCTACCAAAGTCCTACTCCCCGTAAATGGGATAACCGAATCCTGATCTCCACTGTATTTAAATTTGTGTTATTACCACTGACAGTCTCCTGTGCTAGTTGGTAAGAAGAGATTTAAAGCTGGTTCATGTACCTGTATACTAGGACCCGGACGCCTGAATTGACCAATGAGCCCACGACATCAATTGTAGGTATCTCTAGGTTTCGAAGATCATAGTTTACAACGCTAAAATGGAGTAATAAATCAAAACAAGTTATTCTCATCATGTACAGAAAAACACATAATGGTAAAACACAATAATTAAATGCTCCAAGTCAAAGTGTTGGAATCAATCACTAATTACCCACTGCAGATATTCCATTTCGGTGTTCCGACAAGCTTGGCATGAAAAGATTCTTGCACGTCTTTCCTGTTCAAATATACAGAAGTTTCTTCTTGTACACAAGGATCAATGTTCTCTTGAGCTTTCTGCATAAGGGGAAGAGAAATCCAAAAATAAGTCCAAAGAAAAAAAAAAAGTAATGTCTTGAGATGAATTGTTATCTCTTAAAGAAGTTACCTGCTGACTGAGAGCCTCCCGCAATGATTCAGCGGATGAGAAAAGTCGGAATCTTGGTGTTAATGGGTTATTTTGAACTCCCAATAGCGATGCACCAAATGACAGACAAACATTCGCAGTGACATCATATGGGTCAATTGCGTTCGGAATTTCTGCATTAAGTCGATCACTCACTTTCGAACAAGAAGCCGAAAGGGAGTTTCCTATAGTCTCTCTCCCGAGCTGTGAAGTGTTACAAACTGCACTGAGAAGTTCATAAGTAGGGTTTGAGATCAATCCATGAGACCAATAGAAGTCGCCTACCGAGTTTAAATCTGTACTGAACTCCAATAGAGGGTTTCCTAGCTGAAATGCCAAAAATCAGATAGCTAAGAGAATATCAATTAAAATATGTGGGAAGAAAAGGTAATACTATCAGAATGCATGTATCTGTGTTGCTACTCACTGCTATGCCCTTCAAATTGAATTTTAGTCCCGACTTCACTATGAGGTCTGCCAGCTGTGGAACATAGTGTCCTGTCAAGAAACAGAGTTCAAGATCACTGATCACTTAGACCAACAGGCACAAATGTTTTACTTGTTTCTGCAATGTACTGCTTTCGTTGACTTAAATTCACCTGCGTAGCTCTCTCCTGTGATAAACAAATCCCTATTCTTGTACTCGGGAAATTTCAGAAACCAATTCTGAAGGAATACAAAATTGTCTTGCACTGAAGAGAAAGCAGTGAAAAAGGTAAGTAACTAAATTAAAGGTTAGGCTATGATGTCAGAAATATAGCGACGAAGTAGCTAGATTAAGAATTGTGGTAACCTGTGATGGTATCGTTCACCAAGTCATAGAAAGATTGGTTGGCAGAATAAGAGAAACCAACTCCTGCTGGTGATTCTAGGTAGAGCATATTTGCTTCTGCAGAGTAGAGGAAAGCTAACTTTTAGCAGTTCTTTTTACTACAAAAACAGAAGAAAGCCATATGTGACAACCTTTGTTCCAGCTATAATCATTTCTAACAAGACTCCCTCCACCACTCGGTCTGAAGGGGCCATGCTCAGAGAAAGCTCCTGCTCCAACAGAGGAACAGCCAGGCCCTGCAAAAGGAACATAAAAATACAACAGCGTTTAAACAATATTATAAATAAAACACAGAAAACGATGACCAGAAAAATACTAGATAAAAGAAAATTAGTACCCCCATTTAGCCAGAGCACAAGAGGTTTTGAAGCTGGGTCTATTTCTGCTTCGACAAAGTAATAGAAAAGAGCTCTGTCTTGATTTTCGTCCACGGTTACATATCCTGCATATTGCTGGAAACTGACTCTTGGTTGCCCTGGCAAACTCAGGAGTTTATCATCTGCAGAGGAGTGTACAGCTCTGCATATCTGAAAGAAGGTTGCACATAATACTGCCATAGCTATCCATTGATGAGCCCCCATGCTTTTGGCAGGGAGAGATGGTGTGTTTGTTTGACTTTTGTGGTTGAGGTTATGATTGGGTACAATTTATTTATACACAAAACTCAACCACAAAAAACTAATTTTTCTTGTTTTTTATAGCTTTTTTAGTGGTTCCACATCCAAATATCAACCTTCACCTCTAATACAAACACACATACAATGCTTCAAATCAAGTCTCAATTGTGTTATTTATATAGCATTTTACAATTAAGATTATTGAAATAATTAAGATCAAATACAAAAAATATTAGGATACTGGCATGCAAACCCGACAAGAAAAAAGGCTAAAATGAGAAATGAAACACACAAGAATTTATGTGGTTCACCTAATTAGGCTACGTTCACAGGTAAGTATAGAAGAATTTTACTAAGTAATGTGAGAATTACAACCTCTCTCAAATAATAGGAGAACAACTAAGAATCTCTCTATTACTAGGAGAAAACACCTCACTTATTTTCTCACAAATACCTCACAACTTTGTGAGATTACTCTCTCTTCACTCTTCTCCTATTTTCTCTATCTTGGTGTGCAAAGTAAGCTTGGAGGCATTGCTTATATATAGACAAGAGTGAGGGGACAAAGGCCATAAATCATGGTATCAATTTCACCAATTATGTAAATTTAATTAAGTGACTTTTCAAAAAAAAAAAGCTAGAATTCTGAATAATTTGTATATTATAAGTTTATAGACTTAATCTAAATATAAATAAAGTATATATAAATTAAACTGGAAATATTATTCTTTTTTTAATAAATAAAATTACATAAATATTATTTAATAAAGACAACTTTGCAACTTCATTTCTATTTCTATCGTGGTAACCATCGAAACATTCTACAAGTTTCAAGGGAAAAGTCACTCTTACACAAAGTCAAATATATGACATCGTAAACATAACAAGGAAAAACGGCCAGGTGAATCAACTTATGCATTTCATAAGCTTGCCAAGAGACAAAATGCCATCCTCGGAAAAAACGTTTTTTTGGGGGGGGGGGGGGGGGAGAGGTGAAGACCCCAGTATTCATGCGACAGCATATACTTGATCAGCCATGAAATCATCAAAGGAAACAACGGTAAATCAAAGCTTGATCTTGATATCTGACTTTCTTATTAAAGAAGCAACAAATTGAGGGATTCCCTTAGATTCTATATATCCCTGCTGAGTGAGTTCAATAGAGAAGTCACTCAAACTGAAAGTAGGGGGATGTAGCTCGTTGATCTCACTCATCGCTTTCATCTGAGCATCGTTGAGAAGAAGCCTTCCCCATTTACCTTCTTCTTCGTGTATATCTGTAGCTTGTTCTAGCTGACATGCTTGCATCAGGTAAGGAAAAAGGAGAATATAGGCGTTTGAAAAATATCATCTATCAGTCGCAAGAATAAGCTTGTCGGAACTCCGAAATGGACTTTTTGCAGTGGGTAAATAGTGATTGATTCCAACACTTTGACTTGGAGCATTTAATTATCGTGTTTTACCATTATGTGTTTTTCTGTACATGATGAGAATAACTTGTTTTGATTTATTACTCCATTTTAGTGTTGTAAACTATGATCTTCGAAACCTAGAGATACCTACAATTGATGTCGTGGGCTCATTGGTCAATTCAGGCGTCCGGGTCCTAGTATACAGGTACATGAACCAGCTTTAAATCTCTTCTTACCAACTAGCATCAGGTAAGGAAAAAGAAGAATACAGGCGTTTGAAAAATATCATCTATCAGTCGCAAGAATAATCTTCATTGCAGATGGAATGTTCAAAATCCAAGAGGTTCCTTGAAAGGATCCAACTTACCAGGGGTTACTTGCAGTCTTTAGAACAATTTCTTTCTGATAATATTTGTGGAATTGTAATGTTTTGAGTTAAAGGGATAGGAAAAGGGCAATAAAGCTCTTGAAGGTTTAAAGAGAGAGTATAAATAAATAAGGGTATTGTAGTAATTGAATAAACATAATAAATATAAAAAGAAAAAAAAAAAAACAAGAAGAGACCTGCAAAATTTTGAGAGAGTAGGCAGGAGTGAAGGGAGAAATAAGAAGAAGAAGTGAAAGAGGGAAAGATAAGGGAAATAAAAAGAGTTGAAGGAAAATAAGTTAAAAGGGTAAGCTTTAATGTGTATAATATGTTTTTTTTAGCTTTAAATTTCGGTTTTGATGAATGTTAGGGTTTTGAAAATTTATGTTTTGGGTATAATTGATGAATTAAATTGAATGTTAGAGGTTGATTGTTGTAGGTAATTGATTATTTGGTTGATTTTGAGAGATTGAATTGAAAGATGATGATTTTGAGTTATGATTTTGTTTGAATGATGAATTTGTGTTAGAAATTTGGAGGGAACAGTGGGTTTTCTGTTAAAATTCTGGATTGGAGGTTGAAGATGATGAAAATTCAATTTGGTCCCTCAATTTGCAAATATTACATTTGAGTCCCCAAACTTTGGAAAATTACAAATTGGTCCCTGGAGCATATTACAAGATTCTGAACAGAATAAAATATGAATTATGGGCAGAATTACTGTATAGTTATGAAATTTTAACACTTTCAATTTGGTCCTCCAATTTGACAAAAATTACAATTTGACCCTAAACATTTTGGTAAAATTACAGAATGGTCCCTGGAGCATAATGAGATATTCTGGACAGAATTGAGGATTAATTATGGTCAGAATTTCAGTCTATTCATGGATTTATGAAAAATTTTAGTTTGGTCCTCCATTTGACAAAAATTACAATTTGACCCTAAAAATTTGAAAAAAATTCCAGAATGGTCCTGGAGCATAATTTGAGGTTCTGGACAGAAATGAGGATTAATTATGGACATAATTCCACTATAGTCATGAATTTATGATATGTTTAGTTTGGTCCTCCAATTAGACGAAAATTACAATTTGACCCTAAAAATATAATAAATTTCAGATTGGTCCCTAACTGTAATATTCTCCTTTTCAGATTGGTTTGATGAATAAATGAGGGTTATTTAGTGAATTATTATCAAGTCTTATTATTTGTTTTATTATGGATTAGATTTCGGGAAAACCGTTAATTTTTGGGTTTTTAAGAAAATTAACTAGTTAGTTAAAAAAAACATATAGAGTTATGAAATACACCCTTAGTTAAGTGTATTAAATAGGTTAAATGTTCTTTCGAGTCGTTCTTGAATATATCTTCTTTGTATTCAGATAATCCTGATATTCTACCGGCGGGACGTCAGTAGGATTTTCTTCGGTGTTTGCTTTTGACTTCTGTTTGCTTTCGAGTTAGGTGAGTGGATAATTTTCCATATGCATGAGAAATATTATAAATATTTGATTTGTTAATACGAATTAGATCATTGATAATATATATATGTTGATTATTATTCTTGTTATGATAAAGCATGATCAATTATTGAATCTGAATTCTTGATATGAACCAGTATATAATTTGAATTGACTTCTGAATTGATAGCTCCTCATTTGATTGATGTCATGAGTTGAGTTTTGAGATATGAATATGTTTGTTTGATTATGATTATGAACTTATGGTATGCCAGTCAGAATACCCATGCTAATAGGGTAGTGTTAGTCTTTGTGCACATCGTATCTGAACCCTAGTTGGTCGAAGGAGTCATCAACCTGTGTGGACTGATCATCCCACAGTACGGAGCCTCATGCTCATTGCATTTTGATTTTCTAACGAGCTTTACCTTATGATATTCTTGTTATGGAGTATTTGATAAACCCTCCTATAAGAACCTAGAGCCATAATTGTATATAAATTATCATTGTTGTATTACCTCATGTGTGTATATTGAATATTATCTACTCACTGAATTATTGAACTCACCCTCTCATTATTTATCATTTTCAGGCTGTTTGATAGCAGGTTATTTTTGTTGAACCTTCCGAACCTGTTTTTTTGTTGTAATTTGTACCTTCATTTTGCTGTGATTGTGTGAAAAGTTGTACAACGGGAAGTCTCTTATGCTTTTGATGAAGACAACACACGAGGACCTTTTCAATGCATGCAAGGATGGAAAGATGAGTTGTTGCAAAGACACCTAATTAAGAGGGTGCGAATGCTTGTGATAAAAAGCGACCACCTGTGATGAAAGGTGAAGACACCAAAAAGAGTTGGTGCAGGTAGAGCTATCGAGCAGAAAGACATAAAAGCTCCACACATAGAGAATATTGATCCAATAATAAGTCCAAAGGAGAGCTGTAATGGTTTTAGACGAACTGTTATGTCCTAAAGAGCGTACAGGCTAACTGAGAGCATCCTGTAGTGATTGATCTGATGAGAAAGACTGGAACCTTGGTGATAATGGATGATTATGAACTCCCAATAGCGTTTCTGATTCACCAGACGATAGACAAACATTTCCAGTGACATAATATGTATCAATAACGTCCGGAATTTCTGCATTAAGTTTATCTACCACTTCCAAACAAGAAGCCGAAAGGGAGGCTCCTAGACGCTCTCGCCAGAGTTGTGAAGGGTTACAAACTGCACTGAGAAGTTCATAAGTAGGGTTTGACATCAACCCATGAGACCAATAGAAGTCGCCTTCCGAGTTAAAATCTGTACCGAACTCCAATAGAGGGTTTCCTAGCTGAAATGCCAAAAATCAGATCTTAAGAGGCCAATGAATATCACTAGAAAATACAACGGTAGAGAAGCTAATATAAGAATTCGGAATTCTATGTTGCACTACTCACAGCTATGCCCTTCAAATTGAATTTTAGTCCTGACTTCACAATGAGGTAAGCAAGTTGTGGTACCAAGGAGCAGAGTTCAAGATCGCTGATACATTAGACCAACAGTCTCAAGCTTCGTATTGCGCTGTTTTCATTGAATTAAAACACACCTGCGTAGCTCTCTCCTGTGATAAACAAATCCCTATTCTTGTACTCAGGAAATTTCGGGAACCAATTCTGTAGGAATACAAAGTTGTCTTGTGCTGAAGAGAAAGCAGCAAAAAAATGTAAATAGCTCATGATTTGAATTAGATAACAAAAATTTAAATTGACTAAAGCAAGAACAGCTACCAGCTAGAGCAGGAAATGTGTTAAACCTGTGATAGTGTGGTTCACCAAGTTATAGAAAGATTGATTGGCAGAATAAGAGAAACCAACCCCTGCTGGCGATTCCAGGTACAGCATATTTGCTTCTGCAGAAAAGAGGAAAGGTAACTTTCAGCAATTCTTTCAATCAGTAAAGGAGAAGGAAACCTCCTGCTAACTCTAACAGAAAACGTACAATTTCATGTGGAACAACCTTTGTTCCAACAGTAATCCTTTCTAACAAGACTCTCTCCACCACTTGGTCTGAAAGGGCCATTCTCAGAGAAAGCTCCTGCTCCAACAGAAGAACAACCAGGCCCTACAGAAGGAACGGAACAAACAATATAACCGCAGTTAAAAACAATTCTGGTGTAGGAGAAAAACACAAAACAAAAGAAAATTTGAAGCACCCCCATGTAGCCAGAGCACAAGAGGCTTTGAAGCTGGGTCTGATTCTGCTTCGACAAAGTAATAGAAAAGAGCTCTGTCTTGATTTTCATCTACAGTTACATATCCTGCATATTGCTGGAAACTGACTCTTGGTTGCCCTGGCAAACTCGGGAGTTTATCATCTACAGCTCTGCATATTTGCATGAAAGTTGCTGATATTATTACCATAATTATCCATGACTGAGCCCCCATGTTGCTGAGAAAGAGAGCCGCAATGTTTCAAATTATGCCTGAATTCTGTGATTTATATCGAAGTTTTGCAACTTCGCTTCTTATAGCATGGCAATCATCGAAACCTTATCCAAAACATTTTCAGGGAAAAAGTTAGACTTGCACGGTCAAATAATATATGACATCAAAACATTAAAAGAATTAACAGCCAGGTGAATTAACTCATGCTTTTCATAAGCTTGCCCAAAGACAAAGTGCCGTCCTTGGAAAACCTCCCAAGAATATGTTCGGGCACCATTAATTGGTTTTTTCTTTGAATTGACCACTAAGCAGGATAAATATTTCAGGACATCAACCGAGTAATTGGTTGAGATTTGGAAGTAGATAATCCAGGAGATGTATTTATAAGCAGCTCTATGATCTTGTTTGCTTGACCCAAAATGTCTACTGGGCTGCAAGTTTACTGTAGGCTTAACTAGGTTTTTCTGGAGTGTTATTGCCTTAGATTTTATTTTTATTTTTAAAAAAAGAAAAGTTTGTAAATTGGAGAAAATAAGTCATTGACAATTGGCAAAGGGTGTCAACAAAGCCCATTGGGCTAATATGAAATCTTTGAGTAGTTTCATGGGCTTGCCAATAGAAGCAACCGATGACTCTCCCTCTCCCTTCTTCGCAGGGATCCTTCACTCCATTCTCATCTGATTCTCTCTCAAATTCACTTCGATCGAACCCATTTGACTGGAAACGGAAAAGGGTATTCTTAAATTGAAGCAAACGTGAGATTTATCCTCAAAGACTTCATTTTTCCAGGTTCTTATTTTCATGTCTTCTGTAAAGTTTTAATCTTTTTCGCAGTTTAGGAAGATTCGAATTTTTGTTAGGGCTATTGGCGTGATATTTAGTTTATAAATCATGGGTTTAATCTTTTTATTGATTTTATTTTGAATGAAGTGCTGGATATTGGAGTTGAGATCACAAGAAGGAATTTTCCCTTTTCAGATATTGTAAAAATTGTTGCTGTCATGGATCCAGAGGCTGCAAGTACTGCTAGAGACTCTTTGAATTTGGCATTTCATATGTCAAACCTTCTTGATACAGGACTTGATCGACACACCCTTTCGGTTCTTATTGCCCTTTGTGATTTGGGTTTGAACCCAGAAGCACTTGCTGCTGTTGTGAAAGAACTCCGGAGAGAACCTGTTTCATCTTCACTGCCAAATTCTAGTGCTCCGGTAGCTAAACCGTAGTTAGGTAATGGATTTGTAATGATTTCGGTAGAATGTAATGTAAGGTAATATGATGTTTGCTTGTTTGTTGATCGGACCTTTTCTTTTTGTATTGAAATTCAATGCAGCGAACCGCTTGTATTTTTTTTTTGCCCTCCTTGACTTGATGAGTTGTAGAAATTTGGGTACCATTTGTAGAGGAGTGGAGAGCTTTGTCTCAAACACAATTATGTGGTAAAGATGGAACTTGTTGTCTAAGCGTCCACTGTACTTTAGTGATTTCCTCTTGTTAAAGCCTGTGTGTTCCTGACCAAAAATGCGTTTTGATTGAGTTTAAGTTGTTTTGGTTGTTTCATTCATGTTGCCCTGTTAGCAAGAGAAATTTTAGCTTGTTTTCCACTGTTGTTGGCTGATCTGCCTCTACTACTTGGTTTGTTTATGAAAGTTCTATTCTAAACACCTCCACATGTTGTGCCAGCAGAAACTGCTGTGTGCAATCTGGCTTTCTATTGTTCTACTATAAGTTGTGAAAGATGGTAGGGATCGTACTTGTCAGCTTGTTTAAAGAAACCTGCCCTTTTGATCTAGCAAGTTAGGGTTCCACCTTTTGTCTGTTGCAGCCTCTTCAATTACCAGTACGTTTCGGGAAAATGCATTTCTAATTATATGCAGGTCTGTTGTCTGTGCTACTGTAGTCTGCAGAATGCTTGTAAGGTTTTGTGAACATTCAAATTTCCTTGCCGAACTAATTTTGCTCATGTTTTGGATTTTATAATGCATTTTATTCTGAACATTGCACCGTGCATTATATATCTATACCTTTTACTCCATTTCTATGCTATGGAGTTCTTGCATCTCCATGACACTCAATGCGTTGACTGGCCTCCAGTATGGCTTTACCCAGCAGGACCGTCATCCATTAGGATAAGGAAATCCAAATCTGACTGAAGCATAGTTGCAGCTTTTCTCTAGGCAGCAAGCGCAGATCAAATTTGGCAAATATTGAAGTTTCGGAAGTGCAATTGTTGATAGTTTATCTTGTTGGAAGTTTTAGATTTTCTTCACCTCTGCTTCAGAAGCTTCTGTAGCTAGTCTTGACATAATAGTCTTAAGACCTGGTTTCGTGGCCGGTCTGGGTTTTGGATTTTGATCAGGTTAGTCGAGTTAATTTTTTTTAAAAAAATTAAAATGATATCCTTTTGGTAAAAAAAAAATAAATAAAAGGTAGCGGGTTTGCAGTCGGGTCTTGACCGGATCAGCTTATCAGGTCAGCTGAAACATATCAGAGTGTTTTTTCAATCCAATTCAATTCCAGTTTTGGATTTACCAGGTCCTAGATCAGACCGGTTTCAAAACAGCCCGTTTCAAAACACTGCTTGAGATGTTCCTCTCCATCATATCTATGACACATGCTGTGTTTGGAACTTCACCACCCTTTTTACGAGTGGAATGTTTTGAAAGTATTTTTTTTTAATTTAAAAATATATTAAAATAATTTTTTATATTTTTTAATATTAATGTATTAAAATTATAAAAAATATATTAAAAAATCAACTTAATAATTTTTTCAAATTAAATACATTTTTAAATGCATATAAACGTAGTTTCAAACTTAATATGAAACTAATGTATTTTTTAAAAAAATATATATTAAAATAATTTAAAAATATATAAAAATTAATTTTAAATAATAATAAAAAAATCGAAATTTAAAGAAACGCATAATGCAACGCAGTGTTCGAAACGGCCTTGGAATTAATGGATCACACCAGGTTCTGACATCATGATTTCAACCTCATAAATGCTTTCACTATATTTCCTTCCTCTTCTCAACCTGATGGTCCCCAAATGGGTCGTCGGGATCAGGCACCATCAGTGGCTTGCACAGGAGAGGGCCTCGCCACCGTCGAATACTTTCTTTACTTTTTTTTCTGCCACCGACATGATTAAAGCTGTGTTTGCGTTGGTAATGTCAATTTCCTTGCAGAAGTACTTTTTCGAGCTAAAAATAAATAGAATTGGGAATATTTGAGGATCTTTTAATTATTTTTTTTTCTTTTTAGTTTATAAAGAAGTCCAAAATATCTTTCTTTTTTTTAGATCTTAACATAACAACTTTTATAATAATAATCTATATCTTAAAAATACTTTGAAAGAATGATATTAAAAAGAATTCAAAATAATTTTTTTTAATATTAAAATAATAATATATTAAATTAAACCAAATTAACTCAGGTTAACTTTTGAAATCCGTAACTCGGGTCATATAACCATGATAACTCTATATAAATCAAATCAAAACAAATTATAAAATTTAATATTCAATAAATTCATTATTGAATGGTGAAATTATAAAAAATTCAACATAAAAAAACAATAAAAAAAATCTAAGTTTATTCAAGTTAACTTACAAAACTTAAAACCCAAGTTATAAAACTGGAATAATTTCATAAAAAAATAAACAACAAAATCTAATCCATAATTAACCAAATATTGAAGATTTTGAATAATAAAATTGTAAAAATAAAATAAAATTTGAGCTTATACCTTTTGATCTCACCTTGACCCACTTCTTATTATTATTCTTATTATTATCTTTGAATGTTTGGTATTATCTTTATCTTATGTTCCTTGTTATTATTATTATTTTTTCTTTTATAAACTAAATTTTAAAATTTCATTGATTATATTAAGTTATGCCATTTCTTTTCATTTCTCTAGCCTGGTTATTAAACATAGATCAATTCAGGATTTGTGTGAATCAAAACCTGTATTAAACTGAGTTTTACAATAAATAAATAAAAATTAATATGGTTAAAAATTTAAGTTAACCTATATTTAAAAAAAATTATTAATTTTTTTAAAAAATTAAAAATAAATAAATTAACTGGAGTTAATATAAAAAACATATGATTTTAATTTTACCCTGAATTAATTTTCAAATTAGCTTTAATATTTGTGGTTGTTGAGACTTGTTAGTTTTGTAGGTATTTTTTATTTTTATTTTAAAATTACTTTCAAAACCAAAAACAATAATAATAAAAAAACGAGAATGACAGGAAACGTAATTAAAAAGTTACTCTCAGAATGATATACACTTTGGATATAAAAAAGGGATTTTGATCCTCTTGCTTCAAATCTCATTATTGATGAGAGGAAAAATTAAATAAATAACCTTATCCAAACCACTCCTCCAATCCAAACAAAACCCAAGAAAACTGCCTCACATGAATTTAATAGTTTAAAATTAATTTACACCAGAAAACATACAAAACGTGAGGTTTTCTTTTCAGCGGTGGGTGTAACTAACCCCTAGCAGTGATACGCCGGAAAAAAATAATAAAAAAAGAGTAGTAATAATAATAATAATAATAATAATTGTTTTGTTGATGTGTCACATCAGATTATGATATCCACGTTCACAACATGGAGAATTACTATTGCCTTTCAAAAAGTTTGTCCTCTTGCCTTTTGTAATATACATAGCATATTTAATTTTATTTGTTTTTTTTGGTAATGATATTTAACTCTTTTTCTTTACATAATTTCAATTTAATCCCTGTAAAAGATGAAAAGTTTAATCTTTTTACTTAAATATATTTCTTTCTTAACAAATTAATCTTTTAGAGATAGAAAATTGGCTATATCCCCCTTAATTTGGTCCTCTTCTCTTAAAAAAAAAACTAATTTTTATTTTGATACTTAATAACAAAACTTATTTTTTTTTATCCCTATGAAAGTTTGACATATTTCTACTTCCACTAAGTCGATTAATGAAATATAATAATTTAATATATATGAAAAAAAAATTAAGATACGAATTCATATGTTTTTTAAGTGATTTTTTCAGTGATAAAATAAAGTAATATTTTTTAAAACAATATTGATAAGAGAATTAAATTATGTACCTGTCCTATGCTACAGGTTGGTTTAATTTTTTTTAAAATATTAAAAAAATATTTAGGTATTGCTAATATATTTTCGTAAAAAAAAATTAAATCATATATGAATTAACATAACATATCTCATTTAACCTGATAAATCTAAAAATAACCTGAACAACTATAAAAAATATAGCTTGACTCAAAAAATTTAAAGATGATATTTTTAAAAAATATTGAAATAACAATTTATTGAATCGATACAGGTCAATTCAGTTTAAAATATAAAATCTACAAACCGTATCATACGACCTTGATAACCGTATCATACAAACCATATCATACGACCAAAATATATCAAAACACATTTTAAAGCTTAATTATTAATTAATCTAATGTTGAATGATAAAATTTTAAAAAATAATTATAAAAAAACTAAATTAACCTGTTGAAATTGTGATCTGAATTATAAAACTATAATAACTCTATGAAAAAACAAAAATAAATTATTAAATTCAATTTATAATAAATTTAATATTAAAAAAAAAATTAAATAAAAAAAATTATGTTAGTTATGGCTGAACAATCCTAAACCAGCTGTTTTATAACAAAATCATAAAAAAGATAAAAAGAAAAAGAAGAAGGGACAAGGGGTCCAAAAATTTTGCTGCTCGTCCCCACCTCAAACACCGTCAAAGAGTTACATCCATCAACTTACTAGCTGTGTCAGCGTATGACACTTATTGCCTATTTATAGAAAACTTTACTTTTATAAACATTTAATATATTATTTTAATATATTTCAAACAAAAATATTTTAAAAAACATTCCATGCTTTTTAAGGACTTCCTGGTTCTGAATAAAGTACGAAGCTTTTAAAAATAATAATACCGTGAAAAACATCTCACCACACAAACAAAAACACATCATCCATGGACACTCTGAAATCGCAATGTGCTGATATGTCTGCAAAATGTGAGGGATCCCAAAAGGGGAGGGATCGCAAAATGTTTAATGAGATTGCTGCTGTGGTGAAGGTTCAACAGATGTACAGGGGTTATCGCACTCGCCGCAGGATGGCAGACTCTGCCGTCGTTGCCCAAGAACTTTGGTTAGTCCATCAAAAACTTAGTTTCTGGTGTTTTTCTGATATTATATGTGATGTACTAGAATTAGGGCTAAATTTTACTGGACACTAATTAACATTTGTGGTTTGTATTGATTTTAATTAAATTAAGGTGGCAAGCAATATACCATGCTGGCTTGAATGAAAATACGGTTTCCTTCTTCAAAAACTCGAAATCAGAGAGTGCTGCTTCAAGGTGGAAACGTGTTGGATCTCATGCTTCTAAGGTCTTTCTATAGTCTCTACTCATTGACTATGTGTTATAAAAAATTGTCTTTTGTTTGTAGAGGACAAGGAAATTCTAAAAAGTTCTTATTTTTCGACTAATGATGCAATAAACACCAAGCATAGTGATGAACATCAACAGTCTTGAATTGGGTAGTCGTGGACTCAACAATCTTTAATGGTGAATTATGTATAGTTATTAAACCCGTATCTGATAATATATCAACTTACGACCTTGATTGGCCTAAAACTTAGAATGTATTGGGTTTTAAAAAAACAAATGAGGGTTTATCTGTTTAGATCTGGATGATTAGATATGTCACTCCGTAACCCGATTAAACCTCATTTTAACTTCTTTTTTTGAAATAAATTTATTTTTATTAATATCTATTAACCTAAATTTATGATCTAAATTATGAATCGGGTTAACTTTGAGACTATATATGAATATAAAAAAGTACCAATAAGCCACAAGGCTGTTAATAAATTAATAAAAAATGCAAAAGGTTTTTAGTTGCTATTTTGTTTTACAATATATATAGTTTTATGCTACCAAAAAAGAAAAAAAGAAGATATGCTATGTTTAATTCGTGGAAATTTGGACTGTTTTATGGCAGGTGGGCAAGGGCCTAAGCAAAAACGCAGAATCAGAGAAATTGTATTTCGAACATTGGATTGAAGCTGTAATTACATTCTCTTCGCGCTGCCAATTTTCCATTTTTTTTCTTAATAATTATTTTATCATTTGGATTATAAATATTAATTTGCAATAATTCTGTTGAAATCTGATATTGTGATTTATTTTTATCTTTTTTAAATAATTGTAAATTAATTTAGATTGATCCAAGGCATCGTTACGGGGCGTTCTTGTATATGTATTTTAAGAAATGGTCCGAGGCAAACTCCAGTCAGCCTTTTTTTTACTGGTGATGTACCTTTCTTTTCCATCTTCTGATATTGGAAGTTTTTATTTTTATTATTTTTATTTTATTTCATCGTTACAGCTTTCTTTCACAAGACATTTTGGATTTCAAGCAATTTATTCATGTATTTCTGAAGGTGTAAGCTTGCTACTCCTTTAGGTTGGATGTAGGAGATGGCAAAGAGGTTGAAGTTGAAGAATGTCCTAGGGCAAAGCTTCAAGAAAACAGCATAAAGTATCTAGGACCTGTATGCAATTTTATATTATCAGCATAATTATAGCTTGAGTCATAAATTCTTTTTTTTTTTTTTTTGAAGTTCCTAACAGTCTGCCATCTATTTCTTTCTGCGAATCAGAAAGAAAGAGAACAATATGAATGCATCATCATTGGAGGGAAGTTTTTTCACAAACAGTCCAGAAATCTTGTTGATACAAAGGGAAAGTGGATATTTGTTTTGAGCCCCACTAATAGACTGTATGCTGGACAGGTGAGAGATCATAAATTGTGTAGAAACAATTGATATAGCTATAGTTTTCTCTTTAACTCTACTGTTTCTTGTATATTCATAAACATTTTGATGCATTTTTTGCTGCTTGCAGAAAAAGAGGGGCAAGTTCCATCATTCGAGTTTCCTGGCCGGAGGTGCTACTATAGCTGCTGGAACGGTGATCATAGAGAATGGAAATCTTAAGGTATGTCAAAGTCAGAAAATCATCTTAACTTAAAATCATGTGTGAAAGCTTTTTGAATTTAAAATTTATGAATTATTGACAACTTAATTATTAAAATTCTGAAATCTTGTCAATCAATCCACAGAAAATATAGGTTTTAAGAATAGTTTTATAATATATTCTCTAATAAAAAATCCTCCTAGACATATAATGTTGCCCCAATGGAGTATGGGTATTGGATTTTCTACACATTGTGTACAGGCTGATTTAAGAAATACTGAAGTTAGTATCAATGTCCCTATTAAATTCTGGCATCCATTTTTTTTTAGCTTTACCGCATATTGGATTATTGGTGTGATGAGAGTTGACCCAATCTAATTATGTGGGTTGACTTGTGACTCAGGTGATCCAAGATCTAAACTTGACTCATGACTAGGGTCAATTCTTGAGTTGGGTTTAAGAACTATGATACAAAGTTTGATAACTTGACCCTGCAGAAAACCTCTCTAGTTTTCATGGATTTTTGGTAGTATTGTAGGCATGGTTGAAAAACTTTTATCAGTGAAGCCCTTGAGACATGTTACTATATATATATATATATATATATATATATATATATATATTTTAGAGTGATTTTATTATAAAAAAATTTATAGGAATTTTATTTGAAAGATTTTTGTGAAATTATTTTTATTTTTTGGGAGATTCTGTTGACGAATTCTTGGGATGTTTTCTTCATTGATTTTAACTCTGCAGTTCATTTCTCCAATGAGTGGACATTACCGACCAACACAAGAAAAATTTGAAAGCTTTCTATCATTTTTCAAGGACAATGGAGTGAATCTTGATGAAGTCCAGGTAAATTTACTGTAAGGCCTGGACTGTTGTCCATGGTAGCAAATTATTTTTTCTCGTGTTATGTTTCTGGCATCTCTGTTCTTTTTGCAGGTAAACCAGGCTATTGAATATTCCAGCGCCAGCGATTATGCAGCCAAACTTAGTGGAAGTGGGAGCGGTAAGATGATGGAAGTTGCCAAGATTAACATAGAGCCTCCTCCTACGATGAGAACTCCCCTCGAAGAGAAGGATTCTAAACTACAAGAAGTTGAGAAGGAAACCAGGGATGAAAGCGAAAGGACATTGTCGGAGGAACCTAAGGCAACTATATTCGATCTTAACAAGTGGTCAACCGGAGCTGGCCCGAGAATTGGTAGTATTGCAGACTATCCAGCTGAAGTGCGAGCACAGGCCCTGGAGTTTGTAAACTTATCTTCAAAAACTCCACCCGCTTCAATGCTGTAGGTGGATTGCTAGCCAAAAAGTCTGAATCTCCTTTTAATGGCTTTTGCTTTGTGAGTGACTAAAGCGGTAAACTGCTGTCTGTAACTTGTCTTTGTATTCTGGGAGTTCAAGGCCTCATAGGCTCCTGCGTGTGTTTTAATATTATAAATATTAAAAAAAAGGAAGCCCAATTTGGTCCTTCCCATTCCAATCAGCCCATCCTATCCTATCCAACCGATAACCGTCACTAACTAACTCGCTTCCGAACCCGCGCTTTTCAACCAAATATAACGGCTCTACCAGCTATTTTCATTCTCTCGTTGAGTTCACTGACCGAAGAAAGAAACACAAGAAAAAACAGAATTTTTCTTTCATTTTCTCTAATGGAAGAAGAAGAAGAAGAAGAATATCGTATTCTGCTTGCTTTTGGCGATAGGCGATATGCTCCAACAGAAGAATATCAACAAATTCGACAAGAACAATTACCACTTGTCATGAATCTTGATGCTTGGAAAGATTCATCTACTTTTCAAGATTGGCTATCTTTTGGTTCACGACCATTCCGGACTGGAACCACCCTTGCTTGTTCTTTTACCACCACTATTGTAGGCCTTAGAGATGCAGAAATCAATGATCATGAATTGCTTCGATTTGTACCTTATCGACAATGCCCTTATGATGAGCATGCTATAAAGGTTTTAAATTCTAGCTCTAGAGAGATGGGGTACCTTTCTACACCAGTTGCTCAGGTTTTATCTCCTTTAGTTGATCTTCGAAAAATTAATCTTGAAGGTGAGGCGGCTTTTTCAAAAGTTAGACATGACACGTCTATTCCTTGTGCAGTTAGAATCCTTGCAAAGTCAGCTGATGTACAGGGTGTTAGAAATAAGATTTTGCCTATCGGGTTGCTTTTACACGATCTACCTCGTGCAAGTTTTGGTTCATATGAGGGTATGGGGGTTCAAGAAAAGGGTAGGATAGAGAATTTGGGGACTTTGGAGCCACCAAAGAATGTGATTAAAGCTAAACTTCTTGATCATCAACAGGAGGGGCTGTGGTGGTTGGTGAATAAAGAGAAGTCGGATGAGTTGCCCCCTTTTTGGGTGGTGAAAGATGGGTTGTATCTGAATGTTTTGACAAGGCATCAAACGAATAGGAGACCAGAGCCTTTGCATGGTGGGGTTTTTGCTGATGATTATGGATTAGGCAAGACTCTGACCTTGCTTTCTCTGATTGCTTTTGATAAGGTTGGCAATGTTACTGAAGGAACAGGCGAGGAGGACAGGTTAGAGTTTGTTTCTAGTGGTAAGAATTGGGGAAGGGTGAGTGAAAAGGGTACTGGAGAACAAAAAATGCATAGCCTTTTGGATAGTAATATAAAAGAAAGTTCTGCTCGCATGGCCGGGGAGTCTTCTAGTGCTTTGGTTGCTAAGAAAACACTAGTCGTGTGCCCTTCTGCTGTGTGTTCGACATGGGAAAACCAACTGCGGGAGCACACTCAAAAAGGTTCACTCAAGCTATACAAGTATTATGGGGATGACAGGACGAAGGATGCAGAGGAGCTTATGAAATATGATATAGTGTTGACCACATATAGTACCTTGGTTGCTGATGGATGTGAGCAAAAACGGTACCCTTTGATGAAGATCGAGTGGTGGCGAGTCATTTTGGATGAAGCTCATGTGATTACGAACAAAGCAAATGCACAGCAAAGTCGGGAACTTGTTAAATTGACCGCTAGGAGGAGGTGGGCTGTTACAGGAGCACCCATCCAGAATGGATCGTTTGATTTATCTTCTCTGATGACCTTTTTCCGGTTAGATCCACTCTCTACAGAGTACTACTGGCAAGAGTTGTTGCAGAAACATCTTGCTAATGGAGATGAGAAAGGGTTCGTCCGACTGCAGGTAATATCAAGCTGCTGATAATTTTATTAAATTCCGGTATTGTGAAATGTTATGTACACCTAAGGTATTGAAAATCGAATTGACAGATGCAATCTGTAATATTTAGGATTACAGCATGCAGATCTCTTGTCCCACTCCACTGAATGCTTCCGTGTTTTTGTGATTTTCTTTAAAAATTTTCAGGAATTAATGGCAACCATTTCTTTGAGGAGAATAAAAGACAAGGTTTTAGTTGGATTGCCATCTAAAACTATAGAGACAGTTTCCTTCGAATTTTCTGGAGAAGAACGTGAACTTTATAATCAGATGGAAGCAGATTCCAAGAATGTTGTTGGATATTTTATTGCAGCTAATAAACTACGCAGCCGCTATATATCTGTGCTTTTTTCAGTTATTCAACTTCGGCAGTTATGTAATGACTCGGCCTTGTGCTCTATGGAACTCAGATCATTGCTCCCTTCTGACAATATTGGAGGTATTGGAGAGTTCTGCCTGTTCATATTTTTGTTCAATTTGGTTTTTGCAATTTCAATTGCTTAGAGTACCAGAAACTCTTGCGATGTCATTTCGAAGATAGCTTTTTAGACAGCGCTATCACCAAAGAGCACTCTTACACACAAAACTTCTGCACTTATTTCAAATTGTAGAAGTTCTTGCTACATTTTTTCCCTGACAGTATGATTATAGCGTGCTTACCATTTGATCCTTGTTTCCAAGCAGATGGATCCAAACATCCGGAATTGCTTCGAAAGATGATCGATGGGCTTCAAGATGGTGAAGATATTGTCTGTACGGTTTGCCTTGATCCACCAACTGATGCGACAATCACAATCTGTGAGCATATATTTTGCAAAAAGTGCATTTGCCATCACCTACAACAGAAAGTAACCGAACAAACCTGCCCAAACTGTCGCCGTCCTATTTCTTTCCCTGACCTGTTCTCAGCCCCTCCAGAATCTTCCGATCCCGAAAACCCTGAAAAACTGTCAAGAACAATCCCTTCCAAAGTCTCAGCTCTCGTAAAACTCTTGAAGGAATCTAGGGTTGTAAACTCAATCAGTAAATCAGTAGTTTTTTCACTGTTTGATAAGATGTTGGCATTAATGGAAGAGCCTCTGGAAGATGCTGGCTTCAATACATTGCGGTTGGATGCATCAACAGATGAAATAAGGCAAGCTGAAATAATCAAGGAATTTAGTTCAGCAGGAGCAGACACGGTTCTGCTTGCGAGTCTCAAGACTTCAGGAACCGGCATAAACCTCACGGCTGCTTCCAAAGTGTACTTGTTGGAGCCATGGTGGAACTCAGCGGTTGAGGAACAGGCAATAAACCGTGTTCATCAATACGGACAGCTGGAGAATGTAAGAATTGTTAGATTGATTGCTCAAAATAGCATTGAAGAAAGGATATTGGAGATGCAGGAAAGGAAGAAAGTGGCCAATGAAGCTTTTGGAAGGCAAGGACGACCAAATGAACAACAGGAGGCTAGCTTAGACGATCTCTGTCGCCTCTTATTCTGATGAGTATGCCTTGGTTTTTTTGGAGTGTATAGTTTTTTGGACATATAGAAATCCATCTGTAGTTTGTTTTAGGTGCCCGTTGTTGTTAGTTTCTTTTCTTTGCTTAATAGTTACAGGTTTGCTAATGATCTCAGACTTTGCTCTCTGCTGCAATTCTTCTTAACCGTTAGTTTGAACTCTCTATCAGTTAGCACTGAAGAAGAAGAAGAAAAATTCATTTTCAATCCTCTTCGAAAGGAAATGCTACTAAGTTCTCCTTTAATGTGAACCTTTCTATAAAAAGCCCTTTGCTCTCTGCTCACAGGCAATTTCTGAACTTGCTGATTCAGCATGTGCTACAGGCAATGGATTAAAGCCAGGATCTTCTGAAACATTATCTCTTAGATCCATCCTTTAAGCCGGTATCTTCCGAAACACCATGTTTTAGATCAGGATCAAACATGGATAATAAACCAGGGTTAGTAATAAGACATTATCACATCTAATTTTATCAGTTAATTTAAACAGTGGCAAATTGTCACGACCCGAATCCCGGATCCGTGACCGGCAACGCAGGAGCGGTGCCGAAAGGACACCCCGCCTGCGCTAAGCCTCAGAACGGACATATCAAAGGAACAATTTGTTCAAAAATACGCAGCGGCTCATAATATTCAGAAATATCATATTATTCAAAACTGATAAAACCAAATGATAGTTATTAAAACAAAAATAATAATAATTCATAATACTCATTACATTGTCAAAATCCAAATTTAATCAAATCAAGATAATAGTGGAGCGTCTAAGACATCAAATCAAAACTGAAAGGAAAGCCTCGCGAACAAGCAAGGCATACCGACCAGAACTGAAGAAGCGGAAACACTCAACAAAGTCCCAGAAACTAAGAACCTGAAATAATATTAAAAATGAGAGGTGAGTTCAACCAACTCAGTGAGGGAATAACATTTAATATACATTTCAGATATTAATAGTTTGCAAGATGATATATCTTGATATACATATACATATACATATACGTACTAAACATATATCATAACGTAGTGGAATACATGTCAGAGATCAGATGACACCTGTAGGTGACCAGATGACACCCGTCGGTGACCAGATGACACCCGTCGGTGACCACTGTGGGATGATCAATCGCCACAGGCTGATGCCTCTCTCACCAGCTAGGTAACAGAATACTATGTGCACACAGGCTAACTACTCTCCGTTAGCATGGAGTTACTGACAAGTCCGTATCAAGGTATAATAGATATTCACAGAATAATCAAAGAAACGTATATCATATCAAATAGAATTTACTTTGACAGATTGCGAGTGCAAATTCAAGAATAACTGAGTACTCGGAAAATAAAGCAACATATATAAATATTCAATAGTTGTACTCATTATATAATCAACATACATATTTATTTATATTATATGCATATTAAAGATTATTCCACTCACCCGGAAAATATATTTATTTATATTATATGCATATTAAAGATTATTCCACTCACCCGGAAAATATAGAACTAAAAGGAATGTCGGACGAAAGACCCGAAAATCCTATTAAGGATCGTTAGGAAAACCTACAATAAATATATAAAATATACTCAAAAGCAACTCAAAACAACACAAATAAAATATTCCAATGCATAAAAGGAAACCAGGCTTAGTCTCTTAGTTTTAGGGACTAAAACGATAATTTTCCAAAACAGGGACCAAAACGTAATTTTACAAATATTTGAGGACCGAATTGTAAATATATAACCATACTGAAATTTATCCATAATTCGTCCTTATCTTTGTCCAGAATCTTGAATTATGCCCCAAGGTCCAAAATGTGATTTTATCAAAATATTAGGGGTCAAATCGTAATTTGTCAAATTGGAGGACCAAACTAAAAATATCATATATTCTTGATTATACTGAAATTTTGCCCTTAAATCATCCTCAGTTCTGTTCAGAATCTCAATTTATGACCCAGGGACCAATATGTAATATTTCCAAAGTTCGGGGACTAAACTGCAATTTTCCCAAATTGAGGGACCAAATTGAATTTTCGTCATCTTCAACCTCAAACCCAGAATTCAAACAGATCATCTACTGTTATCTCCTGATTTCTCACATAATTTCACCATTTAAACAAAATCATAACTTCAAATCATTATCCTTCAATTCAATCTCTCAAAATCAACTAATTAATCAAATACCCACAATAATCAACTCCTAACCTTCAAATTAATTCATCAATTAACTCAAAATATAAACTTCAAAACTCTAAATTAATGAAAACCAAAATTAAAACTTAATTAACACATAATTATACATAATCTTACCTTTAAACTTATTTCTTTCAACTCTCTTCTCCTTCCCTTATCTTTCCCTCTTTTCTCTTCTTCTTCTTCCTCTTTTCTTCTCTTCTCCCGTAGCTCTCTTTCTCTCAAAATCAGATCATTTTTTTTTTCTTATTTATATTTATCAACTATTGGTCAATTACCACACTAGCCTTTAATCATTTATACCTTCTTTTAAGCCTCCAAGGACTTTATTGTATTTTCCAATCCTTTTAATACTAAACATCACACAAATAAGGATGAAATGATAGAATGCCAGCTTCCTTGTTTATGTTTTCAAAATCTTTTTTGTAGACTAAATTGCTAGAATTACAATTTCACTGATCACTGAACAAATAAATTCTATAATACCAACCAATCAATTTTGGTTCATGGAGTAATTTTTTATATATGTATATTAACTCGGGTATTTTTTTTTTTTAAAAGAATAAGACTAGTTTCATTCGAGATTTGTGATTGTTTCTTCTCATAAGTATGTTTTTTGAAGATCGAATTTATATTTTTATTGTTGTAAATTTAACTGTTAAATTAATACTTTATTGGTTTTGATTCATAAAGTATAATTTTTATAGTATAAATTCTTAGTTTTTGGTCATGCGAGGATTTGGGGCTCGAAAAAAAGTAGGATAGAGAAATTGGAGACTTTGGAGCCACCAAAGAATGTGATTAAAGCTGAACTTCTTGATCATCAAAAGAAGGGGCTGTGGTAGCTGGTGAATAAAGAGAAATCTGATGAGCTGTCCCCTTTTTGGGAGGTGAATTCTTTTACGTTTTTATGATTTTCTTTAAAACAATTTCAGGTTTTAATGACAACCATTTCTCTGTGGCGAATAAAAGACAAGCTTTTAATTGAATCTACACTCGCAGCTAGAAAGTGGCAGCTTCCATTGATGCGTGTGATGCACATGCCAGCTAAATTTTTATGTTTGTTGACTTCAACCCATCATATTTATTTTAACTTCAGTTTTGTTCCGTGAAGGCTTAATTGTTTTATATGAACAAAATTTTGTTTTATTTTTCCAATTCAGACATTAACCAAGCACTAAATTTTCCTTTGATATTGCAAAATACTCATATATATATATATATATATATATATATATATATAAACAACAAAAACAAACTATTAAGTTAAATTTCAAATAAAAAAATGTAAAAGAACTAATTTTTTTTACAAAAAATTAATTACTAGAAAAAAAGAACTGATCATTTGTTTAACCCTCGAATTCCAAATAAAAACAATGTAAAAGAATGAAACTATATTCGTTTTTTCTTATAAATGTATAGTTTTTAGTGCACAAGAAAATATAATGAATAAAAAAATAGACAAGGGAGAGCCCAGATCCTGACCCAAAAGGCCCAGCCCGTTACACATCCCAACTGTCTTTAACTAACTCTCTCCCAGCCCGCGCTTTTGCGCTTCTATTCTATCAAATATGACGGCTCTACCTCCTCTCACATTCTCTACACCCAAGACCTCTCTCTCTCTCTCTCTGGCTCTCTCTCTCCCTCTGTTCACGGACTAAAGAAAGAAAAAGAAAAGAGTGAATCTTTCTTTCATTTTCTCTAATGGAAGCAGAATTAAAGGAAGAACAAGAAGACGCACTGGGCCTTTACATGAATCTTTATGCTCGTCCAGATTCTTCTTCGTTTGAAGATTGGAAATATTCTTCTTCACAACAAATCCGGTATAAAACCAGCCATGTTTGTTCTTTTATAACCGATATTGTGGGCCTCAGAACCCACCCTGCTATAATATTCAGTGACCATGAATTGGTTACACTTGTACGTTATCTACAATGCCCTCGTGATAAGTATGCTATAAAGGTTTTCAATTCTACTTCTATGGAAGTGGGTTACCTCCATGATAAAGCTTCGGCTGCTTTATCTCCTTTAATTGATGCTCAAATGATTAATCTTGAAGGTGAGGTGACTGATTCAAGAACTGGAGATGTTAAGTACTCTGCTCCTTGTCTAGTTAGAGTCTTTTCAAAGTCAACTGACCTAAAGAATGTTAAACAATCGATTTTTGGAAATACTTTGAGCTTAACTGGTGAGCCTCGTACAAATCCCGAGACAAATGAGGGTAAGGGGGATAAAGAAAAGGGTAGGATAGAGAAATTGGGGACTTTAGAGCCACCAAAGGAGGTGATTAAAGCTAAACTTCTTGATCATCAAAAGGAGGGTTTGTGGTGGTTGGTGAATAAAGAGAACTCTGATGAGTTGCCCCCTTTTTGGGAGATGAAAGATGGGTTGTATGTGAACGTTTTAACAAGGCATCGAACGAATAGGAAACCGGAGCCTTTGCATGGCGGGATTTTTGCTGATGATTACGGAACAGGCAAAACTCTAACTTTGCTTTCTTTGATTGCTTTTGATAAGGTTGGCAATGTCCCTGAAGAAACAGGTGAGGAGGATGAGGGAGTGTCTGTTTGTAGTTGTAAGAAGAGAGGAAGGGTGAGTGAAATGGGTTCTGGAGAACCAAAAACACATACCCTTTTGGATAGCAATATAAAAGAAATTAGTTCTGGGGGCATGGCTGATAAGTCTTCTAGTTCTTCGGTGTCTAAGCAAACATTAATTGTGTGCCCGTCTTCTGTGTGTTCAACATGGAAAAACCAACTACTGGAGCACACGGAAAAAGGATCGCTCAAGCTACACAAGTATGATGGAGATAGCAAGATTAAGGATGTTGAGGAGCTTAAGAAATACGATATAGTGTTGACCACGTATGGTGCCTTCGCTAATGAGTCCTTTGAGAGGTGGTGCCCTTTGTTGAAGATCGAGTGGTGGCGAGTCATTTTGGATGAGGCTGATGTGATTAAGAATGCAAATGCCAAGCAAAGTATGGCAGTCTCTAGTTTGACCGCCAGGAGGAGGTGGGCTGTTACAGGAGCACCCATCCAGAACGGATCGTTTGATTTATTTGCCTTGATTGCATTTTTGCGATTAGATCCACTCTCTAAAAAAAGCTACTGGCAAAGCCTGTTGGAGAGGCCACTAGCTAAGATGGACGGGAATGGATTCTCGCGACTGCAGGTAATATCATACTGATAAATATTTGCCTTGATTACTGTTTTTGTTTAGTAGTTATGTTGGTTTTAAGTCACAACTTGTAATACAACTTCATAGACTTTCAGGATTTAATGGCGGCCATTTCTTTGCGGAGAACGAAAGACAGGGTTTTAGTTGGCCAATTACGATCAAAAACTGTAGAGACAGTTCGCTTTAAAATTTATGGAGACGAACGTGAGCTGTATGATCAGATGGAAGCAGAATCCAAGAAAGTTGTCCGCCAACTCATTGCTACTGGTAGACTAAACAGAAGCTATGCATCTATACGCGGTGCAGTCATACGACTTCGCCAGATGTGTAATGATGCAACCCCGTTCTCGTCGTATCTCAAATCATTGCTACCTTCTGACGATATAGGAGGTATTGAAGAATTCTACTTGTTTATATTCTCTTCAATATGGTCTTGAATTTTTAATTGCTTAGAGTATATGAAAATTCTTCTGATGTTATTTGGAAGATAAATTTTTGGATAGTGCATTTGTACACAGAAAACTTCTACAATTAATTCAAGTTATGGAAGTTCTTGCAACATTTCTTTCCTAGCAGTATGGTTATAATGCGCTTACCATCTCAACTTGATTGTAACCAGATGCATCAGAACACCCAGAATTTCTCCGAAAGTTGATCGATGTGCTTCGCGAGGATGAAGATTTTGACTGTGCAATTTGTTATTGTGTACCAACTGATGCTGTGATCACAATATGTAAACATGTATTTTGCAAAAGATGCATTGGGACTTGCCTGCAGAGAACCAGAACCAGCTGCCCAATTTGTCGTGGTCGTATTTCGATGTCTGACCTGTTCTCAGCTCCTCCTGAATCTTCCGATCCTGAAGATCCTAGAAAATCTACAGCAATAATTCCTTCCAAAGTCTCAACTCTCATAAAACTCCTGAAGGAATCTAGGTACGTGAGACCAACCAGTAAATCAGTGGTTTTTACAACATTCCAGAAGATGTTGGTACTACTTGAAGCGCCACTGAAAGACGCTGGCTTCAATGTATTGCGGTTGGATGCATTAATAGATGCTAGAAGGAGAGTTGGAATAATCAAGAAATTTCGATCAGCAGGACAAAACACAGTTCTACTTGCGAACGTTAAAGTTTCAGGAGCCGGCATAAACCTCACAGCTGCTTCCGAAGTCTACTTGTTGGAGCCGTGGTGGAGCTCAGAATTGGAGGAACAGGCAATAGACCGTGTTCACCAATATGGACAGGAGAATAATGTAATAATTGTTAGATTGATTGTTAAAGATAGCATTGAAGAAAGGATATTGATGATGCAGGAAAGGAAGAAACAGGCAATTGAAGCTTACGGAATGCAGGGACCCAAGGAACGACGCGGGGTTAGCTTAGAAGACCTCTGTAGCCTCTTATCCTTGGAATAACATTCCCATGTGCATGCCTGCACCCTGCACATGGTGTTCTCAAGGCGGTAGAAGAAGGCCAAATCTCAAATCTCTATAGCTTAGGTTCTCCTTTATTTGTAGACCTAAAAAAAGTGCAGCTTTTCAAGTGTTCTTGGAATTCTTGGAGGCTGATTTTTATACTTGTTTGCATGACAAGAAATAAAACCTTAATGGATCTATCCTTAACAACAAAAGATTACTAGCTTATTCTACTTCTAAGTTTCTTCTATGAGCATGTACAATTGTTATATTCTGCTTTTGGTTATAATACGCGTGTAAGGATTCAAGTTTACATATAAATTTTTCATGTCTAAAATGCATGCTAAGTTTATTGTTTAATTTTATTGCAAGATTAAGTTGATTAGGTATAATTGCATGATGCATAAACTAAACAATTATGATCTCTAGTTAATCTATAGCTCATGTGTCCACAGAGGGGATATTTACCCTGTACTTCCTGTTTTGATATAGTAATTTACTTCAAAACTAACTCACAGATAAATTTATTTTATTTCTTCCATCAAATTTATTACATCACAAGGATTGTTGATGCTCATCACATGTTGTGGGACTTGGACAGATGTAATGGACACCAACTATTTAGATTGCAGTAGTATTTGTACCACTTTGTTCGGTGTTTTTCTTTCATAATTAATTTAAAATAAAAAAGTTTCAAATTTCAAGGAAATTGACATGATCCAAACAAGGTTTGAATCAAATTTTGACATAAAATTTTATATTGTCCAATTTTATTTTCTCGAGCATAACTTTTATTTTTATAAGACCTAGTTTTTCTATATTGGGTTAAAATTACAGGTCAATTTCAGGAAGATATTATTTTGGAAGGTTAAAGTTACTAGACGAATCTTGTCAAATATATCTATGTGGATATTCGTTTATTGTTTGAATTATATTTAGAGCTATAATATGAATTATATTGCGATTTTAATTGTTTTGGAAAGAAGACCTCCATACCTTTCCGATGATATATTGTAAACTTGTCGATTCATCCAGAAGAAAGAGAAAGAAGTATTTGAAGTCAGAATTGGAATATATCAAAAATGTACGAAAATTGCATAAACATTGTTTCCTTATGTATTATGCATTCTAGTCAATTCAAGGATTCATTAATGCTCTTGGAAACATGTGTTACAAATATTGACTTACTTATTCTATAAGGATTTCATGTCAAATAAGGCGACTATTATTCATCGTTTGTAAGGACTTCATATTCATTATGGAATGCATGTGATGGCAAGAAGGCTTGATATTCTTTTATTATCTATTTTTCTTATTTTATAGGACTTCCAAGCACATCAAAAAGGATAAGAGGAGGTAAATTCAACAGTTAAAAACAAAATTTCTAGGCTAATTTGGAGTATGAAGTTTCAGCAAAGCTTCCAAGAAAAAGCAAAAGGAGGAGTTTTGACCATGCATAGGATTTCAAGCAAGAAAACTTCGTTTTATGATGTTCTTATTTATTTATTTACTTTAATGTTGAATATTATTAACTTTGTACTTTGTTTTAAATTAGGATTGCGTCAATCTTACTCATCAGTTTTTAAATCTTTATATCCATGAGATTTGTATTATTTCACGACTAAGGATTATAATTTTAAGATCTCATTTCTTCAATTCTAGTTGATGGCTTTGATGTAAGAGCATATAATTGAGAAAATTGATGTTTTAAGGTGTCATTTACTAACCAATAATTAGTCCAAAAACAAATATCTTTCTCATTTCCCATTATGAAATGAATGCTTTCTTTTAGAGCTGATGAAATTGTTTTAAGATAATAGAGTAAATGTAAGATATAAACTTTTGACCCAAACCTAAGTCCAAGTCAGCTCAAACCTAACCTAAGTTAACCTAGGTATATAAGGAAAAAATGTAAGAGAATTGTTTTTCTCTCTTCTAATTCTTGTGGTTATTATGACCCTCACATCAAATTAAGAATTTCAGTTCTTGATCTTGAGATTTTAGGTTTAAGAAAAGTGGAAGTAGTAAGTGATTCCCTCTCATATTACTTTTGATTATAATTTATTTATAGAAGAAATAAAGAAGAGATTAGGATTTATAAAAAATTGAAGTTTATATTGTTTAGATTGATTCATGAGTGTTATGAGTTTAATGTTAAGTGATTGATTTTGGATATGTTGTTAGAAATAAAAATTTGTTAATTGATTTGTTATGGGTTAAGAAATTTGTTTAAACTTTGTTGGGAAATCTGAACAGAATGATCTTGAGGTTGAAGATGATGAAATTTTATTTTGATCATTGATTTATGAAAATTATAGTTTAGTCCCTAAACTTTGAAAAATTATAATTTGACCTCTAAAATGTATTTTTGGAATTATGGGTAGTATTCTTATGAGGTTAAGGATTCTGAATCTTAGTTTGATAATTGATTTGTATAATTTTCAGTTTAGTCCCTCCATTTTGGAGATTTACAATTTAGTCCCTGAACTTTGAAAAAATTATAATTTGATCCCTAAAACATAAATTGAGATTCTGGAAATAATTGAAGATGGATCATGAGTGAAATTTCAGTATGGTTATGTATTTCTGACATTTATAGTTTGGTCATCCAATTCTGGTAAAATTATGTTTGGTCCCTGATTTCTAAAAATTATCGTGTCAATCCCTAAACTTAGTATATTATGTGTATTCATTGAAAGTACTTCTAATGATCATGAATAGGATTTTTCATATCTTTTATCTAAAATTCCTTTTTTTTTTTCGAATGAGTGTGATAATCTTTAATATGTATGTAATATAAGTCAATATGTATGTTGATTATATAATGAGTACGATTAGCTAATTTCTTTAATATTTATATTTATTACTTTATTTTTCGAGTACTTATCTATTCTTGAATTTGCACTCACATTATGTTGAGCTAAATTATATTCGATATGATATACATTGTTTTAATAATTATGTGAATATCTGTTATGCCTTGATATAAGACTTGTCATTAACTCCATACTAATAGAGAGTAATTAGTCTATGTGCACATAGTGTTTTGTATACTTAGTTGGTGAGAGAGACACTTACTTGTAGTGACTGATCCTCCCACATTGATCACCTTCGAGTGTCATCTAGTTATCTTTGGGTGTCATCTGATTTTTAACATGTATTCCATTATTTTATGAAAATATGTTTAGTATGTATATGTATACCAAGATAAATCGACTTGCAAACTATTACTATCTAAAATGTATATTAAATATTATTCTCTCACTTAGTTGGAAGAACTTACGCCTTATTTTTAATATTATTTCAAGTTCTTAGTTTTTGTTAGCAACTGAACTTTGTTGAGTGTTCCTACTTCTTCAGTTTTAATCGGTATGCTTTGCTTGTTTCACGATATTTTTCTTTTAGTTTTGATTTAATGTTTTAAAAACTCCACTATTACCCTATTTTAATTAAATTTGGATTTTGACAATATAATAAATATTATAGATTATTGTTTTTGTTTTAATTACCGATAAGAAGTTTTGAACTATTATTTGGTTTTATTAATTTTAAATAATATAATATTTTAAAAAATTATAAAATATTGTTGTGTATTTTTAAATAATTTATTCTTTTGATATGTTCATTTTAAGATTCAACATAGGTGTGGTATTTTTAAGACACCATTTTTGCATTGTCGATCAATCATGGACCTGAGATTTAGGTCGTGACAAGAAATCCCTTACCATATATTAGATAAAGGAAGGATTAAAAGTAGGGAGCCCATTCTCATAACTAGATCGATACTTCTTGGTTATATTGTCCTGCCATGCTTTGATCACCAGGCCTTCATAACCATTCCTGACCTTGTACATATTCTTGAATCACTAGTTTCGAGGTTGATATCCTTTTAGGGTTAGCTCCCAATGAAAAACCTAAATACTTGATCGGAAGGGAGTACCGTATACAGTAGATTGAACTTGTCATACCATCTATAAAATCATCATCCAAATTAATTCCTATCAATGGACTCTTGTGAAAGTTCACTCGTAATCCTAGGGCTAGCCGAAACCATCTCAAAATCCTCTTTCCATCAGTTAATAAGTTATAATCATCAGGTACAAAAACCAGTGTAGCATCTGTATAAACTCACCATTATCATATTCAATTCCTCTGAAATAACCAGATGTAGATGCACAGGCCCTCTACCACTTACTATATTAAAAAAAAAAAAAAATGGTGAAACTGGGTCACCTTTCGCAATCCTCGCTGGTCTCTATTTTTTTTTTTTCAAAGAACACGAGGAAGTAGAGAGCTTTCAATGCCGAAAGCAAAACGAGGTTAAAGCAAGCTTTAGCTAATAAAAAAGATGCCAGGTACGTATCCAACAAAAATCTGGGTAAAATGCGAAAAGGAAAATGACTGACTTATAATATAATTGATTTTAAAGTTATTATTTCCATTTTCTATATATAATGAATTCTTTCAATGTATAAAATAATAATTCCAAGAGTTTTTGCTTCCTACCCATGATTTTTTCTTTTATAAGCGTTTTCTTTCAATGTAAAACTATTATATCTCATAAGGAATTGACTGCTTTTTCTTTAAGAGTAACTTTTTTTCATAGGGCTTGATCAGCTCTACGTATAATGCGGAAAAGAAGAAGACTTGATGTATAATATAATAATAATAATAATAATAAACAGCTCTACCAGCTACCTTCTAACCAACAGATTTCTATCCTATCTATTATCAAATCCTACACTATCCTATCCTTTATTAACCGTCACTAATTAAGTAACTCGCTTCCAAGCCCGCGCTTTTCAACCAAATATATATATAACAGCTCTACCAGCTACCTTCAATTCTCAAAACACACAACAACAACAACAACAAAACTCTCTCTCTCATTTGCAGTCACTGACTGAAGAAAGAAACAAGAAAAAGCAGGATCTTTGTTTGATTTTCTCTAATGGAAGAAGAAGAAGAAGAAGAATTTCAACAAGGTCACCAAAGCCCAGTACTTTCATTAATTACTTCTGATGATGGTCAGGATTCTTCACAAGAAGAATATCCAGAAGGTCTAGAAGATCCAATACCAAGACTACTTGCCATGAATCTTGATGCCTGGAAAGATCCATCTACTTTTCAAGATTGGCTATCTTTTGGTTCACAACCAGACCTAACTGAAACCACCCTTGTTGGTTCTTTTACCACCACTATTGTAGGCCACAGTGGTGCAAAATTCAATGAGCATGAATTGCTTGAACTTGTCCGTTATCAACAATGCCCTTCAGATAAAAATGCTATAAAGGTTTTAAATTCTAGTTCTAGAGAAGTGGGCTACCTTTGTACTTCAGTTGCTATGGTTTTATCTCCTTTAGTTGATATTCTAAAAATTAATCTTGAAGGTGAGGTGATTTGCTCAAGATTTAAATATGATAAGTCTATTCCTTGTGTAGTTACAATTTTTGCAGAGTCAGCGGTAGCACAGAATGCTAAAGATTGGATTTTACAACACGGGTTGCGTTTATGTGATCAACCTGGTACAAGTCTCAGGTCATATGAGGGTACGGGGGTTCAAGAAAAGGGTAGGATAGAGAAATTGGGGAGTTTGGAACCACCAAAGAATGTGATTAAAGCTAAACTTCTTGATCATCAAAAGGAGGGCCTATGGTGGTTGGTGAATAAAGAGAAGTCTGATGAGTTGCCCCCTTTTTGGGAGGTGAAAGATGGGTCGTATCTGAATGTTTTGACAAGGCATCAAACGGATACGAGACCAGAGCCTTTGCATGGTGGGATTTTTTCTGATCATTATGGATCAGGAAAGACTCTGACATTGCTTTCTTTAATTGCTTTTGATAAGGTTGGCAATGTTACTGAAGGAACAGGAGAGGAGGACAGGGTAGTGTATGTTTCTAGCGGGAAGAAGAGGAAGGGGGGTGGCAAGGTGAGTCAAAAGGGTACTGGAGAACAAAACATGCATACCCTTTTGGATAGAAATATAAAAGAAAATTCTGTGCGCATGGCTGATGAGTCTTCTACCGCTTTGGTTGCTAAGCAAACACTAGTTGTGTGCCCTTCTGCTGTGTGTTCAACATGGGAAAATCAACTGCAGGAGCACACTCAAAAAGGATCACTCAAGCTATACAAGTATTATGGGGACAGCAGGACGAAGGATGTTGAGGAGCTTAAGAAATATGATATAGTGTTGACCACATATAGTACCTTGGTTGCTGAAGGCTGTGAACCCACACGGTGCCCTTTGATGAAGATCGAGTGGTGGCGAGTCATTTTGGATGAGGCTCACGTGATTAAGAATGCAAATGCAAAGCAGATTCGAGATTTTAGTAAATTGACCGCTAGGAGGAGGTGGGCTGTTACAGGAGCACCCATCCAGAATGGATCTTTCGATTTATTTTCCCTGATGATCTTTTTCCGGTTAGATCCACTCTCCACTGAATGCTACTGGCAACGACTGTTTCAGAAACCACTTGCTAATGGAGATGAGAAAGGGTTCTCCCGGCTGCAGGTAATATCATGCTGCTGATTATAATGAATTTCTTTACTGTGAAATGTCATGTCCACCTAAGGTATTGAAAATCGAATTGACAGGTGCAATCCGTAATATTTAGGATTACAGTTGCAGGATCTCTTGTCCCACTCCCCACTGAATGTATTATGTTTTTGTGATTTTCATTTTAAAAATTCAGAAATTAATGACAACAATTTCTTTGCGGAGAATAAAAGACAAGGATTTAGTTGGATTGCCATCCAAAACTGTAGAGACAGTTTCCTTTGAACTTTCTGGAGAAGAACGTGAACTGTATGATCAGATGGAAGCAGATTGCAAGGATGTTATTGGATGTTTTATTACCGCTGATATTCTACACAGCCACTATGTATGTGTGCTTTTTTCAGTTATACAGCTTCGCCAGTTATGTAATGACTCGGCCTTGTGCTCTATGGATCTCAGATCATTGCTCCCTTCTGACAATATTGGAGGTATTGGAGAGTTCTGCCTGTTCATATTTTTGTTCAATTTGGTTTTTGCAATTTCAATTGCTTAGAGCACCAGAAACTCTTGCGATATCATTTCGAAGATAGTTTTTTAGACAGCGCTATCACCAAAGAGCACTCTTACACACAAAACTTCTGCACTTATTTCAAATTGTGGAAGTTCTTGCAACATTTTTTCCCTGACAGTATGATTATAGCGTGCTTACCATTTGAACTTGTTTCCAAGCAGATGCATCCAAACATCCGGAATTGCTTCGAAAGATGATCGATGGGCTTCAAGATGGTGAAGATATTGTCTGTTCGGTTTGCCTTGATCCACCAACTGATGCTACAATCACAATCTGTGAGCATATATTTTGCAAAAAATGCATTTGCCATCACCTGCAACACAAAGAAACCGAACAAACCTGCCCAAATTGTCGGCGTCCTCTTTCTCTGCCTGGCCTGTTCTCAGCCCCTCCAGAATCTTCCAATCCTGAAAAGCCTAAAAAACTGTCAAGAACAACCCCTTCCAAAGTCTCAGCTCTCATAAAACTCTTGAAGGAATCTAGGGTTGTAAACTCAATCAGTAAATCAGTAGTTTTTTCACTGTTTGATAAGATGTTGGCATTAATGGAAGAGCCACTGAAAGATGCTGGCTTCGATACATTGCGGTTGGATGCATCAACAGATGAAATAAGGCAAGCTGAAATAATCAAGGAATTTGGATCAGCAGGAGCAGACACGGTTCTGCTTGCGAGTCTCAAGACTTCAGGAACCGGCATAAACCTCACGGCTGCTTCCAAAGTGTACTTGTTGGAGCCATGGTGGAATTCAGCGGCTGAGGAACAGGCAATAAACCGTGTTCATCAATACGGACAGAAGGAGAATGTAAGAATTGTTAGATTGATTGCTCAAAATAGCATTGAAGAAAGGATATTGGAGATGCAGGAAAGGAAGAAAGCAGCGAATGAAGCTTTTGGAAGGAAACGGCCATATGAACAACACGAGGCTAGCATAGATGATCTCTGTCGCCTCTTCTTCTGGTGAGCATGCCTTGATCTTTGTTTCATGATTCTTCCAAGGACATGTAGCAATCTCATCTGTAGTTTGTAATGGACATGATCCATCTGTCTTATCAGTTAATTAGCGCTAAAAAAGAACAAGGAAAATTCATTTCCAATCTTTTATGTGAATCTTGCTATGATGAGGCCTTTTGGGCAAAATTTCATGATGTATGATCGATGATGCTCACAGGCAATTTCTGAACTTGCTGGTTCAGCATGTGTTACAGGTAATGGATTAAGCCAAGATCTTCTGAAACATTATATTTAGAAAAGATCTAGTCCAGGATCAAACAGGGTTAATTTAAACAGTAATTTTATCAGTTCATTATTCGTATTAGAATTTCGATAATAATTAAACAAATAAAATCTATATACCAATTCATTGTGTAAATTTATCTTTATAAAAGTTAATTCAACAATTTAAAATAAAATAAGTAGATAAAATATATCTCTTTAATCTAATCTATATTTTTTAAATTAATTTATTATTTTTTTTAATGAAAATATAATTTGTTTTTATCTTTTAACTGATTTTGACTGAGTTTGAACGGGAAGATTGAGGTTTTCTTTTTAAATCTTCATAATAACTGCTAATGTGTTAAGCTTTGTGTGACGTGAGCTTTTGAAAAACCTTTGGACTTTAATATTTACACCTAGAAGCAATTTCTTAGATTGTGCCATGATTTAGACTTTAGATGAAAGTGATTTGAATCCATATCTAAAGCTGGTAATGTTTGCTGGCATTATTTCTATAGGTATATGACAATAAATTGTTTATCCCAAATATTATTTTTTATTTAATAGATTTATACGACAATGACAATTAAACTGATAAAAACTTTTTTGTATGAAATATTTTTTTATAAAATAATCATGATAGGCATGTGAGAATAAAATAAAAAATGAAGAGTATTGATACCAAGGGTGAATTTATATTTTTTTTCTCATCTAAAGTAATAAAGGGTGAGATTACTTTTTTTCTTAATTGAGGGGAAAAATATGCACTAAACAAAAAAAAAATAATAACTCAAATATTGTAGCTTAATCCATTGAACCTGTGATTTAAGTTATGAATTCAATTAAGTTCAATATTTTTTTCATAATTTTTTATTTAAATTGGATATATATTAAAAAATAAAAACAAAAAAAAACTTAAGCATGTATGTATATATATAACCCAGCACCCTAGGCTTTTGAAAGGAATAGCCTAGACGCATGGGGCCTTCAAGCTCATGTCCTCATGCTTGGATCTTTTTTTTTTTCTCATTTAAAGGGGTAGATAAACTTTTTTTTAGCAGACAACATGTCGATTGTTGTGGCAGATGACATATTATCTGCCAACCTAGATTCTAACCACAACTATAGTGCTTGGAAAATCAAGCTTGTGGATTTTTTATTCAAAAAACTCATTTTCAACCTAAAAACATCATACAAACACTCTTAGAACATCAACAAACCAAATTTTCAACCTGATAAATCCAAAAAGTGGTCAAAGTCAAAAAAATCAAACCGAATAAAATTTTTCGTTCTTTATGTATATGTCTTTTTTTACAAAATATTGAGGTTCAAAGGAATCATTATAAAATTTTCTTTGTTAAATGAAACATGTTGACACTGACTTTAACTATTTTGATGGTTAGAATAGGTGTTAAGGGTGACTCTTTTTTATACTGGAATCCAACAACTTTCTCTCTTTCCTTAAACAAATCAGAGACTGGAAAATGAAAAAAATAAAGTTTTTTGCTAAAATTGAATTTATTACAACTAAATGGATCGATTACATATTAATTAAAATGAGAAAAATAATTTTTTGTACTAAAATTGAATTTACAACAACTAAATGGACCAATTACCTATTAATTGAAAATAAAAAGGGACTAAAATGAAGTTTTCACATGAAATTCGAAGTTCCCACCTATTTTTCATTTTTTTTTTATCTTGTCTTTCAATTCAGTTTTTTTTCAATAAAAAAAAAAGGTAATTTGGTATAAATTTTGGTTTAAAATGGTTTATTGTGCAAAACAAATTGAGAATCAAATTAATTTTTTTTAAAAAAAAAATATTATTTCAATCTACATTAATGTGTCTATTACACATTGAATAATAAAAGTGTCATGCTAAAAAAAAAGGTAGAAGGAAGCAGATTAAAAAGGATATTTTCTCAACTAACTCTAACTCAGTCTAAAATGAGTGAGCCCAAAACCCGAACCAAATAAGCCCAATCCATTACACATCCTATGCCTTATCAACAATTATTAAGAGTGTGTTTGGAAACGCAATTTGCACCTTGTTTCTAAAATTTTGATTTTTTGTTTAAAATAAAAAAAATATTTATGTTTTTATATTATTTTGATGTGTTGGTGTTAAAAATAATTTTTAAAAAATAAAAAATATATTTTTAAATAAAAAATATTTTAAAATGTCACCCTATTATAATCTTAAACTGATCAAATCAGCCAAAAAAAAAAATAAAGGAAGCAAACTGAAAAATACGTTCTCTCCCGCGCTTTTGCCCTACCATTCAATCAAATATAACGGCTCCACCTCCCTCACATTCTCTAACAAACAACAAGATCTCCCCCCCCCCCCCCCCCCCCCCTCCTCTCTCTCTCTCTCTCTCTATTCACAGACTAAAGAAGAAACAAGAAAAGACTGAATCTTTCTTACCTTTTCTCTCATGGAAGAAGGTCAAAAGGAGCCAGTTTCATTTACTTCTGATGATAGTCAGAGTACTTCACAAGAAGAAATTCGAGAAGGTGAACAGAAAAATGAAAGCCTGAACATGATTCTTGATGCTTGGAAAGATTCGTTTACTTTTGAAGATCGGCGATATTCTTCTTCACAACAAAGCTTGCATGATACCATCTTTGTTTGTTCTATTACCACCGAAATTGTAGGCCTCGGAGCTATGGAATTCAATGAACACGAATTGCTTGAATTGGTACGTTATCCACAAAGCCCTTATGATAAGTCAGCTATTAAGGTTTTTAATTCTAGTTCTGTGGAAGTGGGTTACCTTCATATTCCAGTTGCTAAGGTTTTATCTCCTTTAGTCGATCTTCAAAAAATTAATCTTGAAGGTGAGCTGACTAATTCAAGAAATCGATATGATAGTTCTATGCCTTGTCTAGTTAAAATCTTTTCGAAGTCAGATGATACACAGAACGTTCAAGATTGGATTTTGCAGAATAGTTTGTGTTTTTGTGATCAACCTGGTCCAAGTTTCAGGGCATACGAGGGCATGGGGGTTCAAGAAAAGAATATGATAGAGAAATTGGGGACATTGGAGCCACCAAAGAATGTGATTAAAGCTAAACTTCTTGATCATCAAAAGGAGGGGCTGTGGTGGTTGGTGAGTAAAGAGAAGTCTGATGAGCTGCCCCCTTTTTGGGAGGTGAAAGATGGGTTGTATCTGAATCTTTTGACAATGCATCAAACGGATAGGAGACCAGACCCTTTGCATGGTGGGATTTTTGCTGATGATCATGGATTGGGAAAGACTCTCACTTTTCTTTCTTTGATTTCTTTTGATAAGGTTGGCACCCTTCCTGAAGCAACAGGTAAGAGGGATATGGTAAAGTCTGTTTCTAGTGGGAAGAAGAGGGGTGGCCTAGTGAGGGGAAAGGGCACTGGAGGACAAAAAACACATACCCTTTTGGGTAACAATACGAAAGAAAGTTCTTTGGGCATGGCTGATGAGTCTTCTAGTGCTTTGGTTCCTAAGCAAACATTAATTGTGTGCCCTTCTGTTGTGTGTTCAACATGGGAAAGCCAACTACAGGAACACACTCATAAAGGATCCCTCAAGCTATACAAGTATTATGGAAACAGCAGGACGAAGGATGTTGAGGAGCTTAAGAAATATGATATAGTGTTGACCACATATAGAACCTTGACTGCTGAGTGCTTTCGACGCATGCGGTGCCCTTTGATGAAGATCGAGTGGTGGCGAGTCATCTTGGACGAGGCTCATGTGATTAAGAATGCAAATGCCAGGCAAAGTCGGGCAGTCACTAAATTTACTGCTAGGAGGAGGTGGGCTGTTACAGGAACACATCCAGAATGGATTGTTTGATTTATTTTCCCTGATGGCCTTTCTCCAGTTAGATCCACTCTCTATAAAACGCTACTGGCAAGGCCTGTTGCAGAGACCACTTGCTGATGGGGATGAGAACCTACTGCAGGTACTATCATGCTGCTGATTATATTCAATTCCTGCACTCTGAAATTTTGTGTGTCCACACGAAGGTATTGACAATGGAATAGACAAATGCATTCTGCAATATTAGGATTACAGTATCCAGGATCTCTTGTAGTGCCACTCATCTGGATTCTTTTACATTTTTATGGTTTTCTTAAAAACAATTTCAGGTTTTAATGGCAACCATTTCACTGCGGCGAATAAAAGACAAGCTTTTAATTGGATTGCCATCTAAAACTGTCGAGACAGTTTCCTTACAACTTTCTGGAGAAGAACGTGAACTTTATGATCGGATGGAATCAAGTTCCAAGGATTTTGTCGATTACTTTATTTTTGCTGATAGACTACGCAGCCGCTATTCATTTGTGCTTTTTTTAGTTTTACGACTCCGCAAGTTATGTGATGATTCGGCCCTGTGCTCTTTGGATCTCAGATCATTGCTCCCTTCTGACAATATTCGAGGTATTGCAGACTTCTTTTTGTTCATATTTTTCTTCATTTTGGTTTTAGGTGAAAGTCTTGTGATATCATTTGGAAGATAGTTTTTGTAGACAGTTATATCGCCAAAGAGTTTTACACAGAAAACCTTCTGCAGTTATTTCAAATTATGGAAGTTCTTGCTTAATTTCTTTCATAAGAGCTAGTATGTATGATCATAGAGCGCTTACCATTTGAAAACTTGATTCCAAGCAGATGCGTCCAAACATCCAGAATTGCTTGGAAAGATGATCGATATGCTTCAAGATGGTGAAGATTTTGTATGTGCAATTTGCGGTTGTCCACCAACTGATGCTGTAATCATGAAATGTTTGCATATTTTTTGCAAAAGATGCATTTGCTACTACCTCCCACGTAAAGAATTCGAGAAAGGCTGCCCAAGTTGTGGTGATCCTATTTCTAAGTCTGGCCTGTTCTCAGCCCCTCGAGAATCTTCCAATCCTGAAAACACTAAAAAAACATCAAGAACAACTCCTTCCAAGGTCTCAGCTCTCATAGAACTCTTCAAGGAATCTAGTGCTGTGAACTCAAGCAGTAAATCAGTAGTTTTTTCACTGTTCGATAAGATGTTGGTGTTACTGGAAGAGCCACTGAAAGATGCTGGCTTCAATACGTTGCGGTTGGATGCATCAACGGATGAAAGAGGACAAGACGAAATAATCAAGGGATTTGGATCTGCAGGACCAGACACGGTTCTGCTTGCCAGTCTCAGGACTTCAGTATTCGGTATAAACCTCACAGCTGCTTCCAAAGTCTACCTGTTGGAGCCATGGTGGAACTCAGCTGATGAGGAACAGGCAATAAACTGTGTTCACCGATATGGACAGAAGGAGAATGTAAGAGTTGTTAGATTAATTGCTCAAAATAGCATTGAAGAAAGGATATTGGAGATGCAGGAAAGGAAGAAACTGGCAAGTGAAGCTTTCGGAAGGCAAGGACAGAAGGAACGACGTGAGGTTAGCATAGATGATCTCTGTAGCCTCTTTTCCTTCTGGACCTGATCAAACAAGGTATATGCAACTTAAAGTGCCGAAAATCCAAGGCCTGAACAATCCGAAATATCCTATGTAAGAAATCTGACCTGATGAAAAATTTGTGTAGCTCAACGCCTACACAACCTAATACTAATAGATAAAATTAAAAGGAGGATTGACCCAAAAAAACACCTAATTAAATCTGAATTATTAGATAAAATTAAAAGGGGGATTGACCCAAAAAAACACCTAATTAAATCTGAATTATTAGTAGGTTAAAACTGTAATCTGAATCATGAAGTTGACATAACTCTCATAAAAAATTAATAAAAAATAATAATGCTCAATTCCTAATAATTCAAGTACAGAAGGATCAAAATTAAAAAAAAATCAATTAACAAAAAAGACCCCAACAACAATAAAACACCAATAAACTCGTTAAGTTTGCAAACCTCATGAGCCAAAATCAATTATAAAAAAGGATTCTAAAAAAATAAAACATTAGCAAAACTTGGTAAGTTTGTCAAACCTTGTGAGTTAGATCATGTAAATAGAATAATCTAATAGAAAATAAAACAAGAAACATTATAAAACTCAATTCTCAAATCAATCAAATATGAAAAGACAAAGCTAAAAAAAAATATTTAATTTTAAAAAATAAACCAAAAAACAAACTTGGTTTTACTTATACTAACCTGTCAAAACCACGACCTAGATCATGAGATCAGGAAAAACCCATAGCAAAAAAATAAAGAAAAATTACAAAGATAATTTTCAACAAACTTAATATTAAATGATAAAATTAAAAATATATATAAAAAAAATTATCCAAAAAAATATATGTCAGCTCAAGTTAACTTTTCAAATTCATGACCTGAATCATGATATCACGATCCTCCTATTATATTAAATTATAAAATCTAATTTTTAACTAAATTAAAAAAAAACTTATTTAAAATAAAAATCTAAAGAAAAAACAATAATAAAAAAAAAATTAAAATCAAACTTGATAGAAAAACAAAATGATATGGTACCTTTCAGTTTTGGCTACACCATTAGAAATTACAGTGAAAAGAGAGTGAAAAGACAGAGGAGAAGGAAAAAATGCTAACGAACATCAATTCGCATGAAAGCTTTGGTTGCATCGCTTCTAACGCCACTAGGGGATTCAATGTTCGGTCAAGTTTTCATGTACATTGACTTTAGTTTTATCATTTTTTTTTTTAATTTTAATTTCTTCAATAAAGACTTAATTGTTTTATATAAATAAAATTTTATTTTATTTTTTCAGACCAGAAAATAAAAGCTTAATTGTTTATTTTATTTTCCTTGGTTATTGCAAAATACTCATATTTAAGTAATAAAAACAAATTATTAAGTCAAATTTCAACTAAAAAAAATGTAAAATAATAAAATTAAAAAAAATTGAGCGATAAAAAAAATTGAAAATTTGGTTAACCTTCAAATTCTATTTTTAATCACCTATATTCGTTTTTTTCTTATATATGTATAATTTTTACTGCACAAGAAAAGAAAATAATATAAATAAAAAAATAGACAAGGGAGAGCCCAGACGCTGACCCAAAAGGCCCAGCCCCTTACACATCCCAACTGTCTTTAACTCTTTCTCTCCCAGCCCGCGCTTTTGCGCTTCTATTCTATCAAATATAACGGCTCTACCTCCTCCCCTCACATTCTCTACACACAAAACCTCTCTCTCTCTCTCTCTCTCTCTCTCTCTCTCTCTCTCTGGCTTTCTCTCTCCCTCTGTTCACGGACTAAAGAAAGAAAAAAGAAAGGAGTGAATCTTTCTTTCATTTTCTCTAATGGAAGCAGAATTAAAGGAAGGACTAGAAGACGCACTGGGCCTTTACATGAATCTTGATGCTCGTCCAGATTCTTCTTCGTTTGAAGATTGGAAATATTCTTCTTCACAACAAATACGGTATGAAACCAGCCATGTTTGTTCTTTTATAACCCATATTGTGGGCCTCAGAAGCCACCCTGCTATGGTATTCAGTGAACATGAATTGGTTACACTTGTACGTTATCCACAATGCCCTCGTCATATGTATGCTATAAAGGTTTTCAATTCTACTTCTATGGAAGTGGGTTACCTTCATGATGAAGCTTCGGCTGTCTTATCTCCTTTAATTGATGCTCAAATGATTAATCTTGAAGGTGAGGTGACTCATTCAAGAACTGGAGATGTTGAGTACTCTGTTCCTTGTCTAGTTAGAGTCTTTTCAAAGTAAACTGATCTAGAGAATATTACACAATCGATTTTTGGAACTACTTTGTGCTTAACTGGTGAGCCTCGTACAAATCCCGAGACAAATGAGGGTAAGAGGGATAAAGAAAAGGGTAGGATAAAGAAATTGGGGACTTTAGAGCCACCAAAGGAGGTGATTAAAGCTAAACTTTTTGATCATCAAAAGGAGGGTTTGTGGTGGTTGGTGAATAAAGAGAACTCTGATGAGTTGCCCCCTTTTTGGGAGATGAAAGATGGGTTGTATGTGAACGTTTTAACAAGGCATCGAACGAATAGGAAACCGGAGCCTTTGCATGGCGGGATTTTTGCTGATGATTAAAAGCAGAAAAGGGTCAGTATACATTTAACGTTTTCTTCTTTTAGAACCTTGTCGTTGCCATCTAAAACAAACTGTGAACCTCTCTTCCCTTCTTCCAGCCTGCTTGAGATTGTAATAATGATTGCGGTTTAAAATATTTTTTATTTAAAAATATTTTAAAATATTTTTTTTTATTTTTTTAAAATCAGCATATCAAAATTATCTAAAAATATATAAAAAAAATAATTTTTTAGCAAAATAAAATTTTAAATTTTAAAAAAACACGGTTTCAACTACATCCCAAACACGTCCTTTTAATAGATAGAATGTCACAACTTGAATTTTGAGTCCATTACTGGCAACACAAGAGTAGGTGCCATAAAAACACTCCACTTATGTTAAGCTTTGAAATATATATATGATAAATCAAATTATACAAAATACATAGCATTTCGTAAACTATTAAATGTTCTTCAAAATCAATAACAACAAATGATAATCCATAATACTTGTTACAATATCAAAATCCTATCTTTAACTGAAAAAGTGTAATAGTAAAGCATTATAAGACATTAAAACAAAATTAAAAGGAAAGCCTCGTGAAAGCAAGCAAAGCATCCTAACAAAGAAAGTAGTATGAATTCTAAACAAAGTCAATATACTAACAGAAGCTAAGAATCTAAAAATAATATTAATAAGGAAGGGTGGGTTCAACTAACTCGGTGAAGGAATAACATTTCATATATATCATGGATATAACAAAAGTATAAACTAATACAAGTATAAATGCATATATATATATATATATATATATATATATATAGTAAACATATTAGCACATGGCAGTGGGATATGTCAACAAATAAGGTTTGTGGCTCCGATAACTATGGAAAGATTAGTCTTCACGAGTTGGTTTCTCTCTCATCAGCTAGGTGTATAAATTACTATGTGCATATAGATTAGCTACTCTTTATAAGTATAGAGTTTCTGACAAATATAATGATATCAAGACATAACATATACTTGTATTTTTATCAAAGCAAATAAATATCTTATCGAATAGAATTTAATTCAACGGAATATAAATGCAATATCAAGAATAGATGGGTACTTGAAAAATAAAGCAACAACATATATAATTGTTCAAGAAATAATCAGTTGTACTCAACATCTAATCAACATACATAAATTATATATATTACATACATATTAAAAATTATATTACTCACCTGGATAATAGAGAAAAAGATAAATAAATGAAGAATTGGAGACTACTGAGGGTCGCTAGTAGGAATAGTAGTAGAAACTATAACAAACATGGAAAACACTAAAAAATAACTTGAAGTAGATAATATAATTGATTGCAGCTCTAAGCTTAGAGACCAAAACATAATTATAAAACCAAAGTCACTCACTCGATTGATCCCAAACATATCTCAAATTGATTGAACCTAAAATAACTAATTAAGCCTCATTGCTCGGTCCATTAGTCGACTGCTTTCACAAGCCAACCAATCAGCTGGTTCAGACCAACCGATTAATTGGGATTTTCATAATCTTGATCTACTAGTTTGTTTTCCTCAAAACCTAAGATTTCAATCCTCAATTAATTCATTTTAAGCCAAAATTAACACCTTAAACATTAATTTCACCTCTTAAATCATCTATTTATCAAATCAATATATTAAACATCATATAAATCCTAAAACACTTTTTTAATCCATCAATTATTAAATCCCTAATCCAAAGCAATAAAAGAAGCTACTTGTTTCTTTCAAACATTCTTAAGACTAAAAAGCTTAATTTTAGATAGAATCGAATTCTTGGTATATTTGAGAGAAAAAGTTACGGCAGGTGAGAAGAAAAAGAAGAGAAAATCAATTCTTTGGCAAAAAAATTCTTTTTAAATACCTAGATTATATGGGTTCTTGGGCTTGGGATATACTTGGGTTTGGGTTTGGTGAGTAAAAGCATGAATGTTTCATAGTAACATATGGACAATGCAAATCATGGAATTGCAAATCATGAAATATAAAAATGGAAATTCAAAACTAAAGTGTTTACAATGAGTGTGGTCAACTATTTCATGTTCAAAAAGAAATGGTCAAGTGTTTATCATGACTAGCCTTCTTCATTATCCTAATGCTGTAAGCCTGCAATTCGTTGCTGGATTTTAACTCTGCCTGGAAGTCTGAGTAAATTAGCGAGTGAGGTTTTAATTAAAGTTCTGGGAAGTCTTATTAAGGCTGACCTTGGACTGTGTTGGTTCAAAGAAAGAAAAGAAGGAAAAATTTTAGATTTTTTAGCACCGTTACAAGACCCGATTCGATCTAACTCAAGACTTGGGTTGTGAGTCAATTAATTAACCTAAATCAACCCCTTTTTTTTCAAAAAAAAAATAAATGTAAAATGATATTATTTGATCCCAGCAGAATATAATCATATGTATGACAGCTAGGCTATTGAAATCCTGGTGTGAAAAATAATTTGTCGTGAATAAATTGGTAACCAATATATAAATATGACCTCTTCCAACATATGATAAAAGGTCAAGCTCGTGACTTTCTTTCATTAGACTTCATATTTGGTGTCTACAAGGTTATTGACACCATGTTATCCCTGCGTACCGTGTATTCCAAGCTTATTTGTTTGTCCACACCGATCCACTTTGACTTTAGATGGAAAATTGATAAATATTGTGTCCTCCTTTTTTTTTCATATTATCCCTTTAGCCTGTAATGTAACTTTTGCAAAGCATTTGATCATCTAAGTTTTTGCTTGGTTTCTCCTTTGATTTTTTTCATCTTCCTTGAAACTGCTCATTCTACGTTTTTCCTCGTACTTGCATCACGATCTGCACTATCTCTAACTAGTTATCTGCCCAAAATGACAGCATATCTACGAGATTTGCTGCAGAAATTGAAGGGATAATCCAAAGACCATGATGAGAGCAAGAATATGCATAGAATCATGGATGATGTTATTAATTTCTTGATCAATGAGTCCATAATATAATTAATGACTTGTATATTTTAGTATGCCGGCAGTCTTTCCTGGAAATCCACTGTTTTTTGTCCTTCTCTTGGTTCTTGCTTGATGAGATGCAGGTTGTTAGAACTGCAAATCATATAGAACATTGCCGGATTTGACTCTGGATGGAACTCCAAGTTGTTCAACAACTGGGATTTTAATTGGATTTTTTAGTGTTGATGCAGTAGTTGACCATCGACTATTTTAGATCTTGCTTAAAATTAATTACTGGCGGTGAATGAATTCATAACTTGCATGGTGAGCTTTTTTGCCTTCATTGACTTTTTTTTAAGGAATATTTTTAAGGAATACTGTACAAACCGATTTTTAATACAAAATTTTATAACCCGCATTTTATCAAAAATCAATTAACATGACAGTTTCTATGAAGAAATTGTTGGTGATTTTTTTTTTCTCTTTTTTTTTAATCTTTTTGAACTGGTCATGATTAAATGTATCTTACAGATCTGATTAAAGATAAATCACATATCTTAAAATCAAAGAATTCATGGAAAAAATACTTTTTCAATACATTGCTCATGGAAGAAACATAACGCCCGTCAAAATCACTAAATTTCTTCCATTGACCTTTCAGTGCCCGAAACGCCACTTTACTGCGAGACCAGCCTCCTGCCTACGCTTTCACAACCCACGCCAACAGAAAATTGTATACTTGCAAGGAAAATATGGTAAATGATCCTGTTTCACTACATCTAAGACGAGAAGCATGTATGTTCAATGAGAAATCAAGAATTAATAGCATATATATATATATATAGTACATCCCTGCTTCATAACAATCCAAAATCGTAGGTGGTTTTTGAAATCCATTTTTCTCCAAAAAGCGTAATTGCTAGCTGATGGTTTCATTCATCTGACTTGTTCTATCGCGTGGGGCTTACTATTTGGTGGTGAATATCTAATATTATGTTGTTTGGTTTCCGTATGCTTGTTGATTTTGGAATTTATGATTTTAAATTTTATCCAGGATGGGTTTTAAATCACTATTATAAAATCGATAAATACAAATAAAAATATTTTTATCGGTAAATTTCCGATAGATTTTACAGGCGAAAATATTCCCTCGATATATACCGAAAAAATTACAGTGAGAAAAAAATAATTAAAACAAATTAAAAAAACGATGACGTGTCATTTTTACCGACAGAATTTATTGTGTCGGTAAAATCATTAGTAAACTGTGAATACTGTTCATCATGTCAATTACAAAAGAAATCACCAACGAAAAATTCGTCGGTATTTTTCAAAGAGCTCTCAAACTGTTCACTTCTCAATTGCACTGTTAATTGTTGTTCTTTATAGACAAAATCATCAACGGATTGAAAAGTCGTTGATGATATTTGGCGGTTTCTGAAATTTTTTTATTAAATTAAAAATTTAAATTAAATATTACAGACAAAATCACCTACAGAATAATTTAAATTTTAATATTTAATTATCCGTCGGTAAAACCATCGGTAAAACGTCTCAATAAAAAGTCTAGAATACCTAATTTCGTAACATACGGGGCTCCTTTGTTCTTATTCTTCCTCTTCCTCTTCCTCTTCTTTCTTATATATAAAAAATATCAATATCCATTTCTTTCTCTTCTCTTCTTCCCTTAACTCCTTCTCTTCTCCATCATGCTCAAGTATGTATTCTTCTCATTTCTTTTTTTTTTCTCAATTTTTTTTAATTAATATACTTTGCAAATTTGGTTTTTTTATTCTCTTAGCTTCACTTGAAACCACATTAAGGTAAAAAAAAAAATTCTTTTTTTTTCATGTTTTTTTTCACTATATTTGTTTTTTTTAATTGTTTTTGTTCTTAATAATTATATGAATATTGTTATAGGATTTTTTTTTCATATAATTTTCTTCTTTTTTTTTTCCAAGCATTTTGAGTATTATAGAGTGTTGATTTATATTAATTTAATTGTTTTATAATTTTTTAAAATGGATTTTTTAAAAAATATTTTTAAATAATTACCGACGGAATTACATATGGTATTTTTTGGAGGGAAACACCAACGGAATAAAGCATATAATTTTTTTTACGTGCTTTTTCTATCAATAAATCCATTGGTAATAATATTTTTTTATTACCGATAGACAAAAAAATATCGATGAAAGATTCACCGACATAGCATTTTCATCAGTGATTTCATTGGTAAATTAATTACCAACAAAATAATAGTACAAATACCTACGGAAAATTTCATTGAAAAACATACAGATTGTGGTAGTGAATTGAACCGAAAAGGATATTGATCTAATAAGACTTAATTGATCCAATCAAGTTTTAATGACATGATTTATCTGGTCAAAAAAATTAAATTGATCGTTGCCAGAAAATTAGCATATACAAATGAAAACACCGACGAAATTTATCTATTAGTATACTGTGGTGACATTTACCGACCGAATTTTCCACCGCTAAATCTGTCGATAAACTCTAATAGGAATATTTCCACAATATATACCGAGAAGATCATAATAAGAAAAAAAAATAAAAAAATAAAAAAATCAAATAATATGATAATATATAAATTTTACAGATGATATTATCAACATAAGTAACCATAAAACAATGCTTTATGGAAAATTAATGATCCAGGTCTTTTTGCATTAAGCGATTTCAAGGAAAAATAAAACAATACTTTATTTAATAAAAATAATTAAGTTGATGATATAATGATTCAGGTCTTTTTGCAACTGTGATTTAATTCATAGAATTTGAATTGGGTAACATTTGTTGCTTTTAAATTAAAACAATCAATAGTCAGTATAAAAAAATAAAAATAAAAACTAAAACAGAAATTGCCAATATTAATCTCGTTATATGATAATTTATTGGTATTACAAAAGACAAGAAGGTCAATTTTTTTGTTTTCAAAGATCAAATTAGCGGTGCTAAAAAATTAACAAACATGCCTGAAAGTCACACATCATATTGATGAGACAGCATTCTTGCAAAATCTTCATGCATGCTCCTAGAAGTAGATGTAGAGGATCAAGGGTGTCATGGCACCCCAACTTTGAGAAAGTTTACAATTTAGTCTTAAGATTTTTGAAAGTTTTTAATTTACACCCTTAAAATAGAGATTTGTTTCTTTGCAAACCCAAAAATTATATATCATCTCTACAGCCTTTCGTATATTTTTAAAATTAAGAATTTTTTCTTATAAAATAGGTTTTTTCAGCCCAAAAATTATATATCATTTCTATATCCTTTCATTTTTTTACTTTATTTTCAAGTTTATAATAAGTTTTTTTTCATATTGGCCCCTTTTCTTTTAAAATTCTAGTTTTGTCGATGTACAAAATTGTGAATGTATAGCATTACTTTGTGCAATGTTAATAATATCAGTAATTAGTCTAATAAAAATATTTGGAAAAAAAAATCAAACATACCTCTAAATTATTAGGGAGTATCAGTTTTAGCATTCTAAATATTTTTTTATCAAATTTATTCCTAAAATATTATGATTTTTCAATTATGACTTATATCAGAGTTATTTAACAAAAATATTAGATTCTATATAAAAAGACGTCGATTTGTTATAGAATATAAGTACAATTTGATGAAAATATGGATCAAAAAACCTTAAATTAGACATAAGTCCTTGATTATAAATTCTTAAAGAATGAAGTTTAAAATTGATATAAAAAATTGTTTAACAATAAAGTCAAAATTGGCTATATAGTTTAAGTGTATTTTTTTTTTTTTTTCAGATTCTTCCATATTAAATTAATATGATTTGAGAGGAAAAATTTTGTTTAGAACCATACGAGTTTGTCAAAACATACACTTTGGTACCCAAAAAAGGAAAAAAATTAGGTCCCAATTATTTTCATATTTCATTTTCCAAACAAAGTGACACGGCTTTAATGTTATCCAGCCTTGTCTGGTACCTCCACTAAGCAGAAATATCTGACTTTTCTCAAGGCTGGATAGGATCGTGCGCGTAACAAAACACGTGTTTGAAGTTGCAGAAGCACGTGGTTTTTTTTTTATTACTTTTGAAACGCTGCAGTCCTATAATTTTTATTTTTATTAAAAAAGTCACCATGCAGTTAATTATTTTTTCATTTTAAATCCAGTTTGTATTTTTGATTAATTTAAAATTTAAAATAAAATTAAAAAAATAAATTTATTAACATACATAATACAACAAAAACACTAAACTACATGTCAATCTAATATATACACATTTACAAAATCAAATTTTATTCGCTGATCGGTATTTAATTACTCTAGATTTGATCTTTATTTGTTTTTAATTAAGGGTTTATTTGAAATTATAATAATAATGGTGATGATGGTTTAAAGTATTTTTTTATTTATAAATATATTAAAATAAAAAATTTTATTTTTTACAAATTATTTTCGACATCAACATATTAAAACAATCTAAAACTGTAAAAAAAAAAAATTAAAATTTTTAAGAATACAGCGTGTTTCCAATCACTCAGGAGTATATTTGGGAGTGTGGTTGTGATTGATTTTCAAAGTGTTTTTACTCATAAATACTTCAAAATGATATTTTTTTATTTTTTAAAAAAATTATTTTTTATATCAGCATATCGAAATGATATAAAAATATTAAAAATATATATTAAATTAAAATAAATTAATTTTAAAAAATTAATTTTTTATTAAAAATACTTTTAAAATATAAAAATAAACATGGCCAAAATTTTAAATTATAGTATAAATATAAAATCAAAAAATTAAAGACTTTAATACAAAACACAGAGAAAATACATGGTCAATTTCAAAGTTTTTAGAATTTTTATTTTGATTCAAAATTTTATTTTGTTTTTTTTCTGGTCATTCTCTCTTTAAAAAGAGATAGAAAGTCTCAAAAAAATAAAAAAAATAAAGAGAAAAAATTATCGATTAACCACCTTTTTATAATAAAAATAATTAATTTTAATGTTAACATATTTAATTTGACTAGAAAAGTTTGATGGTAGTTTTTTTTTTCCATGAACATACTTTAAAAAATAAATCAGGATTTATTTAGAATTTTTTTATTTAATTATTTTTTAAATGATTTTGAGGTATTTCAAGATTAAGAGTTGATTATAGAAGCTTTTATTATATTTTAAGTGAAACAACTTTAAAATTATGTTTTTTAGTTCAAAAACTTTCAACTTGATTTTTCACTCACCTGAAGGGCCTGGAAAACATTGCAGTAAGTGACCTATCGCCCGATTTAAAAAGAGAGAAGGAGCAGGTGACACGGCGTGAGCTCTTCAGAAAAAAATAAAAAGGGGCATCACCTTGGGTCATTTTCTTAAGGCCATGCGTGTAGTGTTAGCCTATCAGTGCCCAATTTTTTTTTTCTTTTGATTTTTTTTTTAACAAAATCTTAATTAGTACCCTCCCTACCTATTTTTTATGTATTTGTTTTTACTTTGTATTAATTTTTTATTTAAATTTTAATTAATACCCCCCTCTCTCTTTTATTAAATTTTTCTATTCATCTTTAAATTTAAATAGTAGTTATATTTTTCTATTTTTACAATGCTTAAGAGATTATTATAATTTATGTTTAAAATTTGATATAAATAAATTATATTTCATGGTGTATTTAAAAATATAAAAATCAGTCTTTCTTTATTTTAAAATAAAAATTTTAAGATAAAAATTAAAAACATGTAAATTTTAAAAAACAATGGTTAAATATTTGTATAATCGCATATCTTTGGCTTTTAGAAGAAAAATTGGCTTTTTATTTTAACTTTTAAATATATTCTAAGTTTATTGATTCATTAATATTTTATTTAAATTTGAATTAATACCCTCTTGTTGATCTGTTAATGTTTTTGTTTATATTTTTTTATTAGTGTTTCAAAGAGATTATTATAATGTATCATTAAATTTCTTTTCTTTTATATTTGCTTTAAATAGAATTTATTTGCATGATGTATTTTTAAAAATAAAAATCATTTTTTTTTTGTTATAAAGAATAACTTTTAAGATAAAAAAATAATAATGATAATGCATAAATTAAAAAGAAAAGTAAGGGTTAAATATTTAAAAATATCCGATGGTGCAAGCTACTATTCATCTATGCAGTTAATCGCCTTCTTCAACAAGTGGGGTTACATATGACCATAACATTGTTTTTAAAATGATAAATGTAATTATCTATAAAACCCTAATATTACTTTTTAAATTGTAAATATTAGTCATGCTCATGTATGATTTGAATTTGAGTTTTCTATGTTCATGGGTTGATGTGTGTATGAATTTATTTTTATAAATTTATTTTTGGGATATATTTTTTTTTTGTTACAAGTAGATTTAAATTCGATCAATACATTCCTATTAAATGCAAATGATAACTTTTAAACCCACTTCAATCAATTTAATCTTGAACAGTCTCATATTCATCAATTGATCACTATTTTCTTGAGGCTAAAAATCGCATTTTAAAAGTGAAAATTAGACTTAATTATCAGGCTCAGATTTCAAATTATTGCTTTTGATTTTAATAATTTTTTACTAGAAATACACATATCAGTTTAAATAAACTCTTAGCATGCATGCAAACATGCACTTTTTATTATTAGAAATAAATATGAATTATCTTACTTTATGTGGGATGTTTTAAGATGATTCACATTTCTTTTAATATAACTAATCATTTATATAAAATAATTAAAAACTGATTAGAATTTTTAGTTAATATAAAAATATATTATAATTTATTTATTTTTTACTTGATAGTTGGCCAAGATGTACCTTGTGGCATTAACAATTATCAAAAGTACAGATAAAAATAAATAAAAGAAAATGAAATTGGAAAATAGTTTTAAGCAAGAATCAAAATTTAATTTATGTCTTGCACAAGTCCGTGTCCACCTAAAAACCAACTAATCCAAGTTGAAGGTGACCAACAGCTCATGAATACTCAGCAGCCATGAAATCTAATCTCACAGTCCGGTGACATATCTTACTCGTTTCCCCAGCAACCATCCTACCAAAATTGACCGCCTACGCACCCTTACCTACCCAAAGAAATTCAAATTGATGACGTGTCAAGAACCCAATCACACCTTGGGTACAAAAGCATGACAGAGCCGTTACTCTAACACAAAAACGAGTCGCCGAGTTTTTAAATTTCAGTTAAATGACTCCGTATTATAAAACCAATGACGAAAATTGCTCTTGACACGTTTTTCAAACCGAAAGGTAGCGGCGACTCAGCGAGGAACCGAGTTAGGAAACTCAACAAACCGTGTCCTAAAACCGCCCACAATAATATCCAATCTAGAACAGCCATCTACAAATAAACAAATACACTATAAGAAAAATTCTAGATCAATTACCTAAAACACTAAAAAACTGGGAGTTTATATGTTATTTTATTATTTATATGAACCCTAAAACAACTTAATATATATTTTTAATTACTTTATAATAAATTCAGGTTACAGCTTAATTGATTTTTAAGTGTGAAAGAAGACATGTCATTTATCACCTTTATTTTTTTAAAAAAAATAAAAGCTTGATTATAATTAAAAAAAATAAAATGGGAACAGGCGGGTGGACATGCTAAGTGTGCATGGCCGAGCATTGGGCTTGGCTCTTTGATGATTTTTTTTTTCTTTAATTTTTTTTTACACTCCAAGAAAATTATTAGATTCATTTAAAATAAAAAATTATTTTATAAAAAAATTGATTGAAAATGGTTGTTTATTATTAAAATATTTAAATAGATTTAAAACATGATTATATTACATTGATAATTTTTTAAGCTTTCAATCACACAAAATAAGGACATACTTTTGTGATATATTTTTTAAAACTTGTTTTAATAATCATAATTTTTTAAAACAAAAATTATGCTTTTAGTAAAAAATATTGTGTTGGCTAAGATAAATGAGAAATGCATTGACAGAAAAAAAATTTTCCTTTTTAAATCAAAATAATTATATTTTTTGTTTAATAGTAATACCAAAAAAATTCTCCTAAACTTAGAATTTTTTTTTATGCTTAAAAAGAATTGGGTGCCCTCGCAATATAGCGCGGGTATACAAGGTGGTGATAACCTAAATCAACAATTTTGAATAGATTTTTTACCAGTGTAAAAAAATTATTCAAGTCAGTAGTATTATTAAAATTTAATATAATAAAAAAATAAAGTAACATTCTATGTAAATTAAGCTTTAGTAAAAACCTTAAATTGTGGATCGGTTCTTAATCAATTTATAATTTATCTAGTCCATTGGATTATATATCTTAATGGTTTAATTTTATTGGTTATTGAAATTAAATGATCAAAAAATAATTTATTTTAATTATAGTAAAAATAGCATATTTAAACTATGCCGAGAAGATAAATTTTTTATGACAGTGCAAACCAACTGAAGGAAATGATAATTCGTGAGTTTTGTTTATTTTACGTAAAATATTTTATAAAGAAAATATTTTTTTATTTTTTTATGTTTGTTTCTGAAAAATTTCTTTTGTATATTTTATATAAAAAATATTTTATAATCAATTTTCAAACTTAATTAATTTAATATGAAACATTTTCAGTTTATAAATTTTTATAAAATATTTTACAATTAATAATTCACTTATAATACATTTCAACTATTTCAATTATATTTTTATCTTATCATTGTAATTATGGCTACTACTTTACCATTATCTTATCCTCCATCACTATATTATTTAAAAATGTTTTAAGTAAAAATATTTTTCAAGTCAAATATTAAAAAATATTTTATAAAAAACAAAATAAAATTTATTGTTACTTAAAATATCCTAAATTTTTGTTTTTAAATTGTAAAAAAGAACAACTATCTACTCTTGATGCATACATACAATGAAAATATAAGTAAATTTAATAAAGAAAGTAAATGTAATTAAATTATAAAGCATACTATATACAATCAAAATCATTCTCTATTTTTTTCTTAATAATCATTTTATATTATCTATCTAATCTTATTTTTGTGTAAATAAAATGAGCCAAAAAAAAAAGAAAATGAAAAATCCTTAGCAAGCATAAAAATAAATAAAACATTAAACAACAGTTTCAATGAAAGAGTGTTTGATTTGTAGAGAGCACAATCTCTCTCTCTCTCTCTCTCTCTGCCTTTTTACCGCACAGCACCTGATTTTGTGTGGAAGGAAACCAAACAGAAACAAAGAGGGAGAGAAAAGGAAAGGGAGAGAAACAAAAACTCCAAATTATTTTCTCGCTTTTTTCTTTTTCTCACTAGATTTCTGCCTTTTTTTTTGGTTCAGTCTTACCTACATTTTTTCCAGGACAAATATTTTTTTCCCAAGGAAACTTTTCTTCTCTCCTTGCAACAATCCAATATCAAACAAAACCCCACGTTAGTTTTTGTCAGATGCTTTGATTCTCTTTCGATCATCATCTTCAACTTGTCCTCAATATCCTATCTTTAATGTGACCAAGATAAAACAGAAACCAGAAAGAAGAACAATAAACTTATTTTCGTAACATATAGAAATAATCAATTTTCAATCTTTGGTTTTTGTCTTGTATTTGATCAGATTTGGAAAAAGTTTGGTTTATTATTTCTGGGTTTCTCTAAAAAATAATAATAATAAAGTCTTTTTTTGGTTATGAAAGTCTCATGAATGTTAATTCTGTTTCTGGGAATTGCCAAATTTGAATAAAGAGTGATATATTCGGGTTCTTGAGCCGGGTCATCAGGTTACAATGAAATCTGTGTCACTTGATTATTGGAGGGATTATTTTAGGACAGCAAGTTCTGATATTTTCGGTATCATTGATCATGCAATCTTGGTTGCAGCATCTGATTGTCCAAAAGAGTTTAAATTGCGTAGAGATCGGATTGCAGAACGTTTGTTTTCTTGTAGATTGATAAAGTGTTTGGGTTGTAACCAGGTAGAGCTGGCTGTTCCGGGTCATGATGAAGATGAGAGGGATGATAGAGGTTGCTGTAGCAAAAGAAGGGATGGTGATAATTCTGGTGGTGATGGTGGTGGTGGTGATGATGAAGAAGAAGTTGATATAGATATTGATGATGGAGGGTTTGAGTACGAGGGAGGTGGGAGTAAAGAGAGCAAGATGAATAGTAGTAATAGGGATAATGATATTGATAATGGAGAAGTGAATGTGAATGATCAGTTGATTAGTAATTTTAGTTTTGGAGAAGCTGAAGCTTTAACTGATGAGATTGAGGAGGTGTCTCAGACTGTTGATGAGGTTTTGAGGATCAAAGACATTCTTTATAACAGCCAAGATGAGGTATTTTATTTTATCTTAACAGCATTTTAGTTGTTTTAGCTTATTTGGATGATTGGATTGTTGAATTATGTGGTTTTATGGATCCTTTAAAATGGGATGTGTGAAGATTTTTGAGAATTGTTGTTGTTTGGTTGGAGAATATTGACACTTGTTTATTGAGTTTTCGAGTTTTCTGATTTCTGATTGTCTGTGCTATGATTGTTCTTATGACAGTCTGATTCTGTGTTGCTTGAATCATTGAGAAAGCTTAGATTGATGGCTTTGACTGTGGATACTCTAAAGGTTGGATTCACTCTTTCTTTTAGTGTTTGAGTTGGATTAATATTTTTCTCAGTCTAATTTTTTATTTCCTTTACTTGAGTTTTTGTACTAATTGAGCTTGTCTTTCACCAGGCAACTGAGATTGGAAAGGCTGTCAATGGGCTCCGGAAGCATGGATCAAAGCAGATTCGACATCTTGCACGGACCTTAATAGAGTATGTGCTTGTTTCCTGTGCTGTACAACAGTTTCTTTATGCCTTGATGAAGTAGTAGTTTGTTGTTGTGTGCTAAATAATTAGCAATTCGACCATATCATAGGACTACATCATGTTCAACTTGGTTTGTGAGGTTACTTTATCCTTTCTGCTAGTTGTTCTCCTGTTTTGCCAAACCAAGAATGAACTTCTGAGTTATTGCCACTCTCTGAATATTGAATATCTATAGTTTCCATGACTATAAATATGTGTTTTTTTTCACATTTTTTGGTAGAGGTTTGGCATCCATTCAAGCATGGCATTTATTGGGACTTTTTTTTTTTTTTTGAGATACTAGTTCTGCCTAAGATACTTCCATCTGTTTATTTTCTGGATGAGTTTGCCTGCCCTTTTGTTTCTTCTTCTTTCATATATGTATGAATAAGCCATGTGCACAATAAGAATATGCCGGCAGTGGCTTGCTTCTCAACCTATTGCAACTTTGGTGTGAGCATATATATATATTAGAAAATTAGTTTACTTGTTGCTGGAGACATATGGGTGTACAAGTGCAGTTAATGATGACATTGGACTTCAATTATCCTCATTGTTTAGTTTGTAATACTAGAATGCTCCAGTGAATTTATTTGTTTATTTTCGATTATTTAACATTAAAATTCTCTTTCATCTGTTGCAGAGACTGGAAAGTTTTGGTAGATGAGTGGTACAGTGCTGCAAATGTTATACGAGGTAGAAACTTGTTCGCAAGTATTTTGTCATTGGAAGAATGCTTTTAGCATTCTTTCCAACTCGGTTCAAAAACTCTCTGTGGCATCTGATTTTATGCTTGGACATTTAGGTAATGAGGGTACTCCTGATTCTGTAAATCCTTCTGTTGTTGATGAAGAAGAAGGGCTTCCTTCTCCTCCTTTGGATGAAGGAGCTTTCTTTGCCACTCAACCTACTTCAATGGAGCTCTCACAAGTATGTTTCCTTTTCTTTTGATTTATGTTTAGTTTGTATTCAGGGTATTCTACATGGGGACTAACTTTGTGTACTAATTGTGTGTCCGTGTGCTGCATTACATGAAGTTCTTTGATGGAATGGATGATGATGGAAGTGAGTTGAATTTGCCATCTTTTATTATTCTTTTTGATAGCTTTTGGTATTCAGTTCTTTATTTGAATTCCCCCCTTCTTAGATTCATGATTATGAATGGGGAATGTTGTTTCAGATCCTCGAAACAATGGGAAATTCATCAAGAACCATGTAAGTAGAAGGAGACCTTCAGCAGAGAATCAAAATATTTCAAAACAGAAACAGCAGACTCCTAAGGGAGCAAATATGCCTTCTAAGGACAACGAGAGTCAACAGATGAGGAAGCAAGAAGATGTTGTCAAGGCAAGTAAGCCTTCAAATGCCAATTCTGGGCCTGGGAGACCTCTAAAGCAAAATGTTGAGCAGAAGATGAATCAGGAAACTGTGTTAATTCGAAAAACAGAAAAGGTTACCAGCCAGAGAAAGCCCCCAACTGGCCAGCTAGATGTAAGTGAAAAAGAAAAAAGAAATTGTATCAGTTTTAAATCTACAGCTGCAGTTTTTATCTGACACCCTCTATTATTCATCTAGAAACTTAAGAGTTCAGATGAAGTTGCTGTCCAGATGAAACTTGAAGCCACAAAAAGGAAACTCCAGGAGCGGTACCAACAAGCCGAGAAAGGTTAGTGTCATTGCATCAAAAAAATGTGTTTCTAATTTCGAATCAGCACATTACTAGTAATAGTAATCCAGATTGAATATAATGTAATCCAAACTAAAGTTAAGGTATGAAGTCTGGTGATATATGAAACTGGTTCCAAGTGTTTTTTGAAATTATGAAGTGGCTCGAAGTCTGCTCTTATACAAGTTTCTGTGCAAATTTGAAGTTGCTGATTATTTCTAACAACTGTAATTTCTTTCTTCATTTTTTTCTCTCTCCACAGCCAAGAGGCAAAGAACAATACAGGTAATGGAGCTGCATGATCTCCCCAAGCAGGGACATGTTCAGAAAAACCAACCCATGCGACCAGGGAACCACAACCGGCACTGGGCGCATGGAAGGCGGTAAACATTTTTAGTTTTGCAGAGTACATATTCATCATCTTTCCAAGTATCTTCCATTTGGGAAGTCAGCGGAAGCGCAAGAATAACTCAGACACGCTGTTGTTTGGTCTATAAACTATAAGAGATCCACGTGTCAATCATACTGAAGAGTGGCCATTCTTGATTGCAAGGAGACGACATCTGAAACTCTAATCCCATTCTCAACACATTCAGTCTGGATTCTTGAATCTTGACATGGTTACCAGGATGCATATCAGTAGAGAACTTTGATTTGCACCTGCCGGCTTCGTTGACTGCTTCTCAACATTGTACTTGCCCCCTTTATTGACTGCTTCTCAACCATTTTTCCCCTTTAAATTGTCAGTCACAACGAGGCCTTCAAGTCATTGAAATTGTATACCTGAGTTTTGCACAGAATAAGTGCACGACACAAAAGACACTGTAAACTACTTGAGGTCAATGTATAAGGTCAAACTACCATGTTCTTGTAGGGAATCGCTCTGATGTTACCTGGCTCAAGCAATTGATAAAGAAACTTGCTTGATTTTCTTTCTTTCATGATTTGAAATTCCCATTTGTGATTAGTTCAACAGAAGAAAGCCATGAGAAATGAATAAAAAGAGAAAAAAAAGAGGGTCAAATGCTCAAGTTTGAATGTTGGTTTGTTGGCTGGATATATTCTGAAAGTTCTTTTGACTAGAAATCAAACACTAGTACTAGTAGTTCCAAAGACACGTTTTCTGGGTTCACTGTAGCAAACTAATCAACAATTACAAGATATCATTAAAAATTGCTACATGTTACATGTCTGAATGATTCCTGTCCAAAATCAGTGTGACCATGTGATAAGTGAAACATTTTCTTATTTTATAGTTTTTTTTATTCTATAAAATCTAATCTGACTTAACAGATTAACCCGTTAATATTTAGTTAGTTTAAATAGGGTTTTATTTTTTAAAATAAATATATGAAAAGACATCGCTTCACCTCGTCGACTAACCTAAGCTTGGACAGGACATTACAACTACGCTTTTTTTACACTTTTTATTGAAAGGCTGATATTTTGGACAGAATAACTTTGGAGGTTCACCGATTCACTTTTGCAATTTGTGAAAGCCGAAGGTCATTGTTGAAGAAAAGAAAGAAAGGATGGTCGTTGATATTTAAAGGATATCAAATTGAGCCAGCCACGGCCCCAATTTGAACTCACATCGTCCCGCAGCAGACAGCATTTTTCTGCTTAAGAATATCCCCATTCTCTCATCACGAATTCCCTGCCCTTGTTTTCTTTTATATATATTTACCTTTTCTACACCAAGAATTTGAAGATATGCCACCATTTAATCTTTAAAGTATGATTGTTCTTCTTGCTATTTTATGGAATTATATTTTTCTTTTAAATCGGAGGATGAGTGGAATTTATCTTCCTAAGTAATTACGTTTTTCAAGATACACATCCAATAATTTTTTATTTCTTTCACCGATCATTACACATAATTTAATTACTTTTTATTAACAACTCATTTTTCAATTTATTAACACATCAAATAATCTCAAAAATTAAATCTTGCACCCTTAAAGCTTCCTTTATAATGATTGTTTTTTTTAGACCTTATTTGTCAATGTAGTCAATCACATTTCAAACTACGGTTGACCTCATAAAACATTATTTTTTATGTTTTTTTATCGTTAATTACAATTTAAAACTACAATTGGCAACAATATAGACAAACATACATTTTAATGATTTTTTAAATAAACATGATTTGTTAGAAATATTATAAAATATTTGCAACAATAATTTTTGAAAAACTTCTAAATCGCTTATTAATCTAAAGCTTGAATAAATATGTGTCTCTTCGTAGAAAGGTTTTTTATTTATTTAATGAGCACATAAATTTATAATAAGTTATTTTTTATTACATAAGTTTTTATGAATGTTTTTGAAAAAAAATTATTTACACCTAATAGTAATTAGAAAATCATCAATTAAAATTCATTCTGTTTTTTTTTTTTAAGAACAAGCATGGTTAATTTATGATTTATTAACAAAAAGGTGTCGTTTTAATATTTGCGTTTAGATTTGATCTCGCCATTCTTTAGATAATGACATCTAGTGTACAAAAAAAAAAGATTCCTAAGGGAGTGGATTTAATTCTGTATCGCTCATTAAGATGAGATCAGAATAAGTATTCATTCGAAAAGCAATTTGCAGAATTTAAATATTTTATTCTACATGAATAAAAATTAAAATGTTTTCAATGAATTTCCATTGGAGCTACATTTTTCAATATTATAGCTGAAAAAACACCAGAAAAAAAAAAGAGCATAAATAATGATGATCCTTCGAGGTGTAATCTTTCAAATCATTTGAGTAATATTATTTTTAAATATCATTATCAATGATACTCAATTTTTATGGTGGTTTTCATGCTATGATTTCCAACTCGAATCTAAAAAGATACGTGGCACTGAAAAAAAATATTCATAAATACACTAGTCATAGTCAATGTGAAAGCTCGATAGGGATATTAACTATAAATCAAAAGAAAAATCATTAAATGTAATTTATGCATGGTTCATGGACACTTTACTTTCAAATACCATAAATTAAAGGAACTTCGTAATCTAATTTTAATAAAAAAAAATTGATGAACTTGAGTTAACTCGATAGCCTAACAAACCAATAACTCACATCCTTTTCCATATCACACTTCGAGGTGGTCCTAGAAACTATGCTCCGATACCTCACCGTCCATCCTAATAAGCTTGAAGAGGAGGCTGTTGGTTGGGAGTGGTGGGTCTCTTCTTCAAGTTGGGGGGCACGATAGAACCTTTCCAGGGCATTTTGGAAATTTTAGGGTATGTTAAGATCGTAGAAGACAAAACAATTTAAAATAATATATTTGTTATTTTAAAACATTTATTTTTAACATCAATAAATTAAAACAATTTAAAATTATTAAAAAAAATTATTTTAAAGCAAAAACAAAATGAAAAATTCTCAAAAACATTTTTAAACTAAAAAAACAAACAAACTCTTGAACATACATACAAACAAACTATTCATATTGTAGAGATGGAGTTAGAGGACTTCTCTATGCAAATGATTTGGCTATTTCCATATGAAATTAGATTTTCCTGTCAAATTAATTAATTAGTCTATGATCGTAGATCATAATCTATAAATCGACTAGAAGTTTCCTTATATATAGATATTTAATTCAATAATTGAATTTCTTTTATAGAATTTTCTTCCTGGAATTACTTCTCAAAAAATGTAATGCATTTCCATTGATAAGCATGCAAATTCAATTATTATTATTATTATTATTATTATTATTAGTTTCCTTAGCATAAGAAACATAATCAATGTTCTTTGAGAATTTGCTTGGGACCCTTTTCCTTTTTGACTTTTTAGACATATAACTTTAAGACCAAAACTTTTAAGACACTTGTTGTTCCTCTTTCCTTGGACTTTTCTCTGTCTTGTTAAACGTTGCCCATGAATTTAGCTTGTGTGAGTCGTAATCAATTCACTCACACGCATAACCCAGAACCGGTTTAAATTAAGAGTCCCTTTGATAACAACCAAAGTTCTTACTTAATAAAAAAAATAATCTTAGAATATAAAGTGTATATATATAATATTTTAAAAATATTTTTTAAAAATATATTTATAATTTTGTTCAAGGTAGCTCTGCTCACATGGTTCGCATTTTTCACCTACCCTTTATGTTTAGCTCTAGCCCACTTCTCTCATGAAAAAAACCCTCGACTCCAACGATATGATATACAAAGAATTAATAATCAGCCTTTTTTTCCATTTTTTCCCCTATAGTTTAGAATCTAACTAAAACCAAGTCCAATTGTAGCATGGAAGAGAGGATCTCAGGTATTTTTGAAGGATTATTTCACCTCTCTGGTAAGGACGAAGGAGGCTCTCTTGGCAGGCTGAAAAAGGGAAGGAAAATGCTAGGAAGGGCAGCGTGCATGCGTGGTTGCATAGCATGACTCAGTGGCATTGTTATTAGACAATTATATATACAGAAATAAAAGAGCAAGAATCCATGAGGAAAGGTCCAAATGCACTTCAATTTTTTTATGAATCACACGTATAACTATAAAGTTTTGAATCTGATTTCTAATTATTTTGAGTCTGTTTATTTGTAGACACCGAAAATGACACTAAAGAATATCTTACAAATCTTGTTGGATCGCCAACAGCTGGACTACGTAAGATTTGCACTTCTAATTCATATAGGGTACATAAATGTGGTCAATAAAGGTTAATTTTGGGTCACTTCGGTGCCTTTGTACAATTAATTAAAACCAAAACAAGAAAATTTTTAGATTGGAGAAAAATATTTACAGGCTAGAAAGATTATAAGTTTGTTTTACATATGAATAGTCAGTGTCCTTATAAATACACGCATTTTACAACGTTGCTACAGCACAAATGTTTTATAATTTTTATTTTTTTTTATTAATGTGGATGTCCGGATTAGTTTGCACGCACGTTAACTAATTTTACGTGTTCTAAAATTAATGACCATATAAATCTCCAGTAACTCTGAGATTTGTAAAACTCAAACTGGTAATATTTAGAAAACAAACTCAGAAAATTATAGACAACATTGATATTTATACTTGTGTTTTAAAATTCTAGATGAATTTTTGTTTTTCCTTTCCTGTGTTTATACGTTGTAATGGAGTTGAATGTCATTCATATTCAATGTTTCACCCATATAAATAAAATTACAACCAGGTTATGTTAATATTAAAAAAAATGTTGTTTTAATAAGAATGATTGACTCGAGTTAAATTATTAATCTAGTAAAATAAATATTTTTTGGAGTTAATTCTCACATCCCAAATATCAAAGCTATGATTTTAGAGTCTTAGAATTTAGAATGTGATTGGAGAAAATGTTAGAAGAATCAATTACTCTTAAACAGTAATTAGATGCAAATTTCAAAATAGTTGGAAACCCAAATTACTGTTTTCCTGATTTCGATCCCAAGAACTTGTACAGTAGAGGAAAGTCAGGTTTTTGGGAGGGCAAATATTGTCCAGCAAAAAGTCTTCGACATCATGGAACTAGCTGTTGGCACAACACAACATTTCCCATTAAAATGCACATAAAAACACAGGAAACTGATTTTGCTCCCTTTCTCCTGGGGCTCCTGTCCCCTTTTCAACTTTCTTAGGGTATTTTAGAGTCAGGTTTTTTGCTCGTCCAAGGGATGATCAAGTCTTGGTGGCTGTTGGTTCTTGACCTCCTAGAAATAAAAATAGAGCAAGACTTTTTTGTTGTTGGATTGGATATCTAGTCAAGTTAAAATTCGTGAATTGAGAGAATGGAATGACAATTTTATCCGAATATAATGGATAATATTGATCCAAGCTGCTTTGAATGAGTGGATTTTTTTTAATAATTATCTTACTTGATAAATAATAAATAAGATAAAGATATTGTTAAATCGGATATCCATTAAGGTGAGGTGGAAATAAAACACCGACAATTTGTTTTCAGCAAGCTAATGAGGCCCAGATTGAGAAAGAAGTGGGTTCCAAGAGATTTTCTGGCCTTCTATGGCCCTTGAATTTAAGAATTATCTGCAATGCCTCAACTAAAGCCAACCCTAATTAATTATTTTAATGTAGGGTTCCAAGCCACCGCAAAGTGACGGATGAAGCATCCCATCAAGGTGGCAAAATCCCAATATTTCCTCTCTGTCTCCACCATATCTTGATGACAGCCAAGTGTTTCAAGCATGGTCGCTTGGGTTCTTTTATGGAGCACATGTTTTCTATCTTCTTTTCCCATTGGAAAAAAAAGAGAGGACAAAAGTGAAGGCCTCGCAAGGCATGCCATGGTCCCTAGAAAAGTCTTTTTCCAACGCATTATGGTAGTGACGAGTGCAGCAAATCTCACTAGCATGAACTTCCCAGCACTTGCCATGGTGATCATACACAAAACCGCCATGGATAAGAGCTCGATATATGGCTTTATCCTTAGCCAGCTCAGGCAAAGGATAATATTTAAAACCAATAAGCACACGTTTCTTTTCCTATCGTACAAGTAATACCATTTTAGTCATCTAAGATTAGTCTCTGATATATAATCATTTCTCACGTTTCTCCTTAACCTTGCTTTGCAAGTTAGGTTTTTTAATTTGTCTTAAGAAAACATACATGGAGAATAGCACGTCGCCGTTAAAATGGCAAATTAAGCTGTTTCGTGTTATCTTAAATGACTATTGATGTTAATGGGTTTGTGAAGATTAGCTCTTGTTTTCTACTTCATAAATTAGAACTATATATGAAATATTTTTTTGAATATTTCGTGACATATCTTATTATCAAATAAAAAAAAATCATAAATAACTATTTCTATTATATACTCTGATCAGAATTTATAATTTCTTGTAATAAACCCGAAAAATAAAGGGATTAATTGTTCTTAATTTTTTTTCTATGTTGATCTTAAAAATTCCGAACATAAAAATTGATTCAGATTTATTTTATTTCTTTATTTCTATTTTTTTAACAAGGTATGTTTTTGTCTCTGGACTCCTTTAAACTAACTAAACACAACTTAATTGTCCACTATCAAATTCCATGGCTATAATTGGCAATTCACTTGCATCATATATTAAATTTGGAATTTTATGCCTTGATTTATATTAAAATTCTTGGTTAAATTGGTTTGATTGAGGAAAAAGTGATCTAATCTTGTCCACGATTACATAAAACATCGCCATAAACCAGAAAACTCTTTGAAAGTCCAAGTCAGAGTTCGTCTGTCATCTCTTTAATGGAAAGAAGAAGGTCCCTTCTGTAAGCCTTCGTTTTCCATTATCTCGCTGGATGTGAAATCAAGACTCCATTGACAAGAAACCATGTTTTTGTGCTTTTCCAGCTAATTGTTACTAACAAAAACCTGAAAGCAAAGTCTACAGAAGTTATTAAATCTTGCCCACCTGTGACAGCTGATGGGTTGAGCGGGGTCAATTCAAAATAGCGTTTTTCTAAAAAAATTAAAAAATGAAGTTGGTTTTCAATCAGATCATGAATTGATCTGTTGTTGGGTTGATTGAATTTTATTAGTTTAACGTCGATCCAGTTTAATTTAAACCCCGGGTTTTAAGTCAACAAGTCATCCAACGAACCTAATGATTCGGCGAGCTTTAATAAGAATTCTACATTAATAAATACCTTGTTTAAATGTATTAATAAATATTTTTTTTCCGTGTAGTTTGTCTTGGATTCAATTCCGAAATTGTAACATGAATATGAATTGATTTCAGCCAGCCTAACTTACAAAGATGAGTATACTGTTTATTTAGGAGCAAAAGCACGCAAAAGGTTGCTAGGTTTTTGGGTCAATGATTTATTAAATGAATTATTTTTATTAAAACAATAGCAAGTTTTTTTTACATGACAATGACTCAATCGAATTTAAATCAAATTTGATTTGGTCAATACTTAACTAGATAAAGTAGGTTCGGTTAAGTTTATATCTTATCTAATTTATTTCAATTCCTGATCACGCTTTGAGTTCAGAGTTTTTCTGGTTAACCCACCGGCTCGAATCCAAGTTTAACAACTACATGAACGGGCTGATAATCGGTTCCATTACTTTGATATTTGGGCTGAACCCACCTGAGTTCAGGGAACTGAGCAGGAAATTGGATTAGCTCGGGGAGGTTATTTCTTCAATTATTCCTCTTCCACCTTTTTTCATTCTAAAGAAGAGATTTTTAAGCTAGAATCGTGAATGGCGTGGCAACCAAAGCTAAAGTGTTGACTTATCTCCACAGGGTGGGCCTAAGCCACTACCAAATCGAGGGGGCTAACATGATGTGTGCTTGTTGAAGCAAATCCCATCAAAGCAAGGTGGTTGCTCAAGTTCATGCATCAAAGCAGCTTGAAGAAATTAAATAAATATAAATAAAGAAATTATAATGCACTAGATATTGCATAGATCTGGACCTGCAGAAGAGTCCAAATTGGTTAGCTTTAGACTTCAGGGCATGGAAAAGTAGCTTGCAAGCAAGCCCTCTTTCTTCTTCTTTTCAATAAAAGAAAAATAGACTTCGAATGCATACCCTCTTTCTATTTGCTTCACGTGATTCATCTTTGGTTATATTTCAACTTTGTGATTAGCCTTTTAGTGTCTAGGGAAGGCCCTCCAGCACTTGCTGCACGCTCAAGGAAAACTCTGTGGCTGAGAACTTGAGATTAGGCTTGCAAGCAAAAGATGTCCAAACACGTAAAAAAGAAGAGGTACTGTAGTTTAGAATTACAATTGTGACTTTTTTTAAAATATTTTTAATTAAAAATATATTAAAATAATATATTTTTTTATTTTTAAAAAATTATTTTTATATCAATATATTAAAATGATTTAAAAATATTAAAAAATTATTAATTTTAAATAAAATAAATTTTAATTTTTAAAAAAAATATTTAAATAAACAGGACCGTATACGTTAATAAAAAAAAGAGATGTTTTTTCTTCACGAGGGAATAAAAATTTTCTGGTCAAGTGCAATAATGGCAGTCTCGTAATTGATTGATCCATAATCTCGATGATGAACTAAAATTATCCAAACCCGAAACTAATCTATAACAGAACAATTCTGGAATCCAAGGCAATAAATCATCCCTTGGATTATATTGAATTATCTACCATTTTTATTAAAATGATAATATTTTATTTGTTTTTTTTATAAAACTAAATTTGAACCATCTTAAAATCACTAAAAACCCATCCAAATCATGGATGGATGTTAACCAGCAAAATCAAGAGGGCCGATAGAACAAGCGAAGATGGTGAAAAGGTAAAAACAACTGAAATATTCAAGCATCAATGATTACTAGATATTACAATAAAATGAAAAGAAATCCAGAACAGAACAGATTTTAACTACTAGCAAGCTTCCCCCATTCATCAACAATATTCGAACTTTTTAACTAGAAGAGAGAAAATAGGAACTTTTCTTAATCTCCTAGTGAAGTTCATTTACCCGTCATCTTTTACCCGCAATACAAAAACTAGAATGCAGTAGATTTTATCTCCTTCAATAACATACACGGAGCTAACTTAAGCGAGCTTCATATACCATAGTGAAGCATCGATACGCATCGGATATTATTGTTCATGCTTGGTTGTGGCACTCCTTCACATCTACTCGGCATACTGACCCTCCTCTTCCTCCTCGTCATCATACTCACCCTCCTCATCGGCGGTGGCATCTTGGTACTGCTGGTACTCGGAAACAAGATCATTCATGTTGCTCTCAGCTTCTGTGAACTCCATCTCATCCATACCTTCACCAGTGTACCAATGCAAGAAAGCTTTTCTCCTGAACATAGCAGTGAATTGCTCGCTGACTCTCCTGAACATTTCCTGGATGGAGGTGGAATTTCCAATGAAGGTGGATGCCATGGCAAGTCCCCTTGGTGGGATGTCACAGACACTGGATTTCACATTGTTTGGAATCCACTCAACAAAGTATGACGAGTTCTTGTTTTGGACATTGATCATCTGCTCATCCACTTCCTTGGTGCTCATCTTGCCACGGAACATAGCAGAGGCAGTGAGATAGCGACCATGCCTTGGGTCAGCAGCGCACATCATATTCTTGGAATCCCACATTTGCTGGGTCAGTTCTGGAACAGTGAGGGCACGGTATTGCTGGGATCCACGAGAGGTCAAGGGAGCAAAACCAACCATGAAGAAGTGGAGACGAGGAAAGGGAATGAGATTCACAGCAAGCTTTCGGAGGTCCGAGTTGAGCTGACCAGGGAACCTCAGGCAGCAAGTGACACCACTCATGGTTGCAGAAATCAAGTGGTTAAGATCACCAACTGTGAGAATAATGATCCAAATGAGCTAACACAACCAAGAAACCAAAAAATAACAATTACAACAGTAACAGTACAAGGCAAGCACAAATGATTGGTATAAGAAAATCCAAAGTGAGAAATTCAGATTCAACTCGTGTGTTCTTATATTTTTCTATGAGCATGTTAAAGATTGCCAACATCATATATGCCTAACAAATCACAGCTCAAAACTGTGATTCAGATTCTACTCATGTGTTCTTGTATTTTTCTATGTGCACCATGTTAAAGATTGCAAACATCCTATCTGCCTAATAAATTGCAGCTCAAAACTGTGATTGGTTAATTACTGACAATGTCTCTCAAGAGAAAAGATAGTGACAACCTCTGCCAGATATAAAGCAATGTCGATTCCTCAGCAACAAGCATATGACAAGGAACTATATAACTGCGCAAAAGTTTGTTCAATCCCCCATGCTTACTGAAAAGGGAACCTAAAACTAGTAGTCACAACAACCAAATATTCAAAGTTATGGAACCAGTGGGTATCATTTTCCACTAAAATCACAGAACTCCATAATTTTGCATGATGCTAACCTATCTCCATAAACCAAATGTAAAGAGCACCAATTATACATCACACAAAAACCAGCAACAAAATTAACTAAGTGTGATCAATAGAACAAAATGAGTCGTTAAGGAACATGTCAAATCATACAAATCCACAATTACATGAACCATATTTAAAATAAATAGAAAAAAACAATCCAACTACTAGATGAACTGCTCGCATGATAAACTAGATTCAGACAAAATTTAAAGTGATTGATAGATGCAACTTACAGTCATTTCAGTTTCACTTACAGCTTGGAGTAGTCAATTTAAGAGTCCTGAAGCAGATATCATACAAAGCCTCGTTATCCAGAACCATGCACTCATCAGCATTCTCAACAAGTTGATGCACAGACAGGGTGGCATTGTATGGCTCAACCACAGTATCTGAAACCTTTGGGGAGGGAAAAACAGAGAAGGTCAACATCATCCTGTCAGGGTACTCCTCACGTATTTTTGAGATGAGCAAGGTGCCCATTCCCGAACCAGTTCCACCACCCAGTGAGTGGCACACTTGGAAACCTGCAAAAATAACGACAGATCAGCACATCCATTCCACAAAAATTTAAACTTTAAAAAACAGGAGCGCACCAAACCTTGAAGACAGTCACAGTTCTCTGCCTCCTTCCTTACAACATCAAGAACAGAATCAATAAGCTCTGCTCCCTCAGTGTAATGTCCCTTAGCCCAATTGTTTCCAGCACCAGATTGTCCAAACACAAAGTTATCCGGCCTGAAAATCTGCCCATACGGACCAGTACGAACACTGTCCATAGTACCAGGCTCCAAGTCCATAAGCACTGCACGTGGAACAAACCTCCCACAAGAAGCCTCATTGTAGTACACATTCACACGCTCCAACTGCAGATCTGATGAACCAACATACCTTCCAGTCGGGTCTATTCCATGCTCATCACACACAACTTCCCAGAACTTGGAACCAATCTGGTTACCGCACTGACCACCTTGCACGTGAAGGATCTCTCTCATTTTCGCTTCTGCAAAAATCAAAACCACTTTCAATCAGCACCACACAATTTCACAGCTAACAAATCCTATAATTCCAATGAAAGCAAAGTAAATAAAATATAATAAAATAAAATCTAACAGATCTATCACTCACAAATTTTCGTTTAAGAAAAAAAACGCATGAATTACTATATGCTCACTATGAATAAGTGAAAATAGCAATTAAATAGGTAAGATCTTAAATAATTACCAAGTAGAAGGAAAATTAACAAAAAATATCATCGAATCTAAAAAAACATCACTATAACTGAATTGATTTCAAAAACTACATTAAATTGTTACTATAATCTCACTTCTGTAACCATAATAAGCTAAAATAATAAAAAAATAAATAAATATTCAAAATTTTAAAGATCCGGAGATCTAATCGACTAAGAGCATGCAAGATCTGCAAAATTTCACCAGAAAAATCGAAAAAAATCACTAAAATAAAGCAGGAATTAAATAAAATTGATATATCTAATGAACGAGAAGCAATGGCAATGTGAGCAAAAAAAAAACTGGAGATCTAGAGAAAGAGGATTACCTGGAGATTTTTAGAGAACGGAGAGAGAGAAACAGAGAGTGAGGAGAAAGGACAGTCCAATAGAGAGAGGATTTATGGTTATTTGAAGAGAGTGAGGGGATAGGGAGTGAGATCGGACAGTATACATTGGTTCCCTCCTGTTTTTCTAAGATTAGTTTGGTACCGTTGGATGGAAGAAATGGACGGTTGAGATTGGGATTTTTGGGCGTGATTATTAAGATTCGAGTTTTTAAATTTTGGTGTTAATTTATTGGACGGATTTGACCATCACCGAAATGTCAGGAATGGCCTTTGACTGCTCATTTTGAAAAAAAAAACAGTTGACGGATGTTTTTCGAGACAGGGATCTCTCACCGACGTCCTTTCTTTTATATTACGATAATGTCCCCGAATAAAAACCAGCTTCTTACTTCGTTGATATTTCTGTTTTTATTATTATTATTATTATTTTTAAGATAGCAATATATCATTTCTTTATTTTGTTACTGAATAGAGAATATTTTTTATATATATAAAATTGTGTTTGGCAGGTTTTTCAAGATAAAAGTAATATATATATATATATAAATATATAAAGAGCATAAATAAGGTGATTTGTAGAGATAAATAAGGAGATGAAAATAAATATATATGCAAGATAATTTTAGAGTGATTTTTTTTAAAAAAAGGAAAATATCTTCTTTGTTATAATTTTCTTTGTTCTAAAACAACAATCAAATAATTCTAAATTAAAAAAAATTGGTATTATATATGTTGTTAGAATTTGTCTACCTAGCTATGAACAGTAAATGAATTGATCTTAAAAGTAAAATATATGTATAACGTTAGTATAAAGATATTAAATTATAAATGAATAGCGCACCGAGTGAGCTTTATATTTGTGGTGATTGATGTGATCATTTTACATTACATACTGACAAATAAAAAATAATTTATATATATATAAAATTAATCGAGATATATCCAAACTACTTCAAATATTTATATTAAAAATATATATTTTTATTTGCAAATATCAAAATAGCTTTCAATATAAAATTTTAGTCAATTGAGTTTCAGGAAAAAAAAATCATCTTTATTGAGTTTTGATTTTTCTTAATAAAAGAAAATTGCAACAGATATTTCTATTCAAATGCTTCAAAAAATTTCAACTGAAAAATACCAAATACCTTGCAAATATTAGCAATTATACAACCATAGCTGCAATACAATAAAAGACAGCAGCAATAAGCAGCAACATCGCATCTTCTTCATCCCCGTGCAGTTGCATAGCACCAAACAAAACTTATGCAACAGCAACATCATAGTCTCGAAAATCATCCCCAAAATGGCAGCAGCAACATCGCAGTCTTTTTATTCTCGTCAGCAATCTTGATTAATCTTAATTAATACTTATTGTGCCATTATCCAAGATTATAGATTGAATTGTATAATAAAAATTAAATTTGTGATTGCTTGATTATCAATGCTCTAATATCATTTTAGATAAATAATTTAATTTAAAAACTTAAATTACTAGGTTAAAATATTTTTTTAACATAGTATCAGAAGCTTGATAACCACACGGTCATAGATTCGAATTTTATCATTTTTATTTGTTTGATAAAAATTAAAATATAAAGTAATATGAATATGTATAAATTTCAAACTTAAAAAAATTATATTTAAAAAAGTATTTTAGATAATAACATAAATTATATGATAGAATCTTGCATTATTTAAAAACATTTGATTATTCATGTTTTCGGTTTATGGGGAGTCAGTAATTCAAACATAAGAAGGGGAGGGATATATATATATATATATATCTGTGACTTGAGGATCGTAATTAATATAGTTGATCAAACCAAGAAACACATAAATAAAATTATATATATGAGATAAGAGAAAAAAAAAAAAAAAAAAAGGAGAGTTTGTTAAAGGTATCATGGTCGTGGCCACAATGGTCATTCCACGGGGAAACTAGACCCGAGCTTCTGCCAGGAATACGGGCAAAATGGTCAATCCATGAGAGGGCATTCTTGTAAATCAGGAGAAAAAACAGTTGAGATATTTAACTGCAATCAATGCTTTCGGGCAATCTAATTTTCCTTTTTTTCTTCTTTTTCTGATAAAAAAAAAAAGACCGGCGCCTCAAGCGCGTGTAGGAAACAGTTAGCTGTAAATGCTGCAAATTTTATCGACTTTACGACATTCAAATTATTTGTCCGAGCTGATTTTTTATAAACATCTATGAAATTAAGTTTTTAATACATATGTTATGTGAATGGATGAAACACTAATTTTCTTTTGACATGAAAGAGGTGTTTGGGATTATGAAAAAAAGTGTTTTTTAAAATAATTTTTTATTTGAAGATATATTAACATATTATTTTTTTTAATTTTTTTAATTTTTTAATTTCAGAATATCAAAATCACCATAAATAACTATAAATAAATAAACTTAATGATTTTGCAAGCCTAAAATATTTTTAAAAAATATCAATAAAAAAAATTGAGTCAAACACCCTAAAATATGGCAAAGTAATTTTAAAATATTTGGCTCATTTATATGTTAATGGAATATTTGAAGGTTTGACACATTTATTATCTTGGTTTAAAGATGTTAGCTCGTCTCTTTATTTTATTTATATACTTTACAAATTTTTTTGAGCTATTAGATTAAATTTTTGCTCCTTTAAATTTTTGTAATTAATATTAAAGAAAATAATAAAGAGTATTAGATAAAAGTATAAGATAATTTTAAAATTTGATCTAACTAGAAATTATAAATATAAAAAATTATTTTTCATTGAAATATTGAATGAAAAAAAATGATATGAAAAAAAATTATTATAATTGAATTACGAGAGATAATCATGTCATTTTCATAATGATATCAATACTTATTAAGAAAAAGGGAAATTATGTTTTCGTACAATTACACCTTGAAAGGGCGCGTGGGGCTATTGCTCCCAGGAACAAGGAAAGGGACACAAGTCACACAACTGTTGCAGGAAATAGCAGCAAGTCACATGAAGCAAGTCTCGAGGACATGTGACCCTGCCATCCTGCCAAACAATCACACCACCGAAAAGGCTTGCGAAAGTTAACAAATCCCACTCTTTTAACCATAGTTAAACAATAACCACGTCCTCTGGTTAAAAATGGAGATCAGATCTATGGTGTAAAACGATACTGATTGCTTGCCTGCTTGGGTTGGGGTTTAAACTTTAAGCATCCGTGTCTTCTTGGATATGTCCCGTGTCTTAAGTTAACGGCTCATCTTTTAAATATATATAAGTTCGGCTCGGTGAAAAAACTCATTTTTTAAAAAATAATATTATTTTAATTTTATTTTAAAAAACAAACTAAATCAATTTTGGGCTAGGTAGAGTTCCGTGCAAGGTTTTAAAACTATATATTCATATATTATTCATGTTTGGATAAATGTGTTTATAAAAACATGTATTTTTTGTGAAGTTAACCACCAAACCAGTCATCTAAATCAATAATGATAGGAGTCAACAATGATGGTAAAGTCATCCTTCCTTAATCACAAATTGTAGGCACCAAACTTGTGCTACTTGCCTTGCTCCTTGTATTTGCATGGATGTTTGTCTATAAATAAGCAATGCATCCAAGCATTGTAAACACACCACAAGAGAGAAACAAGAGAGGAAGAGAGTGAGAGAGGGAAAGTAATCCCACAAAATTATGAGGTATTTGTGAGATAGTAAGTGAGGTGTTTTCTCCCATTAATAGAGAGATTTTAGTTGTTTTCCTATTAGTAGATAGAGGTTGTAATTCCCACATTACTTGGTAAAATCCTTCTATACTTGCCCGTGAACGTAGCCAAATTGGATAAACCATGTAAATTCTTGTGTGTTTAATTTCTCATTTTATCCTATTTTTCGTCTTTTATCTTATCGGGTTTGTGTGCCAGTATCCTAATATTTTTAACATTCTTGTTTTGTATTAAAATTACAGAACATAATAACAAATATATTTACCATCCAAATCTATGCGTATAAAATATTTTAAAAACTTATTTTTACACAGCTCAAATGAGAGTTATGGACATGATTGGTGTCCTAAAAAATGGAAAAAGGAGAATTTATTTTACATGCTAAAATAAAAATTATATTCATATATACGATGCTTTCTCATACCCAGCAAATCAAATTCGTTTAATCATTTATTAATCTGTTTAAGTCTAATAAATCAATAGTACTTAGGTTCTCTAGATTTTTTTTTCGTCTATGCCCACTAAGAGTGTTATAATATCGATATTATTGTTGTTGATTTTTTAATTATAGGTGTTTGAATCAATTTACAAATATTTTAATTAATTTTTCAAGATTTTAAAATTAATAACTAAATAAGTTCTTAGTGACTTTAAGGTTTGTAACACTTGAACTGATAATCTCTAAAATATAAATCCAGGATCTAATCAATTAAGCTACACCTTTCAAAATTCGATCTCATTTATTGTTGATTGCATTAATACAATCAAGTACGGCTTAAGTGGAGGTTCATCAAAATTAATTTTTTATGTTTAAAATTAAATTTTATTATTATTTTAATGTGTTTATATTAAAATAATTTTTAAACAAAATATTTTTAAGGAAAATATACTTAAAAAAAAAAAAAACAATAATGACCATGCTCTCGCATATATTTTTGTAGTGAGCATGTAGTCGTGGATGGTGATGGTGCATCTTCTTGGACTTCTTTGTTCGAGTAGGAGTAACGTCACTGTCTCTGCTGGGCAATAAAATTTCGTTGCACAAATTTGACAAATATTATATACCATAAACCGACAAGAAGTATCCCAAATTCTTGTTATAAGACACAATTACAACCGAATTATTGAAAACTAAAGCAGCCTAATTTGATAGATGATAACGTAATTGTTAAGAGTATAATATTTTTATCCGGTAAAAAATAAAAAGTTTTGGTAACTAGTTTTTATATATTGTGTATTTTGGTTTATAAAATAAATTTGTGAGAAATTCAAACAAGTTTATTATTATATACCTATGTGACTTTAAAGTGATTTTTAAAATTCTGAAAGTGTGATTACGGCTATTTTTCAAAGTGTTTTTTATATTAAAATACATTAAAAAAATATTTTTTTAATTTTTAAAAAATTATTTTTAAGATTAGCACATTAAAATAATTTACAAATATATATAATTTTTTAAAAAAAAACATGAATTTGCTCGCATTTCCAAACGGGCTGTTAAAGTCTACAACATCCGTTAAAAAATCTAACTTTATAAAATAATTAAAACTAACAATTAAAATAATGAATCTATCAACAAATTAATTACACAATCAATATATATATATATATATAACAACAAATAAAATCAAATAAAATCAAATTAATAAATAAAAAATAATACACTAAATAACATTAAAATAAAATAAAATATAGAAGTAATTCAATTTAAAAAATTAAACTATTAAATAAATTTTTAAAATATAATTTATATTTTATAACATAAAAATACTACCTACACCTCATGAAATCCCACAATCAAATGTAAATTATTCTTGCCATGTAGAATTCACTTACATTTCTATACATATTTCATACAACTATCGACTTAATTCAGGGATTAATTACTGGAATTAATGTCTAACAGCCTCTCTTGTTTAAATGCTAACAAAGATTGATTTATTTACTGGAAAATAGTTTTTTTTATAAAATAAATTTTGAAAAAGTGAATTATTTTCTTATTTTTAATAGTGTAATAAAAAATAAGTTGGAAAATACTTTCCAGTATTTGGTTATATCATGGAAAATGAGTTGAAAAATAATTTATTAATGTTTTATTATTTTCAAGTTTGTTAAAATAATGAGGAACAAATCTTACAAATAAAAAAGTTGAATGAAACTGAAATTGAAAAAAAATTATAATTTCATAAATTATCTAAAATAAAATAAATAATAATCAAAATAATAGAGATAAAATCTAAAAAATAAAAAAATTAAAAGATGAAAAAATTAAAATAATAATAATTAACATTTCATAAATTATTTCAAATAAAATAAGTAACAATCAAAAGAATAAGGATCAAATTTGATAGATAAAAAATTTCAATTAAAAAATAATAAGGGAAAAACAAATAATAATTATAAAAACGAGGACCAAAATTAATATAAAAATTAAATTCTAAGGGATAAAATTAAAAAATAAATATTCAAAACAAAATATATATCAATTAAAAATTTAAGGACCAAATTTGATATAATCAGTAAATAATATGATATTTTTAAATTTTTCACAATTTTCAGAAAATGTTTTCCGTTCAAAATAAAAGAAAAATACTTTCCTGAAAACCAAACCAAACTTTCATTTGATCAGAAAATGTTTTTCGTTGATCAACTTTTTTAATAGCAAATAAATATAAAAAAATTTTAAAAATAATTTTTTAAAAATCAATTTTCAAAAACAAACACAGTTAACTTGGTGCAGGGAAATCGGTCACAGAACACCACAGAAATGTTAACATTTTGTTTTTTTTGACATGTTTCCTATCATAAGAATTCCACCACAGAAATGATCGATTCCTCGTGATGTATTTTCTCCCACCTGCACAAAACAATTGCCACTGTGTGATTACATGGGCTGTGGAATTTCTGGCCTGAGGCCCTTGGGGACCTGAGATGATCTACTCCCATAGAACGAGAGACAAGGATCTCATTTCCTTGGAACACTGCAATGGGCTTTTCAGGGGACCGATTATCACCTCATGCCAGCCTACTGTTGGGCCCAATTAACTTCCAAGGTGCTCCAGACCCCTTCTCTCTTCTCTTCTCCAAAGTGCCATTTATCAAGTCCAAGTGTTCAACGACTCGCCAACCCTCCATCATAGCTGCAAAAACGTTGTTATTAAACTTGTTGTGGGTCGACTCAGGAATATGTAACCTTGAGGTTGATCCAAGTGGGGTTTTCATTTGAATTAAAAAGATATTAATTCGGTTAATTTAGCAAGCTAATTCATGATTTGACTAAACTCTGGTTAATATCAGTAATAACTTTATTTTGATAAAAAATAATTGGATTAGATTGAGCCAATATCTTTGAATTAACGTGATAAATTAATAACTTCGATTTTTTTCTAGTTTGTACTCCAAACTAGATTAGATTACTACTAGTTTTTTTACTTGCACTTTCTCACTTGGATAATATTTTTTTTATAAAAAAAACATATAAGCTTCTAAAAGGTTTTTTTTTTACAAAAAAAACTATAATACTAAATTAAAAAATCTATACATATATTTAATTAAATAAAATCAAGAATGATATATGTCAATAAATATATATATATAAAAAAAAGTATCTACATGTCTATTTGATTCGTCTACCTGTAGGTTGAATAATTTTTTTTTCTAACACAAAATAATTAATGTGTAGGTGTTATTAATATGTTTTTTGATTTCTAGTAAAAAATATAATAACGAATCAAAATATCAATAATTACATATTAAAAAATATAATAAAGATTATAAACATTAATAACACCTAAATATTATAAAATATTTTTTAAATATAATAAAAAAAATAAAATAATATTGTAATTGTTAGAATGAAACATTATTTTCCTTTTCTTTTGCGCAATATATTGATAATGGCAGAAGCTAGCCTTAAGATGATGGTTAATTCTCAAGTTGGTCCCACTTTGCTGTGAAATCTTTTTTAATGGCCAAACCATTGATTGTTGAAGAGACAATAAGCATCCAACGAGTAAAGAGAGAAGAAGGGATTAATCCCTAAGGTCAAATTCATTGTAGCTACATTTGTTGCTTAATCAGCGGGAAAAAAATGGAGGAGTTGTCAATAACAATGGCTGTTGGGAGAAGCATTCCTTTGTAAATAAGGTCAATGATTATTCATATAGTACTGTTCTTCTCTTTCTAATGCATCGCTCACCATGACATAATATATCCCTAATACTACTGTTTATTAGATAGGCCACCCGTGATTCACTACTGGCCAAGTTGAATTTTTTGTAAATTAAAAGAAACGATGCTTAGATGTTGTAGGTGTATTTTAAAAATAGGAAAAAAAAAAAAAACATTACTTGAAGTCATGGATTTTATTGGATTGAATAAGATTATTATATAAAAGCAACAACAGAATGCATGAATTGAATTTTAAAAGAAAAGGTAACAATGATTATACATCCAATATGAAAACATTAAGTCCTTAGCATTTAGCTAGTATTTGTTTATTATTTCATAACAAAAGAAGTAAAGATATCATAGAAATATCTCTCTCCACTTCATGTTATAAAAATACAAAAATTCACTTTATTTCTCTTACTTTAACAAAAACACGTTTCTGTCTTTTTTTTATATCTTGAAATACTAATCAAACACAAAACATACATTTAAAGCATCCCTCACACACCAATGTGGAAAATCAAAAATTAAAATACCTTTATAAATAAGACTAATTAATTAAAAATATATCATTATATATAAGAAGTAAATAGAGAGACTTCTAAACTTTAAATCTTCAAGAAATAATATTAATGGAGATGAGAATTAAAGAAGAAAAGAAAAGAAAAGAAGAGAAGAGAAGAGAGAAGAATTCAATGTTGCAATAGCCATAACATGTTATGTGTTGAAAATCGAGACAAGCAAAATCTTAAAGTAGATGAAAACTAAGAGGTGGAGCACGGAAAACCTTTGACAATGTGGCCGCTCAAGCTGAGATTCCTCTCATGTGACCGTTTTTTCACGTTACAAATTATACTTCTCTGGACTCTAGTGAAGACTTTGTTCTTCACCATGATATGAGTGGAAATTAACATTAATATATATATTATGAATCTTTAATGATTCTGACAGCGAATTTGATTAAATATTTAGTTTGATATTTGTTAAGATAAGGCGATGCTAATTATAAATATTATCTTTTTGCTGGTTTGTAGTTATGTATGCTCTAATTGTGTCAACTGCTCTTGCTATTTTCCTCTTGTATGTATTGAAGAGAGAAATTAACTTGAACCAAACCCACCTTCAAGAAGCTAGGTGAGTAAGGGAATAAAGACATGATCCTAATTAATCAACAATTAATTATGTGCGCAGAAATCTAGTTGGCTTTATCTAGTTAAGATCGTATGGTGGTGATAATATATAGAACCCTCAAATAAAAAGATTTTATAGGTTGATAAAAAGGTTCACCATATATAGAGGTAGAGCTAGAATTTCCAGTTAAGAAGAGTAAAGCCAAACAACTATTTTGTAAACATATTATAATGCAAAATATTATAAGTCTGATATTTAAGACTAGTTTTTTTTTTAAAAAATTACATCTCATCAAAATCGAATTAAAAAAAGAAGCTATTGCAATAAAAAACACAAAAGAGCACCCCAATATTTAAATGAAAATTCCATACGAAACTATATTATTTTTTTTAAAAAAATTCTTTCTTAGAAATGTCATGGAATAATAGGCTTCGAAGGAAAATATTAGAAAATAATATAAATCACTTATTTAATAGTTTAAATTTTTAGGTTGAATTGATTCTTTAATATAGTATCAGAGCTTTTGATAACCAAGTGATTATAAATTTAAATTTCACTATCCTTAATTATTTGATAAAAATTAAACATAAAATAATATGAATTGTATAAGTTTTAAATTTAAAGGGTTTTTACTTGAGATGGTGTATTAAAGAATAATATAAATTATATCTTAAAATTTTATCTAATAATTTAAAATTTAAAATTGAATTGATTTTTTGACAAGAAAAAAGACAAACTCAAATATCCAAAACTAATAATGACTACTATGTTTTTCTTTTTTCAAGGAAATCACGTCCAAGCACCTTTGTCCATGTGCCAACTATGGATATGATTACTACCACAAGAAATTAAGCCATGCAAATGGTTACTTCAAAATGAAAAATCTTTAATGCAAGTCTTAAAGACAAAGACTGACTTTTGGAACCATGCGTTGCTGTGCAAGCTCATGCTTCTTTGGACATGGCATAGGTATGGACAGCTTGATTTTCAAAGAAAATCAATCACCTCTACAGGGCCAAAAACCTTTTTGCATGATAAAATTTGCCTCTTCATGAACTTTAAACACGAATCATTGACAAATTGTCAGGAAAACTGGTGCCAAGTGCCACCATCACCAAGAGGGCATGCCCTCTGTGTATTAAGTAGAGTTTATTTGATAGTGTTGTTGTAATTATTTTTTAAATAATTATTTATATTAATATATATATATTAATAATATTTTTTTTATTTTTTAAAAATTAATTTTAACAATAGCACATAAAAATAATTTGAAAACAATAAAAATATATTAATTTAAAGTTAATAAAAAATAAAAATAAAATTTAAATTTTTTAAAAAATATTTTTAAAATACAGAAATAAATAGACCGATGTACTGGGAGTGACCCATGCAAGCTGGGATTTGGACCCTACCATGTGGAGGTGTTGAGGATATTTTACTAACATTTCGATGCCTTTGCAATAAGGTAATGCACTTCCTCTTCGCAAGTAGAAAAAAGAGGCTAGCTTCTTGCTTCAAGCCATCTAGCATCCATCCTCCATAATTGCTTTCAAGACCCCAAAAAAAAGTGAAAGGGAAAAGGAAGAAAGGGACTTGCAGGCTTAAATAGCTGGCAAGATTGATTGTGTTGAAGGTGGGACTTGCTTTAGGTGATGTTGATTCTTCCTAGCTCGAACCAAAATCAATAACCCCCTTCTAGAATTCAATGTTTATGATTTTTTTTCCCTTTCTGTAATGCTAAAATACCTAAAAAGATAATGAAAGTTAGAGGAAGAAAAAAGATTTTGGACCGCAGTTATATATATATATATATATATATATATATATTGGTTTTAATTGACGTTAAGGGTTTGGATTTTAAAATATAGTATGTGTCATGAGACTTTGACAACTTAACATTTTGATTGGCTTAAAGTTCGGTGCTTTATTAAATTCTAGTTATTAGTTGGAGTTTGAAAAAATAAATTGACTTTGTCAAATAATAAAATAAAGATTTAATACATACAAAGTTACAGTAACGGATAATCTAAAAAAACTATAAGTTTAAACAACAAATATTCAATGTGTGTTTAATATTGTGATGTAAGATATTTTTTAAAAGTATTTTTTATTTAAAAATACATTAAAATAATTTTTTTTATTTTTTTAATAGTTTACATTAAGATATCAAAATTATCATAAAACACTATAAAAATATATAAATTTAATATTTTTTAAATCATAAGCATTTTTAAAATATAATTTCAAACAAACACTTAGTCAATGAATTTCCTTTATAATTCCACCCCCAAACCAAAAAATGGCATGCCATCTTGGACAGAAAATCTCAATCAACAATCATCAGAGAAAGATTTCTTAAAATATGATTCCATGGTTTTGTTAAGTAATCTACTTACCTTTTGACACAATCTGAAAGGATCGGGGAAAAAGATTGGGAATAATGGGTAATGAGAAGCCAAGACCTAGAGCCCCACAAGACCACCAAAGTGGGTGAGTTAGGGCACAATCCTTGGGATTCATGGGGTATAGTTTGTTAAACCCTAATCATACTTTCAAAGCTCCCACTTTAATTACCTGATCAGAGACATTTGAGCTTCTCCAATATCACCTACCAGTTGTTCCCCCACTCGCCATCAATAAACAAACAATATTCTGTGTTTACCATAAAGTTCTAGGGCTTGAAGCACACATTATCAAATTAATTAGCCGTTACATTTATCTGTTCGCACTCAACATCATTTCAAACATTGTACCTTATTTCTCAAGCAACTTTAATGCTCCTTTTATATTATTCAAAACATAGCTATTAAACTTGGTAAAATCTAACAGATTAAACTCGAAAGTATAGAATTAAATTGGATAAGATATTATGAGAAGAATATTAACTTGATTGATTTGGTTAAACTCCAACGGAGCTTATTAGAAAATACAATATTTTCATTTTAATAAAAATGATTGATAATTAACAACTGTATATGATGCGTGCAAATGACACTTTTTGATTGGATTATGATTTTCACTTCAGAATTTAAAGAAGTTTCTTGCATAAGCTCCTATAAAGTAACAAAACGGTTGTTTACCTATCTAATTAACGATGATTAAGACTTGTTTAACCACCACCTAGTACAAACACACACAGTTGTCGTCTAATGTATATTATAATTAGTGGCTTGATTTTATTTTTTTGTGTAATTAAATTTGTTGCGGCCATGTTTGGATTGTATGGCATCGTGCACCTGTGCATGTATCATGGAGCCTCCCATAAAGTGAGCAAGAAGTTAAAGAAAGAAATGAAAATGGAAAACACTGAATCCTTCATCTCAAGTCTCTTCCAAGTGTTATTTTTTCTGTTCTTTTGTTTCTTTTCAACAACCAAGTCTTCAGAACCTCTAATATCGTTTTGTTTCACATGCATGGTTTGTCGTTTTATTTTTGTATTTGGTTATAGTTTTTATCTTATTACCAAATAAAATAATTATTAAATTTGGTTGGTTTCACATGTTGACTCGAAAAATTAACCCGTTTTGAAATTGACTTAGCCAAACCTAAATATCTGGTTAAGTTAAATTATAATTCTGATTAACTTGATCAAATTTTTTCGAGTCAAGACTAAATATTAAAAAAATTCAAATAACATGTTTATATAAAAATTATAGATTCAATTGACTTAAAAATATATATGGTGATTTAATAACCCAATAACCCATATTGATTTTTAGATCGACAACTTTAAAGAATTTTGTTTGTTTTTACGTTTTAAAAATATTTTTAAAAACAATTAATTTTTATTTTTTATTTTTTTATTTGCTTCAAATTAATATTTTTTGAATGTTTTTAGATCATTTTAATGTTTTGATATTAAAAATAATTTTTAAAAAATAAAAAAATATTATTTTAATATATTTTTAAATAAAAAATACTTAAAAAAAACTCTAAACCCCAAAATAATGGTGTGATTGATTAAATTCTTTCTATGAAGCAAACAAAACATTCACGAAACAGACAGAGGTTGTGTTTTAGCCAAATTCCTAGAGAGTCCAGCAAAACAGATGACACGGACAGTTTTCTCTCGACCACACACACTCACGTACTTAAATCTCTTGCATGCATAGCATATCCCCGACCTCTACCGCGGTATCTGATTATCAGGACGCATCCTATGTTTTATTAGGTCGTTTTGCCTGTACCTTAAACTTCATTTTCGATGGGGACCTCCAAACAGTACATATGTATGTTCATTCATTTTATTGTATCACAAAAATCATTGCCAGTCGATATAATGATTCCTGTATAGAATATGTTGTTAGTTACAGCTCCTTTTCTTGTATAAAGCACGGTTGTAAAATACCGCCATGGTTAACTCTGGATAAAGCTCGGATTATAGATTGAGAATCGGATCGGATTTCAGGGGTCTTGGGCAAAGATTTCAAATTCTAACTGTAAAGATTTCAAAATCGGTTCGATATTAAACCTCAGCTGGACTAGGTTTTGCACGTGCAAAAGTCAAGACACCAAATTAACCCACGAATCAGGTCAGGAACGGTCACAACAAGGTTGCTTTTCTTCGATAAGCATCTTTCAACCAACCCAACCACCCGCCAAACACACTGGAAAGAGAAGGGGAAGGCCCAAACCCTAAGGTGATGGGATAGGACCGAAACAAGAAGGTGGTCCAGTGGGACCAGCGCATGAAGAGAGCAGGCTTTTTGGCTTTTCACTTTTAACTATTTGCCCACACACTGTCTTTTATAACACAAAATATTACATTTCAGCAACATGACATATTTGTTGTTGTTGTTGTTGTTGTTGAGAGAGAAGGAACACTGAACACAGAGGAATAGAAATTGAGTCAGTCAGGCTACCCAACAAAGTATTTTCCTTTTAGCAAAGAAAAAACCCTCCTTAGATTCTTCTCCTTCTCTTCTAACTTCATATTCTCCTCCTTTCTCTATCTTGCTCTCTTTGTAGAATCTCACAGTGTCAACTTGCGGCAAGAATCTTTCTTTCATGTACTGGTGTTAAGCATATTTTTGAGGTTTGGTCACACATTGTGTTGTTATCTCTGTAAGTGCTTCTTTTAGCTTCTTTTCTTTGTTTTATTCATCTGGGTTTTCATCATTTGGTTTATAGAGTAACGGTTGGTGCTAAATTTATGATTTTTGGTTGCAAAGTTTTGATCTTGGCTGTGATCTTGAGTGTTGCTTTATAATTTGGAATGTGTTTTACTTTTCTGAAGAAAGTTTAGGTTTTGATTGGTGAAGAATTTGTTGTGTGTAGAAATTTGGTAATGTGGGTTGCAGTTGTTGAAATGTAGTTAAGAACATACACTTGGTGACTGCAAGTATACGTAAAGAACATACTTTTATGGACTAATTTGTTTCCTTCTTTTATTAAAAGCTTTACAAGGATGACAGCAGTCTCTCCTTTTGTTTCGTGGTTGTAATATTGAGCTGGAAAAATATGAGGTTTTTATTTTGTGTCTATCTATCATGTTCTTTTGAATCATTAGAGTAGCTTGGAAAGTTTCGTGTTGGAAATTGGAGATCAGAGTTGCTGCAGATCGATGAATATTCTGTTCTTTAAATGAAGTTATTTGAAGTTTGGTGCTTAGTAATTGCTTTTGATTTGTGAGACTTGGTACTTGTGGGCATTAGCGAATTGAGTTTCCACTTAATTTGTAAAATTAACCATCGATTTCTTGCATCTTTACTCCACGTAAGATATGGCCCGCCCTTCTCTTCAACTCCTTTTGCCTTCATGCATTTGAATAATAATTCCCTCGGTTTTCTTTTGTAATTTCTGATACAATTAAATATGATTGATCAAGACTTTTGCTAGATTATACGCTGCCTTCTCAGAACATGCTATACTTTAAAGTGCATTTCTATGGTTTCTTAATTTGCACAATCATCTGGAGGTTTGTGCTGTGAAATTTGACGAGATTTGAAATTTCAACGTGTCTTTAGATTTTTCTCTTATTCAAGGTTTAAAGTTTGATGATGTTTTTTGGGACTGGGTTATGGTGAGCAGGAACCTAATCTAGCAGAAATGACGAAGATAAGTCCTGAAATTGAGGAAAATATGAAGGGAGAAGTAGTTTTTCCTGTTTCAGCTGATGTGAGCTTTGCTTCTGATGGGTTTCCAAAATATAAATTAGGACCTGATAATCAGATTTTGGAAGAGCCAAAAGAGGACAACAAGGGTCCATCTTTAAAGGAGGTTGTCGAACAGGAAACCACGCAGCTGTCAGATCAACACAAGCGACTCTCAGTTCGCGACCTTGCTTGTAAATTCGACAAGAACTTGACTGCTGCTGCAAAGTTGGCCGAAGAGGTTCTTGAACTTTGCCATTTTCTCTATATGGCTATATCCATTTTCTTTTTATTTATGCATGACACAAACTCATGGATTTGCACAAATGAGGAATACTCTTCTAAAATTAAACACAGCCTGAATCTGCAACTGAAATCTATATCTTGTGTTTACTTAGCTTAATCAGAGGCCATCTGCCCTTTCCCTTTCTGCTAGCTTTTACTATGCCTTTTCACCTTGTCTTAAAAGAGTACGAACTTCTGATGTGGATCTATGAAAAATTGATTGTAGTTGTTTCTCTAAAATTCAGGCAAAGCTTAGAGAGGTGGCTTCTTTGGAAGGACATGTTCTTTTAAAGAAGCTTAGAGATGCCCTGGAATCTTTAAGAGGTCGTATGGCAGGGCGAAACAAGGAAGATGTGGAGAAAGCCATCTCTATGGTCTGTATTTTCCCCACCTTTCCATTTCCTTTTCTGTAGAAAAGCAGTTGATAGGCAGACAGTCTTTTGTATGTTTAAAATAGTAACATGTGTTTGATATTTTCAACATGCATTTCAACACCCTTCTACAATTTCATTACCTATTTAAGCTTCCAATTGTATTTTGGTGTTTTTGTTACCACTTGTGTTTCTTTAAAATACCCAAAGAAGTCTTCTTGCAAGTGCACTTGAATGCATATCTTATTCTGTTTCTACATTTGCAATATGGTAATTGTTGTCAACTATAATCTTCTATGCAGGTGGAGGCATTAGCAGTCAAACTGACTCAAAAAGAAGGAGAATTAATTCAAGAAAAATTTGAAGTGAAAAAGCTGGCTAACTTTCTTAAACAGGTTAGTCGATAGTGTTGTAAATTTGCATAGAGGTTCTTTTTTGCGATAGATATATCATCTGGTGCCTTTCATGATTTAGAGCATGGCATTTCCCTTTAGTTTCCTATGTTGCTTAATAAATCAAACACAGGATGGTTCTAGACTTTGAGTATCACTTAGGATACCATGTGATTCTCATCCTAATGGCCTAATCATCGTTAATCCTTGAATAATGCCTTAGAGTTGCTGTCCTAATGCTCCCCTTTTGATTGATGAAGTTTCTGTAATTTGTGCCCGTGAAAACCTTGTGTAAATGCACTTCTTATAGAGCTTTTCCTCGCCAACCTTCTAAAATCCTTAATTATATGAAGTTATATTTTATTTATGTCTACAGGCTTCTGAAGATGCTAAAAAGTTAGTGAACCAAGAGAAATCTTTTGCTTGTGCTGAAATTGAAAGTGCCAGAGCAGTTGTGCAAAGGATTGGAGAAGCCCTGGATGAAGAAGAAAGGGACGCTCAAAATTCAAAAAACCAGGCTGCTGTGAGTTCTTTCATAATTAAATGTCTTCTGTTAAATTATTTGTTGCACCCCCAACACACTAAACTGTACTGCCTTATTGTGATAATTGAATTCATGTAAACATGATTTTGCATAATTTTGTTCACTACAATGCTGGAATTTATCATGGATATCTGATAAACTAATATACCTTTCCTCTGGAAGCTTAACTATATCATCTTTATACAGCTACAACAATAACATTTTGCATATAACCATACAAGTACAAGGTCTGCAATATCAATTGGAACATGAGATGACTATCGATTGCTTATAACCATACAAGTACAAGGTCTACAATATCAATTGGAACATGAGATGACTATCGATTATGCCATGAAAATATCCATTTACATGCTAGCTATTGCAGGATGTGGAGGAACTAGTCGAGGAGGTTCAAGAGGCTAGACGAATTAAATTATTGCATCAGCCAAGCAAGGTACATTAATTTTCTCTATTTACCTGTGATAGCAGATAGGATATTGATGGATCTGTTTTATTATTACAGGGATCGATGGTAATTTAATATTAGCCTCGTGTTCTTTCCTCTAGCCACATTTTATGCACATTGCTCAGATTATCCAGTTGTGACAGTGTAATGGATTTATTTAACAATATTTTATTGACTATAAAGCATATAACGCTTTTGCAGGTTATCGACATGGAGCATGAGCTTCGTGCTCTACGAAATCAAATTCGGGAGAAATCTGTAGTTTCAGTTAAACTTCAGAAAGAGGTTTGTTTGATGTTGTCATAAACTTATTTCTCATGAAAGCAATTTCTTTCACACTATTTGCTTTGGCTGATATGATATAATTTTCTTCTTATACATTTTTTAATGCTGAAATGTTCAGTTCATGTCATACTTGTTGTGTAATATTAGCACCTGTTCCATACTAACATGATACTGAAATCATCGAAAACTTAGTTTGTGTATTTTGTGCATGGTTTCCTTTTCCTTTTTAGCTGGCAAAGAGCAAGAGAGCTGAGCAAAATAAATCCGCTCCATATGTCCTAGATGGTTCTGAAACTCTAGGTTCATCTCTACAACTCAAGCCTCGTTCAGATAGTTCTCCACCCCTTTCCAAGTGTTCAGTTCAGTGGTACCGTGTATCATCTGAAGACAGCCAAAATGAAGTTATTTCAGGTATTCAATTCATATAGCATGATTTTGTAGCACATCTAGGTCTATGATTATTTTGTAATATATTTTGTTTTGTTTTGCTTTCCTTTGTTTCCTCCCTTTTAACTGAGGTTCAAGAAGTCCGTCCAGAAGCAGAGTGCTCTACTGGCATTAAAAATGATTTCATAGCTCATGGTGCTTCGTCTGGAATATTTTTTAGGACAATTAGGTTTTCAGTTAAGCCTTAAGCCCCCCTTAAGCACAATCCTAGATGGTGTCATCAGTGATGAAATTCAGTAGGCATTCCAAGCATTGATGTATTTATCCGTTTTCTAAATTTTTGTGCTTCCCTTTAATCTTAAAGACGGTGGTTGAGATGTTTCAAGAGCCTTTACGTTTGTTATTTTACATCCCTCTCCATCTTGCATAATTCAATATTTTGACTCTACAGGTGCCAATAAAACTTTTTATGCTCCTGAACCCTTTGATGTTGGCCGAGTATTGCAAGTAGACATTGTTTCAAATGGCCAGAAAGTCATCGTGACAACTTCAGGTCCCATTGAACCTGGTTGGTGTTAGTTATGAATTATTTTTCTGTCAATAAACAATATTGTTCTGTGGCTGTCCATTACCTCTTCCCTGCTGTTCTTATTGTTTTCTTTTCATCCGTATCAGATTGCTAGACAGGGCTCTATTATCATATTGATGCTTGCAACATCTATACTAATGCATCAAATTACTTGTAACAGCTGCAGGATTGGCAACCCATGTAGAGAATCTTTTGAGAAAATCTAGCTGTGAATTCAGCGTATGTAGCCTTGTTCTTTCACTTTCCTATTTTTTCCATTTTATGCTTATTATTGTATTGCAATAACATGTATTATGGCCATCCAGAAAAAGCAAACACACATTAGAATAAGCGCACTCATAGGATGATATTTCATGGGTTCCACTTGTTTTTACTTGGCTTTGGCATTTCATGGAATGCAGGTGGTTATTTCCCAGATGAATGGACAAGATCATCCATCACATTCTGTTCATGTGTTTAATGTGGGAAAGATGAGGCTAAAGCTTTGCAGAGGGTGGATTACAAAGGCTAGAGAAATTTATTCAGCGTCAATGCAGGTACTTGTTCTTCCTACACGAAACTACTGTAAAATGACATGACCGACAAACTCAAAACGCTGCCAACAAGTATGTTGTACCTCTTTGATCATAGCCCTTATCTATCTGCAGTTGTGTGGAGTTAGAACCAATGCCAACACTGCTGCAAGGTCCTTGTTTTGGCAACCAAGGAAGAGCCTTTCATTTGTATTAACATTTGAATCAGAGCGAGACAGGAACGCAGCGATAATGCTTGCCCGGAAATATGCTTATGATTGCAACGGGGTACCTTTTTATTCTTTCTATTTTACATGCCAACACAATCTTTTTAGCATTAAAAGTTCAGTCCCCTTTGCTGATATTTTTGCTGGAAACGCTCTCGTCCCTCACGCTTAGCTTGCAATTACAGGTCATACTCGCAGGACCAGAAGATCAAGTATAGAAGGAAATGTAACTGACAAGTTTTTTTCTTAACAAGATGTGAGTTTATTCAGGTTGCCATAGCTTGAGTGATTGTGTGTGTTTGCCATGGCGAGAAAGAATACACCTTTCTGATTGTATTTGGGCTTCTACTAATCTGGTTGCTGTCGTTTTAGGCATAGTTTTTTGTTTGCCTAATCGTCTGTTGTAACAAATTCACCATTTTTTATTGTTTGCTTCTTTCCTCTGTGCACATGATTTGGCTTGTCATTTGTAGCATGAATGCAAATTATAATCACCTCTCAAAGCAATCACAAGCAAAACGGTTAAAGACCTTGTTAGGTTCGTAATTTCACTTTGCAAGCCTTATTCATATACCAAGCAAAGTCCGCACGGCACAAATCTATGGCGCTAATGCTTTTATCTTATTATTTTTTTTAAAAATTAATTATGTTTTTGTTTTTAAATATTTTAATATGCTGATATTAAAAATAAAATTTTAAAAATAAAAAATATTATTTTAATATATTTTTAAGTGAAAAATATTTTAAAAAGTAACTGTAACTATATGCTCAGGAATGATTAGATACGCGGTTCAAGATATGTTATGGATTTAATTATTTTTTTTTGCAAAATAAATATCAAGACAATGTAAATATTTTTTTAAAAAAAAATTAAAATTCAAGATTATAATCATTAATTTAAGATTTAAAAATATTAAAAACCAATAAAAAAAAGATTGAGTCAAACCTGGTTCTTGTTGAATTTGTAACTTGAATACCAGAATAACTTACTAGAAAAGTAAATGAATGAAGAATATTAATTACCAAAAAAAATTAAAAAAACAAAATTTCTTCAAGTATTGTCTCAAATTAAATGTTAGAGATGCAATTAATAAATTTAATTTAAATAAAAACTAAAATAGGGTTCAACCATATTTTTCATTGAAGAAAAAAATATTAAAACTATGCAAATTTTGTAAACCATGGTTAAACTCTCAAACTCACATTTCATTAAATTATTGATCCGGGTTCAATTTAAGAGCTCAACACCTAAAAAATTAAATGTTAGATGATAAAATCAATCAATTCAAAAACAAAATTCCTTTAGAAAATCTAAATTTAAAAAAGACAAAAAAACCTAAGAGCAAGACGATCTATGTTATTTTAAAATTGACTGAGTGAATAAAAAAATAACATGATGGTAAAGAATAGAAAAAAAGCAAAAAAAAAGCACAAAAAAATCACGGAACCCATGTTCATGTCAACTTCATAAATCAAAATCAATCTCTTAAACCTATAAACCGTTACATTCTAGACTCGGACTCAACTAAAAAACTTAACACCCATCAAAATAAATACTGGATGATGAAATTAAAAAAAATCAATTAAAAAAAATCTAGCGAGGTCAAAATAATAAAAAAAACAAAAAAAAACAGATTTGACAGGAATAAAACAAAAGAATGATGCAATTGCCAAATTGTTTTTGCAAAAACCATCTAAAAAAACAGCAATAAAAAAACAAGAATCAAATCTAATAGGTGAATATATCTATTGGGGTGAAATTAAAAAAAAAATCTTAATTTAATAAAGTATTCTTAATTAAAAAGTTTGCAATAAAGAGAACAATGGTGGAATTGAAAAACCCCTTTAATTCCATAAATTATTTTAAATTTTAAAAATTATAGTGAAGAGAATAAGAATGAAATCTTAAGTATAACAAAACCTAGGGGTTGATTTGATTTTTTATTTTTTTTTAAGACCAACACTAAATTCAAGTAGGAGAGAAGGATAAAGAAAAAAACAAAAGTCTACATGCGCCACTTTGACCACAATCGAGCTAGACCCACTGTTTATTCGTGGAGAAGACGCTGAGATGCTTGATCATCCTACATCCAGGATAACCCCATGTAAAGAAAGGTGGAAAAAATGACAATGCTCGAGGGTTAATAATTTAATGGCAAATGATAAAATTAAATAAAAAATTAATTTTAAAAAAAACCAAGTCAACACATGTTAACCTGACTAACTTGTGACCACATATATGAGATAGTGATTACCTCACAAAAAGAAAAGTTGAACAAATCACAAAGATCATAGCCTAATAAGTCAATGTCAAATAAAAAAAATAAAATAAAAATTCTAAAAAGGATTTAAAAAAATATCGCACTCAAACCAGGTAAATCATTGAACTAGTGGATCCGGTCATGAGAATGGGACAACCTTGTAAAAGGCAAAAATAATTACAAAGCAAAATTCTCAATGATAAAAAATTCAAAAAAATAAACAATGAGGACCAAGTCTTGCACCAAAAATAATTGAAAGAAACTAATCAATGATTAAATTGGGAAAAAAAATAAATGAAGAAAAGAATAGAAAAAGAGTAATGAAAAAAATGAGGACCAAAATTTGAAAAGAAAATGAATCAAAATTCTAAAGGACAAAATAAAATAAAATAAAATAAATGCAAAGGATAAAAAACATAGCAATCAAAAGAATGAGAACCATATTGGATATAAAATTAAATTAAATTAAATTAAATACAAAAGGAGATGAAATTGAAAAATAAATAAATTTCAAGAAGCATTAAAATCAAAGTAAATATAAATTAAAAGAATGCAGACCAAACCCAAAATAAATACAAAATGGAGGACAAAACTAAAGTTTTAAAGGCCTAGCACAAAAACCTAGGCCCAGGAGAGAGAAATAAAAGGCAAGTGAAAAAAATTCATTGTTGTCAGACTGCTGTCTGCCTTTACAAACACGCCACCCCAACACTGCTTCACATCCTTGTGCATCAAATGAGACAGTGATCATGTGGTCACCGTAATTGTTCCCATGCGTCTCCAGAATAACGCGGAGGACTCTGACGCACTGATATGTGCGTAGTACGCGTCAACATATTTTACTGATTTATTAATAGTTTAATAAGGTGAATTACAAAAAAAGGCTCAAGGGCATACCATTATTACAAAACAACCATGGTGCAAAGACAAAAATGTCCTTCGAAGCCATTCTTTAAATTTGAAAAGTCAAAGGTTAACTATATAATTTTACTGTACAAAAAGAACAAATAAACCCCTATATGCAAGGTTATTTTTCTCGGCAACCAATGGTATAAGCTTTATTTTATTGTGCAAATAAAAAGACAAAAAAAAAACCCCAGCAAAAGATTTTTTTCTTCTAGATTTCAAGGGTAAAAGAATATTTTTACTTTATATTTTTATAGTTGAATGATAAAATTATCCATGATCAATTCACAAATGACATTTGAATCCCTTTGAAATGATGATTTAACCCTCAATATCAAGGCAATTATTAAGAGCAATGAAGAGCAAAATTGTCATTACACTTCTTAAATTCATAATAATTCTCCTCATATATTACAGGAAAAGGTTGAGCATTTTTTTTTTGTAATAATTTGTATTTTTTAAACTTAGACTAGACTCATGAAACTTGAGATTTGAACCTCATCCATATTAGATTTCTAAGCTCAATTGATCATGCTAGAGTTTTAATAATCTAGTTGACTTGCTTTAAATTTGATAATAAAAAAAAAAATAAGGTTAGAGTGTTAATAATTTGGTTGAATTGGTTTAAACATGATTGAAAAAATAAAAAATAAAATTAGATTGACTTGATTATCTAACCATTCAAGTTTATTTCCATGCAATACTTATTTACCATGTAATAATCACAAAACATAATGAACAATGCTTGTGCTCTTAATTTTTTTATACACAAATTTAACTTATTAAAATAAGATGTGTTTTAAAATTTGTTTAAATAATTTTTTTAATCTAATTTAATACAAAAATTAATTTAAAAACATTTCTTTAAAAATAATGATCTTGAAAAAAAATAAAGGACATGGAGATGTTAGCTTGGATAGTGTTGGTGAGCTGCCATGGATATTTTTCAGATGGGCTTTAATAACAATTTAGGTGAATTGGGGCATGCTTGCTTTGTGTGATTTGATGGGCCATGACAGATTTTGTTTAAGGATATCCCATTTGCTTAATGATTTATTATAAAATAATTATTTTATTTTCTCCAAAAAGATATAGAAAACAATATTTGACCATTTGTACATGCTTTTGTACTCTCTTTCATTCTAATTAAATTAAGATAAAAGCGCATATCATATTATATATTAAAAGACTAATTTTTTTATTAAATGTTGACAATATAATAATTTTAAAATAAAAAAAATATTTTCTGAGTTAATAAAAATTATATTTTTTTAACCACAATAAACATCAAAATAAATAGATTTTTTCGTTCAACTTAGTTTTTTGAATATTAACTTTAAAGTTCAAGAGAAAAAAGTAAATTTGATTTTAAGATTTCATTTAATAAATTTTCTGGGAATTTGAGCTGAAAAATCTGAAGAAAGACTCAATCTCGATGGAGATTGTCCCAATCATAATATATATTTCTGTTTAATACTTTTTTCATTTTTAATATTTTATTTATTTAAAAAGTCTTAAATTAATCAATGTAAACTATTTTATAGCTAAAACAATATATTTGAAATTGATGAAAATATTTTACAAGATTATTTTGAATTATTTTTATTTATTTCTAGGCTAAAAGGAAAAAATTTATCAAAGATACAAAAAACAACTCACTCTCCAATAAAAAAAAAGGAAGTAAAAGAGGTATTTGTCTGAAAAAATCGACCTTTACACTCATATCACCGAATCTCCATCAAACCACAACTATTAATGGAAACGTGGCAAATTCATGTACGCTGTCGGCCAGTATAGCTCGTAGCATGGAATTTGCATTAAACTTACGATGTAATTAGCAGATCCTTCCTTTCTTACCTTGTATAATATTTTAACACAAAAGGTAACTTTATCCCAAACACCAACGGCTATAAAACTCTGGCGCTCTCCAGATCGTAGGATCAAACCTTGATCCAACGAATCAAAATCAAAATAAATTCGACCGTTGGAAGTGAAGCGTTGGTTCCTCAGCTTCAAAAAGAGAAGGGTTTTTCTCCCTTTATTACTATTTCCCTATCTCTCAAAATTTTCTCTGAAATCAAGACATTGCTCAGAGAGAAGAAGAGAAATTTACAGAGAGAAGCTGGAAGAGTAAGAGTTTTTCTTTAATCAATCTAAAATGGCTTCAAGGGTTCAGCAACAACAAGCAATCAGAGGTATTTTGATTTTCTTTCTCTGATTTATTGTCATTATTTGGTTCTTCTTCTTTGTTTCTTGGTCAATGATTGAATAAAATAATAATGGTTTCTTTTCATTCTTCTTCCTAATGGGGTCTCTCTTTAGTGGTTTTTGATTAATCATTTTGATAATAGGATTGGGCCCAGATGTGATTACATGTAAATCTGTTGTTTCTTGGTGTCTTTATTTTGTATTTATTTATGATTTTTTGGTAGCCGTGATGACTCTTTAATTTTTATCTCGTTTTATTTGTTTATTTTTAAAATAGATCTATTGTTTTCCTTTTGGGTGTTTTTAGTTACAGAATTGATTGATTACAATCTTTATATGGGTTTAATTTACTTTGTAATGTTGTTTGATGAAAAAGATTAGATCTTGGGGGTCGGTTTTTCTTTTTCGTTTCTCTCTTTCCTTTTTGGTTTATTTTCGCTATAGTTTATGTTTGGTTACTGAGAAAAATAAAGGAAACCCACCAGAGAAAGCAAAAGACTGACTAAGTGACCTTTTTTTGTTTCCCTCTAGAGTTCATTTCTTTCAATATTTTATTATATGTTTGTTGAATCCTGGTTTACAATGAGTAGATGATGGATTCTAATGACTGATGATCTGTCACAGGTGAAGCAGTTGTAGGTGCAAACAAGAATGTGAAGAAAATGGCAGCAGCGGCTGAAGGAAAAAACCGCCGGGTTCTTGGCGATATTGGTAATCTTGTTACAGTTCGAGGAATAGAAGGCAAGCAGCAGCCTCATCGCCCCGTCACAAGGTTCCTCTCTCTATCTTTCAGTAACCTATTTGGTGTTTTTTGTAGTCAAAATTGGCTGATTTTAGGTTCAATAATCGTTTTAGACTAAAAGAAGAGCAATTGTAGTCCAAGTTGCTCCTTCTTGGCTGATATTTTTGTTCTTTTATTAGGAGTTTCGGTGCTCAACTGCTTGCCAATGCTCAAGCTGCGGCAGCTGCAGAGAACAACAAGGTTCAATAATCTTTTTTGACCCGTTGTTAGTGTTAAAATTGATAGACTGCAGATTTTAGATTCTAGGTGTGTTTGATTTCTGGACTGAGTAGGATTCTGATTTTCTTTGAATGCAGAAACAAGTATGTGTCAAAGCGGAAAAAGTGCCTGCTGCTGGTGTTGATGGAGTGGCCGCAGAGGCTAGAAAAGTTGCAGTGAGAAAGCCAGCTCAGAAGAAAGTTACTGCGAAACCAAAGCCTGAAGAGGTGACTGAGATAAGCCCTGATACTGAAGAGAAGCCAGGGAACAAGAAAAAGGAAGGAGAAGGATCTACAAAGAAGAACAAGCCAACTCTTTCTTCTGTCCTCACTGCTAGAAGCAAGGTGATTATTATTGCAACTTTTTGTTAGTATACAGGGTTTTCTTGTGCTTACTTGGTACTTGTTTCAGGCTGCTTGTGGTGTTGCAAACAAACCAAAGTGGCAGGTTATTGACATTGATGCAGCAGATGTTAACAATGACTTGGCTGGGGTGGAATACGTCGAGGACATCTACAAGTTCTACAAGCTTGTTGAGGTTTGTATAAAGAGTGCATGACATTTAAAAGTTCCTTTGTGTGTGCTTGACTGCTTGTATAATGTTCTGGTGTTTGTTGATATTGTTATACAGAATGAGAGCCGGCCCAATGACTACATGGACAGGCAACCCGAGATTAATGAGAAAATGAGAGCCATTCTTGTGGATTGGTTGATTGACGTGCAGCACAAGTTTGAGCTCTCACCCGAAACTCTTTATCTCACAATCAATATCATTGATAGATTCCTTTCTGTGAAGACTGTTCCCAGAAAGGAATTGCAGCTTGTGGGCATGAGTGCCACACTTATGGCCTCAAAGTATGAAGAGATATGGGCTCCTGAGGTAATAAAAACACTTCGCATGTCATTTTTTCGTTCTTTAATTGATCAGGTAGATTATTTTTCCAGAAAGTTAAGTGTTTGATGAATTGAAACTTTCAGGTCAATGACTTGGTGTGCATTTCAGACAGAGCTTACACTCATGAACAGATTCTAGTTATGGAGAAGACTATATTAGCAAACCTGGAATGGACACTGACAGTGCCTACACACTATGTTTTCCTTGCTCGCTTCATTAAGGCATCAATTCCTGAGAAGGGAGTGAGTTAGAAAACTCTAAGTCTAATGATTTGCAATCTACACGCCCTTTTAGTATAATTTTTTTCTGCTATCTGGCCATATGCAAGGTTACTAATTATATATCTGCAATTGCTGTTTTTGACTTTTCTAGATGGAGAACATGGTCTATTTTCTAGCTGAGTTGGGCTTGATGCATTATGACACAGTCATGTTTTGTCCATCAATGGTTGCTGCCTCAGCAGTATATGTGGCTCGATGCACTCTAAATAAAACCCCTTCCTGGACTGACACCCTTAAGAAGCACACTGGTTTCTCAGAACCACAACTTAAGTAAGTCTTTATTTAACTTATCCACCAGCAAGATTTCACCGGTCCACAGTCTGATTTCATTTTGATTTTGGTACATTTCTTTGTCTTAAAATCAGGGATTGTGCTGGATTGCTGGTGTATTTCCATTCGAAAGCCGCGGAACACAGACTTCAGTCTGTGTACAGGAAGTACTCAAAGCCTGAGCGAGGAGCAGTTGCTCTGCTTCCACCAGCCAAAAGTCTGTTGCCTGGTGGTTTGAGTTGATGATCAACGAAGTTTAACAAAGCTTTTTAGTTGGAAATTCTCACATTTGCTTTATGTGAGCCAGCAATAGGGAGTATATGAACGAATTTGTTTGTTGAATTAGATGTATTTGTTTGTTGCCACCATATGAGCAATACCACCATATGAGCAATAATTTTCTTTTTCTTCTCTTAAATTTCTTACTCTCAAATTTAAGAAAGTGTCATTGATTGTTTTAAGCAAGCTGAATGAAGAGGAGACCATTTTGCCACCATATGAGCAAATTTCTTTTCTGCTCTTAAATTTCTTACTCTCAAATTTGTTTGTTGGATTAGATCTATTTGTTTGTTGCCACCATATGAGCAATAATTTTCTTTTCTGCTCTTTAATATCTTTCTCTCAATTTTAAGAAAGTGTCATTGATTGTTTTAAGCAAGCTGATTGAAGAGACCATTTCAATTTATTTCCACAAATTTTAGCCAGATACATAATAAATAATAGCTATGTTTTTTATCCATTTTTGCACCACGCATCACCTGGAAAAGCTGCGCATGGGTATAATAGGAGCAGGTGGCTTTTCCAATCATATTGGACCACTTGCGCAGTGACAAGCAGCACTAGGCAAGCAAGAAATATTGGACCACTGACGGCAAGAAAGATTAATGTAAAAGACATGCTCATGGTAGGCAACACCTGATAAGGACGAGGACACATGATAATAAGGACGAGGATGCTAATAATGGAAGGTCAAGTAAAAGACAGGTCACCCAGATGGGGTAAAAAACCTTTTGATTCGGTTATTTTTCAGGTTTTTTACCCCACTGGAGTGACCTGTCTTTTGATTCGGTCATTTTTCAGCTTGTTGACAGGTAGCTGAAAAATGACCGAATCAAAAGACAGGTCACTCCAGTGGGGTAAAAAACCTGAAAAATAACCGAATCAAAAGGTCTTTGCAATTTGTTTGAAGCTTGGAAGAGAGCCCATCAACACAAAATGTACCTACCTATAGCATCATGGGGCAAGCCTCATTTAAAACAATAAATGAAGGAAAGAGACAGGAAGTCAATCATGGTGTAAAGTAGGAGAAAAAGGGAGAAAAAGGGAGAAAAAAATATTATTAGTTGAAGGTCAGAAATGTTTTTAAGATGGTCAAATTATTGATGCTCAAAGGATCCAATTGTACATCAGATTCATGGAAGCTGGAAAAACAGTGAAAATATGAGAACGTATAAGATGGAGACTTGAGCAGAACATCTCTCATTAGGTTGCTTTCATTCGTTTTGAAGAAGATCCATATAGACACGATAAAATTTCAAGAAACTTCGTCTGTTTTTCAAACATGAAGTTTGGGAAGGAATTTGCCTCCCAAATGGTGCCAGAATGGGAAGAAGCTTACATGGATTATGATGATTTAAAGACCCTTTTGAAAGACATCAAGCGTATGAAGCAAAGAAAGAGGCAACAAGGTGACCTGAACCGAGCTTTAACTCTTTACAGAACTTTCAGTGGTCTAATACAAAGGCAGAAGCATTCTGCAGGCTCTGAGGAAATTGAAAACCAAGCCATTCGGGAGAATTCTTTGAAACGAAATGCCTTTGAAAGTTATGAAACATTTTTTCTCATGGCTGCCGAGGGAGGAGGTGAACCTGAAATAGTGTTCTTGAAAAGGCTTGGCGATGAGTTTGATAAGGTTGGCAGGTTTTACAAGTCCAAGGTGCAAGAGGTGATGGATGAAGCTGAAATGTTGAGTAAGCAAATGGATGCTTTGATTGCCTTTCGTGTAAAAGCAGAGAACTTACAGGGATTGTTTAACAAGTATGGTGACTCGAATCGTCTCGGTTCTGATGTTGCTGCTGCTGGATCAAGTAGTAAGTTCTTATCATGGAGCTAGCAATTTTCAGTTCTGCATTTTACTTTATTCAATCGAAAAATTATTGGTTCTTTTTCGGTTATTTGAACTGATATATTCTGCTTCATCTGCAGGAATTATCTCCATGGATGTTATAGAGGCTGGACAGTCGAATAGAAGGCAACTAGATGACTTAAATGATGGCACAAATGATAAGCATACCAATTCTATGCGAGGAGAGATTCATGAAAAGAAACTAAAGAACAGCAGTAGATGGAAAGCAGCTTCATCAGAACTACTTAATCATGTGAAATTGAAAAGATCTCCTGAAACTCCTCGTTCAACCATCAAAGGCTTCTTTGACATTTCTAATCAAACTGAGCCAAAGTTTAGTAAGAAAAATCTAAAGAAAGCTGAAAAACAACTCAAGCTGGCTTTCAATGAATTTTACTACAAGCTTCAGCTTCTAAAGAACTATAGGTAATAAATTTTGTTCATAAACTTGCTTTTTTGGCTATCTGGATTATAGTCTGGAGATGCTCCAGTCCTCTTTCCTTAACTTCTACTAAATTCTCTTGTTTGCATTTGAAAACAGCTACTTGAATATCCAAGCATTTTCAAAAATAGTGAAGAAATCTGACAAGGTAGATTCCCTGTTTACAGATCTCCCTCCCATCATATGATAAGCTTTGTTATTAGAAGTTAACACCAACCTGACTTTCTGTTTTGTTCTCATCATCGCAGATTACGTCAAAGCGCACATTAAATAGCTTTAGGAACATGATGGATTTCTCCCATCTTGGCAGCTCTGATGACGTAAGATAATATCTATTCATGTCGGTCAAGAATCAATATCCATGAATTCATTCTTCTATGTTCTAAACCTTTGTAATCTGATTTGTGGACGTGCTGTTGCAGGTAATCAAGCTCATGGAGAGAGTTGAATTAACTTTCACCAAGCACTTCTCCAATTCAAACCGAAGGAAAGCTATGGACACATTAAGACCAAAAGCTAAGAAAGAAAGACATAGGATATCATTTTCCATTGGTAAGGGTCTAAATAAAAGTAATCTGAACTTTCAAGGCCAATTTTCTGTGATTAGTTTTGTTACTGAATCTGTTTTGTGGGAACTTTTCCAGGCCTCTTTGTTGGTTGCACATTGGCTCTCATTCTAGCTCTTGTATTAATCATACATGTTCGAGATCTTCTGAATAAGGAAGGGAAACACCGGTACATGGAAAACATGTTTCCTCTTTACAGGTATGTTACAGAGAGGGGTTTCGAAGCATCTGCGCTTCCTAATTTATACACCACCTTTGCAAATTAAGGGAATCAAGAATTAACAGAACCCCATATTGTCTTTCTCATGATAAACCTTAGCAGTTTATTTAACAAGTCATTTCATACTTGTTTGCAGCCTGTTTGCATTTGTTGTTCTACATATGCTTATGTATGCTGCCAATATATACTTCTGGAGGCGGTATCGGATCAATTATACCTTCATATTTGGCTTCAAACAAGGAACAGAGCTGGGTTATCGAGATGTTCTGATGTTAGGCTTTGGTCTAGCAGTGTTGGCGCTAGCCAGCGTGCTTGCAAACCTTGACATGGAAATGGATCCCAGAACGAAAGATTACAAAGCATTGACAGAACTTGTACCTCTAGGTTTGGTTGTGGTAAGAAAAGTGGAGCAATCCAACATACCTGCTAGTTCCCCTGCCAAATTTATAAATGCATGTGCAGTATGCTCAACCAGTTCCTTTTCCCCTGGTCTTTGCAGCTTGTACTTATCATATGCTTCTTCCCTTTCAACTTTATATATCGTTCAAGTCGCTTCTTCTTTATCACAAGTTTGTTTCACTGCATCTGTGCTCCTCTATACAAGGTAATTAGTCACACTTATAGTAGAGTAGGAAATATAAAAGGGATCAACCTATTTATCTATGATTTCTCAATTGCAGGTCTCCTTCCAAGATTTCTTCTTGGCTGACCAGTTAACTAGCCAGGTCAGTAGAGAAACCAGTGCTTTATATGCTTTAAATCACCATACAAGTACTGCCACTTTGATAACGAGCATCCCTCATTGTTTGAATACAGGTGCAAGCCCTTAGAAGCTTTGAATTCTACATATGCTACTATGGCTGGGGAGACTATAAACGGAGACAAAATACCTGTAAAACCAGTAATATATACAGCACTTTCTATTTCATTGTTGCTGTGATTCCTTACTGGTCTCGTCTCCTTCAGGTATGCATGAGTTGCTCTGAAATTGTAACTTCTTAGGTTAGGGTTGGCACTTACGGCTCTCTTTTCAAATTTTCAGTGTCTTCGACGCCTCTTCGAAGAGAAGGACATGAAGCAAGGATATAACGGGCTCAAGTATTTCTGCACAATTATTGCTGTAAGCACAAGGACTGCATATAGTTTTGAAAAGGGACTGGGCAGGAATATAATAGCCTGGATATTCTCAGTAATTGCAGCTGTCTATGGTACATATTGGGACCTAGTCATGGACTGGGGGCTTTTGCAAACTCAGTCTACGAACTGGTTGCTAAGAGACAAACTCCTTATCCCTTACAGAAGTGTATATTTTGGAGCAATGGTGAGTTAGAACAGAAAAACGAAGAACAGTTACATAAAATGAAAACCATTAAAACATAAACCAGGTTTACAAATTAATTACATGCATTAGCACCAGAGTTTTTCCTGATAACTAATTCTTATTATGTTGGCGAAAATTGCAGGTTCTGAATGTATTCCTGAGATTTGCCTGGTTGCAAACTGTACTGAACTTCCAAGTGCCCTTCCTCCATAGACAAGCCATAATTGCAGTTGTTGCTAGCTTGGAGATTATTCGTCGCGGATTATGGAACTTTTTCAGGTAAAATTGATTTTGTGTAAAATTCCCAACTTCATTGTAAATTGCATTTTGTGGCTAATCCTGTTCATACTCTTGTGATTGATCAGGTTGGAGAATGAACATTTGAATAACGTTGGCAAGTATCGCGCATTCAAGTCTGTACCTCTACCTTTTGACTACAAACATGACTTGATTGTTGCGTCAGAGTAAAACCAATGGACCTGGTGAAGTTAGCCAAACCAATACCAAAGAAAGAAATGCAGCATTGATGTTCTCAAAACTAGGAATCAGGAGGACATGAACTGTTTTTTCACTCAATTTTTTGATTCATACATTTAAAGAACATGTCCAAATTAATCAAACTCAAAAGATGTTGTTGGGATTTTATTTTTATCAACAAGAAAGCTAAAACTCATGGAGATATTACTGTCATCCAAGACACAGTTTGCTATTCATTATAATAATATAATTACTATATTGCCCCTTGATCATTTTTTCCTTTGCCTTTGCTTCGGGCGTACCGTGGTGTTTTTCCATGACATAAATATCTTTTGAGAATTAAGAAGGGTTATTTTAGTAATTAAATTTTAAAATGCTCAATAAAAAAACTAATGTAACTCTAGAAAAAAATAATCTAATGCCTGCTACACAAGGATGTTTTTGTATTTTTTTGTTTGCTAAAACAATAAAATTACTACATCACCCATGCCATTTCAATTTTTTAGCCTTGGATTTAGGGGCTTGATAGTAATTCCCTCATGTTTTGTTTGTTATTGTTGATTGGTGGACATTTTTTATTTTGAACAAATAAAAATAGAAAACTTGCGTGTGAAAATCACGCGTTAGCACGTTTGACTAACATAAGGTGGTTGTAATGATGCTTTTATTATATCATTTGATTTATCTCGGTGCCCTCTTCCTCCCTAAATGATGTGTGTATAGTGGTTCGGCGAGGTTTGGTTGAGAATGACTTTTTTTTTTTCCTTTTCTTTCTTCTTAGAATTTCATGCTGACCATACAAAAAATCATATCAGCCTTTCAATTTATTTTTTCTTTGGATTCAACCCTCTTCTCTTATTTGTAATTTTTTATTTACATTGATTATTTCTAATTGAATTTTATTTTTGATTTCATCCTTGGTCATTTGATTTTTAAAATTTGTTTTTAGATATGTTTTTTTTTATTGCTATTTATTTTGTTTTGAATTATTTTCTTGATTGATTTGTTTTTTAACAATTCCACCCCTACGTATTTATTTTTATTTAATTTTTATGTCAAATTTAGTCATGCTTTTTTTAATTGCTATTTTTAATCATTTTCTTAATGGATTGATTTTTTATAATTTCATCCCTAAATATTTAATTTCATTTAATTTTTATGTCAAATTTAGTCGTAATTCTTTTAATTGTTATTTTCCTTTTCTTCTGCATTGTTTTTTTATTAATTGTTTTTCAATTTCATCCTTTGATATTTGCTTGGTTAAGAATCTGACTTCTTTGTTTTTTTTTGTTTGCCTTTGATGAGGTCTCATCGGTCTCATGACTCCGGTCATAGATCTAAAAGATTAGCTCGAGTCGATTTTTGTCTTTTTTAAAGCATTTTTTTAATATTTTTTTATTGGTATTTTTTTAAGTTTTCTTGTTTATAACGTCATTTGAGTCTCATGTCTTAGGTTATGTGTATGATTTGTTGGCCAGGGTTGGCTGCCGGATTTTGCTCTTGATTTTTTTTGTTATTTTTTTTTTGTTGACAAGTTTTTCAAACTTATATTTTTAAATTGGCTTTTTGATTGGACAAATCCAGGTTTTTATAGATTACAAGCTTTTTAAGATTTGATTATATTTAGGATGTTTGTCCGGGTTTGCATGGTTTTTATATATGTTTTTAATTTCACCCCTTGATTTTTTTGTTGCTTTAGTAGGGTTTTTTTATTAATATTTTTCTAGTGATTTCATCATTTAAAATTAAATTGGTTGGAGATTATGCATTTTGATTGGGATAATTTTTTTTGGATATGGATAAAATATTTTGGTTTACTTTCAACAATTTTTTTTCTATTTCATCCCATACTATTTTTTAATCTATAAATAATCAATTATATTACAAATAATTTTCAATTTCACCCCTATGATTTTTTAATCTTTCAAGTTTGGTCCCAATTTTTTTAATTGCAAATTTGTTTGGGATAATATTTTTTTTCAAATTTCTTCCTTATTGGGGTTTTTCCTATTAGATTTTAAGCCTATTTTCTTTTTTTTTTGCTACTCCTTTTTTTAACAAGTTTTTTTTATCAATATTTTTTAATAATTTCATCATTCAAAATTAAATTGGAGGATATATAAACTTTTTGATTGAACTCGAGTTTATAATTTAACAAGTTGCAGGTTTTTTAGATTTGATTAAGCTTAGAAGGTTCCCTTGAGATTGTTTTGTTTTTTTTTCCCTTTTTTTAAAGCTAATATTTTCTTTTCTTTTCTTTTTATTAAGTTTGACTCTTTCTCTTTCTTTTCTTTCCTTTAGTTATGTTAACATTGGATTGTTTGACAATCTGGTTAAGCTTGGGTGTGGTTTTTTTATATTTTTTTTCATTGTTTTTTTGGTCAATTTATTTATTGTTAATGTTTTTATTTTATATTATTTAAATTGTCACTTTAACCAATAACTTGGAACTTGAATTTGTTTCTACCTATAATATTTTTACATAAAAAAATTATTATTCCATTTGCGGCAAAGCACGGACAACATATCAAGTATTTTTTTAGTTGTTTTGGGATATTTTTATTTTCCTAGTTGTTTTGAGATTCCATTTCTTCAATTCCACCACTATTTAAATAATTTTGTAGCTTATATCTAGAATAGGTTTGATATTATTGACCTTCAGAATAGGTTTCCTATCTATTCTAGATATAAGTTTTCACTCCAGTTTAGGGTTATAATCTAGGGTTTGAGAAACCCTTGTTTCCTATCTGTCATTTAGGGATAGGGAGAGGGTAATTACCCTAGCTATATGCGTAATACTGTTTGGTGTGGATGCCATTAAGTTGTTATTGAAGTATTATGGAAGAATTTCCAATCCAGAACACAAACTATTTCTTAAGGACAAATGATAATTGGAAGTTGGAATAATCCAGAAAACATCGCAAGAAAAATTGGAGACATCAAAATCAGGAAGCAGTAATGACAACGATTCCTGAGACTTGCAGCAGAAACATGCCAGACTCAACAATTTTGGCCCTGAAAATGCAATGCCCTATTATCTACTCTTTTTTTTCCTTCAAAAATTGAAACTAATCTCAAGGATTAAATTCTAAAAGTTTCTACCTATGTTTCCTCAAATCAATCGGATTTCTGCTGGGATCCCCGTTTTGTAAGGATTTAATAGGAAAACTCCCACACGGTCTCCTTTAAGCAATCGGATTCAGGATCAAACTAGGATTGACCCTTCATGCCTATAAAAAGAAACGTTTCCATCACAAGACCCTACATCCCAAAAGAAATTAAACCTACATTTTCAGTTTAGTTGTCTGTCTTGCCTTTTTTGTAGTTCTTTAGATTAAGCCCTAGTTGATAAGACCAGTCATCAATGGAGAAACAGTTTCTGTCGCTGTTTGAGTCAGCAAAGAAATCTGCAGCCATTGTGGCCACTTCTGCTTCAATATTTCCTGAAGTTTATCGATGCCTAGATGCTTTGGACCAGCTTAAGAGGTTCCCCGTAACATCATCCAGGGTTCTTGTCTCCACTGCTGTTGCAAAAGAAGTTCAATATCTCACAAAACACCGTGTAAAGATGATCAGAACTGCTGCTTCTTGCGTGCTGGATGCTTGGAGTAGGAATCTGTACGCAAGAAACCCTGCCATTGATGGTAAAACTCAGCCGACAAAATCTACAAGTGGGTCAAGAACGGGGACTCTTACTGTCAAGATACAAGGAAGAGAAATAGGAAGGGTTAAAGTTAACATGCCTATTCAGACAGAGAACAAGATAAAAGAAGAGAAAGAAAATGGTTTCAGTTGTTTCAAGAAACCACCACAAGATCCTGCCATGCGCTGCACAAATCCAGGGAAAGTACAAAGTATCAGGCCCTGTTTCAAGAAACCATCTACCAAGCGCATCACACAGCAAGAGAATGTGAAACATTTCTGTAATTTCAAGAAACCATCAGAAGAACCTGTCAAGTGCAGTGATGGCTTGCGTAGCAAGGTCAGGCACATTCTTGTGGAGTCATTGTGCAGAGTTGCAAAGGAGGTTAAAGAGGACTTGATGGAAGTAGTAAGATTGCGTGACCCAATTACTGTTGCTGCTGATGTTGAATCACTGATGTTTGAAAGGATGGGGCTTTTCAATGGCACCAAACAATTGAAGTACAGGTCAATATTGTTCAACATGAAGGATCCAAAGAATCCAGATTTGAGAAGGAAAGTTCTTCTTGGACAGATTAAGCCAGAGAAACTCGTGACTATGACAGCAGAAGAGATGGCAAGCGATCAAAGGCAATTAGAGAATGATCAAATCAGGAAGAAATCTTTGTGGAAGGAGATGAATGCAGAACAACAGCACAAATCAGTGGATCCAATGGAATATTGAAGCCTTTGTTGCTTGTAATCAACATTCATACAAGATTTAATTCTTTTGTAAAGACAATTCAATCCTAGTTCATGTTAGTTATGCTCTAGCTGCTGATGTAACTGAATCTCAGTGATTTTTTTTTTGGTAAATCATTTATTCATTCATCAATTTAGTTCAATTACATAACTTCCTTAATATGCAAGCAAAATGCAATTATTTTAACAATTGTTGATGCTAATTGTACATCAAATCCAATGTAGTTTTCTTCAATGAAATTTTTCCAATCACAAAGGCTTTGTGTTTGGATGGTTAACAAATGTAAGGTAGGACAGAGAAACAAAATTAAAGAAAAAGACATATTTCATGGCCCATTAGCGCGAATATTCTGCTGAAATTCAAACGGATGTTCAATACATCCGTTCAACTACAATTCGGTTGTTCAAATCTACGAAGTGTAGAACTCTTTTCTTTCTTCTTTGTTGTCGCTGATGCTATTGCGCTTTGGTATTATGTTTTTTACAGTGTAGTTAAACATGGCCATATAGGCTTGTTCTGCTCTGGAAATTTGGTTGCAAGGTTGGGCTGAGCCACCAAGGCATTAACTTGTCTATGTTTTATACCATCTAGACTCGGTAGCTTTCATACTTGCTCCTCCTTGTCTTTCTAACAACAAAAGCTTTGCATCTACACTGGCCAAAGTTCACTTTTAACATAGGCCAATCTGGGACATTCTTGTAGTTTGCAATATTCTCAAGTAATCAATAACAAGAAACACCCATTTCTTGTTAGAGTAAGATATCTATGCAGACTGTCCACTTGTTTCTTCGAATATCTAGCATCAATTGCTTTCCAAGTTCTTGTAAGATTGTCATTGTCCTTATTCCTTCTAAAGTTTTGACCAAAAAACTTGTCGTTGTAGAGGAATCAAGGATCCATATCCCATGGAAATAATTGGTGAAATCTAATTTCTTTGGTTCATTATCAGTAGCATCTATAGCTTTTATAATTTTTTCCGGATTGTGTTCAGCCATTGCTGTATGTTCTATGCATCTTACTTCCAGTGGAGAAGTTACTTTACACCCAAGTTGACAAAACAAGGAAATGGATCGAGGGTAGACTATTGAGAGCATCAGATTTACAAGACTGGCATGTGAGGCAAACATCGGTTCGTGTCGAATTCCTTCTTGGATCGAAGAAATAGACTTCCTTTTTGACATCATTTGTAACTAGGGAAAATTCATGCATTTGAAACAGTCGTTTTAGAAGATTTCAATAACAAAAAATAGCAAAGAATATCAGTCAATCTGCATAACTATTAGACTGCCAGCATAGGTATGATCACAACAATCAACAGGAACTGATTAAGACTAAGATTGCACCACCCTCTTAGACCTTTTACCCTTCTTAGTGCAAAGATCTGTGGAACACTAAAATCAATGAAAAGTACCTGGTCGAAAAGAAAAGGTTGCTTTCAGATTTTCCTCTAGGAATAATCTAAGGCAGCCTGGATGTATTGGCCCTTAGTATTGTCATTTCTTTGTCTCGTTATATTGTTTTTGAAACTATAATTTTCTTGAGATAAAAACAAAACTTCATTTCCAAGCTTAGCATATATTTCACAATCCTCCTGCTTTGAAGCAATCATTTTCTCTACTTGTCAGAATCATCCAGTTCATTATTGGACTACTCAGGAAAAATTCTCTGCTTGCCTTGTCTCCCATCAACTGACAATTTTCCTACCCCATGAGGGTTTAAATAAAACTCTGCAAAATTAGATGCATGCCAATCAGAAACCAGTTGGAAGAGGTCTTACAAGGATTGTGGTTCAGATTCTCAATCATATATAAAAACAATAACAAGCAACTGTTAAGGATTGTAATGGATCAGAGTCCACAAGGATAGACTGTTGAGAGCATCAGATTAATTGGTTTGTGAGGCAAACATCAGGTAATGCACATTGGTGGCTTGTGGCAAACTCCTTGCATGGATCAAATAAAATTATAGACTTGTTCCATAAGGAAAGCTATATCATGATGTTCTTTGTAGCCTCACCTCTTCCTTCAGTACTTCGAGGAAAAAAACTTAAGGCTTTTCCTTCAGGCCAAATCATTGGAGTAATCAGCAAAGAGGATAGGCCTTATTGCCTTTTAAGGCCTAATAAAGCCAAAGAATACCTGAAAACCCTGCTCCCCGTCGACAAGGGTTTTAAACTTCCCCTGTCTCTCTCCCTCTCCTCTCCTCTCTCTCCTAGTCTCTCTACATTTGTGTTACCAGAGGAATTAATGATACTAAATACCTTTTATTTTATTCTCTAGAGATTTTTTAGTAACAGATGCCTCCAAGACAGAAGAATTCGAAGACGCTATCGAGGCTATCGAATGCTGATGAGTCTGCTTCATCTCCTGGAACACCATCATTGGCATCTGCTGTAGACTCAGAGGCTAGTGAACAAGAAGATATCTTGTTGTCTTTAGAAGAAGCTTCCAGTAAATATCCGTCTTTGATCAGGGAATCTGTATTTACTGGTAGAATCGATGATGTTGAGCCGGAGTCAACTACTGCTGCCAGAGGTTGAAAATTTGGCTTTCAGAATCTTCCATGGTTTCTTCTTCCCTTGCTCCTGGTTCCATTTGTTGTTGAAGTTGTCTTTGTGATAAAATTGTAGGTTTCGCTTGCTGCTGTGGAAAGGATATTTTCAAGTAGAAGTTTTCGTCTCAGCTCGTTATTCCATGAATGGACCACACAGTGCGAGGTGGAATCTGTGGATGAAATAGCTAATGAAGCAGGGAATTACTTTGCTCTTGAGATGGTTTTTCCTTCTTGTGAGGTTTGAAAGCAAACACACAAAAGCTTGGCATTGGCGTATTTAAGCGGTGTCTTTGAACATTATGTGAATGATGCCACTTCCATAGGATTATCAGATTATATTTCTGCAAGGATCGATAATTGTTCTAAATATCTGTCCTGGATGACCTATGATATGAAACCTATTTCATTTTGGTTTGAAGCCTCTTGGAGGTTGGAATTGTGAGCATTTAATCCTTCAACAGGAAAGGCATTGTTGAAAAATGATTTCTGTAAAGCAGGATAATTTTTCTTGAAAATGGGTACTTACATGGTGATTATACATAGAGCTTAGCCTACATCAAATCATGATTGAATTTGTAAAGTCCTAATGATTGATAAAGCTCTAATGATTTTTTGATTCAAGCTAACAGTTTTACAAATCAATCCAGGCTGCTGCAGAGAGAAAAGTATAGTTTTTACCCTCTCCCCCATGGAGTCATTAGTTGTTCTGTGATTTGATGTCTTGCTCTTTTACGCTTTCTTTTCTCCAGGTTTCAGCCTGGCACAGGAAAGTTCTTATTTAGAGAATAATATAAATTATGTCTCATGAGATTTTGACTTCAGCTGTTTTTTTGCCATGATATAGAAGTCATGTTAACTAAATGGTAAATTTTTACTAACTTTATTGGAGAGAGTATGATAAAAAAATATAAATCTTATCTTAGATTCCATCAAATATATTAAACTTTTGAATTGAATTGGTTCTTGTACAATAATAAATTAATGTGATGGAGAAAGTTATTGATTTGGCCTGTCAATCTGCACCTGCCGTGGTTAGATTTCTACTCTCTTCGAATTTTTTCTTCGTTCTTCTCTAATTTTTCAGGGTCTCGCCCTGTTTCAAACCAAACAAGCTGCTGAATACACTTGTTCTAAAAAGAAACAAATTTATTGGAAGGTTCAAGGTATTGTTGTTAGAAAGTGGCATCCTTTGGTTAGCTACGAAAAACGTTCATTCTAATGTAGTGTTTTCAGACAATTTGCAGCACTTGTATGACTTATTGACGACAATGCACAGGAACCAAGATCATAAAAACAAAAGCGAAGGTGTTGACCTTTACAGTTGGCTTTCCTTATCATTTGTCTACAAACTGATTCATCACGTTTAAATTTGAAATCTGTTGTCTGGAACTATAAAATGTTATGCTTCTCTGAGCCTCAGTTTACTGTAACTTCTATTCCTAGGTTGCTAAATGATGGTTATGCTTTCAAAGGTCTCCATTGATGAGTTGGATGCCATTGCACCTGCACGGAAAGACAGAGGTGAAGAACTATATCTCAAATAATGGTAGCTGCGTTATTGAATTTGATGGATGGCATTAGTAGAACTGATGGGATGCTTGATAGTATCGACCCTGCACTGAGGCGGCCTGGAAGACTTGGCAGAGAAACAGAAATAGGTAACACAAACAGGTTGCCTGGAAAACTAAAGTTATGGGACGCATTGGTCTGTCTTAAGCGTTATGCTAGGTCCGAAAAATCTGACTATAGTTCTCATTCCAAGGGATCATCCATTGCATATGAAGGTTGTTCTGACAGTGTGGTAAAAGAATGTGATTGCTCAACAGGGGTAGGAGACACGTTGAGGTATAGTGCAGATTCTGCATTTTCAAGCACCTCATATTTGCCTGTTTCCTTGGAGAACCCGCCATCTTCTTGCTTCAATGGAACAGTCTCAGAAATCGAAGATAAGATAGAGAATGGAATTAGTGTTTTTCCTGAAGAGGAACTTATGGTGGAAGAAGAATCCATGTTGATCATTGTTCCTGAAGATTTTGAAATGGCCATGATGAAAGTAGTAACTTATCATTTGATGAGAAGATGTAATCAAGAAACATGAAAATTACTGGAAAACTCGTCGTCCACCAGGTTGACATTGCTTCTCCAAAAATGCTCTTATTTTCTTTTATTTTGGTCTGCAAACTGGAGCAGCAACATGCCACTTGGCTTGGATGCACTTTATAAACTACCCCGTCTCTCTTAATGGTGTAATCAAGAAACATGAAACTCCATGCTCATCAATTTTCATTTCAAAAGGATGCTGGAAGGTTTTCATGTTTTTCTGTTAAAAAAACTCACTCTACTATTGTGCAGACATTCGTCTCTTCAAGTTGACCTAATATTTCCTGTCACGTTTACATGGCAGGACCATGATAAACTCAACAACGTAGTTCCTGAATCCCCTCTCTGCATCGTGCTCAAGATCTTCTCCGAATGGATAACTGCAATTCTGCAGCAAGTTTGTCCCACAACTCTTTCATAAGCAGCAGCAACATAAGTGTCACGACCCAATTTCCGAATCCATGACCGGTATATAAACAAGGTTCCATACCTATGCGAACTCAAACATACATATAATTTTATCCTTTAAACAACTCGATCAGAGTTTAACGCAGCATTAACAACAAACTAACTTCATAATATAATTTCATTGTCTTAATACAAGAGTTAATATAATTTCATAGTTTTGGAGCACTAACTAGACATAAAGAAAAATGTATAAATTACAACCAAAAGAGAAGGTTCTGAAGGTTCAACAAAAGTAACTTGCTATCAAGCTATAATCCTGAAAAAGATAAATAATGAGATAGTGAGTTCAACAATTCAGTGAGTAGATAACTTTCAATACACACATACGAGGTAATACAACAATGAAAAATACACACACACACACACAAGTATGGCTCTAGGTTCTTATAGGAAGATTTATCAAATAGACCATTACAAGAATATCATATGGTAAAGTTCGTCAGAAAATCAAAATGCAATGAGCATAAGACTTTGTACCGTGAGATGATCAGTCCATACAGATTAGTGACTTTCTCGACCAACTAGGGTTCAAATACGATATGCACAAAGACTAACACTGCCCTATTAGCATAGGTATTTTGACTTACATACCATAGGTTTATAATTATAATCAAACAAACATATTCATATCTCAAATCATAATCTTTACCTACAATCTCTCAAAATCAACTAAACAATCCATTATCCATAAGAATAAACCCCATAACATTTAAATTAATTCATCAATTAAACCCAAAACACAATCTTCAAAACCCTAACATTTATTAAAACAAAAATTAAAAGCTCAATTAACATACATTTATATATTTAACAACCTAAATCTTACCTTTAAACTTATTTCCTTCAACTCCTTTCTATTTCCCTTTTAATTTTTCTCTTTTCTCTTCTTCTTCTTCTTCTTCTTCTTTCTCCCTTCTCTCTCACGGTTTGCTCTCAAGAACACAACTCTCTTTTTTTATTTTATTTTTCTTCCTATTTATATTTATCATCTCTTTATTCAATTACTACAATACTCCTTATTTAATTATACTTACTCTTTAAGTCTCTAAGAACTTTGTTGCCTTTTCCTATCTTTTTAATACAAAACATCACAACAAGCTACTACCATGGTTTTTCTTTAGCATAATTTATTGAAGGAGATAAAATATATTATGATTTGAGGCCAAAATTGTTCTTCAGGATGTGTTAGTAGGACTTATTTTGATGCTTTGAGTTGAAAGTATTTAATGAAAGTGTTAAAATTGGACTAAATCTTTTAATAATCACTCATAGGGAACCATTTATTTAGAGAAAACTGATAAAATCAAAGGGTATGGGACTGTATATTGATAATGGGGTATCAAGTTTAGGGTGGAATTTATGTTTTCCCTTGAGATCTCCATTTCCCATCCATGATGATGAAGAACTGGGGAAAGGTATGGAAATCCTTGAAAGATAAATTGTTTCACTTCACAGGCAGGTCAGCTGGGCAGGGCTGATGCCAATAGGAACCCTAGATTTGGAATCTTGGTTCTTTACATTATTTGTTTCTTTCAGCTGGGCCACGGCCATAAAAATGAATTGCCTCTCAATATTGTTTTAATAATCTCGTCCCTATATTTTAAATGGGTTTAATGAGTTGTATGGTTGGGTCTTGAAATCCTGCAACTGTGAGATTAGTTAGGGTTTGGAGATGGAGATGGAGACAGGTCAAAAATATCTGCTGCTGCTGCCAATGGAAACGATTCAACAGCTTAATTATTGCTTGATGTTTTCAATTACAAGCTGGAATAATTAGAGATGTCATTTGGTGAGGGTTGGAATGGAAGGGATTAAAGTAAAATTAATTAATTAGTTAATATATGATCCAACGGTCTTCCGTCTAAAGTTTGATGTATCTTTCAATTAATGAAAGGGGAAAATAGATACATAAATTATTAATTCCTATAAATCACCATAAACTTTTTTTATTGCTGTGAGTGATTATGATTTTTTTTTCTTCATCAAACTCTCTGTGTTTGATTCAACTAAAAACAAATCATTAGATTGATGAAGTTTTGAATAATAATGATGATGATAAGATTAAAAATACTAGAAGAATATCATTCATTGAATCTTTTTAAAATGTTAATTAAGAGTATTTGTTTTATTTTGTTTTAAATTATTTTTTTATTGTTTTGGATACAAGAAGCAAAAAAATATGTTGTTTTTACAAATCAAAGTTAAATTAGTTGGACACAATTCAAGTCTCAAATCATAAATTGAATTAATTAATCTAAATAAATTAAAATAATATTATTTAAAAAAATTAATTTTTTTACTAGATTATTAGTTGATCTACTAGTTATTTTTATTTGATCAAATCAACTCTTACTTGATTTTTTATAAACGTGACTTGAATCAAGGTCTTGAATTATCCGGTATAGCAAGCCGAGTTTAATAACAGCCATAAAAAAGCCGATTCGTTGGCTAGAAAAGGAACACATACAAACATGTTCACATTCATGCATTTTAACACCGACCCTTTGGGATGCAACATAGACATGGACATTGATGAGAAGGTATTGAGTCCCAGCAAGCAAACAAAGTGGACAATTTTTGACAAAGTAATTTGTGGTTTTGTTGGAATCCCATAAAGGTGCTTTCTGCCTTCCTTTTCATTTGCAATTTTCCATTTGTCCATTTCTTAGCTAAAATGCGCCAAGAACAAAACACGACACACTGTAGATGAATCTCTTGGATTTTTAAGTGCAAAGTCAAGTCTAGTTATCCCCACAACATTTATGAGCACCCATCAATAGACTATGATAGAATCTTCTAGATCTGGCTCAAATGCCTAATCACCCTATCCTCCACCCCACTATCCTAGATTTGATCCAAGAATTCGCTATCAAAAATAAATTTTTCATTAAACCACTAATTTGAAAGTGATTAGTTTGACTAAAACAGGATTACAGTGAGATTTAGTATTGTATACTATAAATGAGAGTTAATGAGAGAATATTTGATTGTTGAGAAAGACTAACTTCAAAGGGTTTGTTTCATATATTGGTGAAAAAAGTTATTTTTTTTCTTTAATTTATTACATTTGTGATTATTATGTTAAGATTTTATGAATATAATAAACTAAAATGAATGCATGAGTGATTTTTTTAAAATTATTTTAAAAACTTTATCATGTTTATTTATATTAGATACAACCAAAGAAAGATTTTCATTTATTTTCTAGAAAAGTTTTTTTTTTTTTACTTAGGGTGAAATATGTTTTTTAAGAGTGGTAAAAAATATCATGTTATTTATTGATTATATGATATTTGATTCTTAATCTTTCAATTGCTATATATTTTATTTTGAATGTTTTTTCTCTCAATTGCATCTCTTAAAACTTGATTTAATTTGATTTCTATATCAATTTTGATCAATTTTTATTGTTATTTATTTTATCCTTTTCGTAATTGAATTTTTTATTTATTTATAAGATTTGGTTTCTTATTTATTTGATTGTTATTTATTTTATCTTAAAATAATTTATGAATTTTTTTTTTAATTTTATCATTTTCCAACATTTTCATCTGTTAGATTTAGTCTTTATTCTTTTAATAAACTTAGAAAAAATAAATCAAAGCATTAATAAGTTATTTTTCAGTTTTTTTTCATGACATAGCCTAATATTAAAAAGTATTATTTAACTTATTTTTCATAATACTACCAAATATAAAAAAAAAAAATTAACTTTTAAAGAATTTTATTTTTCTTAAAAACTATTTTCCATAAAAAAATTATATTTTGACAAATAAATGAGTCATTTCAAAATAACTTAATCTCAATTATTAATTAAAAAAATTATAGTTAAAATATTTATTTTATTTTAATTTTAAAATTTAATTCAAGATAATCAACTCAATAACATGTTAAATCAACATAGGCAATAATGCATTTTACACATTATTTGATAGGGCAAAAAGAAAATTTAAAGAGCCCACCAAACAAAAAATTGAGTTATCATCACAGCAGAAAAACGGCAACAAAAGGGGATTGATTCCCTCATCAACAAACCCGAAGAAATCTATCTCTTACAAAGTGACCAAACTTTGCACTCTCTCTCTCTCTCTCTAATTCCCTATATCCCCACTCTCACCCTAAAGCAAGTACACCTCACTCTCCTGTACGACCTGATCTACAAAGCATTGCAGACAACATTAATGGATAAAATGAAGCCCAGAGATTCTCTGCTTCAACTAGCCAGTCTTGCACACCAAACACCCACCTGGCTGAACAGCTCCACATTAACAGATGCGCGTGAGAGTCACGTGACACTACAAAAAAGTTTGTGAAAAGGTTAGAAAATCCTTAAAAATCCAATCTTTGCAACACTCACTCTCAAGAAGTATGTTATGTATCATACAAGGAAAGAAAGTTAAGAAATAAAGAGCCTCAAATCCCGGAAAAACTAAAAAATCAACACATAAAAATCATCATAAAACCTTTAAAAATAACAGAAAAATAAAATTTAAGCATCAGCAACAGTACTCGTAATAAAAGCTGAAAAGAAGCAAACAAGATCCACCTCGAACCTCTCTCCACTTCTATCATCTCCCTCCTCCTCCTCCTCCACAATCCCCCCCCCCTCCCCACACCACCTCCACCTCCACCACCGTCTTTCTCTCTCTTGTCAATAATTTGTTCTAGGGAGATAAAAATAGGTGCCCATATCTTGAAAATCCAATATTTTTGCACTAAAACAAATAAAAATCCCATCTTTGTATGGAATCTTACTCTATTCCTTTTTTACACAAGTTCCCACATCCTTATTTTCCTTCCTTTTTATTTCATTTTTGTTCTTGTTTGTGTTCCATTTAATATCTCATATTTTGTCATAAAGATCAAGTCTTTTTGTAGTGTTTTTTAGGCCAGAAAAATAAGTGGAAGAAAATAGTGAATTGGGTTTTTTTGAAAAAATGAGAGAGGATGATTCTAATTGGTTTTCAAGATGGGAAGAAGAGCTCCCATCACTTGAAGAACTCATGCCTTTATCTCAAACCCTAATCACTCCTGATCTTGCTCTTGCTTTTGATATTACAAACCCCACTAATACCACCAATACCAATAACCATAACTCCTCTCTGCATCAAAACCAGCCTCTACCACCACCTCCACCACCACCACCACCGGCTGCGGTTTCTCCAACCCCAACTAATCCATTGGCCTCACCACAGCCTAATTCAGGGGATTTTGCAACGGATTCTGGGGAATTGGGCTCAGGGGCTGGCGGTGATGAGCCTGCAAGAACCCTTAAAAGACCAAGGCTTGTTTGGACTCCACAGCTTCATAAGAGGTTTGTGGATGCTGTGGCACACTTGGGGATAAAGAATGCTGTCCCTAAGACAATAATGCAGTTAATGAATGTGGATGGGTTAACTAGAGAGAATGTTGCTAGTCATTTGCAAAAATATAGACTTTATTTGAAAAGAATGCAGGGTTTGTCTTCTGGTGGTGGTGGTGCTGGTAATGGTGCTGTTGGTGGTGGAGGTGGATTGACTGGTGGCACTGATGCTGCTACTGATCATTTGTTTGCGAGTTCGCCGGTGCCAGCCCATTTTTTGCATCCAGGGAGGCCTAATTCGGATCACTTCTTGCCGTTTGTGCCTGTAGCTGCATTGCAGCACCACCATCACCAGCAACAGATGGCGGCTGCAGCAGCTGCAGTGGGACATCCCCAATTGCAGGGTCAGTATCATAGGCCGATGGGGCACTTTGGGTCGCCAACAAATGGTCAGTTTGAGCATCCATTTTTGGCTAGGCAAACGCAGCAGCCTGTGCATAGAATGGGGGCACCAGTGCACACTGCAGTTCCTGGATATGTGGAGGATTTGGAGTCAGCGAATGGGAATGAAGGAAGGAAAGTTCTCACTTTATTTCCAACAGGGGATGATTGAATTTGGGTAATTGTGACTCCTTCATTGATCTTTCTCTTTATGGTTGATTTGGCTCCTGGGTTTTTGTTAAATTGGTATTTGCTGGTAGTTTTGTTAGAGTTCAATTTAGAAACTTTGTTGTCATTACTGCATTAGCTGCCGCTGCTGCTGCTGTCGTTGTTAGCGATCTTAATGGTAGATATTGGTCTCGTGCTTCCATCTACAAATCCCAAAAATTCCTTCTTAATTCATTGTAATATCGGTGTCTCTTGGGGGTAACTGGGAGTGATGGATTGTGTCATTTATGGTGTCTTCTATTCTACGGGCTTCTACATGTGTAATTAAGATGTTGGTAGCAGTCTGTATGTCCTGTCAGCTCCTGTTGACAGATTGAGATGTCATTCTTGGCGGAAAATAATGTAAGCTTAATCCATGTCAACAGTTGTTACAGTCTTGAGATACTGGGTCAGCCTGGATTTCGGAGAGGGTTTACATCCCAAGGTTGTATGGGAGTCGGCGCGATGTTGTTCTATTTTTAGTCTTCTTCTTCATTGAGGCTCTATTGTCATTGTTCATGATGGGCAGCTAGAGCATTTGTTCTTGCTGATGAGGATAAATAATGGTGGCAAGTGCATTTTATGATCTTCAGAAATCTAAGCATGGGTTTGGTAATTGGTTTCCTTGGTTGGCACATTGGTACTCTGTTTCTTGGCGAGGTCCAAAAATCTCTCTACTATTAGAGCCTTCGGCCCTTTTTCTGTTTATTACTCCTGTGTTGTAGAGTTGAGTGGTCTTGTTGTACATTGTGTGACTCCATAGAAGACTTAAGACCCTGAAGAGTGGTTCTTTTAAAATCTGATGTTCTTATAATGTTTAATTTAATTTAATGTCCCAGTTCAAGTGGCTGGAGTTTATTTGTGCCCATGACGATGTCTCTGTTTATTGTGTTAACTTGTATATGTTTCATGTTGCATGAATTAGGCACTCAGGTTTGTTCCCCATTTAAAGAATGCAACTGCTTATAAGCTAAGATATTTCTGATATGCCTTTTTTCACTCTTGTTGCTCTTGTTTACAACTGAAAGATGAACAGTAAAACAAGCAGTAGGTATGAAACAACTTAGCTAGTAATCTTTTCCCTTGTACTCAACTGGATTTAAAGAATTTAGAGAATAGATGATCGAAGATTTCGGTGCTGAGATTATGGATATTAAGGTAAGAGTCATTATTCAGTATATAATTTTGCTAAGATTCTTCTCGGATGCTCTTTCTGCTGAGTGTGCACTTTGCATCTCTATGGCATGGTTCTTTTCAGTTTCAAAAATTTTGAATAACACCAATATTTCTTTCTATATAAACTCTCAGCAGCTGAAAGTTAATTTTCCATGGATTCTGATGTTTAGAATGTGGATTAAATCTCGACATGCATTGTTTAAACCATCAGCACAAATGTCCCCGGGTTTGAGAAACTTCCTTTGACCTGCTTTTGATTTTGATGCAAAATGAATTTTCACTCATATTTTTACCGACCAGCTCCAGGCTTTTTTGCTGGAGCTACTTCACAATTTCTTGTGACATGCCTGAAATTTTGTGCTCGCTCTCAACATCAACAAGGTTATATAAACTGTTCTTGGTGACCCTTAATTGGCTTGTCGAGACTGTACAGTCTAATATGTTCATGGATGTTGTCCCTCTCAATGGTCTTTTTTATTCTTCTTTAGTAAATTTGACTCATTCTTTGGAGTTGTTCAAGTTTGAAATTGTAGCTATTACAATTTTCCACTTTTCGACCCTCCATGTAAGAACTTCCCATTTAAATCAGTAGGTCAACTTGACAGGAAACTTTGCATCATATTGGCCAACATTTAGTTACAAATTGATTGGAAAATATGCGGAGACTTGGAATGTAAAGAGGGTTTCAGTTGAAGTGAATGTTAGCATTTCTGATTTCCCCTTCCCGCCCACATCTTCACACATACTTCTATGTTCCTTCATTTTTCTCATGATCTCTTACAGGTATAGTGCATCGGGATTTCAAGGTTTCTTGAATGATACTATTCTTGTATCAGAGACAGCAACATGCTTCTTTTTATCAAATTAGTTCTCCTTTCACATAGATTGTCATGCTTCCAACTTATCAGAACATTAAGAGATCTGAGATCCTGATCCCTTAATAAGCTCCTCGACTGCTGGTTGATCTGTTGGGGGATCGTATCTTCATTGCCTACCCTAACTTTGTTGCTCTTCTTTACTTCCAGTTGTCTATTATTTCATCCAAGTTGCCAGTTCATTTCTCCACTTTGTTGGATTTTGTTAGTGCATGTACTAGCATGTCTAGCTAGGCCTATAAGTAGCTCACAAAACCGTGTCATTTCATGCTCCACCCTTTTCCCCCCATATTCCTTGAAACAGATGCCATGGAATCTTATTTGTGTTGGGAAACATAATTGATATTTTTCTAATGCTGAGAATGTGAAGTGATAGCAGGCATAAAAGATGCATTTTGTTGAATTCTTTAATCTAAGATAGTGCCCTTTTTATTTTACTGCTGGCATTCAATGTTTCTATGTGCACTTGAGCATGCTCTCAGCTACCATGATTTTTTTATGGGGCACGTTGAGGTTCAGAGCAAGCTATATAAAAAAGAAAACCCTAAAGTATCTAGCTTGAAGGAAAAACAAGAGCACATGGACAAGCTGGTGAGAGAGGTCACGCGTATGCATTACCTAGGTTTGTAGTTAGTCATAGGTTTAATTGGTCTTTGTTTTAATTACAGGATTAATTAGCGGTAAAGTCAGCACTGTTTAGGTTTTGTGGTGTATTTTTTTAGTCTTGGGATCGGATCTGCTCTTCTTGAGGAAAAGACGCTTATTTGAGCTTCGTGACTCGCATGATATCTTCACGGAGCTCAAATCATCCATGTTTTTTCCCTTAAAAATCTTAGGTCTTCTAAACCCCAAAATCTTATATTGATAAAAGATAATAAGCTAAAAAATATTCTTCATTTATTTTCTCTCATTTCTCTCTCTTTTTACCCTACCATTTCTCAAATCCGAATCTAACCAAATATTTTAAAAGTAATTTTTATTCTATGTAGTGATGATCCAATTCAATATATCATGCTAATATGACTCCTTCACTCTCATCAGCTGCGAACAATAATCTCATAGCTGTCTAACCACTGATTATAAATTGCATGATGTTAATCTTTGGCAAGATAAAAAAAATAATCTGAGCAGGCTATACATTTGATTATAAGAAAAAGTAAAAAAAAACTGGGATTTTTTATAATGAATTGTGCTGGAGAGAGATGTGGCCCACCAAATCATCTTTCGATTTCATGTGTGCCTCCCAAAGCCTGTAGGCATGTTTCCTTCTCCTCCATGTAGCAGGTAAACAACAACCTGGATCCCACCAGATTATTTAGATATTATCAGAAACAGTGGTCCGGCCATTACTAGGTACCAAGTCCTTATCAGATGTGGAAAGAAAAGTTAAGTATGCCAAAGACAGGCTGCCCCATTCTTGCTTCGTTCTTACCTCCCAGTTTCCTGCTCATGTTCTTGTGAATAAGAAGATTGCCACGTAGCCCCCCTCCCATACTTGTTACATTGGTGGTTTTGGCTTGGTCAACACCAGAAATCTTAAAATGTTTCAATTTGATCCTTGAATTATTTCATAATGATTTTGCATTCGATACCCAATACTTGACGTATTTCTTTCCACCATTTCCTTACGTCGATTGGTTTTCAAGTTTACCTTGATATTTATATACCTAGAAGGACGTACTATACAATTTTAGATTTCCAATAATTTTCTAATTATTTTTCTTTTAAAAAATAAGTCAATGAGGTTTTTAACCCAGATCAAATTATTACAAGTCAACTCAGAATTTTTATATAGTTGTACCCTGTCAATTCTCCCTTTTATTATCTTGTGGAATCAAGTTCTGGTTCAACTTGTTGAATTAGTCTACGTTTAACAACTATGGTAAGAAGTTCAGGGTTATCATTGTTATATAGCACAAAGCATGTTAGGTCATGAATTGAAGCAAAATAATGATGATAATGATAATAAAATAAAGAACTTGGTATTTAATTAATTTAGCTGCAAGAGGTTCTCATACATCATTCACCCTTTTTCTTTTTCTTTTTTGTGAGAAATAATTAGGTCACTTTGATTTGGATCATTGGCAAATGAAAGGCAAGTTCAGATACCCCTACATAATTTCTGAACTTTTAATATTGGGAATATCTGATCTGATCTGATCTGATGGCAACTCAAGATCACACAGCACTAATTCTTATATTGTATACTTGTCAGGCAGCAAGAGAGCACCTCCAACACCGTGACAGTTCAGAGTTCAGACTATTGATTAAAGCAACTAACAGTGCATTATCTACAAAGACGACATGGGGGATTTGTTTAAGACAATAATCATGGAATTAATTGGTAGTGATCAAAGCATGATAAGATTGGAGCTGGCAATGATGTCCCTAACCCATGTGATTCCATTACCTTTATTTGAATAGTCAACGTATTAGATATTTGGATTGGCTGATGGCCATCGCTTTAGACTTAAGCAAATCACCATATTGGTCATTGCCAGTGCTTAATGCCTAACCAATTATTATTAGATCTAAGCATTATCCCTTCTAAGTTTTAAGTATGATGCTGGAAAGGTGAATGAGCAAATAAAATAAGTCTCATCATTACACACACTCCTTACTAATTTTTATAAGATTCACAAATATAAGCAGAGACCACCTAGAACTGGAATTAAAAGAGGTTTATAACGAAGTCTTTGAACAATCCTAGCAACAGGGAGTTTCCTAGTATAGAGAAATCTGCATGTAAATCAGTAACACAGCAATTCCCACCTGGCTGTGACATTAATGGTTTTGAGAGTAATCAAAGCTAAGAGGTTGCTGACAGAATGGAGCCTGCAAAAAAAAAAAAAAGAATAATTTAGCGAGCCAAATATTTTGGCTGCGAGGAAGTGATTTATGGGGTCACTTGCCCCACACAATAGCTTGCAGACTTTTCTTCCCCTTCTTTTTTATCAAATAAATATGGTCAAATTTGACGTTCTACCCCTGCCCCACCACCCTAAGGGCGAAAATAAGGGTAGAAACAAATAACAGAAATTTTAAAAAGAAATATTCAAATTCAAGATTATAAATAATAAACTATAGCCCTACCTGGAAAGTAGCATGTCTAAATTGATCGTATGAATGTGCATACATCACTGCAGTGCTTGGCCATTGAACATATGCAGCATCCCTTGAAGTCTGATTTGATCCCATTGCACAGAAGGGGCTCATAGCTGGGTTTGCAGCGGGGTGGTAGCCAAGGGAGGCTTGTGTCCTTGGCATCTGACCCAGCTGAGGAAAACCGGGATCATACTGCATATAAGGAAGTGGAATCTTCTGCATATTGAATGGTGGCAAGCTAAAGCTCTGATTAGCTGGAAGGCTCCTAACATACCTGCACAACGTTCAAAAGCAATTTAGTTTGAATAATAAAAAGCAACCTTCCATAAAATAGAAAATGCAATTGAGGTAACAAGAGATTCAATTGTTTCAAAAATAATTTTAAGAATTGAAATTTTTTTGAGAATCAATCTATGTCCGATCTCATTTTGGAGGAAGTCTTGTTCTCTCCAAGTGTGATTGTTACAATTTGTTTATTGACAATTTTTCTACACGGCAAATAGGGAGACCAGCTAAGAATGCATCAAGGCCTCAAATCATCACAAGCTAGCAATCCATCATATTAAAATAAATAAGGGTCATCACTAAGGTGATGTTCAACACCATATTTTGTCAATCGTTTTCATGGCAATCAGCCCACAAATATAATGAAATATTCCTTACCTTTCATAACTCCGATCATAATCTGGGTCAGTGCGATCCTTCTCCCTATCTCTGAAAATGGCAACCCGAGATGACATACCATCCCTTACAAATACATTTTTTTCTGGATCAACTACAGGGATCTTGCACTCTTCATTCTCATCCTTGCTTGAACTTAAATTTTTGCTATCTGTAGGGAGCTGGGGCACAGTATCATCAGCAGTGGGGCTGCTAGGGCTACTGAAGATGCGAGCTCGTGCCCTATCATAATCCTCCTTCCTCTCTTCCACACTTCTCACGGGACTCCGTTTGATCCCGAGCCCGTTAGGATCATTTATGGACCCTTTGTTAGGCCGAGGTCTAATTGCAAGCTTAATCATCTCAGGTGTATCACTTCCCGACTGTTTAGCAGGAATTTCAGATAGGCGAACTGCAGGATATCTGCATTCAGCTGTTTTTTGCACCAGAATCTTATTTGCCAGACCATCAATGCCATTATCCTGTACCATGGTTATCAGCCCATAGTGTTGAGCAACACGATGTGCTGCAAGCCTAAGATAGGAGGTAGGGAAATGCTGGAATTCAAATAGTTGCTGGTCAGGGTTTTGCAAAAACCTCTGGATATCAAGTTCCATCCGCAAAACTGATCCAGAAAATTGAGAAACAAAATAAATCTTAGAAGTCCATAAAGAATAACAGAAAAGAAAAGAGAACACCATAACAGTTTTCATAGGAAGAAAAGGAAAATGACTACAAAATACTAAAAAGCAAAATCTGACTACCACCAAGGCCCCCAGAAATAAGACTACATATTAAACAATAAACTACATTAACTTCATAGAAAAGCAGACATTTCAGCTAGCAAAAATGTAAGCCAAAAGGCAAACTAAATTGAATTCATTTGGCCTTAATCTATAGTTTTGTTTTGATGCAGCTTGATAACAGAAAAAACTGTTGAATTAGAAAACCAAAATGCATGTGCCAATATGCTCATGGGTGCAAAAGACCATGCCCTATTCAAAACTTAAAAACAAGATAACTATTCAAAAGTATGCATAGAGAGGAGAGAAAAAAACACTTCTATCCATCAAAAAAATAACTGTCATTGAATTGAATTCTGTACTTGACAAACACAATTAAACTATATATATCCAACAATCCAAATCCTAAGAAAATTGCAAGGGTTTGCAGAAAAAGCTCAGGGAAGAATACAGGCTTTTTTCTTCAATCCCCGCTCTCTTGTCAATTGGAATATCAGAAGGGAGTTTTGATGCCTAGAACTTTCAAGTACAATGATTGCCCTAACATCATCTAGCATTTTAGGTTTTCATGCTAATGCATTGCTCCTATAGTTCTTGTCAGTGTCTTGATTTGAAAAGTTGCCATGGTTGGACATCCAACAGACATATATGCACTCAACAAAAATGTCCATGTCTGTGTACAAAGGGTCTTAATCCTGAATCTATCTTGTTTGAAACCCTGTTGCCGCTATCTTAGTTGATTTTGCAGTGTTCTCATTTTTTCCCTTGAGAGTTGGATCCTGGAGCACCTCTGTAGGCCATTGAAATATAGGAGTGCCCTTCATTCTATGACAGTTTCTCTGCTTTACCAGTGTCTAACCAAGACCAGTGGTGGAACTACATTGAGGCTAAGGGAGGCCCCCCACCCCCAACCAAAAAACAGTTGGGAATTACCATTTTATTCCTAACAATTCTGAAAATTTTAAGGCTTGGGTTATTTCATATTCAAATTGGCACTATTCTAAACAAGCACCCCACTCATGAAATTCTAGTTCCACCCCTATTTACAGGACCAAAACTGTGTTACACAGCAGCAACATCCACTTTTACTTAATAATCCTAAACAATCAAAACTGTCTTTCTTCAAATAGAATAAAATGCTCTCTTCTAGCCCAACCACAAAGGGTATTCTCAACAGCACCTAATTTGTTAAACATAACAGGCACATGAGATTTCAGAAAGTAATCGGAAAGTAAGGTTGAATCCTATTTCATAATGTGATATCAGATCCCCGATTCTGTCAAGGTCCAATGTGGATATCTTTAATCCAATCACTTTGCCTCGCATTTGAAACGTAAAAAAAATCCATAACACAACTTAATCCTAATCAAGGCAACGCATCCACTTCTAAAAATACACCAGGTTTACATAAGAGCAGGCACGTCCAGTGCTCCAAGACCTCGGACTTTATTGGAGTCACAAGGTCAGACAACAAAGGGGATGTTAGTTGAAATACCATAACTCGTGTCATTTATCAGAAATACAGGCATTTAGTTAGTGGCAATAACAATGCCTTGATAACAGAGTAGTCATTTCCATATCTAAAATGCACCAAAGCATTGTGAGATGCAGTAGTGAACTACAATAATAATCAAATCGCACTTAAATCCAGAAGACTAAGAAATCAACACCTGATCTATTCTACATTCAGCAGCAAACTATTCCCTTCTACAACATCACTTAACCCAAGTAAGTGAAAAGCAAATCTTATTAGGGGCATTAAGACACCCTCGTCAGTACCTAATTCATTATAAATAACCCACCTATCGTCACTAATTAGAGAACTATTAAAGAAGTTGAAACCGAATTTAAGCCCCATTCAGCACCAATCCATTCCCTTCAGCAGCACTTGCCAAAAAGAAATTATCACATCAAGACACTTAGGTTAGTAGCTGACAGGATTAGAGATAGCTAAGCTAAAGTTATAATTTTTGTTCATGTCACATTATACTTTCCTTAGCAACAAAACAAACCTATAATTCTCAATTATTTAGCAACAAAAAAAACCTATAACTCCCAAAACTTAAAACGCAGATCTAATCTGTCTAAAAGCTCCTAGATAAACCAATTTCCAAATCAACCAAACCTCAATTCCCAAAGTCAAAGACAAAATCACAAATTAGAGAACTATTAAAGAAGTTGAAACCGAATTTAAGCCCCATTCAGCACCAATCCATTCCCTTCAGCAGCACTTGCCAAAAAGAAATTATCACATCAAGACACTTAGGTTAGTAGCTGACAGGATTAGAGATAGCTAAGCTAAAGTTATAATTTTTGTTCATGTCACATTATACTTTCCTTAGCAACAAAACAAACCTATAATTCTCAATTATTTAGCAACAAAAAAACCTATAATTCCCAAAACTTAAAACGCAGATCTAATCTGTCTAAAAGCTCCTAGATAAACCAATTTCCAAATCAACCAAACCTCAATTCCCAAAGTCAAAGACAAAATCACAAATTAGAGAACTATTAAAGAAGTTGAAACCGAATTTAAGCCCCATTCAGCACCAATCCATTCCCTTCAGCAGCACTTGCCAAAAAGAAATTATCACATCAAGACACTTAGGTTAGTAGCTGACAGGATTAGAGATAGCTAAGCTAAAGTTATAATTTTTGTTCATGTCACATTATACTTTCCTTAGCAACAAAACAAACCTATAATTCTCAATTATTTAGCAACAAAAAAAACCTATAATTCCCAAAACTTAAAACGCAGATCTAATCTGTCTAAAAGCTCCTAGATAAACCAATTTCCAAATCAACCAAACCTCAATTCCCAAAGTCAAAGACAAAATCACAAATTAGAGAACTATTAAAGAAGTTGAAACCGAATTTAAGCCCCATTCAGCACCAATCCATTCCCTTCAGCAGCACTTGCCAAAAAGAAATTATCACATCAAGACACTTAGGTTAGTAGCTGACAGGATTAGAGATAGCTAAGCTAAAGTTATAATTTTTGTTCATGTCACATTATACTTTCCTTAGCAACAAAACAAACCTATAATTCTCAATTATTTAGCAACAAAAAAAACCTATAATTCCCAAAACTTAAAACGCAGATCTAATCTGTCTAAAAGCTCCTAGATAAACCAATTTCCAAATCAACCAAACCTCAATTCCCAAAGTCAAAGACAAAATCACAAACCCTAAAAAATCCATAAAAACGCAAAATTCACCAAACACATCAACAGAATTCCAGAAAGACAAATAGCCAAACAGATCCAAACAAGCTAAAAACTGAAATTTTGAGCAAAACCAACAAAAACCCTAAAAAAAGAAGCAAAGAACTAACTGGTGAGACGGTGACGTGGGTTCTGTAGAGCCTCAACTAAGAAAGGATCCATCATTGACTCCTTCTCATTAATGGCTGCCACTGCTTGTGGTGTTGTTGACTCCATGATGACGATAATAATAATATATCACCACTCCCTTTGATTCTCTCTCTAAAAACTCCTTTTTCGAAACCTCTTCTTCTCTTGCTTCTTCTTCCCTGTGTGTATAGAGAGGAAGGGAGGGGAAGGGAGAAGTCAAAGAAGGGGTAGAGGTGTGTGTTAGAAAACAAAAGGTTTCATTGCTAGATTTTAGAGAGAGAGATAAGCCAACCCTTTGCTTTGTTGTGTTTTCTTTTATCTCTCTCTGTTTTCTAACCAAAGAGGAAGAAAGAGGATGCTTTGTGTTAGACTTTATATTGGTGTATTTATTTATTACTATATACTTTTTATTTTATTTTTTAAATCCAATATTATTTACTTTATTTCATTTATTTTTATTTGTTATGTTTTCTTATATTATTTTGTGGAAAAGAAGGGAAAAAATCAAAGTCTTAAGCCTTAAGTTATAATGCAGAATTTGTTGCTTCTTGTTTTTTATTTGAAAATTTTAATTTTTAAAATTTATTTTTAATATCATTACATCAATAATTTAAATACACACACATATATATATATATATATAAATTTAAATTTTTATCAAATATTATTTAGACGCCTAATCACTATCAAAGTTTTGGGTGTTATATTTTGGAATTTTTGGTTTTTTGCCACTGTTGGGAACTAATGGATAAAAAAAGTATTTGAGAGTTTGATAATAATATTTTTAAAATATTTTTTATTTTAAAATATATTAAAATAATATTTTTATATATATTTTTTAAATTATTTTTATACCAGAATATTAAAAGAATATAAAATCATTAACAAAAAGTTAATTGTACAGGTCAGCCGACACACCCAAGAGTCACAATCCACAAGGCACCAAGATATCTTGCTCCTTCGGTTTTTCTTGGATGCTCACTGGATTTTTATTTATTTATTTATTTATTTTCTTTGTAGGTGTGGTTTGCTTACAAAATTGTATAGTGGGATTAGTTGATAAAAGAGACCGGGATGGGCCAAGTTGCATAATGGGCTTAAGGCCATGAAAAAGACATAGATCAGGCCCAATCCCTTACAAATATTGCTTGCAAACATCTGTCAGGTGTCCTCTTGAATGCGTAATTTTGTGTTGTCTTTTCTTGCACCGCAAGTTATACTAATCTTTCTCTCTTTCGTCACAGGGCTCGTAGGAGAGGGTAGGAGTTGCCACGCCTTTGGAAATACAAAACCCCCCGATGCCATATGGCTATTGTTTAATTCTAGATTTTGTTTCTTACCTTGCAATGCAATTTTCCTAAATACATTTAGGTTTATTCCAAGATATATAGATGACGGTATAGATTCCTAAATTGGCTTGATTATTGTCTTCATTTTTAAGAGGAGAAGCAAGGTGAGATGGGAACATGCTTTGCCCCCTTTAAGAACAGAGTGAAGAGGCAAAATAACATTTATAGAAGATTATGCTTCTCGTTACAGCTGATGTAGATGCGTGTTAATGGAGATAATTGAAACGTTGTTGTTCTACCGTGGATAATACTTTTAAAAAGTATTTTTTTAGAAATATATTAAATAAATTTTTTCAGATTTTTTTTTATTTTTAAAATCAGCATATTAAAATTATCAAAAAACATTAAAAAAACATATTAATTTAATATCTTTTAAAAAATAAATATGTTTTTAAAATTAACGTTGTCTAAATATAATTAAAAATGCAATACTAAATATAATTAAAAAAAGGTTGCTATGGGTGGTGGAGGGGTCAACATCAAGAGGGGGAGATGAAATCATTGTCGTTGAAATTGCTGGCATGAAGAATAGAAAATATAGCGGGTTGGTTTTGGTGGTTGGATTTTCTGGTTGTTTTATTGGCTATTTCAAGACAAGAGGAAGGAGGCTTCAGTGGTGGCTGTTGGTTGAGCAGAGGTGGTGGCGACTTGGGCAGTTATTGTTGCTCTGGACAATGGTGGTGGTTGCCTGGCTGGGAGGCTGAATGGCTGATGTGATGAGAGAAAGAGGCTGTGCTGCGGTACTGAGAGAAGTTATTTCCAAATGAGAATACTTTGACTACAATGAAGGCCACAACAGCTGCTAAATATTTCCAAAAGGTTTCATTGACTATAAAGTCAAAGTCCTCCACTAATTATTGACCAATACACACACAAAGAAAAGAAAAAGTCTTTGCTCACCAAACCTTTCAAACGGTGGTAGAAAACAACTAAAGGATTTCAATGTTTTTGAACTATTCTCCTCAAGAATACTTATCCCACATCTCCTTATCTCTCTGCTCAATACAGAGTTTTATTTGAAAATAAAAAAAATCTAAATAAGAGATTTCAATTTCAAGCATATTATTTGATTTAGGTTTGTTTATTGTTAGTCAATTAAAATATATGAACATAATTAATTGTATTACATTTTAAAATTACTTAAAATATTAAAAGAGAGAGAGAGAGAGATGGCTTACAAATTATCTCCAGCTCTGAAAGTTCTAGCAGAGGACCAAGAACCAATATCAGTATAAGGGTGCATCCATGAATATTTAAGAAACTCCAGTGTAAGCACATCATATATCAGAGGAAAAAAGAAACAACCAGAGGAAGAAGAAGAAGAAAAGGATGCAGCAGGGCAGCATAAAAAAACCCAGGAAAGAAAAGGCAAGTGAAAAGGGAAATACTTGAAACACCTAAACCAACTGATGAAATAATAAATTTGCGCAGGACAAACAGAGTACACAAAAAACAGAGTTACAAAGCCTCAACACAAACACCCCCTGAGGAACAACAAAAACAGAGCAGCACAGCCCAAACAGAGCTTTCTGGACAGACAACAAACCTTCAGAGCAATCCGAGCAAGTTGAATAACACCAGAACAAATGTTGAGATTATAAGAGAACAAACGTTATCGGATTCCATGTGTATAATAATAATCTTTACCTCCCAAATCTTTTTTATAACCCTCTAAATTCTTTTTTATTATTATTTAATTTTAATAAAAAATTATGCATGATTAATAGCGTGGTAGCTATTATTTTTAAAGTATTTTTTATTTAAAAGTATTTTTTAAAATTAGTTTTCATATCAATATATTAAAAAATTTTAAAAATATAAAAAATTACTTCTACCTAAAAAAATTAAATTTATAAAAATATGATTTCAATTATATTTTTAAATGTTATTGTTGATAGAGATAATTAAAATGTCATGTGAGCAACCATTCCTCTTAAAGAATATTAGACTCTTTAATAATTAAACGATAAAAGAACTAAAAATATATTTAGTATTGGAATGCATTATATTTTTCTAAAATAATTTTGAAATTACATAAAATATTAGAATCATTTAAATTTAGTATTTTCTTTTTGAAAAACAAATTCGACCATGCTTATAATTTTATAATTTTACAACACATGACATCTTTGCAAACAATTGCATCACTCAATACTATGATCTCGATTTCAAGAGATGGAGAAGGTGACTTTGTTTTGTTTAATTTTGTTTATAGCTAGCAATATCCTTAAATCAACTTTTACCCACTGAAATTAAGGTTTTTTTTTTTTTTTTTAGTTTCAGCCAAAAATAATTTCTCAAATCAACATCTTGACTATATCATTTATTTATGATAATTTTTTTTTAACTTGTTCTATGATTTGAACTATCATGATTAATATAGAAGTATAACCATTAGTCATCATACCAACCTTTAAATTATTCACATTGCTCAGTATCTTGCATTCAAATTGGAGAATTAAATAAAATATATAATTTAACTGTATTAATAATTATTAAATTTAATTTAATACGCCGGGTTATTTGAATTATAATTTAAAATCTAATTTAAACTTGATTTTTAATTAAATCAAATAAAATGTTATTCTAACTAAATTATTTAATTTACCTCAATATTTAGATCAAACTTCATTTTATTAAATGAATTAAAAATAAAAAATATTCTTATTTTAATAAAAATAACTGACGCAATGACTTAAAAGATGGTTAAATAAGTCAATGATTTTTTTTTTTTAAGATAAACATTCATGTGGGTCTCACAACCATGAATCAAGGTTGTCAATTTCGTTTCGGTAGGTGTTTTGTTTTTTCAATTGGAATGGAATATTTCAGTTTCGGAGTGTTTCGGCGTGCCGTTTCGGGGTTGTACTATTCATATATATATATATATATTCAACAAAAATAATTCAAATTCAAGATAAATTAATTATAAATTATGCAATACAAACACAATGCCAAACAAATATAATTTTAAAATTTAAAATATTTCTAAATAGTTAAGATTAAATAGATCTTTAACTTAAAGTAATTCAACTTAAACAAAATATCAAAATATTATGAAAGTAAAATATTTTAACAAAAATATTTTAAATATAAAGTTAGGTCAACGTTATCAAGTGGCTAATGGAATCTAAAGCATCTTTTTTTTTGCTCAAATTCCTACAAAGTATAAACATGAAAAAAAACAACATGAATATAAACCATATATATTAGTGATAAATCTAATTTTAAAAAATTAATATCATTGTTAATGAAAATAGTAATAATAATTTTCAATATTAGTATTAATATCATTGCTATTGAAAATAGTAATAAAAAGAGCTTTTTATAATCAGGTGATTTAATTAATGAAATTGAGCAAGATTCAATGGCTTTTCAAGAGCGGAACGGAACATGTGGAATGAAACCGGAACGTTTCGGGCAGAATTTAGCCAAAAAATCCGGAACGGACCGAGATTTAAAATGAGATGAAATTTGTTCTGTTTTGTTTCGTTTTTTGAATTGATATGGAATATTTTGATCATTCCAAACGGAACGAAAGAGAATTGACAACCTTACCATGAATGGCTCTAAAAAGATGTTAAATATTACAAAAGAAAAAGAAAAAAGTGTAAATTTTGACGTGACGGAAACGGGACTCAATGTTTAGATCAAACTTGATTTTATTAAATGAATTAAAAATAAAAAATATTCTTATTTTAATAAAAATAACTGACGCAATGACTTAAAAGATGGTTAAATAACTCAATGACTTATTTTTTTTTTTTTTAAGATCAACAAGACACTTACATGTTTTTATTATTTTTATTATGTGATTTGTTATATTTTTTTTGGATATATCACGTGATATTTTAAAATAGTTGTTTTGTTTTTTTACGGAGATATATTTATTGTTATTATTATATTTTTAATATCCAAAAAAAAATTAATAAACTTTGAACATTTCTCAATGTTCGTATCTACACTATGGCACAAAAACATACCAAATCAAATTTAACATATCCATCGAATCATGTATTCAATACATGAAGAAGAGATTTTTATAGAGGTAAAGCTACAGTAAAATGGTGGGTTCTTTTCATTATAGGCTTTACCATCATCCAAATATATTTGCAAGAGGAGATAATACGGGGAGGAGGTAGAGAAAACAAGGGCATCAGCAAATATAGATGAATAACGTTTTGACGTTTAGTAAAATAACTAGTTTTGATACTCGCGCGATACTGTGGATTATTTTTTTATATAAAAAATATTAAAAAAAATAATAATTAAAAAATCTTGGGTTTTTCTGCAAAGTTATACTCAAGAATCTTGAGTTTGGCTGTAACGCCTGATCTAAAAATAATATTTATAATATTAATAATAAAATTAAACTTGCATAACCCAAGTTTAAGTGAGCCTGACTGTAACACCGGACCCAAGAATATTGGATGTGGATTTGGCTATAAGGTTGTGTCATAAAAGTATGATAATTAAATAGATTAATTAAAAAACAAAGAAAAAAATCAACATAAAGGAAAAAACTAATGAAGAAAAAGAAAAAGAAATTGAATTAATTGGGTTAACCCTTTAAACCAGGTTATCCTGTAAAACCTGGGATTTGCGTTATGAAAGTTTGATAACTAAATAGAAAAAAAAAGACGGGTTAACCCAGAATTAACCAGGTTAACCCATCAAACCCAGGATACGTGTCATGAAAGTCTGATAATTAAATAAAAAGAAAATTAACTTTAACAAACTAAACTAAATGAAAAAAATAACTCGTCAAATCAGGTTAACCCATCAAACCCGAGATTCGTATCATAAAAAGATGATAACTAAATAAAAAAAAATTAACATTAACAAACTAAATCAAACAAAAAAAATTCATTAAAAAAATTAAAAAGAAAAAAGAAAAGAAAAAAACAGTCATATAATATAATACAATATAATAATAATTATAATGAAAAAACGTGGGGAAAGCTAAAGTTAAAGCTAAATTCTCAACTAACTCAATATTAAAAAAATAAATTTAACAAAGATAATTTAAAAAATAAACATGTGGGGGAAACACTGCAGCCAAACAAAAATCATGTAAGGAAAACATTATAGTAATCCATAGTGTTTTTTTTTTTTTTTTAGAAAAAAGCTACAAAGCTAAGTTTTCAACCAGCTTAATATATAAAAAAACCGAGATTCGTGTAATGAAAGTATGATAACTAAATTAAAAAAAAATTTCACATTAACAAACTAAATTAAACAAAAAAATTCATTAAAAGAAAAAAAACACAAAGAAAAAAGCAAAAAAAAAAAAAAAAAACTCATGGGCAAAAGGGGAAAAAAAAAGGAAAACAAAAAGGAAAAAAAAGTCAAGTGTTTCACTGTGTGCACAGTGATATATTATATGTAAAAAACAGAAAAAAACAAAAGCGAGGAAAAAAAAATAAAGTTGCTACAGTGAAAAACCCATGCGTAAAAAAAAAACATGTAAAAAAACAAAAAGAAAAAAATGCTACAAAAAAAAACCAAAAACAAAAAAAAATGCCACAGAAGAAAAAACAAAAAAAAAACACAAAAAAAAAACAGCTTTAGCTACAGTGAAAAAGTTACTCGTTTTAGAGTTCTTATTAACTTTTCAAACCAGAATAACCCGTCAAACATTAGATTCACGTCATAAAAGTTTAATAACTAAATAGAAAAAAAATTAACGGGTTAACCTATAATTAACTAGGTTAACCTGTCAAGTTTAGAATACGTGTCAAGAAAGTCTGATAATTAAATAAAAAATCTGATAATTAAATAAAAAGAAATTTAACATTAACAAACTAAACTAAATGAAAAATATTAATTAAAAAAATAAAATAAAATAAAATATCTAATTAGCTCGTCAAACCAGGTTAACCCGTCAAACTCGGGATCAATTAACAAACTAAATTAAACAAAAAAAATTAAAAGGAAAAAAAACTAAGAAAGAAGCCAAAATAACTTATAAAGACATAAAAAACCAAAACAAATAATAATAATAAAAATAATATATATTATAATATAATTATAATTATAATTATTATATATAATAATTATTATTATATATAAGTATAATTAAAAGATGTGGAGAATCTACAGTGATTTCCTATGCTTTTCAAAATTCTTTAATATTATTATTATTATATATAAGTATAATTAAAAGATGTGGAGAATCTACAGTGATTTCCCATGCTTTTCAGAATTCTTTAATATTTGTATGGTCTCACAACTATCAATGGCTCTAAGAAGATGTTAAATATTACAAAAGAAAAAGAAAAAAGTGTAAAGTTTGACGTGACGGAAACGGGACTCAACGACAGGTCGGAGGCAGAAAAGAAAGCAGAAGGAAGGGGTCCGCTATGATGACAAAGAAAGAGGTTTCCAGACGCTGAGGGAGCAATTACTAGGAATCTCCCGTTCTAAACGTGTCAAACAAGCCCCACGCGTGCCTCTCTTTCTCCTCGTCTGTACACTGCACGAATGAAATCTATCCACCAGTATCCTTCAACAGGGCCCCACCTCTTCAGGTTTTCCTTTATCTTCCACCACGTGTATGGGCACGCGCTCTAGGCGGGTTTTATCTGTTTTAGCCTCTCGATGACCCTGACTTTTCTAACAGAAGCAGGTACGTGTTAGTAGGTTCAATGGCGCGTGTAATCACGCTTTTGCAAAAGACGGACTAGAGTTATTTAGGGCAAACTTCGAACATGGGACTCGATTTCTCCATAATAAAGTTTTGATTTGGTACCCTTCCTCCTAATAGCTCCAATGTTACCCTTGGCCTAACAAAATTGTGACGAATTTCTCTCCTTTAGAGGATTAATTTCAAACAATAAAATATATTTCATTCTTGCATGGTTGTGGTTGTGGGCCCAGAACTAATCTAGAAAAAAGGTACGAGTCATAAGGATTACTAAATCAATCCTAATAAATTATTTTGGATAAGACTTAGTCTATATATATATATATATATTTAAATAAAATATCAGACTTAATTCTAAATAAATTTTAATTATATCTGATCAAATCAATCATTTTATTAAAAAATTAGTTAAGTCATCTAAATTTTATAAAATCAATATTCTTTTTTATTCAATTTAAATTTGATCCGCGTTGATTTCAAGTTATGAGTTTTTTTAAATCAATCCACCAAGTCAAATAAATATAACAACTACGAGAAAAATACAAGAGAATGATGTCAAATACCCGAGTAATATAAAAGTGTTTGGTTTAACCATTTGTTAAAAGTTTTGTTGGGAATAAAATCACATAAAACTACCATGCATATTGCTTGCATAATTTCTAGGTGAGAAGGATTTGGGCATTAATAATGGAAATCATGAAACATAGTGTTTTAGAGAACCTTTTTAATGACATTTATGGAAGTCTACCCATTTCAACAGGAGTACAGTTATACAAGGTTAGGACCATGCCACTTTAAACAAAGAATTGGCAAGCACTTTTCTAGCATATTTTTGTAACTTTCCACAAGGTTTTAAAATATTAATTATTGATGAAATTTATGCTCTCCCTCCACATGACACAATGCATCAAAAACATAATCATCCTTTTTAACAACATAAATGATATCTTCAAAATAATTTATTGAAACAAACTAGAAAAACATATAATAGTTTTTTTTTTGTTCTTGAAATGATATTTTGTGTTGTAATTGATATAGCTTTAATTATTTTAAATAGTATATGACATTTGAGTTCTCATTGGGGTTTAAAAAAGGAATATAAAACATTGATTTGATACCTACTTTTTGAATTTAATGCTAATGTAAATGAACTCACTCTTACCATGTCCTTTTACTTTCACCTCATGAAATCATTTCTAAACCTTTTTTTTTTAATTATGATAATTAGGGTATTTTTAAATTAATTTTCACCATCAAAGACTAATTGAGTGATTATTTTTATGTTACAATTTTTTTAATTATTTTTTATTTTAAAAAGTAATAAATTGATACTTTTTAAATGTTTTGATATCAAAAATTTAAAAAATATTATTTTAATATATTTTTAATTGAAAAACACTTGTAAATAGCACTATACATCATAATATCAACCATACATTAAATCTAAATTTATTTGAATTAAGGATAAACCATCCACATTTTAATGAGTGCATTTTCAAAACAATTATCATGTTATTATAACAAAAGTAACTTGATGTTTGTAAATTCATGTCGTTTGGAATTTTTGTGAATATTATCTTTTAATATTTCATTCATTTATTCTTTCTTTCTTTCCTTTTTTTTTTATTTTTTTATTTTTATCTCTTTCTCACTCATGCTTCAACCTATTTCTTGTTTCTTCTTCTTTATTTAAAATGCATTTCGTCCCATAATTTGTATAACTAGTAAATTTTAGTTTAATCATTATGACAATTTAATCAATTAAACTTATTTTTATTTAAGTTGAACAAAAAGTAATAATTTATTTTGGAAAATATTAAATTGTTTTTAGAAATATCATTAAAAAATAAATACTAGCTTTATTTTTATTAAAAATAATAAATAAAAGCATCATAATAATAAAACTAACATTAACTAAATATAAAAATAAAAGGACCAAATGAAGACATAAGCTAGAAAAAAATAATCCTATAGATTTCCAAAATCTACAAAAGGAGCGTGTGACCCCCACTTTCCTTATCCAAACGTGGAAACAAAATCCGGGTCTTCGCCCCGTTCAAAACCTACCGAAATTAAATCCCACAGAAACTCCTCTTCCTCTTCGATAAAAACCCCAAACCCAACCCCAGTTTTCTTATTGTTATTCAGTAAAATCAGCCATAGCAGAATCAAATTCCTGCGACGTAGAAGATGGAGGAGGAATTCAATTCCCAACTCCCAATTCCTCCTCTCGATCCTCTCTTTTTCAATCAAAATTCTGACCAAAACGACAACTTAAACGTTCCAGATCTGTCCTCTGATTTCGAGGGTATGTCCGATTTTGACATCACCTTTGATGATCTCACTGACCTTTACTTCCCTTCCGAGAACGAGCAGTTCCTTATCCCTGACAACAATGTGGTCAGCCCGGACACGGGTCGATCAGATAACCCGGGTTTTGAAACCGGCTCTCTTGAAGGTTGTTTAGGGGTTTTTGATTCTAATCCCGTGAATTTGGAGTCGCCGGAGTCTGGTGGATCTGGGATATGTGGTGATCAGGGCGGGTTGGAGGTTGATAAGTATCTTAATCCTTCGCCGTCGGAGGCTGGGAGTTGTGATTCGGGTGGGTCTGATAGTCGAAGCTCTGATTTGGGTCCCGCTTCGTCTCACGGGTCTGGGAATTCTGGGTCGGGTGTGTTGAATGCGGGTTCGCCGGAATCAGGTACGAATGGCAATCCCTGTAATTATGTTGTTGATCAGAAAGTTGTGAAAACTGAAACTGAAAGTGCGAGAAACTTGAAAAATGATAAGATTGCGTTGACTAAGAGGAAAAAAGAAATGGGTGATGGAGAAAATGGAGACGTTATGCGAAACTTGAAGTCCCGAAAAGCTGAGGGTGAAGATGTGAGTGTTAATGTTAGTGGGGGTGTGGTTTCGAGTGAAGAAGAGGAGAAGAGGAGGGCGAGGTTGGTGAGGAATCGGGAGAGTGCGCATTTGTCTAGGCAAAGGAAGAAGCATTATGTTGAGGAATTAGAAGATAAGGTGAGAGCAATGCATTCGACTATAGCTGATTTGAATGGTAAAGTTTCCTATTTTATGGCTGAAAATGCTACTTTGCGACAACAATTGAATGGGAACAGTGCGTGCCCGCCACCAATGTACGCACCCATGGCGCCTTATCCATGGGTGCCGTGTGCGCCTTATGTCGTCAAGCCTCAAGGGTCTCAAGTGCCATTGGTTCCGATTCCTAGGTTGAAACCGCAACAAGCTGTTCCTATGGCAAAGACTAAGAAGGTTGAGAGTAAGAAAGGCGATGGTAAAACTAAGAAGGTTGCTAGTGTTAGTTTGATTGGTTTGGTATTTTTTATTTTGTTGTTTGGTGGGCTGGCTCCTATGGTGGATGTCAAGTTTGGAGGAGTTAGAGAGAGTGGAATTAGTGGGTTTGGTTTTGGTAGTGAGAGGTTTTTGGATCAGCATAAGGGAAGGGTTTTGATTGTTGATGGGCACTCAAATGGGTCGCGTGAAAATGTCGGTGCTGGGTTGTCTAATGATAAAATACATTGTTTGAGAGGTCGTACAGGGTGTCCAGAGCATGATTCTGCAAATAAAGGGGCTGCTGATCATGTACCTGGATCAGATGAATGTGGTCAGTTTGGTAATGCTAGTGAACAGCTCGTTGCATCTTTGTATGTGCCAAGAAACGATAAGCTTGTGAAGATAGATGGCAACTTGATAATTCATTCTATTCTGGCAAGCGAGAGAGCTATGGCCTCTCATGAAAGTCCTGAAGTGAATATCACTAAGCAGACAGCACTGGCTATTCCTGATGTTGGTAACAATAGAGGGAGGCATTCTCATGTGTACCGAACTCATGCTGAGCGACAGAAGGCCCTTGCTTCTGGATCTGCTGACACTTCGAAGGACAATGTGAAGTCCTCTGCAGCTAAAGGCAAACTGCAGCAGTGGTTCCGTGAAGGCCTTGCAGGTAATTATTATGCCTGTCACTCATTTTATTCCCTTCATGTATGCATATAGGCTGCCAGTAAAATTGCTATTTTTTACGTTTTTAATATAAACTGTCCATTGAAATTTAATTTTTTTTTTTGTCAGTGGCATTCTGGTTAATTTATGTTTCTTGTCATTGTTCACTTAGTATTGTTTATCATGCGCCAAACAATGGATCAAACCTAATTTTGGTGGTTTATGGACATTCAAAATCATTTATGCTTTTACGGCCTCTTAAGTTCAAAGATACCAATAGATTCTCACTCATCAAAAAGAAGTAAAAAAATGAAAAATGGACGTTATTAGAGGTTCGGCTGTAGTAATGGCAGATGATGAGTTGAATAGAAGACAAAGAATGTGAGAACGGCTGCATGGGAATCCTGGAAACTTGGGAGCTCTAAAGGAAATGTATTTGCAATTCCGTTGAGTGATTGACTGAAATTTGGATTGTTGGACTTGAGTGTTTAGTTACTGCACCTTTGCTCTGCCTTCAAATCACAGCTTATTGATTTAAGATTGTTTATTTCCTTTTTGACAATTCTCTGGACGTTATTTATTTGCACCTTGCAGGACTAAAGAAACTGGAGTTTGTAACTCCATTTTTTGGTTGTCTGCTACTTATTAACAGCGCGTGATTGCTTAATTTTCTTCTCAGGGCCATTGTTGAGTTCGGGTATGTGCACTGAAGTGTTCCAGTTTGATGTCTCACCAACACCAGGAGCCATAGTTCCTGCTTCCTCAGTTGCCAATGTGACAGCAGAGCACCAGAAGAACAATTCTACTCGCCTCAACAAGGGAAGGAATAGAAGGATCCTCCGTGGCCTTCCAATTCCTCTCGCGGGATCGGATCTCAATATCACTGGAGAACACGCGGGAAGGAACACTCATAAGGAGAGCTTTCAGGGTAATAAATCGGTTTCTCCAATGGTTGTCTCTGTCCTTGTTGATCCTAGAGAGGCTGGCGACAGTGATGTTGATGGCGTAATCACCCCGAAGTCACTTTCTCGGATTTTTGTAGTCGTGCTCGTAGACAGCATAAAATATGTAACTTATTCGTGCGTGCTTCCTAGCATTGGTCCTCACCTAGTTACAACTTGAGGATGGCAAGAAGTAGGGTTTACTGTAAACTTACCCCACTTCAGCACCCAGTTTTGTATATAGGAGAATAACAGTATCAGTAGCACTCTAACCTCATGTACTCTCAAAGACTTATTTATCATCCTTAACATTTCCTTGCCATAACTGTACTGTTCTCATATATGGTCGAGAATCCGATCCTCAATCCTTATAATACCTTCAAATGGTTTGTGACTTGGATGTATGTTTTGTTTATATGCCATTTCATGGAAGGCAATCAAGGGACTAGAATGTGAAATGCTCTAGGCAGCGTTACCAAGTTGGACAAACTTTTATATGTTGAGGATAAAATTACGATCGCTTTGCCAAACTTTTAGGGCAAAAGAGTGTCTTGTTACAGACTGGTTCAAAAATAACTTGGCCTGTCAACATTTTGTGAACTAAAAATAATCAATACCCCACAAGTGAATTAAGCTTGTCTAAAGACTCTAAACTGACAAAGTTATGTAATTAAACTATATTGATGAATGAATAATTGATTTATCCAACAACAAATCACTGAAATTCAATTACATCAGCAGCTAGTAACTAAAATAAACTAGGAATAAATTGTCTGTACAAAAGAATTACATCTTGTATGAATGTTGGGTTACAAGCAACAATGGCCACAATATTCCATAGGATCCACTGATTTGTGCTCTTGTTCTGCGTCATCTTGTATGAATGTTGGGTTACAAGCAACAATGGCCACAATATTCCATAGGATCCACTGATTTGTGCTCTTGTTCTGCGTTCATCTCCTTCCACAAAGATTTCTTCCTGATTTGGTCATTCTCGAATTGCCTTTGATTGCTTGCCATCTCTTCTGCTGTCATAGTCACAAGTTTCTCTGGCTTAATTTTTCCAAGAAGAACTTTCCTCCACAAATCTGGATTCTTTGGATCCTTCATGTTGAACAGCATAGACCTGTGCTTCAATTGTTTGGTTCCATTGAAAGGCCCCATCTTTTCAAACATTACTGATTCAACATCTGCAGCAACACAAATTGGGTCACGCAAGCTTACCACTTCCATCAAGTTCTCTTTAACCTCCCTGTAAAATTTTCTCAGTGACTCCACAAGAATGTGCCTTGACTTTGCGACGCAAGTCATCACTGCACTTGACAAGTTCTTCTGATGGTTTCTTGAAACTACAGAAATCTTTCACATTCTCTTGCTGTGTGATGCGCTTGGTAGATGGTTTCTTGAAACAACGCCTGGTACTTTGTACTTTCCCTGGTTTTGTGCAGCGCTTGGCAGGTTCTTGTGGTGGTTTCTTGAAACAACTGAAACCACTTTCTTTCTCTTCTTTTATCTTGTTCTCTGTCTGAATAGGCATGTTAACTTTAACCCTTCGTATTGCTCTTCCGTGTATCTTGACAATAAGAGTCCCCGTTCTTGACCCACTTGTAGATTTTGTTGGCTGAGTTTTACCACCAATGACAGAGTTTCTTGCGTACAGATTCCTACTCCAAGCATCCAGCAAGCAAGAAGCAGCAGTTCTGATCATCTTTACACGGTGTTTTGTGAGATATTGAGCTTCTTTAGCAACAGGAGTGGAGACAAGAACCCTGGATGATGTTACGGGGAACCTCTTAAGCTGGTCCAAAGCATCTAGGCATCGATAAACTTCAGGAAATATTGAAGCAGAAGTGGCCACAATGGCTGCAGATTTCTTTGCTGACTCAAACAGAAACAGAAACTGTTTCTCCATTGATAACTGGTCTTATCAACTAGGGCTTAATCTAAAGAACTACAAAAAAGGCAAGACAGAGGACTAAACTGAAAATGTAGGTTTACTTTCTTTTGGGATGTAGGGTCTTGTGATGGAAACGTTTCTTCTTATAGGCATGAAGGGTCAATCCTAGTTTGATCCTGAATCCGATTGCTAAAGGGAGACCATGTGGGAGTTTTCCAATTAAATCCTTACAAAATGGGGATCCCAGCAGAAATCCGGTTGATTTGAGGAAACATAGGTAGAAACTTTTAGAATTTAATCCTTGAGATTAGTTTCAATTTTTGAAAAAAAGAAGTTTTTAGGGCATTGCATTTACAGGGCCAACATTGTTGTGTCTGGCATGTTTCTGCTGCAAGTCTCAGTAATCGTTGTCAATACTGCTTCCTGAGTTTGATGTCTCCAATTTTTCTTGTCAAGTTTTATAGACAGAATCAAATTAGCCATTATTTATGTTGTGTTATTCCAACTTCCAATGATCATTCTCCCTTAAGAAATAGTTGGAGTTCTGGATTGGAAATTCATCCACAATACTTCAACAACAACCTGATGGCATCCACACCAAAGAATATTACAATACAAGGTAATTAGCTGCTTCCTATCCCTGAATGACACAGCAATATAATGAACGATAGGAAACAAGAGTTTCTCAAAGTTAAATTAAGAAAAATAAATAAAAATCCCATAAAATCTTTTCAATTTAATTTGGACATGTTCTCTAAATGTACGAACAAAAAAAATGAAAAGATTTTCTGGGATATCAATGTTCGGTCTAAGATTTTATTATATCTGTTCGGTCTAAGCTAGCTGGCACAAGAATTCTTCTGGATGCAAAGAACAGCAACAAGTTTTCTGTACTGTGTGAGAAGTGGAACTTTGAATAGTTTCTTGTATAGCTTACAGGTTTTCTTTCACGTCATAATTCAAACTGTATTGCAATGTAGAGGGATAACTCCACTCGGTCATTCCCATTTTGCTTCACAGAAATCGCAAGAATGGCTTGGTTTTCAATGACGGACGAAAATTTCCTCCTTTTTACGTTGGAGGAAATTTATTCATTTTCATAGATGTCATTTGTTAATGACGAAAATATTTGAAAAACAATAACACATAAAAATTTTAAAGACATTGCTAATATATGTGATCCTAACAATGGTGCTAACAGGTAATCCTAACAACATTCATTGTTGCTGTGTGGTGTAGCTTCTAACATCAGCAACTGCTAGTCCCATGATCCACGTTACGTTGCGATCTGAAAAACAAAAAACTTTAAAAAAAATGTCAAAAGACAGTAATTGTATTTTAAAATAGCAAGAAAAAATTGCAATTTGGGTTGAATAAGTTTTTCTTATATAAAGACATAAGATGCATCAAACTAAGAAAAAAAAAGTGATTATGATAAAAAAAATTATTGAAAAAAAAATCAACAAAAATACATTTCATTCTAATCAAGAGCGAGAATAAAAAGTAAAAGGGAAAGAAATGATCCAAGTGAACCTAAGTGTGCTTGCTGACATGCAACCCATGCATGTGGTTGTGATAAGTTTTAAAGAGTCTAGAGAAAAAAAAGGTAGAATGTAAAGTGTCGAAGGATAAAATTAAAAAAAATAAAAATTTAAAAAGGATAAAATGAGCAATATCACCCGAGTTAACCTTTCAAACTTATTACCTTAGTCATAAGTTTGGTGTAACCTAATCGGAGAAAACCACAACCTTTAATTTCTAACCAATTCAATATTAGAGGATTAAATTAAAAAAAAAATCTAACAAAAGACCAAAAACAATATTGATATAAAAGAATGAGGACCAAATGTTAAACAAAAAATAAAGGGGGAAATAACATTGATTTAAAGGTGAAATAAAAAAAAACCAAACATTTTATAAAAAAAGTCAAAATCAAAAGAGAGAATCAAATCTGAAACTTAAACAAAATAAGAGGAAAAATAACATTTCAATGTTAGAGGATGACATTGAAAAAAAAATATTCAATTTGACAAAAAGCCTAAAAATAGAAAAAAAAAAAAAGAGAGAATAAGGACCAAATACTAAACAAAAAAAATAAACGGGAAAATAACATTCGTTAATTTAAAGGTGAAATTGAAAATGTCCAAACATTTTACAAAAGAAATCAAAACACAAATCTAAAATCAAAAGAAAAAGGATCAACTCTAAAACCAAAACAAAATATGAGGAAAAATAACATTTCAATATAGGAAGAGCTTAAAAACAAATTTAAAGTTTACAAAAGGAATCAAGATGAAAATCATACAACAAATACAAAGAGGATTGAATTAGATATATATATATATATATATATTTTTTTTTTAAAAAAATAGAGGACAACATGAATTTTTTGATTGGGCAGTGCATTTTTCGAGACGAAGAGAGCGAAAAGGAGAAGAATGAAAGAAAAAGTCATCGGAGCCAAATTGTTGCATGTGCCACCTCATCTAGACATGAATGCCATGAGCTTTCAAACACTGTTATGATTGCATAATTTCCACCTTCTAATGTTGTTGCATGCTCCACTTAAAGCGCACGAAGAGGTTTCCATGCACCAACAACTTTTCTTTCAAAAACATTAATCTTTACTTTTAAAACATGAAATTGCCCCTATCTTGACCCTATAATTATGAAAATACTACAATGAAAAAACAAATAATCCTTTAGACTGAAGTTTAAAAATTTATAATTCTAGGGTTAACCAAGTAAATTCACTGTGCATTTATTTCTAAAATATCAATTATTCTTTTTAAAATACATATTTGCCCCTATATTGATCCCATAATTACAAAACAACCACATTGAAAAGACAAAAAAGTCGTTAGACCCAAGTTTAAAAATTTATATTTAAAGGAGAAATCAAGTGAATTGACATTGCATTTTAAACAAAAAGATGAATTCGCCCCTCTATCAAAGATAGATTTATTTTGATTTCAAGGATATTATTGCCATTACACTATGTAAATAAAAAGTAAACAGACTTATTTGACCTCAATAAATATTATAATGACTGATTGGTTCTTGTGCAATTACACATTATCACAATCTTTATATTTATTGATGAAATTTTTTATCAGTATTTGTACTATCATTCTATTGGTAATTAATTTATCGACAGAATCACAACAAAAATGCTCCATCGATGAATCTTTTGTTGGTAATTTTTTGTTTGTTAGTAAGTCCGTTAGTAATAAATATCATTACCAATGGATTTACTGATGGAAAAAGCACAAAATAAAATAAAATTACCCGCTTCATTCCATCGGTATTTTCCTAGAAAAAATACCGTATGTAATTCCGTCGGTGATTATTTAAAAGTATTTTAAAAACAAATCTATTTTACAAAACTATAAAATAATTAAATTAATATAAATCAACACTCTATAATACTCAAAACTGAGTTGCTTGGAAAAGGAGAGAGAAGAAAATCAACTCAAACAAATTTGCAACAAATAAATAATACAAAAAAATAAATTCAACTAAAAAAAATTCATATGAAAAAAATGAAGTTGCGATTGCTAAAAATAAATCAACTAAAAATTTATCTCATATGAAAAAAAAAAAATCCTACAACAACATTCATATAATTATTAAGAACAAAAAAAATTTAAAAATAAAATAAAAAACAAATATAGTGAAAAAAACACTAAAAAAAGAAAAATCTTACTTTAATGTAGTTATAAGTGAAGTTGAGAAGAGAATTTTTTTTTGTAAAGTATATTAATTAAAAAAAACTGAGAAGAGGAAAGAAGAAATGAGAAGAAGATATACTTGAGCATGAAGGAGAAGAGAAGGAGTTGGGGAGAGAAGAAGGGATGCTGATTTTTTTACATATGAGGAAGAAGAAGAAAAAGAAGAAAAAGAAGAAGAAGAAGGGAGGTCTATCTGTTGTGAAATTAGAGATTCTAGGCTTTTTATTGGGGCGTCTTATTGAGGATAATAAATATTAATATTTTTAATCATTAGGTCGGTGAGTCTATTGTAATATTTAATTTAAAATTTTAATTTAATAAGTTTTTTTCACAAACAACCAAATATCACCGACAACTTTTCAATCCGTTGGTGATTTCATCTGTAATATTTAATTTAAAACTTCAATTTAATCAAAATTTTTAGAAACTCGCCAAATAACACTAACGACTTTCTAATTCATCGGTGATTTTGTCTGTAAAGAACAATAATTAATCGTGCAATTGAAAAATGAATAGTTCCAAAGCTCTCTGGAAAATATTGATGGAATTTTTTGTTGGTGATTTCATTTGTAATTGATATGATGAACAATGTTAACAGTTTACCAATGATTTTACCACCAGAATAAATTCCGTCGGTAATTCTGTTGCCATAAATGACACGTCATCGTATTTTTAGCTTTGTTTTAATTTTTTCCCACTATAATTCTTTTAGTATATATCTAGAAAATATTTTCATCGGTAAAATTCATTACAATTTACTGACGAAATATTTTCATCAATATTTTTTTTGTATTTATCAATTTTCTGGTAGTGACAATACTACCCCAAAAGCTAAGCAATTGATTTTTTTGGAAGTACAAAATAGTCATTATACTATTCTCGTGCGCAATGTCCAATGTACTACATTTAGATGCATAGCGAACTTACCACCTCAATCAGTTTGTTTGTTTGTTTTTTAATTTTAATATGCTATGAAGGATGGAAAAAGATGACTAGTAAAATGACTACATTACCTTTAAAGTCATTACCATATTGATAGGGGGATAAATTGGTCTTTTTGCATTTCTTATGCATAGTAAAATGACTACATTACATTTAAATTCAAAAATTTTAAAACTTAAGCCTAGGGTGTTTTTGTATTTTTAATTTTTATACATAGTAAAGTAACTAAGCTACTTCTAAAAAGTAAAATCTCATTTACTGGTGGTCAAGGGCATTTTAGTATTCTCATTATGGTTTATATATATATATATATATATATATATATATATATATATATATATAATCATGTTGATATAGGAGCGCTTTAGTAATTTTAAAAGTATAATATTATTTTTTAAAAAGATATTGTTGCGTGCAATGCAAGTGACAGCTCGTGGGCTGCTCCTGCTCCTTTTGAGCATTGTGTGGAGGGGGCAGACAAATGGTGGCTTCGAAGTGGCATTCAAATCATCTTGGTGGCCCTTTTACTGTGCTTGTGGCTTACTGACCTTTAGTTTGGTGTTGACAAGCACTCTCTCTCTCTCTCTCTCTCTCTCTCTATCCTCGTTTTTTGCAACTAACCTTGCTAGATTTCAAAGCAGCCCTTCATTTTGTTTTTTCTTCATATTTGGTCTATGATCTTTTGATTACTATTTATTTTATTTAAAATGATTTATAATTTTTTTTTAATTTCACCCTCTTTTTTTTTTATTTGTCATATGTGGTCTCCATTCTTTTAATTGCTATTCGTTTTGTTTGAGATAATTTTTGTAATTAAATTTTTTTTATGACTTCATCCTCTAGTTTTTTTTTTCCTATCAAATTTGACTCTTATTCTTTTGATTGTTATTTTTTTTCCCTAGGCTAATTTTTAAATTGATTTTTTTCAAGTTTCATTTCTCTACACTAAATTGGTTGGAAATTGGATTTTTTGATTGAGTTAGGGTCTAGAATTTCACGGGTTGTGATTTTAAAAGATTAACCCTGGTTTAGAAAGTTCGCTCAAGTTTGCTTGTTTTTTCTTCTTTTTTTAAACTCAAGTTTTTTTAGTTTTATCGTTCATTATTTATTTAATTAAAGATTAGACTTTGCTATTTTTTTTATTTGTTTTTTATAGGATTTTGAAAATAACCTGGATTATGCCAGGACTTTTTATTTGTCCT